>OY856412.1:1399053193-1400418193 GCA_963693085.1 Alisma plantago-aquatica
CTCTTGATACCCGATTGGGTGGTCCTTATCTCTTGCATGGGAAGCCTTTACATTTGATGTCCTTTATATCCTTATATTGCTCAAAGTTTCTTTTTAGTATGCACATACCAACCTTTGCTGATGTATTCTATTTTTTCTCTTTTGCTGGGGTATGCTTCCAACCCTAGGTGGAAGACTTGGATGCATGGCATGTTGACCTGGACTTAGTGTGTGAAGATAAAGCTTGGAGACAATCTTGAGGTGGTTTAGATTTCCTCTACATGGATCCTTATGATGTAAGTTTGTAACCCTTTGTTTTATAATTGAATATAGTCATATTTTTATTCTGCTGCTATACTTTGGTCTTTTGTTACCATTATATAAAGATTTGAAAAATTTACACCCACTCCATCATACCTTCTGAGTGTGTTTGGACTGGAGGTTTTATTATTCAAATTTTTAGTAAGGAAGTGGTTTCACTTCTCATTAGGATGTATTTTATACATTCTAATATGAATTTATCATCTAAAATTCAAACAAACAGAGGAAGAATCCATTTCATATCATTTTACAACAACTTAAATCAAACATACAATTCAGGGTTTGTAGTCGCATACTAAGCAATTAAAGATTATGGATGATGTAACCAATTTTCATGCAATATACTATTTAAAGGAAGTTCCCACTCACCCTAAGGTGTGAAAACACCTTAAAAACGCAGCTCATCCCTGAAAATCTCGATCTCATATCAAATCCCTACCAATTCACCCGATTCTTCTTCCTTTCAACTCGAAAACCCTAGAAATGAGGGATTATGAAGAAAGAGTGAGAAAAGGGGAAGTTTTGATACCATTTCAGATAAAATCAGAGGAGGGACGGAATCTTCACATGTGAGAGAAGATTCACCATTGAAGTCTATGCAAAGAAGCTAAACTTACATGATTTCATCATTCGTCAGACCACAAAACCCTAGGTCAGCATCTCCATCACTTTCTCCTCTCAAACCCTAACACTCCCTCTCTCTCTAGGATTTCTTTTCTCTAAATTGAATCACAAATTATGAGAGATCCTTGTATGTTAGGTTGACCATATAGAGAAATTGAGCTGCTTGGGTCAATTGCACATTGACCCCTCACTATACTTTCTCTTATTTCAGCTGAATTTTCTTTCATAAAAATATTACTGTAATTTGTCTACTGATAAGGACTAAACGAATCCAAAAATTATGAAAATGTTACATGTTGTTTATGATTGAGTTTTAGATCTCTAGTTAAAATTTCAAATCATTTGGAGTTACCAATAAATAAATAAAAATAAAACACTACACTGCTAAAAAGCACTCTGTTAGCATTTTAGTCGAAGTATTGTTTGACTGAGAACCACATTCAAAGAACACTCAAATATTCAGAATTTTTTCTCCAATTTTCATGATTGAGTTATACATATCATATCCAAAATTAAATTAAATACAATTTTTTTAGAAAATATGAAAAATCATTTACCATACTGTTATCCTGATCAAATTCCATATTCATGTACTGTCAAAACCCTAATTTTTGCCGATTAGGGTTTACATTTCTCAAACCCTAATTCTTCAAACTAAAATCATAGTTAGAGTTTCTTCTTAGGTTTGAAACATCACAATTGATCTACTATCATTAATCAAGTCTAAACGATGTTCAATCTAATCAAGCATGTAATCATTCAGGTAAACCCTAGTTTACCAATTAAGCACAAATGTGGTCATTACAAATCTCATCCCCTTAAAAATTTTCATCCCCAAAACATAAATACACAAACAAAGTATATTCAAAGTTTATTTTAAGCTTCTGAAATCTTACATGCCATTACATTCTTGTATTTTATATTTGAATGTAGTTTTCAACATTAAGTCCTTTATTTCTTTTCTAATCACAACATGTCTGTAACAGTTCCCAATGATAACAAACAAATTCTCTATGGCACAATCAATCATAGAGTAGATAGAGAAGCAACCATTTCAATATTTTCATACTCTTGAGGTGTTACCTCAACATTGATAATCTGATCCAACCATCTCAATTCATACGACTCAATATGTACTATTGTTTTATATTACCTCTGAGTCACAAAAGAGAGTTCACCATGTTGTTTTGAATATTACTATTGTGCTACTCAAATAGAAAAGCAATCATGAGTTGGAAGACTAGATTCAACAATAATTTACAATACTACTCACGACATCCCCATTGGATCATGGATGCATAAGGTGAAGCATTACCATCACATTCCATATTATTCTCAAGTATGAACCCACACATAATTCAAGGTGTAACCATCGGGTTATAGCATACTAGGGTTTCAACAATAGTAACAAAGTACTCCATTATTGTATTAGTCATTCAAGGACTATTCATACCCAATTACCATCACTTAGTTATATTAAAATTAGGTATAACAATCTATACCTCATTAGGGTTACATATCAATATAATATGGTTATCATTCCTTCTATTCATATGAGTGAATAGGTAAAACTACGTTATTCAGGGTAACACTTCATTTGTTCCATCATTATTCAACCCATATCACCATACCACAATTGTACAATACTAATATGGATTACTAGTATGAATGACTTAAACTATCAGGCACCTTTAATTAACATATTGCTTGCACATGTACAACTGAAATCATGTGTAAAACCAATTTACATCCCTTAATATACCTTCAACAAATTGTACTTCTAAAAACAAATTCACATATTACTAAAAGCCATTGTTTTCTCTCATCTCTTTCCTCATTCACTACTACTTACTTTTTTCTACTTATCCTTATCATTTTAATCATGTAGATTAAACATCCTAAAATTAAAACATACAAGTTAGAAATAGATTATTCATCATTCTTGCTATCACTGCAAGAATTTATCTCATATTGCACTTCACTCATATTGTATTTCTCCTTTTATTCAAAACACACTTGTTACATTTCAAATTTATATCTTACTCTTTACTCCGAATCATTTCCATATTGTTTATCTACCTTTCAGATTAACTATCTTTAAATCCTGGATTACTATCAGTGCTAGTTTACTTATAATAGTGAAAATCTCATGATCTTGTTTTATATAGATGCTAGTATTCAAGGTCAAATCACTAGTGACATCCCTTGAACTACTACAACTCTAAACATTCTAGGGTTTGGTCCTTATCAGTAGCATGACGTTATTGTGATGTGACTTTGCTCCCTTAATTTGAAATTCAAACTTTGGATCTCACAAGTTTTACTAAAGTCTTCTTTATCTTATCAATTGAATTTCCTTTCTCTTACTTGGCCATTCAGATAGATTACATTCTCAATTACCCTACTTGGGTTTCATCATCATATTATGTGTCATTATTACATTCACTAGATGTCTCTACCATGGTGGTTATGCATCATATATGATTCATTTTCCTATCACTTCATTCCCACATTGCTCTTATTAAGGAAGATATGAAAGACAAGATGATTCTGATACTTTTGAATTCTTATCTTCAAACATTCAATAATACATTTCTCATATGTAGGTTTAATTAATTATCAACATGAATACTTGACTAATTAGCACTTTCTTGAATATCACAAACTCTTCTTTTATAATCTATATTACTCCATTATGTTTCAAACCCTTGTTTACTTTCCATAATCCCCTTACCATATACTACTATTCCACATGTCATCTTTAACCTCTAGTTTTCTCTTATGATCATGTTGCTTCTTTTATGTGTATGATCATGTATACCATGTTGCATATATTTCCTTTTATCCTTCTACTAATGTGAAGTTGAAATTCTAAATCAATAATCTCTCTACTAGTATCACCTCATGTTTAATACATTACATATCCTTCATTTTAAATCAAATGGCTCAGACATGGGTGAAACATAGTTTCTCTTTCAATCAAGTTTTTCCTTCCTGAATATAGTCTACATTTGTATGACTTATTCATTGGTTAAGCTACACTTTTGTTCTTCTTTTAGAAACTAGTTTGTTGTTCTATAGAGACTTGGAATCCAAAGGTAGTAAGGATGAATGTATTAACTTCACAATAAAGGTATACATTCCATGCTCTCAATTATATCATAACCCTCATTCCTTAATTAAGCTCATCATTTCCAACATTTCTCTTTGTTTCAGCTAAGTTTCTTATCCTAATTTTATGATTTACATGCTCATCTAGATCTCTTCACTTTAACTCTTCTGAAGACTCTTCACTTCTATGTACTTATTGTATACTTAGCTCTTTTCTTCTATTTTCCCTTTGCTTTGGAGTACATAAAAACATTGCACTCGCTTATATAACCCATTCCTCATGATTGATTCTTACTATCTTGGCCCCTACATACTTTTCTCATATCTTTTCCACATTTCATATTTAGAGTTCATATAATACTAATCATTAAACTTAATCTGAACCTTATGTCGTGTTCATTTATTCCCAATTAAGGGTTCTCATATGAGGCCCCAAAGTTGGATCTCAGATATTAGTTCCAGCTAATTCTTAGCTATTCTAATCTTTCCCATATGTTTCAACGTCTTAGTGTATGCACATTCTCACTATGATGTGTGTCTAAATTATTCAGAGTCTACTCTTATTATATTTTTAATAGGAGTCATTAGATCCCAATAACGCATCCTGCCAGCCGGACCAAGCCGAACCTATAGTCCTGAAGCAAAGAGCTACTCAGGATTACTCAACTCCTATTCATCTCAAATGTGTGGAAGAAAACTTATCCACTTAGGAAAGCTCAGTCAAAGATCATTTCTAGTCTACTTGATACAAAGAATGTAATCAATAAATGCTACAACTGCATAGTGTACAACAAATCTTAAAGATCCATATACATTTCAAAATACTGAATATTTGAATTCAAACATATAAGAGCTTTTCTATTCATCTCCAATAAAACAACAATATGAAATGAAAGTTCTATCTCATTTTATATTTATGCTCTTAATTCATGTTACTTATCTTGTTTATAACCCTAATATTTCTAGGGTTACTCTCTAGACCATCCTTCCACTATATACCTGGCCAGGGTATACATGAAAGAATAGACATAGTAGCTTGATACTGGTTGATCTAAGTACTCAGATACCGGGCCAGGATATCCAAATACTCAAATCCCCAGAGCTAACATCATAACATCTCCTATCTGCCACACTTATGACTCTAACTTACTAACTTAATGGTCCCTGACAACTCATCTTAAGCTCTGATACCGAATTGTTACACCCCAATCTCACAATTTCCATTAATCATGAGATTAGGGTATACATTGAGAATTTAACGTAATAGAAAGATCACCCTTAACTTTTTCTTCTTTTTCAAACTCTTTGTTTTCTCGCATTGAACCACATAAACTAACTTTACAAGGGAATCTAAACATTGATTTCTCTAATCTAATTTCAACATAAATGATACACATCCATACATTCATTCTCAGGTGCATACGACATGATAATCATATACATTCTCTCTTATTAAGGAAACAAAGTTACAAAACATTACTTACAACACTCTCACATCTATACTAGGACTTAGAGTGATAGGGACCAATTGAACTTAACTAATCTCATACTTAACTCATGTGGTAGATCTACTCTGATGCTTTGACCTTCTTCAAGTCTACGTGGTTTCCCTAAAAATTGTGAGTAGAGGGGTGAGCCTACTCGCTCAGTGAATGAGTACTTCAAAGAAATAGTCTAAAGCACTAATATACTTACATATATACTTTTAAGCAACTGATATAATTTATAACAACAATAAGATTTAAAGAGATTGATCATTGACAATCATAAATATGGCAGGATACTCTAGACATCAACAAGACTAGATCAATATATGAGCATGCTTGATTAATTTCAATGAGAACTAATAATTCAAAAACATACAAAGAATAATTGCTGGGAAACTATACTCGAATCTTTCTTAGCCTTTCTTACTTATAAGAAACTCTTTAAACCTATATGAACATATTTTAGCTTATGCCCTTATCATATGTATTGTACTCTACATGTGAAGACTCGTAGCGAACTACGATCTCACCGTACAAGACTTAGCAGATACACCCGGGAATGCTAAGTCTGACTACTCTCTGGTCTATAATAGGAAAATGGCTCGCTGGCCTTGGCACATCTATTATGTCATAAAAATTGGACTCCTCCTCTAACCTGAGCACATAGGCGGAGAGTCAAGCCACCTATTGGTTTTTCTGTACAATAGTGTCACCAGGACCTCTGGTTGATGTTGGATACTACATGTTGTATATTAAGGAGACTTCCACTAGGGCTTTATCCCCCGTACCACCTGTTAGTACGTTCTGACCCCCGTATACTGGACACTGCTAGGGTTAGGTCATTTCATCCCTACAACGCAGACCTGTCATAGGGAATCTACAGTGTTCAGGGCTCTTAAGTCTATCATTTTATTTTTCTTAGAAAGCTCTTACTATATTGTATCTTTTCCCTTACTTATACTTGACTCTGGTATCTCTATGGTACCGTGTCTATTTATTTGAAGTTTATAACACAACATGTATATCATCCTTAACTTGGCAGAGCAGTATATTCAAACACTATAATATACTGAGAAATCAACATACTATACATGTAGGCAGACTGAAATACTTAAATAAACATAATACATGTCCATTTGTCACTTATACACTAGAATCATGCAATTAAACATATTAATATACTGATAAAAGCTAATTACTTGGCATACGAGTAATAGTCATTTGCACCCATACATTATTTGCACTTTCTTGGAAAACATGCACATCAACCCAAATCCTGGGTTGTGCATCTCATGCTGAGAACATGGTAATCAAAATGATTAATTCATTAAACACCCTATCCTTGGGGTTTCATTTACCTCATTCACTAATCACATGGATCTCATAAGGATCTAATATGTCATAAACATCCACTAAATACAAATTGCTTTAAACAAGTCATATACAATCAACATATGTATGAAATCCTCGAATTGAGCTAAATTAGGGTTTTCCATGCCATTCATTGAGACATTATGAATCAAGAATAACATTGCATAAATAGAGTCTATGATGGCAAGAAAAACACTTCAAATGGATTTCACCATATTTATTCACAAATTCACAACTTTCCACTCCTATAGGGCTTCACCCTCTTTACAAAGATATCAACCAACACTATTCACATCACATGAAATCCAAAATAGTATCTGAGATATATGTACTATGCATTCAGATAAACAATCATTCATAACCAATGGGATCCAGATAAACAAAATTTTCTATTTAATTATATAGCAATTTCACTCACAGACAAATTCCCTATATTTCAGTTTACTCTTATAATTTTTGCGAATACTTAGGGAATTCTCATTAGGATGCATTTTATACATTTCTAATATGAATTTATCATCTAAAATTCAAACAAATAGAGGAAGAATCCATTTCATATCATTTTGCAACAACTTAGATCAAACAGACAATTCAGGGTTTGTAGTCACATACTAAGCAATTAAAGATTGTGGATGATTTAACCAATTTTTGTGCAATATACTATTTAAAGGAAGTTCCCACTCACCCTAAGGTGTGAAAACACCTTAAAAACACAGCTCATCCCTGACAATCTCGATCTCATATCAAATCCCTAGCAATTCACCCGATTCTTCTTCCTTACAACTCAGAAACCCTAGAAATGAGGGATTATGAAGAAAGAGTGAGAAAAGGGGAAGTCTTGATACCATTTTGGATAAAATCAGAGGAGGGACGGAATATTGACATGTGAGAGAAGATTCATCATTAAAGTCTATGCAAAAAAGCTAAACTTACATGATTTCATCATTCCTCGGACCGCAAAACCCTAGGTCAGCATCTCCATCACTTTCTCCTCTCAAACATTAACTCTCCCTCTCTCTCTAGAATTTCGTTTCTTTAGATTGAATCACGAATTATGAGAGATCCTTGTGTGTCAGGTTGACCATATAGAGCAATTGAGCTGCTTGGGTCAATTGCACACTGACACCTCACTATACTTTTTGTTATTTCAGCTGAATTTTCTGTCATAAAAATATTACTATAATTCCTCTACTGATAAGGTCTAAATGCATCCAAAAATTATGAAAAGTTTACATGTTATTTATTATTGAGTTTAAGATCTCCAGTTAAAATTTTAGATCATTTGGAATTATCAATAAATAAATAAAAATAAAACACTACACTTCTAAAAAGCACTATGTCAGCATTTTGGTTGAAGTATAGTTCGATCGAGAACCACATTCAAAGAACACTCAAATATTCTGAAAATTTTCTCCAATATGAATGATTGATTTATACATATCATATCCAAAATTAAATTAAATACAAAATTTTTAGAAAATATGAAATATCATTTACCACACTACTATCCTGATCAAATTCCATATTCATGTACTGTCAAAACCCTAATTTTTTCCGATTAGGGTTTACATTTCTCAAACCCTAATTCTTCAAACTAAAATCATAGTTAGAGTTTCTTATTAGGTTTGAAACATCAAAATTGATCTACTATCATTAATCAAGTCTAAACGATGTTCAATCTAATCAAGCATGTAATCATTCAGGTAAACCCTAGTTTATCAATTAAGCACAAATATGGTCATTATAATAATCATCATCCTCATCCTCATCCCTCATCATCATTATCATCATCAATCATTCATAATCATCCTCATGTGATTATGAGGAAGATGAGGAGGAGGATAATGATGAGGATGATCATAATGATGAGGATATTGATGAGGATGATGATGATGATGATGATGATGATGATGATTGATCATCATCCTCATCCATTATCATCATCAATCATCATCATCCTCATCCTCATCCTCATCATACCTCATCATCATCAATCATTATAATCATCATCCTCAATCATCATCATCATCATCATCATCCTCATCATGATCATCACATGATGGGGATGATGATGATGATGATGATGATGATGATGAGGATGATGATGATGATGATGATGATGATGATGATGATGATGATGATGAGGATGATGATGAGGATAATGATGAGGATATTGATGAGGATAATGAGGATGACGATGAGGATAATGATGAGGATGATGATGAGGATGATGATGAGGATAATGATGAGGATGATGACGAGGATGATGATTAGGATGATGATGAGGATGATGATGAGGATGATGAGTTCCCTTTCTCATCATCATCATCATCATCATCATTATCCTCAATCATCATCATCATCCATGATCATCGTCATCCCTCATCATCCTCATCATCATCCTCATCAATTATTTCTCCGTCATGAATATGAAATAACCCATGTTGTTATCTGTTATTAGTACGTACATTTATATTACTTTTTGTCAACATTTTACATTTTTGTAGGCATAATGGCTTGGGCCTCTACCCCAATGTTACTATTCCCTATTGAAGAACAATTGGACATCATTCTAGACAATCGTTCATTAGCACAACTCATAATACCTAAACATTTGCATTATCTAAATGGAAGACGCTACACGGCTGGTGAAGTGACCCTAAATTTTAGAACTTCAACATTTGTTATCGAGGTTAAGTACGATGTTGATAGAAATCTTGTATCCACATCCAGTTGGTGCGAGTGGGTTAGGAAGATGCTATTGGGCCGTAGTGACATGATTTTTCTTCATCCGGTTGGCCATAATACCATCAAGGTTTGGATAACCAACATCAACAATGAGATGCCCGATCATCTGGTCTGATTTGAGTACTCGACAGGGGATAGCACATATTTGGACTCATTCGATGAGGAGAGCACACCTGATTTCCCTTCTATTCCTACTATTGGTACTGTCCATTTCCCTATCACCATCAGTTCAGATTCGTCTAACAATGATGAGCTCCGCGACACATCAACATCAACAAAGTAGGTCCAAGCAAAAAATTTACTTTCCTATCTTATGCACATGTTTAGGGTGTATAGCAAGCCCCTTGTAATTAGCAACAGTCATGTTATTTTCTAAACTTTGTTGTTATGATTAGTATTTTGATAACATGTTCAACTTTGAAAGACCTATAACGTCTGAATGATTTTTTTTTAATTGTCTTATCTATCTGTTTGTGAAGATGGAATGAATGAATGTTTCTGTGTGTGAATATGAAAAGAGATGAAATGAACTTAATGGAACTGTAGGTTGCTAAATGTGTGTGAACATGAAATGGAGGAATGAAATGGAACTACCTGTTTCTACTTGTGCATGTGATAAATCACATATATATTTTGAAGTTAAATGTGCTTATACAAGGATGCTGAAATCACATGATCCATATATATAAATATGATTGTACAACTTGTTAATATTTGTAGGTTTGTGGCCTGTTGTTGGCTGAAATCAAAGGATGTTGTAAACCTGCAGTTCAAAACTGAACTGTAGGTTGTGCATCTTGTTGACCAGTTGGACAGTAGGCCTGGGAGCTGATAAGAAAAAAAAACATCGGCATCAGTTAAAAACCAACAACCAACAACAAATGCTAAATTGTGTCGGTTGTTTTCCAGAAACCGACACCTATTGTCCGACTACTGTGCTTTGTAATTGGGAACGACTTTGTGTCATCAGTTATGTAACTGATGTTGAAGGAGTCTACTTTTAGTGTCACCCACTTGGGTTTCGCTTCAAAACCGATGACAAAAGTCTTACTTAACTGATGCTAAAGGTGTTATCTGTACTAGTGGACACACCACATGACTGAGTAATATTGAAACCACACTTTTATCATGAGATTCTACAAAACCCTAAGCGTTTATGGCTTGCTCAAATCACAATTCAACCAAACAAGTCATAAGCATGAGAGAGGTGGTGCACATGTTAAAATCAAGTATTGATATTATTTAGCAATAGACCACGATAATACATGCATTTGTCAAAGGTCATAATTTTCAATTCAATCAGTAGAGATTGGGTCAAAGCGTTCCTTTAGGCAAGAAGTTCTTAATTTGGCCAAAATTGGCCAAAATTGTGCCAAATCATTTTCAATCACATCTAAGCCTTCATTTTTTAACATAAATCAAGAAACAAGCAAATTCTAGCCAAAACATGCAAAAATTACAAAAAGCTACATGATATGTAGTGCATGGAAAAAGAGCAATTTTCTTTTGAAAATTACACAAAAAATGCACATGTGATATGCATGTATGTAAAGCAAGCACAAAAAGTATGGATACACAAGTACGAGAGATGGTTATATTGTTTGATCATCTTGAGCAAAAATTTAGAATAAGGAACATTGAAGAAAATGGGGTAAATAAAGGGCTTACCACCCTACCACCCCAAACTTTTAAACCATGTTGTCCTCAACATGAAATAGAAGTCTAGGATGATAGGGTAGAGGGCATGGAGTCATTATAGAAAAATGCCAAGAGGAGAGAGAGATCTCAAGGTGTGCACTAAGCTGGGAATAGCCACCACATCCGTGGTACCCACCAAGGTCATTTTATGTTGCCTCCACCACGGCCGTGCTGATCTCCTTCCAGTACATTTTCTACCGATTTACAATTTTCTCTTCAGTTTTGATATTCTCCTTGGTGATATCATCCATGAATCATCCTCCTTCTAATGTACCTATCCTAACATGATTCACAAACAACAATAACCATCAAGTATAAAGTGTGTGTGTGTTTCCTTGGAAAAGTGTAAAAAAATAAAAAAAAGTATAAAAAATGGAAGGGTGGGTGAAAAATTCCCCAAACCTAGGAGGGTTGCCTCCTACTAGTGCTAAATTTTACAACTTCAACCAAGATTCTTATGTATGCTTCAATCACTCAACCATTTGGCATCATCATGCGTCAACTCTTGCAATAGCTACACTTCTCATTTGTATTCAACATGTGTTCCTTGTCCTATTGACCATAAAAGATATCATCAAGTCTTCCATCCCTATATCCTTTCTTGAATGATCAGTTAGACTCTTAAAGTGACCATGTTTAATATCCTCATCTTAGTCTCTCCTAGTTGGGGTCTTGTACATGTTTATATTTATCTTCATGTCGATGAAAGAGATTGTCATTGTGCCACTATGCACATGTATCTCGATATCAACTGCATATAAGAATGGCCTTCCCAAGATGATGGGAATCTTCCTATCCTCTGGGTCCTTGTCAAGAACAATGAACTCTGTTGGGAACATGCTGCCCTTTCTTTGCCTATCATCACCAAAGCATTATCTACTCTTCCTCTAGGCACTTTGATGGAACAATCCTCCAATTGGAGAGTGCAATGAATCAGTTTCAACATGCCTAACCCCATCTTCACATAGACACTATATGGCATCATATTCACACTAGATCCAAATCAAGTAGAGATCGGTCTATGCAATGTCCCCCTATGTATCTAGGTATGAGTGGGGCTCCTGGGTCTTTCCTCTTTATGGGAAGTGAATGTTGGATGATAGATCTCACTTGTTAGTCAACTTAATTTTTCTTAGGCATTCTCCCTGTTGACTTCCTCTTCACTGTACACAGGTTCTTGAGAAACTTGGCATCATATGGAATTTGCTTGATAGCATCCAACAATGGAATGTTCACCTGCACTTGGTGAAACACCTCTAGAGTGTCAACATTGTGCTTCTGCCACCTTTTTACTTCCAGTGGCTCATCTAATTCTTTGGGGAATGGTGGCTCACTTTCTTTTACAAAATGTCCTTCTTGTGGCATTCCATGAGGTGGAACACTAGGGATGGAATATACAAAAGGAGTGTGAGGTAGAGCATGCAGTATCATATGATCAACATGATGTGTTCTAGAACCATATTCACCAATCTCAATCATGGTATCACCACTTGTCTACCTTTTCTTTGCTCTGTCAAAATTTCTTTGACTTGTGGGATACTCAAGAGATTTCCCACTCCTTATAACTATCACATCACTACCTTGCTCATGGTGGAGAGGGGGAGCATGTTGTGGCTGTAGAGGAGGTGGAGGTGGTACTTGGTATTGAAATTGAGGTGGAGGAGAGTATTGAGGCTGGTAGGCGAAGTGTTGGGAAGGTTGTGGTGATGGAGATGGTGGAGGTGTATAAGGCTTAGGATAGCCTTGAAATGGATAAATGGGTTTCACTTGCATATAAGGTGGACTATAGAAAACTTGAGAGGAATGCATTGGTCCACTTGCTTCATTGAAGTTCATTATGGGTTGGGAGGACAACTTTGATTCCACTTGTAGAGCAAGAATTGAATAGAGCTGCTCCACTTTTTGCTCAAGCAGGGAGGACGTGTAGGTCATCTTAGACATGAGGTAAGTGATGCGCCACAAACTAATGAATTGAGTTTGATTAGATGCAACCCTAAAGGGGTTTTGAGCACACTTGGGATCTTTCAAATTTATAAATCCCTAATGTTTGGGCACACTCACATAGACTAACATAATTACCTGCAAGAGCATGGGGTTATGTTATAGTATAGGAAAGCAACAAGTTAGGGTCGAACCCAAGAGAGAAAAGGGCACACTAGATCTAGGTTAGTTTTGGCTAGGTTCCTACTACGAAGTCTAGGGTTTAAGGGTTTTGTGGTTGATTTGTTGATTACACTAAGGGTTGAGCAAACAAGCATTTAAAGGAAAGCAAACAAGATTAAAACCTAAAGTAACTCTACAAAATTAATTCTAATGAGTGAGGAAATGACAAGCTAAGAAGGAAAAGGAGCAAATTATGCTAAGGAAAGCAAGAAGAGATCTACACTACACTAAGCTAGCAAACTAAGCAGAAGAGAAATTAAAGATCTAAATTAGCAAGAACAAGGTATTGAACTAACTAAGAAAGTAAAGAGCTAACTACGCTAACACTAGCTAAGCAAAAAAGAAATTAGTATTTTAATGCAACTAAGAGAAGTGTGGGTTGTTTGGGGGATGCACTTGTCAATTAGGTTGGGGGTGATACCATGTAAACATTGTTCTTTCATTTTAAATTACCAAACCAAACAACAAACTAGAGGCTAATGAATTGCCCTAAACTACTAACTGGCCATGGACATGATATGGTGTGTATAGAGGTACAAGTCCCTAACACCTCCTACCCACCCTTACGAGGCTCAATAGCATCAGGGCTTATGTGGAATTCAATTAGGGTATAGTCAATACTAGGTTTCTAGGATAGGAACTCTTAGCGAAGTTAGGGGTTGAGAGTAGTAATGTAAGGTGGAAGTGAGGTTTTAGACCTCACATCACCTACATTCTAGTCTTGAGAAGGCTTCAAGCTAATTACACTAAATGCTTCTATACTAGCTACTTAGATATCTCACTTAGGTGTAGGAGAATTTATTAGCATGTATGAAATTGAATATCTAACTAGGGATCCATTGATTGGACTTGGGATCAATTCACAAATTAACTACATATAAACAATTTTCTTAGAACCCTAGGTGATTTCAAGCACAAACTACAAAGAAATTCTTGAGGACTGAGATATAAATAGAACATAATCACTAACAAAAAAATTATAATGTTTACATATCATTTTCTCCCAACATGGTATCAAAGTAACATTTTGAGCCCCAAACAACCCCCTTAAGGGGCATAGCTACTCATAGAACAAGAAAACACAAGAATGGAGAAAGAAGAATGAGTATAGGAGCAGAAAGCCATGATGAGCTTGGTGAAGATTCCTCCTTATCGACCTCCTAGCAGTAACAACTCAAGCACCTCCCTCCAAGGTAGGTAGATGGCATGGATGTATGGTGGAAAATGGTCAAAAACCCTAGAATAGGTGTTTTGGGGTGGAAGATGGCGGAATGAAGGTGGAATGGAGTGTGAATAAATGAGAGGCGAAATGGGGGAGATGAGAGTGGACGTCTAGTACCTAACCCCATGGCCTAGATGCCACCTATGTATATATAGGTGGTGATGACACACTAGGTCAAGTGGGGATAAAATAGGGAAATCAGTGCAAAAGTTATGCTAGGTTTGTATGTAGCATGACTATGCTGGGTAGCATGGCCGTGGTGTGTCAGGGTGAACACACCCATGGTGGGATGGAATGGGCAAGGTGAAAAATGGAAAAAGTCATAGGTTGTTCTTAGTTATATGGATTGTTGATGGCACAATAGTGGTGTGGTACTAGTAGCCACTATCGTGGTGGTTACAATAGTCATTTTGTCCTAAGGGAGTGTTGTCTGTCCTGAGTAGTATGAATGTTCTATCTTCTTGGCAATACGACCGTGCAGCACGGAAGGGCCATTTTGGATCACATTAGCACGACCATGCTGTGTTGCACAATCAAGTTGCTGAACTTAAATCTCAACCTTGACCTATGTGATTTTGAGTGATCCACCATGACCTTTTTGTGGTACCGTGGCCGTGTTGGTTTCTTAATCGACACTTAGAGCTTGTACTTTGTGTTTCCTTGGACCTCTTTGCTTCAATTGACCCTTGGTCGCTAGGGGTAGGTCGAGCGATCTTTTGACTTCACTTTGGCACTCTCTAAGGGTAGAAAATCCCTAGGATTGTTCTTATCTCTCTCTTCCATCCAAGCATGGTCCAAGTACCTAAAAAACATGCATATAACGTCCATAAGTACATTTGATGATAAAACACATATCGAGGGAAATAACATGTAATCTAACATGTTTAGATGTGATTGAATTGAAATAAGACACAAGATGAATCCCTAAATAGGGTTGCATCAATGAGTGATATTGTAACATCCCAGGATTTGAGGCCTCAGATAAAACACTCTTAAAAGGAATGATTGGACTACCCATATCACCAAGGTGCACATCCTTTTCTGGGAGCCCATCACTAAAGAACTCCATAGTTAAGCGTGCTCAGCTTGGAGTAGTACTAGGATGGGTGACTAGTCAGGAAGTTGATCCTGGCTTGCACGTGAGTGTGGATAAAGCACACAGTTAAGGCTAGTGGTGGTCTGTGGGACCAGTCGTCATTCCTGAAACTCTACTAGAGTCTTGGGCAGTGGGCCCGGGCGTTAACAAATGGTACCAGAACCATAACCCCTCTAGTAGGTGGGGCATGCATGGGCATGTGGCATGCTAGTCTTGATCTGTGCAGTCCAGGCATGTAGGAAAAGGTTGTCCATGGTTGACATAGCCACCCTTGCGTTGGTATTCTGTGATCGGGAGCTGGGTGTCCATGGTCCATTGTGGGTCTGCATTGAAATGGGGTGAGATTATGAGGCCTTATAGTTGAGCCTTGACGAGGACGTCAAGAGTCTAAGTGGGGGAGATCGTAACATCCCAGGATTTGAGGCCTCGGATAAAATACTCTTAAAAGGAATGATTGGACTACCCATATCACCAAGGTGCACCTCCTTTTCTGGGAGCCCATCACTAAAGAACTCCACAGTTAAGCATGCTCAACTTGGAGTAGTACTAGGATGGGTGACCCATCGGGAAGTTGATCCTGGCATGCGCGTGAGTATGGATAAAGCACGCAGTTAAGGCTAGTGGTGGTCTGTGGGGCTAGTCGTCATTTCTGAAATTCTACTAGAGGCTTGGGCAGTGGACCCGGGCGTTACAGATATAAGAGTCACTTTTTGGATATTAACCCTAACCAAACATTAAGCTATATAAAATGAGGTTAGTAGTTGTAAGAATCATCAATCTATATTATCCCTAATGTAAATATTTGGGTTTTCCATAAACAAAAACCCAAATTGAACTACCAAATAAAACATATAAAAAAGCATGATAAACATATAGAAAAAAAATTAGGGGTCACTTTTTCGTTTTTCAATTAAACCAAAATAGAGCAATCCAAACACCATCATCTCACCTCATCAATCATAAAGGTTTATTTATGTGATTTACAACACATCCATGGTTAATGGAAAACAAAATCAAATTTATTATTTATTTATAGTTGAACTTATATTATTTTACATATAAAACAACTCGATATACCGCCAGTCTTAGGGAAGTGAAACATAGTGACATTACAAATCACTTTATCATAAATGTTTTAATCTTTTCCAATTCAGCCTATTTGCTTACATGGTTATAACTAAAAACTTTTTGACAAATAATATGATATTCAAAGAAACCAACTGAGGGTATAGAATCATGTTATGTGTATATGACATGTATGTAAGTGAATTAGACACTTAAATTTAGCCTAAAAGATTATATTATCTAACATTATGGCAAACATATCAAGTAACATGTTTCTTTTAGAACCATTGAATACTATTGATGAAGGGGGTATCAATTAATATCTAAAATAATTATAAGGATATCATAAACTTATATACTGGCTATGGAAGAGTCTAATAATTTAGAAATGTAACAAACAATATTTTCAAGTAGCATGAACTACAATATAAATAACAAATATTATTACTTCTAGTTGACTATTTTTTGTTTGGCCTTATACCCACCAAGCTACAACAAAATGATTTGATCTCAAGTAGTCCACTGTGTGGTCTTATGGTTAATGGTCCAATTAAGACCCCCAACTCTACATCAATCTATACGAGGTTTCCACGTTTGGCACATAGGGCGTCATGACTTGTGACCTACAAAGCTCTTTTAGTTCTCTAATTTAGGTATTATTAGTGAAAATACAATAGGAGAACTGAGATTATTACAAAATAAGGTAGACTTAGAGATAAGAGATATTGGTTGAATGTCTTGGTATGCAATCATATAATGATTTCAATGGATAATGATTAATCATAATAATGTTTACCTTGGCATACACATAGCCTAAAACTATTTAATTTGTTATGTTTACCTTAGTATGAGATAATGATTAACATTAATAATGTCTTAAGAATGTACTACTCTATGAGATGTGATTTCAAGTTGAGGACCTGGACATGAGATCATATGTATGTTAAGAGTATTCATTCTTGTCAAAGTCTCTAGTCAAATATTATTATGGAAATTAGGATGAATATGTTAAATAAGATTATGTGTATTTAATGTAACTACTTATCATTGGTCATGATATTTGATATCATGTCAAACACATATGTACTTGTTAATGAAGTTATGCACTAGACAAAACCACTTTTATTATGATACATGCAAGTTCGAAATGACAATCATAATCATATTTTGATGGAAAGTGATCATTGTGGTTCATAAACCTAAGGTCACTACAATGATCACATGTTTATTGTACTTTAACACTACTCAATGTACCTTGAATAAGTTTTTCCATACAAGTAGTGCTTATATGCACTATGACACATGCAAATTATTGTGAGTGACGTAGATGTAGTTTTATCCCTCCTATTAAACTATGAAATACATGTGATCTTGGTCACTTGACGAGTGATACTATGAAAAACACGATCATGCTCATATGAGTCAATATTTATATTCCATTCATATTTCTCTCAGACAGTCTACTCTTGATAAATGAACAAAGATTAAGTATCAAGAGGATGATGTTTCCATGACTTTGGTTTCAATGTGTATATCGATGACCAAGAGACTATACTACCATTGTAACATTGGTCACAATACAATGTTGATTTTTTTTCCTCCAAATAATCCAATTACTTGAGTGGCAATACTCTATTGCTGGATATCCTAGTTGCTTGTGAAGTCATGATATGATTATGGACATCACTACCAACGTAATGTGAGTCTATAGGGTCACACACATAGAACACAATGGAATAGTATATCATTAACACAAGTAATATTGGTTACGAAAATATGTAGGCAATAAATTTGAACAATGATAAAATGTCTATAAGCCCGATTGATCAATTGGAACACCCAATCAATAAACTAGACAAAGATCATACAGTCATATTCCCTAGAAAGTCTAGTCAATTGACTAGACAAAATCAACCCGATCAATCGCCTAAAGTTTAGACGATTGACTAGACGACATCAAAAGATCAATGGATCAATTATAAAACATTTTGAGCTAATTAATCAATGGAATTGATTATCTAGTTGATGAACTAGTTATCTGTAAGCAGGCTACTTAAAACACACTCATTCACTTTTTATTTCTTAGTTTTATTTGTAAAACTATATTCTATGCTTTCTCCTATTTAAAAAGGCAAAACACTCATGGTTTTGGTTACATGATTTTGACACGTGAAGCCTAATTTTCATTATCCCAAGGGAGGAGAGAAAGAAAAAGAGTGTGATTCTAGCACATTTCAAAGTGAAAGGTTTCTCACCCACCGACTTAAGAAGCACGATAAGGAGTTCCCCATCATTTGTATTGACTATGTAGAGACACAAACTCTTTTGCAACTGTATTAAGAGAACATCATCGACATCCATGTGTGCATTGACACAAGGGACACACAATGCCACATGTGAATTCTCCATGAAAATGTGTATATATAATGATCCCTTACTTCCTGATACATCATTATTGAAGAGATATACTCATGGGATTTTTTTTTTAAATTTCTTATGATGTGTTTGACGCCACATTTCCCAAGAATAGAGACATAGGCACTATCAAGTGAATTAACTCATTTGATATGCTCAACTTATGCAATACAAAACATTGGGTAATTTCACTTTGAAGTCATATAATTATTTGTATAAGTTTGAGTATTATAATTCAAATTATGCAATACATTATTATTAATGGGTGTTATCCATCATCTAGGGGTCATTTTAATGCAATTAACATGTTAACTATATAATGTCACAAAAAATGAACTAAACACTAAGATAAATACATATAACTCAACATCATTTGTAGTTCAAAATAAACTCCTATTTGAAAATTTGGATATATCTAAATCAAGTTTGGGCAATTTTCACACTAATAGTCCAATGTACCCCATTATGGCCCCCATTAAAGCCAATCCTCTAATTCAAATACAAATGCATGCCCTTATCAATAAGATATAGGGGAACCAATCCTATCCCTTGTCTAAAATCCCAACTCTTATTTCTACTAAGAGATGAGTGAGGATCTACCCCCTTCTAGCACCTCTTTAAACCAATACCTCCCTTTAGAAAATCAAGTACTATCTATCTTCCATTTCATTGAAACATAGATATAAAACCTCTCCTCCAAAAGTGTCATATCTCTATAATTCAAACACCTCTTTATGCCCTAGAGAATTAATTCTTCACCTCTCCTCCATATTACTCTCTCTAGAAGCCAAAATATGCTCTGCTAAATTGATATGATATGATTGAAAAGAAAAAATAAGAATCAAAATCACATTAAATCATAGTATACTTCTTGGGATCATTATAACATCCCACATTTATTTCACCTTATACGTCACCCGTGTAAATCAATCTATTTGACACATAACTCTAGAGGGACTTGTTTCAACCACAAGTTTTGATGTGCCAACAACTCTAGTAGTCAATGGACACACAAACATACATTAATATCTCATAAGGTTGCAAAATAGAGATGCTCGCTATATCTTTTTCTCTCTCTTTTCATCCTCACTTAATAGAACTTTCTCATCATATTGAGAAGATGATTATGTACCTAATAAACACATGCATTAGTCCAAATTTGATCTGTATTAAATGACCTTATATATGTATATATAACCCCTTATGTAACTTAGCCATTATATGAACAACCCATAGATGCCTTCGACTGGTTGTGAAGAGGTGTGAATTCCATCAAACATACTTAGTCTTATTCCTTGGGCACTTGAATTGGATGTAGAAGTTTCATACCTCCAATGATTTTTTTGAGGGGTGGGAACCATCTTTTTACCTCCATCTTCCTTTTATCTTTACTTTTATCTCATGTTATAATGCAAAACACCTTTTGCAATATCTCTTGATGACAACATGCTAGAATTCATAGTGAAAGTACCTCTAGGCTCATTAGGAGCATGAAAATAGTTTAAATCACTTCCAAATTTGTTTTAAAATGTAGAAGATCCTTCAGTTATACATACCATTTTATAATATACAAATACTTCTTCTCCTGATCAGTTGTAGTCTATTGTCAAACTTAAGGATCATTATAGACAATGTTTTTTCATGATTGTAGGTTTACTAACTACTATTGAGTGTTTTCAATTATTATATATTACTTTTAATGGGTATTTTACTTGGTGGTCAACTAGTTTCAATATGAACTAAATATGATCTTTTAAAACTACTTCTTATTATCCCCCTAGGGTGTCTCTATATGATCATTGTGTGTGAGATCTTGAGGAGGTTGAAAATAGTATTAGTTTACCATGGTTTTATAAGCCTTAGTTACACCATGTCACACATGACCTAGAATATGAATCACCTAATGTTATGTATGAAAGAGAGTTTATTCTCAACCTAGGTAGTTAGGTCATCAAGGATATAGATCTCTCCATTTACCTAGAACTATGCACCTTTTCCCCATTTTTTGTATACATAATTAATAGACTTTTATTCATACTAAAAGTGTAATCAACTTATGGACGCCGATCTAAAATTATGTAGATGCCTATGATATAATTTTGGGATGAACTAATAGTTATGATACCCCATTTTGGTCCTGATGTAAATGATGTTTACATGTTATTCAAGTTTAAATCTAAACAATCAATCTAATTTCATTCAAGCTATGAGTTATCAACCATACATCTAACAATAAAAAGTGTACAGAAACCTATTTTATTGAAGAAAATTCTACCACCAAACTAAGGTGTAAACTTAATTACCCGAGTCTAGGCCAAGGTCACAAAAGTCAAATGGAAATAAAAAATAGAAAATGACACCTTGAACCTTCATTGGTCATATAGAGGGATCAAAATGATGTCAAGTTTTAGGAAGATACTCCCTACATTGCTCATTAGACCAATGCAACAAGAGTATATCTAATAAATATTTTTTAATATCTTTAAGTGTTCAAACATATTGTGCGACCTATGTCATGGGTTGTTAGAGTAACAATATAAATCTCTACTCGAGGTCGTACTTAAGAAATCAATATCCACATAAAAAATACGGAAGGATAAGGCAACACTTGGATGCATTTTCGGTAAACACACCATTTTCAAAGACCATGATTTAATTATTTTCATAGCAAAGTGTATAAAAACAAAAACAAATACTAAAGATATTATATATGATATTATTCTTGGGATGCACATATAAATCCACCAACATATATCAAGGATTCAACCATTTAACAGAAACATACATTGGTGAGAATTCAAAAAAACAAAGTAATTGTGAATGATCCAACTGGTGAAATTAATTATGTCTTATGTTTTAGATATTTATCAAATATGATACTCAATTAAACTCCCTAAAGTGTAGGAGGTATGCAATGCAAACCATATCCAAATACAAGGACATGGATTGTAGGCAATCCATGACTCAAACCATAGCTTATCTAAGTGAACATGGGTGTACATATAGATTTTCATGAAACAAAGTTTAAAAACAACATATAAAATTAAACTAACTAAACACAATCCCCATGTACTACAAACAAGAGGTAAATATATCCAAGCTAGGTTAAATGTTAATTAAACTATTTGTCTACTTTGTCCCCATGCATTGACAACCATCAGAACCCTTGTAAATTATGGTTGGATTCCCTAAGAGTCATTATGTGATGATTGTAATGGAATACTTTTACATGATTTGATTATGTGAAAGGGATTTCCATTTTTTTCCGATATATTTAGGCAATGGTTAAACATAATAATGTCCTAAAAATGTTTTGACTTGAAGACATATTATTTGGGATGAAAATAATAACCTAAGAACATATGTCTTTTTGAGAATTCAATTCTTTATGTCCCTAGTTAGATATTATTGTGGATATTAGAGGACAACAATAGTATATAACTAGTGTGTGTGTTGACTAATTACTATGTCTCTTTAGTAATGATATGGGATATCAAGTTAGACACATGTACTTGTTGGAGAACATGTTATACTGAATAATCCCACCTTGAGAATGGCACAAGCAAGCCATGTCCTGGTAGTGAGAGTCATGTATCAACGTGATAGTGTGGACTTTGATCCTTAGACCTGAAGTCACTACCACGATCAAATGTTGTTATATGTACTTTAACACTACCCAACTTGACTTCAAATAAGGATAGAAATACAAGCAGTGATGAATGCATTATGACACTTGTTTATAATTGTGAGTGACATATCTAGAATTTTCCCCTCTTATTAAAGTGACATCCCAAACACTTGATGAGTGAAAATATGAAATGCATGGCCATGCTCATGTGATTCAATATACGATATTGATCTCGTAGAATTGCAATAGTCTATTCTAGATAAATATACATGGTTTGAATGCTAATAGGATGATCATCGATGTCTCGACATCAATCTAGATATCATTAAAAAGGCATTATATGGGTTATCATAACAATATTCACTTACACGTTTCAACTTTCAACTATTCCCCAACTTATTCCAATTATTTAGGTAGCCATGATGCGTTACTATAGACCGCATTACTTGTGAGGTCTTTGACATCACTTATAAAGAAAATGTGGAATCTATGGGGTCAAAAACATGATGATGATCAAGGGGAAAGAAATTTTATAATCACACTAATATTTAAAATGGGTCAATATTATATATTGCTTGAATATATATTCAATAAATTGTTTGAAAAGGTCATTTGATTGACTCAATGATTGGTAAAACATTAATAAGGACCAAGTGGATTTGCATTGTTACAAAAAACAAATCTCACAAGGACCAAACTCCCTACAAACTCAAGATGTCAATGTTTATCATTCAATGTCCAATCATCCAATGGAAACAATTTGAAATCTTTTTTATAGTTATATGCAATTCATTCAGTGTTTTAATCCTAGGATATGTGGTCCTATCACCAAGGATTATAACAAATAAGAAATATGACTGATAGAATCATAGAACTCCATCAGAGATCTCATTCGGAGTTCTATGTGTACATTCAGTGTTCTAACCTTAGGATTTGTGATCTCTTCACCTAAGATTATAACAACATGAATATAACTGATCAAAACACAGAACAAGTGCATAGATAAAAGGAAACACATATAACAAACAAATTTTTAGAATCGACAATAACTAGAATAAGGTACCAGCTATGGGGTACATCCTACACCTCGGCAACAAGGTATACTCACTAATAGTCACAATAAACACAAAGGTACATATAGGAAGAGATGGAGTCAAGCTGCTAGACTCCAGTAGCAATCTAACAGTCTCTGTGAGGAAGATGATGGAACCTTCTCTCCTTTACTTGCTCGATGCGCCCAAAGGAGGCTCAGAGATGATAGGGTATGATCCCCTTTGTGTTTGACCTACCCCCTCCTTTTATAGGGAAGGAATGCAACTAGAAAACCCTAATTTGAATCCTGCAAATGGATACAAAGATTGGGTTTTCCATGTCAATTGATCAATTAGGGGTCCAGTTGGTCGATTGAGGTAAGTCAATGCTCGGGTTTGTATGTATAACAGTCGACCGATTGGGGGTCCAACTGATTGACTAGGTGAGTTGATGCTCGGGCTCATATGCGGGTCAATCGATCAATTTGAGGTGAATCACTTGATTCAAATACAATAGAAATCCCCTCTTTTTCATTTTGAGCCGATCGACTGGGTTTTCAGTCAACCTATTGGAATTTTTGGGTCTTTCCAATTCTTGCTTGTGAGTTGGCCTACTGACGATCTTAGTTGACCTGTTGGAATTCTCATAGGATGAGATATGCACTTGAAGCCTCCTAGGTCTTTAATTCTTGGAATATTTTGTAGGGTTCTTGATCATCGGAGTGAATGCGTATAATTGAGCTATTTCCCTACAATAAACAAGCACACCTAATTTAAAATATTATTTAGGAGACAAAATAAAAAATAAAGTAATTAAATCCTAAATTAGAGTATTAAAAACATAATGCCCTTAGGAAGAGACCTAAAAGATGTGATAAAAAAATGGATATGCATTCATCAAATATTGAACTTCAAAGTTGCTCATCCTTGAGCAACATAGAGTCATAAAAATCACAAAATAATATTAACAACCTATCCTCCTATCTTGCATAGCACCACTTGCATACTTAACACCTTCTATGGCCAATCAACCCTAATTTCTGGAAATCACAAAATACAATTTCCCATATTCTCTACTTGAAATTATTTTACAACTTCTTTTAATGTCAAGATCTATAAAGAAACAAATGTCATTTCCCTTTTACTTTTGTTACTCCACATATTATTATGAATTTTTCACAAGAACATGGCTTATTGATTGGATTGATTCGAGGTATATGGATTTACCTAGGTAAAAATGGAGTAAATGGAGGTATGGAAGAAGGTTATCTCTCCTCTGTTTGACTCAAGAACATTTTTTTTAATTATATTGATATCATTCTTTTTTTGTGCATATTAGCATCTTTTCTTTATTGTTGGTACGCCCCAGTTACATAGGAGGGGTATGGAAGAAGTGGTAGAGGGGATAAATGTGCGCCACCCCAAACTTGGAGTTTGAAACTGCTTTTTTTGTGAATTCAGGGGGTAAGAAGATGGTGGAAGACATGTATAAGAGGCATCTCATATATTGGATCCAACATTGGGAGCATCATTACATTAGTTGAATAATCTCTAGTCTTTGCAACATGCAACAATAAAAAAATTTCACAAGACATTACACAAATCAAGTAAAGACACATTGCATTTAATTGCTATCAATTCTTTGTGGTGTACCATCTTTTCTAAGGTTAGTGCTACATAAGGTCCTAGGTGATAGGGAGAGTTCTAGTAATGGCAATCCATGAATTAGTTATAAGAGAATTCACTTTGTGCAAGGGGTTCATTGATAACATATGCATATAAGACAGTATTAGCCAATCAGATATGGGCCACAATATATGCAAGAAAAGGGAAAAACAAATAAATAAAACTAAACTACATCCAAACTGAGTTAACGTGTTAAAATTGCTAAAATAAGGGAAGATATAGTGGGTGGAATAGGTATGTACCACCACCTCCATCCGAACTTAGAAATGTTCTCATCCTGAGCAAATCCTAAATCCGAAATGGAGAAAATAAAATTGTTGGGTTGATTCCCAACAAGTGCCCTACTTAACATCAAAGGATCAATGCCTGTGTTTTCCACCATTGAGGAGTGGCTACTGGAGCTTGAGTAGGACTATCATATTGTCTTGGTTTCTTCCCTCTCATCCACTCCTTCATATTTGTTTTAAATATTACTTGTTTTAACCTATCACAAATGGTGCGACACATGGTTGAATACCGAGGGAAGAAATTTGAATTGAACCATATCAATTCCCACTATTTGATGTATGACAATGGATAATCATAATAGATCATATATGAATCATCAATGTGACAATACTAAGGTAGGGTACAAGTGAGGTTCATTTGTGTATGCATGGCCATACTATCATGTTGGTCCCTAACATTTATTGGGATTAGATCTGGAGGTCGATATTTGGAGAACTCATAACCTATGTTCCCAATTGATTTTTCTTGATTGACATATGGTATTATCAACTCATTAGGTATATGGTAGTCCTCATTGATGAGAAATGAGTGAGAATAGTGGGGGAAGTGAGTGGGGATTATTTGGTGTGTTGTTGAGGCATGCAAGTAAGCATGTGTTTATGAAGAAGATGGCTCTTGCATACTTAGGATATGCATTATAGGAATGGAGATAGGAGAAAGGGATGTCTATTCTATGGTTGGTGACCTTTCTTTTGGGAGAATGGAGTATGCATGTACAATCTCAAACTTCTTTGCATTGTGATCATCCTCTAGGGATACCCTTGACTCAGTCATTAATGGGGCTTCTGAGGGGAAAAGTTGTTGTTGTTAGTCAATGTAGTCGAGGAAGTATACTTCTTATTCTCTAGTGTACTTAGTGGAGTCTCCAAGTGCTTGAAAATCAAGAGATTGGTTTCCTACATCTAGGGTTAGAAGTCCTGCTTTGACATCAAGTAAGGGCCTATCGGTGGTAAGGAATCAACTGCCAAAAATAATAGGTTAGCGACGATCTTCCTTGATGTCCAACACTACAGAAGCACATGGAATATAAAACTCCCCAACTTTTACCAGTATATCATCAATTGATACCAATTGGCTTGGTAATGGAGGAATCAATGAGATGGATAACCATCCTAGTGGGTGCATTGGTAAGGCCAAGTCTCTTGCATAGTCTAAGCAATATGAAAGAAATGATATATCCAAGATTACTAGACATGTTTGGCTAGTAGAATCGCTTATAGAGCATGAAACCCCAAAGAACCTAGATCCTTGTGTTTGGTATGCATCTTATCTGAATGATATATAATTATGTTCTTGCCAATATTATCATTATGGATTCTTTAATTATGTATTTGCATTTAAGTAGGGTTTTGAAATTAGTCCAATGAGGCATTTCAGCCATGGCATCAAGTATTGAGATATTATACAACTTTTTTATGGTTTCTTTAAATTTATTGAACTTGATATCCTATTGGGTTTGATTCAATCGACCTTCATATAGTGTATGCAACTTTTATACATAAACATCTGACTGTGGTGGTGCTGGTGTGGGAATCTCTAGCCAAGTTGTTGTTGTGCTCTAAGTGATAACTACCTCATTTTTATCATCACAACTCGTTGTCATTATGGAAGGGTTTACCTTCTATGGAAGGGTAAGGCTAGAGTGAGTTGTCATAGATTTAACTTGTTCCATGTGTTTTAGATTAGGTTCCAATTGTCCTACAAAAACTTTTCTAGGAGGGTGCAAAGATGCAATCAATTGAGCCAGTTGGGAATCAATGGATTTTTTATAAGTCAGATTATTAGAAAGCACCATATGCTTACTAGAAATCATGGATTGTTGGGACTCAAGGATCTTCTCCAGAAAACATATCATCATTGGAGGAAGAACACCATGTTTTTGCAAATTTGGGTTATATTTTAGATTCAGAAAATATTGTTCTCACTAGTTGCCTTGGTTCTTAAAGTTCTATTAGTTATTTTATTAGAACCTTGGTGGACCACAACCTTGGTTGTTCACCTTAGAGGTTGTTGATACGTTACATTTTCTACTAGAAAGCATGATGGTTTCTAGTCTAGTTTGGGTTATAGTAGGATTGGCTAGGTATGCTATAGATGGAGTTGAGATCCTCCATTTATAAACCAATTTCATATTGTACAAGCCCATTGTTCACGATGACATTATGTAGGAGTTTACATTGCAAATTAGAATGATCATGGACTTTGCAAGCCTGTTAAAAGAGATCTACATATTTTACTTACTGCATATGTTGTGGTTTTCATCTTCTTTAATAGGTGTTGAATGAGGATTCTATGTGGTCTTATTTCAAAGTGAACTTCTTGAGGGATTCAGTGATGGAGTTGAGCTCATAACTAGATCTTGTTTCAAGACAAGTTTATTGAGGGATTCAATAATGGATCTGAGCTCTAAACTATCTTTGTCCTTAGTTACTTTGAGTATGCCAACATTCCCACAGTTAGAATAGATTGGTGTTTCCAAACATCTCTTGACAAGCCCCCAGGCATTGTCAAAGTTTTAGAACATGAAGTTGCCTCCAGATGAAATGTTAAGGAAGGTCTTGCTATTGTCATCAACACCCTGTTAGAATCTCTCAATTAGTTAGACTTGGAAGATATCATCATGTGGGAAACAATGTAGTATATCTTTAAATCATTCCCAAACTTTGGTTAAGGTTTCACCTAGAACCATGGAAAAATGTGTAATTTGTCCCCAAATTTTATATGTGAGGGATGGGGGATAATACTTCTCAAGGAACTTAGTCTGGAGATCTTCCCAGGTGGTGATGTTGTCTCCCATCATAGTGTTATACCAATTGATGGCTTAATTAGTCAATGAATATTTAAATAGTTGTAGTTAGATAGCGTCTTCAGAGACCTATGGTATTTTGTGCAAGGAAAAAAGGTTGAAGAAGCGCTAGAGATGGTCTTAACAATTCTCATTTATTCTATCAGGTGAATGCACTTCTATGAAGCATGGTGATCTACTATGTGTGGATATCAAATTATTGGGTGGTGATAGCAGGAGGCACGATAGGATGTTGTGTGTTAGTGGTCTTAGGGAATAAGAAGTCATTAATCTTCTTTTACCACTCTACTTCTTTTTCTACATCATCTTGAGCTTCTATCTCGACGGCCATGGCTTCCCTTTTCTCAGCCCTTAGGCCCTCTTTTTGTGTGGAGAGGGCAAGTTCCACCTGAAGGTTGACTTCTTCCTCATCCATCTTATTCTGATGGGTCAGGTTCAGGTGATGAAAAGTTCTATCATTATCTGAACTGATTACATACAATGTATAATTTATGCTTTGTGAATATCACATATACCGTTAGTACTCGATATGGAGATCGAGTAACATTAAGTTTTGAGGAAAATAAGTCTAAGTAAATTAGATTGATTGTCAATTAAAAAGAAAAAATCCTAACTATTCAAGGCAATGGGTTATGAAGCAACTCTGTTGTCCCTGAGAATGGTTCTAGAATTTGATGCAAGTCATTTTCACATATAAATTCACTAAGGAAGAGATTCCCTAGAGACTATCCTTAACATCAAAAATCAACTGGCATGCAAGCAAACATGTCAGTTGTAGTATAGAAAAGGGTCAAACCTATGGGACAACTTATTTAGGAATTGTTTTGAACCTATTATTAAGAAAAAAAATTAAATCTACTTGTTGAGAGAGATTATAACTAAAAACTAGAAGTATAAATTGCAGAAGCAAAACTAATTAAACCAACAATATGGTTCAATTAAAAAGAATATTGGTGTCTGGGGTTCAAAACCATAACCTTAATAGTTATACTTATATATTCAACTCCTTGAATTTAGTGTGTTAGATTAGGAACAATTGGACTTGCATCCTTACAAAACAAAAAATCTCACAAGGATCAAACTCCCCACTAACCTGGGATCTCAGTGTTTGTGGTTCATTGTCCAATCATCCAGTAGAATTCCATCTGGGATCTCTTCCAGAGTTCTATACATTTTATTCATGTTCTAGTCATAGCATCTGTGGTCTTATCACCAATGATTATAACAAACAAAAAATATGATTAATCGAATCATAGAACTCCATCCAGGATCTCATCTCAATTTTTATAGATTCATTCAACATTTTAACCTTAGGACCCATGATCTCTTCACCTAAGATTATACCAGTAGGAATTTAATTGATCGAAACAAAGAACAAGTGCGTATATCGACGAAAACACATATAACAAGTAAATTCTTAGAGTCAATATCAACTAGAACATGATACAGGGCATGGGGCTACACCCCATGCCCCAATAGTAAGGTATAATCACTCATAGTCAGAATAAAGACAAAGGTACATATAGGAAGAGAGGGATTCATGTTGCTAGAGTACAACATCAATCTAGAAGTCTTTGTGAAGAAGATGATGACTTCTTCTCTCCTTTCCTTGCTCTATGCATCCAAAGGAGGCTCTGAGATGATACATTATGTTCCCCTTTGTCTTTGGTCTACCCCCACCTTTTATAGGGAAGGAATGTGTAACACCCCACTTTTCACAACACAAATAAATCACTGAGCGGAAGCTCTTTACTCAAGGGGGTGTCACAAACATGATATTCATTTGCAATTTGAATAAATAGAACACTTTGCATTTATTGGAAATCTTGATTCATACATTATTCTTGGCATAAAGGAAACTACATCACATGCATCTATAAGATCTAAGCTACTTGGTATCATAACTAAACATAATGGAAAATATTTTGAAACTCTAGATCGACTTGGTAAATGGCACCCCACCAGGCTAAGCTTGAAGTTCTACTACTCCTTGATTGTTCTTCCTATCCTTCACTTGCTCCACGTCCTGTGGACATTGCGTCCCCAACCATGCAAAACAAACAACACGTCAGTAAGCGATATTTGGCACATTATAAGATATAAGATAATAACTTGACATTTGTAAACTTGACATGAAATAATTTGACATAACTTGATCATGTATTATCTTAAACATTCATTAGATAACTTTAAACATGATGAATTGGAAAAGTAGATATATGCCACCTCTCTTAACGCCCCATAGGAGCCCATGATTTCTAGGAAAGCCCATAATGACCTTTTTAGGTCCATAAATGAGGCACATATAAAAACTTAGCCAATTCCTTAATCTTCAACATTAACTTAGGTCTAAACTTAAACATTAACTTTTCTTAGTCTTAATCTTGAACATGATGGGATTTGCTCCCTCTTAATGGCAGGATGGGATTTCTCCCACTTAAATCATAATAGGGGTTTCCCTTCTTGAACATGATCCATTATATCTTAATCATAATCTTAATTAGTTTTCTACCATAGACCATAAATAAGAAATCAACCAAACAATGATAAATATACATGATGTATTTTTAAAAGACATTCATAATTCATGAATTCAAGTAATGTGTATAATCATAAATAAACATTCAATCAACCAAACTACTTGTGACAAATATGCATGGCCCACGTACCTAGAGTAGATCACGTTAAGGTCAACTTATATGACTTGATTGGGTCTCTAAACACTTGTAATTTGATTAAAATCACATATTGTACATAAGTTCATAGTCCTGAAACCCTAGTTTTGTTCATTGAATAATTGAAGCATTTGGTGTAGAAATTAGCAATTGAAAACATGCCTAATCAAAAAAGAATCCAGAATGCTTTCCAAAACATATTTATTTATATTTTTCTGAGGTCGTATGCAAAAGATATGATTTTTACATTCTGGACCAATCAGAATTTAGAAAACTATATAGTGACATTCATTTAAATTGATAATAAGCTTGATGTAAAAAAAAGACTAAATGACCCCAAAAACCATAGGTGTGCATGCATGCGATTAAAGTATTGGGGGTAGAAGCGTCATTAAGTCATTTAAATTCAATCGCGGCTAAAAAGAAAATGCATGCCTTGAAACCCGAAACTACCCTTGCAACACAGATTGCCCAGTTTGGATAACAATGGAAATAAAGGGATTTCGTTCCTTGGTTTGTTCCCCCTTCCAATCATGGAACAAGAAACATACCTGGGAGGGGAAACTTCATTCAAATCTTGAGAATGACGATCAATTGTGGAAAACTGAAAGCATCAACGAATCCCTCATGTTCAAATGAAGCCATCGAGCCATCCTATAGGTCCTGACATGTAGTGAAGCATGAGGAGCTACACCGGAAACCAGGGAACATGGGAGAAGCTCAGAGATCCAAAACTGAATGACAAGATCAGAAACACATGTTGGAGGTTGAAAAATGCTTGTGGAGGTCGCAAGAAGTTCTGGGCGATGCTCCCTTAGCTGGAGGGGCCCTGAGTTGCCACAACGACTAGCACCGACAAACTCCTTGAAACCGACCTATAGGCCATGAGGACTGAGGCCACCACAGGAGAAACGATAAAAAGAAAATAGACCGATGAGGACCAAGGATGCTTACAGAGTGTTCAATTGTAGAGAAGTAGACACCTTCAACAGCGGAGAGACCAGGTCACTTGAGAACCAGACTAAGTAGGACTCAGTGATAGGGAGCTCTAAGACAGTAATTGACTGTGGAGGGGGAAATTATGGGCCCTTGCAGTGCTTTTGGGTGCCTAAAAGATGAAGGAAAGCCGCAGGGGTGGCGGATGTGAAGGTAGCATGAGAGGGAGTGAAGCCCTAAGTTGGGTGTTTCTTATATACTCCATGAGAGGATGCAAATTCAGGCTCGTTTTGATCGAGAGAGAGAGAGAGAGAGAGAGTTGAAGGCATAGGAGAAAGAATCGCAAAAATCCATGGACAGATGAGGGAGAAAGAGAGTTGGGAAGAGGAGTTACTATATCTGTGTTCAGAGGTGTGAGAAGTCAGGAGCTAGGTGATAGGTTGGTGACCGTCAGATCATGAGTACGTTAAACAAGGACCGTCCGATCACGCCCAAAAAAGGAAAATTGAAAAAAAGTGCGTGACATTGCTAATAAATCCTAACTTTAGGGAAAATGGGTGCATTTAGATGAAATTTGATTAATTCCCAATCCAACTATATTCTAAACTCCCTTAATTGATTTGGAAGGTCAAACATGGTCAAAATGAGTCCAAGTTTGGATCATAAACTAGTTAAGTAGTCTAGATTATTTCTATTCAACTCGATTTAGGTTTTTTGCAAGTACTGGCCATAGTTTCTTTAATAGTCACTTAACTTTAACTTAATGCATTAATAAATTAGATAATTTAGAAAAATAATTTCCTTTGTTAGTACAATGAGAAAATTCGAGATAGACATTAATTATTCTCTCAAATTGTCATGGCTTATATATTTATCTTGCTTTTTGAGCAACTTTGTTGGAGGAGAGAGAAAAATGATTTCCTTCCTATTAAAACTATGAAAGGAAAGAAGGTTACTTCTTGCTTAAGTTATACAAAGTATAATTTCGAATTTGGAACCTTTTATTTCTCTATTCCACTTCCCTAAACATTATTTAAGGTTAAGAAAGAGAAAAGGGTGAGGGGCCAACATCTATTTTCTTGAGTGCATAAATCATATTTACAATGGAGAAAAAGGTGGATTGTTTCTAACTTCATTATTTTTTAAGAAAATTCCTTTCCAGGGTCTTTTTCTAATAAGCTCCTTAATTAATATTTATTTAAGAAAACCACATTTTAAGACTTAAATTAATATTGAAAATTTGAGATGTTACAATTCTACCCACCTTAAATAAATTTCATCATCAAAATTCTCATTATACTACCCACCTTAGAACTTTCCATATCTTTAGCACAAAAACTTCAACATACTGTCATTATCATGTGAATCCATGGTTCTAAACATTTGCATGCAACAAAAGATTTGAAAAGAAACGATACTACACTACTAAACTCTACTTAGTCTTATCATCTTCACTCTCATCTATCATGGCAAAAACTCTAGCTTGTCTTTTGGGAGGTAGATTCTAGTCCTTGGTCTGGTTTTGTTCCTTCTTCAAGAGCTTAGGGCAATTTGGCTTGATATACCCTAGTTCTCCATAGTAGTAGCATGCTCCAGTACCCTGCCTTCATGGGACTGTATGATGTCTCCTACAAGTCGGGCACTGGGGTCGATCAGCTTTTGCTGTAGGTTCGGGTACTTTTCTCTTGGGGTTGTTGGGAGGTTGATATTGGTTGTTCTTATGAGGAACTTCCTTCTTGTAAGAACTCCTTGGGTGATCTTCAAGCTTTAGGGCTGCATCTAGGGCAGCCTGGAGGGTTCTATGGCCTCTTCCTGACAAAGCAAAGCTCAAGTCGGGCTTGAGGCCTCTGATGAATTTCTTTGTTTTGCGACATTCATCATAATCATAGCCATACTTTTATAGGACCCTGAACTTCATGGAATATTGGGTCACTGTCATGTCACCCACTTGAGCCAAGTTGGAAAAGTCTAGATCCTTCTTCTCTATCATGGCTTCAGATATATAGTGCTCCTAGAAGGCTTCAACGAATCCTTCCCATGTGAGTGGAGGTGCATCAACTGCCCTTGAGTTGAGGAAGTTTTCCCATCATGTGTGGGCTGCTCCTTTAAGCATGTGGGTTGCAAAAGGAATCCTAGAGTGTTGAGGGCAGTCCATGTCTCAGAAGCAATGCTCCATGCCTCTAATCCAGTCCTGAACTTTGGTGACTATGTCAATTTATCCTTCATCCAAGAAAGAGTCAGGCCTTATCTTTTAGAAATCCACTAACGTTAGCTCATGATGTCTAGGTTGATGTTATCCTCATGGTAGGGCATTGGTGAGTGCTTGGATAAGATCTTCTATGGTTGCCTTAGGGTTTCCTCTTAGTCCACTTCCCCCACTAGAAGATCTAGCACCATCATCCTTATCCTTTCCCTTGTCTGCTCTCTTAGGGACCATCATAAAAGGGTCACATAAACCTAGGGTTAGAACATATAAATCATACTCTACCTAGTGGCCATTTACCAAAATCACTCTAATACCATATTGTAACACCCCACTTTTCACAACCCATATAAATCACTGAGTGGAAGCTCTTTACTCAAGGGGGTGTCACAAACATGATATTCATTTGCAATTTGAATAAATAGAACACTTTGCATTTACTAGAAATCTTGATTCATACATTGTTCTTGGCATAAAGGAAACTGCATCACATGCATCTATAAGATCTAAGATACTTGTTAACATAACTAAACATAATGTAAAATAATTTTGAAACTATGGATTGACTTGGTAAATGGCACCCCACCAGGCTAAGCTTGAAATTCTACTACTCCTTCATTGTTCTTCCTATCCTTCACTTTCTCCATGACTTGTAGACATCACATCCCCAACCATGCAAAACAAACAACACATCCGTAAGAGGTATTTGGCACATTATAAGATAGAAAATAATAACTTGATATTTGTAAATTTTTCATGAAATAATTTGACATAACTTGATCATGGATTATCTTAAACATTCATTGGATAACTTTAAACATGATGAATTTGAAAAGGTAGATATCTGCCACCTCACTTAACGCCCCATAGGAGCCCATGATTGCTAGGAAAGCCAATAATGACCTTTTCAGGTCCATAAATGAGGCACATATAAAAACATAGCCAATTCCTTAATCTTCATCATTAACTTAGGTTTTTACTTAAACATTAACTTTTCTTAGTATCTTGAACATGATGGGATTTGCTCCCTCTTAACGGCATGATGGGATTTCTCCCCCTTAAATCATAATATGATTTCCCCTTCTTGAACATGATCTACTAAATCTTAATCATAATCTTAATTAGTGTTCTACCATAGACCATAAATAATCAATCAACCAAATAGTGATAAATATACATGATGTATTCTTGAAAAGACATTCATAATTCATGAATTCAAGTAATGTGCATAATCATAAATAAACATTAAATAAACCAAACTTCTTGTGCTAAATATGCATGACCCGCTTAACTAGAGTAGATCACCTCAAGGTCATCTTCTCTGACTTGATTGGGTCTCTAAACACCTATAATTTCATTAAATTCACATATCTACATAAGTTCATAGTCCTGAAACCCTAATTTTGTTATATGAATAATTGAAGCATTTGGTTGTAGAAACTAACATTTGAAAACATACCTAATCGATAGAGAATCTAGAAAGCTTTCCAAAACATATTTATTTATATTTTTCTAAGGTCATATGCAAAAGATATGATTTTTGCATTCTGGACCAATCTGAATTTAGAAAACTATATAGTGACATTCATTTACATCGATAATAAGCTTAATGTAAATAAAAGACTAAATGATCCCCAAAACCATAGGCATGCGTGACATGCGATTAAAGTATTGGGGGTAGAAGCATCATTAAGTCATTTAAATTCAATCACAGATAAAAAGAAAATGCATGCCTTAAAACCTAAAACTACCCTTGCAACACTGATTGCCCGATTTGGACATCATGGGAAATAAAGGGATTTCGTTCCCTGGTTTGTTCCCCCTTTCATTCATGGCGCGTACATGAGGGGAAAACTTCATTCAAAGCTTGAGAAGGATGACCGGTTACGAAAAACTAAAATCATCTGCAAATCCCCCATGTTTAGACGAATCCATCGAGCCATCCTATAGGTACCAACACACAGTGAAGCATGAGGAGCTCCACCAAAAACCAGGGAACATGGGGGAATCTCAGAGATCCAAAACCTGAAGACAAGATCAGAAACACATATGTTGGAGGTTGAAAAAAGCTCGTGGAGGTCGCATAAAGTTTTGGGCGATGCTCCCTTAGCTGGAGGGACGCTGAGTTTCCATGGCAACTAGCACCAATAAACTCCTCAAAACCAGCCTATAGGCCATGGCGACTGAGGCCATCATAGGAAAAATGGCAAAAATAAAATGGACCGACGAGGACCAAGGATTCTTACAGAGCGTTCAATTGTAGAGAAGTAGACGCCTCAGTAGCGGAGAGACTAGGTCATAGGAGAACCAGACTAAGTAGGACTCGGTGATAGGGAGCACTAAGGTAGAAATTGACTATGGAAGGGGAAACTATGTGCCCTTGCGGTTCTTTTGGGTTCCTAAATGCTAAAGGAAAACCTCAGGGGTGGTGGATGCGAAGGTAGCATGAGAGGGAGCGAAGTCCTAAGTTGGGCATTTCTAATATACTCCACAAGAGGATGCAAGTTTAGGCTCATTTTGATCGGGAGAGAGAGAGAGTCGAAGGCATAGGAAAAAGAATCACAAAAATCTGTGGACAGATGAGGGAGAAAGAGACTCGGGGAGAGGAGTTATTGTATCTGTGTTTAGACCTGTGAGAAGTCAAGAGCTAGGTGACAGGTTGGTGACCATCAGACTGTGAGTACGTTAAATAAGGATCGTACGATCATGCCCAAAAAATAAAAAATGAAAAGAAGAGCGTGACAGCGCTAGTAAATTTGAACTTTGGGGAAATCAACACATTTAAATGAAATTTCTATTAATTCCTAATCCAACTATATTCTAAACTCCGTTAATTGAGTTGGAAGGTCAAATGTGGTCAAAATGAGTCCAAATTTGGACCATAAACTAATTAAGTAGTCTAGATTATTTCTATTCAACTAGATTTAGGTTTTTCACAAGTCTTGACCATAGTTTCTTTAATAGTCACTTAACTTTAACTTAATGCATTATAGATTAGATAATTTAGAAAAATAATTTCCTTATTTAGTGCAATGAGAAAATTCGAGATGGAAATTAATTATTCTCTCAAAATTTCATGTCTTATATATTTGTATGGATTTTTGAGCAACTTTGTTGGAGGAGAGAGAAAAATGATTTCCTTCCTATAAAAAATAAGAAAGGAAAGAAGGTTACTTCTTGCTTAAGTTATACAAAGTATAATTTCGAATTTGGAACCTTTTATTTCTCTCTTCCACTCCCCCTAAATATTATTTAAGATTAGGAAAGAGAAAAGGGTGAGGGGACAACATCTATTTTCTTGAGTGCATAAATCATATTTATAATGGAGAAAAAGGTGGATTGTTTTCTAACTTCATTATTCTTTAAGAAAATTCCTCTTTAGGGTATTTTGCTATTAAGCCCCTCAATTAACATTTATTTAAGAAAACCAATTTGGGATGTTACAGAATGTGACCACAAAATCCTAAATTTGAATCCTGGCGGTGGCTGCAAAGACTAGGTCCTCCGTTCTAGTCGCTTGATATGGGGTCTAGTCGATCGAATGGGGTAAGTGGATGCTTGTGTTTGTATGAAAATTAGTGGATTAGTTGGAGGTCTAATCACTTGACTCAGTGAGTTGATGCTCAGGCTGATATGTAGGCCAGTAGATTGGTTTAAGGTGAATAAACTAATTTTACTATAATAAAAATCCCCTCTTTTTCATGTTAAGTTGGTTGACTAAGTTGGAAATTGATCGGTTGGGGAATTCTGGGTATGTCTACTTCTTGCTTGTGACTCAGCTGACTAGAGATGTTAGTCAGCAAATTGGAATTCTTGGAGGTTGAGATATGCACTTAAGCCCCCTTGATCTTCAATTCCTAGAGTATTTTGGGAGGTTCTTGGTTGTTGCAGTGAATGAGCACAATTGAGCTGTTATCCTACAACAAACAAGAAAACCTAATCAAAACTCTAATTTTATAGACAAATGCAAAACTAAAGCAATTAAGTCCTAAATCTAGGAAATAGCAACATAATAACCTTACGAAGTAATATGAAGAAATAAATGGATATGCATTCATCAATATTTGTGTTAGGAAAGACCAAATTATGGAAGTTGTCTTATTAGTATTCCTATTGTTCAAGTGACATGGGACTAAAAACGTTTTAGAAAAGTCAATAAGATTAGATGGACTTCCATTTGGTCAATTGGATTACCATACAAGTACTTAATTTCTTGAGTTTGGTTGATCATTGCAACTAGGAAGTGGATTTAGTTTTTGAGAAGCCCTAAAGTATTCACATTAATCCCAGTTTAAGTCACATTTTTATCCTAATTTTGCATTTAGATTTCTAACTAGCTTCTACATATATGTTAATTACATAGACATTTAAAAAAATTCCTTAATTCTATATTTCATTCATTTGTAGTCCCATCAATCTCTAGTGTTACTAGTCAGCATACACGTCAACCAATGAGGTCACCAGCCAATGGAGCTCCTTCCCTATGAGTCCTCACTTACTGGTGGCCCATTAGTCGATGACCCCACCAACCCACAAGGACTTTATGCACTCATCATCTGATGGCACTATAGACCAGTGGGGCTTCTACCAACTGATAATGCAAACACTCAACGGGGATTATATATGATGTTGCATCACCTCATCTTTGTCATGTCATTGCCTCATCATTCATGGATTTTGATTCCATTATTGTAGGCGGCTGGAGAAGTTCCAAACCCCATATCAAGCCATCTATAAATATCAACAACTTCAATAGAAAGGGATGACATGCACTATGCATCTAGGATAACACATTGCATCCTCAACATCCACCTTCCATCTTCATTAGTTGATCGACCCCATCAACCAACAAAGAATCCACCTCCAAAAAGACTATAATGCCCTAACCTCAAAAGAGGCTAGGATGATTATGTCTGATCTACATTAATGGTAGATTCTATCCATCGATCTTCCCACTTTTCCCCCACATGGATAAGTCCAACCTAAAAAGAAGGAGATCTACCACCATTAAATTCACTTCTAAGAAACTTAAAATGGTGAACCTTGGTTCTTCATTGACCACCTTGTCTTCAAGCTTGAAGATAGTGTAACCACACATCACATGTACATCTCCATATTATAATGTGACAATGGGTTTCTTCCTCTCTTTTCCCATTGAACTTGTTACTACCATCAAGAACAATTAGTCCCCTCATTAGGTGCATGGACAATCCCTACTACCCACTTTTCTTCTTTTGTACAATATCTATGTTTGTACAAATTTTTCTATGTTTTGAGTCAAATATTTATTTTGTTTGTTATGTGTTTAGAGACATAACTCAATGTTTATAAAATCTTTGAGTAGATAAATCAAAACCTAGGATCTAGGATATTGTTTCCATTATGTTAAACCCTTGATGAGAACTTCATGTAGGTGTTCATATAGGCAATGGGTGCATAACCTCTTGGAAACACAACCACAAGCTTACAGTGAGATATGTCTAGGTGTAGTCCTCATTTTAAGAGGATTGGATCCACATAGCCTCAACATTTGCATGCTTGTTTATGATGCACAGAAAGAGCAAAATTAGGTATTATTGGTGAAACCCACTCAACGTAGTATTTCCATCATCTCACATTTTGGACTTTATTTTATCCTTTTTATTGCTGCAATCTTAGTGTAATAAACCAACAATCAACATTTAGGATAAGTAGTAGTTATTATGTCATTGCATTGATCATGAAATTTTAAAATATGTTATCCTTTAGGTTTGATCCTAAGATATTATGATAAGATCCATCCTCTTACAGGTGGTATTTCTTTACACCTGGGTTAGATAAAATCTAGGGATTTCATCCATATGGAATTTGTTGTGCAATAAAATTCTACATCAAATGGACATAAAGTAAACTATGGATGTATTGTAATGACCTCTCTCTTCAATATACCCCAATTAAGGAAGGAACTTCAAGTTGAGAGCCATTACTTAAAATCACCAAGGATCCATATTTCTAAAATAACAAATAATAGTAAATAATGTCCATAAATTCAAATATTATTTACAAGATGATCCTATAAGGAGTTACATGATCTACCAACTATGGAACTGATACATATTAAATGAAAATATCTAACTAATCCTCCTTGAATTAGATTTAATGTCTTCAATTGTTTCCATTTGGTTCATCATGTCTTTCTACCTTCACATGTGGCATTTACCTAAAAATAGCTTGAAACAAAGCACATATCAATATATTTCTATACTGTGTATGTGGGGTGCAAACAAAATATATGCATGTACATGTAACAACATAGACAACCATAGAAGCAATTATCATTACATAATCATACATGCATTTTTCTTTTCTAACTTCTCGACCCTTATCCTTTCACTCTTTGTGGTGTGCCCTTCCATTAAGGATGCCTTTTTATTGGGAACCCTCTCTTTAGGTTTTGGTCCCTATAGTGGAATTTCATAACCTCCCATCACCTGGGCTTGGTTTTATACACATGCCTTCCTTCCCGGGCATGGCCTGTGCTGATCTTTGTTTTTGGGCTTGATTACCAGTCTGTCCCATAATGAATTGTTTCACCCCATGCTCTTTAACTCACTAGATATGTTTATTTAGTGTTTGAGCCAGTTATATTTATATAGAATGCTACTCATAGTGGCGTTATAGATTGCAGGTTGTAAATACACAATCAAGTAGTTTTATTGCAATCAATTCGATAAACTTTAGAAACCCATGGAATTTGTTTGAGGTGAGTATTCATAGGTGTAATCACGTACCTTAGTGTACAACCGTGCAGATCATGAAATCATACTTCCAGCATACCATCAAGAAAGCAAGCAAGCAAGCATGCAAGAAAAGAGGAATCCAAGAAGTTCAACATTTAATCTGTATGTATATAAATCCTAAAGGGTCACCAACACATTACTTGAATTAAACCCTACTTGGGTCCTAATCTAGTATTTAGGGTTGTCTCAGGTTCAGACAAGTAATAATGGTATCAAATCCTTATTCCATCACATCATATTATAAGTTATTAATTCATACTAGACACTAGATGAAACCCAAATTATCAAGTTAAGCCTTTTAGACCATTTTGACCAATTATGTCAGATTATGCAACTTAAGATTGAAAAACCACTAGAGGGGGGTGAATAGGGTTTTATGGATATTTTAATAATAATTCAACCAAAGTAAGCAACCACAAAAATATTGGACAAGGGGAAAAGGATTTAGAGTGGTTCCAACCTTAGCAAATACTAAGGCAGTCAATCCACTACCTGGTTGCTTACCCAACCGGGATTTTGAAAGTATTTAATTTTATTACCTCGCAAGGATGTTACATAAAATTACAACACTTTCACCAAACCCTTCGAACAACCTTCACCTAGAAGTAGTCTCACCAACCTCGAAGCAGCCTTCCTTGAAGTAACCTCAAGCTCCCCTTGAAGTAGCCTTCCTCTTGAAGTAGCTTCCCGTTGAGACAACCTTATTGAAGTAGTACAAAGTCCACCTTCTCCACCGAGAAGACCAAACCCTCTCCAATCCGTAGCCTCCAACCCTAGGAGTAGTAAGGAGAGTACAAAAGATATAAAGGAACAAGAAGGAAAAATAGAAATTATAATACCATTGTAGCACAAGGCTTGATTTCCTATATCAAGCGTTTTGATCTCCTAACCAATGTATATGGAAGTGTTAGTGCAGTAGGTAGGAGATGCTAGTCTATAGGAGACGAAATTTAAGCAATGGAAATGAATAGCCAACGTGGGGGTTGCTCAATTGCTCACAAGAATGAATAGCCAATTGCAAGTATTATGCTCAAGTGTTGCACAAGTGTACTTTGGGTGTCCTATGGCTTGTCCTATTTATAGGAATGACCTATGGATGCTTAAGGATGTTCTATACACTTTCTAGGGGGTTCTTAGTGCTTAACTAGCCGTTAGGTAACCATTAGTTGCTTTAACAACGTCTAGTTAATTAATTCTAAAAAGTGCAGACAGAACTCATCTCGGTCGAAGAATTGTCGACTGAGAGTCCTTCTCGGTCGAGGACTTTTCGACCGAGGGACTGTCTGGAGCAAGTGTATATAACGTTCTAATCCAACTCCCAACTACCTTGTCTTTTGTGTCTAACAGCTACCTGGGTCATTCTCGGTCGAAGAGTTTGTCGACCGAGAGTGTCTCGGTCGAGAATTTTGTCGACCGAGATTAACCCTGTTTTAATGTTTTAAACTAAGTACTAAGTGTGTGTAGGAGTGTGCAGTTGTGACACTATTGTATGGGATGACCTATCTAAGTGTTGTGAATGGCTAGGGAAGATCTAACACTTGATTTACATGATATCTAAGTACTTGTACAAGTTTTTACATTTGATTACAATCATGAATTAAAGCAATTTGAGCATATAGATCTTCCAAGTTGTTTGTCATCCACCTAATTCCTGCAACACTCAAGTAGCACGTTAGATCCACAAGAATGAAATGTTTGTCATCATCAAAACAAAGAGATTATAATAATGTCCGATTTAGCCAACAATCTCCCCCTTTTTGAAGATGACAAACACTTCCTAAATATAAAATAAGGAAATGTAAATCATATGAGTTTCATACCTGAAGTTTACCTTTTGTAGCCGATCTTGTTTTGCAAGTGGGTGCTGGCCGAGATATTATGAAACTCATTTTATTTTATATTATTTCTCCCCCTTTGTCATTTCAAAAAGATATCCAAGATAATCATTTAGTATGACTTTTTATTTCTCCCCCTTAATTTTATGCTATGCTCCCCTTAAAGAGAGATTCAATTTAAAAGCAAGGGATTAATGCAAAGCAATTATTGTTAAATTTAGCCACAACTTATCTCTAACCAAATGCACGGGATGTTAAGCCCTGATTTGTTTGGAGAATTCCATTAAGAACAGGATATATATCATATTCATGAAATATGTAGATTTCTTTATTTTCATAACCAAGATTAAAAATACTAAGGTCATAAAATGTTTTAATTTATGTTTATAATGTTCACAAAGTTTTGTAAGCTCCTTCTTAGTCTTATAATCAAAATAGTTTTTGTGAGCTCCCCCTTAATCTTGTAATTAAGATAATTTAAGGATTCTAAGGTCACAAATGGTTTTTAAGATTTGTTTTTGACCTTTTATTAGAGCTTTATGTTTTCAATATGATGAACACATTTTGAATCAAGATACTAAGATTAAGTGTAGTAAAATGAAATACAATGATTATGATCATTTTAATTTTAATACACATGAATCCTACATAGATAGACCAAGAAATACTTAGGATAAACCATGTGGACTATGATAAAAACAATAATTTCCTTGATTATACCAACATGGTTCATAATTTCAGTTTTTAAGCCATGTAGAGGATAAATCAAAATAATCTCATTCATGATTCATGGATTTTCAAGTTTAAGACAGACCTTGTAAATAAACATGCTTAATAAACTTTTCCAAATAAGGTTTGTTCAAAAATTAGTCTTCATATAATACTTTTGCAATATGTTTACGGATTTCATATTCATAATGTTATACCTTAATTCATGATGCAAAAAGATCAATATGTCTTGTTTCAAAGATGGTCTCCAAGATTTATTCTTGATTTGCATATTAAATCAATTATTAATAACAGGTTCAGCAGAACTTGATTCGGTCGAACTGTTTGTCGACCGAATTTATCTCGGTCGAAGTTTTACTCGCCCGAGAATGCTGCTTTTTGTACAGGTTTGTACATATTTGTTGTAAGTTTTAAACAGTAACCTACTCGGTCGACTAATTCTCGACTGACAGTGTTCTTGGTTGAACAGTTTCTCAACGTGTCTGTACTATTTTTCAGTAACTGTTTATAAGTAAGTCATAGTTCATTTTCAATTCAATTATGCAATTTGAAAACTCAGTTTGGTTGAGATAGAACATATGAATATCAAAGTAACATTTAGATCAAATCTCAACTAATTTTATTTAAATATTTATGTTTTGAAGACCCTAATTAAGGCAAACTTTCAAAGATGTGTCTTTGCAAATGTATAGTTTCAAGTTTGACATTTTAATTACTTGAATCAATTTGTTATCTCATTATGTTAAGTTGAGATAGACATAGAGATATACAAATAGAGTCTTTGGTCATATCTCAACTTAATTTTGTTCATTTAGTTTGGGGGTTTTGGAACCCATACTAACTCAACATCCTTTTTCTTGTAAGGTCATGAGAAAGAATAATGTTCGAGACGCAAACAATAATGGCAACATATAGAATCAACCTCATATCTTTTTCTATGATTTTGTTCTAGGTTGTTCTTGGGTACATGTGTATTTTTGCCTCTAGGTACATACATAAATTGATTTTCTAGCATTTGTGTCTTTCTCCAACTAGGTTTTTGGTAAGATTTTCTTTTAGGATTATAACCTAGTCCTCTCCTTCCAATTTGACGATAAGAATCATTTAAAATTTTATCAAGGGTACCATTGTTACTCAAACTACTAACTTTTTATTGCAGCTTAACAATCTCATCCATCCTCTTATTGATGTCTAACTTTGCTTGATCTAGATTAGATAACAAGGAATCTCTTTCTTTCACAATAATATCATAATCTAGATGTGTACACAAAACATGTTATTTTTGAAGATCATTTACTTGAGTTTGCAAGTTTAACTTTTCTAGGGAAAGAAGATTGCAATTTGCTCTGATACCAATCGAAAAACCACTAGAGGGGGGTGAATAGGGTTTTATGGATATTTTAATAATAATTCAACCAAAGTAAGCAACCACAAAAATATTGGACAAGGGGACAAGGATTTAGAGTGGTTCCTACCTTAGCAAATACTAAGGCAGTCAATCCACTACCCGGTTGCTTACCGAACCAGGATTTTGAAATTATTTAATTTTATTACCTCGCAAGAATGTTACATAAAATTACAACACTTTCACTAAACCCTACAGACAACCTTCACCTAGAAGTAGTCTCACCAACCTCGAAGCAGCCTTCCTTGAATTAACCTCAAGCTCCCCTTGAAGTAGCCTTCCTCTTGAAGTAGCTTCCCGTTGAGACAGCCTTCTTGAAGTAGTCCAAAGTCCACCTTCTCCACCGAGAAGACCAAACCCTCTCCATTCCGCAGCCTCCAACCCTAGGAGTAGCAAGGAGAGTACAAAAGATATAAAGGAACAAGAAGGAAAAACATAAATTACAATACCGTTGTAGCACAAGGCTTGATTTCCTATATCAAGCATTTTGATCTCCTAACCAATGTATATGGAAGTGTTAGTGCAGTAGGTAGGAGATGCTAGCCTATAGGACACAAAATTTGAGCAATGGAAATGAATAGCCAATGTGGGGGTTGCTCAATTGCTCACAAGAATGAATAGCCAATTGCAAGTATTATGCTCAAGTGTTGCACAAGTGTACTTTGTGTGTCCTATGGCTTGTCCTATTTATAGGAATGGCATATGGATGCTTAAGGACGTTCTAGACACTTTCTAGGGGGTTCTTAGTGATTAACTAGCCGTTAGGTAACCATTAGTTGATTTAACAACGGCTAGTTAATTAATTATGAAAAGTGCAGACAGAACTCATCTCGGTCGAAGAATTGTCGACCGAGAGTCCTTCTCAGTCGAGGACTTGTCGACCGAGGGACTGTCTGGAGAAAGTATATATAACGTTCTAATCCAACTCCCAACTACCTTGTCTTCTGTGTCTAACGGCTACCTGGGTCATTCTCGGTCGAAGAGTTTGTCGACTGAGAGTGTCTCGGTCGAGAATTTTGTCGACCGAGATTAACCCTATTTTAATGTTTTAAACTAAGTACTAAGTGTGTGTATGAGTGTGCAGTTGTGACACTATTGTAGGGGATGACCTATCTAAGTGTTGTGAATGGCTAGGGAAGATCTAACGCTTGATTTACATGATGTCTAAGTACTTGTACATTATATACTTGTACAAGTTTTTACATTTGATTACAATCATGAATTAAAGAAATTTGAGCATATAGATCTTCCAAGTTGTTTGTCATCCACCTAATTCCTGCAACACTCAAGTAGCACGTTAGATCCAAAAGAATGAAATGTTTGTCATCATCAAAACAAGGAGATTATAATAATGTCCGATTTAGCCAACAAAGATCAAGTACATTAGGTTTTGAACCCTAATTATCATATTTAGGCCTTTGTACCTTAATCATGACTATTATTAACCAAATTTTATTATAGACTTAGACTCTCATCAAACTAAACCTAGTGGGTTATAATAAACATATAAATCAAATTAGTTAAGATTATCACCCAGATTACACGTGATTATTCACTTTAGAAACCCTAATTATGCATAGTCATTATTATCTTCATCATAGGGTACCATTATATTCATAAATATAAAAGTACAATAAGAATGAAATCATTTAATTTATTCCACACCTTTTTTACCAATTCTAGAGTCTCCATATATTAATAACCACTTAAACATGTATTATCGCTACTTCTGGAATTGGGATTAGAAATATGTATTGAATCCTCCCCTTATTTTTCTTAGCAATTTTCATATATTAATTTTCTTAATATGATTTATCAATTAATTACTACATTATTTACAAATTAATTATATTATCCAATTACAAGGGGACAGGTCAGGCGAGAACTAATTATCTTGCATTATTGATCGGGTGGCCCTTTAGATAGTGGGAAAGGACCTTGGTACCCTCGTGCCTTACGTACATGATTAGGGCATCTATTTCTTTTGACCCCGTATCATCTCCTTCCTCATGGAAGGTCTGACTTCTATACCAGGTGAGACATGGTGGGATGCCCCCGCTAGTTTTCCAGCTACGAATCCCTAGGGAAGGCCGGAGGAGGTTTGCTTGTCCTTGTTGGAATCGGTGGATACATGGTACGACTGAAGGTGAATAGGGTGGACAGATAATGTGATGGAACCCATCACGCTAATGAGGTTACTTAAAACTCAAAACAAAATCAAATACTAATAAACCACATAACCAGAAAAGAGGGTAAATTGAAACCAATTCAACATTACAATCATGTCCAAAGAACATTTACATAAAATCCCAATATCTTGCTGTATTCATATTATGCCAAGTATCTGTTACAATTTATCCATGGCCTCAACCATAACATCTACATATATAATATCATTATCCACAAATACCACATGTACAAACATCTGAATGCTACCAAAATCTCGATTTGATTGAAATATCGCATACAAACTTTCCCGCTCAGACCTGAGTGTATAGGGATGACTCTATGATACACTAGATATCTAACAACCTTCACTAAGGCCCATTACCACAGCTCCTCCTCATGGCCATGGGTCTTCTTCCACTGCTATCATTCACCTAAAAAGATGTGGTGACCCACAAGGTGAGACTCATGTCCCAACAAGAGATATAATACCCAACAACAATTATTGATTACAAAAATTTATTTGATTAAACAGATAAACATAACAACATGCATGATTAACAAGGTGCATAAATGGGATGGTAAATATGTTATAATTAGTTTGTCTATCATCACATACATTTCTATTAGCATAAGCATGGCTAACAGTATAAGCATTCAAACAATATAAGCATATATAACATCATAAGCAAGTTTAGAAGCATAAGCATAGATATCAACATTAGTATCTCTATTATCATGGAGTATCTAACGACATAATCATCTCTACCTTCTATATTGCATTATACAACACATATGTGTAAAAGGAGTAAATAAGGGTTATCATCCAATGTGAAGCATTGTGTATAAACCTAACACATATATTACACGATTGGATTACATCTTTTATTAAGCATTGGCGATTTTGAGCCATACCACCAAAGTCCAATTGACCACCATTTGGTTGCAATCCGTACAAGATCTAGGAGATCCAGAATCTTAAGATCTCATCTGCCCCCAGTCAGTTCGGGTCTACCGTAGTGAAACATAAGGTCAAGCTACAAAATAGTGTAGTCTGCCCTTGGTACAGGTTACAACACTAGTAACTAGGGTATTCAAAACACTATCATCTGAGGTACAACCATAGCTATCCCAATTCACACCACATAAACAATATCTAAAGTACGATTGCAACCGTTCTCCTACTGAGGTATGATCGCAACCATCCTCAAAACCTTGGGATCTGGATGTTGAGGATGTACACTCCTTGCACCCTGCATGCTCCATAGTATGCACTCTGAGCTTCCCTTAGGAATACTCATTTCCCCATCCAACAAGTCAAGATACCATAATGGTTCTATGGCACAAAGCACTATATGATTAAGGTTTCACTTGATTAGTTATTTCCAATTGGGTGAATTAAGGCTGCATCAAACAAGTGGACATACAAACCCTAATTCATTTCTAACAAGCATATATGTATAATAAATCTAAAAGATATATAATTTATGAGACATAATTCATCATCTACGCATAAAATGGTACTATTTCATTTCCATTCATGAGACTATACTTGGAATCACACCATCACAAAGTATAAATCCTGATCACATTATTCTAGAGTACCGACCCATGTTAATGTAAAGAGGATAACACCTCCATAAGGGCTCAAAACATACTAAAGGGTCATTAAGACCATTACATCATTCCCTACACAATCATCATTATCTTTCCCATACCTTGTAACAAGGCTCAACAAACCATCACCATATATGTGATACATAGATTCAACATAACCTTCAGTTGAAGAGATATAATGTTCACATGGTAGCATATATGAAAGCATCATCCATATAGCTATAAGAACTACTAGTTAACCTTTTAGGGTTACAACAACAATTAGAGAAACCATTCCTTCATCATATGATACAATGAAGTTAAGTATGACTAGCCGTCATTACTTAACTACATTAAGTTAAGTTCAACAAGATATGTGGAAGTGATATTCCCAAATCAGTGCCTTAAACCAAACCATGGGTTCATTCACTTACTTAAGTCAAGCACATCCTTCTCACATAGCATCCCCATCCAATCATGGATGCATAGAATAATACATTACCATCAAGCCCCATACTATCCTCAAGTATGGATTCATACATATCTAACACAAGGTTTAACCATCAGATTGTAGCATTAAATTCAAAACCAACAACTTAGAGTTAAATCAACCATCAAATTCCATAAAAACAAAACTATCAGATTGTATTGGTTCGAGGCAAAGGTAAGACTACAAACTCATGGGCATAAATAATTGATTTAAATAATCAAACACAACCATTAAAATCAGATGCACAAGCACAAACATATCAAACCATAGACACTCATAATACTATTGGGTTCAAGAGAAACAAGTCCATTGAAATCATGTGCATTAGTTGCCACCAAAGGATCATGAGAACCACAGAATTATACACATAGAAGGACCATATTTGCTAACTTCATAAACACCTAAGTATGATCAACATCATTACTTAGTTGTATTAGGATTAGGTTCAACAAGGTAAGTTGAATTAGGGTTACAAAACAATACTCAAGGGTAAACCTTAATTCTTAGTATTACCATCATTTCATGAAAGCATAAGGTCAACATCACCATTAAATTTCCCTACAACCAAAACCCTTGACCCCATCAATCATTAATAGGAAAACATAGCAACCAGTAGGATTAGAAATCTTCATCGACCACCAGGGTCAGGAATCCTCAACAACCGCTAGGGTCAGGGCTCTCAACAATCATTTAGGTTAGAGGACCTCATCAACTACTAGAGTTGGGGTTTTTTCAGTGACCACTAGGATTAAGTGACATTAACGACCACTAAGGGTTCAACACGCAATGACCACCAATGGTCCACAACATCAACGACCTCTAGGGTTGCCAACCTTAGCAACCACTAGGTTTAGGTATCATTGGTGACTGTTGAAGACATAAAACTTCACAACCAATTGAATCAAAACTCTTGATGACCACTAAGAGTCCAACTCTTCATTTGTCACTAAAGGTCCAAAGCTTGGATACCACATAAGATATAAAATCTCAAAAACCATCAAAGAGGTACAAAATCTTAGCGACCACTATAGTTCAAGACTCATCGACCACATAAGGGTTCAAAACCTTGGCAACCATCAAGAGGTGAAAATCTCATCATACACTAAGAGTCAATCATGATGATTACCATTAAGAATAAAATATTCAACGATTTGCATCACAAGGAGAGAGATAAATTTAAAACCCTAAGAAGAAACCACCATTAGAGAGAGAGTAAAACCATCATTTGCCACGACCATTCAAGTACAAAACTTCCATTATCAAGTGAGGTTCTTTAACAAGGGTTAGGTTTCATCCAAAAAGATACACTACTCAAGAAATACCATGCAAACACAAACCCTAGGTAAGGTTAGCATCTTTCTACTTAGAAAAATGTTTTAGGGTAAGATTATGCACATGCAAGATGAGTGTAAGCAATAATCATGGAGAAGGTTATATAATTCACCTCAAATAAGATGGAGCAACACCAACCAACAAGGTATCTCAATAGAAAGGGGGAAGAAACCCTAGATTGAGCACTCCACTTCGGCCAAGCTAGCTCCTTACCCTAAAAGGAAGAAAACCCTATGTTACGAACCCACCTCCCGATAACCCCCAATTAAGGGAGACCGAGAGGACGAAGCCGCACCCATGACTTCCGGATCAAAGGTTCGACAATTAACCAAGAATAATTATCCAATTTTAACATACTATACTGAAAGATGTAAGAAAATAAAATTTTGCATACCTTTTTGAAAACTTGGATCTCTAAACTTCTATCCACTTAAGGATTCTACTCTAACTGATCCTCCTTGTATTTTACTTCATGTACTACACAGTATGACGATTTACTATTTATCCTTTTACCTTGTACCTAAAACACCGACAAATAAAATGTCGGTCAGCTGAAGCTGGTATGTGGGGGAAACAATAAACATGCAACTACGTTAACAATGTAATCATTCAATTAATCATTTAACAACCAAGATTACATTTTAGATATAACTCCGCGATCCAAGAGTACCCTATCCTCTATGTTTTCCCCATTAAACCCCTCATGATCCACCTATAAGTGAACCAATTTCTAGGGTTGAGTCACATGGCACTACTCGTAAGTAGCCCACTCCTTAACTCATGGCAGGCTAATGAGTCTCATGGCACTACATGTAGGTAGCCTAGTTTTTAACTCTCGGTAACCTAGACCTTGCTCTAGGATTACCCCTTTTTCTTAGCCTTTTCATTACAATAGAGGTGGACCCGGATCTAGTCAGTTATATACACACATTTATAGTGATAATCATAGTCACTTTAAAGTTGCATGAAATAAATAAACATCCAACAGTTATTTTCACACAACCGATTAAAACTTCAGGAATCGCCGTGAAACTAGAGAGATTATTCATAAGCGTAACCACATACCTGATTTGATGAGTCATGCAGATTATTTAACACATACTTCATGTATATACAATCAAGCCAATCAACAGATCCAAGCAAGTAATCACATAATTCCTGAAAAGAATATGTACTCTATTTATTACACACTTTATCAAGAATCTACTTTATTGACTTGGATTCTCTTTCTAGGGTTTCTAATCTGCATTAAGGTTTCATTAATATTCATTAGGGTTTCTTAGATCAATTTCTCAAACTTAATCCCTTTTAGGTTAACAAACCCTAAAATATCCTTTTCCATTTATATGAACCTTAATTGTTCAACTATCCATTTTAATAGTCTTTTATACCCAAATTGACTCAGGATCATCACATCCCTATTTAATTATGGATTAGAACCATTAAAACAATTAAAAGACATATTCATCTACATTAGGGTTTTCAAGCTTATTAATGCATAATCATGCACGAAACCCTAAATTAAACCAATTGTATAAAAAGATCATCTTTTTAGATCCTATTTTCACTTTTAATAACGACAGGTTAATATCAGTTTGAATTATCCAAATAACATCATCTATCATCAAAACTAAGGGTTTTTTCCTTAATTAAATCATTAAAGATGATAACTTTATGCCTTTTTCAAATTTCAAGCACATAAACCCTAAATTAGACTAATCATGTGCAAATTTCTTCCTTTTTGAACATAATGTACCTTTTTATATTTAACAGGTTAACATCAACTCTAATGATACATTAAACCCTATTAAACACTTTATTCATTTCAAAAAATAGGGTTCCTTAATCTTTAATTCATTAAAGATGATAATTTACACTACATTTCGAACTATGATCAGATTCAGGCTATAAAACTATTTTTATTGGATTCCTCTCATTTTTCTGAGCAAAATGCATATATTATTTGTATTTATCCGAACTATCGATTGTTAGATATGAATTTTACAAATTTAAACTTACTTGAGCCAATCCGGGAGCGGCACGTCATCTGCTCCATGCAATGTTGTTGCTTTAGGAAACATAACCATATTACGTTATTACCCTTGGGTAAGTTGCTGGCTCATTCAGCCCATGGAGGGCAATTTCGTCCAACGCGGCCTTTGCCTCCTTCAACCTTGCGCAGCAAGAGCCGCGCCGCTCTAGCCGCGATCTGCAACTGTGCGCCGGCTTTTCTCTTACTCCTCGGACCTCAATCGCCCTCAACAACTGCCGCACTGACCCCGCCATGCCCCCACGCACCTAATGGTGCTCCTGGTATGTGGCTGGTCGGCCAGAAACGCGCCCAGTAGGTCCACCGCCATGGCTGACCTGCAGACGTCCTACGGCGCTGCGTAGATGCTAGGCTTAAGGGACGACAGTCGAGCTCCTTTCCCAAGTACTTGGGATCATCGTGCCCCCATCCAGCTCCTGTCTAAAGCTCCACATCGTTCTGGGTTGCACTCACTCCCATGGTTAGGGTTTTTCTTGCAAGAAACAAGAAGAAGGAGAAGGAATACGTGTGAGATCTCTTTGGAACCCGGACCAGAAGGCAAACCCCTTATATAGGGGAGGATTATGAAGCCCTAAGGCATGCCTCATGGGGACCCAAGTCCCAAACTTGAAAGGAAACACACTTTCCTTGGTTGTGAAGCAACCACCTTTCTCTCTCTCTTCATAATTCTTTTCTAATGTTCTTCATTATTTGGATGTTTTAGGAATTCGAAAATCCTTGCCATTATCCTCTTTATTTCTTACTTTTCAATCCTTAGGCACGAAATTCTATTTCCTTTAATTAAAATTACTTTCTTTTTAACAATACCTCATAATTCATTAATAATGCAACACATTATCCTCTTATTTTGCCTTTTTAGTATTTTCTCTTTCTTTCCTCTTTATTGGGACTCCTTGGATCCCAAGACACTCCATTATTTCGAAATTCTTTTTATTGGATACTTATTATTCTTCTAGATGCATCTTTATGCATTATTTCACATTATCTTGTTTATTTCCCATTTAAATATCTTTTTTTTAGGATTTCTTTTTATTTCTCCTTTATTTTCCTCATAGGCATTCCTTTTAATATTAGCAACCTCATGGATACGAAATTTCCCCAAGAAATCTCATTTATGCCTCTTTCCACTCATTTTCCACATTTTATCATTATTTTCAATTTATTTCTTAATAAAGAAATACTTAATTAATCTTTTCTTTTCTTATTGCTTTCTTTTTGCAACCTTGGACTCCTTGGTACCCAAGGAACCCAAAAGGCACGAAATCCCTCTTTGGATTTGCCTTCTAGAGGTTTCCACATCATTCTTTTCTCAAAAATCCAATTATTCATTTATTAATTGAATTTTCTTGTTATTTGGGCCCAATAGCCAATAAAGCCCACAACACAGACATCAAGGCTATTGTAAACGAAATCCATGTATTTGAAGCAAATTATATCATTATTTGTTCAAATATCTTTAATATGAGAAATTACATTTCTCACCGAATGAACCCAAAATTTGGGGTTGTAACACCCTAGGTTGAAGAGGCAAGAAATAAGGTGTCTTCAATCTCAAGATCAAGTTCCTTCATGAAATCAACCAAGAAGAAAAGAGAAGAGGATAGAACAGAAAGGATTACAAAGAGAAAGAGAAAGACGTCACTTACCAAGACTAAGAAGAAAAGCAAGGCAACGCCAAATGACCTCAAGAAGGGTAGATCCAAACCATAGGTCATCTGCAAGTTAGATCGACCAAAATCCTTTAACTTGAGCTCCTCCTTCTCCATCAAGCAAGGGGGACGAGCTCCAACAAAAGGAAGAAATAAATAGGGTTCACATGAGATGAGGGATGTATTTATAGCATAGGGTTGGAGAGAGAAAAGAAGGGCGAGGTGTCAAACTGAGCATGCCATGTGCCCAAGGTATTTCGTCCATGCAAGCATCTCACACATGAAACTAAGACAAAAATAAACCAAGAGACCCCACCAAGAAAACTCATCGACAAAGGTGATCATAGAAACATAGCAAACACTTGGGATTCTCAATGACCAAGAAGGTCAGAAAATCAAACAACCTCCACCATTAAGAAAGTTGGCTACCAAGAGAGTTCAAAAACTCATTGACTGCCAACCCTAGGTGGCTCAAGAAAACTTGGAGACCTTAAACCCTATATACACATCCTTAGAGTCCACCAACCTTAGGAATCACATCCTTGGTGACCTCCAACATAGGTGGTCAACACTCAAGGTCAACCATGTGAGTTAGGGCATCCATGAGCAAACCCTAATCTCAACACAAGATGTCACCACTCAAAATAAGATGTAACAAGGAGACCCAAAGCACAATTATCTCAAACATGATGTGAAAACATGTGAGGCATAATAGGCATGTCATTAATTTCAATAAACCCCCTAGATATGGGTAAATTTCTTAAAATCCCAAAGTAAGCATATAAATGCACAACTTGCTCAAAAAATGTCCAAATTGGACCAAACTTGAAACTTAAGCTTGTTACATGATATTAAAGCACATCCCAGGGTTTGATTAAGGTTTTAATCATATTATTCTAATAAGAAAGTCAACCAAAAATCAAGGTCAGTGGTCTTACAGAACGAGTTCTATCCAACTAGGGTTTGTAGAACGAGAAAGGAAGGTCAGAGACCTTACCTAGGTGTCGCCAGTGGATGCATGCCAATGGAGGCCCTTCACAAATATCTTCTATACTTCCCTTATGGTCTCTGACCAAGAGGAGCCCTGCCAGCATTCTCCTGGTCATAAACATGGATATGCAGAAGGTCAAGCTTTCTATCTTAGATCCCATGAAAGGGTTGTAGCCATTCGCTCTATTTCTCTCCCATGATCGTAGGTACTTGGTGCCTTATATAGACTTTGGGTTTTAAGGGAGGAAGATGAGGCTAATGTAGATTAGGGTCCCTCACAGAGTCTGGTTTGTGGGGAATGAAACGTTTCATTATTTGCTCTGATACCAAATGTAACAATCTCACTTTTTAGCATCCCCCAATTAAGGAAGGACCTTAAAGTTGAGAGCCATTACTTAAAACTCCCAAGGATCTAAATTTTACCAAATAACACATAACAATAAATAATTTCCATTAATTCAAACATATTGTTTACATGGGCCATAAACATGATCCTCTAAGAAGTTACAAGAATTTCCCACATGAACTTATACAAATTGAGAAGAAGTTTCTAACTGATCCTCCTTTAATTAGCTCAAATGTCTTTTGTGGATTTCATCCAATTCATCATGTCTCAATACTTTCCTATTTTTTATATATCAAAAATAGCGCGAAGTATATTTCTATATTGTGTACGTCAGGTGCAAGCAAAATATGTGCATGTAGGTGTAACAACATAAACAATCATAGCAACAATTAATCAATACATAATCAAACAAAATTTTTCTTTTCTAACTTCTTGACCCTTATCCTTTCACTCTCTGTGGTGTGCTCTCTATTTAGGAGAGCCTTTTTGGGTTTTGAACCCTGTAGTGGACTTTCATAACCTTCGCTCACACGGTCTTGGTTTTATGCATAGTCCTTGCTTTCTGGGCTTGGACTATGGTGATCTTCATTTCCAGGATTGATCCCCAGTCATTCCCATAATTAATTCTTTCACCCCATGCTCTTTAATTCACCATAGATCACTATTTAGGGTTTGAGTAAGTTACATTTATATAAGATGATACTCATAGTGGATTTATATATTTCAAGAAGTAAATAAAAATCAAGTAGTTTAATTACAATCCATTCGAGAAACTTCAATAAATGATAAAAGTCTAAGGAGAGTATTTGTAGGTATAACCATGTACCTGTACTCAAAGATGACTTAATTCCAAAGCAACAAGAGAAAATTCAATCAATTGAGCAATCACCCTGTAATTAATGTATACCACCCAAATATTACTATTGTGCTCACAAAATATCCATTAAAACGAACTTGGGCTCTATGCTAGAATTTGGGGGTCAAATTAGGGTTTCATTAGGGTTAGTCTTCCTAAACCCTAATTATCATATTTTAAGGCTTTTCATCTTAGAAACCATAGTTTTGGCATCATGTGAACTTTTAACCTAGATTAGGGTTTCCTAAGATGAAAAGCCTTAAAATATGATAATTAGGGACATAAAGTAAACAATGGGGAAGGTCTCCATGAGATCAATGAAAGGACATAAAGTAAACTATGTGTGCCTTAAGAGATGAAGAAAATTTGGGTGAAATAATTTTAAAGGATATAATGTGATTGGATATTATCAGAGAAACCTCAAGCAAAATGTGTAATGAAATAAAATAAAGTTACAACATCTCAATAAGAACCTTGGGAATGGTAGAACCCTAAGTCAAACCTAAGATCAAGTTGTACAATTAAAGGTACATAAGATTGATGAGGTTGGGAGATGATCATGTACTAAGTGCATAAGGCCCTTGGGGGTCAAGAGGAGATCACTCAAAAGGTACCTATGCCCCCAGAGATATTAAGGTAATAACTGAGGCTATTGAGACATGAGATGCATATATAAAGAATATAGAAGTCATGTGATGTTTGAATAATAAACTTAAAATGAGTTGTGCATAGACTAAAAAATTACAAGAAAAAACACTTTTGATATGAGTGCTAGATATAGAAAATAAATTGAGGAACTAAAATATATTCATGGTGTGGAGTCATTGTTGAGAGTGACTCAAAGAAAATGTCGAAATTTAAAGGATAATGTGTGAATACATCATTTGTGCCCTTGGAATGGGATGAACTTTGTATTTGGACTGTAACAAAATATTCATTCCATATTGTTATAAGTGTGAGAGATTGGATAGACACATGTTATAATAAAAAAAGACATATAAGAGAATGAATACCTAAGTTGAATTTAATGGAATATTCTAGGGTTGGAGGTGTTACCTCACCCTTATGTGAAAATAATGAACAATTGATTGGAAACCTTGGTGAAAATGTGGTCACCAAGTGAAATTGAAATAAAAAAGGGAAATAAAATTACCAAATGGAATTGGAATCACAAAGTAATAAAATCATCCAATGAACGAGGTTGCAGATATACCTTGAAATTGAATTTGAATACAACCTTATTATGTGAAGCGTTCACACATCAACAAAAGTTGTTAAAGGGGAACTAAATAAATACATATGAGAAGGATTTTCAACCCTATGATCTGAAAATTTAATAAGTGATATCATGCACCTTAGCCTAATTTGGTTAGAATTTTAGGGAAAAAATTCCTTCAAGGAGGGGTGAATGTAAGACCCTCAAATTTGGTAAATTTGAATCCTATGAATATAAGACTTAATATGATGAGTGATGCAACCCTATTTTAGGGCTCTATCCTGTGCCTTTTTGTACATTTATCACATCTAAACAAAGTAGATTGCAAGTTAATACCCCCAATGTGTGTTTTACTATCAAATGCACTTATGGACGTTCTTTGCATTATTTTCAGGTACTTGGACCATACTTTGGATGGAAGAGAGAGAAGGAAGGAGTCTGAGGTTCCCTCTACTCATGGAGGGGTCCAAAGAAGATCCCAAGAGCCCCCTCAACCTACTCCAATGGCCAAGTTTTGACTCCAAGCAAAGAAGTCCATTAATAATGAAATTTGAAGCCGTTTCATTACTTGAAGACCCCAGAACGGCCGTGGTACCATGGAACGGTCGTGCTGTCAATTAAGCAAAGATTACAGGTTGAATGTTAAAACTTCGAAGTTCAGCAAATCAACAACTACGGCCGTGCTACCCAGCACGACCGTTCCATGAATACCCCACCACGGTCGTGCTGCCCAGCACGGCTGTGCTAGGTGAAGATGGAACGGGTGTGCTGCTCAGAACAACCTCATCACAACCCCTCCACCACAGTCGTGCTACCCAGCACAACCGTTCTACCTAGTCCCCAACATGGCCGTGCTACCAGCCTTCATTTTCACCCATCAACCTGTTGATTTAACACTTAACCAACACGGTCGTTCTCCCCCACCACGGCCGTACTCACTTCTACCCACCACGGTCGTGCTACCACCTCAAAACCTAACCTTTTCACACTGATTTTCCAATCTTACCCCTACTTACCCTAGTGCCTCCACCACCACCTATATATACATAGGTGGCAGCCATAGCACTGGGAGAGCCTCTACCTAGCTATTCTTAGCCTCCACTCTCCACCCTTGAGCTCTTTGTGCAATCCCCTTGCATTTTGGGCTCATCATCCACCATTTCCACCCTCATTCTACCATGGAAACCTAGTTCCCTAGGTTTTCATCCATAATCCCCAACCATTTCATGCACCCCTACACCCTTGGAAGAGGGAGGACGTCTACAACAAGCTTGGAGGTGAAGAAGGAGGCTTCCACATCAAGCTTCATGGAGTCCCTACTTCTTCTACCCCTTTCTTTTCTTATTTTCTTGATCATGTCTAGCTAAGCCCCTTGTGGTGGCCTGTTTGGGATTTAAATGTAACTTTGATACCATGTTGGTGGATAATTTCTTATAATGAACTTAATTCATATCTATGATGATTACTTCTTGCTTCTATGTCTTTTCCTATCTTATTGCATGTGATTTGTGCTTCTTGTATGAATTCCTTGTTTTGAGGTTTTTGATGACACTTAGTTTCTAGGAGGAATTGGGGTGTATGTGGCAATCTTAGGAATGGATCCTAGGTCCAATTAGTGGATCCCTAGATAGCCCCCTTTGTTCCTACATACACATCCCTCCTCCTATAAATGAGTGTGAGATCTAAGTAGCTAGTGTAAGTGAGATTGATGTAATTGTCTAGGGCCTTCTAAAGGCTAGAGTGGCTAGTGGCATGAGGTTAAATACCCTCATCTCTACTCCCATATCTACCCTCAACCCTCAATTACTCACTATCAGTTACCCTAGAAACCTAGATTTGGTTAATCTCATTAGAATTACACCTAACCCTAGTCTTCTACTAGTAGTATAGGGTATGTTCTAATGGCATTGACCTTATTATTTGGTTTGGTAATCTAGATATGAAATGAGAACCATGCATGTTTAATGATCTCCCCCCAACTAATATCAAAGTTACATTCCCCAAACAGCCCAACCATCTTAATCACCTTACTTAAAACCCTAATTGCTTAGTTTTCTTGTTAATGCTAGTTTAGTCCAATTGCTTTAGTCTAACTTAGTCAATTGCACAGTTTTGCTTTCTAGTGCTAATTTAGGTCTTTGCTCTTGATTAGTGGTTAACTTAGGTTCTTAATTGCTCATTACTTATTTAGTCTAGAATAGCTTGCTCTTGACTTAGCCTAGCTAGTTTGTTAGCCTAGATTGCTAGCTTAGCTCGTTGATAGTTTAGTTTCTTTTTCATTTTTCACACTTGCTCATTAGCGTAACCAAACAACCAAACCTTTCAAAAACCCTAAAACCCTAAGCTCCGCAAAAGGAATGAAGCCCACTCTGTCTAACTCTAGTACCCCCTCTATCTCTGTGGATCGACCCTATACTCGCCGCCTTCCTATACTACGACACGACCCCGTTCGCTTGCGGGTGTAGTGTTTGAGTAGACGTAGGTAGCTAGTTAGGTCTTACAAATTTCAAAAGCATAAGATCCCATATCACATGTGCTCTGACCTCGTGGGGTGTAAAAGCATCACTAGCGGGGAAGCACCAAGCTTTTTGATGTTGTTGTCGGGGATAGAGGCACTCGACCTAGTTAGATAGTGTAGCTTAGCCCTTCTTTTTTCCCTCACCATTGCTATTGTTTATTCTTTGTGTTACTTTTGCATCTTGGTTTGCTAACTTGGTTTCTTGTTGTTTGTTTGTGTCTTACACAGGTGACAGTTGTGCATGCACAACACGTGTTCTACTAGCACCGACTTGGTGGTGTACGACCCCAAGATTGGTAGAAGGAGGTGCCAAGCTCGCCGCAATCAGCACTGAGAAGACGAGATGGCTGAAAACAACCCGCAACCGGATGCTCAACCTCCACCACCACATCGCCCGCTCCACGAGTACTTTACACCGCGGAACTATAACTCCCCCATCGCCACCTTGGTTGACCAGATGCCCGATCAACAATTCTCCATTCTGCCTGCACTTCTGGGACTCTACCCTACCTACTTCGGGATGGAGAATGAAAACCCCTACCACCACATTGACGCGTTCCTTGAGACGTGTTCAACCTTCCACACTCCCTCCGCCACTGACAATTCCATTAGAAGGACACTCTTTCCTTTCTCCCTCAAAGAGAAGGCTAAAGAGTGGTACGTGTCCAAGCCGGAGTTGGTCTCATGGAACGACGTCAAAAATGAGTTCCTCAAGAAGTTCTTCCCCATCGCTAAGCTATCTTACATGAGGAGGTGCATCACGTCATTTGCTCAGAAGGAAAACGAGCCCTTCCACGAGGTGTGGGAGAGATTCCAAAAGTTGCTCCATGACTGCCCTCACCATGAGGTACCTTTTTGGCAGCTCATTCAAGTGTTCTACATCGAGCTTGAAGAGCAAAGCCAGAACAATGTGGACTCTTCATGAGGGGGCACTTTCATGGAAAAGCTGCCCGAAGAATCATGGCCATTGTTTGAACACCTTGTTGAAAATTCTCGCCACTGTGCTTCTACTAAAGGGGGGCATGTCAGCCAGAGCTACACTCCTCCACCTTCCTCCACAACTCCGACTCACAATGCTACTGACCCAGACATGATGAAGATGATGGCCGACATGATGAAGATGATGCAAAATCAAGCTAGTGGCTCTTCTAGCCAACCTACAATGGCAATTGACACTGTAGATGAGGAAGTAAATGCTCTACACTCTTTTGGTGGCCGCAACAACCAAGGCCATATGTCCAACTCCTACACTCCCGAGTGGAGAAACCATCTGAACTTCTCTTAGAAATGGAAGAATGAGGATGGACCATGACAAGGGAAACAAAAGCCACGTTACAGTTTGAAGTTTGAAGACGAAGTGCTGGGAAGGCTAAGAAGCCTAGATGAAGTGAAAAAGTATGTGAACTCGCATGGGCAGTCCATTCACCACCTTGAGAAAAGGTTGGATCATATTTCCCTCTCCCTTGCAAGGAGGGAGGAAGGAAGACTACCTTCTCAGTCGATGCCCAATCTGAACAATGATTGTGCCTTCCAAGGGAGCACTTCAAGTACATATGCTCTGCCACAATACCAAGCACCACCAAACCTCTATGCTCCACCACCTCCTCAAGCACCTCTCAACTATCAAAATGCTCCACCTCCACCTCATACATACCAACAACCACCTCCACAATATCACCCCCATCCACAACAACAACAACCACTACTACAACCACAACCACAACCACAATTCATTCTTCAAAATCCCAATTCACCTCACCAAAGGCCTCCACCACCTCAATAGCCACAACCACCTCCACAAGCCTCTTCTTCTACTACCCATGCGAATGTGAAGGTGGTGACTATGTTGAGGAGTGGCCAGACTTTGGAGCACCCCTGTGATATAGTTGTTGATGATAGAGGTGATACTGAGGTTGAGCAAATTGATACTGAGATACAGGTTGAGGATACCGTAATAAGAGGCAAGGTTGATACTGTGATTCCACATGTTGATACTGTGATTCCAGTGATTTCAGTTGATGATACTATTGATATGGACCGTACAGGGTCCCAACTTCCTCCGTTTTCCGAGGCTCTTAAGGAGCCTTCTGCTGAGAAAAGAAAAAAGAAGCACACTGAGGACATTCTTGAAACCTTCAAGCAAGAAAAAATCAACATCCCATTGCTTGATGCAATCAAGAAAATACCCTCATATGCTAAGTTCTTGAAGGATCTTTGTACTTTCAAAAGAAGAACTAGGGGAAGAACCCCGAAGAAAGTGAAACTGACTGAGCAAGTGATCTCGATTCTGCAGCACACCATACCAAGAAAGAGGAAGGATCTCGGTGCTCCTATCATATCATGCTACATTGGGGCACACCACATAGACCAAGCTCTCTTAGACTTTGGCTCGAGTATGAACCTCATGTTGTATGGCATTTTTGCAGAATTACATATGGGACAGTTGGGTCCGACCCATTGCACTTTGCAGTTAGCTGACAGGTCAGTAAAGACGCCTAGAGGGCGTGTTGATGTCATGCTCATGAGACTAGATGATGAGACATCTGCTTTCTTTCCTGTTGATTTCATTGTCTTGGATATGGAGGAAGACACAAGGAAGGTTCCTATCATCTTAGGGAGACCCTTCCTAGCCACAGTTGATGCAGTTATCCATGTTAGAACCGGTACAATGTATGTGATGTTCATGCACATGAAAATCCAGTTAAACATCTTCAAATTGTCAGCCATAGCCGAAGTGATAGGGGTGACAGAAGATGATTGCCATCTCGTCGAGTGTCTAGATGAGATTGTGGAGGAATGTTTACCCTCGTGGATCCATACTGCGACTCAAGGTAGAGGACTGGAACTGATAGTTGAGTTTCCTGACGATGATGAGGAAGATGATGAAGAGAATGAGCTAGCCTTAGTGGCTGCGAGCAAGGATCTCCCTTCCATCTCCGAGCCATTGAAGAACTCTCTTGAAGAACCCCTGACTTTTGAGCTAAAATCACTTCCTAAAGGTTTGAAATATGCTTTTCTAGGGGAGAATGACACCCTCCCGGTGATCATTTCGTCTATACTCTCGCCGGAACAAGAGGAGGCTTTAATGAAAGTTTTGAAGAAGAATATTCAAGCTATTGGATGGTCCATTGCCGATTTGAGGGGTATTGACCCCTCCATCTGCGTGCATAGAATCTATCTTGAGGAGGATGCAAGGCCAACCCGCCAAATGCAAAGGTGGTTGAATCTGAAGTTGAAAGAAGTAGTGACTCAAGAAGTAGTAAAACTACTTGATGTCGGGATCATCTATCCCATTTCTGATAGTACTTGGGTGAGCCTCATCCAAGTCGTACCCAAGAAGGGTGGAATCATAGTTGCTGAAAATGTCGATGGGGAACTAATGCCAGTTAGAGAGAAATCCAAATGAAGGATGTGTGTGGGCTATCGAAAACTCAATGAGAAGACAGAAGGCCCACTACCCCCTCCGATTCCTTGATCAAATTCTAGAGAGGCTAGCTGGGCAGAGTTTCTACTGTTTCCTTGATGGATATTCTGGGTATTTCCAAATTGTCGTGCACCCTGCCGATCAAGAGAAGACGACATTCACTTGCCCGAGTGGCACCTTTTCTTATCAGAGAATTTCGATTGGGTTGTGTAATGCTCTATCTACTTTTCAGATGTGTGTGACCTCCATCTTTGCAAATATGCTTGATTCATCCTTGGAAGTGTTTACGGATGATTTCTCAATTTTTGGCAAGACTTTTGATGAATGCTTGTTACATTTGGCCGTTGTTCTCGAAAGATGCGTGAAAGTACAACTAGTTCTATCTTGGCAGAAAAGCCACTTCATGGTGCCCGAAGGCATTGTTCTAGGCCACCAGGTTTCTAAAGACGGAATTGAAGTTGATAAGGCCAAAGTGGGCCTCATTTCTACCCTCTCCATTCCTTATACTGTAAGACATGTCCGATCTTTCTTGGGACATGTTGGTTTCTATCGCCGCTTTATTAAAGATTTCAGCAAGATCTCAAGGCCCTTGTGTCACCTGCTTGAAAAAGATGTCGAGTTTCACTTTTATGACAAGTGCATTGAAGATTTTAATCACTTGAAAGAAAAGCTCATTTCTACTTCGATCATGCAACCCCCCGATTTCTCTTTGCCATTTGAGATAATGACTGACGCATCTGACATGGCAGTGGGGGCTATGTTGGGTCAAAGGATTGGTTGGATTCCCCATGCTATCTACTACACGAGTAAAACTCTTGACGAAGAGCAAAGAAATTACACCACTACCGAGAAAGAGTTACTCACCGTCATCTTTGCTCTAGACAAATTCTGCTCCTATCTTCTGCAAAATAGAGTTGTGATTTACACAGATCATGCTACGTTAAAGTATCTCATGTCTAAGAAGGATTCAAAGACGAGGTTGATAAGATGGATTATGTTGCTGCAAGAGTTTGATATAGAGATAGTGGACAAGAAGGGAGTAGAAAATGGCGCAGTCGATCATCTCTCCCGGACTGATCACCCTTTTGACAAGACAAGGTTAATCAAATAAACCATGCCGCATGAATAACTCTTACTCCTCTCATCTTCTCAAGGGTCATGGTATCAACACATAGCCAATTTCTTGGCTAGTGGGAGGATACCAAGCATGTGGACAAGGGAGGAGAGCAAAAGACTATTTTCCATGGTGAATAATTATGCTTGGGATGATCCTCATCTTTTCAAATATTGCCCCGACTAGCTTGTAAGAAGATGTGTGCCCGAAGTGGAACAAAAAGACGTCCTCTCCATGTTCCATTCTGGGATATGTGGAGGACACTTTGGAGGAAAACGTACAGCTGCAAAAGTTCTTCAATGTGGTTTTACTGGCCCTTGATGTTTAAAGATTCACACAAATTTTGCAAAAGCTACTTGAAGTGCCAAAAAGTGGGCACTATCTCAAAGAGAGACATGATGCCTCTATCACCCATTCTAGTGGTGGAGGTGTTTGATGTATGGGGGATTGACTTCATGGGTCCTTCCCACCCTCTTTTGGATATGTTTACATTTTGGTCGTTGTGGATTACGTGTCAAAGTGGATAGAAGCCATTGCCACCTGAACAAATGACCACAACGTCATTTGTGACTTTGTAAAATAAAACATCTTCGGTCAGTTTGGCATTCCAAGAAAAATGATAAGTGACGGGGGAAGTCACTTCATCCACTGCACCTTTGAGGGATTGCTTAAAAAGCATGGAGTGAACCATAGAGTAGCCACTCCATATCATCCGCAAACCAGTGGCCAAGTTAAGTTGGCCAATCAGGAGATCAAGCTCATTTTGGAGAAAACGGTGAGACCAGACCGTAAGGTTTGGTCACTCCACCTCAATGAAGCTTTATGAGCATACCAGACTGCTTACAAAGCCCCGATTAGCACCACACCCTTGAAGCTCATCTATGGCAAAAGCTGCCACTTACTGGTAGAGATGCAGCATAAGGCGCTGTGGGCTTTGAAGAATATGGACTTTGATAAAGAGAATGCAACAATGAAGAGAAAATTCCAACTCGACAAGCTAGAAGAAATGCACCATGAGGCGTATGAGATGTCAAAAAGCTACAAGGAGAGAACCAAGTTCCTTCATGACAAGCTGATTAGGAAGAAGGAATTTGAGCCCGGGAAGTGGGTGTGGCTCTGTAATTCAAGAATGAAGTTCTTTCCCGGAAAACTTTGGTCTAGATGGGAAGGACCATATCTTGTCAGAAAAGTATACCCATCCGGCGCTGTTGTCATATGTGCAAAAGAAGGTGCCAAAGAATTCACCGTCAATGGGGAACGTTTGAAACCCATTGTTGAAGTGGGTCTGGACAAGGGAAATCAGAATTTTGATATCGTTATGCTAGTGGAGGAACAATCAGATGAAGAAGAATGGTGGGAGAATCATGAGAAGGCAATCTACGACAAGGATGCATTAAGGATTCTGAAGAAATGATAAGAGTTCTATAATCAATAAGCCCAGTTGAAGGCGTAAAATTTAGCACTAGTGGGAGGCAACCCACGTGGTTTGAGATTCTCAAACCTTCTCCTTTTTGATACTTTCTTTTGTTTTACAAAAAAACACACAAACACATTTGTGCTTGATAGTTTTGTTTTTAGTTTTGATGGAATGACAGGTCGAACAGGTTCAAGCTGAAGATTGAGGCACAGTCAATCAAGGTGGTGGATATTCTGCCAAGAAAAATAATTCATGATGATTAAATGATGAGTTTTGAAAATTTTTGATGAAATCTGGAGTTTTTGAATTGACAGAGGGTAGCACGACCATGCTGCTCAGAACGTCTGTGCTGGAACCAATCCAGAACAGCTGTGCTATCATGGAACGGTCGTGCTGGTAAAGACGAAAACAATAGGTTGATTGAAGATTTTTAGCCGCTGGCAGCACGGTCGTGCTGACCAGAATGGCCGTGCCAGATCATCGCCAGCACGGCCGTGCTGGCCCAAAAAAACCAAATATCTAGCTTGATTCAACCCGACCCAGCACGACCCCGAGTTCATTTTTGCAAACCAAAACGGTCGTGCCGCAACTCCAGGCGGCTAGGGCGAGTTCCCTACACCCCCACATCACTCCCTATAGCTCCCAAACTCCGGATTTGAGTTTCCTTTGGTCCCTAATCGCTTTCCCTAACCTCTAGCTTCGATTTCCACCGTTCATCACCACCGATTTCTCCAGCTACAAGCAATTTCCGCCCCAACAGCCCGGAGCTGCGTTTTTCTATTGCTAGCTTTGTTTTTCATCAAAGAACTTTGCAATCATGAAGGGCATGGGCAAAGCCATCAAGAAAGGAGTAGAGAAGACTACAAGCATCCTCACCGGTGGCAAAATAAGATCCAAATAAGAGGCCGGTTCACAGCAGTCTGGTAGCGCTTCCTCGCCATCCAACTCGATTTCATGTTCCTTTGGCCGATCGGCGTCGATGAGCACCTCTTGACTCCACTCTCCCTCCAGTGAGCACTTCTCAGACCCAAGCTACATCAACCCTGGGGAAGAGGAGGAAGAAGAAGAGCTGGAGAATATTGTGGATTCTATTGAAGTCACTGCACCAGCTCGTGAGCGAAGAACTAAGAAAACTAATGAAGCTTCATCCTCACGCCTACCGCCACGACCAACTCGAGCAAGGCATTCAACATCATCATCCTGACCCAGTGGGAGCAATGAAAGAGTGCCCTTGAACTTGGATACAAGTTCGGGGTCACATACCTATCAAGAAGAAGAAGCGGACGATACTGAGAGTGACGAATTGGAGGATGAACCAATGGATATCCTATCAAGACTAGAGGAGGACAAACTCACATGGGCGGGAAAGCAACCACAAGGAACCACTTATGGAAGAGGGATTGCAAGAAACGAAGCAATGAGACCCCTTCACCCCGAATGCATGACAAGAAGGGTGATTTCCACCAGATATGCATGTGTTCCCACAATGGAAGCCATAGCTATCAACTTCAGTTTTGGTGCTCTCTTAAAACGCTGTGGATTGTACAATATTTTAACTAAGGTCAAAGAAACATACTTGGAGATTACTTGTGAGTTTTTCACAACCTTAGAGAAGGTTCGGTATCAAGGAGAGGATGCTATCAAGTTCAAGTTAAATTTCTCAACACATATCCTCAAAGCTTCTCAGATCAATTAAATCTTTGCCCCCAACCCAGAAATGGCAAAGAAATCTGACGGGGGAAGATTTGACAAGAATGGTAAGGCAGATTATGCCAGGATGTGGAAGATGATAACATGTGAATCTACTTTCTCTTCAGGGAAATCTAAAATGAGCAATATCCACAACCCTTTCTTGAGATATTTACAAAAGGTGTTGGCAAATACCTTGTTTGGTTGCTATGTTAATCAAGGATTAAGTTCCCAGAAAGACCTATTTCTTATGGCTACAGTTGTGAGTGAGGGGTTTGTGAACGTTAGTGCCATGGTAATTGATCACTTGAAGATAATTCCATCCAAAAGTAAAATCCATTCATCATGGGAGGGATTGTCACCACTCTGGCAAGGGCAGTGGGATGCAATCTAGAAGGGATTACCATGGTAGATGGAAAAAAATATGTGGACCTAAACTATCTTGCGAGGTCCCATATGATATCCCTCAAGGATGAAAAAAAAATTATGTTCTGAACCCCAGCTATCCTGGTGTCACCTTAGAACTCCCATACCACGCCTCCATTCTGCTCAGGGATGCAGGGCATGTGGATGACTTTCTAGATTTGTTATCACATTATGAGGAAAGCACCCCTAGAGAGGGATACAGAGCACCAAGTGTAGCCTTACCTGATGAAGAGGGGGAAACAAATGTGCCAGAATAGCAGCGGTCATTTGAGCAACCACACCGTACGAGACCGAGAATGGAAGATTTTGAGGCGCAACCGCCTCTGACAAATGCATATGATATGTCATCCATCCATGCACAGTTGGAGGGGATTCAAAAAATGCAATAGGACATGTGGTTGGATCAGCAGCAGATGCATCACCAGATCAACCACATGTATCATTACCAGCATGCACAGACACAAAGAAACCCCCAATGGGGGGAGGATTTCTGGGGATCAATTTCTAGCTACCAGGAGACATACCCGCCTCCACAGGTGGACTACTGGGGCCATTACTACCAGCAGCCTCCTCCACGGTCTGGCCCATTGCAGGACCCCACACCACCACAACCTTGACTTCTACCCTATCATACCTAAGATTTAGTTTCATGCTTAGGATAGCATGGTTCAAAAGTTTGGGGTGGTAGGGCGGTAAGCCCTCAGTTTTTTAGCTTATTTTGACAGTTGCCTGCTTCACCTGATCATTATTTGTTTGATGTTTAACCCACCTACTGTAGATTGTCTTTTGCTTACATCTTTGCATAGCATGTAGTTTAATTTCATGCATTTTTGGATATTTTTTTCAAAAAATTTGCTCTTTTTCCTATTCCATATCATGCATTGCATTCTCATGTAGTTTTTGATAATTTCATATGCATGTTAACTAGGATTTTCTGCTTTATGTTTTAAAATTTCCTAAAGTAGGTTTAGATGTGATTTAGTTCAAATTGGCACCATTTTGGCCAATTTTGCCCAAACCTGAATGATTCTTGTTCTAAAAGTGTGTTTTAACTTAATCTCCAATTTTTGAAATGGAATGTTTACCCCTGTGACAAATGCATGCTAGTTTCTTAGATCTTCTTGATATATGGTCTTGCATGTGACTTTTTACATGTGTACCACATCTCTCAAGTCTGTGAAAGTTTTGGTTTAATCATGAATTGAGCAAGCTACAAGCACTTAAAGCCAATGGAACCACTTGGTAGAAATATGAATATTGTGTTAATTCTATCATGTGGTGTGATATTACTTGGGGAAGTGTTGAATTAGCTTTCATGCAGGGAATATTATGTGAAGACTACACTACGGACCCCCCTTTTTTATCCGACCATTCTTTAACCACTTTCATACCTCTCAGGCTCATAAAAAGATGCCAAAGTGCACATATCAACCGTGGCCACCCACAAAAGTTTGGGGTGGCCACATCTCAACCTCCCTGCTTCACTCCATCCACTTTGTGCCCTACCTACACCAAGGGCAAAGAAAAAGAAAATAAAAGCAAAAATAAAATAAAAGGATGTTGTTGTTTAAGAGCATTCAAATAAAGAAAAGAAGAGTGTGTAAAAGCACTCCAAATCTTTCTACAATCCTTTCTTCCTTTTTCATACCCATTGAGCTAGAAAACATCAAATCTAGCTCACTTTACCCTTTCTACAGCCAAGTGGGTCATGTCATCTAGTGTGGTTTGAAGCATAAGAGTGAATGCATGAAAGTCAAACAGCACTCCTAGTCACCTTTGATTAACACCAACATGAAACGGTTTACCCAAAATGCCATGGAGGACATATGGACAACTAGTGTTTCTATGCTTTATATTTGAAGTTTGTATGCTCAGTGCTCAGTTCATGAATGGTTTGTGAAAGAGGGAAAGGAGAAATGTGAAACACATGCACTTAGTCACTCACAAGACCATGTATTCAATAATTATCTGTTGCTATGCATTTGTCATTTGATTTTGTTGAAAAGAAACTGAAAAGAGAGATTGAGTTGGAGCATACTTGAGGACAAGTATGTTTTAAGTTTGGGGTGGTGATTCAACCCTATTTTAGGGCTCCATCCTGTGCCTTTTTTGTACATTTATCACATCTAAACAAAGTAGATTGCAAGTTAATACCCCCAATGTGTGTTTTACTGTCAAATGCACTTATGGACGTTCTTTGCATTATTTTCAGGTACTTGGACCATACTTCAGATGGTAGAGAGAGAAGGAAGGAGTCTGAGGGTCCCTCTACTCATGGAGGGGTCCAAAGAATATCCCAAGAGCCCCCTCAACCTACCCCAATTTACAAGTTTTGAATCCAAGCAAAGAAGTCCATTAATAATGAAATTTGAAGTCGTTTCATTACTTGAAGACCCCAGCACGGCTGTGGTACCATGGAACGGTCGTGCTGTCAATTAAGCAAAGATTACATGTTGAATGTTAAAACTTCGAAGTTCAGCAAATCAGCCACCACGGCTGTGCTACCCAGCACGGCCGTGCCATGAAGACCCCACCACGGCCGTGCTACCCAGTACAGCCGTGATAGGTGAAGATGGAACGGGCGTGCTTCTCAGAACGGCCTCATCACAACCCCTCCACCACGGCTGTGCTACCCAGTACAACTGTTCTACCTAGTCCCCAACACGGCCATAGTGCCCAGCACGGCCGTGCTACCAGCCTTAATTTTCACCCATAAACCTGTTGATTTAACACTTAACCAACACGGTCGTTCTCCCCCACCATGACTGTGCTCACTTCTACCCACCACGGTCGTGCTACCACCTCAAAACCTAACTTTTTCACATTGATTTTCCAATCTTACCCCTACTTACCCTAGTGCCTCCACCACCACCTATATATACATAGGTGGCGGCCACATCACTGGGAGAGCCTCTACCTATATGTTCTTAGCCTCCACTCTCCACCCTTGAGCTCTTTGTGCAATCCCCTTGCATTTTGGGCTCATCATTCACCATTTCCACCCTCATTCCACCATGGAAACCTAGTTCCCTAGGTTTGCATTCATAATCCCCTACCATTTCATGCACCCCTGCACCCTTTGAGGAGGGAGGACGTCTATAGAAAGCTTGGAGGTGAAGAAGGAGGCTTCCACATCAAGCTTCATGGAGTCCCTACTTCTTCTACCCCTTTCTTTTCTTATTTTCTTGATCATGTCTAGATAAGTCCCTTATGGTGGGCTGTTTGGGATTTAAATGTAACTTTGATACCATGTTGGGGGATAATTTCTTGTAATGAACTTAATTCATATCTATGATGATTACTTCTTGCTTCTATCTCTTTTCCTATCTTATTGCATGTGGTTTGTGCTTCTTGTATGAATTGCTTGTTTTGAGGTTTTTGATGATACTTAGTTTCTAGGAGGAATTGGGGGGTATCTGGCAATCTTAGGAATGGCTCCTAGGTCCAATTAGTGGATCCCTAGCTAGCTCCCTTTGTTCCTACATACACATCCCTCCTCCTACAAATGAGTGTGAGATCTAAGTAGCTAGTGTAAGTGAGATTGATGTAATTGTCTAGGGCCTTCTAAAGGCTAGAGTGGCTAGTGGCATGAGGTTAAATACCCTCATCTCTACTCCCATCTCTACCCTCAACCCTCAATTACTCACTATCACTTACCCTAGAAACCTGTATTTGGTTAATCTCATTAGAATTACACCTAACCCTAGTCTTCCACTAGTAGTATAGGGTATGTTCTAATGGCATTGACCTTATTGTTTGGTTTGGTAATCTAGATATGAAATGAGAACCATGCATGTTTAATGATATCAAAGTTACATTCCCCAAACAGCCCACCCACCTTAATCACCTTGCTTAAAACCCTAATTGCTTAGTTTGCTTGTTAATGCTAATTTAGTCTAATTGCTTTAGTCTAACTTAGTCAATTGCCCAGTTTTACTTTCTAGTGCTAATTTAGGTCTTTTCTCTTAATTAGTGATTAACTTAGGCTCTTAATTGCTCAGTACTTATTTAGTCTAGAATATCTTGCTCTTGCCTTAGCCTAGCTAGTTTTTTAGCCTAGATTGCTAGCTTAGCTCGTTGATAGTTTAGTTTCTTTTTCATTTTTCACACTTGCGCATTAGCGTAACCAAACAACCAAACCTTTCAAAAACCCTAAAACCCTAAGCTCCGTAAAACGAATGAAGCCCACTCTATCTAACTCTAGTGCCCCCTCTATATCTATGGATCAACCCTATACTCACCGCCTTCCTATACTACGACACGACCCCGTTCGCTTGCGGGTGTAGTGTTTGAGTAGACGTAGGTAGCTAGTTAGGTCTTACAAATTTCAAAAGCATAAGATCCCATATCTCGTGCGCTCTGACCTCATGGGGTGTAAAAGCACCACTAGCGGGGACACACCAATGAGCAACACAAGAGTAACTATATAATTGTGAATGTAAACACAAGGTTGAGACACCAAATAAAGATAATTTAATATGACTTTTTCTATAGTTTAAGATAATAATATAACTAAGATAATTCTAAAAATTGATATAGTAAAGGTTCATCGGAAGCACCCTTGTGAGATAGTGCTCATGATAAATACTAAATCTGCTCGTGATAAAAAATATAATGATATGTTCTCTCTTTCATGTTGTTTTAGGTAAATTCCACATGCTAAGGTAGAAAGACATGATGAAATATATGGAAACAACTGAAGACATTAAAGTTAATTCAAGGAGGATTATAGATATTTTCTTCTCATGTGAATCTGTTCCGTAGTTGGTAGATCATGTAACTCCTTAGAAGAGCATCTTGTAAACAATATTTGAATGAATGGAAATTATTTACTATTATTTATTATTTGCTAAATTTGGATACTTAGGAATTTTAGGTAATGTCTCTCAACTTTAAGGCCCTTCCTTAATTGGGGGATGATGAAGAGTGAGTTCATTACATTTGGTATGAGAGCCCCAAAATTTATAAATAATATTTAATAGTTTATAATGGCAAGTAACCCATAGAAATAAAAGTAAACTTATTAAGGCATCACCTGATGGTAATGGTGTCTAGAATGGATCATGGTTTTGGGGGAAGGCAATATTTTCCTCGGTAACATTAGGTTGGTATACGAGGACTCCCTTAGACAACATGATAACGGTATGGCCAGAACCTAGGTTTTGCCCGAAGTTATGTTTCGTCTAAGTCTTCTCATTTCAAATTTATCCATTTCTCATCCTTGCATAATAAACCCTAAGAGACACTTCCCTCCTCATATCAAGTTATGGTTTTTGGGAATAAGTAGGATTATGGTATCCTTTGCTAATTAATGTACATGTAATGTGGAAATAATGATAAAGTAAAATGGTTTTAAGAGTTTTCCCTTACAAAGGGAAACCCTAGATGGAGCTAGGGTTCTAGGGTTGGTTTAGGAAAAACCTTGGTGAGTCAAGGGAATCACAAAACCCTAAGGTGCAAGGATGATCCCTAAACCTACCCATATAGACCCTAAGCAATGGGAAGAGGAAAGAGAAAATATAATGAGTTTGGATACTCTAGTTCATCCATGCATGCAAGTACATGGATTAAGAAATATGATACATGTGAAGTGTTTGAATATACACATGAAGCATAGGAAATCACATGTTACATAACAAGGAAAATATGAAAAACCCTCAGTGCAACTTTTAGATATGGTGTCCTGACCTGGGGTGGGTCAACTGAAGAGTGGAGAAAAGGTATACAAGGGAGATAACACCCTAAATTGGGAGGTTAGGTTGTGACTGGAAAGTCTAAACTCCTTCTGGTAGGCACCCTAACAGGAAGTGTGTTCCTACACATGTACAATTAGGAGGTGGTCATGCACCAAGTGTAAGTGTGGGGCATTAGGCTAAAAGAGAAATTAGTTTTAGACCAGATGCCTAAAGCATTGTTGGAATACATAATAGATGAAATGGATAAGATGAGTTACTTTTACATAATGTGATACTATGGTTTATGACGACCTCAGTAGGATTTGGGAATTTGACTTTAGTTTTGAGGTTTGACATTGTTTTTGATGATACAAGTGTGTGCTCCTTTGAGATAAGATAACCTAAGTGAAGATAAGATGTGAATCTGCAATAGCCTCAATCTCGTCTACAAAGGGGGACCCCTAGTTTTAGGAACAATTATAGGGTTAACTCCATGAGAGAGTGGGACCCAGAGGGAGTCATGAACCTAAACTCCAAGATATGAAAAATTATGAGAAATGATTGTTGCGATATGTCCTAAAATAGACTACCCCTGAGTGAATGAGTTGAGTTGAATCATGCTGATTCGTAGAGGCTTGTTGTACCCTAGATGTCCTTGGAAGGACCAATCCCTAGAGGCAGAGAAAAAGGTTGCTTACATATATGTGTATATGATATGAGTACCTACCATCTAGGTGAGGGATAGACAGTCTCAAGATCCTAAAGAGGTAAGGTATGATAGTATGTTGCAAAGCCTTGTACTCTAGTTGGTGGTTCCTTGTGTAGGAGTTTGAGGGTTATTTATGAGAAAGAGAGAGTTGAGTAAGAATATTTCATGAGTAGTGATCCATGAAGAGAATGTCGTATCATGTTTGGGTGGTGTTTGAGTGGCTAGATCTTGTGAAATTGATAGACCTATAAACCCTAGACTAAACAGGAAAGACACATCTAGTGCATGTAATACTAATAGAGTTGAGTGAGCTCATAGAGATTGAGCATTACAACTCCCTCAAGTAATGGGTTAGGAGAACCTTAGTTGGGTTGTTTGATATATGTTTGACAAGACACTCATACAAGTTGGTATAGCACCACCATAATATCATGAATCTAACCTAACCTAGATAGGTGATGTATGGATATGGCATAATGGAAGACTTAGAAATGGTTTAATAAGTTCTCTATCTACAATTGGCCATCCATATGCATGAAATATGATAATGTGAAGTGGCTAGCTAACCTCTGGATGTACCTTTAATGAGGAATGCAACCTAATATGAGAAAGTCAAATGAGATAGTGCTCATGATAAATACTAAATGTCGTTATAGTTGACATGAGGGATATGTGGTAATAGAATTTACCCTCTTCAAAGTACACTGTACCTCTTACTGGCCCACTATATAGTATATATTTATTGTGTATACAAAAATACTTGGCTTATGACAACAAATAAAATGATTGTTCTATAATTCTAAACACATGAAACATAATGTATCAATTCATTTGCATCAAAACTCTTGGTAGTAAAGTACTTGGTAGTGATCCAATACTTGGGCGGTGGATCACATGGTATAATTATATAACTCCCAATTAGTAAAAGCATGGATGGAATAATAGAAAATGTGCCTAAATGACATGTCCCTTTGGAGTGATGTAAATTTTGATTCAAGTGTATTTATGTTGGTTACTATCAAATGTTAGTTTAATCTTGTCCTGGGATAGGAACTCCCTAGAAGGGTGAATTCACAAATCAATTTAAGAATTGAGGTAACCTTAAATGTCACCTACATCTTGAGAGATTAAGTGCATGAACAAGAAAGCACATATATTGAGTTTGATTCTTTAGGCCCATGCATGCCATGTCAAAGGGGCATAAGGAAAATTTACTATGGAAGTGACTGATAATGTGGGACCAAACTCTAAAGAGAGGATTCCTTATAAAAAGGCTCCCCTAAAGAGAGGGAACACCACAAAGAGTGAAAGGATAAGGGTCGATAAATTAGAAAAAAATGCATGTTTGATTATGTAATGATAATGTAAAGAAGTGAAATCAATCCACCTCTCTACTAATAACAATGGTAAACCAAAGACATTTGGAAAGCAGTGGAATAATTTTTTTTTCTGACTATATTCAATTTCATAAAAGATTGTACAAAAATACATCAAATTCTCCCTTTTAGGGTTAATTCATCATACACAACTAGGATCTAGATAGAGGGAAGTCTAGACTACTCCACTTTTGTCTCCAAGCAATATATCCATCAGCTAGTCCATGTCAACGCTAAGATCTTCATGCCTTATCCATCACATTGCTCCACATCTGGGTGGTTGGAAAAGCACCCAGCAAGAGGGAAGGAAAAATAGAAGTATGTGTCACTAAACTATACTAAAAGTGACAAGGTAAATATAACAAGTAAATCAGGCTAGGGATTCATCAAAAGATGAGACATCAAGAGAATGAGGCTTTAATTAATAAAACTTGCCAAGAACAAAAGTAAATAAAGGATTTTGCATGTAAATTAATATGTCTACCTAACTCAGTAGGGTTGAGGCACCTACCGAACCTCTAACCTTAGGTGAGGGGAGAACAAGACATTCCCAGTCACTTATAATATTATGGGGAGAATTATAAACATTCCCCTAGGGCGATTATATACATGCCCTTTGTGGGTGGTTGTACATAAGTACCACTACTTTACAATTAAATAGAACATTTAATTACATGCTAGCAAAGAGTTATGGCAAGATTAATGAAAATATTTAAATAACATGGTAGGGGGGTATGAAAAACCCAAACAAGATAATACTACAACTAATTTTGAGGCAATAAACAATTTAGGTTTCAAGAATCAAGAATTAGTTCAGATTAAGCCTCATTAGGGAATATGGGTATTGGTATAAAATTTTCCCAACTGAAGGGGGTAGATGCACATACCTCTTTTCACACATAAAGGTTAACTTGAATAGTATACTTTGGTCCACAAAGTCAACTTTACATCCTAGAAACACATTATGTATATTAGCCAAGTCAAAGTGAACATATTCATTCCTATTATATTTTTACATTATTATTACCCAATTATTGCATTTATCATCTCCTTTATTTATATTTCGGTATTTTCTTTGTTTTTCATATTCTAAAAAGCACTAGAAAGTTCTAGGACGAATTAATTTATTCTTTTTATCACTTAAGTGGATATTTTACATATTAAACCCATTACTAAGCTTTCACTGAGGTATTTGTGCATATACCCAAATATTGGAATAAAAGGTGAACAAATGTTCATTAGACCATCATATTGTCCATAAATTAAATAGAAAGGCCAAAGAGGATAGAAATGAAAAGAAAAGATGAAAAAGAGGACCAAAAAGGCAAAAAGTCCAAAATTCGGTATGTTACAACACTCCACCTCTTAAAGAGGATTTTGTCCCCGAAATCACTAGTAATTAGGGAAGGGTGAGTGTGACAACCTCGATTTTTTTTTCTTTTTCTCTCTCTTCTTTTGTACTACTCCTCTCTCATCAAGTGCCTCTTACTCAATTTGATATTAAATACATAATTGGATAGTTGTTCCAATTTGGTGACTACCATGATCAATTTTGCAATGTGCGACTTTAATTTGTACTTTTAACTAAGTATCTCGCTATACCATGTCGCCTTCTTGTATCTAATTTTAAATATCAACACCTTGATCTTTTGTCTTTCTAATATGCACCAAGTTGTAGTGGATTCAATTACGAATACAACAAAACAAAAATCACCCTAATTGGACCTTTGTAGCATGAGTTATGCAAGCTTGAAGATGCTTTGATTTACCTTGATTTTATGTGCATTTGTTTCCTACCTTGCTTATTGGGCCCAAAATCTTAGATCTCGGCCCATCTGTTGGCTTCCTGTTGTCTTTCCCCTTCAGGAAGTTACCGAGAATAGGAATCCGCCCTTCCTTCTCCCCCTCCAAATCGGGCAATGGAGGAGAACGGAAGCAGGATTGGAACCCTAAACCTTGCTTCCTTATATACCCCCCTTCCCTTGGACTTCTTGCTCTTTTCCCTAGTTTTCCCCCAACCGCCAGCTCTTCCCCTGCAATCGACACCCCAACAACAGTTACACGATTGCCTACCCCTCACGCTCCCGACGCCAAGCAGGTTCCTGGCCGCCCACATGCCGACGACATACCAGAGGTAGGCACGGTGGGGGAGCCTCAAGCGAGGACGACGACGCCCCCCATAATCCTTCGGCTGCTGACCATCTTCCTCAATCCGCCTTCCCCGTATTCTACTCCAGAACGACTCCAACACAATCCTAGCAGGTGTTCTCCAGGCTGATCGCAGTGGCCAAGGGTGCAGGCGAGGAGGCAGCCCAGGCATACCACTGATGACACCACCGGCGGTCATCCGATGTCTAACCCCTCTTTTGCTACTCGTCTCCGGCGGGGTTGACACCTCCACCTCGGCCCCTGTTTCTCCTCTGTTCGGAATAGGGAGAACAGAGAATGCGGCCACTGGGGCAAGATAGGGAGAGTCGGCCCAGGCACAGATGAACCAGGATCGAACCAGACCTGGTCCAGGCTACATGTGAACCGGCCGTGACTTGATCATGGTAATACTCAGTCAAGTTTTATATAGTTCTTGTTTAAAACTTCAAAAAATGATAATTCCTAGACCCTAAGTCCAAAATGCACAAAACAATATATCAAATCGATCAACTCGACGATACCTACACATTGGAACTAGTCTCAGACTCTAAATCAAATGTTTGTTCCCTGATTTCTTGAAAATACTAACATTAGTCATCTTTGAAAACATTTATTCACTATTATGATCAATCTTGCATCTTTAATGACTATTCACTCTCCTTATCATGAAATCAGTAATATTTATCCACCTTGAACCAATTTGAGCTCCTAAGCTCCCCTTTTTGATCTATGGTTGTCCCTAGTGCATGTTGTAGCTTATTCATGGACTTTAATGCATGATTATGATGAAGTTTGAATATTTGATATACTTATAGCCTCCTAAGCATTGTATTAGTCAATCTTTTTCTCTTGTGGATCTTATGAGGGTCTTGGTCAACCCATTATTCATGAATGACCTCAATTGTACTTATGTGCCCACTTTGAACTATAGTGTTGAACTTTGTCCTAGATTGCTAATCCTGCTTCTTATGGACAACCATCCAATCTTATTATATGTTTCTGATGACTTAATGTTGTTGATCTAAACCATGTTTGATGACGGGTTCTCCTTAATTGATGAATCATGATCTAGGGTGACCTACTATGAGTCTTTTGACCCTAGAATGCATGTAAATGCCCTAAACCTTGAAAAGATCTTATATAACGAATGGAACATCATAATGATATGAAACTTGAACCATACTCCTATGATGACCTCTAGATCAATACAATAACATATAATGAACCAATAAGCAACTTGGAACAGGCCAAAACCCTAAAATGCATCTAATTAGGGTTAATGATGAGAATCTAATACATATATGTAATCTTGTTGTTAATCAGGTTTGGCATATGGCTAGATGGTGAAGGATATGTTAGGTTATGAAATCTCAGAATCAGGTATGGGCCTTATCTAGTTATATGACTACCGCTTTCTTGCTTGAAAAGACATATATTATATGTTTGTTTGTCTATTTTCTCAAATATTGCCATGTAGTATTGCTATGTCATACTCGATGTTTGCTTCGTCTGTTTTATAACTTGAACATATATATATATATATATATATATATATATATATATATATATATATATATATATATATGGAACTCCATTATAATATTGTTGATAAAGGGCTCTTGGTTATGACCTTGAGGTCCCTCTCGTATAAAAGGGTTAGCTAAGCTTGAGCACCCTTACGGACCCTTCCGACGGGAAGATGGTCAAAGGCCTTAAACATGTTTGATATTGTTGGTATAATGGAGTGAAATGACATAAAATATGGTTTCGCATTTGTTAAACAATTAACATGTTTATTCTTGTTCAAGTTATATATATGTGTATCTTTCGGCCCCATACTCAACACCTCGTGTGTTGACCCATTTCTCGTATTTTGTTTTTAGGTTCAGAGATAGCTTGAAAGATGAAGGGCTTGGTGAGCTATGCTAGGTGTACTTGTTGTAAGATCCAGATATAGTATACATGAACAAACTTGTACAAAGTGACTGTTGAAATATGTAATTCAAATCATGTAATATATTAATGTTGCTTGTTGATTGTTGAGATTATGTTGGTGCTTGTATCTTGTTATCTTTTCATGTGTGTTAAGCTTTACGCTTCCGCATTCCGCCTTTGATATACGTTTGGTTCATGGAACTGGGATTTCCGGTTCCGTGACAGATGGTATCAGAGCATGAACAATAACTACACCAAACATTGCTCACATGAAACACAAACTAAACTCACGTTACATCTCAACCCTAGAAACTTAATGAAATATCCTTGTGGATTAGGTTGACTTAGCCTCTAGGTTAGAACCTAGATGTTCTAGAACTAGGTGTAGACTTGTGTAAGTTACCTCCCTAGACATGATTCGCGACATGTGCTTAGGATGTCTACACAAGTGTGTACCATGTTCTTGCTAGTTCTCTAGGTGTCATGATACTAGACTGCCTAATGAGTGTGGTAACTCATTTTGGTTTTGGTTTTATTCGCATGGAGTATGGTGGTTTTCATCGCCTGTTTAAACGTTGGAGAAAACATATTTCAAGTATTATTATATGTACATATGAAAAATGTTACCACACACAGAAAGGTAGTGAGTTTCCATGCAACCTAGGAGAAAGAGATGTAACATCAAGTCTAGATGAGAGAGTTTAGATGATAGTGATAATCTCTAGAGTTGTCTAGAGCCATGATATAGGTTAGGCAAGTGAATAACCTAGAAACCTAAGATGATGATTATGTTATTGATGATGATGTCAATGTTGATAAGACCCAAGTTGTTTGAGGAAGGTCGAGTACGTTTACGATATGGAATGAGTTGGACCATGCAACCCTAGCTAAACCTAGCACCTTGTATGATACATACCACTTGGTTGATGTGCTAAACATAGCTAGTGGGTGGACATGCTTGCTTGTACCTAGTCTTGTATGTGTGGAGATATGATATATGGTTCAAGACCAACACGGGCCTCAATCTCTTTACAAAGGAAGACCTCTAGCATGGGACATATGAATAGGAAGACATGTTGATATGAGTTGACCCGTATCGGGAAAAGATTAGAGTACCTAAACTCCAAAATATTTGAAATGTTGAATAATATGAATGATGAAATACTTGATGATGAGTCCCTAGCTAGAATACTTCTAAGTATATGAGTTGAGTGACCTAGTGGATGGTTTCCTTGAAATGTTGAACCCTAGATGTCCTATGAAAATATCTAACCCTAGAGAAAGAGGCAATTGAATATTTGATGCTTGATATATATAGGTGAGGGCGATGTCCCAAGACCCAAGATGATGTATATGATGTGTAATATCCATGATGAGCCTCATACTCGGGTTAGTAGTTGCATATAAAGGAATCTAGAGGTTAGCCTTGTTTTTCGAAAGATGGGTAGAAATTTTGTTACACGTATAAGGTTGTGGTTAACATGCCTTGTTGGAAACATATGTCTTAGCTTGAGTGGCTTGAGCTTGTGGAGCTGTTTCTAGATATAAGTGAGAGAATTCAAAAATCTTGACATTGATGATAATATTGTTCCTCGAATGATGCTCGATACATGAAAGAATCTCACTTAAGTTAAAATCTTGATATATGTGCAATGAGCCACTCTCATGAGATAGACCTAGTATGAAATCATACCTTACATGAAAGATATAGATTCAAAATTATGATCTAGATATGATGATGTCATAAGATCTTAGCTTGAACAATAAAGGGTAACATGCCTAATCTCATACAAAAAAAATGATTAATTGGATATGTCGATGCTCTTGGGGTCATAACTTGAATACACATGGTGAATAAATTGTTTAATTTTAAGATAATGAACATAATTGATTAGAATTGGTAGAAATTTTGGGGAAGCAAAAACCATGCATGAAATCTATTGTAAAGATGAGATACACACTTGATGATAGTCTTGTTTGAAGCCATGACCATGCATATATTCATTTCAGAATTGATAAAATGGATTTTGATGATACCCCTTGGTCTCATATAAAGATATGAGCAAAAACCCTATTGTGGTGATGATATCGTAATACAATATTAGAGTACAAAGTAGTATGTACATAGATAAGATGAGTACACCTTTAATGATGATAACCTAAGTGTACACCATATGGTGGGGAATGCCTTGACAACCATGGTTCAATAGCTAGACTCGATGGGTCCTGACTTGACTCTTAACTTAAATCATGGATGAATTTCGAGGGCGAAATTCCTTATAAGGAGGGAAGGATGTGACAACCTCGATTTTTTTTCTTTTTCTCTCTCTTCTTTTGTACTACTCCTCTCTCATCAAGTGCCTCTTACTCAATTTGATATTAAATACATAATTGGATATTTGTTCCAATTTGGTGACTACCATGATCAATTTTGCAATGTGCGACTTTAATTTGTACTTTTAACTAAGTATCTCTCTATACCATGTCACCTTCTTGTATCTAATTTTAAATATCAACACCTTGATCTTTTGTCTTTCTAATATGCACCAAGTTGTAGTGGATTCAATTATGAATACAATAGAACAAAAATCACCCTAATTGGACCTTTGTAGCATGAGTTATGCAAGCTTGAAGATGCTTTGATTTACCTTGATTTTATGTGCATTTGTTTCCTACCTTGCTTATTGGGCCCAAAATCTTAGATCTCGGCCCATCTGTTGGCTTCCTGTTGTCTTTCCCCTTCAGGAAGTTACCGAGAATAGGAATCTGCCCTTCCTTCTCCCCCTCCAAATCGGGCAATGGAGGAGAACGGAAGCAGGATTGGAACCCTAAACCTTGCTTCCTTATATACCCCCCTTCCCTTGGACTTCTTGCTATTTTCCCTAGTTTTCCCCCAGCCGCCAGCTCTTCCCCTGCAATCGACACCCCAACAACAGTTACACCATTGCCTACCCCTCACGCTCCCGGCGCCAAGCAGGTTCCTGGCCGCCCACATGCCGACGACATACCAGAGGTAGGCACGGTGGGGGAGCCTCAAGCGAGGACGACGACACCCCCCATAATCCTTCGGCTGCTGACCATCTTCCTCAATCCGCCTTCCCCGTCTTCTGCTCCAGAACGGCTCCAACACAATCCTAGCAGGTGTTCTCCAGGCTGATCGCAGTGGCCAAGGGTGCAGGCGAGGAGGCAGCCCAGGCATACCACTGATGACACCACCGGCGGTCATCCGATGTCTAACCCCTCTTTTGCTACTCGTCTCCGGCGGGGTTGACACCTCCACCTCAGCCCCTGTTTCTCCTCTGTTCGGAATAGGGAGAACAGAGAATGCGGCCGCGGGGGCAAGATAGGGAGAGTTGGCCCAGGCACAGATGAACCAAGATCGAACCAGACCTGGTCTAGGCTACATGTGAACCGTCTGTGACTTGATCATGGTAATACTCAATCAAGTTTTATATAGTTCTTATTTAAAACTTCAAAAAATGATAATTCCTAGACCCTAAGTCCAAAATGCACAAACCAATATATCAAATCGATCAACTCGACGAGACCTACACATTGGAACTAGTCTCAGACTCTAAATCAAATGTTTGTTCCCTGATTTCTTGAAAATACTAACATTAGTCATCTTTGAAAACATTTATTCACTATTATGATCAATCTTGCATCTTTAATGACTATTCACTCTCCTTATCATGAAATCAGTAATATTTATCCACCTTGAACCAATTTGAGCTCCTAAGCTCCCCTTTTTGATCTATGGTTGTCCCTAGTGCATGTTGTAGCTTATTCATGGACTTTAATGCATGATTATGATGAAGTTTGAATCTTTGATATACTTATAGCCTCCTAAGCATTGTATTAGTTAATCTTTTTCTCTTGTGGATCTTATGAGGGTCTTGGTCAACCCATTATTCATGAATGACCTCAATTGTACTTATGTTCCCACTTTGAACTATAGTGTTGAACTTTGCCCTAGATTGCTAATCCTGCTTCTTATGGACAACCATCCAATCTTATTATATGTTTCTGATGACTTAATGTTGTTGATCTAAACCATGTTTGATGATGGGTTCTCCTTTATTGATGAATCATGATCTAGGGTGACCTACTATGAGTCTTTTGACCCTAGAATGCATGTAAATGCCCTAAACCTTGAAAAGATCTTATATAACGAATGGAACATCATAATGATATGAAACTTGAACCATACTCCTATGATGACCTCTAGATCAATACAATAACATATAATGAACCAATAAGCGACTTGGAACCCACCTTGGCCAAAACCCTAAAATGCATCTAATTAGGGTTAATGATGAGAATCTAATACATATATGTAATCTTGTTGTTAATCAGGTTTGGCATATGGCTAGATGGTGAAGGATATGTTAGGTTATGAAATCTCAGAATCAGGTATGGGCCTTATCTAGTTATATGATTACCGCTTTCTTGCTTGAAAAGACATATATTATATGCTTGTTTGTCTATTTTCTCAAATATTGCCATGTAGTATTGCTATGTCATACTCGATGTTTGCTTCGTATGTTTTATAACTTGAACACATATATATATATGGAACTCCATTATAATATTGTTGATAAAGGGCTCTTGGTTACGACCTTGAGGTCCCTCTCGTATAAAATGGTTAGCTAAGCTTGAGCACCCTTACGGACCCATCCGACGGGAAGATGGTCAAAGGCCTTAAACATGTTTGATATTTTTGGTATAATGGAGTGAAATGACATAAAATATGGTTTCGCATTTGTTAAACAATTAACATGTTTATTCTTGTTCATTTAATCTTGAAATCTTTTCAAAATTATGCAAAGCTTATATATATGTGTATCTTTCGGCCCCATACTCAACACCTCGTGTGTTGACCCATTTCTCGTATTTTGTTTTTAGGTTCAGAGATAGCTTGAAAGATGAAGGGCTTGGTGAGCTATGCTAGGTGTACTTGTTGTAAGATCCAGATATAGTATACATGAACAGACGTGTACAAAGTGACTGTTGAAATATGTAATTCAAATCATGTAATATATTAATGTTGCTTGTTGATTGTTGAGATTATGTTGGTGCTTGTATCTTGTTATCTGTTCATGTGTGCTAAGCTTTACGCTTCCGCATTCCGCCTTTGATATACGTTTGGTTCATGGAACTGGGATTTCCGGTTCCGTGACAGTGAGTGTGCAACCTCACATCACAAAACTTCAGGTTATTCCTCCAACCATACAACTTTCACCAAAACTTATATTTCAACTACACCTAAGGTTTCAGAAACTTCACATACAGTAACTAATCATAGGTCGAGTTCTCAAGGATCACCTAAGGTTCCACTATTAAGATATTCTTTTTACGAGACTTAACATTATTTACATTTTTGGCTCATTAACATTATATTCATTATGATAACACATTATCATTATTATTTTAATTATGTCATGTCACATTCACTTTATTGCCAAAAGGGATTATATTTCATTATTACACACAATTAGAGGTTACTCAATTATCTCCACATTCATTATTGTATTTGATCATTAATAACTTTGATTTACACTTCATTATCCTCATATTATCACTTTATTAAGTTATAACAAATTATTTTTCATGAAATTAGACATTCTATTCAATTCGTGGTTAAGCATATAACTATTTCAATTAATGTCACATTTGTTACTTATATTCATATTAAACATGGTTCACATTGTCACATTATCTTTATTGCTCGCATTAATGTCATCATTAATCATCTCTCGTATTTATTCCTTTATATTATTGATTTTGCACACTTATGTGAATCCAATTACTTCATATTCACATTGAAGCCTTTACATGTATTTTAAATGATCAGGGTGGGACATCCTACACGTTAATGAATTGATTCGCATTAAGGTACTAATCACATGTGTATTAGATAACAAGGTAACTTGCATTTTATATTGATGACTTGATTAATATGTGATTAGATGATAATATATATTTCATTTATGTTATCAAAATATGTTAACTGATTATGGCTCTTAACATCATTAATGTATCATGAAAGGCATTAAAGATGTATAGATTAGGGTTAGATTATTGCAACTTAGGGTTTAGGTCGACATGACCATTTTATTTCACTTATTCATCCTTAGCATGCATTAATTACAGATTATAACCTTACTCATCATATCATTAGGGTTTATTGGTTCATGACATTATTAACATCTTACTTATTGACAATTAGCATTGATATTCATATTATGTGCATTGGATATACATTAGGGTTCAATCACATGCATTATACCTTAGATGATAATTATATGTTCATTAATATGTAAACAAGCATGTTAGGGTTACGATTATATCTTGTTTGTTCAAAACCAAAGATCCAAGCACACTAACCACCTAAGTATGAGGTTAGGGTTTCTAAAGATAGATTAGATTGATTTCAAGATGTTATAGGGTTCCATCCCCCTAAAGAGGATTTCCTCCTCGAAATCTAACCAGTTAAACATCATCAACTAACCATACTCCACCCCTTAAAAGGGTTCAACCCATCAAGACAAACTACATTAGGGTTAAAGTATAAGTCTAACTAAACCATTATCAAGATCAATCATGCTTCCACTGCGCACTCTAATATCTTCTCAAACACCCAAACTTTGAGGTCTAGGTTCTATGAACAAACTTATCCAAGCATGTGGTCCCAAGGGACATAAGCAAACTATCTTGGTATCCATCCTCAAACAAATCAACTTAGGGTTTCCAAAAATATACAACATAGAAGTCTAAGGTTACTATTGCCTAAAAGCAAACTATTTTAGACAATTTGTATTAGCTTAGGCCAAGCCAGTATCATATGGGCACGGGAGTCCTCATAAACCAAGCTAGTGGCGCGGAGGAAAATATTGCCAGCCCCTGAAACCCTGATCCTTTCTAGACACCTTTGCTTCAACTTCATGCCCTAATAGTTGCATAAAGGAAACCCTAAACAACATCAAGTTATGCATATTTTAATTATAAGTATTTTAGGATTTTATTAATCAAGATTCTAATGTGAAACTATAGGGTTCTAAGTCAACCTTTCAATGTAGATCAAATCTAGGGTAACTATGTCACCTAAAGGAACTATGTAATTCTAAGGTTCTAACTAGGGAGACAAAACTAAAATAGTCAGATTCTGACTACCATGGGCTCTGATACCATGTTGTAAAGAAGTGAAATCAATCCACCTCTCTACTAATAACAATGGTAAACAAAACACATTTGGAAAGTAGTGGAATAATTTTTTTTCTAACTATATTCAATTTCATAAAATATTGTATAAAAATACATCAAATTCTCCCTTTTAGGGTTAATTCATCATACACAACTAGGATCTAGATACAGGGAAGTCTAGACTACTCCACTTTTGTCTCCAAGCAATATATCCATCAGCTAGTCCATGTCAACGCTAAGATCTTCATGCCTTATCCATCACATTGCTCCACATCTGGGAGGTTGGGAAAGCACCCAGCAAGAGGGAAGGAAAAATAAAAGTATGTGTCACTAAACTATACTAAAAGTGACAAGGTAAATATAACAAGTAAATCAGGCTAGGGATTCATCAAAAGATGCGACATCAAGAGAATGAGGCTTTAATTAAGAAAACTTTCCAAGAATAAAAGTAAATAAAGGATTTTGCATGTAAATTAATATGTCTACCTAACTAAGTAGGGTTGAGGCACCTACCAGACCTCTAACCTTAGGTGAGGGGAGAATAAGACATTCCCAGTCACCTATAATATTATGGGGAGAATTATAAACATTCCCCTAGGGCGATTATATACATGCCATCTGTGGGCGGTTGTACATAAGTACCACTACTTTACAATTAAATAAAACATTTAATTACATGCTAGCAAAGAGTTATGGCAAGATTAATGAAAAGATTTAAATAACATGGCAGTGGGGTATGAAAAACCCAAACAAGATAACACTACAACTAATTTTGAGGCAATAAACAATTTAGGTTTCAAGAATCAAGAATTAGTTCAGATTAAGCCTCATTAGGGAATATGGGTATTGGTATAAAATTTTCCCAAATGAAGGGGGTAGATGCACATACCTCTTTTCACACATAAAGGTTAACTTGAATAGTATACTTTGGTCCACAAAGTCAACTTTACATCCTAGAAATACATTATGTATATTAGTCAAGTCAAAGTGAACATATTCGTTCATATTATATTTTTACATTATTATTACCCAATTATTGCATTTATCATCTCCTTTATTTATATTTTGGGATTTTCTTTCTTTTTCATATTCTAAAAAGCACTAGAAAATTCTAGGACGAATTTATTTATTCTTTTTATCACTTAAGTGGATATTTTACATATTAAACCCATTACTAAGATTTCACTGAGGTATTTGTGCATATACCCAAATATAGGAATAAAAGGTGAACAAATGTTCATTAGACCATCATATTGTCCATAAATTAAATAGAAAGGCCAAAGAGGATAGAAATGAAAGGAAAAGATGGGAAAGAGGACCAAAAAGGCAAAAAGTCCAAAATTTGGTATGTTATAGATAATTTCTTGTATGATTGTTTATGTTGTTACACCTACATGCACATATTTTGTTTGCACCCCACATATACAGTAACAATAGACTGATACATGCTTTGTTTCATGCCATTTTAGGTAAATTCCACATGTGAAGGTAGCAAGACATGATGAACAATATGGACACAACTAACGACATTAAATTTAATTCAAGGACGATTAGTTAGATATTTTCTTCTCATGTGTATCAGTTCCGTAGTTGGTATATCATGTAACTCCTTTTAGGAGTATCTTGTAAACAATATTTGAATTAATGGATTTTTTTTTACTATTATTTGTTATTTGCTAAATCTGGATCCTTGGGGATTTTAGGTAATGACTCTCAACTTTAGGGTCCTTCCTTAATCGGGGGATGCTAAAGAGTGAGTTTGTTACATATATTGTGATAAGATTCATCCTCTTGTTCGTACACTTGGGTTAGGTAAAATTTAGGAATTTATCCCAAAAGAATTTGTTGTGTGATAAAATTCTACATCAAAATTCCTATATATGCCTCTCATATATAAAGGGAGTGATATATAAAGGATTACACAACAAGTTTCTAACAATTTGTCCTTTGATAAAGAGAAACAATTCCAAGGATAACATCTTGTGATAGGGGAAGGAAAGGAGAGAGAAATGCTATCACATTAATAAGTCTGGTCCACTTCTTGTTGGAGGCCAAGATGACCCCCAAGTGTTCCCTTCATCTATGTGGATGGCATAGAGGTATAGACTTTTTTGCAAAGGCTTGAATGAGAAGTTACATTATCAATAAGGATGAGTTCCTCTCTCTACTACCGTTACAAGGATAATTATGTCGTTGTACCATACCAACTTTGGTTTTGGATCATGACGTATAGGATCAACATTAGGTTTGACATGTCTTGCTGTATGATAGATGATCACAGTAATATATATGCAATATACATTATTTGTCTTTACTATACCAACATTTAATGGTTACGATAGATATGTGGCTTAATTTGTTTTCTAGAAATTTCTATCATTTTCTCGCACCTTCTTCCTAAAAATCCTACAACAACATCAAATCAAGTTTATATGTTTTTCTTGTTGATTTTGGGTTTTGAACCACACTCATTGTCAATGAAATTCTTGTTCAATGTGTATCCACAACAAGCTTCTCTATCATATATGATATTATATTATATAATACATAAACCAATTTGACACATTTTAAATATTTTTTTGGTAGATGTGGATATGGAATTTAGGTCATTTGTGATGTATGAATGATGTCTGACACATGTAATAATGGGTTTTGATGATGATATCAAACTTGTAGCATTCATATGTCATGTGTGATATACCTCCCTTTCTACATTATCCATGTATTTTTTGCAATTAATATATGATGATGTAACAACAATACTAGTAGACAAAGGTGGAGATGAGGACATGATTGAAAGCATGCATTGACTAGGAAGTTCCTTGCAACACTCATGATGAAGACAAAGAATTAACACTAGCATTATCTAAATAGAGTTTATATCCCACCAACTGGTTTACCAGAGACCGACTAGAAATCTTAAAAAAGCAATTTAGGGTTATCAAGACATGTGATGTGTTTAATGTTTGATCACAATAGTTATTGGCTCAAGTAGTTGTTCTAGTTGGCATATATGGTTTTATCACATGTTTTAACTGTTGATGTGTATGAAATATATACTAATGTAAGTGTAATGGTGATTAGATACAAATGAATATTATATAAAATCCCTAAATATAAAACTAAACATCGATCAACTATGTTTGGACACTCCAAAATGTGGTGAAGTGTCTATCTTGGGGGAGTGTGATGATAAGTATGTGGGTCTCCCAAAGTAGGGTGCATATCTTATTGTCTTTCCCTTTATGTTGGACTTAACTAGGTGATCTTAATATGATTAAGCACCTAGAGGCATAAACATAATATATAATTCATAGGATCAATTATTTATAAGGAATTGTGAAACCATATATGTAAGAGTTTAGTGATGCAATTGGTAATTGTTACATACTTAAATAGTTCTGTTATGGGTGATCTATCAAAGTTGACTCATAATTTAATGAAATATGGAACTTGGCCCACTAAGAAGATTACTTGTTGTATTCTTCTGAACTAACTGTGAGGCCTTTTAATATGAATAAATTAGTGGAAGCATTAATAATTCAAGACCAAATAAATATTAAAATAATCATATATTTTTTTTGACTCATGTAAATATTTTCTTGTTGATGATAAAATGATAAACATGCATAACAATTTCTCAATGCGACCGATCCTTGAATGGGAATAACTTCCACAAATGGTATAGGATGTTGGAAATTGTTCTCACTCTTGAGAAAAATCTATATGTACTTGAGAGACCATTGACAAAAGAACCATCTTTTGAATTTGGAAAGGGAAGAAAGAGAAGTTCATAGTAAGCATGTTGATTATTATGTAGATATCAAATGCCTCACTTTATGATCCATGGGTCATGAGCTTCAGAAGCAACACGATAACATGTATGTTTTAGAGATGGATACCTATAGGAGGTAAAATTGTCAAGAGAGAGCAAGAAAAGAGCACTATGATGTCTCAAAGAACTTGTTTAAGTGTAACATGACTGAAGGTGATCTTAGGACCCATCTACTCAAGTTGATTGGGTATACAGAAAGTGCAAAAATACTAGGATTTTTAGGCTAAGAGTTGGCCACTATTGTAATCTTGTGATCTTTTCCATAATCTTACAACAACTTTGTCATGAGTTAGAACATGAACAACTTCACTTGACCATTGTTAGAGGTTCTTTGCATCTTATGAATAGTTGAAACTCAAATGAGGAAAGACGAGACGAATTTAGTGTTGACGACCAACAAAGGAAAAGACAAGTTAAAGAGAAAAGGCAAAGCTAAGAAAAGTTTCAATGATGGGCAAAACCATAAGTCTATTGCACTAAAAGATCAAGGAGGAATGGGAAATAAAGAAAATTGTAACTATTTTCTCCAAACTAGACATTGGGAAAAATTCCTCTTTACCTTGAGGTACTAGAGAAGATGAAGCAGAGGATATAGTTTTACACTTATAATATGTTATAAAGATAATATTATCAACTTCTCAATATTTAGTATTAGATATTGGAAGTGGATCTCACATGTGTTCATATATGTAGAATCTAAAAAGAATTAAACCATTACTAAAGGATGAGGTGGATATGTACATTGTTAACAGAATAAGAGTTGCTACGACAAAAACAAGAATCTATAGTTTTCTTTGCCTAATGCACTTGTAATTAAGTTAGAGAATAGATATTATTTATATATCATAAATAGAAACATCATTTTTGTATTTTGTTTGGAAAAGAATGTCTCTTAATTTCTAGTAAAGAATGGCAATTTATTATTTCAAGAGATGTCATCATTTATGGAAATGCCCCAATTTGTTATGGTCTTTATTTATTAACATTGAAACAATTGTGTATAACATAAATACCAAGAAATTAAAACTCAATGGCTCAAACAAAACTTGGCTATGGTACTATCATCTAGGGCACAGAATTGAGAAGTACATTTCTAGAATCAATTAAGGTTATTATCTAGAATCACTTGTTTTTTAAGCAATAGAGACATGTGAATTTTGCATATTGGGTAAGATCTAATCGGTGGAAAATATTTAAGAAAAAAAATTGAGGCCCTTCTTAGAGATGGTGGTATAGTTTAATAGGTGACTTCACCTAAAATAGCAAAGCATTATGGTGTATCAGAAAGAACAAATTGCACCTTGTTGGACATGGTACATCAATGACGAGTTTAGCTAATATCTTTACCTGTCTACTGGGATATGCTCTTGAAACCATAATTTTTACACTTAATCAAGTACCTTCTAAATTGGTTCAAAACATACGAGTGAGATATGGAATGGGAAGAATCACAATGTATCTTCTATGAGGATTTGGGGATGTGAAGCTTATGTTAGGAAATAGTTTTCCTAATTGGATTGGACCAAAATTAGAACTTTATTGGATACAATAAGGAAGCTACATAATACAACTAATTCCATCTAGTAACAACGTATTTGCTTCTAGAAATATCATATTTCTTGGAAAGGGATTCATTTACAAAGGAATCGTCAGGAGGAAAATAGATCCCAAAGAAGTTTGATGCCAATAAGATAACGTTGAACCTACAAAGATAGATGAGAAACAAGGAGAATCACAAGCTATTGTGGAATCTCAAATTACTCAAGTTGCACAAAAAGCTAAAAGGTCTAGTAGGACACATATAGAGCCAAAGAGATCAGGATTCTCTTAGTTTAGTCACACAACATGTTGGTCAAAATTATGATAAGCCAACAACCTACATTGAGGTTATTGAGGGATCATACTCTAATAAATGTCCAAAATCCAAATTGGTATGGAATCCATCAAAGTATATACTTTGGTTGATACACATGAATGGGCATAACCCATAAGGTGAAAATGGGTCTTCAAGAGGAAGAGTAATAATAATGGTAATGTACAAATATGTAAAAGAAGATTGGTCACAAAAGGCTTCAAACTAGTTCAAGGTGTTGTCTCTGATAAAACTTTTTCACATGTTTCCATGATTAAATCCATCAAGATTGTGATTGCTATTACAACTTGCCAGGACATGAGATTTGGAAAATGGAACATTCCTTAACATGAATATTCTAGAGGATGTGTACATGACACATACCATAGGTTTTATTTCTCCAAATGAAGGAAATAAAGTCTATAATATACAAAGGTCAATCTATGCATTAAATCAAGCAATTAGAATCTAGAATATTTATTTTGATGAGATAGTCAAAGAGTTTGACTTTATCAAAAATGATATGGACCCTGTGTTTACAAGAAGGTGAGTGGGAATAGTTGCTTCTCTCATAGTACTTGTAGTTGACATAATGTTGATGGGAAATGACATACATACTCAATAATTGGTTAAGACTTGTTTAAATAATACCTTCCACATGAAGGACCTAGGACAAGAATCCTATATTCTAGAGAAAGATCTATATAGATAGATTTGGAAGAACTCTTCATCTAAGTCAAAGTACATATATTGACATAGTGTTGAAGAGGTTCAACACTAAGTTGTCTAAGAGAAGAAACTTACCCATTTAAGATGGAATAAGTCTCTCAATCCCCATATCCCATCTTTTTGGAAGAGAGATCACACATGTTTAATATTCCCATGTGCCTCACAATTGGTTCTATCATGTATGTGATGTTATGTATACACCCCAATGATTAGTATGCTTTGACAATAAAATGCATATACCACTCAAATCTCAATCAAGATCAATAGATTGTCATGATGAATATCCTGAAGTACTTGATAAGAATTATAATTCATTCTGATATACACAGGTGAGTAAGAGTTACTTGTAAAGGGTCACACTTACGCAAGCTTCCAAACCAAAAAGGACGATTACCAAGTCACAATTAGGTTTTGTGTTATGACTAAATGGTGGATCTATAAATAAGAGGAGTTCCAAGAAAGAGAAAATTTTAGGCCAGGTATATTGTCATGTCTAATGCATAAAGGAAGCAATATGAATTGGGCCATTCATTAGTGAACTTGGGGTGGTTTCGACTTCTGACAATGTAGTAAATATTCATTATGACAATAATGGACCTATCACACATGAAAATAACCCATATCACATCATCATTCCAAGCACATACTATGACATACCATCTCATACAAGAGATCATACTACAAGGATATGTAAAGATTTACAATGTACCAACTAAAAGTAATGTTTATGATCCCTTGACAAAAGCACTTTTACTCTAGAAGCATGATGTTCATGTGAGGTCACTTGAAAATGGATTCATGAGTGACTAACTTTAGTGAATGAAAGTGGGAGACTACTGGTTGTATGTCTTGAAAGCCATCATGAGATGATTTTCATGAAATTTTTTATACATGATTGAATTATCAATAAAAGTCAATTTCATGTACTATGTTTGTTTTGGTATTGGGATAATGATTAATAATGTCCTAAGAATATTTTGAGTCAATGGCAAATGGTTTGAGTTGAGGACCTGAGTATGAGATCATATGTGTACTTGGAGTACTCATTCTTGTTATTTCCCTAGCCAAATATTACTATTTATTTTTTAGGACAAAAATAACACATAGGATTACTATGTGTGCTTTTTGATGACTATGACTCTGTAATCATGATAATAAATATCAATTCAGATACACAAGTACTTGTTAGAGAACAATTTCTATCAGACAAACCCCTTGAGAATGACACATGAAGCGATGTCATGGCTGTCATGATCATGTCTCCATGTGATAGTGGTGACTCTAATCCTTATACTTGAAGTCACTACAATGGTTAGATGTTGTTCTGTATACTTTAATACTACCAAATGTGAATTTGATTAAGGGTTTCCATGCAAGTAGTGATTGGGTGCACTGTGATACTTGTCAATTACTATGGTGATATAGATGGAATTTATCACTACTAATGGAGTGATTTCATTAGCCACTTGACATGTGAGACTGTGACATGCATGTATTTGCTCATATGATTGAACATATGGTATTTGACATGTTGAATCTTATTAGTATACTATATACCAAGAAACATAGATGTAATGTTAATAGGATGAGTACTCCATGCCTTGGGTCAATCTGGATAAGGGATTATATGATCATGGTAATATTAGTCATTTACATATTGAAGTTGTGCCCCAACTTATTGCAATTTCTTGGGTAGTAATGATGTGCACCTAGATACAGTTCATTGCTTGTGAGGTCATTGAAGTCACTACCAATGTAATGTGGAACCTATAGGATCACACACATAAGGATGCTCAAGGTAAAAGAAGTTTTCAATCACAGTCATAGTTAGAATGGTTTTGAGTTGCATAAAGTCTAAATAGTAGCCAACTGATTGGATGAAAAAGTCATTTAATTGACTCAATAAATGATAAACCAATAGGTGAATTGATTTTCAATAGGTTGCATGATTAGTCCTTCAAGAAAGTAACCAAACAATTGAATGAACAAGTCATCTATGAATCAAGAAAGACCAAAATAGGAAAGATAATCAATTGATATTCTTATTGATTGACTGACTCACAATTGGAAAGGTTCCATAATGGTTAAGATGATCAGATGGACTCCTACCTGACTAAATGGAGTACTATCCAAATGTTGTCAATTTTGAGTCTAATTAAGGATTGAAACTAGGAATAGGATTTATTTTTTGGAAACGATAAACTATTCCTCACCTAAATAAAGTGGGTGATGTCAAGGGGATGTCACACACAAGTCACCAATGAATTCTTTCTTTAAGAGAGAGAGAGAAAGTAATCCTAAGGATGACATGTCATGATAAGAGGAGGAAAGGAGGGAGTGTTGCTAGCACGTCTACAAGTCTGGTGCACTTATTCTTAGAGGACAAGGTGGTGCCCAAATATTTCCTTCATCTACATGGATGATGTAGAGGATGGAACTTATGTGTAGAAGATTAGAGGTCTAACATACTCAACTGTAGGCATATATGCTAATCCTCCCCTCTTCTAGGCCCCTATTTTATTTATCCAATCTGCCTTTTTCCCTTTTTGTTGTCCTATTTTCAATTAAATACCTTTTGGTACCCACATTATCCTATTTTAGAATAGATCAAACCTAATTGTGGTTTAGTAGATGTAATGACTCATTATTATTTCATGTATATTAAATCTTAGGTTGTAATAACCCTAGTATATTGAATAATTAGAATTTGTGTGTAATAGCACTATTCCTTAACTCTCAATCATAATATACTATAGGATGACCCTAGGGTCTTAGAGTGAAAGAGAATTGAAGATAACATAAGACAATTCACTATAGTCAACTACTAGGTTAAGATTAATGCCTCAACTAACTAACTAATGTGTTATAGGATAAATTGATACAAATAATTTCAAAGTGAAAAATTTGAAGTAATATTCATGTTCCTCATACTCTAATTAGGGTATAAACCAAATTTGATCCTACTCAAATATCAAATATACCCTAATAACAATTTAGAAGATATGATATAAGTATAAGTGTTATTCATGTGTTTTATTCTAATGTCACACCCCCTTTCCCTGGTTTCTGATGATTTAATTTGTCACACAATTTTAGTGGTCATGTGGTGTTGTTCTCATAATCCAACAGCTCCAAATCCGTTTGACCTGATCTTGTAGAGAATGAGTCTTCATCTTCATTTACGATCCCGACTCCTAGTGATTATCCGTGCATAGAATGTTGTCTTGTGCATTATTTTCTTTGTCCATTTTCTATCCTCTCTATCATTAATGTTGAATGGATTTTCCTCACCAGACTCCTCATCCTCATGTATCCCTAGCTAGTGGCATCCCTTCTCCCGATGCCCATCAATCCTGGTAGTTGGAAGGACCTTGCCGTCGTATGCTGTTAGTAGAGGACCTACATGTGTCAGAGTGGTGACCCTCTCCTCGCCTTTGCCCCAACCATCCTTATCTTCTCCTCCATTGATCTCCAGATGGGTTTTGACACTTGAGTTCCTTTGAGCATGTTCCCCCAATCCTGGATTGTGATGTACGACTCACAAAAACAAGATTAACTAATGCAGAAGCGTATTATTAGCAGTGGAATTACTGAAAATCACTAAAAATTAAAATTTTTTGCAAAGAGATCCAAAAACTGTAAAACTCTTTCATAAAGAACCAAAGTAAGTTATTTACATTCTAATTCATCAGTACATCTCTATATCATCTCATCTTGAGAGTCACAAGCATTAACTGTCCTGTAAAATTGTACATAAGCAGTATACAAAAATCTCGAGGCATCAAGCCAAAAATCTCAGATCTATATCAAACTATCTACTGACTCCTAGGACCTGAGAGTACAGAGACGACACATAGGACTCTCTATATACAAGACTTGAAAGACAGTGTCTCCACCTGAGGATCATTGTTGTCCTTGTTGTTGTTGCTGCTGCTGCTCACCCTCTGTAGGGTTTCTACCTTTTCCTCGGCGTCTACCTAAAAATTTAAATCCCACGGGGGTGAGACAATTGAAAATTTCCCCAGCGAGAGATATAACTCTCCGCCAGAAACATAGTTGTTGTAGATGATAGAATAACACTGAGCAATAGAAGTATAAATATTCAACAGCAGGTAAATCATTGATTAAACTATGTAGAACCGTATTCTCTATACAGTTCATTCCAGTTATACTTGATTAAGAAACAATTTATTTACTCAATAAGGAATATGAAGAACATGTATAGCATTTATCCAATTAGGATATAATAGACAATGTATCATCGATAATTGATTCTCATAATTCAACCCTAAGCAAATATGCTACGCGGTTGATTACATTTTTCAAACATACTTCTGCCCTGAGGAGATGAGGTATACCGCTCATACTCCAACTGACCATTGTGAAATCGAAATCGGTACCATACATAGGTCAATATAAGAGCCGGATTTCTATGACCGCATCCTCCTCAGTCAGTGTGAGGAACAACTTGCAGGACATCTTGTGTCTCTGCCACATAGCTTTCCAGGGTATACTGGAAACTTCTCTATTAGAGTTACAGTGGCATGTTGTACTCTCTTTGCAATCGAGAGATTTCATGCTTATCTTACATTGATTCGGCATTTACATTATCATCGGGAGATTAGTGATACATCCATCTTGGTATATACATATAATGAAGGATTGAGAGATTTAATGTTTATCTCACATCAATTCCTCGATTAGGGCGTAAGGATATTCGTGCCCATAACCCCTACATACTCAAAAGTATGCCCTCCAGGAGTTCCCTTAGGAAAAACATATTTCACCATCACCAAAATACCGACGATGATGGATCTATGGTCAGGGCTCTACATGATATCATTTCACTTGATTATTTAAGTAAATTACAATATTCTTTTAACATCAGCCATGTTTTCAAACATAAACCATTATAACAATTGCTATAAAGAATGAGTACTATTTCTATCAAGTTCATTTCACAGCTTTATTAACATTGGGATCTCAGTCCCTCATCATCTCATCACCATGAATCAAGAACATGAGTGTTCAAACCCTTAGATCATCAAAACACTTGTTACCACTTTAACAGGTAACTTAATGCCATCAAGTCATCTGACAGTGTAAACATGATAATTGTAGTGCAAGTATTTCACATTGCTCTTACAGCCTAATAATCGCTTTGGTTACCTCTCACTAGGCAACATAGCATATCATTGCTCACAAGGTTCATAAAGTACTTTAAATAAATAAGGCATCATAGCTCTTACCTGGCTATGTTCACTATTTTATAAAACATGCATGATTAGTACATATGATAATAGATACATCAATTTCATATCAGCACAATGCAAAACAATTACAACATCATTATTCTAGGGTTACACCACTATGCCCTTGCTAGGGTTAGGGTTTCCCTTTTCATTTCAATTAGGATTAATCATCCCCTTAGCTTAAATAGGATTAATGACTCATCATTTCATTATCCAACCTTAGAGCTTCATGCTATAAAGTATAACCCAGAATTAGGGTTTCACATTTTCATTCACATTATTTGAAATTAGGGTTTACTATTCACATTGCATCACCCTAGATTAGGGTTTATATTCAACAACCCATAATTAGGGTTTACTATTCACCCCAAGTAGGAATGATCATCAAAGTACCCTGAATTAGGGTTTTCTCATGTCACTACCATGAATTAGGATCATACCATCCTCATGTATTAGGATTTCACCTATCAATGCCCTCAATTAGGGTTATGATTCATTAACCTTCTTAATTAGGGTTTGTACTCATGATTAGGGTTTATAATCTCCCTATCAAGAATTATACCCTCATTAGACATTCATCCATAGTAAAAGTATTAAGACTTAACCATTACATGGTTATCATTCATATAAGAAGTCTTCTCTCTCTCATCTTCTATAAATGATGCTTACTTCAGCCTTGATTAAGCTAAGTCAACTCAACTTGAAAGAAGAATTGACACCATGAGTTATGTCATTATCACCATGGTCATTAAAGCTTAATTATTAAAAAGGTAGAAATCAACCTATCTCATTAAGTGTACCATTATAACAATTAACCTTGGATTACATCATGTAATTGTTCACTTAAACAATTGACCTTCAATCACTTTAAGAGTTCATACGATTTAGTTGATTAACTTCCAAACGATCTTGGTCTCTTAGACCCCAAACGGTCTTGACCAATCCGACCTCAAACGGTCTTGCTTATAACACCTCCAAATGGTCTAAGACCATTTAGACCTCCAAACGGTCTTGAACATACCCTTGAAACCATTTGGTTAAGTAGGAGGTTGAAACCATTTGCCAAAGTAATTCTTGAAACCGTTTGATAAAGTGACATTTGAAACCGTTTGAATCTTAACCGGTTTGGGATCGTTTGGTCCCAAACGGTCTTGAGACCATTTGGACTCAAACGTTCTTGAGACCGTTTGGTCCAAACCTCCTCAAAACCGAATGGACCAATTATGGTCTCAACCATTCAAGCTGATTTAGGGTTTCCAATGTTGATCCCCTGATCGATTGAATTCTTGTATCCAACTATCAATTGAGCCTAAGCTCCACACCTCAATTGGACTTAAATAAATTATCCTTCAAGTGATTCAACTTCCAATTAATCATGAATTAGGGTTTAGATTCCAATTTGATTAGGGTTTGGAATCAATGAACCTTCAATGTTAATCAATGTGAAACTAGTTACTTTGAAACCATTGGACCATCATCCCAATTGGACATGACCTGACCTCAAACGGTCTTGAGGTCGTTTGGATGACCCCCAAATGGTATTGAGACCGTTTTCCCATCTTATCATCAAAACTATGGCATCCAATTAGGGTTTGGATCATTGGATTGATCATCAAATCAACATTTAATTGCAATTCAACTTGGTATCTTTGGATCTTCAAATACCCAACCATACTCAACCCTAGACCTCCAAACAGTCTTGGGTGACCCTCAAACGGTCTTGAGACCGTTTGGGTGATCCCCAAATGGTTTTGAAACTGTTTGGGTCAATCAACCCAAAGTTCTAACTCAGTCAAATTAGAAATCAGCACTTAACCCAATTATGGTTTGGTGATTGATGGACCTTCAACTCATGAACCAATTGAAACTAATCAATTATAATTAGTGGGTCATTGACCAACATAATTATAAACAAATCTTCAAATGGTCAACCCTGGTCAACACCTCCAAATGGTTTGAAACTGTTTGCTCTCATTCAGTTTGGCGAAACCGTTTCCCCTCCAACGGTTTGAAACCGTTTGCTCCCAAATGGTTTAGGAAACCGTTTGAGCAACTTATGGAAACCGTTTCGCCAAGTAATTTATTGGGAAATATGTCCATGATGATTTCATCATAATATTCCTTCGTTCATCCAAGAACTACAGCCGTTCTTCATGGGAATTTCAGCAATGAATCAAAAGAGTATCAAATAGAAGAAAATAATCAACAAATCATAGAGAATTTGATGCAATATCAATGTTTAAGGGTTAAAGTTATAAAACCCACCTCAAAATCTGATTCCAAGCTCCAAGATCCACGTCTATAATGGTGGATGAAATCATAGCAACTTCCCAAGGTCCGTTCTTGATCTTTTGGATGAACAAGTTGGCTAGGATTGGAAATCGAGTGAAGAAAACCAAGAATCAAGCATTGATTTTGGGTTTTCACCATAAATATGAGGTGGAAGATGATCAAAAGCTTAACAAAAGGTTAGAGTCGTGATTATCCTGCTCCTGAGCTCTCCTGTGTTCGGCCAAAGCAAAATGAGAAAAGGAATTTCCAAGAAAGGTCCTTAATTGGATAGGAAAAAGGATATGTATAAGGATTTTCAAGGAAAGAGAAAAATGAATTATTTTCTTTAATTTCCAAAATAATTTCCACCAATTCCCCCTTAATTCCTTGGCCACGAAGCCACCTTAATTATCTTGCAAAACCTCTTCATTATCCAAGAATTAATGGAAAATAAATTAAGCACCTTAGTGAATTTTATACTAATATCCAACTTTTAGTGGATAATACTTTTTATTATGATAATGTGAGTGGGCTTCCACTCAACCAAGATCTTTTTGTGCCATAGCAAGGCACAAGCTCGTACAAAACTTTTCTATTTCATCCCTCAACTTTTGGTTGAAGGGCTCCTCAATTATTTATTTCTTTTTGCATTAAATTAAATTAAAGTTCCATTTATGCTTAAATCTTGATTATTTTAATATCAAGATTCTCTCTCCTCCAAGATAATTCAAATGAGGCGCCCCTCTCATTTTATTTGCTCTGATTGATGCCAAGAAACATGAGGGACCCTCTAGAGGTGATATTTTGCATATAGAACCCTAGATTTTGGGTAAATTGCACATTACACCAAAACTAGGTTTTAATGCACAAGGATTGCTCTACAAGCTTTATCTTGATGCTCAAGCTTGTGAAAACCATGCCACTACATCATATTCATTCTTATGATGCCTCAACATCAGAGGAACATTTTATCATGTGTAATTTTCAAGTTAACCCCTCAACTTGGGTAATTTGCACTCTAGTCCAAAATTAACAAAACAATGTCTCAACATTTTTAAAAAAGGACTGAAATTGAAATATAAGTTCCTCATGAGTCTTAATTACTTCTCAAAAGATAAAAGTAAGCATATAATCAACTTTTTTAAGCAAAACACCTAGGGTTAAAACATAACCCAGGTCAAGGATGTTACAAATTATCCACCCCTTATAAGGATTTCGTCCCCGATATCATTAACAAAACATTTTAAGAGAAAAGAGTAGGGTATTTCCTTCTCATTTCTTCCTCTAGTTCCCATATAGCTTATTCAACGCCACAATGATTCCAGAGGACTTTTACAAGACTAATGTCTTTCTTTTTTAACTTCTTGATCCTTCTGTCAAAAATCAACATAGGTCCTTCAACATAAGATATATCATTGTTTAATTCTACTTCCATAGGCTGTAGAACTGATTTTGTGTCAGGATGACATTTCCTTATCATGGAAAGTTGGAACACTGGGTGCAACTTTTGCAGCTCAGGTGGTAACTCCAGCTTATAGGCTACCTTTCCAATCCGTTCAATGATTGGATAAGGCCCCATAAATCTAGGAGCTAACTTTCCTTTTCTTCCAAACCTAAGAACTCCCTTCCAAGTTGAGACCTTGAGGTACACTCTGTCTCCAACCTGGAATTCTAAAGGTCTACAACGCTTATCAGCATAAGATTTCTGCCTATCTTGTGCAGTCTTTAACTATTTTTGTATTATTTTAATCTTCTCGGTGGTCTGATGCACAAGATCAGGACCCAAAAGTTGATATCCACCAGTTTCATACCAACATAGGGGAGATCTACAATGTCTACCATACAAAGCTTCATAAGGTGCCATGTCAATACTGTGTTGATAACTATTATTGTAGGTAAATTCTATCAAGCTTAGGTGTAGATCCCAACTTCCTATAAACTAGAGGACACATGCCCTAAGCAAGTCCTCCAAGGTTTGTATAGTCCTTTCTGATTATCCATCAGTCTGAGGATGAAAGGTTGTACTAAACCTTAACTGTGTGACTAAGGCTTTATGAAGTCGCTCCCAAAGATGACTCGTAAATTGGGGACCTCTGTCAGAAACATTGGTAACTGGGATCCCATGCAGCCGCATGATCTCATCTACATATAACTGTGCTAGTTTCTCCGCAGAATAGGTTGTTTTGATAGGTAAGAAATGTGTTGTCTTTGTCAACCTATCAACTATTACCCAGATGGAATCATGACCTTTGACTGTTCTAGGTAAACCAACCACAAAGTCCATGGTTACATGATCCCACTTCTACTGTGGTATAGGTAAAGGTTGCAGTGTTCCTGTGGGCTTCTGGTGTTCAGCTTTAACTTGCTAACACACTAGACATCACATAATGAGCTCAGTAACATCCTTCTTCATACCAGGCTACCAATATATATCTTTCAAGTTATGATATATCTTGGTGCTTCTTGGATGCATAGCATACATTGAAGAATGAGCTTCTTCTAGGACTAACTTCCTTAAGTTATCAACATCAGGTACTATCATTCTACCATGATAACAGGATACATGATCATCTGAATCATGGAAACCATCTCATTTTTCACTACCGTACTCTGACCTAATCTGCTGAACTACAACATCAACTTGTTGTGCTTCTTTAATCTGTTGTCTCAGAGTTGGTTTTATGTGCATATCAGCTAACAACTCAGATAACAATGATACTTTTAACTATACATTGTTTTGTCTTAAAGAGATAAGCATATCCCTCCTAGAGCACACCAAAGAATTCAACTGTGCTCTATCTAAGGCTGGTGTTGCTGATTTTCTACTTAATGCATTAGCAACCACATTGGCCTTTCCTGGATGATAATCAATTATACAATTGTAGTCCTTGATTAACTCCATCCATTGGCGTTGCCTCATGTTTAGCTCATGCTGAGAGAAGATGTACTTTAGGTTCTTATGTTCTGTGAAAATATGGAATGTCTCTCCATAGAGATAATGTCTCCAGATCTTCAAAGAATGGACTACTGCAGCTAGTTCTAGATCGTGTATCGGATAATTCTCCTCATGTTTCTTAAGTTGTCGAGAAGCAAAAGAAATCACTTGCTTATCCTGTATTAACACACATCCTAGTCCATTCTTATAGGCATCACAAAAAACTATATACCCCTTCCCTTGCTCAGGTAGAACCAGAACAGGTGCACTTGTCAACCTTTCCTTCAACAACTGAAATGATTGTTGACACTTGTCATTCCAGACAAAAGGAACATCCTTTCTAGTCAACTTGGTTAAAGGTAAAGCTATAGAACTGAAGTTCTTAATGAACCTCCTGTAATAACCTACCAACACTAAGAAACTACGAATCTCCATCAATGTCTTCGGATGTTCCCATTGCATGACAGATTCTACCTTTTTAGGGTCAACACGAATACCTGAAGCAGATATTATGTGTCTAAGAAAAGAAACTTCAGGTAACCAGAACTCACACTTACTAAACTTAGCATACAACTTATGCTCTCTTAGCAAAGTTAGAGTCTGGCAAAGATGTTGCTCATGTTGTTGAGCATCTCTACTATAGATTAGGATGTCATCTATGAAGGCAACTACACACTGATCAAGAAAAGGTCGAAAGATTCTATTCATGAGTTCCATAAATGTAGCTGGTGCATTAGTTAGTCAAAACGACATAATTGTGAACTCATAGTGACCATACCTTGTCCTAAAGGTAGACTTAGGTATGTCACCCTCCTTAACGCATTTGATGATATCCCGACCTCAAATCTATCTTTGAGAAGATAGTTGCACCACGCAATTGATCAAAGAGATCATAAATCCTTGGCAAATGATACTTATTCTTTATAGTTACTTTATTTAATTGTCTGTAATCAATGCACAACCGCATCGATCCATCCTTATTTTTAACAAAAAGGACCGGTGCTCCACAGGGTGAAGTGCTTGGTCGAATAAAACCTTTCTCAAGCAACTCATAAAGTTGTTTCTTGAGCTCTTCCATCTCAACAGGCGCCATCCTATATGGTGTTTGTGCTATTGGCTACGTGCCTGAGATTAGATTAATCTCAAAATCAATCTCTCGGGGAAGAGGAACACCTGGAAGTTCTTTAGGGAACACATCTTCAAATTCCCTGACTACAGGAACTTCAGAAGGATTAGAACTCTCCATGGTGGTATCTACCACATGGGCCAAGAATACAAAACATCCTTGCCTCATCAGCTTCTCATCTACCCTAGCTGACACAAGACAGGTTGGAAGGATCTTTCTATCTCCTTGAAAGATCCATGTGTCACTATTATCTATGAACACAGCTTGCTTGGATTCACAATCCAAGACAACCTTATACCTTTCTAGGGTGTCTATCCCAAGAATTATATCAAACCCATGCATCTCAAGTGGTATAAGATACAATTGAATGCGATGTTTAGAAAAGAAAAGAATGCAGGGAGAACACACCTCCCGCAACACAACATATCCCATCAAAGGAGTTTCTAACAACAGACTATCTGCTCTATGACTGATAGTCATGTTGTAGTCAAGAATCACTCTTCGAGTGATAAAGGAATGCGTAGCACCTGGATCAATTAAAACAGATATGATGCAGGATAAAGACATATCAGAATAAAATAGTTCCATCTGACCTGTCACAACCCGAGGGTTGATCACTGCATCAAGTGGATTCATCGCATAGAATCTCGTCGTTGCCTATGGTTGATTCAGTGCTCGATGACTAGGTGCTGATGATCCAGCTTGGGATGATTGTCCACGTCCTCTAGCACCACCTAGAAACTGTCTCCTCTGAGAACCTTGTTGACTCTGTCTCTGAGGTTGAGTCATACTTGCCTCTCTTGCTCTACAATCCTTCATCATATGCCCCATCTTTCCACATATGAAACAACTTCCGATCCTTGGCTGTGGTCTGGATGGTCATGTAATCGACATAGATGTTGAGCTGTGGGCTCCTTCTGGTGGTAAACTTCATCCTCTACCCCTATTCGACATCCACTGCGTCTGGGTATTGAACCTAGGTGGTGCCATTGGTGCATAAAACCTCGGTTTCTTGAAACTTTTGGATGAGGATCATTGGAATTGGGGGTACACCTTCTTGTTCTTGGTCTGTTGCTTCTTAGTCACATACTTCTCTATTCATCTAACAGATTTCACAAAAGTGGCAAATCTTTCCCTGTTCTCCAGGGCAGACATAGGGGTGGTCAACTCAACGATTAATCCCTTCTCAAAACATCGAATCCTTTCTTCATCTATAGTTGACATATGCAGACAGAACTGCAAAAGCTCCATGAACTTAGCCTCATACTCACTAATGTTCATTGGTCTTTGTCTTAACCTCTCAAACTGAGAGATTTTCTCATCCAGGAACGTCTTAGGAAAGTATCTGTTGACAAATTCCCGTCGGAATACTTCACATTCGATCTCCACTCCTGGACTTTCCCCTCCTCTATTGTCCACCAGTGACTGGCACTCCCTTTAAGAAGGTACACTGTGTGTCTAACCTTCTCATCTTCTGAGATGTTAAGGATTCTAAAGGCCTTCTCTAGTTCAGTTAGCCACATGTCAGCATCTGCTGGGTCAACTGTCCCAGCATATTATGTGGCTCCAACCCGGAGAAGTCATTCAAACATCTTGCCGGCTCCCTGTCTTTCATCATGGGCATGTGCCCTAGGTGCAGGTATGGGCATCCTATCGGTCATATGCGTCATGGCAGTCATAAATTGCCCAAACATGGCTTGGAAGGCTGGGTTCCCCATGTCATCTTGATTGAACTGGGGTGGTTCAGGCACATGCTCCTCCCTTCCTTGGTCTCTTACACCTCCTCCGGGTGCAGCAATACTACTTTCAGCAACATGTTCATCATGTGATCCAGACATCTTTAGTTCTTCTTCTCCTCCTATATGAGCAGAAGACACTATCATATAGACTGGAAGACACTAGAACAGACTCAACAACCTTAATCATATGTATCTGTAGACTCTGCAAACCTAAAGCTCTAATACCAATTAATTGTGACGTACGACTCACAAAAACAAGATTAACTAATGTGGAAGCGTATTATTAGCAGCAGAATTACTAAAAATCACTAAAAAACAACACTTTTTACAAAGAGATCCACAAACTGTAAAGCTCTTTCATAAAGAACCAAAGTAAGTTATTTACATTCTAATTCATCAGCACATCTCTGTATCATCTCATCTCGAGAGTTAAAAGCATTAATTGTCTTGTTAAACTGTACATAAGCAGTATACAAAAATCTCGAGGCACAAAGCCAAAAATCTCAAATCTATATCAAACTATCTACTGACTCCTAGGACCTGAGAGTACAGAGACGACACATAAGACTCTCTATATACAGGACTTGATAGACAGTGTCTCCACCTGAGGATCACTGTTGTCCTTGTTGTTGCTACTACTGCTGATGCTCACCCTCTGTAGGGTTTCTACCTTTTCCTCAGCATATACCTAAAAATTTAAATCCCACGGGGGTGAGACAATTGAAAATTCCCCCAGTGAGAGATATAACTCTCCTCCAGAAACATAGTTATTGCAGATGATAGAATAACACTGAGCAATAGAAGTATAAATATTCAACACCAGGTAAATAATTGATTAAACTATGTAGAACAGTATTCTCTATACAGTTCATTCCAGTTATACTTGATTAAGCAACAAGTTATTTACTCAATAAGGAATATGAAGAACATGTATAGCATTTATCCAACTAGGATATAATAGACAATGTATCATCAATCATTGATTCTTGTAATTCAACCCTAAGCAAATATGCTACATGGCTGATTACATTTTTCAAACATACTTATGCCCTGAGGAGATGAGGTATACCGCTCATACTCCAACCGACCATTGCGAAATCGAAATCGGTACCATACATAGGTCAATAGAAGAGCCGGATTTCTATGACCTCATTCTCCTCAGTCACTGTGAGGAATGTCTTGCAGGACATCTCGTGTCTCCACCAAATAGCTTTCCAGGGTATACTGGCAACTTCTCTCTTAGAGTTACAGTGGCATGTTGTACTCTCTTCGCAATTGAGAGATTTCATGTTTATCTCACATCGATTTGGCATTTACATTATCATTGGGAGATTAGTGATACTGTAACATCCCTGACCTGGGTTATGAGTTAACCCTAGGTGTTTTTCCTAAATATGTAATTAAATCTTTGTGATTAACTCTGAGCATGTAATTAAGTTTCTCAGAAACATATATTTCAGTATTTGCTCCTTTTTATTTAAAGTTGTAGCATTGTTTTGATATACAGGGACCTATGTGCAATTTACCCAGTTGAAAGGGTTAGCTTGCAATTTTCACATGTTCCTCTGATGTTGAGACATCATGAGAATCTTCTTGGTAAAGTTTGAGGGATTTCCCAAGCTTGGGCACCAAGGTGCAACTGTGGAAGCAATCCCGGTGCTTGAAACCCTAATTTGGGGTAAAATGCAATTTACCCAAATTAAGGGATTCTATGTGTAAAATATATCATCTAATGTATCTTTTAAGACTCTTGCCATCATTTATAGAAGAAATGATGAAGAGGTCACCTCAATTGAATAAACAAGTTATGAAATATACCTTGTGATTGAATAATCAGGGTATATGTGCAATATCCCTTTTATGAATGTACCTTAGTAATAGATTGATCTTCTTTGCCTCTTTTTCTTGACCTTAAGATAAAGTTTGTCCTTAGAATAAAGAGGAAGGGACGAGCAAGTAAAGAAGGAAGGACCTAGTTGTAATTATGGAAAACATATGGAATAATGTTGAAAATCCTACCCCATGTATATAAGCTCTCCTTCCCTTAGTTGTAAGGGAACTTACCCTTCGTTCCCTTACTGTTTCATTTCACCAAGGACGACAAAGGACTGCCTTGGAGCTAAGGAGGACGACCAAGGGAAGCAAGGTAGGTTTGGGACCCTCTTTTTGCCTAAATTCATGGTTAAAACTCAAATTCAAGGTCAATTTCATGGCTAGCTCTCATGGCTCTATCTTTCTAGCCATCTTTTCTTGACCTTCCCTGGAGGTTTTCACCTTGGCCAACCTGTGAGGGCTCAAGGACGCCATTAGAGCTTGGATCTTGAAAGCTTGGAGCTCAAGGAGCAAGCTTTAGGCGGGTTTTATAACTCTAAACCCATGCTTTACTATATACATCTCTTTTATGCGGTTAGATGATAGTTCTTCATGTTCCCTACTTTTCTTTGCTACCTTGCAAGCAAATCCATGGGATATCCGTACTTTTCTTGAGCTAGAAGATGAAGTCGTGATTTCCAAGAAAAATTCACCGCTTTTCACTTTCTTAAACGGTCTCCCTAACTTGCTCTCACGGTCTCAGGACCGCGAGGTGAGCAAATGGTCTCTGGACCGCGAGAGGGAAAACGGTCCTCACGACCGTTTGGACCCGTTGACCGAGCGTGTAACGTATAAGAAATCTGTTCCTAATTATGTAGTCTAATCACCCTCAAAAATTTAGAGGTTAACTCCAAAGGAATTAGGAGATATGGTCTTTTTAAGTAACAACTTTAATTTAATTTATTCCTGATTTTCAAACGGTCTGAAATTGCCTTTTTGGGCAAACGGTCTCAAGACCGTGTAAGGTCGTTGACCAAGCTTTGACCATATGAAATTACTGTTCAAAATTATGTTAATTAACAATTCACCAGGTTTTATGGTCTAATTCCAAATGATCTAAGAGTTGAAGGGTGATTACTAGGGTTAACCCTAGATGAAATCAGTACTGAAATTATGGTGACTTAATTAGGGTTTTTAGGGTTGATTGACCTAAACGGTCTCAAGACCGTTTGGGGGTCATCCAAACGGTCTCAAGACCGTTTGGGGGTCATCCAAATGGTCTCAAGACCGAGAGGACAATCACCCAAGACCGTTTGAAGGTCTAGGGTTAAGCTAATTTGATCAATTAAGGACCCAATTGCAATAAGTTATCAATTAATCAAAATTCTGATTTTGTGACTCAATCATGGTTCAACCCCTATCAAATTACATTATATTTTGATGAAATCTTGGGCAAACGGTCTCAAGACCATATGGGGTCCACCCACATGATCCCAATACCGTTTGGGCCAAGTTTGGGCCCAATTGGAGCTCAATTGAAGGGTTCAACCTTGTGTTGATGCACATTGTTGAGTGTTGATGGTTGAACATTGATAGACCCTAATTGAATCGACTTCAACCCTAATTGATCAACAATTGAGGGTCAATTGAATGACCAATTGGTTAAGCATAATTTTAATTGACCTAATCCATAAGTGGTCACCATGGCTTTGACCTTTTGAGGGCTTCAACATTGGTTGACATCATCGGTTGTAACCATTGAACTTTGTTGATGGTCCAAGCGGTTGAGACCATGTGAGCCTCGCGGTCTCAAGACCATGAGAGGGCTCGTGGTCTCAAGACCGTGAGAGGGCTCGCGGTCTCAAGACCGTGAGGGGCCTCGCAGTCTTGAGGTCAAAGGTGAGCAAACGGTCTACATAACCTTCGCGGTCTTGAAACCAAGTTGAAGGCTCGCGGTCTTGGAATAAGATGAAGGCTCGCGGTCTTAGAGTAAGATGAGGGCTCGCGGCCTTGAAAAGTCAAAATTGGCTAAACGGTCAACACACCCTCGCGGTCTTGGAAGTCAAAATTGGCTAAACGGTCAACTCTTTCAAACGATTTTAAACCAATTGGAGGTTGATGGTTGAGATCGATCAAGGTGATTCAAGGTTGACTTCACTCAATCATTTGAAGATATAAATGGATCATTTTATGCCCTAATCTAAACCCTAATGATAACCTAGGACATTAAGGGATTAATTGACTAATGACTTGACCATGATGATGATCAATGGGGTAAATTACCAAAATACCCTTGAAGGGTCAATTGAGTAATACCTTGATCAGATCAAACCCTAATCACATGGTGGCGATGTTTTTGGCTATGTTAGCCTATGATGACTTAATCCAACCTGATTTGGAGTGGTGTTATCACCCTCTACTAGTATGAGGAGAGAGAAAGTACTTCTAGAGAGAGAGAAAGTACTTCTGGAGAGAGAAAGTACCCTTTTTAGGTGGAAACTCAATTAAAGAACCTTCAATACACATGAATGTGCATAATTAGGGTATGATCCACCTGTGTGAAGTCATAGAAACCCTAATTATGATGAATGATGAATCTTTAACTAATCTGAGAGCATCAATGATAATGATACTCATACATGATGATATTATGAGTTCACTTCAATGTAATGTGAATAGTAAACCCTAATTCAAGGGTGATGACATGTAATGCGAATAGTAAACCCTAATTCAAGGGTAATGGCATGCAAATGAGTATTAAACTCCAATTGATGAGAATCAGAGGAGTTAACTGTTATGATAAGAGTGGGAAATGTATTCCTTATTTTTGTATTACCTTTATCAGTTGAATTAACCATGCAGGATCAGATATGAAGGTGATCTTATCCAGGTATGGATATTGATGTTATATTCATTGAAGGCATGTTGTTAGCCTTATGAATAAGAAAAGTAACTTGATGCCCAGTCAGTCGCATCCCATGAGTTAATGTGCTGTAAGAGCCATGAATACCATCAAAGTCATGCTTTAGAGATTACTTGTGATGAGTATGATGAGAAATTATGATTGATATGAGTTAGGCATGTTACATTTAGTATTCTTCCTTTATAGTTGTTATGCTACTGTTATTGTTTGGAGAACAATGTATGTTGTTAAAGAATACTGAATGTACCTAACTAATCAAGTATAATGTAGAGCCCTGATCATAGACCCATCATTGTCAGAGATCAAGTGATGGTGAAACAGATTTTCCTCAGGGAACTCCTGGAGCACATACTTTTGAGTATGTGGGGTACATGGATCTGTAGAACCTTACATCATAGTGTAGGAAAGTGATGTAGATGTGTAATCCATCCATCCTTCACTATAATTCCATACCGTATCAGTGGTAGGTAAACATGAAACCTCCTGATGACAAAGAAAACACATATATCTATATCAGTGGAGATAAACATGAAATCTCCTGATGACGAAGAGAGTACAGAACGCCACTGTGACTCTAGAATAGCGAAGGACCAGTTTACCCTGGTGAGCTATAGTAGTAGAGACACGAGATGTCCTACAAGTGATCCTCTTACTGACTGAGGAAGGTGAAGGTCATGAGAATCCGGCTCTCTTAATGACCTATGTATGATACTGATGTGACTTCTCAGCGATCAGTTGGAGTATGAGTGGTATGCCTCATCTCCACAGGGCATAATGTTGTTTGTAAAACATAATCAACCACGTAGTATACCTGCTAGAGATAACTACGAGTTAGTTAACTGATGATACACTATGATAGTGCTTATATTTCTTCATGTCTCATGAATGTTGAACTCATGTTATATAGTTGCAACTGTTATTGAATACTTTGAAGGCTTTACTGCTTAAGATAATCTTTGATGTTATAATAAAGCTTCTGGCGGAGAGTTATAACTCTCACTGGGACAATTATGTAAAATTGTCTCACCCCGTAGACTTCAACTTTTTAGGTGGACGTCGGAGACGAAGGAACCAGCCTACAGGTGACCAGTCTCAGCAACAGCAGCACCAGAAGCAGTAGTAGAATCTCAGGTGGAGATTTATCCTGCCATGTGGTGTAGTTAGAGTAAGTCCTATGTGCCCTCTGTACTCTCAGGTCTTGGAGTCTTTTGTATAAGTTCTTGAGATTTTGTATCTTGATGTATATAATTACTCAAGAAGTAATTATCATGAGATGTAAACAGTTTATCTGTTGTCATGAAAGAAGCTTTTATGGATTCAAGCTCTTGTCTCGAAAAGTTATAATTTCCCGTGACTTTTGTCTTCCGCTGTTTATCGAATCGCTTCCGCTAAGTTTTAATCGTGTTTATGTCATGATTTGGAGATCGGAGCCCACAATTAGTGGTATCAGAGCTCTAGGTCAGTTGAGTCTACAGAGGCATAGGACTTAGGATGTCGAGTCTATCTTTAGTACTCCTTCCTTATCTAATAGAATCTTCTGCTCCTCAGGAGAAGAAGATACATAAGAATGGCTGAGCCACATGATGAGTATGTGGCGGAGAGTAGTGCTAGTGCACCTCGAGGCGGTGCAAGGGTTCCAGAAATAGAACAGCCTGCACCTGAGTCACCAAGAGAGCCACCCCAGTTTGACCCAGCCGACATGGGTAACCCAGCTATACAGATGATGTTCGGGCAGTTTATGACTGCCATGACACACATAACCGACAGGATTCCCATGCCTGCACCTAGGGAACCTGTCCATCCTGAAGCACAAGGTATCGGTAAGACGTTCGAACGACTTCGTCATGTCGGAGCTACCGAGTACTTCGGGACTACCGACCCCGCCGATGCTGACCTTTGGTTGACAGAGTTGGAGAAGGCTTTCAGGATTCTTATCATCCCGGAAGCTGAGAAGGTTAGACATGCTGTCTATCTTCTCAAAGGCAGTGCTGGTCACTGGTGGAACATGGAAGAGCAGAAGAGACCTGGAGTAGAGTTCTCATGGGAAGAGTTTCGTCGGGAATTTATCAATAGATATTTTCCAAAGACCTTCCTAGATGAGAAGATCTCTCAGTTTGAGAGGCTAAGGCAGGGTATGATGAACATTAGCGAGTATGAAGCTAAGTTCATGGAGTTGTTGCGGTTCTGTCCACACATGGATGCCACAGAGGAGGAATGAATCAGAAGATTTGAGAAGGGTTTGAATGCTGATATGTCAACCCCCGTGTCTGCCTTAGAAAACCGAGAGAGATTCTCTACCTTCGTTGAGTCAGTCTGAAGGATAGAGAGATCTGTGGTTGAGAAGAGACAAACTCAGAAAAGATATCCATAGTTCCAGGGTTCTTCATCTAGGGATTCCAAGAAACCTAGATTCTCTGCACCTAACCCTCCACCACCCAGATCGAGTTTTCAAACTCAATGGACACCTAGCAGAGGTAGAGGACGGAGTCAACCGCTTCAAGGAACTCACAGTTCTGCATCAGTGTCAGTTACTGGACCACCCCGACCACAACAACAGGATAGGAGTTGCTACAACTGTGGTAAGCTGGGACACTTGATGAAGGATTGTCGTTCTAGGCCTGTCAGTGTGACACAGCCTCTGAGACAGAATCAACAGGGATCTCAGAATAGACAACATCAAGGAGCAGCTCGAGGACGTTGACAAGCGTCTCAAGCTGGATCATCAGCACCACCTCAACACCAGGCGACTGCGAGGTTCTATGCTATGAACCCACCTGAAGCAGTGGTCAATCCACGGGTAGTGGCAGGTCAGATGGAACTTTTATATTCTGATATGTCTACATCCTGTATTGTATCTATTCTGATTGATCCGGGTGCTACGCACTCTTTCATCACTCGTGAAGTGATTCATAACTGCAATGTGACTGTTAGTCATAGGACAGATAGGTTGTTGTTGGAGACTCCGTTGAGTGGGTCTACCGTTTTGCAGGAGGTATGTTCTCCCTGCATCCTCTTCTTTTCTGACCATCGCATTCAAGTGGATCTTATACCACTTGATATGCAGGGATTTGATATAATCCTCGGGATGGATACCTTGGAAAGGTATAGAGTTGTCTTGGATTGTGAGTCCAAGTTGGCTGTGTTTGTTGATGAAAGCAACACATGGATCTTTCAAGGTGAGAGAAAGATTCTGCCCACCTGCCTTGTGTCAGCTATGGTTGCTGATAAGTTGTTGAGACAAGGATGTTATGCATTCTTAGCCCATGTGGTAGATGTTACCAAGGAAAGTTCCAATTCTGTTGAAGTTCCTATAGTCAGGGAATTCGAAGATGTGTTTCCTGAAGAACTTCCTGGTATACCACCACCTCGGGAGATTGATTTTGAAATCAATTTGATCCCAGATACGAAACCCATAGCTCAGACTCCGTATAGAATGGCGCCTGCCAAGATGGCAGAACTCAAGAAACAGCTTCAAGAGTTACTTGAGAGAGGTTTTATCCGACCGAGTACTTCACCTTGGGGTGCTCCGGTCTTGTTTGTTAAAAAGAAAGATGGGTCAATGCGGTTGTGCATCGACTACAGACAACTCAATAAAGTAACAATAAAGAATAAGTATCCTCTACCAAGGATTGATGATCTCTTTGACCAGTTGTGTGGTGCAACCGTCTTTTCTAAAATAGACTTGAGGTCTGGATATCATCAACTCCATGTTAAGGATAGTGACATATCCAAGTCTGCCTTTAGGATAAGGTATGGTCACTATGAGTTCACGGTTATGTCGTTTGGACTAACCAATGCACCAGCTGCATTTATGGAACTCATGAATAGAATTTTTCGACCTTTCCTTGATCAGTGTGTTGTCGTCTTCATAGACGACATTCTTATCTATAGTAAGGATGCTCAGCAGCATGAGCAGCATCTTCGCCAAGCTTTGACCTTGCTAAGAGAACACAAGCTGTATGCTAAGTTTAGCAAGTGTGAGTTCTGGCTGCCAGAGGTATCTTTTCTTGGACATGTGATATCTGCTTCGGGAATTCGTGTTGACCCTACAAAAGTAGAATCTGTTCTACAATGGGAACAACCGAAGACACCGACGGAGATTCGAAGTTTCTTGGGGTTAGCTGGCTATTATCGAAGGTTCATTAAGAACTTTAGTTCTATATCCTTACCTTTGACCAAGTTGACCCGGAAGGATGTTCCTTTTTCTTGGAGTGATAAGTGTCAACAGTCTTTCCAGCTGTTGAAGGAGAGATTGACAAGTGCACCTGTGCTAGTGCTACCTGAACAAGGAAAAGGATATGTAGTTTTCTGTGATGCTTCCAAGAATGGACTAGGATGTGTGTTGATGCAGGATAAACAAGTGATTTCTTTTGCTTCCCGACAGCTTAAGAAATACGAGGAGAATTATCCGACACACGATCTGGAGTTAGCTGCTGTGGTTCATGCCTTGAAGATCTGGAGACATTATCTCTATGGAGAAACATTCCAGATTTTCACAGACCACAAAAACCTTAAGTATATCTTCTCTCAGCATGAGCTCAACATGAGGCAACGTCGCTGGATGGAGTTAATCAAGGACTACGACTGTACAATTGATTATCATCCGGGCAAGGCCAATGTCGTTGCAGATGCCTTGAGTAGGAAATCAGCAACATCAACCATGAGTAGAGCACAACTAAACTCTTTATTATGCTCTAGGAGAGATATGCTTATCTCTTTAAGGCAAGACAATGTACAGTTGAAAGTGTCATTGTTAGCCGGTCTGTTAGCTGAGATGCATATTAAACCTACCCTAAGAGAGTAGATTAAGGAAGCACAGCTAGGTGATGCTGCAGTTCAACAGATTAGATCTGAGTATGGAGATGAAAAGCGAGATGGTTTCCATGAATCAGAGGATCAAGTAGCTTGTTATAATGGAAGGATGATAGTGCCGGATGTGGACAACTTGAGGAAGTTAATCCTGGAAGAAGCTCATTCTTCCATGTATGCTATGCATCCAGGGAGCACCAAGATGTATCGGAATTTGAAAGATTTGTATTGGTGGCCTGGAATGAAGAAGGATGTTGCAGAATTTGTTCTGAGGTGTCCTGTGTGTCAGCAAGTTAAAGTTGAACACCAGAAGCCTGCAGGGACAATGCAACCTTTACCCATACCACAGTGGAAGTGGGACCATGTGACCATGGACTTTGTTGTTGGCCTACCCAGGACAAGCAAAGGACATGATTCCATTTGGGTAATTGTTGATAGGTTGACTAAGACAGCACATTTCTTACCTGTCAAAACAACCTATTCTTCTGAAAGGTTATCAGAGTTATATGTTCAAGAGATAGTGCGTTTGCACGGAGTTCCTGTCACAATAGTTTCTGACAGAGGTCCTCAGTTTACGAGTCATTTTTGGGAACAGTTACACCGAGCCTTAGGCACCAAGCTGAGGTTTAGTACGGCCTTTCATCCACAGACTGATGGACAGTCGGAAAGGACCATACAAACCTTAGAAGACCTGTTGAGGGCATGTGTTCTCCAGTTTACCAGAAGTTGGGATCTACACCTAAGCTTAATAGAGTTTGCATATAACAATAGCTATCAGCATAGTATTGATATGGCACCTTATGAGGCCTTGTATGGTAGACTTTGTAGATCACCTTTGTGTTGGTTTGAGACTGGTGAACATCAGTTGTTAGGTGTTGATCTTGTGCAGCAGACTATAGAGAAGATTAAAGTAATACAACAACAGATTAAGACTGCACAGGATAGGCAGAAATCTTATGCTGACAAGCGTCGTAGACCCTTAGAGTTCCAGGTTGGAGACAGAGTGTATCTCAAGGTCTCGCCTTGGAAAGGGGTCCTTCGTTTTGGAAGGAAAGGGAAGTTAGCTCCTAGATTTATGGGACCTTATCCAATCATTGAACGGATTGGAAAGGTAGCATATAAACTAGAGCTGCCACCTGAGTTACAAAGGTTACATCCTGTGTTTCACATTTCTATGCTGAAGAAATGTCACCCAGACACTGAGTCAGTTCTACAACCCATGGAAGTAGAATTGAATGATGATATATCCTATGAGGAAGGACCAGTGTCAATCCTTGATAAAAGAATTAAAAAGTTAAAGAAGAAAGATATAAGTCTTGTAAAAGTCCTCTAGAACCATCGTGGTGTTGAAGAAGCCACTTGGGAGTTAGAGGATGAGATGAGAAGGAAGTATCCTGCCCTTTTCTCTTGATATGTCTTATCGATTTCGGGGACGAAATCCTTATAAGGGGTGGATAATTTGTAACATCCCTGACCTCGGTTATGAGTTAACCCTAGGTGTTTTGCCTAAATATGTAATTAAATCTTTGTGATTAACTCTGAGCATGTAATTAAGTTTCTCAGAAACATATATTTCAGTATTTTCTCCTTTTTATTTAAAGTTGTAGCATTGTTTTGATATACAGGGACCTATGTGCAATTTACCCAGTTGAAAGGGTTAGCTTGCAATTTGCACATGTTCCTCTGATGTTGAGACATCATGAGAATCTTCTTGGTAAAGTTTGAGGGATTTCCCAAGCTTGGCACCAAGGTGCAACTGTGGAAGCAATCCCGGTGCTTGAAACCCTAATTTGGGGTAAAATGCAATTTACCCAAATTAAGGGATGCTATGTGTAAAATATATCATATAATGTATCTTTTAAGACTCTTTCCATCATTTAGAGAAGAAATGATGAAGAGGTCACCTCAATTGAATAAACAAGTTATGAAATATACCTTGTGATTGAATAATCAGGGTATATGTGCAATATCCCTTTTATGAATGTACCTTAGTAATAGATTGATCTTCTTTGCCTCTTTTTCTTGACCTTAAGATAAAGTTTGTCCTTAGAATAAAGAGGAAGGGACGAGCAAGTAAAGAAGGAAGGACCTAGTTGGAATTATGGAAAACATATGGACTAATGTTGAAAATCCTACCCCATGTATATAAGCTCTCCTTCCCTTAGTTGCAAGGGAACTTACCCTTCGTTCCCTTACTGTTTCATTTCACAAAGGACGACCAAGGACTGCCTTGGAGCTAAGGAGGACGACCAAGGGAAGCAAGGTAGGTTTGGGACCCTCTTTTTGCCTAAATTCATGGTTAAAACTCAAATTCAAGGTCAATTTCATGGCTAGCTCTCATGGCTCTATCTTTCTAGCCATCTTTTCTTGACCTTCCTTGGAGGTTTTCACCTTGGCCAACCTGTGAGGGATCAAGGACGCCATTAGAGATTGGAGCTTGAAAGCTTGGAGCTCAAGGAGCAAGCTTTAGGCGGGTTTTATAACTCTAAACCCATGCTTTACTATATACATCTCTTTTATGCGGTTAGATGATAGTTCTTCATGTTCCCTACTTTTCTTTGCTACCTTGCAAGCAAATCCGTGGGATATCCATACTGTTCTTGAGCTAGAATATGAAGGCGTGATTTCCAAGAAAAATTCACCGCTTTTCACTTTCTTAAACGGTCTCCCGAACTTGCTCTCACGGTCTCAGGACCGCGAGGTGAGCAAACGGTCTCTGGACCGCGAGAGGGAAAACGGTCCTCACGACCGTTTGGACCCGTTTACTGAGCGTGGACCGTATAAGAAATCTGTTCCTAATTATGTAGGGTAATCACCCTAAACAATTGAGAGGTTAACTCCAAAGGAATTAGGAGATATGGCCTTTTTAAGTAACAAATGTAATTGAATTTATTCCTGATTGTCAAACGGTCTAAAATTGCCTTTTTGGGCAAACGGTCTCAAGACCGTGTAAGGTCGTTGACCAAGCTTTTACCATATGAAATTACTGTTCAAAATTATGTTAATTAACAACTCACCAAGTTTGATGGTCTAATTCCAAACGAGCTAAGAGTTGAAGGGTGATTACTAGGGTTAACCCTAGATGAAATCAGTACTGAAATTATGGTGACTTAATTATGGTTTTTAGGGTTGATTGACCTAAACGGTCTCAAGACCGTTTGGGGGTCATCCATTCGGTCTCAAGACCGAGAGGACAATCACCCAAGACCGTTTGAAGGTCTAGGGTTAAGCTAATTTGATCAATTAAGGACCCAATTGCAATAAGTTATCAATTAATCAAAATTCTGATTTTGTGACTCAATCATGGTTCAACCCCTATCAAATCACATTAGATTTTGATGAAATCTTGGGCAAACGGTCTCAAGACCATGTGGGGTCCACCCACATGATCCCAATACCGTTTGGGCCAAGTTTGGGCCCAATTGGAGCTCAATTGAAGGGTTCAACCTTGTGTTGATGCACATTGTTGAGTGTTGATGGTTGAACATTGATAGACCCTAATTGAATCGACTTCAACCCTAATTGATCAACAATTGAGGGTCAATTGAATGACCAATTGGTTAAGCATAATTTTAATTGACCTAATCCATAAGTGGTCACCATGGCTTTGACCTTTTGAGGGCTTCAACATTGGTTGACATCATCGGTTGTAACCATTGAACTTTGTTGATGGTCCAAGCGGTTGAGACCATGTGAGCCTCGCGGTCTCAAGACCGTGAGAGGGCTCGCGGTCTCAAGACCGTGAGAGGGCTCGTGGTCTCAAGACCGTGAGGGGACTCGCGGTCTTGAGGTCAAAGGTGAGCAAACGGTCTACATAACCTTCGCGGTCTTGAAACCAAGTTGAAGGCTCGCGGTCTTGGAATAAGATGAAGGCTCGCGGTCTTGGAGTAAGATGAGGGCTCGCGGCCTTGAAAAGTCAAAATTGGCTAAACGGTCAACACACCCTCGCAGTCTTGGAAGTCAAAATTGGCTAAACGGTCAACTGTTTCAAACGATTTTAAACCAATTGGAGGTTGATGGTTGAGATCGATCAAGGTGATTCAAGGTTGACTTCACTCAATCATTTGAAGATATAAATGGATCATTTTATGCCCTAATCTAAACCCTAATGATAACCTAGGACATTAAGGGATTAATTGACTAATGACTTGACCATGATGATGATCAATGGGGTAAATTACCAAAATACCCTTGAAGGGTCAATTGAGTAATACCTTGATCAGATCAAACCCTAATCACATGGTGGCGATGTTTTTGGCTATGTTAGCCTATGATGACTTAATCCAACCTGATTTGGAGTGGTGTTATCACCCTCTACTAGTATGAGGAGAGAGAAAGTACTTCTAGAGAGAGAGAAAGTACTTCTGGAGAGAGAAAGTACCCTTTTTAGGTGGAAACTCAATTAAAGAACCTTCAATACACATGAATGTGCATAATTAGGGTATGATCCACCTGTGTGAAGTCATAGAAACCCTAATTATGATGAATGATGAATCTTTAACTAATCTGAGAGCATCAATGATAATGATACTCATACATGATGATATTATGAGTTCAATTCAATGTAATGTGAATAGTAAACCCTAATTCAAGGGTGATGACATGTAATGTGAATAGTAAACCCTAATTCAAGGGTAATGGCATGCAAATGAGTATTAAACTCCAATTGATGAGAATCAGAGGAGTTAACTGTTATGATAAGAGTGGGAAATGTATTCCTTATTTTTGTATTACCTTTATCAGTTGAATTAACCATGCAGGATCAGATATGAAGGTGATCTTATCCAGGTATGGATATTGATGTTATATTCATTGAAGGCATGTTGTTAGCCTTATGAATAAGAAAAGTAACTTTATGCCCAGTCAGTGGCATCCCATGAGTTAATGTGCTGTAAGAGCCATGAATACCATCAAAGTCATTCTTTAGAGATGACTTGTGATGTGTATGATGAGAAATTATGATTGATATGAGTTAGGCATGTTACATTTAGTATTCTTCCTTTATAGCTGTTATGCTACTGTTATTGTTTGGAGAACAATGTATGTTGTTAAAGAATACTGAATGTACCTAACTAATCAAGTATAATGTAGAGCCTTGATCATAGACCCATCATTGTCAGAGATCAAGTGATGGTGAAACAGGTTTTCCTCAGGGAACTCCTGGAGCACATACTTTTGAGTATGTGGGGTACATGGATGTGTAGAACCTTACATCCTAGTATAGGAAAGTGATGTAGATGTGTAATCCATCCATCCTTCACTATAATTCCATACCGTATCAGTGGTAGGTAAACATGAAACCTCCTGATGACAAAGAAAACACAGATATCCGTATCAGTGGAGATAAACATGAAATCTCTTGATGACGAAGAGAGTACATAATGCCACTGTGACTCTAGAATAGAGAAGGACCAGTTTACCCTGGTGAGCTATAGTAGTAGAGACACGAGATGTCCTACAAGTGATCCTCTTACTGACTGAGGAAGGTGAAGGTTATGAGAATCCGGCTCTCTTAATGACCTATGTATGATACTGATGTGACTTCTCAGCGATCAGTTGGAGTATGAGTGGTATGCCTCATCTCCACAGGGCATAATGTTGTTTGTAAAACATAATCAACCACGTAGTATACCTGCTAGAGATAACTACGAGTTAGTTAACTGATGATACACTGTGATAGTGCTTATATTTATTCATGTCTCATGAATGTTGAACTCATGTTATATAGTTGCAAATGTTATTGAATACTTTGAAGGCTTTATTTCTTAAGATAATCTTTGATGTTATAATAAAGCTTCTGGCGGAGAGTTATAACTCTCGCTGGGACAATTATGTAAAATTGTCTCACCCCGTAGACTTCAACTTTTTAGGTGGACGTCGGAGACGAAGGAACCAGCCTACAGGTGACCAGTCTAGGCAACAGCAGCACCAGGAGCAGTAGTAGAATCTCAGGTGGAGATTTATCCTACCATGTGGTGTAGTTAGAGTCAGTCCTATGTGCCCTCTGTACTCTCAGGTCTTGGAGTCTTTTGTATAAGTTCTTGAGATTTTGTATCTTGATGTATATAATTACTCAAGAAGTAATTATCATGAGATGTAAACAGTTTATCTGTTGTCATGAAAGAAGCTTTTATGGATTCAAGCTCTTGTCTCGAAAAGTTATAATTTCCCGTGACTTTTGTCTTCCGCTGTTTATCGAATCGCTTCCGCTAAGTTTTAATCGTGTTTATGTCATGATTTGGAGATCGGAGCCCACAATTAGTGGTATCAGAGCTCTAGGTCAGTTGAGTCTACAGAGGCATAGGACTTAGGATGTCGAGTCTATCTTTAGTACTCCTTCCTTATCTAATAGAATCTTCTGCTCCTCAGGAGAAGAAGATACATAAGAATGGCTGAGCCACATGATGAGTACGTGGCGGAGAGTAGTGCTAGTGCACCTCGAGGCGGTGCAAGGGTTCCAGAAATAGAACAGCCTGCACCTGAGTCACCAAGAGAGCCACCCCAGTTTGACCCAGCCGACATGGGTAACCCAGCTATACAGATGATGTTCGGGCAGTTTATGACTGCCATGACACACATAACCGACAGGATTCCCATGCCTGCACCTAGGGAACCTGTCCATCCTGAAGCACAAGGTATCGGTAAGACGTTCGAACGACTTCGTCATGTCGGAGCTACCGAGTACTTCGGGACTACCGACCCCGCCGATGCTGACCTTTGGTTGACAGAGTTGGAGAAGGCTTTCAGGATTCTTATCATCCCGGAAGCTGAGAAGGTTAGACATGCTGTCTATCTTCTCAAAGGCAGTGCTGGTCACTGGTGGAACATGGAAGAGCAGAAGAGACCTGGAGTAGAGTTCTCATGGGAAGAGTTTCGTCGGGAATTTATCAATAGATATTTTCCAAAGACCTTCCTAGATGAGAAGATCTCTCAGTTTGAGAGGCTAAGGCAGGGTATGATGAACATTAGCGAGTATGAAGCTAAGTTCATGGAGTTGCTGCGGTTCTGTCCACACATGGATGCCACAGAGGAGGAATGAATCAGAAGATTTGAGAAGGGTTTGAATGCTGATATGTCAACCCCCGTGTCTGCCTTAGAAAACCGAGAGAGATTCTCTACCTTCGTTGAGTCAGTCTGAAGGATAGAGAGATCTGTGGTTGAGAAGAGACAAACTCAGAAAAGATATCCATAGTTCCAGGGTTCTTCATCTAGGGATTCCAAGAAACCTAGATTCTCTGCACCTAACCCTCCACCACCCAGATCGAGTTTTCAAACTCAATGGACACCTAGCAGAGGTAGAGGACGGAGTCAACCGCTTCAAGGAACTCACAGTTCTGCATCAGTGTCAGTTACTGGACCACCCCGACCACAACAACAGGATAGGAGTTGCTACAACTGTGGTAAGCTGGGACACTTGATGAAGGATTGTCGTTCTAGGCCTGTCAGTGTGACACAGCCTCTGAGACAGAATCAACAGGGATCTCAGAATAGACAACATCAAGGAGCAGCTCGAGGACGTGGACAAGCGTCTCAAGCTGGATCATCAGCACCACCTCAACACCAGGCGACTGCGAGGTTCTATGCTATGAACCCACCTGAAGCAGTGGTCAATCCACGGGTAGTGGCAGGTCAGATGGAACTTTTATATTCTGATATGTCTACATCCTGTATTGTATCTATTCTGATTGATCCGGGTGCTACGCACTCTTTCATCACTCGTGAAGTGATTCATAACTGCAATGTGACTGTTAGTCATAGGACAGATAGGTTGTTGTTGGAGACTCCGTTGAGTGGGTCTACCGTTTTGCAGGAGGTATGTTCTCCCTGCATCCTCTTCTTTTCTGACCATCGCATTCAAGTGGATCTTATACCACTTGATATGCAGGGATTTGATATAATCCTCGGGATGGATACCTTGGAAAGGTATAGAGTTGTCTTGGATTGTGAGTCCAAGTTGGCTGTGTTTGTTGATGAAAGCAACACATGGATCTTTCAAGGTGAGAGAAAGATTCTGCCCACCTGCCTTGTGTCAGCTATGGTTGCTGATAAGTTGTTGAGACAAGGATGTTATGCATTCTTAGCCCATGTGGTAGATGTTACCAAGGAAAGTTCCAATTCTGTTGAAGTTCCTATAGTCAGGGAATTCGAAGATGTGTTTCCTGAAGAACTTCCTGGTATACCACCACCTCGGGAGATTGATTTTGAAATCAATTTGATCCCAGATATGAAACCCATAGCTCAGACTCCGTATAGAATGGCGCCTGCCAAGATGGCAGAACTCAAGAAACAGCTTCAAGAGTTACTTGAGAGAGGTTTTATCCGACCGAGTACTTCACCTTGGGGTGCTCCGGTCTTGTTTGTTAAAAAGAAAGATGGGTCAATGCGGTTGTGCATCGACTACAGACAACTCAATAAAGTAACAATAAAGAATAAGTATCCTCTACCAAGGATTGATGATCTCTTTGACCAGTTGTGTGGTGCAACCGTCTTTTCTAAAATAGACTTGAGGTCTGGATATCATCAACTCCATGTTAAGGATAGTGACATATCCAAGTCTGCCTTTAGGATAAGGTATGGTCACTATGAGTTCACGGTTATGTCGTTTGGACTAACCAATGCACCAGCTGCATTTATGGAACTCATGAATAGAATTTTTCGACCTTTCCTTGATCAGTGTGTTGTCGTCTTCATAGACGACATTCTTATCTATAGTAAGGATGCTCAGCAGCATGAGCAGCATCTTCGCCAAGCTTTGACCTTGCTAAGAGAACACAAGCTGTATGCTAAGTTTAGCAAGTGTGAGTTCTGGCTGCCAGAGGTATCTTTTCTTGGACATGTGATATCTGCTTCGGGAATTCGTGTTGACCCTACAAAAGTAGAATCTGTTCTACAATGGGAACAACCGAAGACACCGACGGAGATTCGAAGTTTCTTGGGGTTAGCTGGCTATTATCGAAGGTTCATTAAGAACTTTAGTTCTATATCCTTACCTTTGACCAAGTTGACCCGGAAGGATGTTCCTTTTTCTTGGAGTGATAAGTGTCAACAGTCTTTCCAGCTGTTGAAGGAGAGATTGACAAGTGCACCTGTGCTAGTGCTACCTGAACAAGGAAAAGGATATGTAGTTTTCTGTGATGCTTCCAAGAATGGACTAGGATGTGTGTTGATGCAGGATAAACAAGTGATTTCTTTTGCTTCCCGACAGCTTAAGAAATACGAGGAGAATTATCCGACACACGATCTGGAGTTAGCTGCTGTGGTTCATGCCTTGAAGATCTGGAGACATTATCTCTATGGAGAAACATTCCAGATTTTCACAGACCACAAAAACCTTAAGTATATCTTCTCTCAGCATGAGCTCAACATGAGGCAACGTCGCTGGATGGAGTTAATCAAGGACTACGACTGTACAATTGATTATCATCCGGGCAAGGCCAATGTCGTTGCAGATGCCTTGAGTAGGAAATCAGCAACATCAACCATGAGTAGAGCACAACTAAACTCTTTATTATGCTCTAGGAGAGATATGCTTATCTCTTTAAGGCAAGACAATGTACAGTTGAAAGTGTCATTGTTAGCCGGTCTGTTAGCTGAGATGCATATTAAACCTACCCTAAGAGAGTAGATTAAGGAAGCACAGCTAGGTGATGCTGTAGTTCAACAGATTAGATCTGAGTATGGAGATGAAAAGCGAGATGGTTTCCATGACTCAGAGGATCAAGTAGCTTGTTATAATGGAAGGATGATAGTGCCGGATGTGGACAACTTGAGGAAGTTAATCCTGGAAGAAGCTCATTCTTCCATGTATGCTATGCATCCAGGGAGCACCAAGATGTATCGGAATTTGAAAGATTTGTATTGGTGGCCTGGAATGAAGAAGGATGTTGCAGAATTTGTTCTGAGGTGTCCTGTGTGTCAGCAAGTTAAAGTTGAACACCAGAAGCCTGCAGGGACAATGCAACCTTTACCCATACCACAGTGGAAGTGGGACCATGTGACCATGGACTTTGTTGTTGGCCTACCCAGGACAAGCAAAGGACATGATTCCATTTGGGTAATTGTTGATAGGTTGACTAAGACAGCACATTTCTTACCTGTCAAAACAACCTATTCTTCTGAAAGGTTATCAGAGTTATATGTTCAAGAGATAGTGCGTTTGCACGGAGTTCCTGTCACAATAGTTTCTGACAGAGGTCCTCAGTTTACGAGTCATTTTTGGGAACAGTTACACCGAGCCTTAGGCACCAAGCTGAGGTTTAGTACGGCCTTTCATCCACAGACTGATGGACAGTCGGAAAGGACCATACAAACCTTAGAAGACCTGTTGAGGGCATGTGTTCTCCAGTTTACCGGAAGTTGGGATCTACACCTAAGCTTAATAGAGTTTGCATATAACAATAGCTATCAGCATAGTATTGATATGGCACCTTATGAGGCCTTGTATGGTAGACTTTGTAGATCACCTTTGTGTTGGTTTGAGACTGGTGAACATCAGTTGTTAGGTGCTGATCTTGTGCAGCAGACTATAGAGAAGATTAAAGTAATACAACAACAGATTAAGACTGCACAGGATAGGCAGAAATCTTATGCTGACAAGCGTCGTAGACCCTTAGAGTTCCAGGTTGGAGACAGAGTGTATCTCAAGGTCTCGCCTTGGAAAGGGGTCCTTCGTTTTGGAAGGAAAGGGAAGTTAGCTCCTAGATTTATGGGACCTTATCCAATCATTGAACGGATTGGAAAGGTAGCATATAAACTAGAGCTGCCACCTGAGTTACAAAGGTTACATCCTGTGTTTCACATTTCTATGCTGAAGAAATGTCACCCAGACACTGAGTCAGTTCTACAACCCATGGAAGTAGAATTGAATGATGATATATCCTATGAGGAAGGACCAGTGTCAATCCTTGATAAAAGAATTAAAAAGTTAAAGAAGAAAGATATAAGTCTTGTAAAAGTCCTCTAGAACCATCGTGGTGTTGAAGAAGCCACTTGGGAGTTAGAGGATGAGATGAGAAGGAAGTATCCTGCCCTTTTCTCTTGATATGTCTTATCGATTTCGGGGACGAAATCCTTATAAGGGGTGGATAATTTGTAACATCCCTGACCTCGGTTATGAGTTAACCCTAGGTGTTTTGCCTAAATATGTAATTAAATCTTTGTGATTAACTCTGAGCATGTAATTAAGTTTCTCAGAAACATATATTTCAGTATTTTCTCCTTTTTATTTAAAGTTGTAGCATTGTTTTGATATACAGGGACCTATGTGCAATTTACCCAGTTGAAAGGGTTAGCTTGCAATTTGCACATGTTCCTCTGATGTTGAGACATCATGAGAATCTTCTTGGTAAAGTTTGAGGGATTTCCCAAGCTTGGCACCAAGGTGCAACTGTGGAAGCAATCCCGGTGCTTGAAACCCTAATTTGGGGTAAAATGCAATTTACCCAAATTAAGGGATGCTATGTGTAAAATATATCATATAATGTATCTTTTAAGACTCTTTCCATCATTTAGAGAAGAAATGATGAAGAGGTCACCTCAATTGAATAAACAAGTTATGAAATATACCTTGTGATTGAATAATCAGGGTATATGTGCAATATCCCTTTTATGAATGTACCTTAGTAATAGATTGATCTTCTTTGCCTCTTTTTCTTGACCTTAAGATAAAGTTTGTCCTTAGAATAAAGAGGAAGGGACGAGCAAGTAAAGAAGGAAGGACCTAGTTGGAATTATGGAAAACATATGGACTAATGTTGAAAATCCTACCCCATGTATATAAGCTCTCCTTCCCTTAGTTGCAAGGGAACTTACCCTTCGTTCCCTTACTGTTTCATTTCACAAAGGACGACCAAGGACTGCCTTGGAGCTAAGGAGGACGACCAAGGGAAGCAAGGTAGGTTTGGGACCCTCTTTTTGCCTAAATTCATGGTTAAAACTCAAATTCAAGGTCAATTTCATGGCTAGCTCTCATGGCTCTATCTTTCTAGCCATCTTTTCTTGACCTTCCTTGGAGGTTTTCACCTTGGCCAACCTGTGAGGGATCAAGGACGCCATTAGAGATTGGATCTTGAAAGCTTGGAGCTCAAGGAGCAAGCTTTAGGCGGGTTTTATAACTCTAAACCCATGCTTTACTATATACATCTCTTTTATGCGGTTAGATGATAGTTCTTCATGTTCCCTACTTTTCTTTGCTACCTTGCAAGCAAATCCGTGGGATATCCATACTGTTCTTGAGCTAGAATATGAAGGCGTGATTTCCAAGAAAAATTCACCGCTTTTCACTTTCTTAAACGGTCTCCCGAACTTGCTCTCACGGTCTCAGGACCGCGAGGTGAGCAAACGGTCTCTGGACCGCGAGAGGGAAAACGGTCCTCACGACCGTTTGGACCCGTTTACTGAGCGTGGACCGTATAAGAAATCTGTTCCTAATTATGTAGGGTAATCACCCTAAACAATTGAGAGGTTAACTCCAAAGGAATTAGGAGATATGGCCTTTTTAAGTAACAAATGTAATTGAATTTATTCCTGATTGTCAAACGGTCTAAAATTGCCTTTTTGGGCAAACGGTCTCAAGACCGTGTAAGGTCGTTGACCAAGCTTTTACCATATGAAATTACTGTTCAAAATTATGTTAATTAACAACTCACCAAGTTTGATGGTCTAATTCCAAACGAGCTAAGAGTTGAAGGGTGATTACTAGGGTTAACCCTAGATGAAATCAGTACTGAAATTATGGTGACTTAATTATGGTTTTTAGGGTTGATTGACCTAAACGGTCTCAAGACCATTTGGGGGTCATCCATTCGGTCTCAAGACCGAGAGGACAATCACCCAAGACCGTTTGAAGGTCTAGGGTTAAGCTAATTTGATCAATTAAGGACCCAATTGCAATAAGTTATCAATTAATCAAAATTCTGATTTTGTGACTCAATCATGGTTCAACCCCTATCAAATCACATTAGATTTTGATGAAATCTTGGGCAAACGGTCTCAAGACCATGTGGGGTCCACCCACATGATCCCAATACCGTTTGGGCCAAGTTTGGGCCCAATTGGAGCTCAATTGAAGGGTTCAACCTTGTGTTGATGCACATTGTTGAGTGTTGATGGTTGAACATTGATAGACCCTAATTGAATCGACTTCAACCCTAATTGATCAACAATTGAGGGTCAATTGAATGACCAATTGGTTAAGCATAATTTTAATTGACCTAATCCATAAGTGGTCACCATGGCTTTGACCTTTTGAGGGCTTCAACATTGGTTGACATCATCGGTTGTAACCATTGAACTTTGTTGATGGTCCAAGCGGTTGAGACCATGTGAGCCTCGCGGTCTCAAGACCGTGAGAGGGCTCGCGGTCTCAAGACCGTGAGAGGGCTCGTGGTCTCAAGACCGTGAGGGGACTCGCGGTCTTGAGGTCAAAGGTGAGCAAACGGTCTACATAACCTTCGCGGTCTTGAAACCAAGTTGAAGGCTCGCGGTCTTGGAATAAGATGAAGGCTCGCGGTCTTGGAGTAAGATGAGGGCTCGCGGCCTTGAAAAGTCAAAATTGGCTAAACGGTCAACACACCCTCGTAGTCTTGGAAGTCAAAATTGGCTAAACGGTCAACTGTTTCAAACGATTTTAAACCAATTGGAGGTTGATGGTTGAGATCGATCAAGGTGATTCAAGGTTGACTTCACTCAATCATTTGAAGATATAAATGGATCATTTTATGCCCTAATCTAAACCCTAATGATAACCTAGGACATTAAGGGATTAATTGACTAATGACTTGACCATGATGATGATCAATGGGGTAAATTACCAAAATACCCTTGAAGGGTCAATTGAGTAATACCTTGATCAGATCAAACCCTAATCACATGGTGGTGATGTTTTTGGCTATGTTAGCCTATGATGACTTAATCCAACCTGATTTGGAGTGGTGTTATCACCCTCTACTAGTATGAGGAGAGAGAAAGTACTTCTAGAGAGAGAAAGTACTTCTGGAGAGAGAAAGTACCCTTTTTAGGTGAACTCAATTAAAGAACCTTCAATACACATGAATGTGCATAATTAGGGTATGATCCACCTGTGTGAAGTCATAGAAACCCTAATTATGATGAATGATGAATCTTTAACTAATCTGAGAGCATCAATGATAATGATACTCATACATGATGATATTATGAGTTCAATTCAATGTAATGTGAATAGTAAACCCTAATTCAAGGGTGATGACATGTAATGTGAATAGTAAACCCTAATTCAAGGGTAATGGCATGCAAATGAGTATTAAACTCCAATTGATGAGAATCAGAGGAGTTAACTGTTATGATAAGAGTGGGAAATGTATTCCTTATTTTTGTATTACCTTTATCAGTTGAATTAACCATGCAGGATCAGATATGAAGGTGATCTTATCCAGGTATGGATATTGATGTTATATTCATTGAAGGCATGTTGTTAGCCTTATGAATAAGAAAAGTAACTTTATGCCCAGTCAGTGGCATCCCATGAGTTAATGTGCTGTAAGAGCCATGAATACCATCAAAGTCATTCTTTAGAGATGACTTGTGATGTGTATGATGAGAAATTATGATTGATATGAGTTAGGCATGTTACATTTAGTATTCTTCCTTTATAGCTGTTATGCTACTGTTATTGTTTGGAGAACAATGTATGTTGTTAAAGAATACTGAATGTACCTAACTAATCAAGTATAATGTAGAGCCTTGATCATAGACCCATCATTGTCAGAGATCAAGTGATGGTGAAACAGGTTTTCCTCAGGGAACTCCTGGAGCACATACTTTTGAGTATGTGGGGTACATGGATGTGTAGAACCTTACATCCTAGTATAGGAAAGTGATGTAGATGTGTAATCCATCCATCCTTCACTATAATTCCATACCGTATCAGTGGTAGGTAAACATGAAACCTCCTGATGACAAAGAAAACACAGATATCCGTATCAGTGGAGATAAACATGAAATCTCTTGATGACGAAGAGAGTACATAATGCCACTGTGACTCTAGAATAGAGAAGGACCAGTTTACCCTGGTGAGCTATAGTAGTAGAGACACGAGATGTCCTACAAGTGATCCTCTTACTGACTGAGGAAGGTGAAGGTTATGAGAATCCGGCTCTCTTAATGACCTATGTATGATACTGATGTGACTTCTCAGCGATCAGTTGGAGTATGAGTGGTATGCCTCATCTCCACAGGGCATAATGTTGTTTGTAAAACATAATCAACCACGTAGTATACCTGCTAGAGATAACTACGAGTTAGTTAACTGATGATACACTGTGATAGTGCTTATATTTATTCATGTCTCATGAATGTTGAACTCATGTTATATAGTTGCAAATGTTATTGAATACTTTGAAGGCTTTATTGCTTAAGATAATCTTTGATGTTATAATAAAGCTTCTGGCGGAGAGTTATAACTCTCGCTGGGACAATTATGTAAAATTGTCTCACCCCGTAGACTTCAACTTTTTAGGTGGACGTTGGAGACGAAGGAACCAGCCTACAGGTGACCAGTCTAGGCAACAGCAGCACCAGGAGCAGTAGTAGAATCTCAGGTGGAGATTTATCCTACCATGTGGTGTAGTTAGAGTCAGTCCTATGTGCCCTCTGTACTCTCAGGTCTTGGAGTCTTTTGTATAAGTTCTTGAGATTTTGTATCTTGATGTATATAATTACTCAAGAAGTAATTATCATGAGATGTAAACAGTTTATCTGTTGTCATGAAAGAAGCTTTTATGGATTCAAGCTCTTGTCTCGAAAAGTTTTAATTTCCCGTGACTTTTGTCTTCCGATGTTTATCGAATTACTTCCGCTAAGTTTTAATCGTGTTTATGTCATGATTTGGAGATCGGAGCCCACAGATACATTCATCTCGGCATATACATATAATGAAGGATTGAGATATTTAATGTTTATCTCACATCAATTCCTCCATTAGGGCGTAAGGATATTCACGCCCATAACCCCCACATACTCAAAAGTATGCCCTCCAGGAGTTCCCTTAGGAAATCATGTTTCACCATCACCAAACTACTGGCGATGATGGATCTATGGTCAGGGCTCTACATGATATCATTTCACTTGATTATTTAAGTACATTACAATATTCTTTTAGCATCATGCATGTTTTCAAACATAAATCATTATAACAATTGCTATAAAGAATGAGTACTATTTCTATCAAGTTCATTTCACAGCTTTATTAACATTGGGATCTCAGTCCCTCATCATCTCATCATCATGAATCAAGAATATGAGTGTTCAAACCCTTAGATCATCAAAACACTTGTTAACACTTTAACATGTAACTTAATGCCATCAAGTCATCTGACAGTGTAAACATGATAATTGCAGTGCAGGTATTTCACATTGCTCTTACAGCCTAATAATCTCTTTGGTTACCTCTCACTAGGCAACATAGCATATCATTGCTCACAAGGTTCATAAAGTACTGTCAATAAATAAGGCATCATAGCTCTTACCTGGCTATGTTCACTATTTTATAAAACATGCATGATTAGTACAGATGATAACAGATACATAAATTTCATATCATCACAATGCAAAACAATTACAACATCATTATTTAAGGGTTACATCACTATGCCCTTGCTAGGGTTAGGGTTTCCCTTTTCATTTCAATTAGGGTTAATCATCCCCTTAGCTTAAATAGGATTAATGACTCATCATTTCATTATCCAACCTTAGAGATTCATGCTATAAAGTATAACCCAGAATTAGGGTTTCACATTTTCATTCACCTTATTTGAAATTAGGGTTTACTATTCACATTGCATCACCCTAGATTAGGGTTTATATTCAACAACCCATAATTAGGGTTTATTATTCACCCCAAGTAGGAATGATCATCAAAGTACCCTAAATTAGGGTTTTCTCATGTCATTACCATGAATTAGGATCATACCATCCTCATGTATTAGGATTTCACCTATTAATGCCCTCAATTAGGGTTATGATTCATTAACCTTCTTAATTAGGGTTGGTACTCATGATTAGGGTTTATAATCTCCCTATCAAGAATTATACCCTCATTAGACATTCATCCATAGTAAAAGGATTAAGACTTAACCATTACATGGTTATCATTCATATAAGAAGTCTTCTCTCTCTCATCTTCTATAAATGATGCTTACTTCACCCTTGATTAAGCTAACTCAACTCAACTTGAAAGAAGAATTGACACCATGAGTTATGTCATTATCACCATAATCATTAAAGCTTAATTATTTAAAAGGCACTAATCAACATATCTCATTAAGGGTACCCTTATAATAATTACCCTTGGATTACATCATGTAATTGTTCACTTAAACAATTGACCTTCAATCACTTTAAGAGTTCATACGATTTAGTTGATTAACTTCCAAACGATCTTGGTCTCTTAGACCCCAAATGGTCTTGACCAATCAGACCTCAAACGGTCTTGCTTATAACACCTACAAATGGTCTAAGACCGTTTAGGCCTCCAAACGGTCTTGAACATACCCTTGAAACCGTTTGGTAAAGTAGGAGGTTGAAATCATTTACCAAAGTAATTCTTGAAACCGTTTGATAAAGTGACATTTTAAACCATTTGAACCTTAACCGGTTTGGGATCATTTGGTCCCAAATGGTCTTGAGACTGTTTGGTCCCAAATGGTCTTGAGACCATTTGGTCCCAAATGGTCTTGAGACCATTTGGTCCAAACCTCCTCAAAACCGAATGGACCAATTATGGTCTCAACCATTCAAGCTGATTTAGGGTTTCCAATGTTGATCCCCTGATCGATTGAATTCTTGTATCCAACTATCAATTGAGCCTAAGCTCCACACCTCAATTGGACTTAAATAAATTATCCTTCAAGTGATTTAACTTCCAATTAATCATCAATTAGGGTTTAGATTTCAATTGGATTAGGGTTTGGAATCAATGAACCTGCAATGTTAATCAATGTGAAACTAGTTACTTTGAAACCATTGGACCATCATCCCAATTGGACATGACCTGACCTCAAACGGTCTTGAGGTCGTTTGGATGACCCCCAAATGGTCTTGAGACCGTTTTCCCATCTTATCATCAAAACTATGACATCCAATTAGGGTTTGGATCATTGGATTGATAATCAAATCAGCATTTGATTGCAATTCAACTTGGTATCTTTGGATCTTCAAATACCCAACCATACTCAACCCTAGACCTCCAAATGGTCTTGGGTGACCCTAAAACGGTCTTGAGACCATTTGGGTGATCCCCAAATGGTTTTGAAACCGTTTGGGTCAATCAACCCAAAGTTCTAACTCAATCAAATTAGAAATCAACGCTTAACCTGATTAGGGTTTGGTGATTGCTGGACCTTCAACTCATGAACCAATTGAAACTAATCAATTATAATTAGTGGGTCATTAACCAACATCATTATCAAAAATTCCAAATGTTCAAATGTCACACCCCGATCTCACACTAACCACTAATCACAAGATTAGGACGCGACGGAGGGATTATCACATAAACAAATCACTGAGAACTTTTTCTTTTTAAAACCTCGTAATGATATCCGGATTATTGCTATAAACTAAAACATAATAAACTATTGCGGAAGCATTTCAATTAAACTGGCTAGAGAACATAAACAAAGTTTACAACATGTAACATTGTTTAACAGAAAGTAAAACATAACAGTTAATTTACATCTTTTACACATTCGCCATACATACTCTCTCTCACCCACACCATGTCCCAAGGACCAAGGGGAAAGGACTAAGAGACCTCTAACTAAACTAACTACATATACCTTCTACTGCCAAAAACTAGGATGGAAAGATCCTTCAGATTCTTGATGTTGTTGTTGACCTAAAAATGTTTGAGTAGAGGAGTGAGCCTCCTCGATCAGTGAATAGCCTTTCATTTAGCTATCACTAAACAACTCATCAGATATATAAAATTGTAATAAAGCATAAGTGCAGTACTAAGCAGGGCAGTTCTAATGACATAGCAGATTTATAGATAATAATCACATTTCTATGTAACAACAGATATTTTAAACAAATAAACAGTTATAGAGAATTGGCACAGAAGTTCAAATCTCTTAACATATTAAATTTACTGTGATCCTATATGATTACATTTTTATATTATTATCATATGCAGTGTACTCTGCATACAAAGATCTGTAGAGAACTACGATCCCACCGTATAAGACTTAGCGACACTCCCGAGGAATGCTAAGTCTGACTGCTGTCCTGGTCTGCGTCAGGACTCTCAGGCTCACACGGCCTCACTGCACTCTCAAAAGAGTGTACTCTAGACTCCTCCTCTAACCTGAGCACACAGGCGGAGAGTCTGGGTTACCACTATGACACACGCACGGATTATTGTTGAATAACCCCTATTTACTCCAGTGCCACCGTGACACACTGTCACACCCCGATCTCGCATTACCCACAATTCACGAGATTAGGGCGCGACGGAGGGATTACACACAAGTCACACCACTCAAAGCTTTTAAAACATTTTTAAAGACATTAAAAGTTAACCTGATTTATGCTGTAAACTAAATCTGAACAAACTGCGGAATCATTTTTATTAAACTGACTAGCAATATAAACAAAGTCTACATCATATTACATTGTCCGACATAAAATAAGGCATAAAAGTTAATTTACATCTTTATACACCTTTTCTCTCACCCAAACCATGTCCCAAAGATCGAGGGGAAAGGACTAAGAGACCTCTAACTACTAACTACGTATACCTTCTACAGACTAAGCGTTAGGATGAAAAGATCCTTCAGATTCCTGCTGCTAATGATGACCTGAAAATGTTTTGAGTAGAGGTATGAGCCTACTCGCTCAGTGAATAGCCTTCCATTTAGCTATCACTAAACAACTCATCAATTATATAAAATTGAAATAAAGCATAAATGCAATATTAAACAGGGCAGTTCTAATGACACAGCAGATTTACAGATAACTATCTCATTTCTATGCAACATCAGATGTCTTAAACAATTAAACAATTATAGAGAATTGGCATAGAAATTCAAATCTCTTAACATATTAAATTTACTGCAATCCTATGTGATTCATATTTTTTTTTATTATGCCCTAATCATATGCAGTGTACTCTGCATATGAAGATCCGTAGCGAACTACAATCCCACCGTACAAGACTTAGCGACACACCCGGGAAATGCTAAGTCTGACGCCAGCCCTGTTCTGCCACAGGACCCACAGGCTCACCGGCCTCAAAGCACTACTCTGAGTACTCTAGACTCCTCCTCACTAACCTGAGCACACAGGCGGAGAGTCTCACTGGGTTACCACCATGACTCCGCACGGTTCTTGTTGCAATAACCCATAATTTCCCCCAGTGCCACCATGACTCCGCACGGTTCTTGTTGCAACACTGGTTCTCTTTCCTCGTGCCACCGTGACTCCGCACAGTTATTGTTGCAACACGAGTTTCACCCCTAAGAAGCAGATCTATCTAAAGGGGTTCTACAGTGTTAGGGCACCTGATTCTATGAACTGATTAATATATAATCTTTTAAACAGGAATATCACATTTCATACTTATTTCACATTCTGAATATCACATGAAGCACATATATATCCTTTGTCATCCTTAAACATGATTCAGTATCATTTATCCAGTTTCAATGCTAAACAACTACTTTTAAATCGGCAAATACATTGCAACTACAATACAAGAAATTTCATCATTTTCATTAAGCATATCAAGTATTTCAAGTTCCAATGAATCTAACATACTCTATTGTATGTACTATACTGTTTAAAAGTTATACTAACTGATACAAAAGTAATTAAGCATTTAAATTGAGTTAAATAATGATTTCTAAATGAACTACTACTCACCCACTTCGGTGTGTTCGTATACACCAAAAAACGTCCACAACCACGCCTAATTCTGCCCTTTATAGCAGAGTGCACGCCGTGCACCTGGGCTGCACGCCGTGCACCTGGCCGACCAAAACCCTGTTTGATTTCCTTATAAAGGAAACTCAGTTAATAGCTAAATCGAGGACTAGGGTTGCAGATTTGTACCTAGGCCTCAAGGCCGGGGTCAAAGCTTTCTTTCTTTCTTTGGTGTCTCGTACGCCCAGCTTCTCCTGGTTAAGAACCTGCTACAAGCAGCAGTAGCGTCACCCACATAGGAAAAATGGGAACTCATCTAGGAGCGGAATCAGGGGCTAAAGCTCTAGATTCTTGTGCAAATCTCAAGGTCGGAATTAATGGTACCTTCCTGAAGAACTAGCTGGGCCAAACAACTTTTCCCTGGTCGTGCATCGTGCAGCCATTGCTGATGCTACGTAGGGCGCCGCCCCTGCTGCTAGGTGGGCGCGCAGAGGAGGAAGGAAGGGGAAAGAGTAAAGGAAGTTGGGGCGTCACAAAAGCCACCCAAACAAATCCTAAACGGCCGCCAATCGTAGCTGCTACCCTTCCGTCGTCGCTGCTGAACGTAGTTGACGCTGCTGCTGTTTGGGTGATCTAATGGCACCTCTAGGGCATGGAAGGGGAAGGAAACTGGAAGAGAAAGGAGGGAAGGATGGCGGAGGTGGGGCGTCTGCGGGCCGGCGGTGAGGAGATCGAAACGGCCCCCGATTTCCTCCCCCAAGCTGCTAGTTGGGCGCTGCTACAGTGCACCGCAGCTCCTTGCTAGGGCAGATGGTGATGGGTGCGTCTAGGGTGTGCCATAGGAAGATGAAGGGTAGAGGAAGGGTGGAGAAGGTGGCATCACTGTTGGATCTGAGCTATGGGCGCCCAGATTGGCAACGTGATTCCCCCCCTACTGTTGTTATTCAGGCGCTGGGTGTTGTTTCTGTGCTTCCTCTTTTATCAGGTAAGAAAAGGAAGAAGAGGGGTAACCGACCCTCAAGGGAAAAACAATAAAAATAAAAGTTCAATTAATAGAAAAATTGCACCCAGGTCCAAAACCCTTAAAATTGTCATAACCTTTGCCTCGAATGTCCGATTCAACTAATTTTTCTTGCTAGACTTCAATAACGGAATTCATTACGACCTCAAAGCAAGAAATCACAGTTAGGATCTTGTCATAACTGGTCAAAACACCAATTGCATCTGTAATTACTTGATTCAACTTAATGAACTTAATAATCAACATTGCTATCAACATTAATTACCTCATATGAGTAAATCCACAACTATTGATTCATGACTTAGCTTATCTTAATCAACCATGCTATTTAATAATATACTCAACACTAATCGAGGTGTTTCATGCTAATTAAGGTATTTATTGGTTAATCGCAACGTGGGTCATAACAATCTCCCTCCCTTATAAGAATTTCGTCCCAAAATTCCTAAAAGAGAAAAGGAAACTTGTTACACATATCAGATTCAAGCTCCACATGGCTTCGTCTAAGTTATGGTTCCTCCACAGAACTTTCTCTAAAGGTATCTCACGATTTTGAGTTTCTTGATCCTCTGATCAACTATCTGCAATGATCTTTCAACCTAGGACACATCTGATCTGATTCCAGATCAAACCACAATACATGGTCTTTCTAGAATTGTTATAACAATATCTCAATTCATGGTAATTACCGAGAAATTATTATAGTACACATGCAGACAAACTAAAATTCTTAAATAAACAGAATGCATGTCAATTTGGTACTAAAATAAAATCATGCAATTTAACTGTTAAACATCATCACATCTCATAATGAAAATTGATATCAAAATACTTGATTCATCGTACACCCTATCCTTAGGGTTTCATTTGCCTTATTCATTCATCACATGCCAACACCCTACTCTTAGGGTTATCTCATTCACTAGTCACATGGAAACACCCTATTCTTAGGGTTTCCGTTATCTCATTTGTTTGATTGCAATTCAAATCACGATACGGTATCATTCTAAAACTGGCAGAGCAGTATATTCAAAATCATTGTAATTACTGAGTAATCTTTATATCATACATACAGGCAAATTTAAAATTCATAAATATCCCAGACTCAAATCAATTTTGGCACATACATACTGAATTCATGCAATTGAACATCTTATTACACCAATAAGAGTAATTTACTTCACCTATAAGAAACCATCTGTAATATTTTTCAATTATCTGAAATTTCTCGAAGAACGTGCATATTAACCAAATTCCTGGTTTGTGCATCACATAACTCAATTAAGAGTTGCTTACATATCATAACACAAATAATTAATAGTACTTGAGAATTTCTAATGATATCTCAGAGAAATGTGCCAACTCATGTAAATGTTAAGTCACACACATTAACATAACAGGAAGCATGCAACTAGGTTTATTTGCATATTTTAATGCTATCTTACTATCTTGAAATCATGCACCTAATGGTTTACCAAATTTGTATTGCCTGGGTTTATATTCAAACCGAACCATTATCATTTGTGTATTTCTAAACTCAACATTCACACTGAGCAAACTCTATAAGACTTAAATGTTCTTCCCAACTTCCACTGAGATGCATAACACATGCTCTCAGCATGTCCTTAAGAGTCTGAATGGTTCTCTCAGACTGACCATCCGTATGCGGGTAAAAAGGTTGTACTGAATCTTATCTTTGTGCCCGAAGCACGATGCAACTATTTCTACAATCCTAGATGTGAACTTAGGATCTCAATATGATATGATTGAAACTGGATTACCAGGCAACCTAATTATTGCATCCATGTATATCTTAGTCAAGTTTCGAGACATCAAAGGTTGACTTAATATGAAGAAAGCGAGCAGACTAAATTAGTCTATCCACAATCATTCATATCAAGTCATAACCTCTAGGTGTCTTGGGCAACCCTATCACAAATCCATTGTGATACGTTCCCACTCCCATTCAGGCATAGAAAAAGATTACAAGGTAGCTATAGATTTCTAGGGTTCATCCTTAACCTACTGGCACACACTACTTCTAACCACGTACTCAGCTACATCCTTCTGCATATCTGACCATCCATTTCAACTACTTGAGATTCATATACATCTTAGTGTTTCCTGAAAGCATAGCATACATCAATACATGCACTTCCATAAAAATCTTTTCTTTCAACTTACTATCTCGAGGTACACACAACATGTCATGCTAATACAACACCTTATCATCTTAAAACTTAAACTCTGGTCTCTTTTCCTCCTATTATGTCATGCATGATTTGGTTTAACTCACTATCACCCTATTGTAGTTCCTTGATCTGATCATAATAAGTAGGCTTAACTTACATCTGTATAATCAAACCACTCTGTGTTGTCGCCCCTAAGTCTAAGTTCAACCTCCACATTTCTACTAACAGGTCTCTATTGAAACCTGCCATAGAGAATGCATTAACTGTTGAACTTGACTTTTTGCTGAAAGCATCATTCACCACATTCTCTTTATCAGAGTGGTAATCTATTGTTACATCATAAAGATAGTGACGCCATGTCTTAAAAACATGAACTACATCAACTATCTTCCGATCATATATCGGATAATACTCCGCTTTCTATGCTACTTTCTTATTGTTACATTTCAAGTTTATGTCTTACTCTTTTCTCTAAGTCATTACATGTTGCTCATGTATCGTTCAGATTATCTACCTCAAAACCCTAGATCACTACAAAGCCAGTTTACTTTTCATAGAACAAATCTCAAGGTCTTATTTTACAAAGATACTAGTATTCACGGTTACATCACTAGTGATATCCCTTAAACTACTACAACTTTAATCATTATAGGGTTTTGGTCCATATCAGTATCATAGCATTATTGTGTGTGTGATCGATCATATAGATCAATTTGAGCTGCTTGGGTCAATAGCATATTAACCCATCACTCAACTTTAATTATGCTGGCTGAAAATTTAGTTTTCACAATAGTTTCTGTAATTCGTTTATTAAATATCTAACATAAGCTCCAAAAATTCTGGAAATTTTATATGTTATACATAATGAAGTTTCAGACCTCCAATAAAAATTTGAGATCATTTATAATTACCAATAAATAATTAAAAATAAAACAGTGCACTGCTATATTGCAGTCTGCAGCAGATTCGGTCGAGTTGTAAACTCGGCCGATAAACATGTCAGAACATTCTTCAAAAATTCTGATATTTTCCAATATTGTTTACATTTTATATATCCAAATCATATCCAAATTTTAGATAAATCAGAGTTACACATAAAATACAAAAAATCATTTAGTGAGACATTCTATTCATCAAATTCTGTATTCATATGTCATTAAAACCCTAATTTGGGCCAATTAGGGTCTATGCTTCTCAAACCCCAATTCTCAAGACAAAGAACATTTAGACTTCTTACCATAGTTAAAAAATCCTAGTGTATATACATTCTCACTATGTTATGGGTCTAAATCATCCAGAGTCTATTCTTATTTTATTGTTAATAGGAGTCATTAGATCCCAATAACGCATCCTGCCAGCCGGACCAGGCCGAACCTGTAGTCCTGAAGCCAAGAGCTACTCGGGATTAACCTACTCCTATTAATCTTAAACATGTGGAAAGAATATCCACTTAGGGAAAACTCATTTAAGCATAACTTCGGGTATACTTAATACAAAGAATTTGAATAATAATTAAATCACTTCATGTCACATAACAATATAAAAGGATCATATTTATTCTACAAATTGAAAATCTAAATTCATGCATATAAGAGCATTTCTAGTGATCTTTAAATCAAATAAGCAATAATAGACAAGAGTTGAATCGCATCTTATATGTAATCTCTTATTTCTACATTAATTTCTTATCTCATAACCCTAAGATTTCTAGGGTTTCTCTCTAGCCTATCCTTCCTCTGCATACCTGGCCAGGGCATCCAGAGAAGAATAGACAGAGTAGCTTGATACTGGTCAATCTAAGTATTCAAACACCTGGCCGGGGTATCTAAACACTCAGACCTCCCAGAGCTAAAGACATATCACTTCTTATTTTCCTCACTTATAACTTTATCTTTTGATCCTAATGATCCCTGCTGACTCAGCCTAAGCTCTCTACTTGATTCTCGTGACCACATCCTCTTCCTGCCATCTGCAATAGTATAACAGAACACTTCCTGTTAGAAAATTACAGTTAGAAGGAAGACACTTAAGTCCTAATCCTATTGGTCTCTTATCGTCCCCTGACCTTGACTTAGAGTATTCATATACTCAACCTATGCTCTGATACCAAGATGTCACACCCCGATCTCGCATTACCCACAATTCACGAGATTAGGGTGCGACGGAGGGATTACACACAAGTCACACCACTCGAAGCTTTTAAAACATTTTTAAAGACATTAAAAGTTAACCTGATTTATGCTGTAAACTGAATCTGAACAAACTGCGGAATCATTTTTATTAAACTGACTAGCAATATAAACAAAGTCTACATCATATTATATTGTCCGACATAAAATAAGGCATAAAAGTTAATTTACATCTTTATACACCTTTTCTCTCACCCACACCATGTCCCAAAGATCGAGGGGAAAGGACTAAGAGACCTCTAACTACTAACTACGTATACCTTCTACAGACTAAGCGTTAGGATGAAAAGATCCTTCAGATTCCTGCTGCTAATGATGACCTGAAAATGTTTTGAGTAGAGGTATGAGCCTACTCGCTCAGTGAATAGCCTTCCATTTAGCTATCACTAAACAACTCATCAATTATATAAAATTGAAAAAAAGCATAAATGCAATATTAAACAGGGCAGTTCTAATGACACAACAGATTTACAGATGACTATCTCATTTCTACGCAACATCAGATGTCTTAAACAATTAAACAATTATAGAGAATTGACATAGAAATTCAAATCTCTTAACATATTAAATTTACTGCAATCCTATGTGATTCATATTTTTATTTTTTTTATTATGCCCTAATCATATGCAGTGTACTCTGCATATGAAGATCCGTAGCGAACTACGATCCCACCGTACAAGACTTAACGACACACCCAGGAAATGCTAAGTCTGACGCCAGCCCTGTTCTGCCACAGGACCCACAGGCTCACCGGCCTCAAAGCACTACTCTGAGTACTCTAGACTCCTCCTCACTAACCTGAGCACACAGGCGGAGAGTCTCACTGGGTTACCACCATGACTCCGCACGGTTCTTGTTGCAATAACCCATAATTTCCCCCAGTGCCACCATGACTCCGCACGGTTCTTGTTGCAACACTGGTTCTCTTTCCTCGTGCCACCGTGACTCCGCACAGTTATTGTTGCAACACGAGTTTCACCCCTAAGAAGCAGATCTATCTAAAGGGGTTCTACGGTGTTAGGGCACCTGATTCTATGAACTGATTAACATATAATCTTTTAAACAGGAATATCACATTTCATACTTATTTCACATTCTGAATATCACATGAAGTACATATATATCCTTTGTCACCCTTAAACATGATTCAGTATCATTTATCCAGTTTCAATGCTAAACAACTACTTTTAAATCGGCAAATACATTGCAACTACAATACAGGAAATTTCATCATTTTCATTAAGCATATCAAGTATTTCAAGTTCCAATGAATCTAACATACTCTATTGTATGTACTATACTGTTTAAAAGTTATACTAACTGATACAAAAGTAATTAAGCATTTAAATTGAGTTAAATAATGATTTCTAAATGAACTACTACTCACCCACTTTGGTGTGTTCGTATACACCGAAAAACGTCCACAACCACGCCTAATTCTGCCCTTTACAGCAGAGTGCACGCCGTGCACCTGGCCGACCAAAACCCTGTTTGATTTCCTTATAAAGGAAACTCAGTTAATAGCTAAATCGAGGACTAGGGTTGCAGATTTGTACCTAGGCCTCAAGGCCGGGGTCAAAGCTTTCTTTCTTTCTTTGGTGTCTCGTACGCCCAGCTTCTCCTGGTTTAGAACCTGCTACAAGCAGCCGTAGCGTCACCCACATAGGAAAAATGGGAACTCATCTAGGAGCGGAATCAGGGGCTAAAGCTCCAGATTCTTGTGCAAATCTCAAGGTCGGAATTAATGGTACCTTCCTGAAGAACTAGCTGGGCCAAACAACTTTTCCCTGGTCATGCATCGTGCAGCCATTGCTGCTGCTACGTAGGGCACCGCCCCTGCTGCTAGGTGGGCGCGCAGAGGAGGAAGGAAGGGGAAAGAGTAAAGGAAGTTGGGGCGTCACAAAAGCCACCCAAACAAATCCTAAACGGCCGCCAATCGCAGCTGCTACCCTTCCGTCGTCGCTGCTGAACGTAGTTGACGCTGCTGCTGTTTGGGTGATCTAATGGCACCTCTAGGGCATGGAAGGGGAAGGAAACTGGAAGAGAAAGGATGGAAGGATGGTGGAGGTGGGGCGTCTACGTGCCGGCGGTGAGGAGATCGAAACGGCCCCCGATTTCCTCCCCCAAGCTGCTGGTTGGGTGCTGCTACATTGCGCCGTAGCTCCTTGCTAGGGCAGATGGTGATGGGTGTGGCTAGGGTGTGCCATAAGAAGATGAAGGGTAGAGGAAGGGTGGAGAAGGTGGCATCGCTGTTGGATCTGAGCTATGGGCGCCCAGATTGGCAACGCGATTCCCCCCCTACTGCTATTGTTCAGGCGCTGGGTTCCGTTTCTGTGCTTCCTCTTTTATCGGGTAAGAAAAGGAAGAAGAGGGGTAACCGACCCTCAAGGGAAAAACAATAAAAATAAAAGTTCAATTAATAGAAAAATTGCACCCAGGTCCAAAACCATTAAAACGGTCATAACCTTTGCCTCGAATGTCCGATTCAACTGATTTTTCTTGCTAGACTTCGATAACGAAATTCATTACGACCTCAAAGCAAGAAATCACAGTTAGGATCTTGTCATAACTGGTCAAAACACCAATTGCATCTGTAATTACTTGATTCAACTTAATGAACTTAATAATCAACATTGCTATCAACATTAATTACCTCATATGAGTAAATCCACAACTATTGATTCATGACTTAGCTTATCTTAATCAACCATGCTATTTAATAATATACTCAACACTAATCGAGGTGTTTCATGTTAATTAAGGTATTTATTGGTTAATCGCAACGTGGGTCATAACACACACGCACGGATTATTGTTGAACACTACCTTTCTAACCTCGTGCCACAGTGACACACGCACGGATTATTGTTGAACACGAGTCACCGGCCATCTAGACACACGCTAGGTAGGTCGTTTCACCCCAAGGTGCAGACCTCTTGAGGGGTTCTACGGTGTAAGGGAACCTAAGTCTATTAACTGATTAACATATAAACACTTAAACAGGAATATCACATTTCATACTTATTTCACGTTTTGAACATCACTTGAAAACACATATACATCATTTGTCATCTTTAAACATGACTCAGTATCAACTTATCCAGTTTCGATGCTAAACATCCATTTTATGCTCAACGTATACATTGCAGTTGTAATACAGGAAATTCTATCATTTTCATCAATCATATTACGTATTTCAAGTTCCAATGAATCTATCATACTCTATTGTATGTGCTACACTGTTTAGGAGTTATACCAACTGATACTGAAGCAATTAAGCATTTAAATTGAGTTAAATAATGATTTCTGAATGAACTGCCACTCACAACGATTTGGGATGTCCGGATTCGTCCGGAAATGTGCCCAGGGCCTGTTTCCAGACGGAAATTGGTTGTCTTCTACCTTTGGTATTTCAATTTCATGGTCCTATAGCACACTGCTTCAAGCACACACCCAGAAGGTTGGCGGAGAGGCTCAATTGATGGCTGAATTTGGATAGAAGCTACTGCTTCACGCTTGAACCTTCTAGACGGGGCTCAAATCAACCTCTTCCATAGCCTTGGCGTCCAAGGCGGCCTAGCTGCTGCAAATCGCAGCTACGGCTGCTGCAGGTGCCGCTTGGCCAAGCAGCAGGTAGCCGCTAGCCAAGGAAGGAAGAGGAAGGGGAAGAGGAAGGAGGTAGGTGGCTGGACTCGGTAGCGGTGATATGGGGTGTTGCTCCTCGCGCCCAAGGCTCCGGGTCGGCGCCCTACTGCTGGCCGGCCACTATTGTTGGGCGGCCTGCTACTGCTCTTGCTGGGCGGCGCCCTAGTAGGTGGTTGGGGGAGGAAGTAGGAAGGGAAAGGAGGAAGAATGGAGGAGGAAGGGTGGACGAAGCTCGATTGCTTGCTAGATCGCCCAAAATCGCCCGCACGCATCCCCTCTGTTATTTTCTATCGGGCTGAATGGGCGCCGCTGTTCAAGAGGTCGTTCTGTTCTATCGGGGAAGAAGGGATAAGGGTGAAAGGGAAAAAGGAAATAAATAGCTAATTTCTGGAAAAATTGCATTCAAGCCCAAAGAAACATAAAAATGTCATAACTATTTACTTGAATGTCCAAATCAAGTGATTATTTTTACAACGTTTCAAGTGTGAGATTCTCTACACCCTCAAAGCAAGAAATCATGTTAACTAGCTTGTTTCAACTAATCAGAATACTAATCTCATCATAGGCACTTATTTAATTTAACAATTAACATTGTGATTATCATTAATTGCCTCAGATGATTCAATCTCAACTATTGATTCACATCTTAGCTTATCTTAATTAATCATGATGTTTAACAAAATACTTAACACTAATCAAGGTATTTCATGCTAATCGATGTACTTATTAGTTAACTTAGTTATGGGTCATAACAATCTCCCTCCCTTATAAGAATTTCATCCTGAAATTCCTAAAAGAGAAAGGGAAACTTGTTACGCATCTCAGATTCAAGCTCCCACGTGGCTTTCTTTAGGTTATGGTTTCTCCACAGAACTTTCACTAATGGTATCTCACGATTCTTGAGTTTCTTGATCCTCTGATCATCTATCTGTATTGGTCCCTCAACATAGGACACATCTGATCTGATTCCAGATCAAACCACAATACATTGTCTTTCTAGAACTGTTATAACAGTAACTCAAATTATGGTAATTACTGAGAAATTATCATACTATACATGCAGACAAACTAAAATTCTTAAATAAACAGAATGCATGTCAATTTGGCACTTTATACTAAAAATCATGCAATTGAACTGTTAAACATCACCACATCTCATACTGAGAATTTTGATATCAAAATACTTGATTCATTGTACACCCTATCCTTAGGGTTTCAGTTACCTCATTCACTTATCATATAGCAACACCCTATCCTTAGGGGTTACCTCATTCACTAGTCACATGGAAACACCCTATCCTTAGGGTTTCAGTTATCTCATCTATTTGATTGCAGTTCAAATCACAATACAGTATCATTCTAGAACTGGCAGAGCAGTATATTCAAAATCATTGTAATTACTGAGTAATCCTTATATCATGCATGCAGGCAGATTTAAAATTCATAAATATCCCAAACTCATATTAATTTTGGCACATACATACTGAATTCATGCAATTGAACATCTTATTACACCAATAAGAGTAATTTACTTCACATATAAGAAATCATCTGTAATATTTATCAATTATCTGAAATTTCTCGAAGAACGTGCACATTAACCCAAATCCTAGTTTGTGCATCACATAACTCAATTAAGAGTTGCTTACGTATCATAACATAAATAATTAATAATACTTGAGAATTTCTAGTAATATCTCAGAGAAATGTGACAATTCATGTAAATGTTAGGTCACACATATTAACATAACAGGAAGCATGCAACTAGGTTTATTTGCATATTTTAATGCTATCGTACTTTCTTGAAATCATGCACCTGATGATTTTACAAAATCTGTATTGTTTGGGTTTATACCCAAATCGTACCATTATCAGTCGTGTATTTCTAAACTCAACATTCACACTAAGCAATTTGGGTTTCGATGAACTATGTAAATTCACTGGTCCAAACTACACTTTCTATCATACAGAGCGTCATACGGGGACAAATCAAGACTGGAATGGTGACTATTGTTGTATGCAAACTCTATAAGGCTTAAATGTTCTTCCCAACTTCCACTAAAATGCAAAACACATGCTCTCAGCATGTCCTCAAAAGTTTGAATGGTTCTCTCAGACTGACCATCCGTCTGCGGGTGAAAAGATGTACCGAACCTCAACTTAGTGCCCAAAGCACGATGTAACTGATTCCAGAACCTGGATGTGAACTTAGGATCTCTATTAGATATAATTGAAACTGGAATACCATGCAACCTGACTATTTCATCCATGTATATCTTAGCCAACGTTGGGACATCAAAGGTTGACTTAACAGGAAGAAAGTGAGTAGATTTAGTCAATCTATCCACAATCACCATATCGAGTCACAACCTTTAGGTGTCATGGGCAACCCTATCACAAAATCCATTGTGATATGTTCCCACTTCCATTATGGTATATGAAGAGATTACAATGTATCTACAGGTTTCTGGTGCTCAGCCTTAACCTGCTGACACACACTGCACCTAGTCACATACTCAGCTACATTCTTTCCATACCAGGCCACCAATACAACTCATTGAGATTCACGTACATCTTAGTGTTACCTGGATGCATAGCATACATCGATGCATGTGCCTCCTCAAGAATCTTTTCTTTCAAATCACTGTCTCGAGATACACACAACCTGTCATGCTAATACAACACACCATCATCTGAAAACCTGAACTCTGGTCTCTTTCCCTTTGTCATATTATGCATGATTTGGTGTAACTCACTGTCACCCTGCTGTAGTTTCTTGATCTGATCATAAAAAGTAGGCTTGACTTGCATCTGTACAATCAAACCACTCTGCTCTGTCACCCCTAAGTCTAAGTTCAACTTTCACATTTCTACTAGCATGTCTTTCTTGAAACAGGCCATAGAGAATGCATCAACTGTTGAACTTAACATTATGCTCAAAGCATCCGCTACCACATTCGTATTTCCAGGGTGATAATCTATCGTCATATCATAAATATAATGACGTCGTGTCTTAAGAGTATGAACTACATAATCTAACTTCAAATCATGTATCAGGTAATACTCCTCATTCTATGCTACTTACTTCTTGTTATTACTGTAAGAATTTATTTCAAAATGCACTTCAGTTATCTTGTATTTCTCCTTTTGTTTCAAACACATTTGTTACATTTCAATTTTATATCTTACTCTTTTCTCTGAATCATTTTCATATTGTGTATCTACCTTCCAGATTAGCTAACTTTAAACCCTGGATTTTATTAGTGCTAGGTTACCTTTCATAGTGCAAATCGTATGATCTTGTTTTATAAAGATACTAGTATTCAAGGTCAAATCACTAGCGACGTCCCTTGAACTACTTCAACTCTAAACCTTCTAGGGTTTGGTCCTTATCAGTAACATAGCATTATTGTGATGTGACTTTGCTTCCTTAGTTTGAAATAAAACTTTAGATCTCATAAGTTTTACTCAAGTCTTCCTTATCTTATCACTGGAATTTCCTCCCTCTTACTTGAACATCCAGATAAGTTACATTCTCAATTTACCCTGCTAGGGTTTCATCATCATATTGTGTGTCATTGTTTCATTCACTTAGACGTCTCTATCATGGTGGTTATGCAACATATATGATGCATTCATTTTCTAAATTACGCATATGTTCTTTATTTTAGGAACTAGTTTGTTAGTCTATAGAGACTTAGAATCCACAGGTAGTATGTATGAATGTGTTAAACTTTATAATAAAGATATATATTCCATATTCACAATTATGTCATGTAATCCTCATTCCTTAATCAAGGTCATTATTTCTAAAATTTCTTTTGATTCAACTAAGTTTCTTGCCTTGGTCTTATGATTTACATAAGGCTCCTTATTTCTATGTACTTATTGTATACTTAACTCTTTTCTTCTATTTTCCCTTTGTTTTGAGGTACATAAAAGTATATTTACTCTATTACATGATCCATTCCAAAGTTGATTCTTATTATCTTAGTCCTTACATACTTTTCTCATATCTTTTCCATATTCTCATATTTAGAAATCATATAATACTAGTCATTAAACTTAATCTGAACCTTATGTCATATTCCTTTATTTCCATTTAAGGATTGCTCATATGAGGTTCCAACGTTGGGTCTCCGATATCAGTTCCAACTAATTCTTAGTTGTTCTAATCTTTCCCTTATATCACAACATCTTAGTCTATATACATTTTTCACCATGATTCGGGTCTAAATTATCCAGAATCTATTTTTATTATAATTTTAATAAGAGTCGTTAGATCCCAGTAACGCATCCTGCTAGCCGAACCAGGACAAACCTGTAGTCCTGAAGCCAAGAGCTACTCAGGATTAACCAACTCCTATTAATCTCAAACATGTGGAAAGAATATCCACTTAAGGCAAACTCATTTAAACATAACTTCTGGTCTACTTAATACAAAGAATATAAAGAATAAATAAACCGATTTATGACGCACAACAATATAAAAGAATCATTTATATTCTATAAACTGAAAATCTAAATTCATACATATAAGAGCATTTCTAGTGATCTCCAATCAAATAAGCAATATAAAGCAAGAGTTGTATCGCATTCTATGTTTAATCTTTTACTCCTACATAAATTTCCAATTTCTTAACCCTATGATTTCTAGGGTTTCACTCTAGCCTATCCTTCCTCTGCATACCTGGCCAGGGCATCCAGAGAAGAATAGACAGAGTAGCTTGATACTGGTCAATCTAAGTACTTAGATACCTGGCCATGGTACCTAAATACTCAGACTTTCCAGAGCTAAAGACACATCACTTCTTATTTTCCTCACTTATAACTTTATCTTTTGATCCTAATGATTCTTAACGACTCAACCTAAGCTCTATACTTGGTTCTCCTGACCACGTCCTCTTCCTGCCATCTGTAATAGTATAACAAAATACTTCCTGTTAGAAAATTGCAGTTAGAAGGAAGACACTTAAGTCCTAATCCTATTGGTCTCTTGTCGTCCCCTGACCTTGACTTAGAGTAACCATGTACTCAACCTATGCTCTGATACCAAGATGTCACACCCCGATCTCACACTAACCACTAATCACAAGATTAGGGCGCGACGGAGGGATTATCACATAAACAAATCACTGAGAACTTTTTCTTTTTAAAACCTCGTAATGATATCTGGATTATTGCTATAAACTAAAACATAATAAACTATTGCGGAAGCATTTCAATTAAACTGGCTAGAGAACATAAACAGAGTTTACAACATGTAACATTGTTTAACAGAAAGTAAAACATAACAGTTAATTTACATCTTTTACACATTCGCCATACATACTCTCTCTCACCCACACCATGTCCCAAGGACTGAGGGGAAAGGACTAAGAGACCTCTAACTAAACTAACTACATATACTTTCTAGTGCCAAAAACTAGGATGGAAAGATCCTTCAGATTCTTGATGTTGTTGTTGACCTGAAAATGTTTGAGTAGAGGAGTGAGCCTACCGCTCAGTGAATAGCCTTTCATTTAGCTATCACTAAAAAACTCATCAGATATATAAAATTGTAATAAAGCATAAGTGCAGTACTAAGCAGGGCAGTTCTAATGACATAGCAGATTTACAGATAATAATCACATTTCTATGTAACAACAGATATTTTAAACAAATAAACAGTTATAGAGAATTGGCACAGAAGTTCAAATCTCTTAACATATTAAATTTACTGTGATCCTATATGATCACATTTTTATATTATTATGCCCCAATCATATGCAGTGTACTCTGCATACAAAGATCTGTAGCGAACTACGATCCCACCGTACAAGACTTAGCGACACTCCCGGGGAATGCTAAGTCTGACTACTATCCTGGTCTGCGTCAGGACTATCAGGCTCACACGGACTCACTGCACTCTCAAAAGAGTGTACTCTAGACTCCTCCTCTAACCTGAGCACAGAGGCGGAGAGTCTGGGTTACCACCGTGACACACGCACGGATTATTGTTGAATAGCCCCTATTTACTCCAGTGCCACCGTGACACACACACATATTATTGTTGAACACTGCCTTTCTGTCCTCGTGCCACCATGACACATGCACAGATTATTGTTGAACACGAGTCACTGACCATCTAGACACACGCTAGGTAGGTCGTTTCACCCCAAGGTGCAGACCTCTCGAAGGGTTCTACGGTGTAAGGGCACCTAAGTCTATTAACTGATTAACATATAAACACTTAAACAGGAATATCACATTTCATACTTATTTCACATTTTGAACATCACTTGAAAACACATATACATCATTTGTCATCTTTAAACATGACTCAGTATCAACTTATCCAGTTTCGATGCTAAACATCCATTTTATGCTCAACGTATACATTGCAGTTGTAATACAGGAAATTCTATCATTTTCATCAATCATATTATGTATTTCAAGTTCTAATGAATCTATCATACTATATTGTATGTGCTACACTGTTTAGGAGTTATACCAACTGATACTGAAGCAATTAAGCACTTAAATTGAGTTAAATAATGATTTCTGAACGAACTGCCACTCACAGCGATTTGGGATGTCCGGATTCGTCTGGAAATGTGCCCAGGGCCTATTTCCGGACGGAAATTGGTTGTCTTCTACCTTTGGTATTTCAATTTCATGGTCCTGTAGCACACTGCTTCAAGCACACACCCAGAAGGTTGGCAGAGAGGCTCAATTGATGGCTGAATTTGGATAGAAGCTACTGCTTCACGCTTGAACCTTCTAGACGGGGCTCAAATCAACCTCTTCCATAGCCTTGGCATCCAAGGCGGCCTAGCTGCTGCAAGTCGCAGCTACGGATGCTGCAGGTGCCGCTTGGCCAAGTAGCAGGTAGCCTCTAGCCAAGGAAGGAAGAGGAAGGGGAAGAGGAAGGAGGTAGGTGGCTGGACTCGGTAGCGGTGATATGGGGTGCTGCTCCTCGCGCCCAAGGCTCCGGGTCAGCGCCCTACTGCTGACCGGCCACTATTGTTGGGCGGCCTGCTACTACTCTTGCTAGGCGGCGCCCTAGTAGGTGGTTGGGGGAGGAAGTAGGAAGGGAAAGGAGGAAGAATGGAGGAGGAAGGGTGGATGAAGCTCGATTGCTTGCTAGATCACCCGCACGCATCCCCTCTGCTATTTTCTATCAGGATGAATGGGCGCCGCTGTTCAAGCGGTCGTTCTGTTCTATCGGGGAAGAAGGGATAAGGGTGAAAGGGGAAAAGGAAATAAATAGCTAATTTCTAGAAAAATTGCATTCAAGCCCAAAGAAACATAAAAATGTCATAACTATTTACTTGAATGTCCAAATCAAGTGATTATTTTTACAATGTTTCAAGTGCGAGATTCTCTACACCCTCAAAGCAAGAAATCATGTTAACTAGCTTGTTTCAACTAATCAAAATACTAATCTCATCATAGGCACTTATTTAATTTAACAATTAACACTGTGATTATCATTAATTGCCTCAGATGATTCAATCTCAACTATTGATTCACATCTTAGCTTATCTTAATTAATCATGATGTTTAACAAAATACTTAGCACTAATCAAGGTATTTCACGCTAATCGAGGTACTTATTAGTTAACTTAGTTATGGGTCATAACATCAACCCTGGTCAACACCTCCAAATGGTTTGAAACTGTTTGCTCTCATTCGGTTTGGTGAAATCTTTTCCCCTCAAACGGTTTGAAACCGTTTTCTCCCAAACGGTTTAGGAAACTGTTTGAGCAACTTATGGAAACCGTTTGGCCTAGTAATTTATTGGGAAATATGTCCATGATGATGTCATCATCATCTTACTTCGTGCATCCAAGAACTACAGTCGTTCGTCATGGGAATTTCAGCAATGAATCAAAAGAGTATCAAATAGAAGAAAATAATCAACAAATCATAGAGAATTTGATGCAATATCAATGTTTAAGGGTTAAAGTTATAAAACCCGCCTCAAAATATGATTCCAAGCTCCACGGCTCTAATGGTGGATGAAATTCTAGCAACTGCCCAAGGTCCGTTCTTGAGCTTTTGGATGAACAAGTTGGCTAGGATTGGAAATCGAGTGAAGAAAACCAAGAATCAAGCATTGATTTTGGGTTTTCACCATGAATCTGAGGTGGAAGATGATCAAAAGCTTACCAGTAGGTTAGAGTCGTCCTTCTCCTGCTCTTGATCTCTCCCATGGTTGGCCAAAGCAAAATGAGAAAAGGAGACCTAGGGTTTTAAACAATTATAACTTTGTAATAGCTTTTGTTTCTGCCACTTATTCATTATATTGCTCTGTAGTGTATACCATATGAGAGAATGAATGAAATTCGTCCTTCCCTAAATTTTTGGGAATATGATGGTTTTGTTTCTCAACCTAGTGAAGAATGGAACCCCTCTTGGGTCCCACTCTTTACAGGAGGACAAGTTCCATCATCAACAAGGATGAGTTATCTGTAGACTTATACAAGGACAACCATGCCATTAGACTACACCAACTTTGGATCTGTATTAGAAGTATAAGATCGACATTGGTATAAATGTGTCATATTATTTTACAGTAGAGCATGGTATGGTATATGCAATATCCCTTATTTGACTATAATATACCAAGGTTTTAAGGCTATGACAGATATGCATCTTAAGGTTTTGTAGGGAACTTTTTGTTACTCTTTTGCACGCTTTCTCAAAAGGCCCTACATAAACAACCAAAATTAAACTTATAATGAAGTGTATTAGATATTATAGGAATTTCCTACTTTCTACCATGAAGTGGGATAAATCCCTATTATTGCACAATACCTGTTTCAAATGCCCTAAACAAGTACCCTAAATTGACTTTGAGTGCCCTCTCTAATCCTAAGGAATTTAGGATATTATGATCCAACAAAAAAGTTTGCATAAAGTAAGAACTCTCTATAGGAGAGTTATAATGCATCTACATGTGGCCCAAGCAACCTCATAAAGATTCAACACACATTATCTCCCCTCCATGTTTAGTCATTTTTATCTTGAGTTATGGCTAAATCAAGAACTCAAGAGAAAAAGGGATCAATCAACTAAGAAACACATTGTAAAAGGTATCAATTAACAAAGAACTCAAGAAAAAAAAGGGATCAATCAACTAAGAAACACAAACAAAAAGGAAAGATAGACAACAACATTGAAAACCTAAATACTAATTATCAACATGGAATAAAAGCACATATACAACCCAATTATGGAAACCTAGATTGGAAGTTTTCTAAATAGATATATACAATCATAGATGGCCCCAAATAAAAAATACATTAAGAACAAAAAAATGAAAAGGAACAATAAAAAGTTAGGGAGAGATAAGAAGAAGAAAGAAAGAGAAGATGATAAGAGGTCAACATTTTGGGATCCTCTAATGCAATTATCTCTTCTTTGCTTCCCTCTATCTATTACTTGACTTTCTTCATCATCCTATTTTCTCAAAACCACCCATTATCAACCAAGGGCATAGATTCATGTGGTATAATTATTGGAGGTGCATGTAACAATAGTAAAATGGCTTAAGAAGGTGTAATTCATAGTCAAATTAGGTGGAAGGTGAATGAAAATATAGGTTCTAAGGGATAAATGGAGGTGTAGGCTATGAAATAGAGTAGGAAGATGGGGAACCCCTTGTATTTTTTTGGAATGTCTCTATATAGTTGTTGGTTGTTGGGGCATGATTCCCTAGGGTTATTGGGGGGGGGTAGTTAAGGTTGTATATTCTATTTGGAAGTCAATATGTTTAATCTATCCAAATTGAGCTAAGTCAATTAGACAAATAATCAATATAGGTTAATAGGGAGACTTTAGATGGGCGTTACTTTTGTTGGGGATCCTATTAGTTAGATGAAATAGTCATTACTTAGATGAATAAAGGGATCAACTTGGGCTAAGTCGATCTGCGATGCATATTTAGGGTTGTGAGCTTCATTAGTCAAATTGGTTATTTCTTAGTTGGTTGACCAGCTACTATTGGCGATGTCTGTTCATGTATGGTACTTTTAGGAGCCAGTGCACATTAGACAATCTAACTATATGGTCTATGCAAGGTGAAAACCAACAAATTCCTTCCAAATATTTTTGCTTTAGGTGAAATTTTGAGGAGTTATTATTTTTCATTGCTTGGTACCTAAAAAGCCTATACATAATATTCAAGAAATTTTAGTGATAAAGAGTAACAAATTACAAAAAGAGACCTAATAATGGCATATTAGGGCTAATTGGGCTAAGATATGTGGGGAAAAATCCTTCAAAATATTACATGTTTTAAATGTTATCAACCACATGAAGCATATTACTTGCTTGTCCTTAAGATAGAGTTAGGTCAATTTTATTCTAGATCCGGCCTCTCTCTCTAGGGTTTGCTCTGGCCTCTCTCTAGGTTCCCTAGCGGCGTCCGCTGGGGGGAGGGAGCACCTCCTCGGTGCTTTCCTCCCCCTGGCCCTTCATAGGCCATGATCCTAGTTTTGTAGGCTATAGAATTTACTGGAGAAAGGGTTTCGATCAGTGAAAAGCATGGTGCTACAATTCGTTGATGGGAAGCGTATAGTCGAGGGGCGTCACCTTAGATGTTCGGTTGGTGAGGTGATGTGCAACGTCGTGGGGAGCAGTCTGGGCTAGAGGAGTTGCAGTTCGACCTGGTCGATTCCTATCTATTCAAGCGTGACGGTTGGAAAGAGCTTTTCCCATCCAGGGCTTCTTCGGCATTGTTCTATCCTACATGTGATGGACGAGTTCCCCTTATCCCTCACAAGCACCTCCCCCTCCTACTTTCGAGTGAACCTCGGGTCTCCTGGGTGACGATGGCTCCTCGTCCCTACCCTGGCTGGGCAGCACATCCTTTCAACCATCAACGACGAGGTGGGGCGGCCCGCCTTCAGGTTGCTTCTGCCTCTCGGCGACGTGCCTCCCTCAACCAAGGTGCCAAGCCCTCTCCTCAGAGTTGGGCGACTCAGCTCGGAGACCAAGCCTGACCATGGGCTCTTCCTTTGCAGTCGCAGGGTAGCTTGGGTTACCCATCCTGTCCTGCTGGATGGTGGCTATTTCTGCCTAGTCCCCGACACCTTCAAGCTCCGAGTGCACACCAGACATTTTTTGGCAGCCTCGATTCGACCTCGACTTGATTGGCGATGGTGATGGCGGCTGAGCACTGGGCGGCTGTCGAGATCGGGCGATTCGCCTCAGGTTGTTTTCTCCTGATGTCGATGCCTCCCTCCTTAGTCATTGGATGGCCCTCCTCTTCGGACCTGGGCAGGTCAGTGTCGGGGCCAAGACGACCCTAAGATGGGGAGGAGTCATGTTGCTCCCTACGGGACACTGTCCATTTTCCTCCTGAGAGGGATGTGCAAGTTGGTAAACCAACTGTTCGGTCGTTGACATGGTCCTCAATGAACACATGCGAGGGGTTTCCTGCTGCGATGGTGGCACCCTGTTCTAGGGTTCAGATCCTCGACCTTTTCTAGGTCCTGGATTCTAGTTTCAATTTTGAGTCTTCTTGTTGGACACGAAGGTGGTGGCTCTCCGTCTAGGTGTGGCCAAAACACGATGGTGGGTTTGGGTGTCCCCTACCTGGGAAACATCTTTTAGATGTTTGTTGGGATGCTTCCATGATTCTGTCTCTATCTACTCGTCCAATTCACCAAGACACTAATCAGTTCTGCTCGGTGCCTTCATTCAAGCTTTGTATTTCTTCTGACCACTAACCTCAGAGGATGATCATACTGCCATGTGTGAAGGAGTAATATGATGTTTGAATGGAGCATTGTCCCAGTCTGTTCAGTTGTCTTTGGAGTCTTCTTTGAGAAGATGGTTTGACAGGAGGTTCACCCTTTGGGTGCTAGTGGGGTGCTTCTATGCAAACAGTAGCATTCAATGCATGGTCTATGGTTCTTGCATAAAGAAATAACCAGGTCCGCTTGGCAGTTTCTTTTGCTTGCCAGAAACTTGAAGACCTGGATGATAGCAGTGGAGGACTCTGCAATATTGCTCCTGAGATTCTGAGGTTGCTGAAGTGATGTTTCAGACGCCCATGTTGCCACAATTTCAGAGGATGAGTCTATTGCCAGTGTTAGCATGTGTAGTTTGGATAGTCGGTTCAGGTTCTCTGTCATCTCTTGAGTTATTTTTGTGGGTTTGTTTTGTTCTTTTATCTAGGTAGATGGATACTGTGTAGCTTGTGTTTAGTTTGTTTCTCTGGTTGTTTGGATGTCTTCATCCAAGACTGTAATGGGGACGCAAACTCTTTTGTGTCCAAAGTTTTGGTAATACAGTAACACACTTTTTGGACCGACCAAAAAAAAAGATAGAGTTAGGTCGATGATTCAAAGATAATAAAAAACTAAGTTTTGGGAGGAAACTAATTCTACAAGAGTCAATATAAATGTGTAGCCATGAAATATTGCTTCCGAACATACCCTAACTATGTAAACAAAGTCATGTTGGTGCAATAATGAGGAAGTTTATGACAACATTAAGAAAAAATGTTGCAATCCAACAAAATCATTGAAATGCAAATTTTACACAAGCAATGAAGTGAATTCACAAAGAATATTTATCTGTGTGATGAAGGTGAGAGATATATTTTCCTTGAAAATTAGGCATTATCAAGCCATTTTCCCCATAAAGGTTTCTCCTGAACGAACCCTAACCATGCATACAAAGTCCTATCGGTGAAAGATTACAGAAATCCTATGCACTATTAAGTATGTGTGTTGCAACCGGAGAAAATTCATTGGGATGCATATAATATACACGAGATTAAGTGCAATCACCAAAAAGTATCATGTGAGTGATGAATACAAGAAATGAATTGTACTTGAGAATTCATGTACAACAAATTAGGAGAAACACATATCAGACTTATTTATGTCCTAATATATATATAGAATAAAAATAAAAGACTCAAATGACTTATATGACCTCAATCTGCATCAAAAGAGATAACGTAGCAAGAAACACTTCCCACAACATAGTTGAATTGGCTCAAAGCAATGAGTCAACCTCCCAATACCGTGCTTAAACCATAAATGCACCTAGGAATATTGTATATTTCATCTAGGGTTTCCTATAGATACTCTATTGAGTTTCTAGGTAACATTGTTGAGCATGGGATGACTTATGGGAACAATATCCCACCCTCACATAATCACCTTAAAATCACCTATAAAATCAAATAAGCATTCTTTAATTTTTTTAATCTTAGGATTTTATTACTACATAATATTCTATCAAACCTGAGTGTTGATCATTTTAAAGTTGTTATTCTTCTATATATTTCTGCACTTTTTCATTATTTTGTAGGTGACCAAGCATCTTTTTCACACTTCCTACTTTTCTTTGACTCTATTCTATGAGAAGATGCAAAGATCCTCAAAAGTATCAAAATTCCATTAATATGAATTCAAAACTTATTATTTCATGTATGACATGACAATGAAGATAGTTCTAGTCAAAAAATCCTTAGACTAGCATTGGACTCATAAAAATGCTATTAGATGTTTGATCAAACACTAGTTAGAAAAGTAAATGCAAGTTCATCATCCAAAACATGAAATCGATTAACAAGAAGATCTAACTCATAAAAATGTGGCGAAAGATTAAAAACATTAGAGTTCTTTATGAAACTAGAGATAAAATCATATGCATATATGCTTGTGAAACTAATTATACAGACAGACCTATAGACACACATGAAGACATATTGACACACACATACACACTCAAACACACACACACACATATATATATATACATACATATATATATATATATATAGTTTTTGTTACTTGAGGGTGACACAATGTAGCTAAAAGCCCCAAATTATAAATACAAGGCCAAAATTTTAAATGAAAATAAATATATTTATGATATGTTGTTATAAAAAAGTAGGTCTTTGTCTACAAAAGAGAAATTTCTTATAAAAAGTTCACTACCCAAGTATAGCTATAATGCAAATTTTTAGTAATTTTACTGAAATTATAATAACTTCCCCAGATTATAACATTTTTTATTAGTAGCATAGTTATAACACTCTTGCATGTATTATAAGATCTCTCTCCCCCCCCCTATATATATATATATATATATATATATAGAAAGAGAGAGAAAATGAAAGAGATAGAGAGATAGTGTAAGGAGTGGGACTTGATAGGGGATCTACTCTCTTACTTGAGGGAATAATAGAATACCATCCAATTCCAAACATGATAATAATTTTCCACAAAGGATGATGAACTAATATCCAAGTATGTGCTATATCAAATGCCAAAAATATATAAATAAAAGATAATAATCTAACAATTACAATTGTCATTTCTATCATAGTTTAATCACATGCGTGGTGAATACAAATATAAAGGAAACTAAAATATAACTAAGGGGTTGCAGAGGGCAACCTGGCTCTCCAAACTATCTCCAAGAAAAGATCACTCATGTTCAGGCTACAACTCACAATCACCTATGACAAGATGTTTTCCACATAACAAGTTGGGAACACCCCCACAAGGGAGGATAAGGTGTAACTTTATCAGAAAAAGTTTTCATGTGCTTAAAATAGAAATCAGACAACACAATATGATAAACTACATCAAAAGTAAAGCTTACATGGTTCCCAATGAAGAGGAAGGCAAAACATCCAAATGGATATCAAAGGAAATCTTTGTATAATAATACAAAGGGATTATATGAAGAAGCAATAAAGTCTGCAATTAATTCTTACCTTTAAATCTCAAATTAGAGAAAAAACATAAAGAATAAGAAGATTACATGCATATTAAATATTAAACTATGACTATCTAAAAGCAAGGACAAAATACTTCCACATCCTGTGCCTAGGAAGGAGGTGATCCACAATCCTCTATGTAATGGTATATATATCAAGTGAGAGTGAATGTGGGCTTGAGCGAGCACCAAAAGCCCATATGTAAGACAAGTTGAACAATGGGACCCAACCACAAAATGTACCACTACTGATAGATAATAACAATTTTAACTATTAATGTGAATTTTAATAGATATGCTAGACAACTCTTGCCCAAGCAAATCATCTTGTTGGATCAATGGGCTCTAGAAGGGGGGGGGGTTGAATAGAGCTTCACAAATTCTCACAATATAAATTAGACCACCAAATTATATATTTGAAAAGCTTAAACAAGCATCAATTTGATGTCCTAATCTAACATACATAGCAAGGATGAGAGATAGTGAAAAACAAGCACTTGGACAGGTGGTTTAGAGTGGTTCCATGTCCTAAACTTAGGAGCAATGTCAATCCACTACCTAGAGTGGATTAGTCTCTAGGATTTGCAATCCTGGTACTCTTATATTCCACAATAAGATTAAAAGACACAACAACCACACATCCAAGGGATTAGTACCTCAAGCAAAGATCTTCAACCTATAGAAGGAGCTTACCTACTTGAACCATGGAGTCTTTAGTCATCAACATGGACTTACCCACTCCTTTCTTCAAGTCTTCTGCCTTCAAGGGATTACCTATCTTCCTTGAGCGTTGCCTTACTTCTCTCCTTCACTCAGAGATCTGGAGAACCTATCTCCTTCACTTGGAGACCTGGAGCATCTTGCCTTCTTCAATCTTGAAGAACAACACCTCCTTCTCCTTCACTTAGAGAGGGATCTTCAACTTGACTTCAATAGGAATTGAGGTTGGAAGATGGAGGAGGAGAGCTTTACAACAATACAAGGAGTAGCTCTCTTACACAAGAACCTATCTCACTCATACTCATGAATTTGACTTGAAGGTGGAGAGAGAAAGGGGATCAAAGGCTTAGAACACTCTCAGCTATACTAGGACTAAGTTTGCAATGAGTGAGCAGCCTTGGAATGAACTCCAAGAGGGTCTATTTATAGTGGAGGGCGACCCTTTGAGTTGTGGGACACTTGGATATGAAAATAGCCATTTTTTGTTCAAAGAAATGACTCTATTTTCACTCAAAACACTCACCAACGGTCACATCACTTTAATCTACAATTTCCGTACAGTGCAATCGGTCGAGTTTCAATAAAGTTAACTCGACCAATCAAGTAAAAGACAAAACTGATATTCAAACGGTCGGTCGAGTTTGTCCTGAGGAAACTTGACCGATCACTGAAGATCGTTTTGAACATGCACTTGATTGGTCGAGTTCTGTGTAAACACAACACGACCGATGCTATCTCTAGAAAACTGACCAAGATGGATTAGCTGAGTTTGTCGTAGGGAAAACTCGACCGATCGACAGCCTGTTGTCAATCTTTGGAAAATGCATCTAAAGTGATCTAACATTGGTTTTTTATGTCCCAATCAATTTTCTCATCTTAGTTACAAGTCAATTCATCATTACCAGTGATTACAGATATGTTCTAAGGTCATTTACATATATTTTCACAAAAACACACTTGTATCGCTTTGACTTGAACTTGAGTCAATCTAGGGTTTTGGATTTGGGATCCTTTTCTTGTACCTAATACCTGAAATCAATCTTTAATACACATATTAGATACATATGAATGGAATGGTTAAGTCATTATCAAAATATAGGCAATGTATAACCTCTAGGTCAACATTCTCCCCCTTTTTGACAATGACAAACCATTCCTCAAACATATTGAAAAGGATGTAGAGATTATACCTTTGCTTTGCGAAATAGGGAGATTCATGAAATGAATAATGTGAATTTACTCCCCTCAATATGTGCTTCTATTAACCTACATGGTTAATATATCTACACAATGCAGTAGCAATATACATGTAGTATGTAGTCCTTTGCAAGTTCACATAATAAGCAGTGAATTGAACAAGAAAGGATCTCACTAGCAAAAAAGCAATATTATAGCAAAGAAAAACCAATATGATTGAGTTTCAAGACTTGAGCTATCTCTTGAAATATCTCTCCCCCTTTTGACATTATCAAAAAGGTGTGGGGGTAGAAGATCATAAGCCAGGTCCTCTCCAAAACACACACAACCATATATGCAAAGGAATAAACAACTGTTTAAAAGCATATATCACACGTAGATAAAAAAAACTTACAATTCAAGTCATGATCAAAATACAACTCGAGATGGAACCAAAGCATAGGATAAAACAGAGTAAAAGCCATAGAGCACATCAAAGATATTACAACTCAGATATATGTCCTCATAAGAGAAACTACATAACATAACAACGATAAAACAAAGATAAGAAATAGTACTGCTCAGAAGAATGTGCCAAGATGTTTCTTATACAAAATTGTCTAGAAAGATATATATGATAAGCATGCTAAACTATAAACTAAGAAACCACCTAAACATCTAAGCTATCTATATCAACAACATCATCATCGCCAGGTGTGTAGTCTTCGTCCCCATCAGAAGGAGGAGCAGTAGTACCATCACCATCATCAACACCATCACCATCACCATCTTCAAAAGCATACTCGTTGTCACCTTCATCATCATCAGCATCCTCAGCCTGGTCTGGCATCTCCTCATCAGCAGGAGGTCCAAAGGAACGTCCGGGCTAGCAGGCATTCTACTCAACCCAAGACATACCAAGAGCGTGAAGCTCATTGGCCTGTGGGAAAGATGGAGCAGAGTCACCCAATGAGGTGAGTAGGGTGGCCAGGGGCTAGAAGGTAATGAGAGGATGGCCGGAGCAGGGCTACCAGTAGAAAAAGGCGGCGGAGCAGCAGCGGAAAGCTTGGGAGCATGATAGTAATGATGATATGCATAGGAAGCATAAGCATTACCGGGATAGGGCTTGTGACGACAGTCGCCAAACCATCAAACAAATCATCATTAATTAAGTGGAATTAAACATAAACAACAGATTAATGAAAATCACTAAAAATTAAAACCATTTCGTGCAATAGCACTTGTTATACTTCACTTATATCGGGTTAGGATTTGTACCAAAATCGGTGCACAAGGTACTAGCATTGTTCAAACAAGTTCAAACTTGGAATTTAGGCTTTCCAAAAGCCACCACCTTGCATCATTCTCTCAATAATGATGCTACACCACATGAGTCATGTTCAACATGTGACATTTTGCATTATAGCCCCTCAATTTGGGTAAATTGCACTTTGGTCCAAAATAAAGGAAAATTGCTCAAACAACATTCAATCGGGACCAAACTTGAAACATGAGTGTGTCACATGATAACAAAGCACCTTAGAGGATTATATTAAAGTTCTAATCAACTTAATTAGCCAAAACAAATAGGGTTACCTCATAACCCAGGTCAGGGTCGTTACAGGGCTAGTAGGTGGGGTAGGGTGATGCACATGATAGGTTCATGTGAGACATGATGGAACACAGTTCCTGGTGTAGGTGGTCCTGAACCTGTTGATTGTATGCATGTTGATGCATCATATAACCCATAAGGGTTTCATTAGACACACGAAAAGACACATGGTTGGGTCTAGGAGGAGGCTGCGGTGGTGGACCTTGGGTGGAGGAGGGTGGGGTAGCTGAAGCGGCTGTAGAGGCAGAAGCATCAAAGGAAGAGGAAAACATAGGAATAGACTTTTAAAGAGTGGTCCCACTAATACAAACACCCTTTTTGATGACCGGATAATGGAAGTTAGAAAAGAGACATTTGTCAGTGGTGAACTTGAAAAAACCACAAATCAAAGCCGGGTAGGGTGGGTGGGTGCCTTTGGTGTTCTTGCCAGTGTCAAAGCAGGTCATGTGATGTAAGATATACCTAGCCCAGACACCGATATTGTTTAACAAACAATACATAATGACTGTGGTGTTTTCGGCAATGTCCATTTGATTTCTCTTTGGATGGACATTACAGTGAATCACCAAAGCCAGTATGCGCCTCTTTAGGTCAAGAGAGGAGGAGGGCAGGGTGGACTTCTTCTTATAGGCCACATCAGGTTTCTTCAAAAACCGATGAATATCCAACAACGTCAATTCATGGTGTTTGTAAAAACCTTTCGGGTCAAGAAGATCGAAATACTCTCCATAATCCTTATGCCATGTATCATTTTTCTCATCACCAACAAAAAAGACATTTAAATAATCCTCGGAGAGTTGGAAACGACGGCCGACGATCATAGAAGTAAGAATTACTTGAGTATTCGGCAGTGGGATGAGCGAATCATAGTTCCAATGCAAGTTGGCATAGAACTAACGAACAACCTTAGTTCTAGATAAAGAGTTGTTAAAGCAATCACGTTCGATTGCTAGGGTGGTAAATGGTGGGTGGCGAGAAGCCGAGAAACAGAGGCAATAATCGCTTGATACCTAGAGGAAGGATCGATCAAAGCACGAAAAGGAAAAGGGCTTTGGGGAAGAAGGTCCTTGTACCTATTTACAACCTCAATCGACACAAAAGAGGTATTATCAAATGGAATCAAATGATTATTAGATGAGGAAGATGGAGCATTGCTTGGAGTAGGACATTTTCGTCTATTAGAAGCCATGGAAACGAAAATGAGATGAAAAATGTGCAAACAAGCAATAGCAAACCTCAAACGCCAAACAAACACCACCAAATGACGCCCGAGGAGGTCAAGATCAAGGTTTCTAGGTCGATCTAGGGCTAGGAGCAGGAGGTTTAGGGCTGGGGTTGGGAGCTTAGGGCTAAGAGGTGAGGAATCAATCATCTATTTTCTAGTTGAAAGTGAAAATAGTCGGTCGATCCTAACTTTTAAGTTGGCTCATCCCGCGGATCGGTCGAGTTCTGTGTATGGGAAACTCGACCGAACGGTCCACTGAAGAACTACTCTCAGCTCCTGATCGGTCGAGTTTTTCAGGGTGGAAACTCGACCGAAGGTCAACCTGACCTAAAAGTCACATTCTTAGTTTCTAGCCATATATATGCCAATTAAATTCATTTTTCAATTCCATTATGTATAATTAACATACTTAGGCACATTTAGCTCATCATTGCACACTATTTTGCGATAAAACATGGAATTCGATAAAAACCCAAAAATAAGCAAAAACTAAGCATGTTTACAAGCAAGTTAGGCACATTTAAGCATATATAGGCAAAACAAGGTGAAGAACGACATGTGCAAACTTATAGGAAAGAGACAACTGGCTAGATCACTTGGCAATATCATCCAAAGCAATAAGCAGTTTAGATCGAATAAAATTAAATTGATCTCTAGCTAGAGGTTTGGTAAAGATATCTGCCAATTGATTTTCCTTGTCCACATGCATGATATAGATATCCTTCTTGGCAATGTGATCACAGAGAAAGTGATGGAAAACCTCTATATGCTTGGCTTTACTATACAATATAGGATTGTAAGAAAGATTAATTGTACTAGTATTGTCACAAAAGATAGGAGAAGCATCAAAAAATATGTTATAGTCTTGGAGCATTTGCTTCATCCATAGGACCTGGGCACAACAACTCCCGGTTGCAATGTATTCAGCCTCAGTAGTTGATAATGCCATAGTGCTCTATTTCTTGGAGAACCAAGACAACAAGCATGGTCCTAGGAGAAAGCAAGTGCCACTTGTGCACTTTCTATCAACCAAACAACCTACGTAATCCACATCACTATATGCTCTAAGAGTAAAATCCCTTGATTTTGGATACCATAGTTCAAAATTTTGGGTTTTGTCTAGGTACCTCAAAATCCTCTTAACAGCTATAAGATGCAATTTTCTAGGGCTAGATTGAAAGTGAGCACACAAGCTAACACTAAACATAATATCAGGTCTAGAGGCAGTTAAATAAAGTAAACTTCCAATCATACATCTATAGAGCTTCTCGTCTACTTTCTCACCTTCTTCATCTTTATCAAGTTTGGCGGTGTTGGACATGGGTGTATCCATTGGCTTCATATTCTCCATCCCAAAGCATTTGAGTAGTTCATTTGTGTACTTGCCTTGATTGATGAAGTTTCCTTCTTTGGTTTGTTTGATTTGAAAGACAAGGAAGAAGGTCAACTCACCCATCATTCTCATCTCGAACTCACTCTACATAAGAGAACTAAACTCCTTGCAAAGATCAAGATCAATTCCGCCAAAAATGATATCATCAAAATAAATTTGAATAATAAGAAATTTGTTAGAAGTGTGTTTTAGAAACAAGGTAGAATCAACTTTTCCCATGACATGCCCATTATCTAACAAAAAGTTCTTTAGTTTCTCATACCAAGCTCGAGGTGCTTGTTTGAGTCCCTAGAGAGCTTTTTACAACAAATAAACATGATTAGGTAACTTGTCATTTTCAAAGCCTGGAAGTTGAGCAACAAATACTTCCTCCTCGATTGTACCATTCAAAAACACACTTTTAACATCCATTTGATGTAGCAAGAAATTTTTATGACTAGCAAAAGCAAGTAGCATTCTAATGGATTCAAGTCTAGCAACAGGAGCATAAGTTTCATCAAAGTCAATACCTTCCTATTGGTTGTAACCTTGTGCTACCAACCTTGCTTTGTTTCTTACCACTTTGCCTTACTCATATAGCTTGTTGCGATAGACCCACTTGGTTCCAATGATCTTTCTATCACTTGGTCTTGGCACTAGAGTCCACACACGATTGTTCTCGAATTGCTCCAGCTCTTCTTGCATGGCAAGGATCCACTCATCATCACCAAGGGCTTCTTTGATGTTCTTTGGCTCTAGTTGTTAGATGAAGGCACTGTCTACTTGTTCTTTGTTGTATGCAGCTCGTGTCTTCACTCTCTCAAAAGGGTTTCCAATGGTTAGCTCCTTGGGATGATTCTTTGCAAAGCGGGGAGTAGGATCCTTTTTTTTTCTTCTTCTATCACTTGCTTGCCTTTGTTGTCGATGTTGATATTTTTTAAGATAGGAATTAAGTCATCTGCAACATCATTATCCACAACATGCTTGCTAACAACAGGGCAACAAACTAAACATTAATAGATTCCTCAATTTTAGTTTGAATACTCTATATGCCCTGCTAGTAGTGCTAGAGCCTAGGAAGAAAGCCTTATAAGATTTCAGATCAAACTTGTCAAGAGAATCCTTCATGTTTAAAACAAAACAAGGACATCTGAAAACATAGAAGAAATCAATAGACAACTTTCTACCACACCATAGTTCATAGGGGGGCTTCTTTAAAGAAGGATGTGTAAAAACTTGGTTTTGCACAAAGCATGGGGTGCTAACGGCTTCATCCCAAAACTTCTTAGGAGTGTCATACTCAAGAAGCATGGTCCTAGACATCTCTTGTAGTGACATGTTCTTCCTCTCTACAACCCCATTTTGTTGAGGCATACGAGGAGAAGAGAAATTGTGCGAATAACCAGTTTTCTCACAAAAATGCTCAAAAAGATCATTTTCAAATTCTCCCCCATGATCACTATGGATAGAAACAATCTGACAAGAAGCTTCATTTTCATCCCATTTATAAAAGATTGAGAAAACATCAAGAGTATCGCTTTTAGAAACGAGAAAGAAGGTCCAAGTATATCGAGAGAAATCATCAACAATAACAAGATAATACTTGGAACCACGAAGTGTTTGCGTTCTCATTGGTCTGAATAGATCAATATGAAGAAGTTCAAGAACTCTCTTGGTACTCATGACTCCTTTGGATTTGAAGGAGGATTTGGTTTGTTTCCCTTGTGTACAAGGTTGGCATTCCTCATCCTTTTCAAAATCCAATTTGGGAAGTCCTCTTTGCTCAATTTCTTCATTTGATGCATATTCACATGACCCAAACGGCGATGCCAAAGAGAAATATCATTTTTATCCACTACCAAGCATCTATTTAGTATGGGCTTAAGAGCATCAAGAACAATAACATAAAGATTACAGTTTCTAGTTCCCTTATATATAACATTGTAGGAGAGGGAATCTAGAAGCAAGCATTCTAAATAAGTAAACAACACAAGATATCCATTGTCACAAAGTTGACTAACACTAATCAAATTGTTATGTAAGCCATCAACAAGCAACACATTTTTAATGCATATCTCATTTCCCACATCACCCTCACCTATGACCTTACCCTTCTTATTGTCTCCAAAGGTTACCGATCCTCCTTTCTTTTTTATGAACATGTTGAAATGGCTGATTTCTCCAGTCATATGTCTAGAACAACCACTATCAACAATCCATCTCTTTTTAACCTACAAGAAAGAAGGATGTCGAAACCCAACTCAAACTTTGGGATCTGGGGTTAGCTTAGGGACCCATTTCATCTTTGGGTTGGTCCCCTTGGGCTTATAAGGACAATAAGTAGAGTAATGGTCATCACATTTACAATGAAAACAAACCATATGGTTCTTAGAGCCGGAAGTCTCTCCATGGAAGATAGGAGGTTCCAAACTCTTCTTCTTACCCTTGTTCTTGCTCTTTTTCTTACCTTTGGGAGCAGTCCCATCATATCCCAAACCTCTAGTACCAACATGTTTGGTAGAGTGTTCTAGGACATCATTGAGGGATTTCTTTCCCAAGAGAAACTTTTGCAAAGAATATCTTAACTTGACATTATCATCACTAAGGTTAATGACAGTAGTAGAAAGGCTAGCAAGATCATCTCTAGCATGCAATAGGTTGGCCTTAAGATAGAGGGTTTTAGTATGAAGGGAATCTCTTTCTAAAACTATGCTAGCATCTTCATTACTTTGGAAAATAGGTCTAGAAGATAAGTCATTTACTTTAGCAAGCAATTTGGCATTTTCATATTTAAGCAAAACAATTTCTCTTTGATAAGCATAAACTTCATTTCTCCTAACATCATCCATGAGTTTGAGTTCTACATTTTCAATTTTAAGACCATCAAGCTCATCTAGGAACTTTTGGTTTTCTATCTTAAGATTTTCAATATTTTTAAGATATACACCATTCCCAACCTCTACTCCATTATGTTGAAGCTCAAGGTCAAGAAATTGCCCTTGCAAAAAGTCTATGTTATCAAGGAGTAGTTTTTTATTTTTATCAAGGATTTCAATTTTAGCATAAAGATCATCAACTATCTTACCTAACCTTTTCCTTTTAGATTTGCATTTAGTAAAGGATGATGTGCATTCATTTAGCATATCAATGATAGTTTCTTTAGGCATCTCTAGTAGATTTACTTCACTTACCTTGCTTACCTCGCTTACCTCACATACATCTTCACTAGTAGATGCCATGAGAGCAATATGGCATTCTCCATCTTCAGAGCTTGAGGAGCTTGAAGAATACTCCTCCCATTCTTCATGGGTTGCATCTCTTGATCTTCTTTCTTTCTTGTACATCCTCTTGTACTTGCCTTCTTTCTTGTACTCCTTATCTTTCTTGTGGCTGCTCTTGTGATGGCTCTTCTTGGCCTTGGGGCAGTCACTCTTGTAGTGGCATTTTTTACTACACTCATAGCACCTTGGAGTTGAAGAGGAGGGCTTGCTCTTGAAGTGTTTTCCCTTTGAGTAGTTTGCCTCATGCTCATTAGGGCCTTCATCTTCACTTGAGGAAGGGTTGGGGGACTTCAAAGCAAGTTGTTGTTGCCGCACCATTTCTTCAATTTGTGCTTTGAAGGCTGTGTCCTTTATCTTCTTAGACTCTTTTTCTTCTCTCTTCTCTTCATCTTCTTGCTTGTCAAGCCTTGGCTCATAGGCTTGAAGATTACCAACCAGCTCCTCAGTTGATAGCTCACTTAGCTTGTACACCTCTTCAATGGATGCCACCTTGGGCTCCCATCTCTTTGGAAGAGATCTCAAGATCTTAGAGTTTATGGTGCCTTTGTCTAGTACACTCCCAAGTGATGCCAATCCATTTATGATGACATTGAGCCTAGTGTACATATCAGTCACTCTCTCATTCTTACCCATCTTGAAGTTCTCTAGAAGACCACCAAGCATGTAGATCTTGGCTTCCTTCACTTGTTTGATTCCTTCATAGGTGACACACAATTTGTGCCATATCTCATGTGCGGTGTCCCATGAGGAGATCCAGTTGAACTCAGATGGAGTGAGGTCGGTGTAGATGATGCTCACATCTTTGGCGTTGAGTTGAGCATGCTTCATTTCAGTTTCAGTCCATCTGGTGATGTCCCCCTTTGATCTTTATATTTGAGGTGGACTATTATCCACATTTCATAGCTCACACCTTGGAGGTAGAACTACATCCTTCTCTTCCAATATAGAAAGTTGGTGCTGTCGAAGACCGGAGGTCTCATGGAGAAACTTCCTTCTAGGTTAAGTGAACCAAGTGTCCAATCACCCATCTTCTCCTACTTGTTGAAGTAGCTTGGAGAAGACCTGCTCTGATACCACTTGTTGGATCAATGGGCTCTAGAAGGGGGGGGGGTTGAATAGAGATTCACAAATTCTCACAAGATAAATTAAACCACCAAATTATATATTTGAAAAACTTAAACAAGTAGAAATTTCATGTCCTAATATAACATACATAGCAAGGATGAGAGATAGTGAAAAACAAGCACTTGGACAGGTGGTTTAGAGTGGTTACATGTCCTAAACTTAGGAGCAATGTCAGTCCACTAACTAGAGTGGGTTAGTCTCTAGGATTTACAATCGGTACTCTTATATTCCATAATAAGATTACAAGACACAACAACCACACATCCAATGGATTAGTACCTCAAGCAAAGATCTTCAACCTATAGAAGGAGCTTACCCACCTGAACCATGGAGTCTTCAGTCATCAACATAGACTTACCCACTCCTTTCTTCAAGTCTTCTGCCTTCAAGGGATTACCTATCTTCCTTCAGTGTTTCCTTGCTTCTCTCCTTCACTCAAAGATCTGGAGCACCTATCTCCTTCACTTGGAGACCTGGAGCAGCTTGCCTTCTTCAATCTTGAAGAATAACACCTCGTTCTCCTTCACTTAGAGAGGGATCTTCAACTTGACTTCAATAGGAATTGAGGTTGGAAGATGGAGGAGGAGAGCTTTACAACAATATAGGGAGTATCTTTCTTACACAGGAACCTATCTCACTCATACTCATGAATTTGACTTGAAGGAAGAGAGAGAAAGGGGCCCAAAGGCTTAGAACACTCTCAACTATACTAGGACTAAGTTTGCAATGAATGAGCAACCTTGGAATGAACTCCAAGAGTGTCTATTTATAGTTGAGGGTGTCCCTTTGAGTTGTGGGACACTTGGATACAAAAATAGCCGTTTTTTGTTCAAAGAAATGACTCTGTTTTCACTCAAAACACTCACCAATGGCCACATCACCTTTTTCTACAATTTCCGTACAGTGCAATCGGTCGATTTTCAATAAAGTTAACTCGATCGATCAAGAAAAAGACAAAACTGATATTCAAACTGTCACACCCCGATCTCACACTAACCACTAATCATGAGATTAGGGCGCGACGGAGGGATTATCACACAAACAAATCACTGAAAACTTTTTCTTTTTAAAATCTCGTAATGATATCCGGATTATTGTTGTAAATTAAAACATAAATAACTATTGCGGAAGCATTTTAATTAAACTGGATAGAGAACATAAACAGAGTTTACAACATGTAATATTGTTTAACAGAAAGTAACATAACAGTTAATTTACATCTTTATACACATTTGCCATACGTACTCTCTCTCACCCATGCCATGTCCCAAGGACCGAGGGGAAAGGACTAAGAGACCACTATCTAACTAAACTAACTACATATACCTTCTACAGATTAAGCGTTAGGATGAAAAGATCCTTCTGATTCCTGGAATTGTCGTTGACCTGAAAATGTTTGAGTAGAGGTATGAGCCTACTCGCTCAGTGAATAGCATTTCACTTAGCTATCATTAAACAACTCATCAGGTTTATTAACTGAAAAATAAACAGATATACAGTTCAAACAGGGCAGTTCTATTGACATAACAGATATACAGATAATAATCACATTTCTAAGCATCAACCGGTATTTCAGGTAAATGAACAGTTATATAAATTTACTGTGAACCTACTTGATTATTTATTCATTTTATTATTATGCCCTAAATATATGCAGTGTACTCTGCATATAAAGATCCGCAGCAAGTTCATGCTACGGTCCCACCGTACAAGACTTAGCGACACACCCGGGAAATGCTAAGTCTGACTGCTGTCCTGGTCTGCTACAGGACTCTCAGGCTCACACGGCCTCACTGCACTCTCAAGAGTGTACTCTAGACTCCTCCTTTAACCTGAGCACACAGGCAGAGAGTCGGGGTTACCACCGTGACACACGCACAGATTATTGTTGAATAACCCCCATATACTCCAGTGCCACCGTGACACACGCACAGATTATTGTTGAACACTGCCTTTCTACCCTCGTGCCACCGTGACACACGCACGGATTATTGTTGAACACGAGTCACCGACCATCTAGACACACGCTAGGTAGGTCGTTTCACCCCAAGGTGCAGACCTCACGAGGGGTTCTACGGTGTTAGGGCATCTAAGTCTATTAACTGGTTAACATATAAACACTTAAACAGGAATATCACATTTACTGATTTCATATCAGATCACAACACACTGTCATTCTAAACTGACAGAGCAATATATTTCAAATCATAGTAAGTTCTGAGAAATTCTCATACCATGCATTCAGACAAATTAGAAATGCATAAATAACCCAACTTATTTCAATTTGGCACATACATAGCGAATTTACGCAATTGAACATCTTATTGCACAAATTAAAGAAATTTACTTCACATACGAGAATCATACTCAACATTTGTCAATTCTCTAAAATTCTCGAAAAATGTGCACATTAACCCAAATCTTGGTTTGTGCATCACTTAACTCAATTAAGAGTTAATTACATTTCACAATATAATTTAATAACAATACTTGAGAATTTCTGGTAATATTTCAAAGAAATGTGTCATTTCATGTAAATATCAATTTACACATATTAACGTCAAAAGATATATGCAATTAGGGTTTTCATGCATATTTTATTTATTCATATCTACTTTGAAATCGTACATCTGATAATTTATCAGAAATCTTCATTGTTTGGGTTCATACCCAAATTATACCATTTTCAGACATGAATTTCTAATTTCAACATTCAAATGAGCAATTTAGGTTCCAATGAACCATATAAATCTACCGACTCAATCCACACTGATCAATTGCTAAATTTAATCATATAACAGCGTCTAGAAGCATTTTATGAAATAAAAAGTCGGGCGACGCCAAGCGCTGCCCGACGCCTGATAACGCCTGTTATCAGCAAAATTCGCACACATAACTGGAAATATTCAAACGCCTGAGTTTATTAATGATAAATAAATGAAACCCCACTCACTTCGATTTGGACTATTCGGATTCGTCCGTAGATGCGTCCAAGGCCGGATTCTGGGCGATTTCGGATCGTCTTCAAGCTTTGAATAAATTAGCTTACTGTTCCTACTCACGGCCAGTTGCTTCACGTCCAACTGAAATCCATTGCTAGGAGCTATTTTGGGCCAAATTGATTGCAATTTCTGAACTAGACCTCCTAGCCGAGGTCCAAGGTGTTGGTTAGAAGCTTTGGCCGCCCCACGATCTCCTCCTCCAGGCCACGTACGGCCGCTGTGCAAGCTGCTGCTTGCCGCAGCCAAGCTACCTTGCGGAAGCTAGCAAAGAAAGGTAGGAAGAGTGGGTGGTGGGGGAAGAAGAAAGGAGGAAGGAAGAAGTGAAGAAGAAGAGAAGAAGAAGGGAGCAGAACGAGCTGCTACAAGGAATCGCCAACCTGATCGCCCCTTGCGATCATCCTTGCGGGCTGCTCCTGTGCGCCGCCTCCACAGATTGATCAAATAAACGGATAACTAACAGGGACAAATAACAAAAGGTTATAAAGGAAAAATTTTGGACATTTTGCAAATTCGATCCTGGAATCGAAAAAGTTCATAACTTTTGATTCGAAAGTTCAAATCAGGTCATTTTTTTTTGCTTATTTTCAAGAAAAATGCCCATTACAATCCCAAGGCATGAAAACAAGCTAATTGCACTGTTTTACTGATTCAAAATTTAAATTGCATCCAATCATCACTTTACTCAAATTAATCATCTTAATTATGCACTAATTAATCTTATGTGCTTGATTCAACTAAATCAAGTTAATGATGCACTAACCATCACATGAGCACATAAGTCAGATCAAATAACTTTAATTATGCTCAATTCATAATGCTTACCAATAAGCTTTGAAACGGGTCATAACAATCTCCCTCCCTTATAAGAATTTCGTCCCGAAATTCCTAAAAGAGAAAAGGAAACTTGTTACGCATCTCAGATTCAGGCTCCCACGTAGCTTCCTCTAGGTTATGATTCCTCCACAAAACTTTTACTAAAGGTATCTCGCGATTCTTAAGTTTCTTGATCCTCTGATCAACTATTTGAAGCGGTCCTTCAACATAGGACACATCTGATCTGAGCTGTGCAGGTTCTGGGTCAACTATCTTTTCCGTACCAGGGTAACATTTCTTAAGCATAGACACATGAAACACATCATGAAGATTTGCCAACTCAGACGGCAAATCCAACTTGTAAGCTACAGGTCCAATCCTCTCAACAATAGGATATGGGCCCATGTACCTAGGGGTCAACTTACCCCTCTTGCCAAACCTTAACACTCCCTTCCACGGTGAAACCTTCAGATAAACCTCGTCACCTACCTCAAACTCAAGAGGTCGACGTCGTCTCTCTGCATAACTTTTCTGTCTGTCCTGAGCAGCTTTCAACTGCTCCCTGATCACAGATATCTTCTCTGTAGTCATATCGACTATCTCAGGTCCAAGAATTTCTTTCTCACCAACCTCATACCAACAAACTGGTGATCTACACTTCCTGCCATATAGAGCTTCATATGGGGCCATTCCAAGACTAGAATGGTAGCTGTTGTTATATGCAAACTCCATCAGACTTAAGTGTTCTTCCCAGTTACCTCTGAACTGCAGAACGCATGCTCTCAGCATGTCTTCAAGAGTCTGAATGGTCCTCTCAGACTGACCATCCGTCTGCGGGTGAAACGCTGTACTGAACCTCAACCTTGTGCCCAACGCACGATGTAACTGATCCCAAAACCTAGATGTGAACTTAGGATCTCTGTCAGAAATAATGGAAACTGGAATCCCATGTAATCTGATTACCTCATCCACATATATCTTGGCCAGCTTCGGAACATCAAAGGTTGACTTGACCGGAAGAAAGTGAGCAGACTTAGTTAGTCTATCCACAATCACCCAAATCGAGTCCGAGCCTCGAGGCGTTCTGGGTAACCCTACCACAAAATCCATCGTGATGTGTTCCCACTTCCATTCAGGTATAGGAAGCGACTGTAAGGTACCAGCAGGTTTCTGATGCTCAGCTTTAACCTACTGACACACTCCACATCTAGCCACGTACTCAGCCACATCTCTTTTCATACAAGACCACCAGTACAACTCTTTGAGATTCCTGTACATTCTCGTGTTACCAGGATGCATAGCATACATAGAAGCATGCGCTTCTTCAAGAATTTGCTCTTTCAGCTCACTGTTCCCAGGTACACACAACCTGTCATGAAGATACAACACACCATCGTCAGAAAACCTGAATTCTGACCTTTTACCTTCCGACATATCCTGCATAACCTGCCACAATTCGTTATCACTCTGTTGCAATTCCTTAATCTGATCAAAGAAAGTAGGTTTGACCTGCATTTGAGCAATCAACCCACTTTGTCCAGTCACATCCAAGTCTAAGTTCAACTTTCGCATATCTACAAGCAAGTCTCTCTTGAAACATGCCATAGAAAATGCATCTGCTGTTGAACTTGACTTTCTACTCAAGGCATCTGCCACAACATTCGCTTTACCAGGATGGTAATCGATTGTCACATCATAGTCTTTGATCAGCTCAAGCCATCTGTGTTGTCTCAAATTCAAATCCTTCTGAGTGAAGATATACTTCAAACTCTTATGGTCTGTAAACACCTGACATGTCTCACCATACAGGTAGTGACACCATGTCTTAAGAGCATGAACTATAGCAGCTAATTCTAGATCATGAGTAGGGTAGTTCTCTTCGTTCTTCTTAAGCTGTCTAGATGCATAGGCCACAACCTTGCCTTCTTGCATCAACACACAGCCTAAACCCCTCCTGGAAGCATCACAGAACACTGTATAACCTTTATCTGCCTCGGGCAAAACCAACACTGGCGCTGTGGTCAACTTTTTCTTCAAGATCTGAAAACTTTTCTCACAGTTATCAGACCAAACAAACGGTGCATTCTTCCTCGTCAAACGTGTCAAGGGTGATGCTAGCACACCGAAGTTCTGTATAAACCTTCTGTAATAGCCTGCTAAACCCAAGAAACTTCTGATCTCAGTAGGAGTCTTAGGTTGTTCCCACTGAAGCACAGAATCAACTTTCTTAGGATCAACGCTAACTCCATCTCTCGAGATAACATGTCCAAGAAATGCTACCTCAGCCAACCAGAACTCACACTTGCTAAACTTAGCATACAGTTGGTGTTGCCTCAACAACTGCAACACTACTCTCAGGTGTTGCTCATGTTGTACATCATCTGTGGAGTAGATCAGGATATCATCTATAAAGACTACAATAAACTGATCTAGGAACGGTTTGAAAATCCGATTCATCATATCCATAAAGGCTGCTGGGGCATTGGTCAGCCCAAACGACATGACCAAAAACTCATAATGCCCATACCTGGTTCTGAAAGCTGTCTTAGGAATATCAGAAGTCTTTATTCTGAGCTGATGATATCCAGATCTCAAATCTATCTTAGAGAATATCGTCGCTCCACGCAACTGATCAAACAGATCGTCTATTCTCGGCAAAGGGTACTTGTTCTTAATAGTGATCTTGTTCAGTTGCCTGTAATCTATACAGAGACGCATGGTACCATCCTTTTTCTTAACAAACAGGACTGGAGCACCCCACGGCGAAGAACTGGGTCTGATGAAACCCTTATCCAGCAACTCCTGCAGCTGCACCTTGAGTTCCTTCAACTCTGCAGGTGCCATTCTATAAGCTGGCAGTGCCACTGGATGACTACCTGGATATACCTGAATCTCAAAATCAATGTCTCTGACAGGAGGTAAGCCTGGCAACTCTTCTGGAAAAACATCAGAAAACTCACTAACTACCGGCACATCATAAACACTGGCGGTGTTCTTTTCTGCTCTAGTGTCAACCACATGAGCAAGGAACGCTTCACATCCTTTCTGTAGCATCTTATCAGCTACTGCAGCTGATACAATGCACGTAGGCAGAACTTTCCTGTCTCCAGTAAAGACACAAGAAAATTCACCTTGTTGAAAGGTAGCTTCCTTCTTCCAACAATCGAGTTGCACTCGATATGTCTCAAGACAATCCATACCCAAGATGACTTGAAAAGTATTGACATCCAAGGGTATGAGATTAGCAGCAAAGGTGTATCCTCCAAAAGATAACAAGCATCCGGGACAGAACTCAGATAAAACTGTTGGTCCACCTAGTGGAACCCTCAACACTAACTCATCTATCAACTCTTGAGTTAACATATTAAGTTCACCAACTAAAGAGCGTCGTATGAAAGAGTGAGTAGCACCCGGATCTATCAAAACTGAAACTGGTATACTATTAAACAAAAGCATTTCTCCTGTAACAACTTGTGAAGAGATTATACCTTCCTGAGGTGTCAAAGAGAAGAAACGCGCTGAAGCTCTCCCTCTGCCACGCTGTCCTCTCTGACTACTTCTGCCACTGGGCACACCACCACCTCTGGAACCAGAAGCCACAGAAGAACTCGATCCTTCCACTGGAGGTTGTCTCTGGACATCATGAAACTGGGGCTGAAAAACTGGTGATGCTGCTGGTTGAAGCTGAGGGCAAAACTTCTTTTTATGTCCCATCTGACTACAATGATAACAACCTCGAAAGTCCGAACCCTGACACTGACCAGAGTGTGATCTTCCACAAGTATTACATACTCGCGTTTCCTGCCTCAGTGGACCAGTCACAGAGGTAGATGATCTAGATGGCCGCCCATAAGAAGAAGATGTCATCTCACCAGATCTTGGTCTGCTGAAACAACCAATACTGCGTCCCAACTTGGAGAAGAAACCTCTACCTCCACCTCTGTACCCACTACTGGACTGTCTTCCACTAAAGTCCGCAAATCTCTTCTTAGACTCAGGCACCTTATCCGCATTCACAGATTCTTCAACCTGTCTAGTAGCCTCAACAAACTCACCAAAGTTCTCCCTGTTCCTTCTGCTAGTAGCAGAAACTGTATGCCGAATTTCTGGCCTTAGCCCTTCCTGAAATCTTCTGCATCTTTCTATGTTGTCGGGAACAAGCTGCGGACAGAAGTTCGCTAACCGGGTGAAAAGCGCTTCATATTCAGTAACTGTCATGTTCCCCTGCTTAATGTTCTGTAACTGCCTGATTTTCTCATTAAGGAAGGTAGGTGGATAAAACTTAAGATGGAACTCTTTAGAGAAATCATGCCAAGTAAGCTCTAAACCTCTCCTCTTTTCCTCCACACTATGCCACCACAACTCTGCATCGCCAGTCAAAAGATAGACTGCATGATTAATCTTCTTCTCTTCTGGAAGCTCCATCAGGCGAAAGACCTTCTCTATCTGTCTAAACCATTCATCAGCCTCTGCTGGATCTGTAGTGCCACCAAGCTTCTTTACAAGCTCATAAGATCGCATCAGATCCTTACTGCTGGTAGAAGTAGAAGCTCGCCTATCAGCTTTGTACTTCTCTCTGGTCTCCAGAAACATCCTGTACATACGGGATGCTTCATCCACATGGTTACCACCACCTGGACCCAAGTACAGAGGATCAGGGCCAACATGACTCTCGGCCTGGTCATCATGATCATGACCTCTTCCTGCCATCTGCAATGATATAACAGAATATTTCCTGTTAGAAAACTACATATAGAAGAAAGACACCTAAACCTTAACCCTATTGGTCTCTTATCGTCCCCTGACCTGGACTTAGAGTATTCATATACTCAACCTATGCTCTGATATCAAGATGTCACACCCCGATCTCACACTAACCACTAATCACGAGATTAGGGCGCGACGGAGGGATTATCACACAAACAAATCACTAAATACTTTTTCTTTTTAAAATCTCGTAATGATATCCGGATTATTGTTGTAAATTAAAACATAAATAACTATTGCGGAAGCATTTTAATTAAACTGGCTAGAGAACATAAACAGAGTTTACAACATGTAATATTGTTTAACAGAAAGTAACATAACAGTTAATTTACATCTTTATACACATTTTCCATACGTACTCTCTCTCACCCACGCCATGTCCCAAGGACCGAGGGGAAAGGACTAAGAGACCACTATCTAACTAAACTAACTACATATACCTTCTACAGATTAAGCGTTAGGATGAAAAGATCCTTCTGATTCCTGGAATTGTCGTTGACCTGAAAATGTTTGAGTAGAGGTATGAGCCTACTCGCTCAGTGAATAGCATTTCACTTAGCTATCATTAAACAACTCATCAGGTTTATTAACTGAAAAATAAACAGATATACAGTTCAAACAGGGCAGTTCTATTGACATAACAGATATACAGATAATAATCACATTTCTAAGCATCAACCGGTATTTCAGGTAAATGAACAGTTATATAAATTTATTGTGAACCTACTTGATTATTTATTCATTTTATTATTATGCCCTAAATATATGCAGTGTACTCTGCATATAAAGATCCGCAGCAAGTTCATGCTATGGTCCCACCGTACAAGACTTAGCGACACACCCGGGAAATGCTAAGTCTGACTGCTGTCCTGGTCTGCTACAGGACTCTCAGGCTCACACGGCCTCACTGCACTCTCAAGAGTGTACTCTAGACTCCTCCTTTAACCTGAGCACACAGGCGGAGAGTCGGGGTTACCACCGTGACACACGCACAGATTATTGTTGAATAACCCCCATATACTCCAGTGCCACCGTGACACACGCACGGATTATTGTTGAACACTGCCTTTCTACCCTCGTGCCACCGTGACACACACGGATTATTGTTGAACACGAGTCACCGACCATCTAGACACACGCTAGGTAGGTCGTTTCACCCCAAGGTGCAGACCTCACGAGGGGTTCTACAGTGTTAGGGCATCTAAGTCTATTAACTGGTTAACATATAAACACTTAAACAGGAATATCACATTTACTGATTTCATATCAGATCACAACACACTGTCATTCTAAACTGACAGAGCAATATATTTCAAATCATAGTAAGTTCTGAGAAATTCTCATACCATGCATTCAGACAAATTAGAAATGCATAAATAACCCAACTTATTTCAATTTGGCACATACATAGCGAATTTACGCAATTGAACATCTTATTGCACAAATTAAAGAAATTTACTTCACATACGAGAATCATACTCAACATTTGTCAATTCTCTAAAATTCTCGAAAAATGTGCACATTAACCCAAATCTTGGTTTGTGCATCACTTAACTCAATTAAGAGTTAATTACATTTCACAATATAATTTAATAACAATACTTGAGAATTTCTGGTAATATTTCAAAGAAATGTGCCATTTCATGTAAATATCAATTTACACATATTAACGTCAAAAGATATATGCAATTAGGGTTTTCATGCATATTTTATTTATTCATATCTACTTTGAAATCGTACATCTGATAATTTATCAGAAATCTTCATTGTTTGGGTTCATACCCAAATTATACCATTTTCAGACATGAATTTCTAATTTCAACATTCAAATGAGCAATTTAGGTTCCAATGAACCATATAAATCTACCGACTCAATCCACACTGATCAATTGCTAAATTTAATCATATAACAGCGTCTAGAAGCATTTTATGAAATAAAAAGTCGGGCGACGCCAAGCGCTGCCCGACGCCTGATAACGCCTGTTATCAGCGAAATTTGTGCACATAACTGGAAATATTCAAACGCCTGAGTTTATTAATGATAAATAAATGAAACCCCACTCACTTCGATTTGGACTATTCGGATTCGTCCGTAGATGCGTCCAAGGCCGGATTCTGGGCGATTTTGGATCGTCTTCAAGCTTTGAATAAATTAGCTTACTGTTCCTACTCACGGCCAGTTGCTTCACGTCCAACTGAAATCCATTGCTAGGAGCTATTTTGGGCCAAATTGATTGCAATTTCTGAACTAGACCTCCTATCCCAGGTCCAAGGTGTTGGTTAGAAGCTTTGGCCGCCCCACGATCTCCTCCTCCAGGCCACGTACGGCCGCTGTGCAAGCTGCTGCTTGCCGCAGCCAAGCTACCTTGCGGAAGCTAGCAAAGAAAGGTAGGAAGAGTGGGTGGTGGGGGAAGAAGAAAGGAGGAAGGAAGAAGTGAAGAAGAAGATAAGAAGAAGGGAGCAGAACGAGCTGCTACAAGGAATCGCCAACCTGATCGCCCCTTGCGATCATCCTTGCGGGCTGCTCATGTGCGCCGCCTCCACAGATTGATCAAATAAACGGATAACTAACAGGGACAAATAACAAAAGGTTATAAAGGAAAAATTTTGGACATTTTGCAAATTCGACCCTGGAATCGAAAAAGTTCATAACTTTTGATTCGAAAGTTCAAATCAGGTCATTTTTTTTTGCTTATTTTCAAGAAAAATGCCCATTACAATCCCAAGGCATGAAAACAAACTAATTGCACTGTTTTACTGATTCAAAATTTAAATTGCATCCAATCATCACTTTACTCAAATTAATCATCTTAATTATGCACTAATTAATCTTATGTGCTTGATTCAACTAAATCAAGTTAATGATGCACTAACCATCACATGAGCACATAAGTTAGATCAAATAACTTTAATTATGCTCAATTCATAATGCTTACCAATAAGCTTTGAAACGGGTCATAACACAAACGGTCAATCGAGTTTGTCATGCGGAAACTCGACCGATCACTGAAGATCATTTTGTCCAGGCACTTGATCAGTCGAGTTCTGTGTAAACGCAACTCGACCGATGTTATATGTAGAAAATTGACCAAGATGGATCGGTCGAGTTTGTCCTGGGGAAAACTCGACCGATCGACAACCTATTGTCAATCTTTGGCAAATGCATCTAAAGTGGTCTAACATTGGTGTTTTATGTCCCAATCAATTTTCTCACCTTAGTTACAAGTCAATTCATCATTACAAGTGATTATAGATATGTTCTAAGGTCATTTACATAGATTTCCAAAAAAACACACTTGTAGCTCTTTGACTTGAACTTGAGTCAATCTAGGGTTTTGGATTTGGGATCCTTTTCATGTACCTAATACCTGAAATCAATCTTTAATACACATATTAGATACATATGAATGGAATGGTTAAGTCATTATCAAAATATAGGCAATGTATTACCTCTAGGTCAACATCATCAATTTAGGGTTTCCATCTATAAAATTTGACAATAATATGAAATAACATAATAAGGGTTTCAAATATAATAAGTATCAATAAGATAAAAGAAAATAGATTCAGTTTGCACTTGCATCGATTTTTATGATAAATTTTAGTGAACTAGACCCAATGTAGTAAAATAAATATAACTAAGTGACATTCAAAGCAATATACCACAATCAAGTAAAAGAGAGAGGAAAAGTGTAAATCACTGTCTAATATGTACCTCAAGCTTGAGTATCAACATGTCAAAGCTCTAGACCAAGATCCAGACCCGGGCCTAAAGATACCTACAAAATATTCAGATGAATTAAGGCTTATGCTCCCATAAACAAAACCCTTAAAATGACCTTTTTACCATGACTGGTTTGGGTTATGAAAATTGCATAATGAAATAGAAAAAAAATTCACAATTTAAAAACATATTTATCTATTAGTTTCTAAACTATGAATAATTCGATATTAATTTTATTAATCAAGTATAATCAGGAATATCCTAGAAATCATGTGTTTAATTTATTGGAATAAGTTCACAAAAACTATACCAAATGATAGCTATTATTATCTTGATTCTAAAAAATATTTTATTTATTTTTTGACTTATACATTAAGTATTATGAATTGTCTAATTTAAATAAATAAATTGAAATAATGAAATAAAATTAAGGAAAAAGACCTTACTGCACCTACATTACAAATCAAATAATGATGTGTGACATGGCATATAGGTCAATATACCTTACATATATATGTGCAATCAAAAGTGAAAAGGATCAAATTACAAAATTACCCATGGGACGCATGCTGAAAAACATGTAAATAAATGGTCAAGAATGTAAAGCCCTGGGTATTCATCCTCTCCCTAGTTCTAAACAACTCGTGCATGAAACATAGCCACTAAAGCTCAGATCCTTCAACCCAAACTCTTATACCCAGATAATATCAGAAAACTAGCCTCAAAATAAAACTCCCCATGATTGCTTGATGTCAAACACCTCAAACATGAGGTCTTTGTTGAACTAAATGCCCAAGAGAATCCTCTACCATTACTGTTCATGTGATGAAACATCAACACTCTCAACACAACTTATTGAGGGCCTATTTCCTCAAAATAGATCTGTGACACTCTAAAATAGGGCATCAAAGTTAACGATAGTAAAAACATGGCCAACACTATCAACACAACATGACAAATTGAACCCTACGGACCCCTAGAAAGAAAAGCATGAAAACTATCACACATTCAAACCTATTAATTCATAGTTTCAATGCCTTATAGTTAGGTTGTTGATCAAAACCCAAGTAGAGCAAAGCTTTTGATCAACCTAGGTACCATCATAGACCCCTTGCTCGCAGCCAATAGAAGTGGATTTGAGGAAGATAGTTGTAGGGCCACCAAAAATAAATGGAGGCTTCAAAAAGGTTACTAAGGGATTCAGAAAAGTTTTTGAAGCAATACATACATACTAGAGTGTCTGGAGTATCAGGATTCCCAGTGGGGACCAGAAACATGAGGAAGAGGAAATCCTGAAGTCGAGTGAGATATCACAGCCACAAAATCCAATCAAATCTAGGTCTATCAGTTCAGAAAAGGGGGAGGAACACTGAGGAGAGGAGATCTAAGGGAGTGGAAGAGAGGAGAGAAATAGAATCAAAGAAGTATGGAAGTAAAGGTCACACAGACTATAGAGTCTAAGAAGAAGAGGGACACAAGGTAGAAGATAGGTTGTTCACTATGCGATGTAGACCCAACGACTCATGAAGAGCCTGAGATAAACCAAGATGTGAAGCTAGCATGATGCATGACTATATGCAAGAAGTGGAAATGTCAGGGGAAAATAAATCATGTGAAAAGAAAACTAGGAAAATCATACTTTAAGAAAACTAAGAAACAATTGACTTACACAGGGATTAATATTTAGATATTTTCTTCTCTAATTAAATTGAGATAGTAAATATTATCCCATTAACTTAAAACTTTGAAACTAGACTCACTAAAACCCAAATAATCCAATTTTAAGGTTATTTAAAATTTGAAATTATCTCGTATGAGTTCTAATACAATTAATGTTTCATTCAATTATCTCAATATTCATTATCATATATTAACATTTATCATCAACATCTAGTGTTTTAGAGTCCTATGTCCAGATATTCTTTCCACATAGTTAAATCAAGTTATCTTTCATGAAATATGTCATTTTACTTATTTAACCCGTTAATTACATTATTAACTTATATGACGACTCACTAATCATTTCTATTACATGAATAATCAAATTTTTATTCCAATACACATATTAAGCACATCAAACACCATCTTAAATATTTATACATGTTTACACACATCCAATTCTTATTAATCGCATTTAGGTCAATACATGTGTAGTAGTGAACATAGATTAATAAATTACATATTTTCTAAACTCATTCACATATTAGGCCATGGTTAGGTTATTAGGCCCACTTAATGTATAATAATATATGTTGTGTGATTAGGGAACCTAGAATCACTAATGTATCATGAATATCACCAAGGATATACATGTTAGGTTACCTGATTATAACTTAGTGTTTAGGTTGACATGATCATTATTCATCTGACACACATCATTAACATGTATGAAGTCCATAATTAGGTTCCATATATATCCAAAAAATGGTTTAGGTCACCTATATCCATGGTTAGTGTTACATTAGAGTTATTCATTTTATGTGCATTACATGTAAAAGCAAGATGAATTAGGGTGTGTTACCAAGCTTATTTGGTCAATTCTAAAGATGCAGGTACATTAACCTCCTACTCAAGGAATTAGGCTTTCTATACTTGGGATATCTAAATCTTGGTATCTTGGTATGTTACCAAAAAAAAAGATATCTAAATCTTGGTATGTTGCGGGACTCCACACCTTAAAGAGGATCAAATCGACATATCTAAAGACCCTTGACCTAGCTTTTGGGCTAACCATGTTTGTTTTTCTTGATAATATGATTAAAAACTTAATATAATCTCTTTATATTCTTATCAAACATGTGACAATCTTAAGTTCTCAATTTGGTCCTGTTCTGATAATGGTTGAGTTGGTTTTGATATATATGTGCTTGTTTTGGACATGGTTGCAATTTACCCAAGTTGAGGGGTTATCTTGAAAATTTTCACATGTAGAGAGTACCTTTGATACCTTGGCATCATGATAGAGAGGATGGTGCTTAGGGGTGCCTTGTTATGATTTGGTTTGAGGAGGAGAGAGAAGGGGATGTGTTGAGTGCTGTTTCTAGGATTTGCTTAATGCCTATGTGGACGTTTGACCTTTTGGTTGACCGTTTGATGCTCTTGATTTTCCTTCACCATACTAGGTTTTCCTTGGTGATTTTCTGCAGTTGAATGAGTTTTTGAGTGTGTGGTGGAGTCCCTTCGGTCTCATGGACTCTCACCCTCTCTTTTGGTCACTTGACCTAGGGTTTCATGTGGTCGCTTGGTTTTATGCCCATGAACCCTTGTAGTCACTCGGTTCTCTACAACCATGGACCCTTGTTGTCACTTGGTTTTCTTACTTTTCATGACCTATCTTGCATGCATGGTTTCAATGGTTGCATGTTGGTTCTTTGGTGGACATGTGGAACCTATGTGCATGAAACCTCACCCCTTCCATCTCTCTCATACTCCCAAGTATATAACTTCTCTCCTACACATGCAAGCATTTATTTTAGCCTTCCTCCTTCTCTCTTCCATCTTGTGCTCAGACCTTATGTGTTTGATGGTGTGGAGGAGCTCATCCTTGGTGCTTGGTAGTTGAGATCTCTTACATGTGGTGATCCAAGCTTAGAGAAGCCATCCTTAGTGATCTTTGGTGGTTCTTTGATCTTTGGTAAGTGTTTCCACTTCTTGATCTTGTTTCCTTTGAAACCCCACCTCTTTTTCTCTTCTCTTGGCCGAACCCATGGTTCACCATGGTGGTTCTTGTCTTGGTATGGAGGTACTCCTACCTCTTGAGTCGAATCCTTGGTGTCACCAAGGTAGTGTTCAAGTTGGGTGGAGAATCTCCTCTCCCTTTTTCTCTCTTTTGTTCTTTTTGGCCTTGAGGTTTTGGGTTCTATTTATTGACATTTAACCTAAGTTTTTCTCTTCTCCTTTGAGGTGGTGACTAGTTTGATCGTGAAGGAGGTCAAAACTAGGGTTTCTTCTTACTTTGGAGCTTCTTTGCTTGGAAGAAGTTGCACCATCATCTAAGGCATCTTATAGAACTCTTTCCCTCTTCTATTATATCACTTTAATTCTACATGCATCTTTCTCTAAAATGTGATATATTTTTTTATGATGTTATCTTGATTATAGTTAAGTTTCTATGTTGATCTTGCATGTAATTTCTTCTTTATCTAAACCCTAATTCTTATGACTGAACTTTAGTGGAAGGTGATGATGTTGGTTTTACACACAACTAAACGTTGGTTTTGTTAGTCTTAGTTCTTGGTTTGGATTCCTTGGAGAAGATAGAGTTTTGTTTCTATTTTCATGTGTGGCTTTCTTGGATTTTAGTTTACCATATCATGGTTATGATGTTGATCATTTGGAATGCTCAATTTCTAGGGTTTTGAGCATGGTTCTTGCCCTAATGAGTTCTCTTCCTTAAGAATTATATTTTCAAGGTGATAATCTTTGTTTTGAAGGTTTGTTTTTCTCCCTAAAACGTCCTTCATGTGGTGTTCCACGTTGTAGAGGTTTTGGACAAGGTTTGGTCACTTAAAAGATCACCTTGGTTTAGGTCGCATAAGTGTTCTCTCCGGTCACATAGATGGTGGATTTTTCTTCGATTGTTTGGATTGAGGATGCCTTGGTCGATTGAACTTGATTGGTTTTCCCTTCGACCGTACAAAGGTGTTGATCCCTTTGACTATGATGTGTGATATCCCTATGACCACATGGATTTATGACCTAGGGTTTCCCCTTGGATCGTTTGGACTTGGTTGAGCTTGGTTGCTGAAGATGCCTACAACCAAGATGTGTCTTCAACCACATGGTTTTGGGACCTAGTTCTCTCTTAGACCTTTGATGAGGTGTGGTCTATTCGGTCACTTGGTTTTGGATACCTTATATTCTCTTTGACTATGATGTATACATCTCTCTCATCGACCGCATGGTTTGTGGCTTGAATGCCTTAGCTCTTTGATGAAGGGTTATGACATGTGCTGATGATAATGAACGTCTTGATGATGGTAGTTGACCCCCATGCTCCAAGAATATGGGAAGGTAAGATATCTAGGGTTTGTTGATAATGTTGAAAGGTAAAACCATAATTATGTATATGAGTGAACCCTAACCCTATTTCTAGGGTATACTATTCTTGTTGAGTTCATTGAATGGATGGCATGTGATTTACTTTTTCTCTCTCTCCTACTTGTGTGATTCTAACCATGCATGTCAAATGAATATTATAACTTGAGTGTGCTATGGTGGTGATCAAATGACACAGGTGATGTGCACATTCCATATCTACTTTTTGCACACATACACACACAAATTTAGTTCATTTTGCCTTCCATTTAGCCTCTAATTATACTTAACTTGCCATCTTCCATTTCACACACAAACTCTTCATCAATTTTCTACAGATTTCAATAGCAACTGCCCCTTGTTTTAAAAATGAGTGCAGCCACTTGGGGCGGTTATCACTCATCATTTGAGACATATTTTGATCAAGAAAAGTTGCAGATCAAGAGGAGGGTGATTTTGGGGAGGAAGAAGAGTTTTCTTGGGAAAGAACCTCCATTCTTCACCATGTCTTCTTCAAAAGGTGCAATAGAGTTTTTCTTCTCATTCAAGATTCTCAAGAGGGAAGATTGTGTGAGTTGAAGCAGCTCCAAGGGTGAAATTTTGTCCTCTAGTGGGATTTCTACTTCCCTTACCTTCACTTTTGGTTCCCTTAGCTTTTTTTGCTTTTTAACTATGCAAAACTCTGAAAAGTTTTCAATGTGCTTGAGTTTCTGCATTATGTACGAGTAGAACCTTATTCTTGGGCATGGGAGAGTAACTCTCATGCCATTACTCATGTGAATTTGAAATTTATATCGCATGCTAGTTAATTTTCTTTTCCATGGATGTCTACGGTGTTTGTTTGCTTCTATGTTTGGTTGGTCATCTTTTATACATGTTTTATGCTTCCTTGTGCTATTCGGGAGGATGTGTGAGGGAGTCGGGAGTAGTATTCATGGCAATATGCTTTCTTTTCCATGGATGTCTACGGTGTTTGTTTGCTTGTATGTTTGGTTGGTCAACTTTTATACATGTTTTATGCTTCCTTGTGCTATTCGGGAGGATGTGTGAGGGAGTCGGGAGTAGTATTCATGGAAATATGCTCTAAACCATGGGAGTGGCTGGAGAACATTGAGGGGTTCAAGGTTGTGTTCAAATATAAGCATAGATACAAAAGTGTTATGCGAAGATGAGAACCATCTCATGACACCGGGAGGTGCATGATGATGACAACCTCCTTGCAGGTTAATGACATGCTTTAATCTCATAGTTACACATGATGTGATGGTGTGGTTGTAAAATCTTATGACCAAGATCCTCTAAAATCTGAATTCAACCTTTAATTTTAATTCTTATGTTGTTTACTTGTCTTTTATCTATTTGCAACCAAACTATAATGTTTATATCGACTTATATTGTTGAATATTAGTCCTTTTGCGCCTAGCTACCTGTGCTCCCTATGGTTTGAACTTGACTAGAATTGATCACGTATACTTGTGGGTGATTGGCGAGTTGAGATATATAAGATTTAAAACTCGTTTTCCATAGGTATAAACAACAAGGTGATGGTTATGAGCCTTAATGAAACATGATGAGATCATATTGATGTGATGGGTCCTATGACCTAGTGAAGGCTCAATGCCTATTCTGAGGTGATATCCTCTCGTGATGTGATTAAGGGATTGATATCCCATAATGATGTGATATTGGTGATAACCTCACATGGCTATGTGTCTTTGATGATGGCCTTGTGAATGGTAGTGCTACAAGTACCATGTGATGATGATGTGAAAAGATCACACTTTATACTTTTAACATCTTTTGGAGTTGTATCATATCTTTAATTTTGTGGAGTTCATTTTGGGTTTATATTTTTTAACTTTATTGATGCTAAAAGATACCCAATTTTCTTAATTAATCAAGTGAAATTCTAATCATGTAGGTTCCATGTGCCATAGATCCATTCCAGTGTCAGTTATATTGTTGGATGGTGAAATGAATCATTCCTACGGGAAACTCAGAGTGCATATTTCTGAATACGTGGGGGTGCAAGTCAAGTATCTTCTCACATCCACAATTACTAGTGGTATGAGTTTGCCATGCATGAGGTGTTCTCCTTGTGATATGGATGTCATGCATGAGACAATCATTCTTTTTAAAAATTTCTATGCGTGAGCCTATTCCTCTAGTGCTGATACATGTACCAAGGTGGGCTAGATCAAGTTATGCAATTTTTTTGTACATTTTGGACTTTTCTGCAATTTACCCACTTGAGGGGTTTTCTTTGCAATTTGTCACATATATTATGTTCCTTAGATGTTATATTATCGTTCTTGATATTTTTGAGCCATGGGGCTCCTAGTTGAGCCATGGTTTGAATGTGTTTTCCTCAAGGGTATTTTAGGGTTTACCCCTTCATGGATGAGCTACCTTTAGTAGCTACCAACTAATGAATTATGCGATTGGCTGGGAAATTCGACAAAGGAAATCTAAGCAGTTCAATAGGGATGGTGGGGGATCTGCTTGTGTGTGTTCTTGTATATTCTTAATAATTTAAGGCCATAGACATATGGGGAAGCTACTTTTACACCTCATGCTTCTATCCTTATCTATGGGCTATATTTACCTTTGCTTTGCCCAAATTCGAAACTATGCTTGCTTTCTCTTTCCTCTAACATGGATCAATGAATCCACTCTACTTTTCTGCAGAAACAACTTCTCTAAGGTAGAAGACAACCTCTTTTTGGAGAAGAAGGTCTCCTAGAGCTCCATCTAGCCCTACCTAGGGTTTCCAAGGTCATCTTTTAGGGATTTCGACCAAGGCAACTTGTTTTCTTCCTTCCTTCTCCATTTTTCTTGATTTTCTCCTTCCTTAGACCTTCCTCCAGGTTGGAACCTTACTTTTCCATGGTGAAAGTGGCTCTAGAACTCAAAAATCTATCCTTCTTGTTTCTTTTTCTAGGGTTTTGCTTCCTTGTGGAGAGAAGTGCTTATTTGACCAAGTTCAGATCTGAATCCAAGGTTTTCTTGCCCTATTTGCTCAATATTCTTGCTGTTTGGGATCTGACCTACTCTATAGAGGTGAGTTATATAACATTTTTCACTTATATTGCTTACTAGAAGCTTGTTAGTTCATGTTTATGCCTTAATGTGTTGAATTAAGCATAGAGAAACCATGCTTATTTAGAATTATAAATTTTTGTGGTGTTCCCTATTTTGTTCCAGTTCTATATGAACTTGTAAGCATATCTACGACCTTTTTAAGGTGTAACATGATCTGGGACAGGTTGATAGCAACAACCTATGGTGCTAAGCACAAAATAATTGATGGTTCAAATTAGGATTGTCAAGCTATTTCCTTCCCTATCACACAACCGATGGTCATACCATTCAACAACCAATGGTGTTGCTATCTTGGCAACTGATGTTTGTGATCAAGGGTGTCAAATTTATGGTGACAACCTATGGTCACCCTCTTAGATCAGGTTTTGTCTCAATTAGATGTTTAATTATCATTTACAAAGTATTCTAATGATGTTATCAATCGATGATGACATTACCTTAATATTTGATGGTGTTAACTAAATGTATTACTGATCTAACAACCAATGGTGACCTAATGATCACAATTAACGGTGGATCAGGTCATCGCCATGTATGATGAGTTAAGAATGTAATTGCAGATTTGACTAAACCTTGAACCAATGGTTCCTTGGTTCAATTGATCTAATGGTTAGACCTATACTTCAATTGATAACCTTGAACAATGAACCTGATCCAATGAATAATATTGTATGCTTCAACATCCAATGGATTAGAATAAATCACATGGTATTATTTGTGGGTCCTAGTGATGATATTTTGATGGTTCAATACCATTAATGTGTAGTCTTACCTTTGCCATCATATAGTTATATTTGATAAATCGCTATAATAAGTGGATGTTTAACTCCCATGTGATCTAGCTTGTTATACCTAACCGTAGTGTAATTATATGATGTATATTGGTTATAATAAGACCTCTTGAATGATTAATGTGATAATGAATTACACTCTTCTTGTGCTGAAACCACATTGTAGTACTATTTGAATATCATAGTGCCTTGCCATGTTAGTATCTATGGACACATATGTGCTAATGATCTTTTGAGTCTTGTTTAAGGCATGGAATGATGATGATAACCTTACTATGAATAATGTGATGGTCTTAACGACCTTTGGGCATGTTTGAAGCCATGATTGAAGTGAAATCCTCTTCATGTTCCAATAAGGGTTAAAACCCTAGAACTTGTGATAAAATATTGGTATCTTGTAAAAGTGTGATGATAAGTGTGGTCCATTAATTTGCAATGAATGATAGCATGTGGTAATGTGATTAAGATTTATATCTCAAATGTTTTATATCTTTTGAAGTTGTTATACATATACTCTTGTTAGAAAAGAATTAGGGTTTGAATGTCCATTTGTATGATTTAGCCTTAATTCACCCAATTGGCATAACTAATTAAGTGAAACTCTAATCATGTAGTGCCATGTGCCATAGATCTATTTGAGTGTCAGAAATTGCCAGATAGTGAAATAAGTATTCCTAAGGGATACTCAGAGCGCATACTGATGAGTATGCGGGGTGCTTGTTATCCTGAATTCAAGTGTTAGGGAGGATGACAATGGTCATACCTAGCCCTCAGTTTGAGAACGGATGTGGTCGTGTCTCGGTGATTATATATATATATATATATAATATATGATGAGATTTGGGGACAACTATGGTTGTACCTCAGATGGTAGGGTATGCGTACCTGCCTCCTTTCACTAGTGTCGTGACATGTACCAAGGATGGACTAGGCTGTTAGAAGCTTGACCTTATGTGTTGTTGTGGTAGACCCGTACTGACCGGGGGCGGAGAAGATCTTAGGAGTCCGACTCTTCCTAGATCTTGTATGGAACTAATTTTGACTTAGTAGTGGTCAGTTGGGACTTGAGTGATATTTTTCAAATCCCTCAGGGCAATGTAATAAAAGAAGTGATATATATAAGCCGTGTAGTATACTGAGTATGGTTAAATATGTCTCACATTGTTTGATTAGTCTTTAACTTGTCTTTATACTATTTAGTGTTTACAAGATGATATCATATGACCTTTGAGTAATTATACTTCTTGTCAAGATAATTTACTTAATGACTTAGTATGCTTAACCTATTCAACCTGCTTAAATTGCTTATTCATTACTGTATCTTCTCAGTTCATTTACTGTCAATCAATATGTTATAATCAATATATGTTGGAGAGAGTTATATCTCTCACCGGGACTGGGTCTTACCCGTGGGTCACCACATTTTTTTTAGGTGGTCGCGGGCAATGAGGTCGAGGTCGCACTATGGAAGAGAACCAACCTGGTGACCAATAGATTCAGAAGGTTGGTTAGTTGTAGATGTTAGTAGCAGATTCCTTGTGTTGTCCCTGTACTCTCAGGTCTGGGTATGGGATGTGTTTTCTAGATGATATACTTGTATCGACACTAGATTTTGGTAGTATGTCAATGTTTGTAAATATATGGCATATACATGTGAAATATCTTTTGTATGCAGGACGTGACTGAGGTCTTTGGACCCATATGTAAATACTTATTATAGTATATGAGAATGGAATTTGACTTTTTATAAATATTCTAGAGTTTATTTACATTATTGGAATGGGTTTTAATTATTTTCACATTTTTGACTATGTGATAAATTAGTAGTTGATCGTGTTTTGTATTTTGAGTAATCTCGTTAGCGTGACAAGGTGTCACACACCAAAGAACATCATCCTGAACATTCTTTGTCAACTCATCCATAACAAGAACGAACATATATGAGATGAGTGTGGATCCTTTGTGTACCCCAATTATGATGGAAAATGTTGATGTCTCACCTCCAGGAGTCTCCACACTTGTAGTAGAGCTACCATACATGTATTTAATCAAGTCAATGCATTTGATTGGCACACCCTTTTTCCTCAAAACCATCCACAACACTTCTCTGGGTACTCGATCATAAGTCTTTTCCAAATCGATAAAAACCATGAGAAGATCTCTTTTTCTTTCCCTATACTTCTTCATAAGCCTCCTTATTAGAAAAATAGCATCTACTGTTGATCTACCAGGCATGAAACCAAATTGATTGTTTGATATCTACATTATAGATCTTAGCCTCTGCTCAATAATCCTCTCCCAAAGCTTCATTGTGTGACTCATCAACTTGATACCTCTGTAGTTTGTGCAGCTCTAAACATCACCTTTGTTCATGTAGATGGGGACTATAGTACTATTTCTCCATTTATCTAACATCTTCTTTGTCTTCATGATCTTGTTAAATAAATTTGTTAACCACATCACTCCTTCATCCCCCATACTCTTCCATACATCAATGGGAATACCATTTGGTCTGCATGCCTTTCTCATATTCATCTTTTTCAAGGCATTCTTGACCTCAAAATGTGAAACTCGTCGTATGTAAATGATATCTCTTGTATCCCTATCACACGAGTCTCTAACATTATTTACAGTATCTCCATTGAAAAGCTTATGGAAGTAATATCTCCATTGGTTCTTGATATCATCGTCCTTTACCAACACTCTACCATCTTCATTCTTAATGCATTTTACTTGACTCAAGTCTCTTCCTTTCCTTTCTCTTATACGAGCTATTTTATATATATATATATTCCCCCTTCTCTAGTGTATAGCTTCTTATAAATATCATCAAAGTATCTAGACCTTGCCTTGGAACAACCTTTTTTGCTTCTTTCTTTGCTTACTTGTATCTCTGGAACGTCGCATCATCTCGAGATTTGGGCAAGCTCCTATAGATCTCCCTTTTCAATCTAATAGCCTTCTGTACTTCATTATTCCACCACCAAGTCTCTTTTTGAGGAGGCCCACAATCTTTGGACTCCTCCAAAACCTCTCCGACAATCTAAGTTATGCAGGAACTTATGTTATGCCACATAGTGTTGACATCAGACTCTAAATTCTAAGTTCCCTCCTTGATGAGTTTATCATGAAAGGTTAATTTCTTTTCTCCTTTAAGATTCCACTACTTGATCCTGCTATCTTGATTTTTATTATGTTTTCCTTTATTGATCTTCATGTTAATATCCAAAACCACCAACCTATGTTGGGTCATGAGTTCTTTGCCAGGAATCACTTTACAGTCCTTGCATTCTTTACGATCCTCCTGCCTTGTAAGGAGGTAATCAATTTGGCTATAATTGTGCCCACTCTTGAAAGTAATCTTATGAGATTCTCTTTTCTTGAAATGGGTATTTGTCAAAATCATATCATATGCAACTGCAAAATCTAATATCCTCTCTCCTTCTCTGTTTTTGCTGCCATATCCAAAACCACATGGCCATTTAAATCACTCCCAATAATGATTTTCTCCTCTGTCGTTATTCCTTACATCAATTCATCTATGTTACCCTAAAAATCCTTTTTAGCCTCCTTGCTAAGGCCAACTTGGGGGACATAAATGCTAATAATGTTAAAAATCTTTCCCCCAAGAACGACCTTGATAGCTATGATTCTATCACCCATCCTAGTGATCTCGACAACATCATCCTTCAACATCTTATCAATAATAATACCTACACCATTTCTATGTTTATGAATGTATGTATACCAGATTTTGTATTATGTGTCTCTAATCTCTCTACAACATTCCCCTGTCCACTTAGTTTCCTGTAAGCAAGCTATATTGACTTTTCTTCTCATCATGGTATCTACTATCTCCAAAGATTTTTATGTGAAAGAGCCAATATTTCATGATCCAATTCTAAACCTTTTTTCTTGGACTTGCTTCTTTACCTGCCTTTGTCGAAAATGTTACCGTTGCGCATTTTTCACTACATCCGGGCTATGATGCGACGGGACTAGCTTCTTTACCCACACTCGTCCAAGATATGGAAACCCTTGTATATTTTTCACTACATCCGAGCGATGATGCAGTGGGACTAGCTTCTTTACCCACACACGTCCAAGATGTGGAAACCTTTGCCTGTCCTTCAACACAACCGGGTATCGTTGTGCCGAAACTCCTCACATATTTATCATTGCATCCAGGTGCCGATGCAGCACATCGCTAGGTAGGGATGCTCCAACGATATTTTTATAAGGATCCATATCATAAAAAGAGTGACAATTTTTATAGCTGACTGTCAACCTACCACCAGCCCTCCTACTTTACCCGGGCTTGGGACCTGCTACATTTGTACATAGAATGAAAACATAGGCGGATTTATATATGTGTCCTCCTCATAAAAGAAAAAAAGTACAAAAGAAAATGATCCGATCATCCAATCCATGTGTACAGCGGGGGTAAGATACAAATCCCCCACGTTTAATGAGAGTCATGTCACGCTCCATGCCACATGGTACGCCATTGCTTCATCTTGAATCTATGTTTGTCTAATATTTATTAATGTATTATTAATGAAGCAAGGGGGTCGCCATCCTCCTATTTAGGCATAGGATTCATTTTAGGTGGGACCGGAAGTGGGAGGGCTAGCTGACATGGGAGTAGGCCGAGTAGCGGAGTAGGACAGCGGTGGTGGGAATCGGCTCAAAGCATTCTTCTATTTCTGATACTGCTGGGTGCTGTAGTGTTGTATACATACTTTACTGGGAAGTGGGGAGCCACACCCCTTTTTGGTCACTGGATTTGACCCAGTATAGCCAATCGTAAAGCTTTTGCGAGAGGAGGATCCCTCTTCAAGCTTTAGAAGAGGCTAATCGCCGACTGGAGACAGTAGGTGATGTTATGGTAAGGTGTTCTATATACTGTTGTACTTTTTTTTCTTCAATGTACTGTGTAGAAGTATGGTATAGTATATAGTATAGTGTTTTTCGCCTTTATCGCATCGTGGCCCGATGCTGTCGTTGTTTGGCTGATACAGCATCAACTCCTGCTGCTGCTCGCTGCACCCCGCTGCACCTTCTTCTTGTGATGCGCATTTTTTGCATCTCCTTCCCTCCCTCTCTGTGCTTCACCACTATTTCCAATGCCACCACGCCCGCTGCGCCACGCCGCCCCACCACAACCCTAAACCCCCTTCCGCCTTTCCCCTCCTCCTCCTCCGCCGCACACTGATCCCTCGCCTCCCCCCACCCCGTTCCCCTTCTTCCACTCAAACTCTACACGCCGCCGACGGCTCCGCCGGGACACCAGATCTGTAATGCAGTTACGGATCCGCTATAGCTACTGATGCACTGCGTTCCGCTCACTCCTCCTATCTCCTCTTCATCCACCGCTGCCACGGCTCGCTTTATACAGGCAAGTTATTAGATTTAAGAATCTCTGCCGTATTCGCATTGCAGGTTCCGCCCCTAGCACTGCTTCATCCCTTACTTCCGTTTGCTCGCTTGGTTTTGTTTTTTGCTTTTGCTTCTTCCTTTCCCTTTTTTTGTGTGTTGGGGGGTGGGATTGCGGGGGTTGTCGTTGCGGAATCAGTCCTTTATTTTTGTTTCAGTCGCCGGGACATTGCTTCCGCCGCCAGCCCATCATTGGACCCCCTCTTCGTCTACCGGCCGTTGTGTGAATCGCTACTCGGCTACTTAGCAGCTCTGTTTACTTCAGCCACAGGCCCTCGTTTTCTGCAGATTTCGCCCGTTCGGTACATGTCACCTCCATCCCCAGACTTACCAAACCTACTCTACTGGCTCACCTCAACCATTTATGTCGGATCACCCAGTCCGCATCTGCTGTTAATGCGAACGACTACTTCTACTGCATCTGCTGCTGTTGGTACTTGCTTCCCCATTCCCGATCCCTCATGCCGCCTCCTCTTTCTGTGAGCCCAAACAACCTTGCTCACTCCGCAATATAGCTGCCTCAGCTCCTTTTTTTTCTTCTTTTCTTTCAAAGCTTCACATTATTAATCCATCCATCCATCCATCTCCCATCATTTTCTCCGCAGGCACCCAATCCGAGATCTCCAAAAACTCCTATACCGACCTCATCTATTGCCGTTACCGTACCCTTGCCCTTTTCCCTTCAAACGGTAACTATGTATTTGTTTTAGGGTTTGCTTAGCTTACTTTATTATGTGCTTTGGGGGTTGCTTATTTGATCTTTTGCTCTGATCACACTCTTCATTTATTGCCGCTATTGTGTCACATCTGTTCTTTCTGTTTGGGCCTGCTTATGATTGATTGATATTTTGATACTCTTACCATTTTTTTTTTGTGAAAAGCGTGCTGTACTTGCATTCTGCTTTTGGTTTCTTTTCCACTTCTTCAAATGTTAGATTTTTACATGCTCCTTGGCTCTTACACAGCTCAATCATATTTCTCTGCTTTCAGGAACGTGAACAAGTGCCCCCAGTTTGCTAGTAGGCAAAGAAAGAGAATCCAGAACCCAGAGGAACATATCCTTCCTTTCTCGCTGCTACGGATTGTGAACATAAATAACATCAGATCATAGACCAATAATAGCACTACAAGATGAGTCCACCTTCGGGTCCTTGTGAAATCACAGAATCCACAGATGACGACTTGGATCTCAAGGCCTTGACTCTTGCTAAGATCAAAATCAAACCAGAAGAAGCAGCAGCAGCAGCCATTGATAACAAGTCTCCCAATGCCAGGAACCACCACCACTCCAGGCCGTTGGCTGCTGGTCCTTCTCGTCTAAGTGCTATGGATTTAGCACATAAGAGTGTCGCAGCCATGAAAAGGCCTATTCGGCCGCCAGGGACATGCTACACTCCAGGGCCAGGGGGAGCAGGGCAGCCGCTGGATACCGCGTCTCTGAAGCAGGCGTTGAGGAGGCTGTCGATCGTGCAGGCGTCCGAGATGGCTGCGATGAAGAGGATGTCTAAGCCAGCCGGGGTGTCGACTGCCTCTGAAGCTGGGACCATCCAGAGGCTGTATGCGTCCGTGGTTGTACAAGCCGGTGGTGGGACTGGAGGAAAAGAGGGAAAAAACAACGGCTATATTCATATGTTCTCTGCTACTATTGCGGAGGAGAAACGACCACCTGCTGTGAACAATAACAAGCCTGGTGGCGGCAAGGTAGTTGAATGCAATACTAGTAACAGCAAACGAACGATTTCACCTAGGGTTACGAAGCCCAGAGTTCGGGATATTATGGCTTCCACATCTCCCAGAACTGAAAGAGAGCCATCTCCTAGAGCAAGGAGGGCAGCAGGGAAGCAGAAACCAAATAAATCAGGTGCCAGCCCACGGCTAGCTCGACCACCATTGCACAATAGGACGACCACTACAACTGCTGCGACTACTCCCGAGAAGGGGTCGGGGATTCCCACCCCATCATTATCGATCACGCCTAAAGATCTTGCTCCTAATAGATTTCACCAAACAGACATCAAAATCGTGGTGCCGGCAACTCCTACCAAAAAGCAGCTGCCTACCCAGAGGAAGGAGTCCGGTTGCTGCTCTGCCGCCTCCAATGCCACCGCAGCAGCAGCAGGCCATGGCCTTCAAATAAAACCCACAGAACAGAAATCCTATCCCCTGCCCCAGCCAGGATCAGCTCCAACCAGCAACAGTAGTACCCCTGATGCCAGAGCAGTCATGATGAAGAGGGTAGAGTTCCCAAGGAATAATCTGGAGAAAGGGGAGTCGTCTCAGAGTTCCAAGTCCAGCATCGGTGACTACAGCAGCAGCTGCTGCACCAGCATCAGCGGGGACAGCAACCAGAGCGGATACAGCGTTGCAGGGACCAGGCCTCACATGTCCAATGACGTGAGATGGGCGTCCATCCGCAGCGTCGAGGTGCAGAATCGTGGTATTGGGCTCATGAACTTCAAGCTTCTTAAGAGGCTTGGGTGTGGTGATATCGGTACTGTGTACCTAGCTGAACTCTGTGGTTCGGGATGCCTGTTTGCACTCAAAGTCATGGATAATGAGTTCTTGGCTAGGAGGAGGAAGATGATGAGGGCGTTGACCGAGAGGGAGATATTGCAGATGCTTGATCATCCATTCCTTCCCACATTGTATACCTATTTCACCACGGATAATCTCTCTTGCCTGGTAATGGAGTATTGCCCTGGCGGCGATCTGCATGTTCTCCGCCAGAAGCAGCCTGGCAGACATTTCTCCGAACCTTCGGCTAGGTACGTTCCTTTCAACAGAGTATGATCGATTGATCTCTGCCCGAAAATTGCATTGATTATTTTTCTATAATTTTAAGAAGTTTCTGCTATTTTTTATATTCCAGTGCAGCATCACCACATACTTTACTCAATCTGCGGAAGTTTTTAGTGCTTGGGATATTTTTTCTGAATGGATGTTTATAACCGCTACTGTTTTGATATTTCACCCAGAGATAAACAATTCTATTCTCTGCAATCGTGGAGTGGGGGTGGGATTGTGTCTATAAAGTTTGAGGAGCATATCTAGTACCTTTCTCTATAGGGATTGCGTTTCGGCTTAGGCGTAAATACATGGTGTGACTATAAAACGCTGATTTCTAACCGGTGGTCATCATGTTCTAGCCTCTGTTTTTTTTTTAAAATCATTATTATCAAGCTGCATTTCTCAAGCTCGGGAATCACCTTGAAACAGAACTCCCTACCCTGTCCTGTCACATGAACTCAGAGTGAGATGGAATGATCAAGGCTTCAAAGACAATTGATGTGTCCGTAACCTTTTGGCATTTACCATTAGCAACCCCCCACTCTTGTCATATCAGTTTCTCATCATAGCAAACAAATTGAGAACTTAATCAACTTATTAATTAATGCTATGTCACTAGCTGTCGGTGTTCATCTGCTTAGGAACTGAAATATGTAATAGCTGCTGCTCTAATTGTATATGTCTCTCTGTTCTTCAGCACATATGACTACAATCCTTGAATTGAAATAAAATGATTTTGATCAGGAGTTATAGTTGACTTTACTAATCAGGACAATACAATTCTCTGCAGGTTCTATGTTGCAGAGGTTCTCCTTGCACTGGAATACCTGCACATGCTGGGGGTTGTCTACCGAGATCTCAAACCAGAAAACATCTTGGTCCGTGAAGACGGCCACATAATGCTTTCAGATTTTGACCTGTCCTTAAGGTGCAGCGTAAACCCATTTCTAGCTAGAGCGTCCTCAGTCAATGCTGCAGATTGTGCGAGGCCATCGGGAGCTTGTGCTGGATCTGGTTGTATCGACCCTCTGTGCCTTCATTCTTCTTGGGCTCATTCCTCCTGCTTTACACCCCGCCTCATGTCCTCAGCCACGCCAAGGACTGCTAGAAAACTCAAACTTGACCAGGCCATTCATTGGAGGTCACTTCCCCAGGTTGTTGTGGAACCTACAGAAGCCCGCTCCAACTCCTTTGTGGGCACACATGAGTACCTTGCGCCTGAGATCATAAAGGGAGAGGGACATGGCAGCTCAGTGGATTGGTGGACGTTTGGTATTTTCCTGTACGAGCTTCTCTTTGGCAAGACTCCGTTCAAAGGTTCCGGAAATGAGGAAACTCTCGCCAATGTTACATCCCAGAACCTGAAATTCCCTGATTCCCCAGCTGTGAGTTTCCGTGCTAGGGATCTGATCCGAGGATTGCTTGTGAAAGAACCTGAGAACAGGCTCGGTTCACGCAGAGGTGCTGCTGAGATCAAGCGGCATCCGTTCTTTGAAGGGCTGAACTGGGCTCTCATACGGTGTGCTACCCCTCCGGAAATGCCCAAGCCTTGTGATTATGGGAGCATTGTGGCAGAGATTCTGAACAAGAAAGAAGAGAAGGCGATGGACCTCAAGGAGAAAGGTAACAATGCTGAGTTTGAGATATTCTAGGATAACTTCTCCGGAGTTTTCTTTCCAGACATTCAGGTGATTTGTCTTGCTTTCCGGCCAGTAAGGTGATGTGTCTTCTGATGTGCTGAAATTTCGGAGCGGAATTTAGTAAGTCAGAGATGAATTTAGAGTTAGGGACCCGAAGGAGTTTCCTTTTGCCTGTAATCTCTCATTTGCCATGTTGTCTGATGTAAAATCATTAGAACTAATGTTTCTGTATATTTGTAGTAGTAGACGAAAGAGGTTCATAATAACATGAGGTGGCGTTTTCCTTGTAACTCGTGCAGACTTGAGTAGTTATAACTGACGCAGTTACGGGATCTTGCAATCCATTTTGTTGTAACTTTTAACGTGCGCAATGTTGGCTCATCACCCATTGACTTTGTTACAAGGATGCATCATTCCATTTACTAGGTAACCATGCTTCGATACCAATGATAAAAGTTTGACATTCATTTTGGACTGGATATCCAACCTGCAGTTCTTAATATTTGACTTTCCGCCTTGTCGTGACTTGTACCGAAGTTCACGCTGGTCGCCGTTCATTGATATGCAATCAAGAATATATTCGTATTCTGCAAAAAATAAATAACGACCAAGGTAGTGTTAGATAAATGACTGTAGCAACACGTAATTTACTGTAGCACGTAATTACTGTAGTGTCGTTACTGTAGCAAATCACTTATTTAGCATGGGTTAAGTCCAATGTAGTGCAGCAAATACATGTGAGAATGTAGTGTTGTTTCTAGTGCAAATGACAAAGAAGTTTTATCCCATATTACTCACACCTAGAACTTTTGTGGTCCTCTCACATGGGGCACTAGTGTCCAAAGGAGTCATAGGAAGAAGGTATGCTCACCTCCTTGGTGGGTGGGATTGCCACATCACAACGCACGCCCGCGCGCGCCACGCCACGCCTAAGTAATTAATTACTCGTATAATTAATTGTTGTTTTCTTATTTGGATTTCTTAATCCTAATTAGAAAGTGTTTCTCTTTTACGTCTGCCGCCGTGTATTTTGTGAGCCCTAAACCTGAGTGCGAGAGTTATCGTCCCTGGAGTTGCTTTGTGGAGTTGTCCTCCTGTGCGAAGCGTGACTCAACCTTCCTGTCTCCGAGACGTAGCTGTCAGGCGGTGGTACCTGCAGTTGCTGTGCTGCACTGGTAGCAGTGTAAGGTGCACGTGCAACAATCCAGGTTCGTGCCGGACCTATCCGCAAGGATTGCCGAACACTGATTTTTTAAAGTAACACGTTCGTTTCTCAACGAACGATCTGGTTTGCGAATCTAACTCCTGTTTTTTGTTCTCCTGCTTCGTTTGTTCTTTGATTCTTATTTTGGATCTGCCTGCACTGTTAATTATATTGCACATGTCGCTGTTGCATGAACGACAATAACCAACATTAACAACAGTCTTAAAGAAATCATTATCTGTCGTTAATTAACTATGGCCGGTCAGGGTGATTCGGGATGTAAAATTGATACAACTAATATGCCTTAAAAGTTTACTGGTACAAACTTTGCCCGTTGGCAGAGTCGTATGGAAATTTGGCTGAATATTGCGGGTTATGACCAGTATTTACCTGTATCTGATGAAACAATTCCTGATAATGCAAACATTATTGCTAATTGGAAGAAGGGTGATAAAACGTGCCACAGGTTGATTCTGTTTGGTTTAAATAACAAACTGTATGATTCTTACTCAAAGCCGCCAGTCACTACGTCCAAGATTTTATGGGAATTGTTAATTAAGAATTTTAGCACTGAAAATCAAGGTGTTGAAAAATACTGAGTGTCTAAATTTCTTAAGTTTCAGATGGTTGAGGGTAAGTCAGTTTCTGATCAAACACACGATCTACAACTCCTAGTTCATGAACTCTCAGATGCCAAGATGGTGTTGCCTGAGAAATTTGTTGTTATGTCTATCATAGAAAAAATCCCTAAGTCATGGGAGTCGTTTGGTATGTCTGTGAAGCATCGCAAAGGGACACACACCATGGATGAATTAATGATGGATATTAATATACAAGAAGAACACTTAAAAGAGAAAGGGGTCAAGGTGCCTACTGATGCTAATCTAACTGGTAATCCTACTTCTACGAAAAACACCAAAGATAAGAAATCTAAGAATGCACATAAACCCAAGGCAAAGATCCAAAAGAAACCGAAGAACAAACCTTGTTGGACTTGTGGACATGTTGGCCACTGGAACAAGGATTGTCCTACTAAGAAGGCAAAGAAAGCTACCTCATCTACAACCGAGGAGGCTGTGGTCAATATGATGACTGCATCCTTGAACCTCAAGGATGGGTACATGTCTATTAAACCTGAAATTCTTTCTATTTTTGAACCACTTTATTGGATAATTGACACTGGGGCTAATGTACATGTATGTGCTGATAAATCCCTATTTGTGTCTTATCAGGCCTCTCGAGGTCGGTCCGTGACTTTGGGCGATTCCAGCTCTGCAAAAGTCAAAGGTGAAGGACGGGTGGACTTGAAGTTCCCTTCGGGGAAGGTTTTGACTCTTAACAGGGTCAGACATGTTCCAACCATTCGACGTAATATCCTTAGTGTCGTCATATTAGTTAGAGAATGTTATAGATTAGACTGTAAATGTAATAAGGCTATTATTACACGCCTTCGTGATTCTTTGTTTTTTGGCAAGGGGTACTTATGTGATGTGGAGAACTTGTTTAAGATTCATGTTGAACCTGTTTCAAATTCCGTTTTAAATTTGAATGATTATAGTTCTGTTTGCATGAAGCTTGTTTCATTCGATGTATGACATTCACGTTTGGGACATGTTAATGTTGCCTCAATGAAGCGTATGATGAATCTAGATTTGATCCCTAAATCTGAAATTAGCAACAATAAATGTGAAATCTGTGTACAAGCTAAATTGCCTAGGAAGCCTTTTCATTCTGTGAATAGGAATTCGGAAATTTTGGATTTAGTTCATACAGATATCTGTGAATTTAGTGGTGTTGCTATGAGAGATCAAAAACGTTATTTTATAACTTTTATTGACGACGCGAGTAGATACTGTTATGTCTATTTACTTAGAAGTAAAGATGAGGCATTAGATAAATTTCAAATTTATAAGAAAGAAGCCGAAACTCAAATCGGTAAAGTACTTAAGCGATTAAGGTCTGATTGGGAAGGAGAGTATACCTCAAATTTATTTTTGGAATTTTGCCAATTACATGGTATAGTTCATGAGGTCACTGCTCCTTATTCACCACAATCAAATGGGATAGCTGAACGTAAAAATAGAACCTTAATAGATATGGTAAATACCTTACTCCAAACATCTGGATTACCCAACTTTATGTGGGGGGAAGCTTTGAATACGACTTGCCATATTCTGAATAGAGTTCCTCATAAACATTCAGAAAGTAGTCCATTTGAGTTGTGGAGAGAAAGGAAACCGAGTCTTAAATATCTTCGAGTGTGGGGGTGCCTTGCAAAGGTACTTGTCCCTGAACACAAAAGGAAGAAATTAGGACCGAAAACGGTTGATGCCATATTCTTAGGTTATGTAGAGACAAGCTATGCTTATAGATTCCTGATTGTAAAATCAGATATCTCTGGCATTGAGGTCAATACAATTGTGGAATTACGTGATGCAACATTCTTTGAGGATGTGTTTCCTATGAAAACTGGTGTGCCCAATGAAGTATCTCAAGAAGATTCATTTACCACATGTTCCATTCCCGAGCACGTGGAAAGGATGACAAATGTGGGGGGTGACTCAGAACAAGCTATTTCTGAATCTGATGATTCTGAAGAAATAGTTGAACCAAGGAGAAGTAAACGGCCTAGGACATCCAAGGACTTTGTGTTACACCCCGATCTCACAATTTCCTCAAATCATGAGATTAGGGCGTAAGAAATGATTTATAATTAACACAAAGATCACTCTTAACTTTTTTTTTTTCTTTAAAAACTCTTATTTCATCGCATTGAACCACATAACATCTTAACAAGGAATCTGAACATTTCTTTTACTAATCAAACTTTAATAGAAAAGATACATATATAAACATTCATGATGTCTTTCACAACTTGTGCACATAAACCTTGTTAATTAGCATACATATCAAAGAGGAACAACATTACACATAAAATACTAAAAATCATTTAGTGAGACATTCCACTTATCAAATTCTGTATTCAAGCATCATCAAAACCCTAATTTTGGGCCGATTAGGGTTTATGCTTCTCAAACCCTAATTCTCAGGACAAAAGAACATTTAGACTTCTTATCATAGTTAAAACATCCTAATCGTGTTATCGTCATTAATTAGATCTCAAGAATGATTATTCCAATTAACCTTTGCAATTGTCTAGGTAAACCCTAGTTTACCAATTAAGCTCAGATGGGGTCGTAACAACTCTCCCTCCCTTAGAATGTTTCGTCCTCGAAACATAAACCTACAAGAAAAAAATACATCCAAGGTTATTCTAAGCTTCTAAAGCCTTCCATGTCCTCAAATCATGAGATTAGGGCGTAAGAAATGATTTATAATTAACACAAAGATCACTCTTAACTTTTTTTTTCTTTTCTTTAAAAACTCTTATTTCATCGCATTGAACCACATAACATCTTAACAAGGAATCTGAACATTTCTTTTACTAATCAAACTTTAATAGAAAAGATACATATATAAACATTCATGATGTCTTTCACAACTTGTGCACATAAACCTTGTTAATTAGCATACATATCAAAGAGGAACAACATTACACATAAAATACTAAAAATCATTTAGTGAGACATTCCACTTATCAAATTCTGTATTCAAGCATCATCAAAACCCTAATTTTGGGCCGATTAGGGTTTATGCTTCTCAAACCCTAATTCTCAGGACAAAAGAACATTTAGACTTCTTATCATAGTTAAAATATCCTAATCGTGTTATCGTCATTAATTAGATCTCAAGAATGATTATTCCAATTAACCTTTGCAATTGTCTAGGTAAACCCTAGTTTACCAATTAAGCTCAGATGGGGTCGTAACACTTTGGAAGTGAGTTTCTCACTTACAATGTTGAGGATGATCATGTTACTTTCAAACAAGCTATGGAATCTCCAGAAGCTAAGTTTTGGAAAGAAGCCGTTAATGATGAAATCCAATCAATTCTCTCGAATGGAACTTGGGAATTGGTGGATTTGCCTCCTGGTTGTTCTGCAGTTGGTTGCAAATGGATTTTTAAGAAGAAACTTAATGCAGACGGGACAATCAATAAGTATAAGGCTAGGTTAGTTACACACAAAGGGAAGGAATAGATTATTTTGATACCTATTCACCTGTTTCCCATATGACCACAATCCGAGTGCTTTGAGCATTGACTTCCATTTATAATCTCTATATCCACCAGATGGATGTGAAGATCACGTTCTTACACGGTGATCTTCAAGAAGAGATATATATGGAACAACCTGAGGGATTTGTGGGTCGTGAGAATGAGTCCAAAGTGTGTAAACTTGTTAAGTCATTATATGACTTGAAACAAGCCCCTAAGCAATGGCATGAGAAGTTTGATTCCGTGATATCTTCGTTTGGATTTATTTCTAATGAATTTGATAAGTGTCTCTACTGCAAGATTGTCGATAATAGATTCATTTTGTTATGCTTATACGTCGATGATATTCTGCTTTTTGGTTCCGATATGAAAGTAGTAAAAGAGACAAAATCATTCTTGTGTAGCAAGTTTGAGATGAAGGATATGGGTGTCGCTGATGTGATTTTAGGGCTGAAAATCATAAGGTCTACTGATGGTATAGCTATTTCTCAGTCTCACTATGTTGAGAAGATATTGGAGAGGTTTGAGTACACATCACGTAAACCTGTTAAGACTCCATATGATTCATCCAAGCCCTTGTTCAAGAATGAGACTGGAGTTCCAGTGTCTCAATTACGATACTCTCAGATTATCGGAAGTTTGATGTATCTTATTAACTGTACACGTCCAGACATTGCGTTTGTCATGAACAAGTTAAGTAGATACACCAGTTGTCCCGACAAGAACCATTGGGAAGCTCTTGTTCTGAGGTATATCAAAGGAAGACGTTCCCTTGGGCTGCATTATGGTAAACATCCTTCCGTAGTCGAAGGATATAGTGATGCAAGCTGGATTGCCGTGAATTCTGGGAGTAATGATGTCTCAGGATATGTATCCTTGTTGGGAGGAGGAGCTGTTTCCTGGAGGTCTAAGAAACAGACCATATTGTCTCGGTCCACTTTTGAGGCAGAGTTGTGTGCTTTAGATGAAATTGGATTGGAAGCTGAATGGCTACATAGATTATGTCTAGTTTACCTATGGTAATGAAGCCGCTTCCTGCGATTTCAGTTCACTGTGATAGCACTACAACTATTGCTAAGATAAAGAGTTCCAAGTACAATCAAAAACATCGTAGACACATCCAAGTCAGATTGAAATCTGTAAGGGAGTTAATGTCTGATGGGGTCGTGGCTGTGGACTACGTCGGTACCAAAGATAATACAACTGATCCTTTCACTAAAGGTCTTACCTTGGCTTTAGTGGAAAAATCCAGGTTGGAGATGGGACTGAAACCCCTATAGATTTGCAGGCAGTAGCAACCCAACCCAAAAGAGTGCAGATCCCACAAATTGGATTCAATGTGGTAATAACAAGCTGTCGGGTAAATCGGATGACACTATATATTCTTGTTTGATGCTTCTAGCATCGGTGTGTTTATCTCCTGGGAAACCTGTTAGTGTCATGACTGCAAGTTAGTAAGAGAGTAGTCTCTTAATGGTGTCAAGTCTTAGGACAGGATGTTAGCAGTACATCTTTGGAGACTCCAGCTAAGTGATTGATGTTGTGTAGGCCGCAACAGGAGAATTGGGTTGTTCTCTGTTATCAATCATGATATAAAATTTTGTATGCATGGCCTTAATGCATTGTTTTTCTTTACTACCATGTCTTTATTGTGTTGTTACCAACCTATACTCTTATACCCAAGGTTCAGGTTCAAGACTTTTGTTCACCTAGTTCCTCCAGGAGTCACAGTTGGATAACTCAGGTAGATTCAAACTGAAATGTATCTGCTGAAAGCACGGTATGGAGGACTGAATGGTAGAGCACACTACACATTAGACTTTGTGGGGGATTGTTAGATAAATGACTTTTGCTGTTACTGTAGCAACGCGTAATTACTGTAGTGTCGTTACTGTAGCAAATCACTTATTTAGCATGGGTTAAGTCCAATGTAGTGCAGCAAGTACATGTGAGAATGTAGTGTTGTTTCTAGTGTAAATGGCAAAGAAGTTTTATCCCATATTGCTCACACCTAGAACTTTTGTGGTTCTCATATGTAGGATCACATGGGGCACTAGTGTCCAAAGGAGTCCTAGGAAGGAGGTATGCTCACCTCCTTGGCGGGTGGGATTGCCACATCACAACGCACGCACGCACGCGCGCGCGCACCACGCCACGCCTCGCCTCGCCTCGCCTCGCCTGGCTCGGGCTGGGCTCGGGCTCGGGCTTGTGGATTGTGGATTGTGGAGAATGTCTTCCGTCTTCTTTTTGTACTAGAATACGACTAAGTAATTAATTACTCGTGTAATTAATTGTTGCTTTCTTATTCGGATTTCTTAATCCTAATTAGAAAGTGTTTCTCTTTTACGGTTTATTCCGTATTGTGTACAAGAGCAACCGAGTGTTGCGTCTTATTGAGAATAGGATTAGGGACGTGCGTGGCTATATATACACATCCGGTCATTAGGGTTAAACACACCGAAAACAGTCTTCTGCCGCCGTGTGTTTTGTGAGCCCTAAACCTGAGTGCGAGAGTTATCGTCCCTGGAGTTGCTTTGCGGAGTTGTCCTCCTGTGCGAAGCGTGACTCAACCTTCCTGTCTCCGAGACGTAGCTGTCAGGCGGTGGTACCTGCAGTTGCTGTGCTGCACTGGTAGCAGTGCAAGGTGCGCGAGCAAGACATGCAACAATCCAGGTTCGTGCCAGATCAAGACTGGGAGAACGGTGTCTATCCGCAAGGATTGCCGGACACTGATTTTTTTAAGTAACAATTCTCAACGAACGATCTGGTTTGCGAATCTAACTCCTGTTTTCTATTCTCCTGCTTCGTTTGTTCTTTGATTCTTATTTTGGATCTACCTGCACTGTTAATTATATTGCACCTAAATCTAAAAAAAATTATATTGCACCTGTCGCTGTGGCATGAACGACAATAACCAACATTAACAATAGGTAGGGGACACAAGCTCAAAGGTATAGTTGTCTATTGTAGAGCTATATATAGTATGTGACGCAGTATGGTATTATTCTACGATTTGTAAACGGGAAAATCCAAAGCAGCGGTGTGCTCTGCTAGGAGTCTCCCTTGTTCTTGCTACTTTCTCTCGCTAGCGATGCGGGGAGCATGGAAGGGGCACTTTGCTGGGAATTTGTTTCTTTTCTCCTTCACCGTACAATGCTAACGTATGAGTGGTCCTTGTGCGGCACATCCCTCTATTCTTCTCATCTCCCTTGCACACTACAGCACCCTAGAAATCTTGCGGCCACTTCTGATTGAATAATGTATATTAATGAGGGCCGTGTCACATTAATTTTTTACTCACCTGTATTGATCATTATATCAGACTTTTGTTGATATAACATGTCATATATAACTATATGGCTCTCGAAGTTATATATTACACTTTATTGTTTTATTTTATCAACTTAATGCATTAAATATGTACAAGGCAAAAGTCCCATTAGTACCCGGTTCATTAATATTAGGAATTTTATGTTCTACTATACTCCTAAGGTCAAAGGTTATTACTAATGAAGCCGAAACTTATTTTTCTCACAATAGGATTGTTAGAATATCCACTAAGTCACATTAGCTAACCAAGCTCATCAAGGCTGGTTTTTAGCTAAGTTAATGTATCTCACAACCCGACTTCATATCTACTAGATGTTATCACATATATGTGTAGGTTAGGTCTTTGGTACACATGGTTGGCGTTTGCATCTAGACATTCTTTACATGCTCATCTCGAGTCACTGTAGTATGACCTACACCTTGTTTTGAGGTTTCCTGATGAACTAAGCCTATATGTTAGAGTTTCGATCGTTAGGAAGTTAAATTTTAGTATGTTACAACTTTAAGTAGTATATGTGATGTGTTCTGATGGAACAAGATGCTCTCTCCAAGCCTGCTTTGGGGCCACTAGACCATGTGTGGGCAACACTACCATCATGTCATAGCTTGGAGGTCAATATGCCATAAGTGAGGTGTATCCCGTTAACCATCACTCCACTACTTTGCCTCATCGACCTACCATCTCATCATTAATGATTGCTAAATCCCTTCCCAATGAGTTATCGGTTTAAATATGCCTCCACAATTTGTATGAAATAAATAATTTTGGGGTACATAGGAGGGGTAAAAATACCATCACTTTTTTCTTCTGCAATTCTTAATTCTTATTTAGTTAAAACCTCTCTTCAAAACCAAATTTTTAATATTACTCCTAGTAATTGGTGCGAATAAAAACTCTTAAACATGTTCCATGAGATTGACCCTTTCTAGTACTACAATTAACTTATTTATTTGTGTCTGAGTTGATTGACACTTTAAAGGCTAAACTCTAGGGACTAATTTCTCATGTGAATTTGTTGTGTAAATGTCACACATCATCCAACTATATTTTTAGCTCTCGTACCATATTATAACACCATACTTTTTAAAACATGCACAATACTGAGCGGAAGCATAATTCTTATTGGGGGTTTCGCAAACATAATAGTCATTGTATAAAAATATAATATATTGAACTAACACATGAAATAATTTTGATTTCTCATATCTTAAGATCACAACATGAAACTCCCGCTTTTATGTTGGTCTCGTAACTTGAAAGGAAATATAAATGGATCATTGTATTAAAGTTGGCACCCCACCAAGTTCTTTCTTCTGAAGAAATTGAATTATCCTTGCACATTAGATAGCTCCACTCCTCTATGTTTGTTCCTTACATGCGGGCATCACATCATCAAATAATTTATAAGAAGAATTAAAAATATTATATCTTAAAAAATATATAACTAAAAATAAACTTAAACATTAAACATTAAAGAACAAACACATTACTTTTAGATCAATTTTTGTAATCTTGTCCTATATAAGAGTCCTCATTTTTGCACATAAGTGCCTCTTCTCTTATGTACCGAAGTGCCCCATAGTTTGTTGTGAGGAGCCTCTTCGTGAGGATCTTATAAATGTTATATTTTCTCATTATCTTTCTCTTAAAACTTAACTGCTCTTAGATCTTACTTGTAACTTAATCTTTAATGTGCATGAAAAATGCTATAATAACTACTGGCGATATACATGACACTCAATTTATAGATCGATTGACTCTTATCTTCATAAGCAATTGAAATAGTAGATGATACATTCACATCATTCATGTACATTGTACATACATACATATATTCAAACAATTAATACTTATGTTCAAAGTGCATGGACCACTTACCTTTCTTTTAAAAAAACCTAGTTTCTATTATTAGGTTGATAAAATCTTAATATTTACCATGGTGGAACATGTATCATTCATTAGTAATCAATATCCAAATTGATTTCTAGGTTTTTAGGGTTCTTTTGGAATTGATAGAAATTTAGGGTTAAAATAGGCTTCAAAACACTCCAATATTGTTTCTTTCAGTTTTATCTTTCCTACGAGAATTTATTTGTATTTTTCTGACATAAGATGAATTTGTTATGAATTTCTGAAGTCCAGCCAATTAGAAGTTAAGGAAAATCTACACGAGAAAACCATATCCATTAGGGCGTTGGGTCCCGACTGAGGTAAACTATTCATAGTTTGTCACCTAGCCTTCTTATAAGAAAAACGTTGCACACTAAATAAGGTGTAAAACCCTAATGTTTCTAATACTGGGCATGACCAACAAAAACCAAAATGGGGGCAAAAGCATAAAACATAACTAAAATCATTCTCTTCTTCAACTTGCAACCCCCACTTCTATAAACAACGATGACGAGTATGGAGAAGATCCTACTTGGAAGCAACAATGAGAGAAAGACCCAGTGTAAAAGTCTAGATGGCATTGCATCACTCTTTCGGGCTTAAAGGAGTCCTGACTTGGCTGAAGTGCCACCCCCCACACACCATGGATGCCAACAACGTTTCGTAATATCTGCTCACCCGTGAGCAACTCAACCTAGGAACCTCATGAGGAGAGATCCCAAACCCTATGCAAAAACAAAATAGCCTGCACCTGATGAAGCATGATTTTCCATATCCAACAACAAGCGGTGTCATGAACATGACAAGATCATATATGGATTTGTGAACTACAAAAAGAAGTAATGAGGGGACGACAACAATGTTAGGCCATGGGTTGTAGGCGGAACTGAGGTCCAATGAATTTTGAGCTTATAGTTTGCAATCAAGTGTGAGTTCACATAGATAAGGATGCAGAAGGGAATTGAGCTTTGCAATAAAATTATATGAATCATGTACATGTAGATTTCTAGCCCAATAGGGCGACAAGAAAGTTCAGTTTGAAGATTAATGTTTTTATTTATTGGGTCAATTGATTGTCAATCAACTGAGTCATTATCACTTTGTGAAAGTGATTAGTCAAGTGAATCACTAGACTGGTCCAAGTCAGGAAAAGGAAAGAAAGTTGTTTCATTTGATTTAGAATCAAATTGGAAAACTAAATCAGACCTGGACTATGAGTGGGTTGACTTACTAAGTGAGTCTGTGACTTGTAGCCCAAATTGATCCCATTCAAGCAACTCAATAGTCGAGTCGGGTGAGTGGGATTGTAGTCTGGGTTTCCCAAGTTCTAGTCTATTCAAATAGGAACAAGTTTGAATTTTACAAATTTTAAACCCATGAGACTCCTATATGTAAGGGTGAACATCCATGATGAAAAGACACACCAACACAACATTCTGAGACAAGTTGTCCAAGAGTCTTCTGTTGACCTAAGGGTTATACATTGCCCATAGTTTGATAATGACTTAACCATTCCATTCCTATGTATCTAATATGTTAGTTCAAGATTGATTTCAGGCTTTAGGTACATGAAAAGGATCAAATTACACAAGCCCTAGCTTGTCTAAGTTCAAGTAAAATGCAATGCAACTGTGCAATTTGGGAAATCACTCCAAATGACCTTAGAAGAATTTTGTAATCACTTGTATTGATGATATGACTTGTAACTAAGATGAGAAAAATATGAGGGACACTTAATACCAAGGTTTAATCACTCAAAAGTCAACTTCAAAATTTGTCACAGACTGTTCATTGGTCGAGTTGGAAACTCGACCGATCCTATGATGGAATTTCTAAAGATAACCCATCGGTCGAGTTGTACACTGATGAATGCATATTCATCATGGTTTCAATCGCCATTTTGGGCCCTATTCAACTCAATACATTTGATTTTATCTCCTAAATCTTACAAATTGCAATCTTGCTTATTGACTAGGGTTATTATGAATTTCATGCAGATCATGCAGGTCACGATGAGGTTGGATCTTCGTCTGGGCCTAAACTCTCAATCGCCACCTTGGTGGCTCCACTTTCTACTTCCACCTTCATTGACATCTTCCTCTCCACCAGCAACCACCACCATCTGCCCACACGGTCTGTCCATTCGATTTGCATCCTCACGGTCTTGGCACTTCACCTCCTCTCACAATCTCAAGACCGTGAGGACTCCCTGACCCTCAAGACCAAATGGAGCTGAACATGGTCTCAAAACCACATGGAGGATGTCGCGATCTCCAAACTGCTAGGACCCTAACGGTCCTCAAACTGCAAGGAGCAGGCACACTACCCTCATGAAGTCACCCCCATGTGATCTCCTCACACACTGCCTTGCCAAACAGTGACTCTCTCTCTTCATCACCACCTCCAGCAACGACAATCACAACCTGTAGCACTTTGTTTCCTCCTCTCCAACCCGCGGTCATCACTTTCCTCTTTCTCCTCCTTACCATCAACCCATCCATCTGCAAGGGTCTGCCCGCTCCATAATGATCGCTTCCTTACGGTCTCAAGAATGAGAGCGTTCTAGCAGTCTCAAGACCACATGGAAGAAGCCACTGTCCGTACAAGACCGCTAGGTCAGAGACCGTGAGGCACGCGTTCGGTCTTGCAGACTGCAAGGTGAGAATGACCGAGAAATGAAACTGATAGAACCAGAAGACTGAAGAAGAACAGAATCACACAAGACCAAGAGGATGAGCGCCAGAGATCGTGAGGAGGCCAACAAGACTGGGAGACCAAGGATGGAAACTGAAGTTCCAAACTGCAAGAACATGAACAAGGATCATGAAGACCCTCACAGTCTCAAGACTGTGAGGAAGTCTCTCAGTTTCCAAACCGTTAAAGCAGACCATCTCAAGACCATGAGGAAGTCTCTCAATTTCCAAACCATGAGAAATTAAACAATCCCCCAAACTGTGAAAATTACAAAAGCAGTCCAAACCGAGTAGGACTCTATCCAAGCCTATAAATAGGACCAGTAGGGTCCTCATTTGGATGGAGGATCTGAGACACTGCCAGGCTGCCTGAATACAGGATCGACCCTTGGAAAGGGATCCCAATCCATCTACATACATCCACTCCATATAAGCATCCAAAGGTTGCCCCTCCTACTGTGAGCAAGAACGACGAGAAGAGAAGGAAGGTGGAGAGAGAAGGTCTGCCCCATCTATCATGGTGTCCCTCTCTCTTCATCCAAATCTGCTCCAACATGGTGTCAAAGACTGTATCTTCACCGAGCTGTGACCATCTTCTGCATCATGCTCATGGTAGAATCTTCCCTCTCTCTTGTTCTTTTTGTTCCTCGCATCATGAGCGAGTAGTTGCATTTTGCTGGGGTGTAGGGACTAGCCCCGCTGCCCATGCTTATATGTCCTTTTGTTAAACATTCCATTGCATGTATATAACTTTTCATTTCGTTGTTAATCGTCGATGTGTGTTTGTGGATTGAACACCTTCTTGCATTTATCTTGTTCTTTCCTACGTTGCAAGAACTTCAATATGTAGGATTCGAATGTCGATTAACGCGGTTGACTCCCTGATGAGAAATCAGATGAGATTCCCTGAGGTCGTAAGTGTGTGATCTGTGAGGGGATGAGATATCTAACCCACGGTGATACTTCTGTGTGCCTAAACATCCTAATGGAGGGCCACAACTTTAGTTGAATATCTATATCTTTGGAGCCGTAAGTACGTGATCCGAATGGTGACGAGAAATCTGATGCCTAAGGTGATGCTTACATGAACCTAAACATCCTAACAGAGGGTTTGCAGCAGCTCTATTTGGATAGTTAGATCTTTCCTGGATGTTTGTGATTGGATATGTTTGTATGTGTAGTGGTGGTGAAACCCGAGACCACCCCAGCGATCTTCATCATTAATCTAGATTCAACTTTAATTATGTTCTTTACTTTCTTGCAATTAGTTTAGTTAAACTCAAATCAACCTCTGTTCTAAATATTAGCCTTATTTGAACTAGACTAGACTAGCAATGACTCTTAAAAATGTTGTCCCTTGGGATTCAATCCTTAACTATACTGCAATAAGAACCGTCCGCTTGCGGGTGGTATTATTGCACAAGTTTTGGTTAAAAACTCTGGGATTTCAACCCCGAGTGAATTTATTAGTGTGATAATAGACCACACCATACACTCACAGAACTCGACCGACCGACTCACTGAGCAGACTCAATTTTAGCTCATCGGTTGAGTTTTTCAAAACAAACTCGACCGATAGTTTGAAAATTGGCTTTGTCTTTTAGTTGATCGGTTGAGTTACCTTTATTAATACTTGACTGAATGTACAGTACGGAAAATGCAAAAGAACTGATTATAACCATTGGTGACTTGTTTTGGGTAAAAACAGATCCATTACATTGAGGGAAATGGCTATATTTTGGCCCTAAGTGATCCCCAAATCAAGGAAGCACCCTCAACTATAAATAGGACCCCTTGGAGTTCATTCCAAGTTTGCTCATTCAAGCTATTCTAAGTCCTAGCTATAGTTGAGTGTTCTGCAACTCCTTCAACCTCTCTCTCTAGTTTACACTTCATTTTGTGATTATGAGTGAGTTAGGCTATTTTGTAAGAGAGCTCCACCCTTGTGCATGTAAAGCTCTCATCTTATCCTACTTCCCTATCCCCTTCCTACATGAAGAAAAGGTGAAGCAAGCTTCCTTGAGTGAAGAAGGAGTTGTAGCTGGTCCTCTTCAAGGTTGATGAAGAGGTGGTGATCTTCTCCAGGTGAAGGAGAAGGTAATGGTTGAAGATCCAAGAGGAGTGGTAAAGTCCTTGAAGGCATAAGACTTGTGCTTGAGTGGGTAAGACCTTGGTGAAGGCTGAAGACTCTTGTAAAGTGGGTAAGTCCTTGGTAAGGTGGATACTCCTTAAGCTTGGATGGGTAAGTCCTTTGGTGGTCGTGTGTTGTAACTCTAATTGGTCACAATATAGAGAAAAGCACTTGCAAAGTCCTAGAGGTTGACCTCTCTAGGTAGTGGACTGACTCACTTCTAGTTTGAAGTGTGGAACCACTCTACATCACCTTGTCAAGTGCTTTCTATCAATTCCTCTCATCCTTGCTATGCTTGTTAGTTAGGACTTCAAATTGCACTTAAGATTTGGTTTCAATTTGATATAATTTGAATGTCTAATCTATCTTGTAAGAATTTTTTTAGCTCTATTCACCCCTCCTAGAGCCCTTAGATCCAACAAGTGGTATCATACCAATGATCTTCTCCAACAATCTCCCAAGAGATGAGAATATGGGCGACAACCTACTTGGTTCTCTCAACCTAGAGAGAGGCTTCTCTATGCGTCCTCCTATCTTTGATGGCACCAACTTCCTCTATTGGAAGATGCATATGTAGTTCTACATTCAAGGGATGAATTTTGACATATGGAACGTGATGGTCATATCTTTCAAGGATCCAATCGGAGCTGTAGTAACATGGAATGAAGTTGCACTCAAAGAAGCCCAACTCAATGCCAAATCCATAAGCATCCTCTATGCAGCCCTTACCCCAACGGAGTTCAACTGGATCTCATCTTGGGACACCGTCTATGAGATTTGAGACAAATTGTGCATCACTTATGAAGGAACAAAGCAAGTCAAGGAGGAAAAAATCTACATGTTGAACAACCTTCTAGAGAACTTCAAGATGGGTAAAAAAGAAGGGATTGCGGAGATGTACTCAAGACTCAATGTCATCATCAATGGGCTAGCTGCATTAGGCAACACTTTGGATAGAGGTGTAATCAACTCCAAGATCTTGAGGAATCTACCAAAAATATGGGAGTCAAAGGTCACCTCCATTGAAAAAGTGAGGAGCCTTGGTGACATCCCAACCGAAGAGCTCATTGGAAACCTTCAAGCCCATGGGCCTAGGCTTGATAAGCAAGAAGAAGAATCCAAGCAAGAAGAGAAGGAAGCCAAGAAGATCAAAGATAGTGCTTTCAAAGCACAAGTGGAGGTTGTCATCCTTCCACAATAACTTGATTTTCAAACTTCTCCCTCCTCCTCTAGTGAAGATGAAGGCCCTAGTGAGCATGAAGCCAACTGCATCAAGGGCAAACACTTCAAGGGAAAGCAAGCCTCCTCCTCTTCTACTCTGAGATGCTACAAGTGTGGGAAAAAGTGGCACTACAAGAGTGAATGTCCCAAGTCAAGAAAGTCACACCACAAGGGCAGCTCAAAGAAGGAAGAGGAATACAAGAAGGAGAGAAAATACAAGAGGAAGGACCAGAAGGAGAAGAGACACAAGAATGCAACTCATGTAGCTTGGGAAACTTCATCTTTAAGCAACTCAAGCTCTGAAGAAGATGGAGAGTGTCACCTTGCACTCATGGCCTCTACTAGTGAAGATATTGGTGAGGTAAGTGAGGTTAGCTTGCATGAGTTATCTAAGAAAGTTGTTATTGACATTCTTATCACTACATGTTCATCCTTTGCTAAATGTAAATCTAAAAGAAAATGGTTAGGAAAAATCATTGATGATCTCTATACTAAACTTGAAATTCTTGAATTGAATGAGAAAATTAATCTTGAGAGTATTGATAATTTGCAAGGGAAATATCTTGATCTTGATCTCCAATACAATGGGGTTGAAGTTGAGAATGGTATCTACCTTAAGAACATTGAGATTCTTAAAAAAGGAAACCAAAATTACCTTAAAGAGCTTAAAATAGTTAAAACTGAAAATGCTGAATTTAAGCTCCTTATTGATGCTAAAAAAGAAGAGAGAGATGTCTATCTTAAAGAAATACAAATGCTTAAATCTAAAAATGCTAGGTTACTTGGTCAAGTAAATGATCTATCTTCTAGACCTTTATTTCCTAGTATTAATGTTGCTTCTATCTCTCTTGAAAAAGATTCATATTTAACAAAAGATTTATGTGTTGAGGCTAATCTTGTGCATTCTAGGGATGACATATATATATATATATATTATCTTCTACCATTATTTCCTTAAATGATGATAACTATAGATTGAGAGCATCCCTACAGAAATTCCTCAAAGGGAAGAACTCCCTAAATGAAATCCTTGACCATTCTACCAAACAAAGTGGTACTAGTCATTTGGGATTTGTAGGGGGAGCATCAAAGGGCAAGCGAAAAGCTAAAGGTAAGAAAAAGAGCAAGGAGACCTCCTTCTTTGTAGGAGAGTCTTCCGACACTAAGAATCCTATGATTTGTTCTTATTGCAAATGTGATGATCATTACTCTACTTATTGTCCTTACAAGCATAAGGGGACCAACCCAAAGATGAAATGGGTCCCCAAGCTAACTTTAGATCCTAAAGTTTAAGTTGGGAACTGACATTCTCCTTTCTTATAGGAAAAAGGAAGATGGATTGTTGATAGTGGCTACACTAAGCACATCACGGGTGATATAAGCCATTTCAAAAATTTCACCAAAAAGAAAGGAGGATCGGTCGCCTTTGGGGACAACAAGAAAGGTAAAGTCAAAGGTGAGGGTGATGTAGGTGAATCTTTGTGTATCAAGAATGTTCTCTTTGTGGATGGCCTACATCACAATTTAATTAGTGTTAGTCAACTATGTGATAATGGCTACCTTGTGTTATTTACTTCCTTTGAATGCTTGATTTTAGATTCCCTCACCTACCAAGTTATATATAAGGGAACTAGAAGTGGTAATCTTTATGTTATTGTTCTTGACTCTATTAAGCATGTTGTTGGTAGATGCCTAGTAGTCAACTCGAATGATATTTTTCTTTGGCACCGCTGACTTGGTCATGTAAATATGCATCAATTGAAGAAGTTGAGAAAAAAAGACTTGGTCAAGGGACTTCCTAAGTTGGATTTTGAAAAGGATGAGGAATGCCAACCTTGTACCCAAGGAAAGCAAAACAAATCCTCCTTCAAATCCAAAGGAGTCCTTAGTACCAAGAGAGCTCTTGAGCTTCTTCACATTGATCTATTTGGACTAATAAGAACTCAATCGCTTTGTGGTTCCAAGTATTTCCTTGTCATTGTCGATGATTTCTCTAGATATACTTGGACCTTCTTTCTCATTTCTAAAAGTGAGACGCTTGATGTTTTGTCAAACTTTTGTAAACGAGTTGAGAATGAAGCTTCTTGCCGTATTGTTTCCATCCGTAGTGACCATGGGGGAGAATTTGAAAATGAGCTTTTTGAGCAGTTTTGTTAAGAATTGGGTTATGCACATAACTTCTCTTCACCTCGGACACCTCAACAAAATGGGGTTCTAGAGAGGAAGAATAGGTCCCTACAAGAGATGGCTAGGACCATGCTTCTAGAGTATGATACTCCTAAGAAGTTTTGGGCTGAAGCTGTCAGTACCTCATGTTTTGTGCAAAATTGGGTTTTCACTCATCCTTTGTTGAAGAAAAGCCCCTATGAACTATGGCATGGTAGGAAGCCTTCTATCGAGTATTTCCATATTTTTGGATGTCCATATTTTGTTTTGAATATGAAAAGTTCTCTCGACAAGTTTGATCTGAAATCTTACAAGGCTTTCTTTCTTGGCTATAACACTACTAGCAAGGCTTATAGAGTTTTTAATGTTGATTTTTCTAAAGTAGAAGAATCTATAAATGTAAAGTCTATTCAGACTAACCCCTCTATTCCCAAAGATATTGTTCCAAATGATGATGTTGCAGGTGAAGTAATTCCTATTCTAAAAGAGCTCAACCTCACCCAAAATGAAAAAGAGGTGGCCACTCAAGAAGAAGACAAAGATTATGAAAAGAAGGATCCAACCCCCAGGTTTGCAAAGAATCATCCAAAGGAGCTGATTTTAGGTGATCCATTTGAAAGAGTGAAGACACAGGCTGCATTCAACAAAGAATAAGACAACAATACCTTCATCTCACAACTCGATCATAAGAATGTCAAGGAAACTCTTGGGGATGAAGGATGGATCCTAGCTATACAAGAGGAATTAGAGAAATTTGAGAAGAACAAAGTTTGGACCCTTGTACCAAGACCAAGTGATAGAAAGATCATTGGTACCAAATGGGTCTACCACAACAAGCTTGATGAAAGCAACAAAGTGGTAAGGAACAAAGCAAGGTTAGTGGCTCAAGGCTACAATCAACAAGAAGGTATAGACTTTGATGAGATATATTAACTTGTAGATAGAATTGAGTCCATTCGTATGTTGCTTGCCTTTGCTAGTTATAAAGATTTTCTTATGTATCAAATGGATGTTAAAAGTGCATTTTTGAATGGTACAATTGAGGAGGAAGTGTATGTTGTACAACCTCCTGGATTTGAACATGATAGTCTACCTAACCATATTTATTTGTTGCAAAAAGCTCTCTATGGACTCAAACAAGCACCAAGGGTTTGGTATGAGAAATTAAAGAACTTTTTGTTAGATCATGGGTAAAGTGGATTCTACCTTATTTCTAAAGCACACTTCTAACAATTTTCTTATCATACAAATATATGTTGATGATATCATTTTTGGTAGAACTAACCTTGATATTTACAAAGAATTTAGCGATCTTATGCAGAGTGAATTTGAGATGAGTATGATGGGTGAGCTCATGTTCTTCCTTGGCTTTCAAATCAAGCAAACAAAAGATGGGAACTTCATCAGCCAAGGTAACTACAGAAGTGAACTACTTAAGCACTTTGGGATGGAGAACACCAAGTTGATGGACTCACCCATGTCAAACACCACCAAACTTGATAAAGATGAAAAAGGTGAGAAGGTATATGAGAAGCTCTATAGAGATATGATTGGAAGTTTACTTTACTTAACTGCCTCTAGACTGGATATAATGTTTAGTGTTGGCTTGTGTGCTCACTTTTAATCAAATCCTAAGAAATCACATCTTATAGTTGTTAAGAGGATTTTAAGGTACTTAACTAAAACCAAAATTTTTGGACTATGGTATCCCAAGTCAAGGGACTTTACTCTTACTGCTTATAGTGATGTAGATTATGTAGGATGCTTGATTGATAGAAAGTGCACAAGTGGCGCTTGTTTCCTCCTAGGACCATGCTTGGTGTCTTGGGTCTCCAAGAAACAGAGCACAATGGCATTATCAACCACCGTGGATGAGTACATTGCAGCCGTGAGTTGTTGTGCTCAGGTCCTATGGATGAAGCAAATGCTCCAAGACTTTAACATTCACTTTGATGCTTCTCCTATCTATTGTGATAATACTAGTGCAATTTACTTGTCTTATAATCCTATCTTACATAGTAGAGATAAAAATATAGAGGTTCATCATCATTTTCTCCATGATCATATTGCCAAGAAGGATATCTATATCACGCATGTAGACACAAAAAATCAGTTGGCAGCCATTTTCACTAAACCTCTAGTTAGAGAGCAATTTAACTTTATTAGATCAAAATTGCTTATAACTGCTTTGAATGAATCTGGTATGCCTTCTAGCTAGTTGTTATCTATCTTATATGTTTTACCTCAATTTTGATCATCTTTTCTTTCTAATATGCTAAAAATCTATTTTTTATGTTCATTTTGCCTTGTTTTTCTCTTATTTTTGGGTATTTTTTGCAAACACATGTTTTACCGCAAAAATAGTACCCAATGATGAGTGGTATGTGTCTAAGTATGTTCAAAATACATAATGGAGTTGAAAAATAAATTTAATTAGCACTCTAATGGCTAGAAACTAAGTTAGTTAGCTTTAGGTCAAGTTGACCATCGGTCAAGTTGCTAACTCGACCGATCGATGGATGAGAGATTTAAAAAAAAACCAATCGGTCAAGTTTCTGAGTTCACCGAACTCGATCGATGGCTGGTTTGGAGATTTATTAAGTTGGGTTCAGCTGACTATTCTCCCTCTCAACTAGAGAAAAGTCGACTGATTCCACCTCCATTAGCCCTAAGCTCTCTACCCTTGCCCTTCCCTTCCTCAACCTAGCCCTAATCCTACCTAGCTAGACCATCCTTGACCTTCCCCCTTGCTAAACCTAGGTGTGTGGACATTCATGGTGGTGCATTTCTTGCTTTTTCTCCCTCTTTCCTCTCTATTTCATGTTCAAGGCTTCCACTAGGAAGAAGAGAGCCGCCCTTGCAAATGCACTGTAATCTTCATCTTCTTCCCGCTTGATCCCCTTTGATGAGACTCTCTTTGTCTCAAATGAGGCTGTAAATAGGTATAAGGACCTCCTTCCATGGAATCCTTTCCCTTTTCGTGCCCTCTTTGAGCCTAGCCCTAGACGCCAAGAGGTCATCGATCAAGTGGTGAAGTTGTGACACGTTCACCATCTCTCAACCTTGGGTGTTGAATGTGCAAGATACAACAATTCCATAACTAGCACAAAAGCGGTTCACGAATTCTATGCCAACTTGCGTTGGAATTACAACACCCTTGTACCCCCTCCTAATACTCAAGTGATCCTAACGTCTATGATAGTCGGAAAGAAATTTTAAGTCTCATAGGATACCCTGAACATCTTTTTCTTAGGTGCCGATGAGACTAACACCTGGCGTAAGGATTACCCTGAGTATTTCGACCTTGTTGAGTCTGAGGCATTTTACAAGCAATATGATCTCACTCTTCCCCTATAAGAAGAAGAGCACCCTTCCCTCCTCTGCCTTGGATCTCAAGAGGCGCATCCTCACCCTAGTCGGCAATTGCAATATCCATCTAAAGAAAAATCAAATGGAGATTGCAAAAAATACTGCTGTGATCATGTATTGTATCTTAGAGAATGTCGGAGTCAAGTGGTCTAGATACATCCTCCACCATATGACTTGCTTCGACTAAGGAAAATATAATCGTGTCACCCACCCTCCCTACCCTACCCTAATATGTGGTCTATTTCAGTTTGCCACTAAAAAATCTCTTTTCCATGACTTTCATTATAGACCTGCCCAGATAGGAGTTTATATCAGTAAGACCACTATTCAGAAGTTTGTGTGTATCCTCTCCTCCACCACACCTGGTGCCTCTGCCTCTGCCTTTGCCTCTTCTTCTACTTCTGCCTCTACCTCTACCTGAGCACCTCCACCACCTCAACCTACCCGACCTACCCGTGCCTCATTTCATGTGTCAAATGAACCCCTTATGGGCTACATGATGCATCAACATGCATACAACCTCCAGGTCCAGAAGCACATGCATCAGGACTTATGTTCAATCATGTCCAACATGAACATGTCTTGTGGTCATCCCTACCCAGCCTACCAGCCCTACTCAGGAAGTGATTATGCATCCTATGCATACAATTACTTTTGCCCTACCCCTCTACGTGCAACTTCCGCTGCTCCCACACCCTCTATTGTTGGTGGACTTGATCCCGTTGTCCTTCCTCTAACTGCTAGTGTAAGGGAGAGTGAAGTCACCCCTTTACTAAAATATGATAATCAAAACTCATTGAAAAGCAGCGGAATAAAAAAATAATTGACTGTATTCAATTTCATAAAAGTTTACAAAAATACATCAAATTCTCCCATTTAGGGTTACATCAACATACAAAATAGGATCTAGATAGAGGGAAGTCCAAACTACTTCAAATATTGTCTCCAAAGCAAAATCTCCAAGAACTAGGTCCAAGCCAAAAGCTATATACTCCTTGATCTAACCTGGGGTTGGAAGCACACCCCACAAAAGAAAGAAACAACAGGAGACATCAACAAAAGCTGGTATGTGCATACTAAATAGGAAATTGAGAAATATATAGAATAAAGGACATCAAATATAAAAGGCTTCCCATAGAAAAGATAAGGACCACCCAAATAGGTATCAAGAGAAAATGAATTGAAATAATATGATAACAAAAGAATACTTGCCATTATTAAATAAAAGAGTGGTGCCACATAAGCACATATCATAACCATCATCCTGCATTCATGTGAGATAAGCATAACACTAGAATATTATAAAGACAAAGGTAGCCAAGTCTCATAAACTTGAAACCTGATAGAGAAAGGAATACTTCCAATCTCCCAAATATATAAAACATGGGCCAAGAATCACACATCTTGCCCTGGGTATGAGGTTCCTTTCCATCCCAAAAGAGCAGGAAATATCACATCTGCTCGGCAGGAAATAACACATCTGCCATAAAAACCAATGCAATTACACTACTCTAGTGCTACTGAATCACATAGCATGTTAAATGTAAAGGCAAGTAGAAAGTATAATCAGGATATATAAACTAGTCACCACATAAGTGACCAACATATACATCCACCTCATAAGTGGGCAAAAGACATCACATGTCATCTTTTAGAGTTCCATCATGAACAAAGCATAAGATAAGAGTTCAAAAGAATATCCATGATCACATGTTCAACATCAAATAAGGTATTTCACATGAACAATGATTTTCAAAAGAAAAGACATTGTGTATATGCTAATGTGCATAGGACAAGAGAATGAATAAGCATAGGTGAATTGCTCAACATAGAGGAATAGGGGATACAACATACATAAATAGGGATTTATAGCACATAAATAGATAGTAATATCACATACATCTTACTTAGAGTCATATTAACCTCTTTTCCAAACCTTTAGTTGAAATCAAGGTCCACTTATCCTATTTCCAATTTCATATTCATGTATTAGAATAACATATATACATTAAAGAGTTGAAACCCTAATATATGAAATTTTTACACAAAACCTCGATTCAGACCTCAAAAATATCACAACTGACTTATTTAGGTTTTTCTGATTAAGAAAACATATAATTTTGTATATATTGGAGTTATGAAGGTTAAAGTGTATTTTTGGTGATTTTTAGGTATTTAATTCATTTTCTAAAAATTCTTTTCGACAAAACTGAAAATCAATATTTGGAAATATTTTTATTAAAAAGAACATGTTTTTCTGAGTTCAAAACATATTTTACTTTAATTTTTGGACAAATGAATCAAAAGTTATGAATTATTGAAAATTGACCAATTAGAAATCGACACATCGTCAATTTTTAACATAAGATCATGAGTTTTAAGCATGTAATAAGAAATATATGGGAAGGGTGTTACGAAGCTCATACCTAGGGAAGATAATAAGGTCCAAACAGAAAGAATTCGATCTTAGAAGGTCTGGTTTCTCCAAGCCTACTCCTTTTTGAGCAAAGATCACCTTCTCCACTTTAGAGGTGCAAACCCTAGCAAAAGAGCATGGAGATGACATGTTTTAGGGTTCTAGGTGGGGTTTCACCATGGAAGTACATGGTTATGACCTTTAATAGGGTGTAAGGAATACTAATAGTATGAAAATAGGGAATTAAGGGAGGAAACTTACTAGTTTTGGTCGAATTTACCAAGGAGGAGCTTTAGAAACCATAATAGGGCAATTTGGAAGCCCTAGGAGCCTTCTTCACCAAGGTAGGCTCCCTCTATTACCTTGGGGCAGAAACTTCGTGGGCAAATACAGAAGGAACTATTATCTAAGCTAGAGGAAAGAAAAGGAGAGCAAGAGTTTTTGAATTGTGAGTTGGGAAGGGGTATACATGGCTATATATAGAAAGAGGTGAAACATGAGGAGTCTTAAGGGACTTTCCATGTGTCTTTAGCCTAGATTGATGGCCATGCAAGAGGACATCTCATAGAGGCTTCATGCACATCCAAAGTCGGTCCTAAGAGCCCATAGCTTATTTTAGGCCATCCCCACCATTTTTCAAGAAAGAAATAACCTCATTGGTTGATAGCTTTTAAGGATAAGCATCCTTGTAAAGAGGGTAATCCCTATAATGCCCTTGGAAAGAAATACCATCAAACTAAGGTGAAACTGGGTTATACAGTGGTTTAAAATTGCGTGTATGGTAAGGGAATATCTAAGGATTAAAATTCAGTTGATAATTTGCAAAGAAAACCTCCCAATTGGGTAAATTGCATAAAAGTCCAGAATGTGCATATAATTGCATAACTTGCACAAACAACATCCAAATCAAACCAAACTTCATACACAAGTTATCTTTGATGTGTAGAATATTAATTTTCCATTATTTCCATATTTGGAATTTATAAAATCACATTATTAATTACTTATGCCTTTTACTGATTTTCTCTCTCCTAAACTTATCCTAATATTTCAAGGTTGTCCAAATTAGATGAAATTTGACATGTAGGCTAATTTTGATATGTAGATTTCGAATTTGAAGTTTGTTTCTTCTTTTGAGACTTCTTTTTATTAGATATGTCATATGGCCCATTAACAGCCCATTATCTAAATTGTTCATCCAATTAAGTTTCTTATCTTCATATTACCACTAAAATGAGTTATGTGGCATATTTTATGTTTTCAAATCACATCAAAAAGTTAGATTAAGGTTTAGAGCACATAATTATGGTAATTAAGCTTTCACTGAGGTATTTGTGCATAAACCCTTCCATTGGTATAATTAGTGAATAAATGTTCACTAAACCACTATAAATTCCATTCATTAAACAGAAAGGCCAATAAGGATAGAAATGAAAGGAAAAGATGGGAAAGAGGGTCAAAAGACAAAATTTCAGAATTCAATATGTTACAACACTCCACCCCTTAAAGAGGATTTCATCCCCGAAATCACAAGCAAGAAGGGAAGGGTGAGTGTGCAACATCTCATCACAAAACTTCAGGTTATTTCTCCAACCTTAACTTCTACCATACAACTCATCAACATATACTCCACAAGCATCTTGACATAGGTTTAGGTTCTCAAGGTTCACCTAGGTTCCATTATTTAGATATTCTTTTTAGGAGATTTAACATTATTTACATTTTTGGCTCATTAACATTATATTCATTATGATATCACATTATCATTATTATTCTTTTAAGTGTGTCATGTCATATTTACTTTGTTTCCAAAAGAGTTATATTTCATTATTATCCATGACCATCATATATATATATATATTTCTCATTTATCTTACTAAGAATTTTAGCAAAATTATGGGTTACTCAATTCCCTCAATATACTTGATCATTATCCTTAATATTTTGAACTTCGACTTCATTATCCTTATACTATCACCACATTTATAACAAATTATTTTGCATGAATTATTCAATTTGTCATTAAATCTTCATTCAATCCAAATTATGTCACATAAATTACATATATTTATATTAAACATTATCTCATTGGCACATTATCTTTATTGCTTACATTAATCTCATCATTAATCATTTTCTCATATTTATTTGTATTATTTATTTGCACATTATTGTGAATCGAATCACTTCATATTCATATTGAATCCATTCCATGTATTTTAATGATCAAGGTGAGGCATATTACAGATTGATTCACATTAAGTGACTAACCGTGTGTGTATTAGATAACAAGGTAACATACTATGCATTTCATATTGATGACTTTACTAATATGTGATTAGATGATTATATATATCATTTATGTATATCAAAGTATGTTAATTGATTTTGTCACCTAATGTCATTAATGTATCATGAAAGGCATTAAGTATGTATATGTTCAGGTTAGATGGTTACAACTTAGGGTTCAGGTTAATATGATCACTATATTTTACTTAGCATGTATTAAGTCCAAGATTAGGTTACAATCATATTACTTGTCATTTCATTAGAGTTTATTGGTTTATGACATGGGAAACACCATGCATATCCATTAGGATTAATATGTGAGTTACTCATATTATGTGCATTAGGTATTCATTAGGGTTTGAACATATAAATTATTCCTAAGATGATCATTATATGTTCATTACTATATAAATAAGCACGTTAGGCTATAACTATAACTTGTTTGGTTAAAGGATGAGTCTAACTAAACCATGTACAAGATCCATCACACTTCCACTATGCACTCTGATAGCTCACTCAACCCCAAACTTTATAGTCTAGGTTCTAGGGATAAACTATCCAAACATGTGGTTATATGGGTCATAAGGGAACTATATTGGGTATCCATTCTCAAACAAGTCATCATACACCTAAAACTTAGGGTTCCCAAAGATATACAACATAGATGTCTAAGGTCACTATTGCCTAAAAGCAAGCTATTTTGAATAATCCATTTCAGCTTAGGCCAGGCCGGTATCATATGGATCTGGGAGTCCTCGTAAACCAAGCAAGTGGCACGGAGGAAAATATTGCCAGCCCCCAGAACCGGATCCTTTCTAGACACCTTTGCTTCAACTTCATGCCCTAATAGTTGCCTAAAGCCAAACCTAAACAACATTAAGTTATGCATATTTTAGTTATGAGTATTTTAGGGTTTTATTCATCATGATACTAAGGTGGAACTATAGGGTCCTAAATAAACATTTCATCATTTATAGATCAACTGTAGGGCAACCATGTCACCTAAAGGAACTATGTAAGGCATGGATTCTAATTAGGGAGACAAAACTGAAATAGTCAGATTCCGACTACCATGGGCTCTGATACCATGCTGTAAGGGAGAGTGAAATCACCCCTTTACTAAAATATGATAATCAAAACTCATTGGAAAGCAGTGGAATAAAAAAAATGATTGTATTCAATTTCATAAAGGTTTACAAAAATACATCAAATTCTCCCATTTAGGGTTACATCAACATACAAAACAAGATCTAGATAGATGGAAGTCTAAACTACTTCAAATCTTGTCTCCGAAGCAAAATCTCCAAGAGCTAGGTCCAAGCCAAAAGCTATATACTCCTTGATCTAACCTGGGGTTGGAAGCACACCCCACAAAAGAAAGAAACAACAGGAGACATCAACAAAAGCTGGTATGTGCATACTAAATAGGAAATTGAGAAATATATGGAATAAAGGACATCAAATATAAAAGGCTTCCCATAGAAAAGATAAGGACCACCCAAATAGGTATCAAGAGAAAAGGAATTGAAATAATATGATAACAAAAGAATACTTGCCATTATTAAATAAAAGAGTGGTGCCACATAAGCACACATCATAACCATCATCCTGCATGCATGTGAGATAAGCATAACACTACAATATTATAAAGACAAAGGCGGCCAAGTCTCATAAACTTGAAACCTGATAGAGAAAGGAATACTTCCAATCTCCCAAATATATAAAATATGGTCCAAGAATCACACATCTTGCCCTGGGTATGAGGTTCCTTTCCATCCCAAAAGAGCAGGAAATATCACATCTGCTCGGCAGGAAATAACACATCTGCCATAAACACCAATGCAATTACACTACTCTAGTGCTACTGAATCACATAGCATGTTAAATGTAATGGCAAGTAGAAAGTATAGTCATAATATATAAACTAGTCACCACATAAGTGACCCACATATACATCCACCTCATAAGTGGGCAAAAGACATCACATGTCATCTTTTAGAGTTCCATCATGAACAAAGCATAAGATAAGAGTTCAAAAGAATATCCATGATCACATGTTCAACATCAAATAAGGTATTTCACATGAACAATGATTTTCAAAAGAAAAGACATTGTGTATAGGCTAATGTGCATAGGACAAAGAGAATGAATAAACATAGGTGAATTGCTCAACATAGAGGAATAGGGGATACAACATACATAAATAGGGATTTATAGCACATACATAGATAGTAATATCACATACATCTTACTTAGAGTCCTATTAACCTCTTTTCCAAACCTTTAGCCTGCGTTTGGCACAGGACTGGGATTCTGGAATCTGGACTGGGTTAGTCAGGGTTAGTCTGGATTCCGGTGCTGGGGCAGTCAGGATGCAGTCTGATTTTGTTTGGCAACGCAGTCTGATTCTGGTCAGCTAGTCTGATTTCAGTCTAGTTGCAGTCTGAATCTGTTTGGCTGGAAGTCTGATTCTGTTTGGCAGCGTAGTCAGTATCTGCTTATTCTGTCATGTTCTTGCATCACTATTTGAACAAGTACACAAAATGTGTATTTGTGATGTCACTTCAACCTAAGTTTAGAATATATTAAAAATATAGTTTATTTGTGTTGTGTGGGTGTTATTTTGTATATTTATAATAGTACAAATAAGATATGATAATTTTAACATTTACGTAGTGATTAAAAATTAACTGTCATGTTCTTGCATCACTGTTTGAACAAGTACGCAGAATGTGTATTTGTGATGTCACTTCAACCTAAGTTTAGAATATATTAAAAATATATTTTATTTGTGTTGTGTGGGTGTTATTTTGTATATTTATAATAGTGAAAATAAGATATGATAATTCTAATTTTTACGTAGTGATTACAAATTAACTGTCATGTTCTTGCATCACTGTTTGAACACGTACGCTGAATGTGTATTTGTGATGTCATTTCAACCTAAGTTTAGAATATATTAAAAATATATTTTATTTGTGTTGTGTGGGTATTATTTTGTATATTTATAATAGTGCAAATAAGATATGATAATTCTAATTTTTACGTAGTGATTAACAATTAACTGTCATGTTCTTGCATTATAGTTTGAACAAGTACGCAGAATGTGTGTTTGTGATGTCACTTCAACCTAAGTTTAGAATATAATAAAAATATATTTTATTTGTGTTGTGTGGGTGTTATTTTGTATATTTATAATAGTGCAAATAAGATATGATAATTCTAATTTTAACGTAGTGATTAAAAAGTAATGAAACGTTACTGTCGTCTGGAATGACTTTTGCATGTGGTATATATGTAATGTTGAACATAATTAATTGTCGTCATGAGTGTGATGAATTACATTATCGTCAGTAACAGTCAAGCTACATGAAATATGAAATTGGCAGTCAAGCTACATGAAATATGAAATTGGCCTAATATATTTTGTTCATAACATAAACAAATTACATTATCGTCGGTAAAAGCAAATGATAATAATCATATTGTCGTCATTAGTGAAACATAAATGATCACTGATAATAACATAATTGTTTACGGGTGATCTTCCTTAGGGGAGAAGGACAAAAAAGGGGAGCAATAAACAACCAAACCAAAGCTAAGATTTTAACAAGGCACTTTGGGGAGACATGGTTGGCTGTGGATCTTGATTTAGGCCAACGTTATGGCCTCATCGTACTCGTCCCATGACACTGGGCATGGTTCCTGCACCGGTTGCTTGTTTTGTTGTTTGATGTCGTCTTTTGGCCAATCAAACAACAATGGCAAATGAGGAACATGTTGACTGACTTTGCCCTTGACGACTTTTCCCTTGCCTTGATCATCGGTCCCAAATTTGCCCTCCTCGTTTGTGCAACATGGTTTTGTGCATACAAGGTTATCTTCAACATATTTATGAATTTTTTGTGGTGACATCAACAGTTTTTCAAATTTTGCCGTTGCCTTTGCCTTTGCACGTGATGTCGACATCTAAAATTAATAAAAACAAAGGTATGAACAAATAACATAATTCGTAAAGTAACTATGACAATAAGATAATAATGAAGTAGGAAATTTGATCGCATTATGGTAGCAATTTATAATAATTTAATACATAAGTAGAGAATGTATATTGTTGCGACGCAAAAACACAACTACATTTAGCACAAATGTTACAAGTTCATTTGTTTATTTCAATCGTCATTGCTAAAAAAATCCCTAGTGGGTAAGTGCGACGTGTCATCAAGAAGTTGCGTTCAATGCTTTGTTGCGCGGCCAATGTGGGGGGAGGCCATAAATCTGCCAATATGAACATATTGTCTCTTACAAACTCTCTTTTGATGTATTGCCATCGCATTTGCAACTCAGGCAATGAAATGTACGGGCCTCCTGTTATGTATGAGAACTGGTGCCATGCCTCCATCCAAGCCTGTGTAGAGTATACTCCATTTACACATGTACCCACGTGATATTGGGTTCTCATCAAACCCCTGAGAACCATATCAAGCTCGTGTGACCAGATAAAAGACGGTGTCGCCGGTTGGCCAGCCATATAACAGATTCTGTAAGTAATATATTTTTCAAAAGTAAGGGTTTATATCACAATTAATTGTATTATTTGGTTTGAGCTAACGTAAAAAAAAAATTTCGAATAATAACATACATCATTAATAAAACACTCAACAACATGAACAAAATTTTCATATCACTTAAAATGTAATATGACGTTTATAAAAGTGCCTAAATTAAACAAGTTTATGATGTTCATAACATCCATTGATAGTCATTGTAAATAGAGAAGACAATGTAAATGCATTTTCCATTCAACGTTATGGAGTCATTTGAGGTGAAGGGATGTCCAGAAGCAGACGACAATCTTCCTCCAGACTGGCAACATTGCGTTCTAAAACCTCATGCTCATACTTTTTTTTCCAAGTATAATTCATTGTAGTTGTAATGCATTTCAACGAAGTCCTTCATGTTCATCGCTTGACCCCACACTGACTTGCACTCAACAGTTAGTAACATAATCTCCACTTTCAATGAATCAATTGTTGGGGGGAGATCGACTGCCCAATGGAAGTATCTGCATCGGTATTTTCCCTAAAATATAGTACGAGGTACAAGTTAATGGCAAAGAATGTGGAACCTCGACAAGGACAGTCTATTATTTATTGATGTACTATCACACCTCACGAGTAGGGCATATGTAATACATTTTGCCCGGCCTTTGACTCAGAATGGCAAAGTCATTTAACCCTGCATCCTCTGTGTTAATCCGTAAGGCTGCATTTAGCTCGCAATCACACCTCGGAACCTCAGATGGAATCATCGACATCTAATAAAACAAAATTTACGATTAATAGAAAAATATCTGGTTCATGAAATAGTTTTCAAAGATAATATGAAGACCATTTGTTCAGGAGTAGCTAATTGTTGCAACAGACAAGTTGAGTTCATTTGGACATATCATAATATAGTATATCTATGCCGTATTGTATCCATCTTCTTCTGATGAAGATTCATTATCGCTCGTAATTTGAAGTCGGTGCCGAAGATATCGGCACCTGTCACGCATACTTGAAATTTCTTCTTGTAACCTATCTGTGTCTGCTCTGGTTGAACAGACAAAGGCACAATGTTCTGACCAGAACTTGCGTTCACTACGTGCATATGCGAGTTGTGATACCATTGCATCCCTAATTGCAGTCAGCGTAGCCACTGTAGCTGGAACTTGTTGCGCGGGCAACCTCATATGGCATATGGTTTGTACAAGACCCCTACCACATGTAAAATATGGCCTGTGGGGATTGTTGTCTTCAAACCGTCCATTTGCCACATCTGTGGCATCCATGTACACTCGTACGGTGCACTGCAGACCACATGGGCACGACGGCATGTCATTGTCCATTTGTAGATAGAAAACCTAATGAGACATAATTTCACATTGTTTATAAGTAGGCAAAATTGTAGTGAACAATACAGTTTGAGAACAAAAGTTGGTCGTTAGGTTACACAAAAAAGGGAGTATGTGAAACATGTTGTAGAACATGTTTCAATGTCTGCAAGTTACAAAACAAATGTATAAATCACTGATTTGCCCACATAGAACTGGCAATAGTTTCGCGTAAGACATCTCCCTCTCTAGCATCGGTCTGGCTTGTTTGTTGCAGAGAACTCAACTCGTTCGAGATGTCAGTGGTAGCATGAGGGTCATCCAAGTTTTCGTCCATCATAGGATCACCATCATTTTGGCACTGGATAAAATTGTGAACGATACAACAAGCCATTACAATCCGAGACTGAGACTGCATGGGAAAAGTTGCTCCTTTACGAAAGTAGGAAAACCTCTTCTTTGACACACCAAAGGCTCGCTCGACAACGTTACGTAGTTGAGCATGTCGGTGGTTGAACATTTCCTTTTTGCTTGTGTATGAGCCTCTGTTACCCCGATACTCTGCTATATGGTAAGCAACGTTTCGATATGGTGCAAGAAATTGCCTGGTGTTGGCGTACCCTGCATCAACAAGATAGTACTTCCCAGCAGGTACTTTGAACCCGCCTGTGGTTGTAGCTGCCTGAAGAACCCTTTGGTCAGCAGCAGATCCCTCCCAACCAGTCATGATATATGTAAACTCCATTGAGAAGTCGACTGCAGCCATGACATTCATGGAAACATTCCCTTTTCTATTTCTATATCGGTTCTGCTTTACGCGCTTCACCAAAACAGGGATGTGTGTCCTGTCAATTACCCCAATGGCATCCTAAGACAAGTATATAAGAAATACGCAAGTAAATACCAAACTCAACGATGACGATAGTGGTTATATTAACAATGGAATGGACAATGGTCAACTAAGTGATGGTCATACCTTGAAGTAAGGGTAAAATCTTGGACTCTCGCCGATGCGGCGATGCGGAGTTGTGGATGCAGTTGGCATGACAATATATTCGCTGCACAAAGCACTCACTGCATCCAACACCTCATTAAACTTTCTACTTATGGACTCACCACTGTGAACGTAGTCCTCAGCAAGAACATGGTTGGTATGGCCATGGCCAACCATCTGAAGGAAGTAGCAAACTGCCTCCACTGATGACACACCTCTGGTACTTTTCAACAAACCTTGGTGCTCAAGTTTGTCAACAAAGGCTAAAACCATGTTGGGTAGCATACGGTACAGATCGTACGCCCTCCTTTCATGGCCGGTTATTATTTATAAAACCTTTTGATGGCTGCTCCTAATACTAACCGATCTCGGTATTGGTTGGTGTGTGGTTGAGGCGTCTAAATTTCCCATGATATTGTGGGAAATTTGGTCAGCTATTTGGTAGGATATTGCGTTAGCAATGTCATAAGCTGGAGCAGACATAAGATGCAGTACTTGTAGAATGTCATCAGTTGTTTCATATGGATGCATACCAGCCATCACGTCTATAATTAAAAGTGATTATATGCATCAGGGAAATATCGAGATATTGTAGAAATGAAATTAGGGCTTGTTCCATTAAAACCATTACATAGTACTATAGTTCAGAGCTTGTTCCCAACAGAATAAAACAGTACTACAACAACTGAATAAAATAATACAACAACAACTTCTGATAAAGTTCATCAAATAAAAGGCAGGATACTGATATACCTATTAAATTAGTAAACCTCAAAAGTACGGTGGAGATTGTGGCGTGAAGGGTGATTGTGATGCAGAAGCTGCAGAAGCTGTGTTCTTCATTTCCCACAAGTCTTGCAACCAAATGGTAATTTTTTGTGGGGTGTCCATAAGGCTTAGGTAAATGTTACGGTTAGATGGATCTTTTATGGCGTGCACAAGAGTGGTAAAAACTGGGATATGGGCGTCAGGGTAGGTTGCATGAAAGTGGTGCAAAATGGTTTGGTATTCGTCTTTATCATTACACCTAGCAGCAATTTCGCTGCCCATCTCATGTACCTTGGAAAACACCTTTGTGAATTCGGACACAACATCATTAGACAGGACACAACTGTCCTGTGAGCTTGACACTTGCTTCCTACGTCTCATCGTGGTGGGAGTCGTTGCACCGACACCTTGGTTGTGTGATCCGCCATTGGTGTCCTCACTTTGTGTCTCAGAATTAACCACGTCTTCAGTGAAATCGGCTGGACCGGTTGGTTCTGGGCTGACAAATGAATCAGATGCATCTAGGTCAATAGCAACATCATCTTCAGATGCAACATCAGAAGGAGGTCGTCTATCGGTTGAGGACATTGCATGATGGGCCCTAGCTATGTTCCTCCCCCCATCATCTCGACGTCGTGGTAGTGGTAGAATGGTCTGTTGATCAATCTCGCTAGTTTCCTGTTTGCCTAAAATAGGGGACAACTACTGATTAGGTCAAAAGTAACAAGTTTAATTTAATATATAATACTCAGGGGAGTATATATTATTAGACATACCGTAAGTGCCTCCCTCCACTCCGGGGTGTCAGGCAATATTGGCTTGTGCCTGTTGTCATCCCATCCAACACCACTTTTGTTGGTTACCAGTTTTATCTTTGCATAGTCTCTCCTGAGGTTCTTCCATCAAGTTTTTAACTGATCCAATGTACCCTCGTTCCTCCCCATCCTGATATGCCAATCGCGTAGCATCTCCCTCCATGTGTCCCTAGCAAATATTCCATCGACGCACCTACCCATGTCATATTGTCTCCTCAATGCCGCAACCAGAGCCTCATCCAACTCTTTCGACCATACAATACAGAACCTCGGGTCGGGTGCAGCCATAGTAGCAATGACACTGTGATATATCAATTTAGTATGGGTGTTTAAACGAAACCATCATACGAACCTAGTATGAGACTACGCAGTTGAAAGCAATAACTTGTATTGAAGTAGGCTAAGACAAGATCCATTAGCGGACCAGTCATAAGATCCAAAATGTGTACAACAAATTTTAAATTGTAGTTAAATTTGAAATGGTTGTAGCAAACACATCATCAAATATGTTCATTACAGGAAAACTACATAAATAGCAAGCATTCAACATGGCATTCACATTAAACGTGTTCGTATTGCTCATGAGATATACCTGGTAAGCCCAAGTGAAGGTTGAAGACAGTTGCACGGGCAGCGACAGGGTCAGGGATGGTACATACAAGAAATTCAGAGGGAACACAGATTAGCCGAAATAGTGGTATTATTTGCAATATAATCAGCATAATTCGTGTGTACAATAGTACATTGTAAAAATATTGGTATATGTCTGATGTATCACAATCCTAGCACAACAACCACAATTTGCACAATTGCCGCCATATAGTTTTCTTTTCATGCCTAAGGTTATTATGATGTAATGGACAGTAGGGTTCTCATATAAGTTGACAATATAAATAAGGCTGTACTTGAACTCCTTAAAACTGAACACTTCTACAAGCATTCACAACAATCCAATTTTAACATAAGATTCGAGTACAAGATTGAGCAGTTCTTCTCATACAGTACAAACAGACCACTAATTGCAAACAGATCACTAATTGCAAACAGATCAGTAATTGCAAACAGTTCTGCTCATGTGTCCTGATATATAGAAGGTAATATACAGAGAAGCTAAACAATGCACTGTAAGGAGATAAGGCCATATTTGGCAGCATACTTCTATAATCCCAGAAAATTAAACATGGGAAGGATTTTTAAGCAGTATACCAATTATAGCTGATATGTGCATGATTGAAATCGAGATTCTGGACTGTCGAGTATGCTCCAGTGTGTAAAATAAAGATATGATACTCATTAATATTATTTTTTAAACAAATAGTATTAATGTTACATGTCTTTTCTCCATCCAAGGCAGTATCTTGTGTGCATTTGTTTTGATCACAGCTATCAAAAAAATAAAGAACCAAAAATAGGATTCTTCACCATGAACAGAAAGTGATCTTAAAAAAAAACGAAACCACAATGTGTTTGTGAATGAGAATGCATTCAACTTCTATTCAGAAATATCCAATTTTGAGTTGTGTTTTGCAGGCTAGAAATATCCATACTTCAGAGAAGGTATCTTCAAGTTCATCTGGAATGAAGAACGTCTAATAAATGGAACTAATAAATGTATCCGTACAAAAAAAAACTCGTCACCAACAATCTGGAGCAGGCAATAAAAGAATCATGAGTAGCCATCTTCAGTGGATAGGAATGTGTGAGATAAGTACAATCAACATATCTCTCATACATTACATAGTATGAATGCAGAAGTAGAATGTCAATATAGCAGGAGGGGCATCTTCAAATGGTCTAAAAAAAGTAGTCAAGTGAAATTAGCACGGAATACCTTATATAGGTGTAGAATTTTCAAGTAGAAAAAGTGTCAGACATGGCTGATGTGAAGAAGTAACCAATTAGTCTCACTAGAATATAGCAAGAATAATCAACTGAAACATCTTTAATACAAAGCAAAGAAGATGTTGTAATTTGCATAACAAGTTCTGTCATGAGATACAAAATGCAGTAAGAACATGAAAAACATGGTGTCAGTGTTTAAATTATGATCCTTCAATGCATGCAAGTTGTAAAAACTATAATAAGGAAGAACAAATAGGCAATCTGTGCACACATTGTGGAAGAACACAAAAAACATAGTTTCATTACGAAGGAAGTGCCAATGATTATTTACATTTATCTTATAATAATATGCAGGATAATTGGCTTAAAAATTGTGTTTTTGAAAGTAGCATTTGTTTGGTGAACTATTATGTATATTTAATCATTTTTAGATAATAGATGGTAGATTAACAGGCTGTTTTTTTTATTGATGGAAGACACACTCCTCTCCTTTATAAATGAAAAGAGGTAAGAACAAATGGACCAAGATGAAATGACTCATATGACATAATAAACTAAATAATAATAATTCTAACATTCACCCTCAAGTTGGAGTATGGGTGATATACATATCTAGTTTGAACAAACATGACTCAATTAGATGATTGAAAATAAAAATCTCACTCACTATATAATATTTTCATTCCCCTTTAAACAAGACTCTTCTAGAATAATTTGTTGATGCCAATTTTGAGTTGTGTTTTGCAGGCTAGAAATATCCATATTTCAGAGAAGGTATATTCAAGTTCATCTGGAATGAAGAACGTCTAATAAATGGAACTAATAAATGTATCCATACAAAAAAAAACTCGTCACCAACAATCTGGAGCAGGAAATAAAAGAATCATGAGTAGCCATCTTCAGTGGATAGGAATGTGTGAGATAAGTACAATCAACATATCTCTCATACATTACGTAGTATGAATGTAGAAGTAGAATGTCAATATAGCAGGAGGGGTATCTTCAAATGGTCTAAAAAAAGTAGTCAAGTGAAATTAGCACGGAATACCTTATATAGGTGTAGAATTTTCAAATAGAAAAAGTGTCAGACATGTCTGATGTGAAGAAGTAACCAATTAGTCTCACTAGAATATAGCAAGAATAATCAACTGAAACATCTTTAATACAAAGCAAAGAAGATGTTGTAATTTGCATAACAAGTTCTGTCATGAGATACAAAATGCAGTAAGAACATAAAAAACATGGTGTCAGTGTTTAAATTATGATCCTTCAATGCATGCAAGTTGTAGAAAACTAGAATAAGGAAGAACAAATAGGAAATCTGTGCACACATTGTGGAAGAACACAAAAAACATAGTTTCATTATGAAGGAAGTGCCAATGATACCCTAGAAACACATTGACATTGAGAAAGATATACTAATGATGCACAGGAAGCATTATTCTTAGTAGAAATTAAGTTTCACACATACATTAGGGAGTATGATATACTAAAAAATAAGAAGCTCCATGGAGAGCAGAATATCTTAGACTGACACACGTCGTCTTTCTCATTGTCCCTCTTTATATATTCTCATTCCTCTATTTTCCCCCCCACACCAATTTAAAAGTTGTTGTATAGTTGGTGCAGAAAAGAAACAATACACACCTTCACATGGAAATTGATGCACACATGAAGGGTGGTAGGAGGATTTATGAATGGAGAGGGAAAAATCAACACAATGCCCCTTTTATGGTGCTTTATAAACTAGAATGGGGTCTTTTGTTTTACAATATTTCATCGATATAACTTATAACATGAGTCAATATGCTAAATAACCCGATTAGATAGATCTGAATAATTAAAGAATATTTGTTGAGACCTTAGGTAAGAATGTAGTTCTAAATAGAAAATGAATGCATCTTTGTTGATTATGTCACAAAATAATCCAAATATTGTTTCAATTTGAAATAATATAACATTAGGATGTCATTTGATTTCTGAAACAATAGAAAAGGGTGAGAATGAGGTGCTTGTTGCAGCATAGCTTCTTGATTGCATTTGTTGTACATGAATGGTAATTAATCACATATATATTTTGATGTTATTAGGCCTTCAAATCTAGGATTTTTAATTAAACAACATGTCGACAATGAAACTACAACCCAGATCAGGAAAGTCACCTTGGATGCATATGCAGATGCATGAAGTAGGTCTGAATAGGAATCAAAGATCACCACCCCTCAACTCAAGGCAACCTCTTTCCCATGGAGAATGACTTAGAAAGTTACAAAGTTTCTTCATCTGTGATGAAATACTTGACAATGAAAGCTGGGAGTGTCGCCACCTACGACAATCAGGGGATCACTAGCTTCCGCCATAATTGATAGGTTGGTGAGTTCTTGTCTGTAGAGAAATGTCAAAGTAGAGAAAAGAGGATCTACGAATTAGATGCTTTTATTATGCTGGGCACAATAGGAAGGTAGGGAAGATTGTGGTTCTAACATCGGTGATGTCTGGGCTAGAGAGTGTCAAACAAAAATTAAACTTTTACATGAGATACCATTTTGTCCCAGAAATTAGTGTAATTATGAGGTACTCTACACCTTGATACTTTGAAATATTACTGAAAAGCAGGTCGACAGAGACATATACCAATTTTATACTGAAAACCTTGCAATGTTACTGAAAGGGGCGGCAGATACCTACCTTGCAAGCAGGTCGGCGACTTCCCACAACAGCGGCTCAGCAGCGGCGGCGTTACAGAAGATTGTATGGAGGCTTCGAAGGTGAAATGAGACGAGATCGATGATGAAATGCACAAGTATATAGCAGGAGGGACACTGGTTGCCCATCCTAGGGTTTACTGCACGGCGCTTTGATGCGAGTTGACAACTCGGGAGTAGCTCGGCGCCTGCAGACGAGCTTGCAGATGAGCCACCACAGCTTTGCCGCTTGACTGACCTGCTACTCCGCCTACTCCACTGGGCAGGGTTTAGGGTACGCCAGTCACCTGGCATGGCTGTCGCTGGAAAGACCGATGGAAATGATGCCTCAGCTTTATTAATGGCGAGAATAGTAATGGCGAGGATAGACCACAGAGCACAGAGCTCGTCTCGAGCTCTCGGGAGAGGAGGTATCGAGAGAGAAGAGAGGATAGACCACAGAGCAGAAGGAGCAGGTAGAGGGGAAAGGAGAAGAATGTCGGGATGGGTGTGGGGCGAGGACATGAGAGGATCGCCTAAATCGGTTTGTGAACCGGAATCCCGCCCCTCGTGGGACTGGGACAACCCGGATTGGGGGTTTCCGTTATCCCATAACAGAGGATTTTCTGGGTTTTGAACCAAACACGAACCAGCCTTGAACCGGTAGTTGTTTGGCAGGGTTGGCAATAAAAGACAATAGGAAACCGGGTTTCAGTCCCGTGCCAAACACAGGCTTAGTTGAAATCAAGGTCCACTTATCTTATTTCCAATTTCATATTCATGTATTAGAATAACATATATACATTAAAGAGTTGAAACCCTAATATATGAAATTTTTACACAAAACCTCGATTCAGACCTCAAAAATATCATCACTAACTTAGTTAGGTTTTTCTAATTAAGAAAACATATAATTTTGTATATATTGGAGTTATGAAGGTTAAAGTGTATTTTTGGTGATTTTTAGGTATTTAATTCATTTTCTAAAAATTCTTTTCGACAAAACTGAAAATAAATACTTGGAAATATTTTTATTAAAAATAACATGTTTTTTTGAGTTCAGAACATATTTTACTTTAAGTTTTGGACAAATGAATCAAAAGTTATGAATTATTGAAAATCGACCAATTAGAAATCGACACATCGTCAATTTTTAACATAAGATCATGAGTTTTAAGAATGTAATAAGAAATATATGGGAATGGAGTTATGAAGCTCATACCTAGGGAATATAATAAGGTCCAAACAGTAAGAATCCGATCTTAGAAGGTCTGGTTTATCCAAGCCTACTCCTTTCTTGAGCAAAGATCACCTTCTCCACTTTAGAGGTGCAAACCCTAGCAAAAGAGCATGGAGATGACATGTTTTAGGGTTCTAGGTGGGGTTTCACCATGGAAGTCCATGGTTATGACCTGTAATAGGGTGTAAGGAAGATTAATAGTATGAAAATAGGGAATTAAGGGAGGAAACTTACTAGTTTTGGTCGAATTTACCAAGGAGTAGCTTTAGAAACCATAATAGGGCAATTTGGAAGCCCTAGGAGCCTTCTTCACCAAGGTAGGCTCCCTCTATTACCTTGGGGCAGAAACTTCGTGGCCAAATACAGAAGGAACTATTATCTAAGCTAGAGGAAAGAAAAGGAGAGCAAGAGTTTTCGAATTGTGAGTTGGGAAGGGGTATACATGGCTATATATAGAAAGAGGTGAAGCATGAGGAGTCTTAAGGGACTTTCCATGTGTCTTTAGCCTAGGGATTGATGGCCATGCAAGAGGATAGCTCATAGAGGCTTCATGCACATCCAAAGTCGGTCCTAAGATCCCATAGATTATTTTAGGACATCCCCACCATTTTTCAAGAAAGAAATAACCTCATTGGTTGATAGCTTTTAAGGATAATCATCCTTGTAAAGAGGGTAATCCCTATAATGCCCTTGGAAAGAAATACCATCAAACCAAGGTGAAACTAGGTTATCCAATGGTTTAAAATCTCGTGTATGGTAAGGGAATATCTAAGGATTAAAATTCAGTTGATAATTTGCAAACAAAACCTCCCAATTGGGTAAATTGCATACAAGTCCAGAATGTGCATATAATTGCATAACTTGCACAAACAACATCCAAATCAAACCAAACTTCATACACAAGTTATCTTTAATCTGTAGAATATTAATTTTCCATTTTTTCCATATTTGGAATTTATAAAATCACATTATTAATTACTTATGCCTTTTATTGATTTTGTCTCTCCTAAACTTATCCTAATATTTCAAGGTTGTCCAAATTAGATGAAATTTGACATGTAGGATAATTTTGATATGTAGATTTCGAATTTGAAGTTTGTTTCCTCTTTTGAGACTTCTTTTTATGAGATATGTCATATGTCCCATTAACAACCCATTATCTAAATTATTCATCCAATTAAGTTTCTTATCTTCATATTACCACTAAAATAAGTTATGTGGCATATTTTATGTTTTTAGATCACATCAAAAAGTTAGATTAAGGTTTAGAGCACTTAATTATGGTAATTAAGCTTTCACTGAGGTATTTGTCCATAAACCCTTCCATTGGTATAATTAGTGAATAAATGTTTACTAAACCACTATAAATTCCATTAATTAAATAGAAAGGCCAATAAGGATAGAAATGAAAGGAAAAGATGGGAAAGAGGGTCAAAAGACAAAATTTCAAAATTTGGTATGTTACAGCTAGCCCCTTGGCCACTCTTCTTTCCAGGCTTGGAAATTCTACTCCTTCCTTCCCATAGGCCAATGAGCTTCATGCTCTTGGTATGTCTTGGGATGAGTAGAATGCTCATTGGCCCGATAGTGGTTTTAGTCTCTCTACTGATGAAGAGATGTCAGACCAGGCTGATGTGTAGGCTGTTGATGCTGACGAGGCTGCTAATGATGATGAGGATGATGGTGTTTCATCTGATGATGGTGGCTCTGATGGTTTTGCTGCTGACTCCAGTGATGAAGGCGATGTTGTTGCACCTTTAGACGGAGATGATGACTATGAGCCTGATGCTGATGATAATGTAGATGACGTAGATATAGATGACCTAGATATCTAGTTGCTTTTAGTTTTTAGTCTAGTTGTTGATCATATATATCTTTCTAGGCTATTTTGTATTAGCAACATTTGGGCACAAGATCTGAGCTTTACTATTTTATCTTTTTAGCTTTCATCGATTTGGCTTGTAACTATTTTATGAGAACTTGCATTCTTGGTTGTAATCTATATTCTGTGCACTCTTACTCTTTGATCTGTTATATCTTATGAGTTGGTGCCATGTTTCACCATATTTTGATTATGACTTAGTTTGGTTGCTTCTCTCATCTCTGTTTTGGTGTATGTTTTGGAGATTGCATGTTATGGACATATGCTTGGTTGTTCTTGGAAAAGACCTATTTTTATGCTCTTCTACCCCCTTCCTTTTTTATAATGTCAAAAGGGGGAGATAAATTCAATGTTTTGAAGCTCAACCATATTACTTTTATTGTCTATGTGATCCTTTTCTTGTTCATTATATGCTTTATCATGTGACTTGCTAAAGGATCATATAGTATGTATGTAGTACATTGCTTTGTGTAGATAAACTAACTATGCAGGTTAAAGTAAGCATAGATTAAGGGGGAGAAATTCACATTGTTCAAATATTGAATCCCTTTACTATTCACAAGTCGAAGGTATAATTTCAATATCCTTTTCAAAATGATTGAGGAATGGTTTGTCATTGTCAAAAAGGGGGAGAATGTTGACCTAAGGGTTATACATTGCCCATATTTTGATAATGACTTAACCATTCTATTCCTAAATATCTAATATGTTTGTTCAAGATTGATTTAAAGGTTTAGGTACATGAAAAGGATCAAATTACATAAGCCCTAGCTTGTCCAAGTTCAAGTCAAATGCAATGTAAGTGTGCAATTTGGGAAATCACTCCAAATGTCCTTAGAAGAATTTTGTAATCACTTGTACTGATGATATGACTTGTAACTAAGATGAGAAAAATATGAGGGACACTTAATACCAAGGTTTAATTACTCAAAAGTATACTTTGAAAATTTGTCATAGGCTATTCATCGGTCGAGTTGGAAACTCGACCGATCCTATGATGGATTTATAGAACATGACCCATCGGTCGAGTTGTAAACTCATAGAACTCAAACAACCGACTCACTGAGCAAACTCAATTTTAGCTCATCTGTTGAATTCCCCAAAACAAACTCGACTGATAGTTTGAAAATTGGCTTTGTCTTTTAGTTGACGACCGAGTTACCTTTATTGAAACTCGACCAAATCACTGTACAGAAAATGTAGAAAAAGTGGTTATAACCATTGGTGACTTGTTTTGGGTGAAAATAGATATGTTGCATTTAGGAAAATGGTTATATTTTGGCCCTAAGTGATCTCCAACTCAAGGGAACACCCTCAACTATAAATAGGACCCCTTAGAGTTCATTCCAAGTTTGCTCATTCAAGCTATTCTAAGTCTTAGCTATAATTGAGTGTTCTACAACTCCTTGAGCCCCTTTCTCTCCCTAGTTTACACTTCATTTTGTGATTATGAGTGAGTTAGGCCTTTTGTAAGAGAGCTCCACCCTTGTGCATGTAAATCTCTCATCTTATCCTACTTCCCTATCCCCTTCCTATATGAAGAAAAGGTGAAACTAGCTTCCTCGATTGAAGAAGGAGTTGTAGTTGGTCCTCTTCAAGGTTGATGAAGAGGTGGTGATCTTCTCCAGGTGAAGGAGAAGGCAAATGCTGAAGATCCAAGAGGAGTGGCAAAGTCCTTGAAGGTGGAAGACTTGTGCTTGAGTGAGTAAGACCTTCGTGAAGGATGAAGACTCTTGCAAAGTGGGTAAGTCCTTGAAAAGGTACTCCTTGTGCTTGGATGGGTAAGTCCTTTGGTGGTCATGTGTTGTAACTCTAATCGGTGATAATATAGAGAAAAACACTTGCAAAGTCCTATAGGTTGACCTCTCTAGGTAGTGGACTGACTCACTTCTAATTTGAAGTGTGGAACCACTCTAAATCTCCTTGTCAAGTGCTTGCTATCAATTCCTCTCATCCTTGCTATGTTTGTTAGTTAGGACTTCAAATTGCACTTAAGCTTTGATTTCAATTTGATATAATTTGAAGGTCTAATCTATCTTGTGAGAAATTTTGTAGCTCTATTCACCCCCCTTCTAGAGCCCTTAGATCCAACATCTTCTTCTTGGAGAGAGAAAACCTCACCCCAAGGACAAAAACTCACAATAGGGGGAGAAGGAGTTTGGGAGACAACTAGCAAATCAAAAACCCAGAGTTCCACTTCCTCTTTGCAACCAAGGTGGTGTACTATGAGTTACCGGATTCACAGGGATGATATAGAGGCCAAGATCATTGGGTGGAGTCTTTAGAACAAGTAGCTTCTTTAAGAAGAGACAAGGTGTTGCTATGATGACACGGAGGAAAAAAAACAACCACAATGGATTGGATTTAAAAGTTAAAGGTTTACACCAACACAAGACATGACCAAGGTTTATTTGGCATCCCGTTTATGTCTTTATTATACCAAACTTTTATTACTACAATAGATATGTTGCTTTAGATTTATCAGGAGACATATTTATATTTTTGTTGTTCCTCCTCTCCCTCAAGCCCTATAATAATATGTTACTTTGATACCATATAGTTTGAGATTATTCACGTGCAACGTTATATATCATTTCGTAGTACTGTGTTATGCTTGTTCTCTCTCCCTATATCTTGTTTTGGTTGGTTGATCTATGAAACCATCTAAGGCATAGAGGAACGAGTTATTTTGGACTTTTTGAAAGGAAAACGTCTAAGTTCCCTAGAGGAACCTTAGTTATTTTCCTTCCTTCCCCAATTTCATCCATTCCACTAGTCCTAGGTGTGAGATATGAGTATCGAAGTATAGATCTCCTCTGTCATAGCAAGGACCATATGTAGAGGTTGGATAGGATATAACAGGTGGTGAACCACCTCCTCCTATCCCATATACCATCCCATACCACCAATTAAGTGAGGAGAATCATGCCTAGAAACCTAGAATAGGGACATTTTAGGCCAGTGATCACCTATCCCATATATGTGAGCTTTGTAAGGTTGGATATGAGATGATAAGGACTAGTTCCCCTACTCACAACATCTTCCCTCCATGACCACCTGGTAGGATATGACTCTAAACCTCGTATCCATATGCTTGTTTGGTTTGGTGACACCACTAATGGATGTGTGCATGAATATAAACCTCAGTTGCATAGTTGATTAGTAGCATGCCCTCAAATGACCCACTCCCTTAATCAATTGCTTAAAATCCTAATTGCTTAGTACTAGTTAGATTAGCTCATTTTGTTTCTTATCCAATGTTAATTTCTTAGTGAATGGTGAATTTCTTTTATTAGGGTTACTTAGTCTTGTTGTCGCTACTCTAGTTGCTTGCTTGGTAGTTTCTTATCTTAGTCTCAACTTGCTTCTTTTAGACAATTTCCTTGTTTAGTTGATGATCGAGATTGTCTATGTTAGTTTAGTATAATTTCTTTCTCATGCTTAGTGCATTGTCAAATGCTCTCTTAGCTAGTTCCTTAGACCTAACATTCAAAGAAATTTCGAATTATATATAGTCTCTCTTGCTTGACCCAAAGTGCAATCAACCAAAACCAACTATAGACCATTGAAACCCTAACATTCCACACTACAAACCTAAAGAACCAACCTCATCCTAATGACTGGTCCTCTTCCTATGGACTGATCCCAACGTGCCACTCTCCTATACTATATGCCAAGCCTATGCGCTTGTATATCATTTTATTGAGAGTGTATCTATATTGGGCCTTATATATAATAAAAGTTCCTCATATGCCTAATGGAGCATTATGACACAATCTTTTAGCCTTAAACACAGACCCAATATGCAACCCATCCAATGATAAGGGTTCCAACCCATGAGGGCCACCCATGCTCATTCTAATGAGTTACACTATTTTTCATAGACTATATGATTGTCAAACTCCAAACCGAGCTAAATTCTACTTTTACACCCATAATGGGGACTTCAACTAAAATCCACACCATGTACTGTAGGTAGGACATATATATATTCCTTTTAAACAAATTGTATAAGGTCCAGGAGATTGGGATGTGGTCCAAGTAGGTTTTAGGCCAAGTTTTTTTATTCAAATAACTTGATATGCTTTTTCTACGTATTGTCAAAACTTTTTCTCCTTAAAAAAAAATCAGAAATGGAACCCATTTATTTAGTGGATACATATTTTTGGAATTATTATTTAGAAATATATTTTATTAATGAGGGAACCCCTCTTAGGAAAAACGGTTGATGCACCCACCTCGGTAGGATAAACCCTCTGGTCTCTAGTGGCCCACACACTGATGACAAACACTTGCGATTCATTTCTAATTATACTTATTTGAGGTTATTTCATTGAGGGATGTCATACTGAACCACCTGCACTACCACTAACTGATAATATAAAAGTTAATAATATTCTTTTCTTTGAAGACATTAACGATTGATTAATAATGTAGAATTCATCATGTAATAAAAACACAATTGAAAGAGCAAATTAAATCATAGATACCATGGTTGCTTCTACATCCTAGTGAGCAAGCTACTTATTTTTCATAATAGAGCAATATTGACAACAGAAAAAAGAAAGAAAGCCATGGTCACTAGGCAACAAAAAGCACCCATGGTCTCCACTCGAAGATCTTTGTATTCAATGATGTAAGCAATCCAACGTACCAACAAGAGATTGTCTCAAACTGTTGCCACAGTTGGCTCATCTTATTCATGATCTCCTTTCCCTGGAATAATCCCAAAGTCATGAGAGTCTCGTTGGGTTTGGTCCCTTATCAAAAGACTCCTTTTATTTTTATGACCACCATTGGGCCCAAACATTAGTGGGTTAAGAGGATGTGTCCATGTTTTTATTTTTACTTCACGAATGGAGTAGGTTGGTTGAATGACCAGCTAGTCGTCTCACATATAATTGTCTTCTTGATTCATTATCAAGTCAACCAGTTATCATGGTCGACTAGTCGTATGGGATTAGGCCAAACTATATATATATATATATATATATATATATATATATATATATAGTCAGGCTAAAATACACTCGAGTGTATTCAGAGTAGAATACATTCAAGTAGTTTTTCATGATGCATTTTTTTTAAAATATAATCCATTGATCCTCTTAAAGATCTTGTGAATAGCTCATACACAAAATTTGAGCACATTAGGACATTTATAGGTCATGTTATAAAGACCATAAAAATTATGCATTCCAAACTAGTTCCGCGCGTTGATTTTGTTACCCTTGGATGAGTGACTTACACTCATCCAAATGGGCTCAAAATTTGTATGTAGCCTAGTTATAGTATGACGGTGAAGGTCAATGGCTTACATTTTGTAAAAAATAATCTTGATATGAAACACACTTGAGTGTATTTGTTACAACCTCAATTTTGCATTTGTTTTCGTAATTGAAATGTAAAGATTTTATGAATTGGACTTAATTGAAAAGATTGTATGCTTTGCTTCAAACAATGGATTACTTTGCAAATATCCCTTTTGATAGGAATTTCGTGATTCCTATTATTAGGTTAATACATTAATGGATATAAAAGAGAAGAAAGGAAGAAAAGTCCAAATAATAGAAAAGGATACAAGATAATGAATATTAAGCAAAGTATTTAGGAGAAATACTTGGAAATCTCTAGAAAGTGGCATTAATGGCCACAATTAAGTAAATTTCATTTATATGTGATTTATAATGAAGGAAATACGAAAAGAGGAAGAGGAAATGAAAGATAAAGAGAAATCCTTAAAAAGAATAAAGAAATAAGTAAGATAATGAGAAAATGAAGAATGTAGATACATTTAGAAGGATAATAAGTATCCTTAAAAAGGAATTTTGAAATATTAGGATTTCTTGGGATCCAAGGAGTCCCAATGGAGAAGAAGAAAGAGAAAATACAAATAATACAAAATAAGAGGATAATGTGATGCATAATTAATGAATTTGTGGTATTATTAAAAAGAGGTACTTTCTTCTATAAGGAAGTATCATTTCATGGTCAATGGATTAAAAGTGAAGCATAAAGATGTTAAGAGAGATAATTTTCTAATTCCTAACTATCCAATGAATATGGTTTATTAAGACGATAATTGAGAGAGAGAAGATTACTTCTTAATGAAGGAATATGGTTTCCTAGTGGGAAAGGGGCTTGGATCTTGTGGATGAGCATCCTAGGACTTTGCTACCCTCCCCTATATAAGGGGAAAAACCCTTGTCCGAGTCTAGTAGGATCCCATGCATCCTTCTCTCTTCTTCTTCCTTGTTTTCGTCCATAAACCCTAACAAAGAGGAGCATCGTGATCATGAAAAAACAAGGAGCCAAGAAGGAGTTGCGATAGAAGCTTGATGCGCCACGATGTCAGAGAGAAGCTTAGCCATTGTGGCCATGCCCTAAAGCATGCACAACAGTATCCGTTTGGCTACAACGACAACCGTTAGTTGCAGGCCTGACGAGCGTGAAAATAGCCACACTGGTTGCAACCAAGTGGTGCCCCCCATGTGCGCAAGGGGGCGGCGGACCTAGGGAGGTGGTTGGTGGCAAGTTTCGTGGCCAAGGGAGGAGAGGGCAGCCCCGTGAAGGGCTGCAATCGGCGGCCGTTGCGGTTGTCTAGAGGTTGAAGACGACCTAGGGCAGTTGGACAGTTTTGCCCCTCTATGTATTAAGGAATCGACGACTTAAGTGAGGGTAAGATGGTCATTTCATTATGTTTTCAATCGACCGAGCTACGTTGCATGAGTTGGATGATGTGGCATCCTGCCATTGGTCCAAGTAAGTATTTCTTACAAAAATCATATCTAAATATTGGTAGATCAGAATGGTACATATAATATATGTATTTTGCTAAAAAATGCGAGGAATCCATTAAAATAGATTTAGAAGATAATTCCTCTTACAATTCAAAAAGTAGTGGAAGTTATCAACTTTAATGCATTAATGATTAAGAAACCCTAATTTAAGATGATTAATGAATTGGGAAGGTGTTTTGGACGTCTAAAGTTGATGTTAACCTCTTGATTATAAAAAGGATACATTAGATCCAAAGGGATAAACTTTATGCATAATTTGATTAATTTAGGGTTCCATGTACATAAATAAGCTGTAATGGGCCTTGAAACCCTAATGTTAGTAATTATGATTCTTAATGGCTTTAATTGTTCAATTCATGTATAAAGATGAGATATGATGGTTCTAAGCTATTTTGAGTATAAAAGTTCATAATTGTGGATGAATACCTTTAATTTAGTAATTAGCATTTTCTAGTGGATTAATGATAAATAAAGTTCATATATGAATTAGACTATATGAAAGATGAGTTTTCAATTTGAAAGAAACTAAAGGTGATAATTGAGTTAATGATCTTGAAATAACTTAAAAGGATAAAGATGATAGTTTTAGTGTAAAAGAGTATTAAACATGATAAAAGTATTATGGAAGCTAAAACCCTAATAAAACGCTAAAGTGGCCTAGAAATCCTATGGTGGAATCCAAGTCTATCTTGAGAATGTTTTGGATAAACTATAACACTTGGATGTTATGCATTAATTTCAGGATGTTGTTGATTGCTTGTTTGATTATTCTTTATCATTATTGCTTGGACATCAAGTTGCTCTGGATCAGGTATGTGGTTAATTATGGTTAATCACATTAGTTTCCCGAAGGTTTTCCAGATGATTGATCGCATTGAATGCAACCTATCCGTTTGGATGTTCATACTTGCAAATCATAAAGTCACTATGATTATCACAATTATGATATAAGTGTGTATTCTCACACCTACATGCCACCCTGATGGATGAGGCAATGAGGTCAAGCCCAAGAGGGAAGACCATGGGCACCATGAGAGATGACCCCAGGCACCAAGCTCAGGATAGAGAAGGTGGCCTTTATTGCATGACTAATGGGCACCATGAGAGGTGACCCCAGGCACCAAACTCAGGATGGAGAAGGTGGCCTTGAGTCAATGACAAAAGAGAAACCCTAATGGGGGTATTCTAGGCTTAGGGCAAAAGTAGTGGAGATTGACACATTGAAAACGTAAATTGAATTGTTAATTACCTTGATTGTGATAAATAGGTTGTTAGCCTTACGTGTGATATTTTGTTTGTCCCCACATACCGGCATATTCATTTATGCTGACTGACGTTTTGTTTTTCGGTGTTTTAGGTGCAAATTGAAAAGGACAAATAGTAAAGTGGCATATTGTGAAATTAAGAAATAAAGTATAAGGAGGATTAGTTAGAATAGAGTCTAGATGTGGATAGAGGTTAGAAATCCAAGTTTTTGAAAAAGGTATGCAAAGTATTATTTTATTTCAGCTTTTAGTATAGTCATGGTAGAATTTAATAATTATTACTGATTATTTGTCGAACCTTTGATCTGGAAAATTGGGATAATGGCTCTGACCTCTTGGTCTCCCTTAATTGGGGGTTACTGGGAGGCAGGGTCATTACAATGTTCTAGCCTGACTCTCTCTCTCTCTCTCTATATATATATATATATATATATATATATATATATCATGATATACTTGTAATATGGTTGTGATCTTTTAAGAACATCTAATCTGAATAATTTTGATTGAGTCCATATGATTGTATTTAATTAAATGAATTCAGATATGCCATTTTAATGATCTATACACATAAGTTACATGTATTGGTCGGTCCACACTTCCTTTATATATATATATATGTGTGTGTGTGTGTGTGTGTGTATATATATATATATATATATATATATATATATATATATATATATATATATATAGAGAGAGAGAGAGAGAGAGAGAGTTAGGCTAGTGTACACTCGAGTGTACCGGAGGCACTGTACACCTCATTCAATTTTGAAGATGCAGTACATTTTTGAAAAATATAAACAGTTGATCTTCTTAATTATCATAAGAACATACTATATAATAAATTTTAGCTCATTTGGACACTTATAGGTCGTGCATCTAAAGGAGGCAAAAATCATGTATTTCAAATTTATTTTGTGTGTCGATTTTGTTGTCCTTAGATGAGTGACTTACACTCATCCATATGAGTTCAAATTTTGTATATGACCTACTATTATTCTAACCATGAAGATTAATGGATTAGATTTTGGAAAAACATGGTCTAGATAGGCAAACACCATTGGGGTGTACGATGTGATCTGTACACTTGAGTGTATTCTAGCCCGACTCTCTCTCTCTCTCTCTATATATATATATATATATATATTAAAGTTAGAATACACTCGAGTGTAGAAGCTATATACCTCGATTATTTTCTAACATTAAGTAGTTATTATAAAAATCTGAATCGTTGATCTTCTTAAATATATCAAGAACAATCTACATAATAACTTTCAACTCATTTAGACATTTATAGGTCATGCCTCTAAAGTGGGGAAAAATCATGTATTTCAAATTAGTTTTGTGCGTAGATTTTGTTGTCCTTGGATGAGTGATTATACTCATCCAATTGGGCTCAAATTTTATATGAAGCCTATTAATATTGTAATAATGAAGATCAATGGATTAAATTTTACAAAAATATGGTCTAGATAGGCAAACACCATTGAGGTGTACGGTGTGATCTATACACTCGAGTGTATTCTTTCTTGACTCTCTCTCTCTCTCTCTCTCTCTCTCTCTATATATATATATATATATATATATATATATATATATATATATATATATCTGTGTGTGTGTGTGTGTGTATGTGTGTGTGTGGGCGTTCATTCAATACTCACGCAGGTAACCTGAATTTCACTACATGTTAGCCCAAAAAGTAACTATACGGTCAGAAAAGTAACTAGTTAGACAAAAAAAGTAACTATGATGATAAAAAAATAATTATACGATTAAAAAAGTAAATCTAGACAGAATACACATCAAATATATATGATGTATATTTATTATATTTGTTGTAAATGTACCTATCTATGCATAAAAATAATATTTTATAAACACATAACCCTCTACATGTCAAAAAAAAAGTAACCGAAATAGGGGTTGGGTAGCTACCAGCGCGGGTATTAAATACATGCCATATATATTTACATATATAGACACACACACACATACACACACAGATATATATATATATATATATATATATATATATATATATATATATATATATATATATATATATATATATATATATGGTTTGCATTTACTTACAATGTACATTTAGTGGAGAACGGGCAGAGGTATGACTACTACTATTATCAAAAGCATAATAACGAATCAACTACTCTAAAAAAAAATGGAACTCTTTTTTGTTTTGGAGGTAAACAAAAAAATGGAACTCTGTTGTCTGCTATTTCAGTTGTTTGGCTAGAAGCTTACTTCCGTTCTCTCAACCCGCAAGTACTAGATTTCTTACTTTAATTTTTATTCTCTAATCAGTTCGAGCTCCATGAATAGATAAGTATCAAAACTACTTCTGTTATCTGAACTAACGGGTGGCATTGGTTTTACCTTTTAATATTTAAATAAATATGTTGAGTACAACTAATGGATAGTTTTTAACGATCAAAGTCAGTTCATCCATCTACTATTCAGCCAACAACATATAAGTTTTGTGTTATCTTTTATTTTTCAAATACTGCTTTTAAGTTTTTAAGTATTGCGCAAAGAAGACAGACAAAGTGCTAAAAACCTATCACGTTTAAGATTTGTTTATTTATTTAATTTGTGTGTTTCAACAGTTTGACTTTGTGGTCAGTGGTTATCAGTTCAATTGGTCTGTGTATTTTAATAATTTGTACTTGTGTGTTAATTAATGTACCATGTGTCTATATATCTATAAACAAAAGGCCATCTCCTGCCTGCTGTCGAGCTGCTCACACTCGGTAATATTTTTTTTACAATTCGTTAGTATTTTTTTAAACTAGTTTTTTTTTCTGTTGTCAAGTCTATCAGGTTTACATGGAATTCGAACAATTTGTTTGTGTGTTTATCGATCCAGTTTGTATGTGTGTTTCACCAATCTGTATGTGTTACAAGTGGAAGAAGTCACTTGATTTTTAATCAGATGCATCCCTCTTACTAGATTGTGCATAAATTATTACATAGCAATTCAATTAATCATGTACTAAACAAAAAAGATATAATGAGTGTTCTTTTTGATAATTTGTTAAAGACGTGCCACACATTCTAGAGAGTCAAATGACTTAACCAAATGTGTATGTGTCTTCTAACAACTTGGTTACGTGTTCGTTGGCCCATTCAGTATGTGTGTTCTGAAAATTTGTCTCCATATTAACCAGTCCAGTATATTTTTGTGATTATAAGTTGAAGGGAGTCAACACACTATTAACATTAATCTTCTCTCTCACTCTCTTTTAGGGGATTTCGTTCAAGTTATTATGTATGAAATATAGTAGGAATCACATAATCTGGAGTAAAAAATAGTTTTTAGCAAAGGTGCAAAGTTGGAGATAGAGAATGGTGTCATACATTATTCGAATAGCTTTCTTTAGTTGATGCGTAATTATTTTTTCAACATTTGTTTGAACTAGATTTGTGAAGTTTTCTTACAAAAGAGGTCATAGGTGTTATTCATGTGTTTTTCTTCAGATGATTTTTAAATTCTTTTTTCTTCAGGTGCCTATTTGTGTGGTACTTCTATTAATTTTTTTCCTAACCGCTTTCGATCTACTTTGCACGATAAGTTTTTATTTATTTTCTTTTATAATTTGTTTGTAGTTTTCTTTCAATTTATTTTTATACTTTTTGTTGTCAGGTCAGTCAGGTTTACATGGAGTTCAATCAATCTGATTGTGTATATATTGATCTATTATGTCTGTGTGATTTAGCAATCTGTATGTATGCTTACATGTTAGAAGGAGTCACTTGATTTTTAGTTGAGTGCATGTATCTTATTGGGTTACACATACATTATTACAAAGCAATGCAACTAATCGTGAGCCCAACAAAAATAATATTTGTGTACATTTGACAATTTTGTAAGGACGTGCTACAAATTCTAGGGAGTCAAGAGGCTTAATCAAATGTGTATCTGTCTTCCAACAACTTTGTTGTGTGCTCACCAGGTCCATTCAATCTATGTGTTCTGGAAGTATAAATGTGTGTGAATAAACCAAATATATTTGTGTTCTTATAGGTTGGAGGGAGTCAACTTAGTGTTAACATTAAGCTTCTCTCTTCCTCTCTCTTAGTGGATACCATTTAGGTTATTGTGTATGAAGTATAGTACAAATCAAGATTTTGACAAAAGAATAATTTTAGCAAAGATTCAACAAAGTTGGTGACAAATGTTGGAGCCATATGCTAATTGAACAACTTACTTTAGTTGATACATATTATATTTGTAGTATCTATTTGAACTAGATTCATCAATTTTTTCAAAAGAGGTTGTTGGTGTTATTTGTGCATTTTCCTTTAGATAATTTTTAAAATTCTTTTTTATTTTAGGTGCCTATTAGTGTGGTACTTTCATTAATTTTCCCTTACTGCTGTCAAGTTGCTTCGCTCAACAACATTTTTTTAATTTTAATTCTTTTGCAATTTGTTTGTAGTTTTTTTTCTAGTTTCATTTTAGATTTTTTTTGTTAGGCCAAATGGAGTTTGAAAAATCTGTTTGTATGTTTATTAATCCATTCTATCTGTGTGATTTTGCAATCTATATGCGTGCTTACATGTTGGAAGGAGTCACTTGGCTTTTTGTTGAGTGCATCTGTGTTACTAAGTTGTACATAAATTATTACATAGTAATGCAATTAATCATGTGAACCCAATGAAAAAGTACTTTTGTGTAGATTTTGGCAATATTTTTGTAAAGATGTGCTACAAATTCAAGAGATTCAAGTGGTTTAATCAAGTGTGTTTGTTTTTCAACAACTTGGTTGTGTGCTCGTCGGTCCATTTAATCTATGTGTTCTGACAATCTGTCCTTAAAAGCTATGAAACTGGTTGATATTGAGTGTTATGTTTTAACTAGCAAGTGTTGATTTATAATTCATATTCAAAGATCAAATTTTACTCACAAAAATTCAAATGTAATCCACATTCTTAGCACGTGTAACTTTCTAGTTTTAATAAAACGGGGAAGAGCATTGTAATAAATATAAAAAATATAAACTTTGACCAAGAAAAACTAAGACGTTCGATACTCATTCCTACAAATAGATTGTTTTCTACCAACTCGTTTGTTTGGTCAAACTAATGTAATTTATTATTAGTTTTTCCTATACTATCGTTTAAGTCTAAGTTGGGAACCCACACAATATAACTAGAACTGGGATTTTTCTCATTTTTTTTGTCTAACGCATAGTGTCAGGTGAATGAGTTTGCTCTACAATAAGCTTTATATAAGAAGTTGATATACATATTATTTAAATTTTGACAAGCTCATTTGAAGTTAGAAATTTACTCAAAAGACACAATTTTAAATTATTTATTACATAAATATCTAAATTATCCATATATAATGTTTTCTTTTTGAATTAACATTGGGTGACCCATCTCACTAGTGTGAACTTTCAGGCCCTTGTCCGTCTGCAAATTCAAGAACAAAATAAAGGACATAGTTGGCTGGCCTACAACACGATGGACAAATAGTTCTTAAGAATAATTCTAACACAAAGTCTTTGTAGGAGACCCTTCATGTTGTCTTGTTTGTCTTGTTTTATCATGTTGTTATATTAATTAGTAAAGATTATGTTGATTTGTTTTGAATCGTAGCTCGTGTAGGCTGTGCTGTAGCAAACAACAAAGGGAGACTCCTACATTAACGGAAGTTAGTTTCAAGAGGGGGGGCAGGGGTTAGAATAGGTGAGAGAGGGGGATCCCCAAAGATTTGAGATACATATATTGATATAAGTCCGGCCATAGTAGTTCGGGTGGTAAGAGCTCGGTAAGTCCCAATGAAGGACCCGTGTTCGAACCTCACCGAAGGCACTTTGCGAATGACAATCCACGCTAATTAGGCGCGGGAGGGGGGTGACCGGACCACACCCTCTCATGCCCCAAGAGTTTACCATGTCAGCTTTGCCCGGACTGGGTTCTCTCAGTCATAAAAAAAAAGTAATAGAAAAAACACTCAAAATTATGCACTCGCAACGTCGAGTTTTAAAATGTACGATTTTGTAGTTATGTTTTACCCATACTCATTTGCGGATTTACCATTCACTGATTTAGGTAGTCTTTCCATTGATGGACACACCGATGATCAAAGGGCCAAGAGATTATGTGAGTTTTTCTAAAAAAATCTATCTTTACTCCAAATTCCAAATAACCCCCCAACCTTTACTAAATCCTTGAAAACCCCCTAAACTGTCAGTGTCCATTACTTATTAACAATTGATCTATTTTTTTAATTTTGCCTCTGTCATATGGAGCCAGAACTACAAATTGATTCATTTTTTTGTTTTCAATTAGGCCAATCTATTTCTTCACTATTTTTTTTATTACGCTGGTTTTTTTTTATACATTCTTTCTTCTTGTTTTGTTCTATATAGTCATGTAGTAGGTTGGGTTAGGTGTTAATGATAAGTCTAAACTCATGAACATCACCTTTTGTAGTCCTGTAAAAAATATTTTTAGATTTCAATTTTGGCATTAGAAGTTAGTATCAGGTTTACACATACATACTAAAATTTGGGTCCAGGTTCATTCTGGGTTCTATTTTTCAATCCAAGTCAGTTTCGGGTTTCAAAATTTCTTCAACGTACCCTATAAAAAAAGCAGAACTCTGCTGCCTCCTATTCCAGTTGTTTGGATGACAGCTTACTTTCGTTCTCTCAATCGACAAGTACCAGATTTCTTACTTTAATTTTTATTTTCTAATCAGTTGCTTTGAGCACCATGAATAGATAAGTATCAAAACTACTTTCATTATCCGAACCAATGGGCGGCAATGGTTTTACCTTTTGATATTTAAATAAATCTATTGAGTACAACTAATGGATAGTTTTTAACGATCAAAGTCAATTCATCCATCTACTATTCACCCAGAAACATATAGGTTTCGTGTTTTCTTTTATTTTTTGAATACCACTTTTAAATATTGCGTAAAGAAGACAAACAAAGTGCTAAAAAACCATCACGTTTAAGATTTGCTTATTTATTTAGTTAGTGTGTTTCAACAGTTTGGCTTTGTGCTTAGTGGTTATCAGTTCAATTAGTCTGTGTATTTCAATAATTTATACTTGTGTGTTAATTAATGTACCATGTGTCTATATATCTATAATAAAATACCATCTCCTTCCTGCTGTCGAGCTGCTCACACTCGGCAATATTTTTTTTACAATTTTTTGCATTTTTTAAATTAGTTTTTTTCCTATTGTCAAGTCTATCGGGTTTACATGGAATTCGAACAATTTGTTTGCGTGTTTATTGATCCAGTCTGTATGTGTGTTTCACCAATCTATATGTGTTACAAGTGAAAGAGGTCACTTGGTTTTAGTCAGATGCATCCCTCTTACTAGATTGTGCATAAATTATTACATAGCAATTCAACTAATCATGTACTAAACAAAAATATATATTAAGTGTACTTTTTGATAATTTGTTAAAGACATGCCACAAATTCAGGAGAGTTAAATGGCTTAACCAAATGTGTACGTGTCTTCTAACAACTTGGTTATGTGTTCATTGGTCCATTCAATATGTGTGTTCTGGTCATTTGTCTCCATATTAACCAGTCCAGTATGTTTTTGTGCTTATAAGTTGAAGGGAGTCAACTCACTGTTAACATTAATCTTCTCTATCACTCTCTTTTAGTGGATTTCATTCAAGTTATTATGTATGAAATATAGTAGGAATCACAAAAATATAAGTAAAAAATAGTTTTTAGCAAATTTTCAAAGTTGGTGATAGAGAATGGTGTCATACGTTATTCGAATAGCTTTCTTTAGTTGATGCGTAATTATTTTTTCAATATTTGTTTGAACTAGATCTGTGAAGCTTTCTTACAAAAGAGGTTGTAGGTGTTATTCATGTGTTTTCCTTCATATTATTTTTATTTTTTTTTCTTTAGGTTCCTATTTGTGTGGTACTTCTATTAATTTTTTTCCTGACTGCTTTTGATCTACTTCGCACAACAAGATTTTTTATTTTATTTTCTTTTGCAATTTGTTTGAAGTTTTCTTATAATTTATTTTTATACTTTTTGTTATCAGGCCAGTCAGGTTCACATGGAGTTCGAGCAATCTGTTTGTGTATTTATTGACCTATTATGTCTGTGTGTTTTAGCAATCTGTATGTGTGCTTACATGTTAGAATGAGTCACTTGATTTTTAGTTGAGTGCATGTCTCTTACGGAGTAGTACATACATTATTACAAAGCAATGCAACTAATCATGAACCCAACACAAAAATAAATTTTGTGTACATTTGACAATTCTGTAAGGACGTGCTACACATTCTAGGGAGGCAAGCGGCTTAATCAAATGTGTATCTGTCTTCCAACAACTTTGTTGTGTGCTCACCAGGTCCATTCAATCTATGTGTTCTGGCAGTATAAACGTGTGTTAATTAACCCAATATGTTTTTGTCCTTATAGGTTGGAGGGAGTCAAATTAGTGTTAACATTAAGCTTCTCTCTTCCTCTCTCTTAGTGGATATCATCTAGGTTATTATGTACGAAGTGTAGTACAAATCAAGATTTCGACAAATGAATAATTTTAGCAAAGATTCAACAAAGTTGGTGACAAATGTTGGTATCATATGCTATTTGAATAACTTACTTTAGTTGATACATAGTATTTTTACAGTATATATTTAAACTAGATTCATCAATTTTTTCAAAAGAGGTTGTAGGTGTGATTTGTGCATTTTCCTTTAGATAATTTTTAAAATTCTTTATTATTTCAGGTGCCTATTTGCGTGGTACTGTCATTAATTTTTCCTTACTACTGTCGACTTGCTTCGCGCAACAATATTTTTAAAAATTTTATTCTTTTGCAATTTGTTTGTAGCTTTTTTCCAGTCTTGTTTTAGATTTTTTTGCTAGGCCAATCAGATTCAGATGGAGTTCGAACAATCTGTTTGTGTGTTTATTAATCTGTCTATCTGTGTGATTTCACAATCTGTATGTATGCTTACATGTTGGAAGGAGTCACTTGGCTTTTTGTTGAGTGTATCTGTGTTACTAGGTTGTACATAAATTATTACATACTAATGTAATTAATCATGAACCCAATGAAAAAGTAAATTTTTGTACATTTTGGTAATAATTTTGTAAAGATGTGTTACAAGTTTAAGGGATTCAAGTGGTTTAATCAAATGTGTGTGTTTTTCGAAAACTTGGTTGTGTGTTCGTTGGTCCATTCAATCTATATGTTCTGACAATCTGTCCTTAAAAGCGATGAAACTAGTTGACATTGAGTGTTATTTTTTAATTGGCAAGTGTCGATTTAAATTTCATATTCAAAGATCAAATTTTACTAAAAAAATTCAAATGTAATCTACGTGCTTAGCACGTGTAACATGTTAGTATTACTAAAATGGGGAAGAACATTGTGATAAATATAAAAATATATAAACTTTGGCCAAGAAAAACTAAGACGTTCGATGCTCATTCTTACGAATAGATTGTTTTCTACCAACTTGTATGTTTGGTCAAAACTAATGTAATTTATTATTAGTTTTTCCTATGTTATCATTTAAATCTTAAGTTGGGAACCCAGATAATATAATTAGAACTGAGATTTTTTTCATTTTTTTGTCTATTGCATAGTGTCGGGTTCATGAGTTTGCTCTACAATAAGCTTTATATAAGAAGTTGATATACCTATTATTTAAATTCTGACAATCTCATTTGAAGTTAGAAATTTACTCAAAAGACACAATTTTAAACTATGTGTTACATAAATATCTAATTTATGCATATATAATGTTTTCTTTTTGAATGAACGTTGGGTGACCCATCCCACTAGTGTGAATTTTCAGGCCCCTGACCATCTGCAAATTTAAGAACAAAACAATGGACATAGTTGGCTGGCCTGTAGCAGATGGACAAATAGTTCTTAAGCATACTTCTCACACAATGTCTTTGTAGGGGACCCTTCATGTTATCTTGTTTTATTATGTTGTTATATTAATTACTAAAGATTATGTTGTTAAATTAATTACTAAAGATTATCTTGTTTTATAGATAAATTGATTTGTTTTGAACCATAGCTCGCGTAGGCCGCGCTGTAGCGAACAACCAAAGAGAGGCTCCTATATTAACAGAAGTTAGTTCCAAGGGGGGTGGAATAGGTAAGAGAGGGGAATTCCTGAAGATTTGAGATACATGTATTGATATACCCGAGAGGAGTAATAGAAAAAAAAAATCTCAAAATTATACATCCACAACGTCGAGTTTTTAAATGTACGAGTTTGTAGATATGTTCCACCCGTACTCATTTGCGGATTTAGCATTCATTGATTTAGGTAGCTTTCCATTGATGGACACACCGGTGATCATAGGGCCAAGAGGTAATGTGAGCTTTTCTATATAAAAAAAACCGTCTTTACCCCAAATTCCAAATAACCCCCAACCCTTACTAAATCCTTGAAAACCCCCTAAACTGTCAATATCCGTTACTTATTAATAGTTGATCTGTTTTTATTTATTTATTTTGTCTTCGTTATGTGGAGCCAGAACTACAAATTGATTTGGTTATTACACTGACACATATTTTGACATCGATGTAACTTAGATATTGATTGAAAGTCGGGTCCTGGTATATTATCAATTCTAAATTAAACAAATCGATATATGTACTAAATTTAGGCATGTTTGGTAGAGTGTAGTCCGACGACAAAGTGTGTGTTTGATGTATATTTTTATATTGTGAACTCACTAAACTATACCCCACTATACCCAACCAAACTAGCCTTTAACAATATGTATTTGGTTAATGTGATCGAAATCTAGATCTGAGTAATTTTGGGTGACTGTCAAAAAATTTGATCTGCCTTTTCTAACCCCGAACACACCCACATGAATTTTAACAGGCTGAACAATGTGAGCCCAACTTGGATGAGTCCAACATGAACATGACTCAACACGAATAAAAAAATTTAAATGAAAAATTGAATTATCGTGAAACCAAAATGACCCGATTTGACCACAATGAGACCGTCCTGACCCGACTTGAATATGGCTAAAACCAATTTATTAGAAATAAGAAAAAATATAATTGAAAATGTAATTAAACATAAAACTCGACCCAAATAAGCATAAACCTAACCTAAACTAGACCTCAATTGGTCTGAGCTAATTCTTATCTATCCCAAGTAGACCAAAATTATAAACAAACCCCATTAAAAACAAAAAAAATTGAGTTGTGAAGAGTTATATCAGGGTGATTAGGTCGGATGTATTTTCACAGTTAATTCTAGAACAATAGTAACCAATATTCACGTATAGTAGTGTATCATGTTATGAAAAATATCCTCAAGATGATAGATTTAAAATGTATGAATTATAAATATTATAAAAAAACCGTAGTTGAATATGTAAGCAGACAAATACGAGACTGAGTCGGATCATTTTTTTAAAACCAACTCGGATCCAAATTTTGATCTTCTCGAAACCGACCCACATCTTTAAGATATACGATTATAATCTAGGTGAAAAAAATAATTTCTAATATCTAATTTTTAAAAATAATCTAAATCAAATTGACTCCGATTAAAATTCTCAACATGATAACCAACCTGGCATTGTAAAAGTCCATTCGCCCTGTATAAACCCAAAACTGGTTTATATTTTCAAAGCTAGAACCCGGTACCTAACTTTTATGAATCCGAGTGAAGCAAGTACACAACTTAAATATCATTAAACTTTTTGAAAAAATTATCTAATGCATATATACCGTCGTATAGATGGCTAAGTATTATTAAGTGGTAACGCAATCGGGAACCCGTGTACATTTTTATACGTGGGGAAGAAGAAAAAAAAGGCAACAACAACTATCGTTGCATTCCGTCAGTACACAGTTAACGGTAGGTGGTTTGCTAGGATTTAGGATAAGTGGGGCTTTTCTGGGATTATTTGAAACTTGAGGGGGGTATAGGGAATGTAGAGCAACGGTTGCATGGGTTGGGAATAATGACGCTAGTCATGAGCCAACTGGGAAAAGGCAGTGGGTGCCCACCTGGGCCACCGCCTCACCTGGCACCGGCACCCGACCGGACCAGTCCAAAGTCCAGATGAACAAGATGGAGGGCCAGCTGGCTGGATAGAACCGACCGACCAAGACACATGGTCGATGATTGATGGGGCCGTTCCGGTGCGGAGCAGTACACGACCGACCACGTGATAGAGTGGAGTTAGCAAACGAAACTGATAACGTGATTTTCACGTGCTGGTATGTTAGGCGTACCCTCCGCAGTCTAGTCCTATGCACATATATTATCGATCAATAAATAGAGTTGACAATGATGGAGTGGTTGGGTCCGCTCTCACCTCCTGCCACATATGATGCTAGTATAAACCTATATACTGGATAGAAAAATGTTAGGTGGACTCCATTTTGAAACTCAAAACAGAGCCCATGACATTCTTCACAACAAAAAGATATATAACAAATAAAATAAACAAAAAATATAACAAGTTGAATATATGTATTTGTTATATTTTTTGTTTTCTGGTGAGGATGACTTGGATTTCAAAATGAGTCTATAACAAATCTCAATTAGATATATTACATAAATTTGAGGATATGAGATTATTTAAAAGATTGTAGAGAGGTATAACGTCGTTTTGTTTAGTTAAGGACTAATAATAAAATGATATCGGAGTTAATAGGTACATGGAGTTGTGAGTTACGGCAACATGAACCAAAAGACATTTGCTTCGATTGGTTTGCTGTAATTGGATTTTTCAGTGTGATTGGTTGAAATTATGAGTTTTTTTAGAAAATGACTTCGACGTGAGTGGTTTTTTGTAAGTCAAGTAAAAAGAGGCCATGAATTAGAAGTAAATCACAATGCACAACATATTTTTACACATTAATTTGCACAGTCAAGCCAACTTCATTCAAGAAATATAATGAGATCTTGTATATGAAATTATTGTATCCACTTCACATCAACCAAACAAACTTCATTTAAACAAAATAATAAAATCTTGTGTACGAAAACATTATAGCAACTTCATAACAACCAAACCAAGTAACATTTCAAAAGAGTAATGTCTTCAATTGAAAATAAAATAAGCTTCATAAGCTTGGAGTTCTGAGTTGATAATAAAAAGATAATAAGAAAACTTCATCAATGACCCCTAAAATGATTGTTGTCTCCAGTACTAGTATTCTGTCTTTTTGAAATGAATTTGCAAAGCCAAGTGATTCTGGGACAAAATCAACATCTTCAATTTGAATTTCACCAGTTGTATCATTCTCAGTTAAGTCAATAGGTTCCTCAAAGTCAATATTACCAGCCATCTATATCTGAAAATAAATCAGCTATAGTAAATGCTAGGAAATTTCTCTACACAAGTATATTCTAATCAATTGTATTATAAAGGATAAATAGTTGACGCTTTATTGTTTATAATTAAGTTCATATGTTCTAAAGAACAAAGGCATGAATGCAACCTATATGCAAGGTGCAATTTTTTTAGTTAAAAGATTATATCCAACGACCAAAGAAGAGAAGTAGACTAATGATAGGATGGTGATCTCAACATTATATACAACTAAAACCGTTTACTATGTACAAGGGTCAAATAAAAAAGATGTTATACAATGAATAGCTTGTTGTGATAAGCAAGTTCAAGCTATTACCATTGCAAGATCAATGACGAATTGCAATCAGGTTCTTCAAATAAATATGTGAAATCCATTGAGTAGGAATCATAGTATTAGAATTTAAGTCTAGCAATAGAAATCTGGTAGATACAAACATGATCTACTAATTTCCACACTTAATAGAATATGCAAAGAAAGCAAGGTTGAGAGTGAGATCATGATCCTGAGATGAATATTATAATCGGCACATGGAGAATGTGAGTCTAGTATTACCGTGCATGAGAGTCTTGGCAATAGAGAGTCTTCACTCTCCAAGAAATCTATTGTAACATCCCTGACCTGGGTTATGGCTTAACCTAAGAAGTTTTGCTTAAGTAAGTTATTCATAAACTTGTTTTCATCTTTTGAAAAGTAATTAAGACTCTTGTAGAGTTTAATTTTCAAGTTTGAGCTTATTTGCAAATTGTTTGTGCATTATATGTTAGTTTGAGCATAAAGTGAAATTTACCCAAGATGAGGGGATATATTGCAAAATGTCACATTTTTAATATACCTCATATATTTTAGCATCATAAGAGAGAGAATGATGTTAAAGGATGGCTTGTGGAAAACCTAAATTTCAAGTTGGAACTTGTTTGAATAATGTTAGTGCATTGTGCACCAATTTTGGTACAAATTGTAATTTACCCAAATTGTAGGGTTAATATGCAAATTACTACCTATAGAGTGTCCCTACTCCCTCCTAGTATCATATAGAGGAGATATAAAGGATGAGACACCATGTTTGAATCAATTATGAGTGATGGTACTCTTGTTGATGAAATGACCAAGAAAGGGGTTGAATGTGAAAACCCTAACTTGAGTTGTATCAAGTTGAAAAGCTTATATATGAGTGCCTATTGGCCAAGGAGTCATAGGAGGAGTCCCAAATCATTTTGTAAACTCTTGGAAAAGCCCATGATGTGCAAATCACCTCAAGGAGGTGAAGTGTATCGATTTACAACTTACTTAGAAAATTTGTATCGGGTTGTGAATAAAGTGGTGATTTAGTTGATATATTTTATTCAAAGGGATAAGTAATGGATGAAAATTCATCCCTAGATTATCCTCAATAGTTTTGCATGTCAAGATAAATGTTAATGCATGCATGTACACATGTCAACCATGCATGGACATGTGGCACCTAGTAGCTCAAATTGATGACACCTCATTTTCACACTTATCTTCATGAACAACAAGTATATATACCCCTTCTTTCACCCCTTAGTGAACTTTTTCGAATTTTACCACCCTTCTTCTCTTATATATCATGCATAGGGTCCTTGTATCGTGAACGAGTGAAGTGGTATTATGCATAGGGCCTTGGGTATTGTCCATAGCAAGATCATATCGGCCAAGTAGGGTGATATCGACCTAGTGAGGTGATATCGGCCATAGTGAAGTGTTTTGATCACAAGTGAGGGGGATATCAGCCAAGGGTGGTGGAATATTGTGCATGAGTGGTGGTATATTTTGCAAGAGTAGTAGGGTATCATGCAAAGGTTCTAAGGAGTAGGAAGGAGCTCATACTTAACCCTAAGGTGAGGCCATGATCATCTTCAACCTTGGATTGAAGCATGATTTTAGGGTTATGATCTTCCTTTCTTTTTTTCTTCACCAATTGCTTATCCATGGTGATACTTTGCATATAGAGGAGTTGTGAAGTTCATATTCAACCTTAGGAATGTGAAGCTTTGGATCTTGGATCTTTGAATCTGTTCATGAGACGGGTTATATAACTTGAACCCAATTATATTATTATGCACCTTCAATTTTGTCATACTTGTTGATCTACTTGCAATTTCGATTTATCTTGAATCTAAAGCTTCATGGGACTGTTGTCCATGACTTAGAACAATAAGAACAAAGGTCTAGAAGTTTATGGTGATGACATCATCAAAGGTAAAGTGATATCAGGTTGAAGCACACACCTCAAACCTGATATGATGATGTAACCCTATATGATAGGAAAACCAATATACCTTGTAACCCCACACACTTATTGAATTGTATAATGGGTTGACAAAGGTTCAACTAGTTGTTTAGCCTGTCACTTAACCCATGGTGAAGGGTAGGTCAAATCCATGAATGTTTGAAGAGGCATGAACATAAGGGTCTAACCCGATATGGTGTGAAGCACACACACACCTCAAACTCGATATGGAAGCACACATACACCTCAAGGGTGATATGGTAAGCACACATACACCTCAAAATCGATATGGAAGCACACATACACCTCAAGGGTGATATGGTAAGCACACATACACCTCAAACCCGAGATGGTAAGCATACATACACCTCAAACCCAATATGGGTAGCAAGCACACACCTCATACCCGATATGGTGGAAGCACCTCAAAACCTATATGAAAGAAAGCACCTTAAATGCAATGTACTTGATGGAGTAACACATGAAGTGTCTTATATCAAGTCATACATTAAGAGGTATGGAGTTTAATGAATAATGATTAAGTAGGCTAATGTACTTTGAAGGAAAGGTTGAGCCAACTTAATGAAGTATGGAGTAATCAACATCCTAGTAAGGATGAAAGAGAAACTCATACTTTTGTGATAATCATGTAATGGGCATACATTAATACTCCTAATATGTATAGGGTATGAATTAGGGTTTGATTCTTGATAATGTGATCTTGAAACCCTAAATGGTTAATAAGGGAAACCCTAACCCTAATGTAGGGTGATGGTATGATTTTGAAACCCTAATCGATAAGAAAGGGAAACTCTAACCCTAATGAGGGAATAGTGGTATTACCCTTGTATTGCATGGTGTTCATATGTATTTGATATGGCTGTTATCATATATACTAACCATGTAGGTATCGTGAGATGATATGCATATCCAGGTATGAGCTATGATGTTTTATATGATTAAGATTTTAAATGGGCCTTGTGAGCCATGTGAGATGCTTGTGTAACAAGTATCATGTATACCTTGGTCTGAGGACCTAGAGGTAATAGTTACCTGAAAAGTGGTAACAGTGTTCAGTGATGAACTAAGGGTTGAATACCTAGATCTAGTAATCATGATGATGATATTGTTGAGGGATGAGAATTCCTAGTAATGAGATAAGGGATTGAGATCCTAAATGTTATATGTGTTTTAAAGATTTGAAAAGTACTTAATACATGTATTACACCTTTATTTGTAGCATTTGTCATAATAATTCATGTTTGAAAACTTGACTGATGCTAAAAGAATACAGTAATGCACTTAATTAATCAAGTGGAATCTTATCATGTAGTGCTCTGACCATAGATCCATCATCGTCAGTAGCTGGTGATGGTGAAATAGGTTTTCCCACGTGATCTCCTGGAGAGCGCATATTTTTGAATATGTGGGGGTGGTGGGCGCGAATATCCTTATGCCTTAATGAGGGATTGATGTGAGATCTCCTTCATTATAAGTGTCGGGATGGATGTATCATGAATCTCCCGATGATGATGAATGTCGGGATTGATGGTAGATAAACACAAGATCTCTCAATCCCGAAGAGAGTGGAACTGCCGCTGTAGCTCTATAGCAAAGTTGCCAGTATACCCTGGAAAGCTATGTAGCAGTTGACACGAGATGTCCTGCTTGTAGTCTCACACTGACCGAGACGATAGAGGTCATGGAAGCTGGCTCTTCCATTGACCTTGTATGGTAATGATGCTTTACATAGTCGTGGCCAGTTGGAGTATGAGCGGTATACCTCATATCCTAAGGGCATAAGTGTGATTGTAAAATGTAATCATCCGTGTAGCATATTTTCTTAAGGATGGAATACGAAAATCATTGGTTGATGTTACATTTCTTATTGCATCTTAAATGGATAGATGTTATACATGTTCTTCATATTCCTTATAAAATGAATAGATGAATTACTACTTTATCATATATAGTTGCAATGTTTCAGAAAATGATATTGCCCTATTATGCTTAAACAATGATTAAATCCTAATTATTAATACAAAACAATCCTCTGCTCAGTTTTATTACGATTTATATGTAAAGATAATATTGTTGGCAGAGAGTTATATCTCTCGCTGGGACATGGGTCTCGCCCCGTTGGTCACCAACATTTTTTAGGTGGACGCAGACGAGGAGGTAGGGACCATACAATAGAGGGAGGACAACAACATCAGGGGCATCAGTGGCATCTCAGGTTGAGTGTGTTGTCTTTCATGTCTTGTAGATATAAGTCATATGTGTCATCTATGTACTCTCAGGTCCTTGGAGTCAGTACGTAATGATTTTATGAATGATCTGAGATTTTGGCTTGTATGCCTCGAGGTTTTATGTTGCTTATGTATAGTTTTGGCAAAGCAACTATTATATGTAACCCTCGAGATGAGATGGTACATGATATGTATAATGTGAACCATGATGTATGTAGTACTTTGGTTCTCTTCTTAAGAGTTTCCTAGAAATGGGTCTCTTTGCAAATGGTTTTAAATTTTTAGTGATTTTTGTTAATCCGCTGCTTATGGTTAATCCACAATTATTTACTGGTGAGAGTTTGATTTATTGTCGTATGTTGTCACATCGTCACAAAGTTTTGGTATCAGAGCCTAAGGTTCACTGAGTCTACAGAGATATAGGATTAAGGGTATTGAGTCTGTTCTAAGTGTTATCCAGTTTATCTGATAGTGACTTCTGCTCATATAGGAGAAGAAGTAAAGCTTAAAGATGGTTGGATCACACGAAGAACATACTGCTGAAAGCAGAGTTGCTGAACCAAGAGGAGGTGCAAGGAATTAGGCTAGAGAGGAACTAGAACCTGAGAATCCCCAGCTTGACCAAGCTTCAATAGAAAACCCAGCTTTTCATGCTCTGTTTGGACAGTTCATGAATACAATGATGCATATGGCAGATCGAATGCCAACACCAACACCTAGGGCACCAGCTCCCAATGAGGGGCATGGATCTTGTAAGACCTTTGAGTGGTTATGTTGGGTAGGAGCCACTGAATATGTCGGTACATCTGACCCAACATACGCAGATTCATGGCTCACTGAGTTGGAGAAAGCCTTTAGAATCCTCAGTATTCCAAAAACTGAGAAAGTTAAGCATGTTGTGTACCTATTAAAAGGAAGTGTTGGCCACTGGTGGGCCATTGAGGAGGAGAAATGAACATGTGTTGAGGTCGAACGGAGAGAGTTCTGACGTGAGTTTGTCAGTAGATACTTTTCCAAGACTTATCTAGATGAGAAAATCTCACAGTTTGAGCAGATTAGGCAGGGACCAATGAACATTAGTGAGTATGAAGCTAAGTTTATGGAGATTTTACAGTTTTGTCCAGACATGGCTACTATAGATGAGGAGAGAATTTGGCATTTTGAGAAGGGTTTGAACACTAATCTAACCACATCTGCATCTTCTCTAGAGAATAGAGAGAGGTTTGCCACCTTTTTGGAGTCAGTTAGGAAGATAGAAAGGTCCATGACTAAGAAATGTGAAGCCAACAGTAGGAAAGTGCATGCACAGTTCCAAGGACAGAGGTCTGAAAGTTTTTTAAGAAACCAAAGTTTTCTGCACCAATAGCACCATAGAAGTTCAGTGCTAAGACACAGTGGACATCCAACAAGGGTAGAGGTTGTAGTCTATCACCAAGTAGAGCCCAAAGTTCAACATCAATGTCAGTAACAGGACCATCTAGGCCACAATGGGAGAACAGAGGCTGTTATAAGTGTGGGAAGCCAAGACATCTGGTGAGGGATTGTCCATTTGGAGACAGGAATGTAACCCAACCACTGAGGCAGAGTCAACAAGGCTCTCAGAGGAAATAGTTTAGTAGTGGCACACGAGGATGTGGATATGCATCCCAAGCTGGTTCATCTGCACCCAACAATAGGACGCGTGACCGAAAACCAACAATGGCGAGATTCTATGCTATGAATCAACCGGAAGTAGTGGTCAACCCACGAGTCATGATGGGTCAAATGGAATTATTTCATTCTGATATGTCTTCATCCTGCTTCGTATCTGTTTTGATTGATCCGGGTGCTACACATTCCATTATCACTCAAGAAGTGATTCATGACTACAATATGACTGTCAGTCGTAGAGCAGACAATCTGTTATTAGAAACTCCATTAGTCAGATCTATGGTGTTGTGGGAGGTATGTTCTCCCTGTGTTCTTTCCTTTTCAGAACACAACATTTAGGTGGATCTTATACCACTTGAGATGCACGGGTTTGACATAATTCTTGGGATGGACTCCCTAGAAAAGTATAATGTTGTCTTGGATTGTGGTTCCAAGAAAGCTTTATTCACAGACAATGGTGAGACATGGGTCTTTCAGGGGGACAAAAAGATTATTCCAACCTGTCTAGTGTCAACAATGATAGCTGAGAAATTGATGCGACAAGGATGTAAAGCATTCTTGGCACATGTGGTACATACCCGAGCAGAGAGTCCTAGTCTTTCTGAAGTTCCTGTTGTCAGGGAATTCGAAGATGTGTTTCCTAATGAATTTCCAGACATTCCTCCACCTTGAGAGATTGATTTCCAGATTAATCTAATTCCGAGTATGCAACATGTGGCAACACATCCCATTATCTCACAGATAACAAGGTGTTACGCGAAAACGTGCGGAAATCACCATAGCCACAGATTATGAAAATACGGGTTAATTAAAACCGATTGCGGAAAACTGATAAACTATGAAACTATTACTTTCCAGTCCTCATCCTGCACAGAAACACGTCATATATACATACACGAGATCTGATACGTGATTACAGCTTACTGGAACAACTATCCATCCATCACATGAGTTCACCACATGCTCATATACATCGAGGCCCACATCCGGCCAACAGCAGGATATACAAACGACACCGGTCGTGCATCGTGAAACAACGTCAAAACACCGCCAAGGACCTGAGAGTACAGGGATGACTCTAGACTCTACACCAAAACATCAAAACAGCAACATCTCCAAAGCTTGCCTTCTACAGATCTTCTCGCTGCTCGGCCGCAACTCCACGACCACGACCACGTCTACCTCGACCACCTGAAAACCAGCGGAGTGAGACAATCGAACATTGTCCCAGCGGGAAACATAACTCCCCACCACAACTACAAACCTCAACAAGATAAACCATAACAGCAGATAACTATTAACAGGTATAACTAGAGTAGTCTATATAGAGCAAGGCTATTCTTATCGACAAGCTTACCCGCTGTACAACACATATAACCAGATATTTCTCAGAAGAACATGAATCGACAAGATAAGATGTATCACAGGGTAACATGATTATCAGAATAAAACATATGTCCACATAACATGATGAATATAGAAGTACCTGCAGATATACCAGAATTAAATACACAAACAAGGCCTCAACTAATGTTTCATGTTTATCTTAAGCAGTAAATACTAAACGGCTGTATTATGTATTATTATGCCCCGAGGATTTGAATCGTACCATTCAAATCCAACCTCTGGCTGCAAAGCCCAAGACTGGTGCCATACAATGGTCAGTGGAAGAGTCGGACTCCACGACCTCCCACCTTGTGGTCAGTACACGATCACAACACAAGCATGACCTTAGTCACATGCTGAAGTGGTCTAAGCCACTGCGTCAGCTCCATAGGCTACCCTCACTCTAGCCCGCCTTGGTACAGGTCTCGGCGCTAGTAAAACTGAGCCACGGGCCTGATCACCGTGCTCTGAGCCATGAACGCATTCATGCACTTCACATCACATATCCTGAGCCATGGGCCTATTCACCATGCTCTCTATACGTATTTGAGTCTGTAACCGAAGTTACACTCTCACCTCCTTACTTTAGGCTAGGAGTAACCTCGCATATTCAACAATATGCGCTCCGGGTTAACTCGTAGGAGAACCCGTTTCACCATCACCAAGTCCTGACAATGATGGATCTATGGCCAGGGCAAACTACATGATATGATTTCACTGTGATTAATTAGTATCTTTTAGATGGATTGCAGGATTCAACCAAGTTATATAACACGCAAGATATATCAAAAAGTAAAGAACATTATATTATTATTGAAACCACATCAACCTGATCCATCACAAGGATCCAACATCACATGTTACCACTTGGCCTCTTGCCAACCATCCAGATCCATCTCAAGGATCCAACATCACATGCCATGGGATCTCAATCCCTCATCATGTATCGTCACTGCCTCTCAAGGCTCACCTCATCATCATGGGACCAACACATCACATATATAATCTCATAGAACAATTATCAAGGTAATGTTAATTATCACATATGTCACATAGCCCTTTCATGGCTACACATCACATGCATGGTTAGGATGTACAATAACCATAGATTCAACATAAAGAGTATGCTCATTATCATGAACTATCATTCAAGATTCTTTATTCATTATTATTACACTATTTGATGGTCAAGCTTGTTAACCACATTATTAACAAACCATACTGATGCTTACCCGTAGCTTAAGATTATACAAACAATTAGGGTATTCACTTTATATAAAAGCATGTTGAATATACAGAGCAAACACTACTGTTACCAATATCATTACTGTTACCATCCATTATCATCATCATTACCTTTGTCATCAAGCCGCCATTAATGTAACTACCATTAATCATTGCCATTAACAATTAAGCATAAGACCTATATTATGCATATCGATACTACTCTTGTTACCATTATTTCCATTATCAGCATCATCATCATCTACTATCATCTTTATTGCTATGCTATTAAGCAAACTATTAATGTAACTATCACTTAGTATCATTATTACCAACGTTCACGTTACAACTAACACCATCAACATTATTAACATTTTTTCTATCATCCATATTGTATTATTAACATCATTTCCATCATTAGTACTATTATGTTATTGTTATCATTACTTGAGCAAGGCATCACCAACGTTATTTGATTATGCATAAGCATACACTGCCAACACTCCTAAACCGTCACTATAGGTTCACATACCCTCACTAAAACCTCACTAACTCACATGGCTAGGACATGGGGAGGCAGCAACGCTGCGCTGCACCCCTCACTCTGCTCGCAACGCTGCGTTGCCAGGGTACTAGGCGACAAGGGTGTCGCGCGTCAGGGAGTATCACACGATACACTCCATCGGGCAACGCCCGTCACAACCAACATCTGACGCCCGATAACCAATGGGTATCGCCCGATCCCACAATTCCACAACAGCCAGGAGAGAGAGAGAGAGAAAGAAGGAAAGGAGAGAGGGAAAGAAAGAGAAAGACTCCCCACATAACGTGCAACTGCACAAGGCCTAACGGCCAACACACACCCAAACCAGGGGCGTGACGCCCGTCACAGCCCACTCCTGACGCCCGACACCTTCTAGGGGTATCGCCCGATACACCCCCACAACTATCGGCTGTCTCACCTCTATGCATGTCGTGCATCCCAAACCAACTCTCAAAGGAAGCCCTGTCGTCCACCACCAGGACCAAAGCCTATCGTCCATGAGAAGAACAGGGGTGTCGTTCATAAGAAGAACCCTATCGCCCGTCACAAGGGCCGGGATATCGCCCAACATAAGGCTGACGCCCGTCAGGCCTGCTGCCCAACACACTCATATCGGCCAACACCCTCCCTAGCCTATCGGCCAACATAGGTATATCGGCCACCAAAGGTACATAACAAGGAACTACTAATCATATGAATAAGAACATAACTAGAAGTAAAGGAGTTAGGGTTATAAGCTATGCAACCCACCTTGAAGCTCCAAGGAAGAAGAAGAAGCACTCCAGCTCCAAGGGGTATCGTCCTCCAGCTCCAAGGAAGATGTATCGGCCAACACAGCAGCAAGGGAAGGGATATCGTGCACTCAAGGTGGAGGAGAGACCAAAAGAGCAAAGGAAACTAAGGCAAGGGAAAGAGCTGTATACATAGAAGGAAGGGGAGGAGAAACCAAGGTACACTCATGCCATGTGTCGTCCACCCAAGGGACACTTGTCCTAGGGTTCCAGCCAACACACTAGCAAGGCATGGGACACTTGTCCAAAACATGCACCAGGTGTCCACTACACCAGACCAAGCATCCTGGGCGACACAGGCAGCAACTCTGCTGGGCGACACACCAGCCTGCTGGGCGAAACAAAGCAGGTCCTGACAGACACAGGCTCAAGCAAGCCCAACCCAGGCACCTCAAGGCCCAAACAAGCTCAACTCAGGCCCAGAAAACTCAAACAACAAGCCCAAGCCTTCCTCTCAACCCTAGAGGAAGCAAAGAGGGGAAAACATCCCACAAGATGGCAGACTTGCACACAAAACCCTAAACTTGGGTTATTTGCAAGTAGCCCCTCGAACTCTCAACAAAGCACAACAAAACCCTAATCACCACTTAAAGGTGATTAGCAAACATCAAAGCACCGAGATTAAGCAAAACAAATAGGGTAAACCCGAAACGCAGGTCAGGGTCCTTACAAGCTAACCCCCTTTAAGGGATTTCATCCCCGAAATCCGAAGAGAAAAGCGAGGGATAGTTCCTCCTCAACTCTTCCTCAAGCTCCCACGTGGCTTCCTCAACGCCACGACGCTGCCAAAGAACTTTCACAAGAACCAGGTCCTTCCTTTTCAGCCTCTTGATCCTTCTGTCAAGGATCGCCACAGCACCTTCCTCGTAGGTCACATCTGCATCAAGCTCAACCTCAACTGGCTGTATCACTGTACCTGAATCCGGATGACTTTTCTTCAGCATACTGACATGAAACACCGGATGCAACCTGTGTAACTCTAGAGGCAACTCTAACTCATAAGCTACCTTACCAACACGTGCTTTGACTGAGTAAGGACCCATATACCTGGGAGCTAACTTACCCTTCCGTCCAAACCTTAGCACACCTTTCCACGGCGACACTTTAAGATATACTCTGTCTCCTACCTGGAATTCCAAAGGTCGTCGGAGATTATCTGCATAAGACTTCTTCCTGTCTTGTGCCACCTTCAACTGTTTCTGTATCACCTTGATCTTCTCTGTCATCTGATGTACTAACTCAGGACCCAAAAGCTGATACTCACCAGACTCAAACCAACACAAAGGAGATCTGCACTTCCTACCATACAAAGCTTCATAAAGAACCATGTCAATGCTACACTGATAACTGTTGTTGTAGGCAAACTCTATCAAACTCAGATGTACATCCCAGCTGCCTAGAAACTGTAGAACACAAGCTCGAAGAAGATCTTCTAAAGTCTGAATAGTCCTTTCAGACTGTCCATCTGTCTGCGGGTGAAAAGTTGTACTGAACCTCAACTGCGTTTTCAATGCTCTGTGCAACTGTTCCCAAAAGCGACTCGTAAACTAAGGACCTCTGTTAGAAACTATCGTTTCTGGCACACCATGCAAACGTACTATCTCATCCACATACACTCGAGCTAGTTTCTCAGCTGTATACATTGTTTTCACTGGCAGAAAATGGGCAGACTTAGTCAATCTATCCACTATCACCCAAATGGAATCATGATTCCTAGTTGTCCGGGGTAGACCAACTACGAAATCCATGGTTATATGATCCCATTTCCACTGCGGTATCGGCAAAGGTTGCAACGTACCTGCTGGTTTCTGATGTTCAACCTTCACTTGCTGACACACCGCACATCTCACCACGAACTCAGCTACATCCCTCTTCAAACCGGACCACCAAAACAAGTCCTTCAGACTATGATACATCTTAGTGACACCTGGATGCATCGCATACATCGATGTATGTGCTTCCTCAAGCACCAACTTCCTCAGATCATCAACATCTGGAACCACAATCCTATCTCGATAGCAAACTAGCCCATCTTCGGACTCATGAAACCCATCACGCTTGCCGCTACCGAACTCTGATCTGATCAACTATAGCGCATCATCTGTCTGCTGTGCATCCTTGATCTGCTCTCTCAACGTAGGCTTAACCTGCATCTGTGCGAAAAGACCAGATAACAGAGAAACTTCCATCTGTACATTCATCTGTCGTAGAGAAACAAACATATCTCGTCTATGGCATACCAGAGAACTCAACTGTACCTTCCGTACCGGAAGAAAAGAAGAAGACTTTCTGCTAAGCGCATCAGCTACCACATTCGCCTTACCAGGATGATACTCGATAGTGCAGTCGTAATCATTGATCAACTCCATCCATCGTCGCTGTCGCATGTTCAACTCTTGCTGCGTAAAGATGTACTTCAGATTCTTATGATCCGTAAAGATCTGACACACTTCCCCATATATATAGTGTCTCCAAATCTTTAATGCATGAACCACTGCTGCCAACTCCAAATCATGAGTCGGATAGTTCTCCTCATGATTCTTGAGCTGTCGCGAGGCAAAAGAAACTACATGATCTTCCTGCATCAACACACACCCTAAACCTTACTTGGAAGCATCACAGAAAACAACATAGCCTTTCCCAGGCTCTGGCAAGATCATCACTGGAGCACCGGTCAACTTCTCTTTCAAACTCTGAAAAGCTTGCTGACATCGATCGTCCCAAACAAAAGGTACATCCTTCCTGGTCAACTTCGTCATTGGCAACGCGATCACACTGAAGTCCTTGATAAACCTCCTGTAGTATCCTGCCAAACCAAGGAAACTACAAACTTCTGTCGGCGTCTTTGGTTGTTCCCAATCCGCAACGGATTCCACCTTATTCGGATCTACTTTGATTCCTTCAGCAGATATCACATGACCCAAGAAGGTCACTTCATCCAACCAGAACTCACACTTACTGAACTTGGCATACAGCTGATGTTGACGAAGAAGAGTCAATGCTCGACGAAGATGTTGTTCATGCTCCTGCCTGTCCCGACTGTAGATCAAGATGTCATCTATAAAGACTACAACAAACTGATCTAAGAACGGACGGAACACTCTGTTCATCAGATCCATAAAAGCTGCAGGTGCATTGGTTAGCCCAAACGGCATAACCACGAACTCAAAATGACCATACCTCATCCTGAAACTGACTTTGGTATGTCATCCGCCTTTATCCTCAATTGATGATATCCAGACCGTAGATCGATCTTTGAAAACACTGTAGCATCACGCAACTGATCGAACAGATCATCTATCCTCGGCAACGGGTACTTATTCTTGATCGTGACCTTGTTCAACTGCCGGTAGTCTATACACAACCGCATTGAACCATCCTTCTTTTTAACAATCAACACGGGAGCACCCCACAGAGACGTACTCGGTCGGATAAAACCTTTCTCCAACAACTCTTGCAACTGCTTCTTCAACTCTGCCATCTCTGCTGGAGCCATCCTATATGCTGACTGTGCAACTAGCTGTGTTCCTGGAACCAGATTGATCTCGAAATCAATCTCTCAGGGTGGGGGAACACTAGGAAACTCCTCAAGGAACACGTCTGCAAAATCACGAACAACTGACACCTCCTCAAGGCTAGGACCTTTCGCCTTGGCATCTATTATGGTATCCACTACATGAGCTAGGAACGCCTCACATCCTTGTCGTAACAACTTATCTTCCACCAAAGCTGATACCAGACATGTCGGAAGAATCTTCCTATCTCCCTGGAAGATCCACTTCTCTCCAGCAACATCAAACACTGCCTGCTTGGAACCACAGTCCAAGACAACCTTATACCTCTCTAAGGTATCCATCCCAAGGATAACATCGAACCCATGCATAGCAAGTGGTATGAGATCCACTTGAATGCGGTGTCTCGAGAAAGACAAGACACAAGATGGACACTCTTCTCGAAGCAAAGAGGAACCATCAAGAGGGGTTTCTAACAACAAGCTATCCTTCTTACAGCTAACAGGTAAATGACAGTTCTCAAGCATACTATAGGCGATAAAAGAGTGCGTAGCACTTGGGTCAACCAGAACAAATATAAAGCAAGAAGAAGACATATCAAAATGAAATAACTCCATATGACCTGTCACTACTCGCGGGTTGACTACCGCCTCCGGCTGATTCATAGCGTAGAATCGAGCCGTTGCTTGCTGTCCACGAACTCTGCTTCCTTGAGCTGACGATCCGGCCTGAGACACCTGACCGTGTCCTCTTCCTCTGCTACCACTGGCATGTGGTCTCTCTGACCTCTGAAAACTCTGCCTCGGTTGCTGCGTCACTTCAACATCTCTATTCGGACATTGTAACTTGAGATGCCCGGTCTGTCCACAAAGATAGGAAGTCCTGTCCTCAAACCGTGACCTAGCTGGTCCTGTCACTGCCACAGAAGCTGAACTGTGCGCCTTAGAAGGTGAAGAAATGTAACTTTTCCCCTTACTCAGAGACCACTGAGAGGGCACACCAGAACTTCTCATCGCTGACGGTGCTGAAAACCTGGGCTTCTTAAAGACACTAAACCTCTGTCCATGAAACTGGGCAGGTCTTTTAAGAGACATAGACTCTCTTTTCTCCCTTACCGTCCTCTCGATCCGTTGAACCGACTCCACGAACGTAGCAAACCACTCTCGGTTCTCCAACGCAGACACCGGGGTTTTCAACTCAGCACTCAAACCCTTCTCGAAACGTCTGATCCGTTCCTCGTCTGTTGCCGCCATGTGAGGACAAAACCTCAACAAATCCATAAACTTAGCTTCGTACTCGGTGATGTTCATCATTCCCTGTCTTAGGTTCTCGAACTGACTAACCTTCTCATCCAGGTACGTCTTGGGAAAGTATCTGGTGACGAACTCACGTCGAAACACTTCCCAACAGATCACCTCACCAGGCCGCTTCTCTTCTTCGATGGTCCACCAGTGACCAGCACTACCCTTCAGAAGGTAGACAACATGCTTTACCTTGTCTGCTTCAGGGATGTCAAGGATCCAGAAGCCTTCTCGAGACTTGTCAGCCACAGATCTGCATCCGCTGGATCAGTCGTTCCAGCATAATCCGAAGCTCCAACTCAGCGAATCCGCTCGAAGGTCTTCCCAATACCTGATGCTTCTCCATGGGGAACATATGCTCTCGGAGGAGGCACTGGTAATCTCTCAACCATAAGATTCATCGTATCCATCATCTGCCCCATAAGCTATTGGTAAGCAGGATGTTCAAGTATGGCTGGGTTAGGTTGGGGGACCTCAAGCACCCGATCTTCATGTGCCTGTCCATCTGCTCCATCAACCGATGTAGCATCACTGTACTCAGCAGAGTGTTCTTCATGGTTTCCAGACATCTTGACTTTTCTTCCGCTGAGGGCAGAAGATATAGTAAGAAAACCTGGACACTCATAAGAACAGACTCAACCTAGTCCTAAATCCCTGTAGACTCAGCGAACCTAAGTCTCTGATACCAAAACTTGTGGCAACACATTCCATTATCACACAGATAACGAGGTGTTACGCGAAAATGTGCGGAAATCACCATAGCCACAGATTATGAAAATACGGGTTAATTAAAACCGATTGCGGAAAACTGATAAACTATGAAACTATTACTTTCCAGTCCTCATCCTGCACAGAAACACATCATATATACATACACGAGATCTGATACGTGATTACAGCTTACTGGAACAGCTGTCCATCCATCACATGAGTTCACCACCTGCTCATATACATTGAGGCCCACATCCGGCCAACAACAGGATATACAAACGACATCGGTCGTGCATCGTGAAACAATGTCAAAACACCGCCAAGGACCTGAGAGTACAGGGATGACTCTAGACTCTACACCAAAACATCAAAACAACAACATCTCCAAAGCTTGCCTTCTACAGATCTTCTTGCTGCTCGGCCGCAACTCCACGACCAAGACCACGTCTACCTCGACCACGTGAAAACCAGCGGAGTGAGACAATCGAACATTGTCCCAGCGGGAAACATAACTCCCCACCGCAACTACAAACCTCAACAAGATAAACCATAACAACAGATAACTATTAACAGGTATAACTAGAGCAGTCTATATAGAGCAAGGCTATTCTTATCGACAAGCTTACCCGCTGTACAACACATATAACCAGATATTTCTCAGAAGAACATGAATCGACAAGATAAGATGTATCACGGGGTAACATGATTATCAGAATAAGACATATGTCCACATAACCTGATGAATATAGAAGTACCTGCAGATATACCAGAATTAAATACACAAACAAGGCCTCAACCAATGTTTCGTGTTTATCTTAAGCAGTAAATACTAAATGGCTGTATTACGTATTATTATGCCCCGAGGATTTGAATCGTACCATTCAAATCCAACCTCTGGCTGCGAAGCCCAAGACTGGTGCCATACAATGGTCAGTGGAAGAGCCGGACTCCACGACCTCCCACCTCGTGGTCAGTACATGAGCACAACACAAGCATGACCTTAGTCACATGCTGAAGTGATCTAAGCCACTGGGTCAGCTCCATAGGCTACCCTCACTCTAGCCTGCCTTGGTATAGGTCTCGGTGCTAGTAAAACTGAGCCACGGGCCTGATCACCGTGCTCTGAGCCATGAACGCATTCATGCTCTTCACATCACATATCCTGAGCCATGGGCCTGTTCACCATGCTCTCTATACGTATTTGAGTCTGTAACCGAAGTTACACTCTCACCTCCTTACTTTAGGCTAGGAGTAACCTCGCATATTCAACAATATGTGCTCCGGGTTAACCCGTAGGAGAACCCGTTTCACCATCACCAAGTCCTGACAATGATGGATCTATGGCCAGGGCAAACTACATGATATGATTTCACTGTGATTAATTAGTATCTTTTAGATGGATTGCAGGATTCAACCAAGTTATATAACATGCAAGATATATCAGAAAGTAAAGAACATTATATTATTATTGAAACCACATCAACCTGATCCATCACAAGGATCCAACATCACATGTTACCACTTGGCCTCTTGCCAACCATCCAGATCCATCTCAAGGATCCAACATCACATGCCATGGGATCTCAATCCCTCATCATGTATCGTCACTGCCTCTCAAGGCTCACCTCATCATCATGGGACCAACACATCACATATATAATCTCATAGAACAATTATCAAGGTAATGTTAATTATCACATATGTCACATAGCCCTTTCATGGCTACACATCACCTGCATGGTTAGGATGTACAATAACCATAGATTCAACATAAAGAGTATGCTCATTATCATGAACTATCATTCAAGATTCTTTATTCATTATTATTACACTATTTGATGGTCAAGCTTGTTAACCACATTATTAACAAACCATACTGATGCTTACCCGTAGCTTAAGATTATACAAACAATCAGGGTATTCACTTTATATAAAAGCATGTTGAATATACAGAGAAAACACTACTGTTACCAATATCATTACTGTTACCATCCATTATCATCATCATTACCTTTGTCATCAAGCCGCCATTAATGTAACTACCATTAATCATTGCCATTAACAATTAAGCATAAGACCTATATTATGCATATCGATACTACTCTTGTTACCATTATTTCCATTATCAGCATCATCATCATCTACTATCATCTTTATTGCTATGCTATTAAGCAAACTATTAATGTAACTGTCACTTAATATCATTATTACCAACGTTCACGTTACAACTAACACCATCAACATTATTAACATTTTTGCTATCATCCATATTATATTATTAACATCATTTCCATCATTAGTACTATTATGTTATTGTTATCATTACTTGAGCAAGGCATCGCCAACGTTATTTGATTATGCATAAGCATACACTGCCAACACTCCTGAAACCGTCACTATAGGTTCACATACCCTCACTAAAACCTCACTAACTCACATGGCTAGGACATGGGGAGGCAGCAATGCTGCGCTGCACCCCTCACTCTGCTCGCAACGCTGCGTTGCCAGGGTACCAGGCGACAGGGGTGTCGCGCATCAGGGAGTATCGCACGATACACTCCATCGGGAAACACCCATCACAACCAACATCTGACGCCCGATAACCAAGGGGTATCACCCGATCCCACAATTCCACAATAGCCAGGAGAGAGAAGGAGAGAAAGAAGGAAAGGAGAGAGGGAAAGAAAGAGAAAGACTCCCCACATAACGTGCAACTGTACAAGGCCTAACGGCCAGCACACACCCAAACCAGGGGCGTGACGCCCGTCACAGCCCACTCCTGACGCCCGACACCTTCTAGGGGTATCGCCCGATACACCCCCACAACTATCAGCCGTCTCACCTCTATGCATGTCGTGCATCCCAAACCAACTCTCAAAGGAAGCCCTGTCGTCCACCACCAGGACCAAAGCCTATCGTCCATGAGAAGAACAGGGGTGTCGTTCATAAGAAGAACCCTATCGCCCGTCACAAGGGCCGGGATATCGCCCAACATAAGGCTGACGCCCGTCAGGCCTGCTGCCCAACACACTCATATCGGCCAACACCCTCCCTAGCCTATCGTCCAACATAGGTATATCGGCCACCAAAGGTACATAACAAGGAACTACTAATCATATGAATAAGAGCATAACTAGAAGTAAAGGAGTTAGGGTTATAAGCTATGAAACCCGCCTTGAAGCTCCAAGGAAGAAGAAGAAGCACTCCAGCTCCAAGGGGTATCGTCCTCCAGCTCCAAGGAAGATGTATCGGCCAACACAGCAGCAAGGGAAGGGATATCGTGCACTCAAGGTGGAGGAGAGACCAAAAGAGCAAAGGAAACTAAGGCAAGGGAAAGAGGTGTATACATAGAAGGAAGGGGAGGAGAAACCAAGGTACACTCATGCCATGTGTCTTCCACCCAAGGGACACTTGTCCTAGGGTTCCAGCCAACACACTAGCAAGGCATGGGACACTTGTCCAAAACATGCACCAGGTGTCCACTACACCAGACCAAGCATCCTGGGCGACACAGGCAGCAACTCTGCTGGGCGACACACCAGCCTGCTAGGTGACACAAAGCAGGTCCTGGCCGACACAGGCTCAAGCAAGCCCAACCCAGGCACCTCAAGGCCCAAACAAGCTCAACTCAGGCCCAGAAAACTCAAACAACAAGCCCAAGCCTTCCTCTCAACCCTAGAGGAAGCAAAGAGGGGAAAACATCCCATAAGATGGCAGACTTGCACACAAAACCCTAAACTTGGGTTATTTGCAAGTAGCCCCTCGAACTCTCAACAAAGCACAACAAAACCCTAATCACCACTTAAAGGTGATTAGCAAACATCAAAGCACTGAGATTAAGCAAAACAAACAGGGTAAACCCTAAACGCAGGTCAGGGTCCTTACACAACCTATAGCTCAAACACCTTATAGGATGACGCCAACTGAGATGGAAGAACTTAAGAAACAGTTACAGGAGTTGCTTGAGAAAGGTTTGGTTTGACCGAGTACTTTCCCGTGGGGTGCTCTAGTTCTTTTTGTTAAAAAGAAGGATGGGTCTATGAGATTATGCATAGACTATAGATAGCTTAATAAGGTGACCATTAAGAACAAATATCTTCTGCCAAGGATAGATGATCTATTTGACCAGTTGCATGGTGCAATAGTATATTCTAAGATAGATCTAAGTTCATGATATCATCAATTACGTATCAAGGAGAGTGACATACCTAAGTCAGCCTTTAGGACAAGGTATGGTCATTATGAGTTTGTAGTTATGTCATTTGGACTAACTAATGCACCAGCTACATTCATGGATCTAATGAATAGAATCTTCCAGCCATTCCTTGATCAGTTTGTAGTGGTCTTTATAGATGACATCCTTATATACAGTAGAGATGGTCAACAACATGAACAACACCTTCGTCAAGCCTTGACATTATTGAGACAGCACAAGCTATATACCAAGTTTAGCAAGTGTGAGTTTTAGTTGTCAGAAGTGTCTTTTCTTGGACACGTTATATCTGCTTCAGGTATTCGTGTTGATCCATAGAAAGTGGAATCTGTGTTAGAGTGGGAACAACCCAAGACACCGATTGAGATTCGTAGTTTCTTAGGCCTGGCAGGTTACTGCATGAGGTTTATTAAAGACTTCAGTTCTATTGCCTTACCCCTAACCAAGTTGACCAGGAAGGAAGTTCCTTTTGTTTGGAATGACAAGTGTCAGCATTCTTTCCAGTTGTTGAAAGAAAAGTTGACTAGTGCACCTGTGTTAGCTTTACCTGAGCAGGGAAAGGGATACATTGTTTTCTATGACACCTCTAAGAATGGTCTAGGATGTGTACTGATGCAGAGTGATCATGTAGTTTCGTTTGCTTCCCGACAACTTAAGAAACATGAGGAAAATTATCCGACGCATGATCTAGAATTAGCTGCAGTGGTTCACTCGTTGAAGATCTAGAGACATTATCTCTATGGAGAAACATTTCAGATTTTCACAGACCATAAGAATTTAAATTACATCTTCTCACACATGAGTTGAATATGAGACAACACCGCTGGATGGAGTTAATCAAGGACTACGATTGTACAATTGACTATCATCCAAGAAAGGATAATGTAGTGGCAGATGCACTAAGTAGAAAATCATATCGCCACCCATAGATAAAGCACAGTTGAACTCTTTAGTGTGATTTAAATGAGACATGCTTGTCTCTTTGAGGCAAAACAATGTACAACTTAAAGTATCATTGTTAGCTGGATTGTTAGCTGAGATGCATGTGAAACCTACTCTGAAACAACATATCAAAGAGGCACAACAGGCTAATACTGTGATTCAACAGATCAGGTCAGAGTATGATAGTGAGAAGCGGGATAGTTTTCATGAGTCAGAGGATGAGGTAGTTTGTTACCATGGTAGGATGGTAGTACCTGATGCCAATGAATTAAGGAGGCTAGTCATGGAGGTAGCTCATTCATCCATGTATGAGACACATCCAAGGAGTACCGAAATGTATCATAACTTAAAAGATATGTATTGGTGTCCTAGTTTGAAGAAGGATGTAGCTGAGTTTGTTATGCCGTATCTAGTGTGTCAGTAGGTTAAAGCTGAACATCAAAAGCCCACAGGAACGTTGCAACCTTTACCTATACCACAGTGGAAATGGGATCACGTGACTATGGACTTTGTGGTTGGTTTACCTAGAATAGCCAAAGGTCATGATTCCATTTGGGTGATAGTTGATAGGTTGACTAAGTCAACACATTTTCTTCCTGTCAAAACAACCTATACTATTGAGAAACTTGCACAGATCTATATATATGAGATAGTGCAATTACACGGGGTTCCAGCTGCAATTGTATCTGATAGAGGTCCCCAGTTTACAAGTCATTTTTGGGAACGACTACATAAAGCCTTGGGTACTCAGTTGAAGTTTAGCACAACTTTCCACCCTCAGACAGATGGGCAATCTGAAAGAACTATACAAACTTTGGAATACTTGCTTAGAGCATATGTTCTTCAGTTTGTAGGAAGTTGGGACATACACTTGAGCTTGATAGAGTTTACCTACAACAACACTTACCAGACTAGTATTGATATGGCACCATATGAAGCATTATATGGTAGACGATGTGGATCTCCATTATGCTGGTATGAAACAGGAGAATACCAACTTCTGGGTCCTGAGTTAGTACAACAGATAACTGAGAAGATTAAAATAATACAACAATAGTTCAAAGTTTCCCAGGATAGACAGAAGTCTTATGCTGATAAGCGTCGTAGGCCTTTAGAATTCCAAGTTGGAGACATGGTGTATCTCAAAGTCTCTCCTTGGAAAGGTGTTCTCAGATTTGGGAAAAAGGGTAAGTTAGCTCCTACATTTATGTGACCTTATCCAGTGACAGCACAGATGGGAAAGGTAGATTATATGTTGGAGTTGCCACCTGAGCTACATAGACTACATCCAGTGTTCCAAGTATCTATGCTGAGAAAGTGTCATCCCGATACAGAGTTGGTGTTGCAACCTATAGAGGTAGAATTAAATGAGGATATATCCTATGTGGAAGGTCCAATGATGATTCTTGACAGAAGAATCAAGAAGTTGAAAAAGAAAGACATAGTTCTTGTGAAAGTTCTATGGAATCACCGTGGCATTGAAGAAGCCACATGGGAGCTAGAGGAAGAGATGAGGAGGAAGTACCCTTCTCTTTTCTCTTGAGATTTTGGGGACAAAATCCTTGTTAGGGGTTGATAATTGTAACATCCCTGACCTGAGTTATGGCTTAATCCGAGAAGTTTTGCTCAAGTAAGTTGTTCATAAACTTGTTTTAATCTTTTGAAAAGTAATTAAGACTCTTGTAGAGTTTAATTTTCAATTTTGAGCTTATTTGCAAACTGGTTGTGCATTATATGTTAGTTTGAGCATAAAGTGCAATTTACCCAAGATGAGGGGCTATATTGCAAAATGTCACATGTTTAATGTACCTCATATGTTTTATCATCATAAGAGAGAGAATGATGTTAAAGGATGACTTGTGGAAAGCCTAAATTTCAAGTTGCAATTTGTTTGAATAATGTTAGTGCATTGTGCACCAATTTTGGTACAAATTGTAATTTACCCAAATTGTAGGTTTAATATGCAAATTACCACCTCTAGAGTGTCCCTACTCCCTCCTAGTATCATATTGAGGAGAGAGAAAGGAGGAGACACCATGTTTGAATCAATTATGAGTGATGGTACTCTTGTTGATGAAATGACCAAGAAAGGGGTTGAATGTGAAAACCCTAACTTGAGTTGTATCAAGTTGAAAAGCTTATATATGAGTTCCTATCAGCCAAGGAGTCATAGGAGGAGTCCCATATCATTTTTTGAACTCTTGGAAAAGCCCATGATGTGCAAAGCACCTCAACGAGGTGAAGTGTATCAGTTTACAACTTCCTTAGAAAAGTAGTATCAGGTTGTGAATAAAGTGGTGATTTAGTTGATATATTTTATTCAAAGGGATAAGTAATGGACGAAAATTCATCCCTAGATTATCCTCAATAGTTTTGCATGTCAAGATAAATGTTAATGCATGCATGTACACGTGTCAATCATGCATGGACACGTGGCACCTAGTAGCTTAAATTTATGACACCTCATTTTCACACTTCTTCATGAACAACAAGTATATATACCCCTTCTTTCACCCCTTAGTGAACTTTTTCAAAATTTACCACCCTCCTTCTCTTAGATATCATGCAGGATTGAAGTGGTATCGTGCATAGGGCCTTGGTTACCATCCATAGCAAGATCATATCGGCCAAGTAGGGTGATATCGGCCTAGTGAGGTGATATCGGCCATAGTGAAGTGTTTTGATCACAAGTGAGGGGGATATCGGACAAGGGTGGTGGCATATCGTGCATGAGTGGTGGCATATTGTGAAAGAGTAGTAGGGTATTATGAAAAGGTGCTAAGGAGAAGGAAGGAGCTCATACTTAACCCTAAGGCGAGGCCATGATCATCTTCAACCTTAGATTGAAGCATGATTTTAGGGTTATGATCTTCCTTTCTTTTCTTCTTCACCAATTGCTTATCCATGGTGATTCTTTGCATATAGAGGAGTTGTGAAGTTCATCTTCAACCTTTGGAATGTGAAGCTTTGGAGCTTGGAGCTTTGAAGCTATTCTTGAGGTAGGTTATATAACTTGAACCCAATTATATTATTATGCACCTTCAATTTTGTCATACTTGTTGATCTACTTGCAATTTCGATTTATCTTGAATAATTGATGATACTTTGAGTTCTAAAGCTTCATGGGACTGTTGTCCATGACTTATAACAGTAAGAACAAAGGTCTAGAGGTTGATGGTGATGACATCATCAAAGGTAAAGTGATATCGGGTTGAAGCACACACCTCAAACCCAATATGTTGATGTAGCCCTATATGATAGGAAAACCGATATACCTTGTAACCTGACACCCTTGTTGAATTGTATAATGGGTTAACAAAGGTTCAACCAGTTGTTTAGCCTATCACTTAACCCATAATTAAGAGTAGGTCAAATACATGAAGGTTTGAAGAGGCATGAGCATAAGGGTCTAACCCAATATGGTGTGAAGCACACACACACACACCTCAAACTCGATATGAAAGCACACATACACCTCAAGGGTGATATGGTAAGCACACATACACCTAAAACTTGATATGGAAGCACACATACACCTCAAGGGTGATATGGTAAGCACACATACACCTCAAACCCGAGATGGTAAGCATACATACACCTCAAACCCGATATGGGTAGCAAGCACACACCTCATACCCGATATGGTGGAAGCACCTCAAAACCTATATGAAAGAAAGCACCTTAAATGCAATGTACTTGATGGAGTAACACATGAAGTGTCTTATATCAAGTCATACATTAAGAGGTATGGAGTTTAATGAATAATGATTAAGTAGGCTAATGTACCTTGAAGGAAAGGTTGAGCCAACTTAATAAAGTATGGAGTAATCAACATCCTAGTAAGGATGAAAGAGAAACTCATACTTTTGTGATAATCATATAATGGGAATATATTAATACTCCTAATATTTGTAGGGTATGAATTAGGGTTTGATTCTTGATAATGTGATCTTGAAACCCTAAATGGTTAATAAGGGAAACCCTAACCCTAATTTAGGGTGAAGGTGTGATTTTGAAACCCTAATCGATAAGAAAGGGAAACCCTAACCCTAATGAGGGAATAGTGGTATTACCCTTGTAATGCATGGTGTTGATATGTATTTGATATGGCTGTTATCATGCATACTAACCATGCAGGTATCATGAGATGATGAGCATAGCCAGGTATGAACTATGATGTTTTATATGATTAAGATTTTAAATGGGCCTTGTGAGCCATGTGAGATGCTTGTGTAACAAGTATAATGTATACCTTGGTATGAGGACCTAGAGGTAATAGTTACCTAAAAAGTGGTAATAGTGTTCAATGATGAACTAAGGGTTGAATACCCAGATCTAGTAATCATGATGATGACAATGTTGAGGGATGAGGATTCCTAGTAATGAGATAAGGGATTGAGATCCTAAATGTTATATGTGTTTTAAAGATTTGAAAAGTACTTGATACATGTATTACACCTTTCTTTGTAGCATTTGTCATAATAATTCATGTTTGAAAACTTGACTGATGCTAAAAGAATACGGTAATGCACTTAATTAATCAAGTAGAATATTATCATATAGTGCACTGAACATAGATCCATCATTGTCATTAGCTGGTGATGGTGAAATAGGTTTTTCCACGAGATCTCCTAGAGAGCACATATTTTTGAATATGCAGGGGTGATGGGCGTTAATATCCTTACACCCTAATGAGGGATTGATGTGAGATCTCCTTCATTATAAATGTCGGGATGGATGTATCACGAATCTCTCGATGATGATGAATGCCGGGATTGATGGTAGATAAACACGAGATCTCTCAATCCCGAAGAGAGTGCAACCACCATTGTAGCTCTATAGCAAAGTTGCCAGTATACTTTGGAAAGCTATGTAGCAGTTGACACGAGATGTCCTGCTTGTGGTCTTGCACTGACCGAGACGGAAGAGGTCATGGCAACCGACTCTTCCATTGACCTTGTATGGTACCGATGCTTTACGTAGCCGTGGTCGGTTGGAGTATGAGCAGTATACCTCATCTCCTCAGGGCATAAGTATGATTGTAAAATGTAATCAACCGTGTAGCATATTTGCTTAAGGATGGAATACGAAAATCATTAGTTGATGTTACATTTCTTATTGCATCTTAAATAGATTGATGTTATACATGTGCTTCACATTCCTTATAAAATGAATAGATGAATTACTGCTTTATCATATATAGCTACAATGTTTCAGAAAATGATAATGCCCTATTTTGCTTAAACATTGATTAAATCCTGATTATTAATATAAAATAATTCCCTGCTTAGTTTTATTACTATTTATCTGAAAAGATAATATTGTTGGCAGAGAGTTATATCTCTCGCTGGGACATGGATCTCACCTCGTTGGTCACCAATATTTTTTAGGTGGACGCAGACGAAGAGGTAGGGACCATACAATAGAGGGAGGACAACAACATCAGGGGCAACAGTAGCATCTCAGGTTGAGTGTGCTGTCTATCGTGTCTTGTAGATATAAGTCCTATGTGTCTTCTCTGTACTCTCAGGTCCTTGGAGTCATTACGTAACAGTTTTATGAATGATCTGATATTTTGGCCTGTATGCCTCGAGGTTTTATGTTTATTATGTATAGTTTTGGCAAAGCAACTGTTGTATGTAACCCTCGAGATGAGATGATACATGATATGTACAATGTGAACCATGATGTATGTAGTACTTTGTTTCTCTTCTTAAGAGTTTCTTGGAAATGGATCTCTTTACAAATGGTTTTAAATTTTTAGTGATTTTTGTTAATCCGCTACTTATGGTTAATCCACAATTATTTACTGGTGACAGTTTGATTTATTGTCGTATGTTGTCGGATCGTCACATCCACCGACGCTAGTCTTCTCAAGAAGGCTTCCACAGCTCGAGGACTCTGAACGTATTTACAGTCTGGAGTCTTCATATGCTGTCACGAGAGTGCATTGGAGGAAACTAATTTTCCTTTTTTTTTCGAAAATCATGAACTTAAACCCTATATATACCTAGGGAACTCTAGAAAATTCCAGGAAATTGAGTTTTCGCAGTTATGGAAAACCAATTACTAAAAATATGTCTCGTAACCCCAGTTCCCATTTTTTTAGCCCAGTTACAACAAACCAATCGCAGCCAATAAAACTTGTTTAAGTTGATATTATAGAAAACACAATGTTAACAAAGACAAAAGATTCAGAAAAATGAGGAAGAATAAAGAATAAAAAGAGAACAAATCTTGACTTTTAAAAGTACTGCCATATCTAGGTGTTAGTAATGTCATCGAGATCCTCCATGACATCAATATTGATAAAACGATAACATCTACAATTGTTCCAATTTGGTTCTCCTTCCCTTCTAACCTAGAGTAAAAAACTGTGATATAGGACCACTGTGATTGTACATACAATTTTATTAACATACATGAGGGTTGATCTATAATATGTAATGTTGGGGAGGATAGGCCTGAGGGGCGGGGTTGAGCATCAACGCCGTCCTCAAAAGAGGTGGACACATCTATGGAGGACTCAGAGGGAGAAGGGGATCAACACCGATCTCAACCGAGTGCCTTACGGTAGAAGAACAACTTCAGGTTGTCGATTACAAAGACGCAGTTTCAGGAGCTGGCGATTGTGGTGGATGGTAGAAGCCTGCTGATGCGATGATGTTGAGTCGCATTTATAGACCTGTTTGATATGTGTTTTATGCTTTTATTAGTCATTTTTATGGTTAATGTTGCATAATTCATCCACTTTGGTCTTTGCTACTATTTTATGTCAAATCCCCTTTATTTCATCGTTTTGAGCATTAATTATCAAAATATTATTATTTGTGTGAATTTATGTGGTTTCGTGTTTGAATTTCAGGGAAAACAAGTATCTACTTCCATCGATACCATCGACGGAAGTCGATACCATCGACCGGACCACAGGTTTCCAGCCACGAGTATCAGCAAAAAAGTTGATACTATCGACAAGGATGTCGATGGTATCGAGCTACCATCAGGTTGCTGGCGAGAAAGCAGTCGATAGTATCGACACCAAGTCGATACCATTGACGCACGGAGGCTACAACGACGCAAAACGACAAAACCGTCGCTACAGGTTCGTCGATACCATCGACCCGCGTCGATGGTATCAATATTACATCAGGCGCTCAGACGAAAGGAAAGAAGAGTTGCCGCTACCATACTGAGTCGATACCATCGACGATCGACACCGTAAGATATGCGTTTTCTTTGGAATGATCTTAATCGGACGGCCGTGGTTAATTAGCAACCTAATGAGGGAGATATACTTAATGACGGCCGCCCGGAGGTCTGGGGGATCGGATTAGCCATTGCACGAGTACCGAGGAGAAGTAGAGAGGAGAACGGAGGCCAGAAGCTCATACCAGTTGATCTAGACACCGAAGAAGACGGATTCCACCACCGAAAGGCGGGAGAGCACGTGTTCTACGCGGAGGATCAACCGGTTCTTCTCTGTTCAGGGGTTTCACCTCTCATTTCACGTTTTTCATATGATTTCCCCTATCTCTACCATGTACTTGCTTGAGATAAACATGCGGGGCTAATCCCCTTCGTCTTTAGGACCGAGAGTAGCCCGGGAATTCATTGTATGACAATTTTATAATAGTAATTCATATTTTATCTTCTAAATTTGTGGTATGATTTCGTTTTCTCAATATATTGTTATGCTTGATCACCATAATAATAACCTAATGCCCTTAATCACTTTGAAAGAAGGATTAACGGCTGAAAAGAGACGAAATTCACATTAATCGACAAATCCCTTGAACAAGGTGGTATAAAATTAATGGTGGATACTGAGAGATCGTTCATAATGCACCTAGTTTAGGGTATATGTTACTACGACGGTGGAACCGACCTAGACTTAGGTAGTGAATTGCACCACGACAGTGGGCAATTCTATTTTCAGGCCACTACCCGGATAGAGAGATAAAATTGAGGCATTATATAAAATCTAATACAATGAAAACTCGCGGTGAAACCGCAATCCTAAAGATACCCTTTTGAATTGATTAAACCAACATTTAATCGATTGCTTGTTTTGTTTTGTTTTTATTTTCTTTTAATTTCAACAACTACTCTCAACTTGTTAATCGGCTTAGCTGATCACGAGTAGTTAGTAGGAGTCCCCGACGATTGCACGTATCCCTGAGTTTGACTCGGGCCTCACAAAGGCCTGTACTACTCGACGCGTTCACTTGTGTTTCTACGCATAGTAAAATTGCGTCAAGTTTTTGGCGCCGTTGCCGGGTATACGGCAATTTGTTGGCACTTCGAGTGCTGTGAGCGGCCACTCTAGGCCACCTTTTTTATTTTTTTTTATTATTATCATTCCAAAAATTCATAATCTATTTTCAAAATATTTGCAGTCGTTAAGCACTGTACTAAATTTAATCTTTCTATTTTCAGGTACTGTGCATGGTGCAGACGCGTAGTACTGACTACGCAGGTCACGCACTAGAGGTTCCGCTACTGGGACCAGAAGACGAGGAAAACCACAATCAAGACCAGTTAGAAGAAATAGAGTCAGAACCTGAACAAGAAGAGATGGACGAGCCACAGACAATATGGGAGAAGATCAAGGCTTTTCCGCATCCGCGCCAAAAGGGCCTATAAAGAAGCAATCAATCAACATACCTACCTATAAGATTGATCCGGATTTGATAAATCTGGTGAAGTCCAATGCTTTTCATGGGCTCAAGAATGAGGACCCCGTCGCGCACATAAGTTAGTTTGTTGAGAACTGTGACATGGTTAAAATCGACAGGTTTCCACAAGATGCACTTTATCTTAAGCTTTTCCCGAGTTCATTGACAGGAGCCACGTGAGAATGGCTACACAATTTAGATGATGAGTTTGTGGAGTCCTGGGACCATATGGTGGAGGTTTTCTTTGAGAGGTTATTTCCTCCTGAGAAGACCAACAACATGATCAGGAAGATCCATAACTTTACCCAACAGGCAGGTGAGACATATTCTGAGACCTGGGAGAGGTTTCAGGTCATGCTGAGACGGTGCCCACATCACGAGCTGGATAAAGAAACACAGGTAAAGATCTTCTATTTTGCTCTCTCCGAGCACGATAGGAGCAACCTTGATTCAGCTGGGTCAGGATTCTTTTTGAACAACACGGACACCAGGTGTTGGGAGATATTAAAGAACATGGTTAGGAAACAATCATGGGGCGAAAGAGGCGCCGTGGAGTAGGTTTGAGCAGTAGGAGAATCTAAGGCAATAAAAGAACTGAATGAGAAGATGGATCTTCTCACAAAGAAATTGCTTGCAAAGGAGGATACTGAGTCAGAGGATGAGGCTCAAGTGAAATTTATGAGGCAGCAGCCAGGTTACAGGAACAACGACTACGCATGGAGGAAAGACAAGAAGTTCTCGTGGAAGGATCCAAACAATTTTCTACAGCATCCAGATGCCAAACCCCAGCCAGTAGTAGAGGATAAGAGCACATAGCTGCTCAATCAGGTGATAAAGCAAAATCAAGAACTCATGACTACGTTCGGCCAGCAAATTAAACAGTAAGGGGAGTTTATTAATCAGTTTGGGCAAACACTGCAGAGCCATGGGGCACAAATGAGGACCATTGAGACATCTATGGCACAGATGGCAACATAGATAGCCAGTTTGAAGAAACCAGCACATCCAGGTTTTCCGGGAAACACCAATGTTCCAGGGGGAAACCAGCAGGAAAAGGCCATATTGCTAAGAAGTGGCAAGAAATTGTTAAATCCAAGGGCCGAGGATACAAGCACACCACAAGCTGAAGTATAAAGTGAAGCCAATGAGGAGCAGCCCGCACCGGTCACAGATCCAGTCAATGACACAGTTGTGGATTCTACTGAAGACCCGATTGTAGAGGAGGAAGGACCTCAGAAAAAGACACCCTATGTTACGACCCGTGTCGAGCTTATTCCGTAAGTATGCTGTTAAGCAAGAGTTTAGCTGATGTGTTAAGTTATAAGCTTGTTTTTGTTAAAAATATTTAAAATGGATATGATATGTGCTTAGTGTGTTTTCTAGCTTCTAAAGCATGTAGAATCTTACGCTTGAAACGTTGCCAGAAAAATCGTTCGAATCCGACCTTCGAGTCAAAAGTTGCAAGTTTTTGGGCTTCTAGGGACCCGATTGTAATTTGCGAAAAGTTTCGAAATTTGCGATTTGGCCCCTAAGATTTCTTCCTTATCTTTCCTTTCTCCCTTTCTCGTTTCATTTCACAGAAACACAGAACGCAGGAAACGTTCTGTTCCTTGCGTAAGAGAAAGAGAGAAAGAGAGAGAAAGAGAGAGAAAGAGAGAAGGAGCTGAGGAGGGAGAAGCTCTGGAGCGTCGTTTTGCTCCAATTAGTTGCTGTAGATCGTCCCTTCCCTCCGTAGATCATCACCTTCATCGAATCGAATCAATTTTTGCAGCTGGAGCTGCGTTTGCAAGAAAAGTGGTCAAGGAATTGGGGTGCTCGGAGCAGCCCTAGCTTGTTCCTTTCTTCCTTTCAGGTACGGTTTAGTTGTATGGGTCGTTTGTGATCGTTTCGCGGTGTTTGCTCGAAGTTTGCCCGTCGATTCGAGAGAAATCGACTTCTGCAGGCCGTTTTTGTGTTCTTCCTGTGCGCGGTTCGGCCGAGTTTCCAATTCGGTCGGCCGAGTTCTTATTTAGGGCTTTTGTACAGCGTTTTCCGGATCGGCCGAGTTTCGTCTTGATCGGCCGAGTTTCCTGAATTAGATATGCGAACAGGGATTTGGTCGGCCGAGTTTGGTTCTGAACGGCCGAGTTTCCTTTGTAGGTTTTCAAGCGGTGAGTTTGTCGGCCGAGTTTGGTCGGCCGAGTTCCAGGATCTGGGAAGTGATCGGCCGAGTTTCACAGTGTTCGGCCGAGTTTCAAGTGGTGAGTGGCAGTTCATTTAGAAATCATTATTTAACTCATTTTAAATGTCTGATTGCTTCAGTAATAGATTAATAAGTCCATTGGAACTTGACTTGTGTAATAAGAATGATGAGAAAGAGGAAATCCTGTGTTTTACAGTTATATTGTGTTATTTATGTTATTTGTTAATCAAGTATAGACTTAGATGCCCTAACACCGTAGAACCCCATAAGTGGTATCTGCAGCTTTGGGGTGAAACTCGTGTTGCAACATCATCCGTGCTTGTGTCGCGGACAAACGAGGAAAGAGAAAAAGGGCAGTGTCTAACAACAATTGTGCTTGTGTCACAATGGCACTGCGATTTCACCAGAAAACTTGGTTATCTAACACCATTCGTGCTTGTGTCGCGAAGGTAACCCTGTGACTCTCCGCCGGTGTACTCAGGTTTTAGGAGGAGTCGAGAGCACACGTGGTTGTGCAGCACACGTGGTTGTGCGAGGAGGCTGAGGAGCCTGTGTCCTGTGCAGACCAGGACGAGTAGTCAGACTTAGCATTTCCCGGGTGTGTCGCTAAGTCTTGTACGGTGGGGCCGTAGCATGGACTTGTTGCGGATCCTTATATGCAGAGTACACTGCATATATTTAGGGCATAATAATAATAAATGAATAAATAATCATATAGGATCACAGTAAATTTATATAATTGTTTAACTATTTGAAATACCTGATGATGCTTAGAAACGCGATTAGTAACTGTATATCTGCTATGTCAGTAGAATTGCTCTGTTTTAAACTGTATATCTGTTTATTTTCAGTTAATGAACCTGATGAGTTATTTATTGATAGCTAAGTGAAATGTTATTCACTGAGCGAGTAGGCTCACCCCTCTACTCAAACTTTTTCAGGTCAGCACCAGCTTCAGGAGTCAGAAGGGTCGTTCCATCCCAACACTTAGTAGATAGAAGGTTTGCAGTTAGACTAGTTAGAAGGTCTCTTAGTCCTTTCCCCTCGATCTTTGGGACAATGTGTGAGAGAGAGAGAGGATATGTATAATGATGTAAATTAACTGTTATGTTTTAGTTTATGTTGAACAATGTTCATGCTGTAGACTTGTTTAATTTCCTATCAGTTAATAGAAATGCTTCTGCAGGTTGTTTAGTTTTCATTTGCAGAAATATCTTTAATTGTTTCAAAAAGTAATGAATGGTTGCTTATGCGTTGATCCCACCTGCTGTGCCCTAATCCGGTGGTTTGTGTTTAATGTGAGGTTGGGGCGTGACAAATTTTTGGTATCAGAGCCTAGGTTTGAGTACTTAATTACTCAAAGTCAGGGGACGATAAGAGACCAATAGGATTAAGGTTTAAGTGTCTTTCTTCTATCTGTAATTTTCTAATAGGAAATATTCTATTATATCATTGTGGATGGCAGGAAGAGGTTTTGATCGTGATGATCAGGCTGAGAGCCATGTTGGCCCTGATCCGCAGTACTTGGGTCCAGGTGGTGGTGACCACGTAGATGATGCATCCCGGATGTACCGGATGTTCTTGGAAACCAGGGAGAGGTACAAGGCTGATAGGCGAGAATCTTCTTCTACCAGCAGTAAAGATCTGATGCGATCTTATGAGCTTGTGAAGAAGCTTGGTGGCACAGAGTTTAGTGGTACCACAGATCCCGCAGAAGCTGATGAGTGGTTTAGACAGATTGAGAAGGTCTTTCGCTTAATGGAGCTTCCAGAAGATAAGAAGATTAGTCGTGCAGTCTACCTTTTGACAGGCGATGCAGAGTTGTGGTGGCGTGGTGTGGAAGAAAAGAGGGGAGGTACAGAGCTTTCCTGGCAGGATTTCTCTGAGGAATTTCATCTCAAATTCTATCCACCCACTTTCCTTAATGAGAAAATCAGGCAGTTACAGAATATCAAGCAGGGGAACATGACAGTTACAGAGTATGAAGCGCTTTTCACACGGTTAGCTAATTTCTGTCCACAGCTTGTTCCTGATAACATAGAGAGATGCAGAAGGTTCCAGGAAGGGCTAAGGCCAGAGATTCGGCATACAGTTTCTGCTACTAGCAGGAGGAACAGAGAAAACTTTGGTGAGTTTGTTGAGGCTGCTAGACAAGTTGAAGAATCTGTGAATGCTGACAGAGTGCCCGAGTCTAAGAAAAGATCTGCAGAGTTTAGTGGAGGACAGTCCAGTGGTGGATACAGAGGTGGAGGTAGAGGTTTCTTTTCTAAGCTTGGACGTGGCTTTGGTTGTTTTGGCAGACAGAGATCTGAGGATGTCACTACTTCTAGAGGCAGAGGAGGATATAACCCAGGAAGATGGAGCAGTGCCACTAGTGGACAGTCTTCAAGGTCATCAATGTCAGTGTCAGGTCCTCAAAGACAAGAGTTGCTGCCATGTAATAAATGTGGAAAGCCACATTCTGGGCCATGTTGGAGTTCAGGTTGTTATGCCTGTGGACAGACAGGACATATAAAAAGGGATTGCCCTCAACTTCATCAAGCAGCATCACAAGCTTTTCAACCTCAATACCATGATGTTCCGAGTTCCTCTATGGCATCTGGTTCTAGAGGGGGTGGAGCATCTAGTGGCAGGAGTGGTCAAAGAGGACAGCGTGGCAGAGGAAGAGCTTCAGCACGTTTCTTTTCTTTGACACCTCAGGAAGGTATAATCTCTTCACAAGTTGTTACAGGAGAGATGCTTTTGTTTAATAGTATACCAGTTTTAGTTTTGATAGATCCGGGAGCTACTCATTCTTTTATACAACGTTCTTTAGTTGTTGAACTTAATCTGTTAACTCAAGAGTTGGCAGATGCGTTAGTGTTGAGAGTTCCACTAGGTGGACCGACAGTTTTATCTGAGTCCTGTCCCGGATGTTTGTTATCTTTTGGAGGTTTTACCTTTGCTGCTAATCTCATGCCCTTGGATGTAAATACTTTTCAAGTCATCTTGGGTATGGATTGTCTTGAGACATATCGAGTGCAACTCGATTGCTGGAAAAAGGAAGCTACCTTTCAATTAGGAGAATTTTCTTGTGTCTTTACTGGAGACAGGAAAGTTCTGCCTACGTGCATAATATCAGCTGCTGTAGCTGATAAGATGTTACAGAAAGGATGTGAAGCGTTCCTTGCTCATGTGGTTGACACAAGAACAGAGAAGAGCACTGCCAGTATTTATGATGTACCTGTAGTTCGTGAGTTCTTTGACGTTTTCCCAGAAGAGTTACCAGGCTTACCTCCTGTCAGAGACATTGATTTTGAAATTCAGATATATCCAGGTAGTCATCCAGTAGCGCTGCCGGCCTACAGAATGGCACCTGCAGAGTTGAAAGAACTCAAGGTACAGTTGCAGGAGTTGTTAGATAAGGGTTTCATTAGACCCAGTTCTTCACCATGGGGTGCTCCAGTCTTGTTTGTTAAGAAAAAGGATGGAACCATGCGTCTTTGTATAGATTACAGGCAACTGAACAAGATCACAATAAAGAACAAGTATCCTTTGCCAAGGATAGATGACCTGTTTGATCAGTTGCGAGGAGCGACGATCTTTTCTAAAATTGATTTGAGATCCGGATATCATCAACTTAGGATAAAGGCTTCTGACATTCCTAAAATAGCTTTCAGAACCAGGTATGGGCATTATGAGTTCTTGGTCATGTCGTTTGGGCTGACCAATGCCCCAGCAGCCTTTATGGATATGATGAATCGGATTTTCAAACCATTTCTAGATCAGTTTATTGTAGTCTTTATAGATGATATTCTGATCTATTCCAGAGACGAGGAACAGCATGAGCAACACTTGAGAATAGTGTTGCAGTTGTTGAGACAACACCAGTTGTTTGCTAAATTTAGCAAGTGCGAGTTCTGGTTGGCTGAAGTAGCATTCCTTGGACATGTTATCTCGAGAGATGGAGTCAGTGTGGATCCTAAGAAAGTTGAGTCTGTGCTTCAGTGGGAACAGCCTACGACTCCTACTGAGATCAGAAGTTTCTTGGGATTGGCAGGTTATTATAGAAGGTTCATAAAGAACTTCAGTGAGATAGCATCACCTTTGACACGCTTGACAAGGAAGGATGTGTCGTTTGTTTGGTCTGATAACTGTGAGAGAAGTTTTCAGATTTTGAAGAAGAGATTGACTTCAGCACCAGTGTTGGTTCTGCCTGAGGCAGAAAAAGGCTATACAGTGTTCTGTGATGCTTCTAGAAGAGGTTTGGGCTGTGTACTGATGCAAGAAGGTAAAGTTGTTGCTTACGCATCTAGACAGCTTAAGAAAAATGAGGAGAATTACCCTGTTCATGATCTGGAATTAGCTGCTATAGTTCATGCTCTAAAGACATGGCGTCATTATTTGTATGGTGAAACATCTCAGGTGTTCACCGATCATAAGAGCTTGAAATATATCTTCACTCAGAAAGATTTGAATTTGAGACAGCGCAGATGGCTAGAGCTGATTAAAGACTATGATGTGACAATCGATTACCATCCTGGTAAGGCGAATGTTGTAGCTGATGCCTTGAGTAGAAAGTCAAGTTCTTCAGCCAATGCATTTTCTATGGCATGTTTCAAGAGAGACTTGCTTGTAGATATGTGAAGGTTGAACCTGGGCTTGGAGATGACAAAACAGAGTGGGCTGATTGCACAGATGCAAGTTAGACCTACTTTTTATAATCAGATTAAAGAGTTACAGCAGAGTGATGATGAGTTATGGCAGATTATGCAGGAGATGTCAGAGGGTAAGAAAACAGAGTTCAGGTTTTCTGATGAAGACATGTTGTATCTTCATGATAGATTGTGTGTACCTGGAAACAGTGAGTTGAAAGAGCAGATTCTTGAAGAAGCGCATACTTCTATGTATGCCATGCATCCAGGAAACACAAAAATGTACAGGAACCTCAAAGAGCTGTACTGGTGGTCTGGCATGAAAAAGGATGTGGCTGAATACGTAGCCAGGTGCGGGGTGTGTCAGCAGGTCAAGGCTGAACACCAGAAACCTGCTGGTATTTTGCAGTCGTTTCCTATACCAGAATGGAAATGGGAACACATCACGATGGACTTTGTAGTAGGATTACCCAGAACGCCTAAGGGTTCGGACTCGATATGGGTGATTGTGGATAGACTAACTAAGTCTGCTCACTTTCTTCCTGTCAAGTCAACCTTTGAAGTTTCAAAGCTAGCTAAAGTTTATGTGGATGAGGTAATCAGGTTGCATGGGGTTCCAGTTTCTATTATATCTGACAGAGATCCAAAGTTTACATCTAGATTCTGGAATCAGTTACAACATGCCTTGGGCACAAAGCTGAAGTTCAGTACAGCGTTTCACCCACAGACAGATGGTCAATCTGAAAGGACCATTCAGACCCTTGAAGACATGCTGAGAGCATGCGTGTTACAATTTAGAGGTAACTGGGAAGAACACTTAGGCCTAATAGAGTTTGCATATAATAACAGCTACCATTCTAGTTTGGGAATGGCTCCATATGAAGCTCTTTATGGTAGAAAGTGTAGATCGCCAGTTTGTTGGTATGAGGTGGGTGAAAAGAAAATTCTTGGACCTGAGTTAGTTGATGTGACTACTGAAAAGATATCAGTGATCATGGGTCAGTTGAAAGCTGCACAGGATAGACAGAAGAGTTATGCTGATAGACGACGTCGACCTCTTGAGTTTGAGGTTGGCGACGAGGTTTACTTGAAAGTTTCACCGTGGAAGGGAGTTCTGCGGTTTGGCAAGAGGGGTAAGTTGACCCCTAGATATATGGGTCCGTATCCTATTGTTGAGAGGATTGGACCTGTAGCTTACAGGTTGGATTTGCCGTCTGAGTTGGCAAATCTACATGATGTCTTCCACGTATCAATGCTGAAGAAGTGTCACCCTGGTACAGATAAGATTCTAGATTCAGAACCGGTGCAGCTTAGGACAGATGTGTCCTATGTAGAAGGACCAGTGCAAATAGTTGATCACCGGATCAAAAATCTCAAGAACCGTGAGTTATCTTTAGTGAAGGTTTTGTGGAGGAATCACAATATAGAGGAAGCTACGTGGGAACTAGAGTCTGAGATGCGTGGCAAGTTTCCTTTTCTCTTCTAGGAATTTCGGGACGAAATTCTTATAAGGGAAGGAGATTTTTACGACCCGTGTCGAGCTTATTCCGTAAGTATGCTGTTAAGCAAGAGTTTAGCTGATGTGTTAAGTTATAAGCTTGTTTTTGTTAAAAATATTTAAAATGGATATGATATGTGCTTAGTGTGTTTTCTAGCTTCTAAAGCATGTAGAATCTTACGCTTGAAACGTTGCCAGAAAAATCGTTCGAATCCGACCTTCGAGTCAAAAGTTGCAAGTTTTTGGGCTTCTAGGGACCCGATTGTAATTTGCGAAAAGTTTCGAAATTTGTGATTTGGCCCCTAAGATTTCTTCCTTATCTTTCCTTTCTCCCTTTCTCGTTTCATTTCACAGAAACACAGAACGCAGGAAACGTTCTGTTCCTTGCGTAAGAGAAAGAGAGAAAGAGAGAGAAAGAGAGAGAAAGAGAGAAGGAGCTGAGGAGGGAGAAGCTCTGGAGCGTCGTTTTGCTCCAATTAGTTGCTGTAGATCGTCCCTTCCCTCCGTAGATCATCACCTTCATCGAATCGAATCAATTTTGCAGCTGGAGCTGCGTTTGCAAGAAAAGTGGTCAAGGAATTGGGGTGCTCGGAGCAGCCTTAGCTTGTTCCTTTCTTCCTTTCAGGTACGGTTTAGTTGTATGGGTCGTTTGTGATCGTTTCGCGGTGTTTGCTCGAAGTTTGCCCGTCGATTCAAGAGAAATCGACTTCTGCAGGCCGTTTTTGTGTTCTTCCTGTGCGCGGTTCGGCCGAGTTTCCAATTCGGTCGGCCGAGTTCTTATTTAGGGCTTTTGTACAGCGTTTTCCGGATCGGCCGAGTTTCGTCTTGATCGGCCGAGTTTCCTGAATTAGATATGCGAACAGGGATTTGGTCGGCCGAGTTTGGTTCTGATCGGCCGAGTTTCCTTTGTAGGTTTTCAAGCGGTGAGTTTGTCGGCCGAGTTTGGTCGGCCGAGTTCCAGGATCTGGGAAGTGATCGGCCGAGTTTCACAGTGTTCGGCCGAGTTTCAAGTGGTGAGTGGCAGTTCATTTAGAAATCATTATTTAACTCATTTTAAATGTCTGATTGCTTCAGTAATAGATTAATAAGTCCATTGGAACTTGACTTGTGTAATAAGAATGATGAGAAAGAGGAAATCCTGTGTTTTACAGTTATATTGTGTTATTTATGTTATTTGTTAATCAAGTATAGACTTAGATGCCCTAACACCGTAGAACCCCATAAGTGGTATCTGCAGCTTTGGGGTGAAACTCGTGTTGCAACATCATCCGTGCTTGTGTCGCGGACAAACGAGGAAAGAGAAAAAGGGCAGTGTCTAACAACAATTGTGCTTGTGTCACAATGGCACTGCGATTTCACCAGAAAACTTGGTTATCTAACACCATTCGTGCTTGTGTCGCGAAGGTAACCCTGTGACTCTCCGCCGGTGTACTCAGGTTTTAGGAGGAGTCGAGAGCACACGTGGTTGTGCAGCACACGTGGTTGTGTGAGGAGGCCGAGGAGCCTGTGTCCTGTGCAGACCAGGACGAGTAGTCAGACTTAGCATTTCCCGGGTGTGTCGCTAAGTCTTGTACGGTGGGGCCGTAGCATGGACTTGTTGCGGATCCTTATATGCAGAGTACACTGCATATATTTAGGGCATAATAATAATAAATGAATAAATAATCATATAGGATCACAGTAAATTTATATAATTGTTTAACTATTTGAAATACCTGATGATGCTTAGAAACGCGATTAGTAACTGTATATCTGCTATGTCAGTAGAATTGCTCTGTTTTAAACTGTATATCTGTTTATTTTCAGTTAATGAACCTGACGAGTTATTTATTGATAGCTAAGTGAAATGTTATTCACTGAGCGAGTAGGCTCACCCCTCTACTCAAACTTTTTCAGGTCAGCACCAGCTTCAGGAGTCAGAAGGGTCGTTCCATCCCAACACTTAGTAGATAGAAGGTTTGCAGTTAGACTAGTTAGAAGGTCTCTTAGTCCTTTCCCCTCGATCTTTGGGACAATGTGTGAGAGAGAGAGAGGATATGTATAATGATGTAAATTAACTGTTATGTTTTAGTTTATGTTGAACAATGTTCATGCTGTAGACTTGTTTAATTTCCTATCAGTTAATAGAAATGCTTCTGCAGGTTGTTTAGTTTTCATTTGCAGAAATATCTTTAATTGTTTCAAAAAGTAATGAATGGTTGCTTATGCGTTGATCCCACCTGCTGTGCCCTAATCCGGTGGTTTGTGTTTAATGTGAGGTTGGGGCGTGACACCCTATGTGCCACCGCATCAAAGGGCATAAGCGGTCCCAGTCCCTTATCCAAACAGTGCTAAGGCAAGGAAGGTAGATGCGCAATTTAAGAAGTTCTTAGATAGTTTCAGGAAGCTTTCAGTCAATATTCCTCTGTTGGAAGCCATTGAGCAAATCCCGTCTTACGGGAAATTTCTAAAGGACATCATTACCAAGAAGAGGAAAATTCGAGATACAAAGGTTGTCGTGCTCAAAGAGCAAGTGAGTGCCTTCATCATGGGCACTTTGCCGCCAAAGAGGCAAGATCCAGGCTATTTTAACATTTCTTGTTATATTGGAAAAGTCAAATTTGGTGAAGCATTATGTGACTCAGAGGCAAGCATCAACTTGATGCCCGTTTCTACATTCAAAAAGCTGGGATTAAAGGAGTCACGACCAAGCAAGATGACTATTCAATTGGCAGACAATTCGGTGGTAAAGCCATATGGAATCTGTGAAGATGTGTTAGTGAAAGTGGACAGATTTGTTTTTCCAGTAGATTTTGTAGTCATGGAGATGTAGGATGAACATGGCAACGAGCTATTACTTGGACGTCCTTTCCAAGCTACAGCCGACATGATTTTAGAGATGGGGAGAGTTCGTTTGACCTTGGGTATAGCCGATGACCGATTTGAGATGGTCATGCCCTCTAGTACTGTGTCGTCTAAAGCAAAGGAACAATGCTGTGTGGTGAAACATCTGGATAATAATATTTCACTATGTCTTGGGAAGCCATTTCTGGACATGGCTCATGTGATGAGCAAAGTGGACAATGGAACTTTGGATGTGGACATCATGGAACAGACCAAGGTAGTATCTCTGTGTAAAGCTGTAAGGTTCCCCAATGATGAGGATGAGGACATTCCGCCTTCTACGGAAGATGATGTTGTTGCAATTTCTGTTTCTGATGCATATCCTGAATTACCATTGGAGGCTTGTTTGGTAAATATTACACATGATTGGATGTGGAGAAAATCACTCAAGGAGTGCGCCAAAATGCTTCAGATGCTTCCATGCTTCTATGCGAGGCATTATGAAGATTTAGGTGAACTTCCCCCGCCGCTTCAATCATCTCTGGTCAGCCCGCCGGAGTTAGAATTAAAGCCGCTGCCACCGCATCTCAAATATGTCTTTCTAGTTGAGGAAGACAAGTTATCTGTGATCATTTCTGCTTATTTGAGTGCGGATGAGGAGGAACAATTGTTGATAGTGCTGAAAAACCACCGGGGAGCTTTTGGGTGGTCCGTTGCAGATATCAAGGGGATTTCCCCTACATTGTGTCAACATAAGATTCGGCTCGAGGAGGGAGCCAAGCCCGTGATCCAACCTCAACGACGTCTCAATCCAAGCATGATGGAGGTTGTGAAGAAGGAGGTTATTAAACTTCTTGCTGCAGGTATCATTTACGCAATATCAGACTCGACATGGGTGAGTCCCACACAGGTAGTCCCTAAAAGGGGGGAAAAACTGTCACCCAAAATATTTTAAATGAACCTGTCACCACCCGATTGGTAACCGGGTGGCGAGTTTGTATTGATTACCGTCGTCTGAATGCCGCTACGCTAAAGGATCATTTTCCTTTACCTTTTATCGATCAAATTCTAGAGCGTCTCGCCGGCCAATCACACTTTTGTTTTCTTGACGGGTACTCGGGGTACAACCAGATTTCAATTGATCCTTCGGACCAAGAGAAATCTACTTTCACTTGTCCCTATGGGACTTTCGCGTATCGCCGAATGCCTTTTGGTTTATGCAATGCACCTGTGACTTTTCAGCGTTGTATGCTCGCTATCTTTTCTGACATGGTAGAACGCTGTCTTGAGGTGTTTATGGATGACTTTTCGGTGTATGGTGCATCATTTGACGAATGCCTCTATAATCTGGACAAAGTTTTACAACGCTGCAAGGACACACATTTGGTCCTCAACTGGGAAAAATGTCACATGATGGTGACTGAGGGGATAGTGCTAGGACACAAGGTGTCTAGCAAAGGTTTAGAGGTGGATCCGGTAAAAATTGAAGTTATTTCCAAATTGCCCCCACCAAATTCAGTTAAAGGGGTAAGGAGTTTCTTGGGACATGCCAGATTTTATCGTCGGTTTATAAAAGATTTTTCAAAAATTGCGAAACCTCTATCCGAACTGCTTGAGAAGACGTTGTATTTGATTTCAATGACAAATGTCTACACGCATTCGACGTGTTGAAGGAGAAACTGATTTCTGCGCCGGTTGTTCAAACACCGGATTGGACTAAACCGTTCGAACTCATGTGTGATGCTTCTGATTTTGCGATAGGAGCCGTGTTGGGGCAGTGGGTGGATAATAAACCCATCGTGATTTTCTACGCTTCAAAGACTCTGAATGACACCCAATTAAATTATACAACTACTAAAAAAGAATTACTCGCCGTTGTTTTCACTTTTGAAAAATTTCGGCAATATTTAGTTGGATCTAAAGTAGTCGTTTGGACAGACCATGCCGCAATTAAATATTTAATGGAAAAAAAGACACAAAACCTAGATTAATTAGGTGGATTTTGCTCTTACAAGAATTTGACATCAAAATCAAGGATAAAGCTGGGATTGAAAATGTTGTGGCGGATCATCTGTCTAGGTTAGAGAGGGTGGATGAAAAAGATTTACATATACCCATAACCGAGACATTTCCGGATGAACAGATTTTGAAAGTTAATTCTAAAGACCCTTGGTTCACTAAGATTGTGAATTATTTGGCTTGCGGGATCATCCCGGAAGATTGGTCATATCAAGAGAAGAAAAGATTTTTCCATTCTTTACGATATTATTTTTGGGATGACCCGATTCTTCTTAAGCAATGCAGGGATGGTATCCTACGTAGATGTGTGCCTGAGGTGGAGTACGAGAGCGTTCTCCGTCATTGCCACGCACTACCTACGGGAGGACACCATGCGAGCTCTCGTACGGCAGCTAAAGTTCTGGAGAGTGGCCTTTATTGGCCAACCTTGTTCCGAGATGCCTACAAGTTTGTAAGGCAATGTGATTCCTGCCAACGAGCAGGTAATATTTCAAAGAGACAGGAGATGCCCCTAAATGTGTTCCAAGAAGTGGAGGTATTTGATCTGTGGGGCATAGATTTCATGGGACCCTTTGTGTCCTCAAATTCAAATTTATATATTCTTTTAGCAGTTGATTACGTGTCAAAGTGGGTAGAAGCAATACCCATAAGGACTAACAATTCCACTGTAGTGTGCAGGTTCGTGAAAGAAAACATTTTCTACAGGTTTGGAGTGCCCTAAATGATCATCAGTGATGGGGGTACACATTTTAGGAATCAGAAGTTCTCGGCATTGTTGAAGAAATATGGGGTCAAACACAACATAGGTACCCCATATCACCCGCAGACTCAAGGACAGGTGGAGGTCTCCAATCGAGAAATTAAGAAGATTTTGGAGCGTACGGTGGCATCCACGAGGAAGAATTGGAGTGCCCTACTACCGGATGCATTGTGGGCGTACAAGACGGCTTACAAAACACCTATAGGCACCACGCCTTTTAGGTTAGCATATGGTCGGGCTTGTCACTTATCGGTAGAGTTAGAACACAAAGCACATTGGGCGCTTAGAAGGCTCAACTTGAGTTACGATGGAGCGGGGAGGAAGAGATTTCTTGAATTGAATGAGTTGGATGAGCTGCGGATGACGGCATATGAGAACTCGTAGATATACAAGGAGCGCACCAAGTTAATCCACGATCGCCACATCCAATTGCGCACGTTCAAGAAAGGAGATAGTGTATTGCTGTTCAATTCACGACTAAAGTTGCATCCCGGGAAGCTCAAATCCTAGTGGAGTGGGCCGTTCGTGGTAGAAGAGGTCAAACCACACGGTGCAATCTTGGTGCGGGATGGTGAGACCACATTTCTGGTGAATGGACAAAGATTGAAGCTCTACTTTGGTGAAAATTACAAGAGGAAGGTGAATGAGGTCAAACTCATTTCACTTTCGGATGCATGAGGTGCCCAAAAGTCATCTAGCCTAAGACGTTAAATAAGGGCGCTTGTTGGGAGGCAACCCAACCATCGGTACCTTAGTTTAGTTCATGTACATTCATAGGTTGATTTGTTTTGGTTTAATTTTTAGTGTAAAAAAGATACCGTGATCGGTTTGTTCTTTGTGTAGTCTGAGGCAGAGTCGATACCATCGACACACTGGTCGATGGTATCAACCATGGAACAGGTTGACGACTGCAGATTTTGCACTGCGTCGATACTATCGACGGACTCGTCGATGGTATCGACATACCTACAGGCAGATCGCAAATACAAGGTCGATGGTATCGAGATGCCAGTCGATACCATCGAGATCTCTGGAGATTTACAGAAGAAATCGACTCAGGAAAGTCGATACCATCGACGGGTGTGTCGATGGTATCGACACTTTCAAGTGAAAGATGGCGGCGGCCGAGCCTCGCAAGGATTTGCCCTAATCAGAGAGTCGATACTATCGACTCTCGTCAATGGTATCAACCATCCACATCATCGATCCGCAAGAACAAATCAACGGCGACCGCGACATCAAGACGGTCGATCCGGGTGCAGCGTCGATACCATCGACCCATGTCGATGGTATCGACACGTCAGCGATCCGGGTTTCAAGATCTAGCCATCGACGACCGTCGATACCAGTGAGGGGGCGGATAGCATCGATAAGTGTCGATACCATCGACTCGCCGGGTCAACAGTGGCGCCGACCACACCTATTTAAGGGGAGTGATTGCGTCAGTTGACGTCACGCTTTTAGAGCAATCTTCTTCTCTTTTACCGAGTGATCCCCCGAGCCGTCCCGCCCGATGACGAGCAGCACCGAGCAAAGGTCTTCATCGAGCGGAGATTCAACTCTCCAATCTTCACCAAGCTCTCTTTCTGATCCCCATTTCTCTTCGCAAACATGGTGCATGTGGTCGGAGCTTCCTCCTCGCGCGAATCCAATGGACATCCCAGAATTCGTGCCACCACCGCCATCTTCGATCGCACATCCCCGACTTGTCCATCCTTCCTCGGAGGTCCAGAAGATCTACGAGGAGATCATGCGGAGGAAGATAGAGCCCACCCGGTATGTGGACCAGGAGATGATCCGAGATCTCAGATTTGAGGCCAACTTGGCCTACGTTCTATAGGGGCAAGCCCGTCACACGGGGCGAAGGCCCGATGAGTTGCAATTCCATGCTGATGGTCAGCCGTTCTTCAACGACTGGCCGATGTACAAAGAGTTGGTGGCAGAGTTCATGGTGTCGTTGGACGTCTGTGTCATGCCCAACGACATAATAGCTACCGATCGTGAGTGGATTAAGGGTCGGGTGTCTTTCCGGATGTACAAACACAACTACACCCTCATGCTCAAGCAGTTGAACATGATATTTAACTGGAACCATTCGTAGTACGACTACCGGCGGCCAGACAACCGCACTGATTATGACACCATCTTCTCTGAGCTGGTGACGGTGCTGCAAGGGAAGTCGGTGAGCTACCACAATGCCGCGGTAGCCGATTTCGAGCACCCTTTCGTCCGGATCTTGCACCGGATGCTCAGTTCCACAGTTTTTGCTCGGGGTGATCTGGCCCTCAGCAAATTTCATGGGTCGGACCTATTCTTTCTGTATAAACTCCTGAAGAAACAAGAATGCAATTGGGGTGCCTTCTTTCTACAACGAGTATTGGACGTGAAGAGGAGTACGAGGAAAGCCCCGATTCACTTTGGCAGGCTTATCACTAAGATGGCCATCTACCTGGGGTTAAATCTCGAGCAGCTGACTCCTCTCTCTACAAGAAGCATGGTGAACTTATAGCATCTACACCGGTCCAATCTGTTACTTATCCGAGATGGCGTGGTGTTTGCGCACTGCCACATCAATCAAGAATATCAAGAATGTGCTCTTCCCGATCTCATTTTCAACATCGACGGTGCACAACATTTCCGGTGGCCAATCATAGCCATCGCCGACTCCGATGAAGAAGGCGGCAACAACGGTGGCAATGACGGAAATGATGATGAGGCTGAGGAGGAAGAGGAGGCATTTACACCTCTTCAGGCACGAGTGGCAACACGGAAGCATCCTCGGATGCATCCGGGTGCATCTTCATCATCACAACCTACGCCACCACCACCACTGCCCTCGCAACCAAGCGAGGATGCATATTCTATGCAGGGCATGTACACGATGCTGCAAGACATCCAACAGATCCAGCGTAGCCACACAGCCACCTATGCCGGTATTCAAGATACTACCAACCGGCTCTTTGTCAATCAGCAGGCGATGTTTGAGAATGAGCGCCTTCTTTTCGAGAATCAGCACAACATCCATGATAGGTTGCACATGATGGAGGTGCAACAACAGCCGTTCTTCGATCATTACTGGAGCCAGAATTATTTTGGGGGGTATCCACAGCCTCCACCGATGCCCCAGTACGATCCGACATTCTAGGGGCAGTACCCGTCTTGGGACCCCACGGCGCCGCAGTACCCGCCTCCACCACCACAGGAGTGATCCAATATCACTGTTCCAATCTTTAAGTTTATTTTTGACTATGAGGCCATAGTCGAATTCAAGCTTAGGGGGGGTAGTTGGAACAACTTTATCTTTTATTGTTTTTAGTTTTTAACTTTATTGTTTTTGTTCTTGTTATTTGTTTCTTGCAATTTTAGTTTTTGTAGGATCCACATGCTATCTAGTGTAATCGTGGATGTCATAAAGTTTGTGTCATCTCATTAATTGTGCATGGGAAAATCAAGGGAAATTTAAAATTTTTGTATGTTTGGAAAGCTTGTCTTGTTTAACCTTGGGCACATATCCTACGAAAAATGATTGGTTTTGTCAACTTTAAAACAAAATTTCACAACTGTACTTCTAATGATACATGAAAGTGGACGGAAATGGTTGTTTGGGCTTAAACTGACCAAATGGTAATGATACTCTAATTGGATGTAAGAGAGAGAAACCTCTTAACTACTACACAGGCCAGTAAGGAGGGACACATAATATCTTTCTAAGGTTCAGTCATTTAGTCTTGTGATCTTTCCACCTCTTTACTTTTCACAATCCACCACAAGAATTGGAAGTACTTTACAGTTTTAACTTCTTTGACAACATTGCATATAGATAGGTCCTGCATTGAATTTATTTCCATATGTTTTGCATCTAAAAAAAAGAAAGAAAAAAAAGAAAAAAGTAGAATAGTGATACATGCACATTACCCTTAGGTGCATGCCATGTAGTTGCATTCATAATTTTCATGCATAAAGTATATCATGTATCTCAATTTTTCTCCAATGGTGAATTAAATTGTTCCATACCTTCTAAATAGTGCAAATTTCTGAGTATGAAGAAAAATAAACCCAATAAAATATTCATTATCAATTATGGATATAAGGGTTGAAAAATGAAAAAAAGAGAAAAAAAAAGAAAAATCTGAAAAATCTGCATAATGAAAAAAAGAAGAAGAAAAGAGTTATGCAGAATCAACAAGAATAAGAAGGAGAAAGGAACATAATATCACCTGCATTTCAAGATAATTGAGTACATGATGTAGCTTAATTAGATGTCCATCTCGTTTTGAGATGGATGGTTAGTACATGCATCATTCCACCCAATTTTAGGCATTAGGGCATTTTTCATGTGCATTTGCATCATTTAGGACATTTTTGTTTTATGCATGTTGAAACTGTATAATACTTCCACTTTCTTCCATGAACCACCCATCTTCATCCACCCGTTGCTCGGATTGGTAGGCCACCGTGAATTTCTCCTCACTAAGGTATATCAGGGGAACTGCTTCCATGTAGATGGTAGTTAGGGCGAGCAACGTAGTATAGGAGATCACAAGATGCACCAAGTCTGAACCAGAGAGTTTTATTATGTTAACTGCCTTATGTGATAGTGTTCATCAGTTTTGAGGTCAATTTCTTTTATGGATGATTACTGTCGCTTTCAAGGTAATTACCGTTCCGTGGTTAGAGAGGGCCGGTATGTGAATGTCCGGTGGGAGTCATATGGGATGTTGGTTGTGGTGTGTTGTTCTTCAGTTGACATTAGCAATTCTATTCTAAGGATTAGTTGCTCAAGGGCGAGCAACGTTCAAGCTTAGGGGAGTTTGATGCGATGATGTTGAGTCGCATTTATAGACATGTTTGATATGTGTTTTATTCTTTTATTAGTTATTTTTATGGTTAATGTTTCATAATTCATCCACTTTGGTCTTTGCTACTATTTTATGTCAAATCCCCTTTATTTCATCGTTTTGAGCATTAATTGTCAAAATATTATTATTTGTGTGAATTTATGTGGTTTCGTGTTTGAATTTCAGGGAAAACAAGTATCTGCTTCCGTCGATACCATCGACAGAAGTCGATCATCGATAGAAGTCGATACCATGGACCGGACCACAGGTTGCCAGCCGCGAGTATCAGCAGAAAAGTCGATACTATCGACAGGGATGTGGATGGTATCGAGCTACCATCAGGTTGCTGGCGAGAAAGCAGTCGATAGTATTGACACCAAGTCGATACCATCGATGCATGGAGGCTACAACGACGCAAAACGACAAAACCGTCACTACAGGTTCGTCGATACCATCGACCCGCGTCGATGGTATCGAGATTACATCAGGCGCTCAGACGAAAGGAAAGAAGGGTTGCCGCTACCATACTGAGTCGATACCATCGAATCGCGTCGATGGTATCGAGACCGTAAGATATGCGTTTTCTTTGGAATGATCTTAATCGGATGACCGTGGTTAATTAGCGACCTAATGAGGGAGATATACCTAATGACGGCCGCCCGGAGGTCTGGGGGATCGGATTAGCCATTGCACGAGTACCGAGGAGCAGTAGAGAGGAGAACGGAGGCCAGAAGCTCATACCAGTTGATCTGGATACCGAAGAAGACAGATTCCACCACCGAAAGGCGGGAGAGCACATGTTCTACACGGAGGATCAACCGGTTCTTCTCCGTTCAGGGGTTTCACCTCTCATTTCACGTTTTTCATATGATTTCCCCTATCTCTACCATGTACTTGCTTGAGATGAACATGCGAGGCTAATCCCCTTCGTCTTTAGGACCGGGAGTAGCCCGGGAATTCATTGTATGACAATTTTATAATAGTAATTCATATTTTATCTCCTAAATCCATGGTATGATTTCGTTTTATCAATATATTGTTATGCTTGATCACCATAATAATAACCTAATGCCCTTAATCACTTTGAAAGAAGGATTAATGGATGAAAAGAGACGGAATTCACATTAATCGACAAATCCCTTGAACAAGGTGGTGTAAAATTAATGGTGGATACTGAGAGATCGTTCATAATGCACCTAGTTAAGGGTATAGGTTACTACGACGGTGGAACCGACCTAGACTTAGGTAGTGAATTGCACCACGACAGTGGGCAATTCTATTTTCAGGCCACTACCCAGATAGAGAGATAAAATTGAGGCATTATATAAAATATAATACAATGAAAACTCGCGGTGAAACCGCAATCCTAAAGATACCCTTTTGAATTGATTAAACCAACATTTAATCGATTGCTTGTTTTGTTTTGTTTTTATTTTCTTTTAATTTCAACAACAACTCTCAACTTGTTAATCGACTTAGTTGATCGTGAGTAGTTAGTAGGAGTCCCCGACGATTGCACGTATCCCTGAGTTTGACTCGGGCCTCACAAAGGCCTGTACTACTCGACGCGTTCACTTGCGTTTCTACGCATAGTAAAATTGCGTCACCCGCCGACCTTCATTCTGAGAATCCCTAGCGGCGACGGGACAACCTGATAGGAAAATGAACCCGATAAGAATTGAGAGCACCACCACCAATCAAGCCCTTACTGTGGCGAACAAAATGTGATTCACCAAGCGGAAGCGATCGTTTGCAGCAGAATTAACGAAAATCACTAAAAATTAAAACCTTTTATAAAGAGACCCATACATTGGAAAACTCTTTCAAAAAGAACCAAAGTAATTCAATTACATTCTGGTTCATAAGTACATATCTTGTACTATTCCTTCTTGAGAATTACAAGCATCAGCTGCCCTATTCAAAACTATATATGGCAGCATAAAAACATTGAGGCATCAAGCCAAAATCTCATATCAGTTCATTAAACCAACTACTGACTTTGAGGACATGAGAGTATAGAGATGACACATAGGACTCTATGTACACATATACAAGACATGACAGTCAGTGTCTTCACCTGAGAATTCACTGTTGTCCCTGCTACTGCTACTCTTCCCCTGCTGTAGGGTTTCTGCCTCTTCCTTCGCGTCTACCTAAAAAGTTGGATCCCACGGGGGTGAGACAGTTTGAAATTGCCCCAGCGAGAGATATAACTCCCTACCAGAAACATTATTATTGCAGTTTAATAAGATAAAACTGAGTAGAGGAATCATAAATGTATAACAACAGTTAAATCAATGTCTAAATAGGTTAGAGCAATATTCTTGTTCTAAGCATTTCAGCCATGTCTTGATAAAGCAGCATGTTACTTATTCAATAAGGAATATGAAGAACATGTATACAATTTATCCGCTATACTAAGAAAATTAACATGGGATGATCTTATAAAGAGAGATTTTGAATCTCTACATCTCAATCAGAATATTGCCCATGATAGAGCTGAATGGAAACGAAGGATCCATGTAGCCGACCCCAACATAGTTGGGATTGAGGCTTAGATGATGATGATGATGACTAAGAAAATTAACATCAGGCACTGATTCTCAAATTTCAACCTTAAGCAATTACGCTAAATGGTTGATCATATTTTACAATCAAACTTAATGCCCTGAATAGATGAAGTATACCGTTCATGCCCCAACCGACCACGATTACGTTAAGCATCGGTACCACACAAGGTCAATGGAAGAGCCAGACTCCACGACCTCATCTTTCTCGGTCAGTACGGGATTATATGGCAGAGACATCACGTGTCAAATTGCAATTAGCTTGCTAGGGTATATTGGCATCTTCGCTGTAGAGTTATAGCATGCAACATATACTTTCTTCAGGGTTATAGCCCGTAGCCAATGCCTGGTATCATATCATGGAGTCATGGCCCTTAGCCATACTCATACTGGGGTATGGTCCATAACCAATCTCGTACATAGGATATAGCCCACAACCATTCCTATGGGGCATAAGGATATAATTGCCCAATTACCCCCACATATTCAAAAATATGCGTTCCGAGTTTAACTCGTTTCACCATTCAACAAATTCTGACGTTGATGGATCTGTGGTCAGGGAAGCTACATTATATGATATCACTTGATTAATTAAGTGTATTACCATATTCTTTTAGCATCAAACAAGTTTCTAAACATCAATTATTTTAATAATTGCTACAAAGAATGTGTAATACTTTCATCAATACTGTTCAAATCTTTAATAAGGCATTGGGATCTCAATCCCTCATCTCATTGGGAGCATTCACATCTTTTCACAAACTCATCGTCATGATTATGGAAGATGGGTATTCAAACCCTCAGTTTATCAAAGAACACTTGTTAACACTTATCAAATAACTAAAACACCTCCTGGTCATCTGACCAAGGTAAACATGATACTTGTTACACAAGCATCTCATATGGCTCTCAAAGCCCATTTAATCTCTTGTTACCTCTCACTAGGCAACAAAGCATGTTATGGCTCACAAGGCCCAATAACAACAATAAATGAAGCATCATATCTCATACCTGGATATGCTCATCATCTCATAATTCCTGCATGGTAGTACACTTGATAACAGTTATATCAATCACATTTTAGCACCATGCTATACAAAGTAACACCACTTATACCCTTATCAGGGTTAGGATTTCTTAATACAAGTCAATCAGGAATACTCATCCCATTACCCACATTAGGGTTAGGGTTTCACATACATTTACCCTATATTAGGGTTAGGAAGTTCATATCAAGATTTTACATATCATTACATAACATCACCTTGGGTTAGAGTTTCACATTACATCACCCTTAATTAGGGTTTTTCATCAAAAATACCCTGAATTAGGGTTTCTCATAACATTACCCTAAATTAGGGTTACACCATCACCCTAGATTAGGGTTACACCTAATATTACCCTGAGTTAGGGTTAGGGCTCATCTCCCTTCTCAATTAGGGTTTCATGATCTCTCTAACAAGGATCATACTCTAATTACATATGGTATTTATATTAAATGTGTTGAGGCTGGATTGCTACATGATTATTATACATGTATGAATTTCTCTCTCTCATCATCTCTAGGACGTTCATTACTCCAATCTTGATTAGATTGAGTTAATCCTATATTCAAAAACATACATTTAAGATTAGCTTTGTGTGTTGAGTTGTTTCTTCCATAAATATTAAAGGTTAACCCTACAAAGGTTACCAATCAATTAAGTACATTATGGATTCAACCTTTGTACTTATCTTTGGTAATCATTGGGTAATGAGTTCATTACCTTCCTACGTAGAAAATGTATAAATCATCTAAGTACATTAAATATGCTTCCACTGTAATCATCATTGGGGTACTTTATAAGTACTCAATTAGTTTTGGAGTTAATTGAACCGTCAAATGATTAGAAATCATTTAATCCATTAATTGGGATTGATCAAATTGAACCATCAAAGGGTTTTGACCAAATTAAACTTTCAAATGATTTTGCTTAAGTTGGATCTCCAAACGGTTTTGATCAAACATACCCAAACGGTTTTGAACAATCATGTCCAAATGGTTTTGATCAAACATGCCCAAATGGTTTTGTCAAACATGTCCAAATGGTTTGAGACCATTTAGACCTCCAAACGGTTTTGGTCTCAACCTCAAACGATTTTGAAAACCGTTTCCATTCAATCGGTTTTGGAAACCCTAAACACCAAACGATCTTGAAGATCATTAATCATCAAACGGTTTAGAAACTGTTTCTTTCCAAATGGTCAACTCAAAAATCCAAACGGTCAAATCAATCCAAACGGTCAACTGAATCCAAACAGTCAACTGTCCCAAATGGTTTTGAACCCAATTCCTCAAACAGTTTGCAAACCGTTTGGTCACCAAACGGTTTGGTGAAACCGATTGACCAATTTTATTGGAAACCGATTGGAGTTGCAATTTTGGGAAAAGTGTCAAAGATGATGTCATCATCATCTACCTTCATTTCTAAGGTTCACATTACTACTGACTTCATAGAATCATCCATTACAACAAGCAATTAATCAAGAAGAAGAAGAAATCAACATAACTTGTAAAATTGGAATTGAATAATGATGTAAATGGGTTCAAGTTATATAATCCGCCTTCAAAGAATGCTTCAAAGCTCCAACTCCACGTCTTTAATTGTGTAAGAAGCTTTCTCAACTATCCTAAGCTCATTCCTTAAGCTTTTGAGTGAAAAGGATTGGCTAGGATTGAAGATTTCATGGAGAAAAGAAGAAATCAAGCATTGATTTTCAATTTCCACCATGAAATCAAGGTGAAAGGAGATCATGGAGCTTACCTACAGGTTGGGGGTCGTCCTCCTGTTGCTCCTAAGCTCCCTTGGTCGTTTTGCAAACAAAGAGTGAAAGAAAATCCGAAAAAGAGTCCTTGGTTGAGTGGGAAATGAAGTGTATATGAGGATTTTCAAAGAGAGAGAAAGTTGAAAAGCAATCCTTCAACTCCCTAAATTGGTGCCACTTAACCCCCTCTACTCCTTGCATACGAAGGCATCCTCCTTTTCCTTTAATTCTTCTTCATTATCCACAATTTAAAGGAAAAGCAATTAAGCACCTTAATTCATATAATACTAATATCCCATTTTTAGTGGATATTACTTTTAATTAACTAATGTGAGTGGGCTCTCCACTCACTTAGATATTTTCGTGGCCTTTGCAAGGCACAAGGACGTCCACACTTATCTAATTTCACCCATCTCTTTTTTGATTGAAGGGCACTTCAATTAACATATTTATTTTTGCATTAATTTGAAATAAAGTTCCATTTATGCTTAAATCTTGATTATTTTAATATCAAGATTCTCTCTCTTCCAAAATGATTCAAATGAGGCGCCCCTCTCAAATTATTTTCTCTACATGATGCCAAGAATCATGAGGGACCCTCTTGAAGTGGTATTTTGCATATTGAACCCTAGGTTTTGGGTAAATTGCACATTACACCAAAACTAGGTTTTAATGCACAAACATTGATTAACAAGCTCTATCTTGGTGCTCAGGCTATCACAAGCCAAACCTCCGCATCATTCTCATTCTTATGATGCTTCAACATCTGAGGAACATTTTATCATGTACAATTTGCAAGTTAACCCCTCAACTTGGGTAATTTGCACTTTAGTCCAAAACTAACAAAACATTGTTTCAACATTATTCAAAAATGACTAAAATTGAAATATAAGTTTCTCTTGAGCCTTAATTATTTTTTAAAAGATAAGAGCAAGCATATAATCAACCTCATTTAAGCAAAACATCTAGGGTTAACACATAACCCCGTTCAGGGATGTTACACTTACTGTGAAGACTGTAAATATTGCAAATAAATCCAATCATAATTTGTTCATATAGAAACAAGACCCTGATCGTAATTTAGAAAAATGGGTGCAAAAATTGCATACAAAATCCTGAATGGGCTTTCCTATATAGTATAGATAAGACAATACCTAATTTGTAATTAATATGACAATGAAATTTACTTCCTTCCACTATCTGTCATGTAGCTTTATCAGATTATCAACGGACCAATTTATAATTAAAAATACCATTCATCATCGTCTAAATCTCAACCCCAATCATGTTAGTTCGACTATCAATCGTTTTTTATATTCATAGTTTGCTTAAGACATAAACATTCAAAGCTCTCTTTACACTAACCAAAAGTTAATTTAATGATGTTTCTTCTTCTTTTAATTATACTTGGCACATATTAGTTGAATAGCATTGCACATGTCTATATCATCTCAAATAGCCCTCACCTTACAATTTAAAAAAGTAATTGAAAGAAATACATTTAAGTCCATCCGTACGTTTTTATAGAGAAACTCGTGTACCACACCACTATTTTATTAAACCATAAAAACTAACTTATAATTCTAATAAAAGAAACATATTGCATAAAAAACGTCTGACCTCTTTTAAATAAAATACAAAGTTGAACGCAAGAACTATTTTGTAATAATAAAAATAAAGGTTCTAATTAGTATTGATGTCATGCGTCTACATTCAAACCAATGAATTTTCTGAAATTGGAATATGCAAACTTCTGTGCAGACTTTGCTTGGCGGCAAAATTTGGCGCCATTTGAATTTGGCGCGTGCGTCCCAAAATTTCCAATCTTGCAGATCGGCAGATCGGGTGCCCGACGCTTTGTCATCGGGTTCTCTTTCTCTCGATCGCTGACAGATTCCACCCTGTCTCATTTCCTGCCCTGTATCAATTTACTAACACTAGAAATTGTAGATTACAATATGCCTTCCTTTAATTGGGATCACATCCCAGCAGCAGCGCGCCGACAGGCGAATTACCGGGCTAGCTTCGGGAAACCAGACATACTTGTTTTCTTTTTAACCGTAATTCCTGAAACTGTAGTCTCTGTAGATCTCCCTTTTACTCTCTGGCTCAATCCTTCTTTGTGTTTCTCTTCCTCTCCCTTTCTTTATCTCAACAGTGTCTGCCGGATCGTGGTGGTGGTAAGAAAACATTCACGATCTGGCAGGGAGCTACACTGGAGTTATTGCTCATGAAAACAGTCAACACCGACCGCACGCCACTTGATCGGATAAACCACGGGTTTTGCTCCGATTATCTGCAGATCCGAGGCCGCTCGCTTGGTAGCTCCGAGACGGATCGTAGATCTGTCAATAGGCTTGCTGCTTCTGTCGTTTCCATTTTCCAACCATTTTTACAAGCTAGATGGAAAATTTCTATCAATGTCAGTAAAATGGATAAGGGGTTAACTTCCTTAACCTTCTTCAGCGAATCATTCTACCACCACATGGTTACTTGGCTTGGACCACTCACTCGAGCAAGCAGAGTTAACCTGCCGGAAAGGATTTTTCTTTTTACTGCGATCAAGCTTCACTAGGAATAGAACAGCAATAGCTGCAGAGAGGTTCAGTACTGTACTTTCACCCCCTTGAGTAGCTACCACTAGTCATCGGGCATTGGTCTTGGGGGTGATCACATGGAGGACACTACATGGAAAATGAGGAGGGGGTGTGGTTGGAGTGCGCGGGAAACTGATTTTGGCCATGGTCATTAATGGAACTGGAGTGCTGCTCTGAGCCTCTGCTCTCTTTATTTACTACTGACATAAAATGCAACACGATACATGCAGTTGACCCAACACATGCACGGTAAAATAACATAGTAAATAAACTAATAGACAAGGTGAAAATTCAGTATCCTTAGATTCCGATTCACCCACCGGGGAGGGATTTAACCAGTGTTCAAGCAAAAGAAAGAAAAGAAAAAACTGCAGACTCTTCAGTAAGATTCACCGCCGAGCCAAACATATGTTATATGTAATACCCACCAGGATCAGGTATAACCGTGTACGCCGTTAACTGACTGCCACCTCCTAGTTTGGTCTGCACTTTTACTCACCCGGATCAAATGGCCAGTTGGCGATTTAGCTGAAACCAATTTGACGTATGCCATGTAAACAAGCCAAATTGAAGACTGGGAGACAAGTAGCATTCAAATCTGGGCATACAAAAAGGCTGCAAAACAGAGGTAGAACTCTGTTCCCCGGCAAGCAACAAAAAGCGTGAGTGCATTAACTTGTTGTGTAGCAGCTGCATGCCTTAAATGGCTTTCAGTGCAAGCTATAGTACTCTGTCACAAACGAAGTTACCACCTACCCGATGGGATAATCATATTGACTAAACCCAAGAGTTTGAAATGATTCTTGAGGCTAGATTACAGAAAGATGATCCGTATGGTACTTCAGAGCATGCTGCCGCTCGAATCAAATATTGAAATGATTCTTGGAGCGTTAAGTGGTTGGCCAGTTAATCTCTAAGCATACTAAGAGCAAGTTTTTATCATCCCTTACCGTAGAGAAGACCACACAATATTAAACATTTGGATTCGAGTTGCAGAGAGACTCCACAGAAAACACCATGATTACTCATCAGCAAAGCAGCAGTACTTCACTCGTACAGGCATTGGGTGACCACAACTGTTCACATATATAGGATCTTCTGCAACACATGCACAACATCTCATCGCCCACTCGTTATCTTCTGTAGAATTCATAGTATATCACAACTTCCTACCCCAGCAAATTGGTGGGGCTAACTCAAATAAATGCCCCTTCTTTTGAGAATATGCTTCTTCTCGTGGAGAACCATTAATATATATGCGACAAAACGGTATTAAAACAACAGAACAATCGGATAGAGAATTTTCAGCTCGTGGGCAGACGTGGGCGCATTTGATGCTACAAATCTTTTGGTAATTGATAGCAACCTTTCAACCCGCTGTATCCAACGTGTCTTACCTTGCAAAACTTGATATGTTTGCTCGCATTAGTTCTTGTGTTGGTATTTAGTTTTTGCTGTATTTATTTAAGGCCTATTTGGTAGGGTGTAATTGTTAAATATAATGGTTGTATGTCATTTATCTACGTAAGTTAAGCTTAATGTAGGTATAACTAGTACATAAGAGCGTGGAGAAAAAAAATGTTTTTTTTAATGCAAACTACGAATATGACTAAGCAATTATCTCCCGTATTTCATCTCCTTTTTTACACATAGATAACTGCTTAATTAAATAATTAATTAATTAATTTAAACTTTATTAATGCTTTTCAAATTGAAAATAAAATCCTTGTTATTTCTTCTTAATTGGAAAGAGATTTCCATTTTTCCTTCTTAATTTGAAAGGGACTTATTATTTTCCTTCTTAATTGGAAAGGGACTCCTCGTTTTCCTTTGACGTGTACAAGAACGATCATGTTTTAGTGAGAATAGGACATAGGGATGTAAAAGCGTAATAATAAACCTCTGATCATTAGGGTGAAATACATCAGAACAACAACCCTCGCGTTTGAGTATGAGAAAACCCTAATCGTAAAACTTGCTTTCTCCCATGTCGTCACTTTAGAAGTACATCGATGATGATTCTCCAATGCGAAGCTTGTTCGTCCTTCCTTCTCTTAAAAACGCAATTTGTCAGTGGTACCTACGATCATTGGACTACCCTAGTAGTGTACACTGCTCATTGTCAAGACGATTTTCTGATTCATATTCTTGACAAGATCGACTAGAAGAACGACGCTCATTCAAGAGGATTGTCAGCTGTTGATTTCTTTAAGTATTACTTCCTTATGCTCAATGGACGGTCTGATTAAGAGTTTCTATTTATGTTTTACTTTATGTTCTCTTGTTCTGTTTGTTCTACACATTTCTTATCTGAATTTGGCCTGAAATTATTAAGTCAATCACAATTGTTGCTACTATTTATGACGACCTAAAATTTATATATAATGGTTTTAAAGAAATCATATTATTGTCGCTAGTTAACAATGGTCGACCATGGCTTTGGCACTAAAATTGAGACGCCGAATATTCATGAAAATTTAATAGTAATAACTTTACTCGTTGACAAAGTAGAGAGTAAATTTAGCTGAATATGGTGAGTTATGAACAGTTTATAGAAGAGGGTGAACCTCTACAAGATAAAATAGTCCATGACAATGTAAAATAATTTTAAATTAGAAGAAAATTGATAGGATGTGTCAAGGATTAATCTTATTTGCTTTGATTAATAAATTATGTGATTCAATACTCTAAACTGTCTGTTACTATTTCCAAGATTTTGTGGGGTGCTTTAGAAAAGAAATATAATATGATACAACACGGTGCTGAAAAGAATTGTGTTTCCAAGTTTCTAAATTTTTAGATGATAGAGGGTAAACCCATTTTTGACCAAACTCATTACTTTCAAATGTTGTGCAACAAGCTATTGGATGTGGGCATGAAATTACCTAATAAGTTTATTGTTATGTCCGCTATCGAGAAATTCCCTAAATCTTGAGAGTCATTTGACATGAGTTTCAAGCGTCGTAAAAGAGACATGTCAATGAATGATATTATGATAAATATAAACATACAGGAGGAGTATTTGAAAAAGAAGAATATCAAGTTACCTATTAGTGTAAACCCTATTGTGAAATTTACTATAGCTAAGAATAAAGATAAGAAATCAAAGAATGCACTTAAACCTAAGGCTAAGATCCAGAAGAAATTGAAGAATAAACCTTGTAGGACATGTGGGCATGTTGGCTATTGGAATAAGGACTATCTTTCAAAGGAAGGCAAAGAAAGTTTCCACATCATGAGGAGGTTGTGTTCAATATAACAACTCTTCCTTGAACCTCGATGATGTGTATGTGTCTACAAAAGTTGAAATCCTATCCATTTTTAGACCACCTTATTAGATCATTGACACTAGGGCAAATGTCCATATTTGTGTTGTCAAGGTCTCTATTTGTGTCTTACCTGGTCTCAAGAGAGTGATTTGTGACTTTAGATGACTCAATATTTGTAGAAGTAAAGGTGAAGGATGGGTGCATTTGAAGTTTCTTACAGGGAAGGCTCTAACACTCTATAGATTTAAACATGATCCATCCATACAACACAATGTCATTAGTGGTGCAATTCTTGTTAAGGATAGCTTTAGAATAGACTATAAGTGTAATAAGGCAATTATAATCTTCGTGACTCCTTATTTTTTGGCAAGGGTAAAGTACATAAATAACCTCTTTAAGATTCCTGTTGAACCTTTTTCAAATTCAGCTTTAAATTTTTATGGAAGTAGTTCTATTTGCATGAATCTTGTATCTTTTGATGTATGACATAATCGTTTGGGACATATAAATGTTGGCTCAATGAAATGAATAATGAATCTAGATTTAATTCCTTAAAAAGACATTCATAGTAGTATATGTGAAATTTTTATATAATCTAAACTGCCTAAAAAGCCTTTTCATTTTGTGAATAGGAATTTTGAAATTCTTGATTTAGAGCAGAAGGGTATCTATGAGTTTAATGGCATTGCTACTAGGGATAAAAATGTTATTTATAATTTTTAGTGATAATTCAAGTAGATATGTTATGTCTGTTTACTTAAAAGTAAAGATGAGATATTAGAAAAATCAAATATTTAAGAAAGAAGATGAAACTCAAAGTAGTAAAGTACTTAAATGATTAAGGTCTGATAGGGGAGGAAAGTATACCTACAACTTGTTCTTGCAATTTTGTCAATTACATGGTGTAGTTCATGAGGTTACCCCACCTTATTCACCACAATCTAATGGGATTGTAGAGTATAAAAATAGGAACCTAATAAATATGGTTAGTACCTTACTCCAAATATCAGGTCTACCCAACTTTATGTGGGGGAAAACTCTGAATACGACTTTCCATATTATGAATAGAGTTTCCCATAAACATAAAGAAAGTAGTCTATTTGAGCAATAGAGAGGGAAAATATGAGTCTCAGATATATTTGAATGTGGAGGTGTCTTGCTAAGGTACTTGTCCAAGAACACAAGGAACAAAGTGGGACCAAAATTGGTTGATGCCATCTTCTTGGGTCAAGTGGAGACAAGTTATGTCTATAGATTCTTGATCGTAAAATATAAAATGTGGGACATTGATGTCAATAGAATTGTGGAACTATGTGATGCTACATTCTTTAAGGATGTGTTTTCTATGAAATCAGGTGTCTCCAAATAAGTATCTCAAGAGGATTCATTCACCACTGGTTCCATTCCGAAGCATGTGGAAAGGATGACAAATGTTGGGGGAGGGGAACTCATAACATATTATTTCCAAATCTAATGATTATGAAGAAATGTCTAAACTAATTAGAAGTAAACACCCAAGGACATCTAAGTATTTTATAAGTGAGTTTTTCATTTATAATATTGAGGATGATCTTGTATATTTCAAACAATTTATGGATTCTCCATAAGCTAGGTTTTAGAAAGAAGCCATGAATGAAAAAATACAATCATTTATCTTAAATGGATATTGAGAATTAGAGGATTTACTTCATGGTTGTTCTCTAGTTGGCTACAAATGGATCTTTAAGGAGAAACTCAATGCAGTTGGGACAATCAATAACTATAAATCCAGATTGGTTGCTAGGGTTACACATAGAGGGAAGGAATAGATTATTTTTATACTTGTTCTCATGTTTCTTGTACGAACACAATTTGACTACTTATAGAATTGGCTTTCATTTATAATTCATCTATCCACTAGATGGATGTGAAGAGCACATTCTTAATTACATGGCGGTCTTCAAGAGGAGATATATAGAGAACGTTATGAGGGATTTGTGGGTTGTGGGAATTAGTCCAAAGTGTGTAAACTTGTTAAGTCATTATATGGCTTGAAACAAGCCTGTAATAAATGGAATAAGAAGTTTGGTTTTGTGATATCATCATTTGGTCTTATTTCTAATTATTTTAGTAAGTGTGTTTACAAAAAAAAAGGAAATGATAGATGCATATTGTTATGCTTATATGTAGATGATATCCTGCTATTTGGTTGCGATATGAATGTACTAAATGAGAAAAAGTCATTCTTGTGTTGCAAGTTTGAGATGAAGGATATGTGCATCACTGATGTGATTTTAGGGCTTAAAATCATAAGGTCTACTAATAGTACAACTCTCTCACAATCTCACTATGTTGCGAAGGTACTAGAGAAGCTTGAGTACACATCATGTAAACTAGTTAAGATTCCTTGTGATTCATCTAAGGCCTTATTCAAGAATGATACTGGAGATCCAATGTCTAAATCACGATACTCTCACATTATCAGAAGTTTGGTGTATCTTATAAACTGCACATGACCACACATTATGTTTGTCATGAACAAGTTCAATAGATACATTGGTTGTCCAAACAAAACCCATTGGAAAGCTCTTGATGGAGATTTAGGTATATCAACAGAACTTGTTCCCTTGGGATGCATTACGAAAAATATCCTTCTGTAGTCAAAGGATATAGTGACACAAGCTGGATTTCTATTAACAGTGGGATTCAATGGTGTCTTAGTTTATGTATTCATATTGGGGGGAGGTGATGTTTCCTGGAGGTTTAACAAACAAACCATATTGTCTCGGTCTACTTTTAAGACTGAGTTGAGTGCTTTAGATGAAATTGGATTGGAAGCTGAATGATCCATGGACTTATGTCCAGTTTACCTATGGTAAAGAAGCCGCTTCCTACAATTTTAGATCATTTTGATAGAACGAACACTGTTGTTAAGATAAAGAGTTTTAAGTACAATCAAAATAGCACAGACGTATCCAAATCAAACACAAGTTTGAAGAGAATTAGTGTCTAATGAGGTTGTGGTTGTGGACTACATAGGTACCAAAGATAATACAAATGATCCTTTAACTTAAAATCTTAACTTGGCTTAATTGAGAAATTCAGTTTGGGGATGAGACTGAAACCCCTTATGATTCGCACGAAGTATAAACCCAACTCAAAAGAGTAGAGATCTTATAAATTGGGTTCAATGTGGTAATAACAATTTTTTGGCTGAATTATATGACACTATGGATTTTCATTTATGCTTCTTACATCTATGTGTCTACCCCTTAGGAAACCTATAAGTGTCATGACTGCAAGTTAGTAAGAGAATTAGTCTATGAATGGTGTCAAATCTTAGGATAGATTGCTCAACAGAAGATCTGGTTTGGAATTTATACTACTCTATTTGTTCTACGTATTTCTTATCCAGATCTGGCATGAAATTGTTAACTTTATTGCAACTGTTGTTGCAACATGTTATGACCTATAATTTATATACAATTGTGGTAAAAGTGAATTATATGGGTTTAAATGTGTCGATACATAATGTAAACATTAGAAATATATTAATTTCATTTAGTTTGATGTAATTTTAATCTATTGAGTTTAATTTCTTTTGTTTGGTAAGGTACAGTTTGAAAGTGGTTTTATTGAATATTTTAGTAAGTACTCATATATTACTTATTACCAAAAAGTTGAATGAGATTATCATTTATTTAATGGTGTATGAAGGTCGACATCCATTTATTTTCTATTATAGGTATTCGAATAAGAAGGTTGAGAGAGAAATAAATTGGTGCATTATTGTTTATCTTTTGGAATGTGTTATGTGGAGTCAGTTTGGGACCTCATTTGTTCTTTTCACACAAATTAAGTGTAAGGCCCATGACTTTGTTTGAAGTGTTGAAAAAGCTTAATTACCATAATTTAATGCTTATAACCTTAATCTAACCTTGTGATATGCTTTGGAATTATAAGATAAGCTTAAGTTTCAAATTTGGTCCAGTTTGGACACTATTTGATCAAGTTATGCAATTTTATGTACAAAGGGGACATTTATGTAATTTACCCAAATAGGAGGTTTTCTTTGCAATTTTTCACATCAATTATGTTTCTTAGATTTTTTTAACCATTCTTGATCTTGTTGATACTTGGGGTGCTCAATTGTAACTTGGTTTGATGGATATTCATTTCTATGTTGAATTAGGGTCCCCCCCCGCAATGGATGAGCCACCTTCAAGACCAACAAATGATGGTTCTGTTGTTAGGTAAGCAACCATCGGTCATAAGACATTGGTAAAAACTGATGGTGACCCCTAGATGGTTAGGAGGTTGATGGTTCATGCTGGTTTGGTTCACTTGAATTGGTGGTTCACCTATAAGGTGATAAACCGATGGTTCAACCACTTTTTGACCTAAACCATGAACAAACGATGGGTACCTTCGACCAACAGGTGATGTATGGCCTGGGAGACCATAAAATCATGTCCCATGAGTCCCCAACAGATGGTGGGCCTGTTTCTTGCTCGTCCATGGAAGCTTTAAGCCATGGACACATGGAAAGCTGCTTGTACACCTCATGCTTCTTCTCAACCTTAACCCCCAAGCTTTATATACTATTCTTAAAGCTCCCAAACAAAAATTTTTCTCTCTATAGATTCCCTCCTACTAAAGAGCTTCATCTTCCCTCTGTTCTTCTGTGGAGGACCTGTCCAAGGAAGAAGAAGGCGATCTTCTCAGTGGAAGCTCCTAGGGTTTTGTTTTGCTTCCTTTAGGGTTTCTAAAGCGCCTTCTCGGTGATCTTGACCTAAATGAGTAAGTATCCCCTCCTTAACTCCATTTATTTCTCTTTTATTATTCCTCCTACCTTTCTCAAGGTCATAACCTTGTTGTTCCATGGTAGAAGTTGCTCTAGAAGTCAAGAATCTACCTTTCTTGCTTCTTCTTTTAGGGTTTTGCTTCTATGTAGAGAAGGGTACCTATTTGGCCGAGTTTAGATCTAAAAATTGGGTTTTCTTGCCTTCTTTGCTCAAAGTTTCTTGCTGCTAAAGTCTGATCTTCTTAGAAGAGGCAAGTTGTATAACCTTCTTCACTTACATTGCTTCCTAAAAGCCTGTTAGTTCATGTTTATGCTTAAAAGTGATTATCTAAGCATAAAGAAACCATGCTTGCTTGAAATTTCGAATTTTTATGGTGTTCCCTTCTATGTTCTAGTTTTATAAGAACCTATAAATAGGTTTAGTTCCTTCCTAAGGTATAATATGATCTATAACCGGTTGGTAGAAGAATTGATGGTGCTAAGCACCTAACAACCGATGGCCCAAATTAGGGTTTCCAAGCTATTTCCTTCACTACCACATGAACCGATGGTAATACCATGCAACAACCAATGGTGTTTCTATCATGACAACCGATGGTGGTGACCAAGGATGTAAATTGATGGTGACAGCCCATGGTGACTCATTAGTTCAAGATTTTACTTAATTAGAAGCTTAATGGTCAAACACTAAGAACCCTAATGATGCTATCAGTCAATGGTGACATTAGGTCATCACCCGATGCTAAAAAATGATAGTAGTGATGATCCTACCAACCAATGGTGACCCAAGATGTCACAAATTATGGTGGATCAGGCCACCACAACCGATGGTGAGTCAAGCTATTAAATGTAGATTCAATTCAACCCTAAATCGATGATCTCTTGGTTCAATTGATCTAATTGTTCGACCTATACCCTAATTGATGATTTTGAATATTGAACCTGATTGAATGAATGAGATTGGATGCTTCAACATTCAATGGATTAGAATGAATCCCACAGTCTTATAAGTGGTTTCTAATAATGAGAATTTGATGGTACAACACCATTGAATTTGTAGTCTTACCTTTGCCCTCTTATGAATATATTTGATAAATCATCATAACAAGTGAATGTGTACCTTTAACAAAACATGGCTTGTTACACCATATCTTATATGAATAAATGATGGTGATTGGTTATAATTATTCCTCTTGAATGATTAATGTGACAATGCATTACACTCTCCTTGTATGGAAACCTCAATGAAATATTAATTGAATATATTAGTGCTTTTCCATGATAAAACCTATGGGATACATATGTGTTGATGATCTTTTTGAGCCTTATTTAAGGCCTATAATGATGATGATAATATTGTAGGGATTAATTTTATGGTTTTAATGACTTTTGGGCATGTTTGATTCCCGATTGAGGTGAAATCCTCTTTATGTTTCAATAAGGATTGAAACCCTAGAACTTGTGATAAGAAATTGGTACCTTGAAATGGTATGATGACAAGTGTGGCCCATTAAACTACAATGAATGATAGCATGTGGTAATGTGACTAAGATTTATACCTCAAATGTTTTATATCTTTTAAAGGTGTAATATATATACTATTCCTAGAATGAATTGGGGTTTGTATGTCCAATTGAATGATGAAGCCTTAATTTACTCAATTGGTATTAAATAATCAAGTAAACCCTAATCTTGTAGTTGTCCTATGCCATAGATACATTTTACTTATTGGATGGTGAAACGAGAAATTCCTACGGGAAACTCAGAGCGCATATTTTTGAATATGCGGGGGTGCAAGTTGAGAATATCTACTTGTGTCCACAAGTGCAGGTTATGGAGGATGGTTGCAGCCATGCCTAAGATCATGTGATATTGTGATATGGGAAAGGTAGCAGTATAAATGTAGGATGACTCTTATCAAATGACCATGCATGAGCCATTCTCTAGTGCCATGACATGTACCAAGGAGGGCTAGTCATTTTTAGTTGACTATATGTCATTATTGGAAGTTGACTGATATGCCTCTATGTTGTCTCTCGTACTGACCATGAGTTGTTGGTGAGATCATGGAGTCCGATTCTTCCATAGATATGGTATGGAACTAATTTTGACTTAGTAGTGATCAGTTGGATTTGGGTGGTACGACTCAAATCCTCGGGGCATAATTAAAGATGTCATCCAAGTCGTGTAGTATATATGCTAGGGTTAAACACATTTCATATTGATTGATTAAGCTCTTGGATACTACACAATGCTTACAAGATGCTATCCTATGAAATATGAGTAATTATACTTAGTGCTAAGTTTACTTGTCTAACTTGCTTAGTATACTTAAACTGTTCAATCTGCCCAATTTCTTACTTAAGTACTTCGATTGCTCAGTTTACTTACTGTTAATTAATCGGTTGTAATCAATATTTGTTGGAGAGAGTTATATCTCTTGCTGGGACTAGGTCTCACCCCATGGGTCACCACATCTTTTTAGGTGGTTGCGGGCAGTGTGGTCGAGGTCGTGCCATGGAAGAGAACCAACATGGTGACCAATAGATTATAAGGTTGGTCAGATATAGATGTTAGTAGTAGAGTCCTAGTATCATCCATGTACTCTCAAGTCTGGGTATGGGAGGTGTTTTCTAGATGGTATACTTGTATCAACATGAGATTTTGGCAGTATGTCAATGTTTCTAAATATGGCATGTACTTGTGGAGTGTGTTTTGTATAAAAGATATGGTTGAGTCCATTGAAAACAGATGTGATTTCCTATTATGGTATATGAAAATGGAAAATATTGACCTTTATGTAAATGTCTTAGAGTTTGTTTACATTGTTGAAATTGGTTTTAATTATTCTACATTTTTTACTATGTGATCAATTAGTAGTTGATCGTGTTTTGTGTCTTGAGGAATCTCATTTAGCGTGATGAGGTGTCACAGTTAAGTTGGTATCAAAGATTTAGGTTTGATGTGTCTACAGGGACATAAGACTTAGGTTTGAGTCTGTTCTTATGTATCCCACATATCTGATCATAGCTTATGCTTATGCAGATATGTCTAGAGGACATGAAGAACATGTTGAGAGAAGCTCTGTTACACCAGGAGGAGGTGTAAGGAGGTAGGCACGTGAAGAGAGGGTGCCAGAGATAGGGCCATAGTAGCCTATAATGCCTCAGGTGGACCCAACAATGATGGCCAATCTAGAGTTTTAGTCCATGTTTAGATAGATGATGGACACAATTACACATATAGAGGACATAACACCAACACCTCAAGCTAGGGTAGTTGTCCCTAATGTGGAATCCCAAGGTGTCGAGAATACTTTTGAATGTTTAAGATTTATTGGGCGATCGAATATTCTGGCACATCAAATCCAGCAGACGCCAACATGTGTCTTACGGGAGCTGGAGAAGGCGTTCAAAATCCTAAACATCCCTGAAGAAGGCAAAGTAAAGCATATTGTTTACCTGTTGAAGGGTAGTGCTGGCCACTGGTGGGCCATAGAAGAGGAGAAAAGTCCAGGAGTTGTGATAGGATGGAAGGAGATTCTATGAGAATTTGTCAGCTGATACTTTTCAGAGACTTACCTAGATGAGAAAATCTCTTAGTTTGAGAAGATTCGACAATGGGCAATGACTATTAATGAGTATGAGTTAAAGTATATGGAGATTCTGAGGTTTTTTCTACACATGGGAGCTATAGATAAGGAAAGGATGTGTAGGTTTGAGAAGGGCCTAAGTAAGGAGTTGACTACAACAACATCAGTCTTGTAAAATAGGGAAAGGTTTTCCACCTTTTTAGAACCTATAAGGCAGATTGAGAGGTTCACATTGAGAAGTGTGAAGTTAATGCTAATAAACGACTGATTCAATTCCAAGGGAAATCATCTGGAGGGTTTAAGAAACCAAGGTTTACTCCACCACAGTCACAACAGAGGCCAAATTTTAGTGAGTAGAGGTATTTTACTCCATCTCAGTGGACCCCGCGTAGGGGTAGATGTCACAGTTTTCTACCTATAGGAGCTCACAGTACCTCATCGGTTTCAGTGATAGGGCTATCTAGGCCATTCTATGAGAACAATACTTGCTTCAGGTGTGAACAGACTGGGCGTACAAGTCTGTATTTCCTAGTAAAGGATGAGGAGATGACTCAACAACCAAGGCAGAGTCAGTAGGGATCACAACAATGATAGTTTGGTTATGGTAGTGGAAGAGGATGTGGTCAAGCATCATAGACAAGTTCCTCTGGATAGGATAGCAAAGGACGTGGGTGGCAATAGGTGATGACTAGGTTCTATGCTATGAGCCAATTAGAAGTAGTGGTTAATCCATGAGTTGTGATAGGTCGGATGGACTTATTTCATTATGATTTGTCTACTTATTTTTTTGTACCTGTGCTAGCAGACCTGGGTGCAACACACTCCTTCATCACTAGATAAGTGATAAGTAGTTGTTATCTACATGTTAGTTGTAAATCCGATAGCCTGCAATTAGAGACTCCATTGATTGGTTCTGCTGAGTTGTGAGAATTGTGCTACACATCATTCAAGTGGATCTTTTGCCACTTGACATGCATGGATTTGATGTGATTCTAGGGATGGATATCTTAGAGATATACAAGGTGGTGTTGAACTATAGTTCTAAGGTAGTGACGTTTTGTGATGGTGATGTTTCATGGACCTTTCAAGGTGATAGGAAGATTCTTCCTACATGTTTGACGTCAACTATGATAACATAGTGGTTGATGAGACAAGGATGTGAGGCTTTCCTAGCTCATGTTGTGGATACCAAGATAAAAGGTCCTAGTATCCAAGAGGTACCACTGGTGTGGGAATTTGATGATGTCTTTCATCACAAAATTCTTGGTGTTCCCCCTCCTAGAGAGATTGACTTTGAGATCAATCTTGCTCCTGGAACACAACCTATACCATAGTTACCATACAAGATGGCACCAACAAAGATGAAAGAGTTAAAGAAACAATTGTAGGAACTATTAGAGAAGGGTTTCACTAGGTTGAGCACTTCCCCTTGGGGTGATCCCGTGTTGCTTGTCAAAAAGAAGGATGGTTCAATGAGGTTATGTATAGACTATAGACAGTTAAACAAGGTGACAATAAAGAATTAGTATCCTTTGCCAAGAATTGATGATCTTTTTGATCAATTGAGAGGTGCCACTGTGTTTTCAAAGATAGTCCTCAGGTAAGATTACCATCAATTGAGTATTAAGGCGGATGACATACCCAAGTTATCTTTTAGGACTAGGCATGGTCATTACAAATTTGTGGTTACGCCATTTGGGCTAACCAATGCACCTAAAATGTAAGGACCCTGACCACCATTTTGGGCTTACCCTATTTGCTTTGCCTAAACCCTATGTTTAGAGGTTTGCCTAATCATCTGAAGTTGTGGTTAGGGTTTGTTTGTGCTTTGTTGAGAGGTTGAGGTGCAACTTGTAATTTACCCAAGTTCTAGGGTTGCTGTACAAGTTTGTCACCTTGAGAGATATCTTTCTCTCTCCTTACATCCTCTAGGGTTGAGAGGATGGGTTGGGGCACTGATGCAACCCTATTTTAGGGCTCCATTCTGTGCCATTTTGTATTTAAATCACATCTAAACGTGTTAGATTACAAGTGTTTCCCCCTAATATTCTTATCATTGCAAATATGCTTATGGATGCTCTTTGCACTGTTTTTCAGGTACTTGAACCATGCTTAGATGGAAGAGAGAGAAAGAATGAGTTCTAGGGTTCCCCCACTCATGGAGGGACCCAAAGAAGGCCTCAAAGTCTCCCTCAACCTACCTACAATGATCAAGAATCATCCCCAAGCAAAGACATCCAAAAACGACGAAGATTGAAGTGTAATTGAGTGAGGCCAACCTCACCACGGCCGTGGGCACCATGCCACTGTCTTGCCTTTTTTAGCAATGAAGTGCCAAGTTCAACAGGGGAATTCCACAGAATCCCACGGCCGTGGCCACCTGCCAAGACCGTGGCCATTGAAGATACCACGGTCGTGGCCATCAACACAGTCATGGTCAGTAGAAGAGAACATGGCCGTGGCACCCTGCCACGGTCATGGGAATTAATTTCTAGAAGTTTAGTTGCCAACATGGATTTTCTCCAAGCCACCACGACCATGGCCAAGTCGCCACGACCGTGGCCGAAGATGATCAAGACGACCATGGCTCCTCCCACGGTCACCTCCACCTCCTCCAAAATGACCATGTTAAGCCACACAGCCGTGGTGCATGTGACCCACCACGACTGTGGCACTCCGCCACGGCCGTGGCCACCAACATACTTCGATTTGTCACCACTTCCTTCACACCACGACCGTATTCACCCCCACGGCCGTTCCCCACTACCCTCACCACGGCCGTGGCACACCCACCACGACCATGGTGATCACCGACCCTATAGAACTTTGCACTGCTTTTCCTAAACTACCCCTACTTACCCTAGTGCTTCCACCACCACCTATATATACCTGGGTGGCGGCCATAGCACTAGGTTAGATGCCCCCCACAACTGCTACACTACTCCACCCTCCATTCTTGAGTTCCTTGTGCAAATTCCTTGCATTTTGGCTCTCAATCCACCATTTCCACCTACTTTCCACCATGGAAACCTAGTTCCCTAGGTTTTCATCCGTAATCACTACTACAGAAGTGGCCTTTGGCGTCGGTCGTTTAACCCCATTTGGCGTCAGTTTTCGACCGAAGCCTATGTGGGCGCCGCTAAAGGTCGAACACTTCGGCGTCGGTTGTTTAACCGACGCCTATTTAACCTATCAGCGTCGGTCGTTTAGTAGATAACCGACGCCAAAAGGGTTCGCGCCACATAAAACGGCGTCAACTAGGGCACTCTCTGCGTCGGTTATTTACTAACGGACCGACGCCTATATTACTTATAGCGTCGGTCTTTTAGTATATAACCGACGCATAAAGTGTCCTAAATGACGCCATTTTTTGTTGCGCGAACACTTTTGGCGTCGGTTATATACCAAAAGACCGACGCCTCTAATTTAAATAGGCGTCGGTTTGATACGAATATCCGACGCCATTTCGAGGACTGCTTTGGCCACATAAGGCGTCGGTTATCTATAAATAACCGACGCTGTAGGTCTTTGCTGACGGTTTTTTATAAATAACCGACGCCTATTTATATTTTTTTTTTCATATTAGTTTGCAGGCCTGCTGTGGCTGGTCAGCAGGATGAGAACCTGCAGTTCAGTTTTCTGAACTGCAGGTTTACGACATCCATTGATATCAGCCTACAAACAGGCCGCAAACTTGCAAAAGTCATAAGCAAAATTTCACACAAGTACATACATTCAGACATCAATTCAATTCTCACATTCACACATATAGAAACATTCAAATACATGTATTAACATTCAGAAATATTCATTTACAAAGTATCATTCATTATCGCTATCAACATCCCAATTATATCTTACAGTTGCCACTGCTTGTATGGCTTTTGCCCATTCTTCTCTTACTTCATTTAATAATTCCCTCGTATATGGAGCATGTACATTTTTTAAGCGTTTGCCTATAGTGTGGTCAGTTTTAAACACCTGCAAAGAGAATGATGTATATATATAAGTAATAATATAAAAATAAGATTGATATATTTCATACTAACTAATGAGACTATATATAATACCTCATGTATGCAATCGATTTCCAATGCGGCATGTTTGATAATCATCTGCATAAATCGCATCACATAGTATGCGCATGCCCAGCCATTGTCTTGTGTAGCACACTATAAATTGAAACATACAAAATAATACAACTAAGCACAATTCACATCAATAATATATACATTGGAGTCGGGAACTTACTTGTACGTTCTCCCAATTTATTGGATGGTTCTTTTTCCTTGGGACCGTTCCTCCAGCCTTTTTGAATGCATCTAAACCCCTACATGTTAATATAACACAGTAAATTACATAAGTAAATAGTAATGTAATAACAGATGTTAATAGATACAAAAATGAAATATTTCTCACCAGAATAATGGCATTCTCATTACGTGTCCAATTTTAGTGTTTAATGTACTTCCCGCGGGATCTAGATAATAAACAGTGAACGTCCCGGGGACAATAACTAGTAACTCCCAATGTTTACCGCTAGAGGTAAAAAGTTAACAATTAATAACTCAAAATGCACAATAAAAATGGAATTTTCTTAAGTCCAAATTATAAATAAAGTAAACTTACTTGACATTGAATGGAGCTATTATTATCGTCTTCTTTTGCTGACCAAAAATTGTAAAAGCATCTATACAATATTGTTGAACATTATCAGGGTCTTTAGCTACCATACTAATCAATGATGGAATCAAAAATCCCACATGATCAAATGCAAATTGTTTGCAATGATCTTCGACTAAGTAGCTGCAAAACATGTATTACATATGCATTAATATATAAGAAACCAGATCACCGGATCTTACACAAGGTATATGGATGTATAAACAAGATCTCACCTTATCCATGTCTCTATCATTGATGTATTCAGCCAATCATACATAAACAGCTCAATAATATCTTGTATAAATAAAGAGCTATCGTATGATCGACCTGCATAATCTGCATCTAAAGAAACTATTATAGGGCAATTTATATTATGTGCACGTAGCCAACATGCCATTCCCCTACAAGAAGGACCTAACGGGTATGTTAGGTCAGTTGGAACCCAATCGGGTAATGCGGGAAGTGGAGGTGGAGGCCTAGGTGCTCCTGGTGTCTTCTTTTTAACCTGTATATATAATTTCAGATCATTTGACATAATATATACACATTAACAGTCTAAATCAATGTAAATTTATCTTACAATTTCAGTCGTGTAGACGACATCTGCTTTGGGCCACAATATGACCCCGCCTTCTGCCTCACCAAGTGTATCAATATCTGGGTGGGCATATGGCAACGCAACTTCCCTCCAATCGGGTAACACACGTAATGGGCTCACACGAACATAGCCCTGTGGCATTGGAGTCCCGTGAAACCTTTCCCCAGGAAGGGACGGGTAAGATTGTGCCTCTGCAACAACATAGTCTTCTATTCTTAAGCGGCATGGCTTCAATGCCTACAAATTTACGTAAAGAATGTTATACATATATATATATATAATCTTGAAAACATATCATCTTGAAAAGACTAGCTACAATGTCATAAACAATACTTACAGCAGACGTGCTAGGCGATGGGTCTCCAGGATTACTCGCAGTCTGTGCATCAAGAGAAGAGTGGGTCGCCATAGGCGTATTGGAAGCCTGAGATGCCTGCCACCGCATCAATTCTTCCTTGACCTTCTCAGCAACTACATCGTTGACCTTCTTAGCAACTAAATCCTCAACTCTCTTATTCTCCTATACATGGATAAAAGAAACATTAGCTTCTTATTAATGAATTTCCTTTTGCAGTAACATTCTAAAAAAAGAATAGGTTACCTCTTCTTGAGAAAGTCCCGCTCTGGGTTTGCGCTGGGATGGCCCAAAGAATGCTTTGATGCCAACACCAGCGCCGACACCTCTAACACGTCCAGGATGCTATGGGTTACCCAGAGCAACTGTCAATTCATCCCTTGTGCCCTGAGGGATGAACGTGCCTTGTTTCCTCTGCTCGTGCAGCTCCCGCCAATCACCATAAACAGAAATTGGTAAGTTAACACCACAAATAATCAATATTCAAACGATTTCTCTAAGAGTTGTATTTAACCATTTTTGCATCCGCCTCAGCAGTTACAGGCTTCTTTATTTCACCCTTCTTATTTTGCCTGCCAGCTATCCAGATATCATGGCGAGGCATGGGTGTGGCAGACTCCTGAGTAGGAGCAGACTCCTGAGTAGCCGCAGACTCCGCCTGTAGTCTTTGGCGAACGCTTGCATAGCCTTTTGGACCCATAGTGTGGTCATGCACATTCAGTGCACGCCTTGCTTTTTGTGCGTCACTGAGGGCCTAGTTAGTATGCACATTAAATATTTGGTTAGTAGCACTAAATGTTAATCTTGAATAGGTGAATACAATGTATATTAATTAAATTGGGAGTGACGCCTAATACCTTGAATTCTTCATATTTTCTTGAAGCAACAAAATTGTCCCAATCTTCTTTGTCCAAGAAGTTCCATTGTTCAAGGGCTGACTTCTTCTTCTTATCACCCTCTTTTATGTATTCTCTGTTCAGATTTGTCCTATAATTCCTAAGCATCTTTCCAGCGCGTTGCATCACATTTTTACGATGCAACTTCTCATCCAATGCAAACAGATTCTGTAAAATAGAAATGTTATTAACTAGTATCCAAAATAGAATTGCAAATAATAGAATTTGTAATCTACAAAATAGAATTGCAAATAATAATAACTCACGCATAAATCCTTCCATATCAAGTCTTTTTTCCCTTGAGGAACTTTATGCCAATTGTCATACTTAACACCACAATGGCTCCGAGTGGTACACCCAAGATAGTTTACAAAATTATTGCGGTTCACTCCAATTGGATTTCCTCCATTATCAAACTCCACCACCAATTTGGATCCACTACCACTTAGCGCTAATAACTTCTTCAACAGAGTGATGCCCCTTTTCTTGTTAAGTGTTTGGTGCTGCACATCAAGTTGCTCCAGTGCTTCAGTGGGTACAGGTGCATCAACCTAAAATTTGACAAAAATAAAACACACTAAATTAGCCCAATATAGAAATATAGGATATATGACATAACTAGAAGATAATGAATTTTATAGAAATACAGGATATGTTTTTAGAACTTACATTAGTATCCTCGCCATGCTCGTCATGGACAGCATGCTCATCATGGACTTCATGCTCATCATGGACATCATGCTCATCATGGTCAGCCATCTGAAAATGTCATTTAAAATGCAAACATTTAGCATTTGTATTAACTAGAAAAAGGCAAACATTTAGCATTTGTATTAACTAGAAAAAGGCAAACATTTAGCATTTGTATTAACATACATGTCTCTAAAATTGTGATCTTTTATCAATTAACAATCCTTCATTGTGATCTCCGCGCACATATAAGTCATCATTAGCTTCAATATTTTGTGGAGTGGGCAACCCAACTGAGAATGGACTGGAGTCATCATACTTATCATAGTACTCTTCTTCATCTATAGGATCTTCAATGAACTGTCTTTTACCATGAAGAACAACCGACCATTTATCATTCACAGGATCATTGATATAGAATATTTGTTTCGCCTGTGATGCCAATATGAATGGTTCACCCTTCTCGCCAATCTTTTCAAAGTTCACCAAAGTGAAACCCAATTCATCCACTATAACTCCTTTGGTGTTATCAACCCAATTACATTTAAAGAGTGGAATTTTGAAATCTATGTAGTCAAACTCCCAAATGTCCTCAATGACACCGTAATATGACATTTTAGCTTCACGTGGACTCTTATCCTTTGCACTTGCAAAGTACATAGTCGACGCTTGAAGAGTGACCCCACTATTTTGGACGACACTCTTATCATCTTGGCGCTTTGTGTAATATGTGAATCCATTAATGTCAAACCCTTCATAAGACATAACATTCGGTTTTGGTTTAAAGGCGAGGCATTTGATAGTTTCTGTAATATCATTTGGTGTTTGAGATAGTTGATGTAAGACTTTATCTTCAAACCACTTAGTAAAAGTCTTATTATGCTCTCTAGCAAGCCACATTGAACTTGCTCGAGGATGTTGTCTCTTTATGAAATTGGTATGTTCCTCTATATAAACACTCACTTCATCCATATTGTGTAAAATATACAAGTGAGCTTGTTCCAACTGCTCACGGCTGATTACTTTCACCCGTAATCCCAAAATTCCTTTGCCCTCCTCAATATTCTTGTCATTATCAGAAGTGTCATTACCACTGAGAAAGTCATTGCAAATATCCATAACCTCTCTCGCCACATAACCTTCAATAATACTCCCTTCAGGCCGATAACGGTTTCGAACATCACCTTTAAAAATGCTCATGTATCGTTCAAAGGGATACATCCAATGCAAGAAAACTGGTCCCAACATTTTCACTTCCCTAGTCAAGTGGACAACAAGATGTACCATGATATCAAAGAACGAAGGAGGGAAATACATCTCAAGCTGACATAGGGTAACAATTACTTCTCTTTGCAAATTATCGAGAGTATCAGGGTCAATAACTTTGCTGCATAGACTGTTGAAAAAGAAACAAAGTCTGGTAATTGCAAACCTTACATGCTTCGGCAATATAGATAGAATTGCCACGGGCAATATTTGTTGCATTAGAGTGTGACAATCATGAGATTTAAGACCTATCAACTTCAGATCTTTCATTGATACCAATCTACGGATGTTGGATGAGTAACCATGTGGCACCTTAACATTTACCAAGCATTCACAAAAAGTTTTCTTCTCCTTTCTAGACAACGTGTAACAAGCGGGAGGTAAGTATGTTCTTTTATTACCCATTTCACGTAATTCTGTTAATTCTGACCTTATTCCCATTTCACGTAGGTCCAGTATGGATTTTATCCCATCTTTAGTCTTACCTGGTATATTTAATAGAGTACCAATGATGCTATCATAGACATTTTTCTCAACGTGCATTACATCGATACAATGCCTGACTGTCAAAGAACTCCAATAAGGAAGATCCCAAAATATTGACTTCTTCTTGAATGAAGAATTGTCACTCCGTGTGGCCATACTACATTGTGATTTCTTACCAAATTCATTGACAATGTCTTTTACTCTTTCATAAACAACATCCCCTGGTATAGGTTTAGGTGCACTCCGTTCATCATTCCATCCATTGAATGCTTTGCGCTTCCTACGATACGAATGGAATTTTGAAAGAAACCTTCGATGACCAAGATATACAGTCTTGCCGCCATGTTTTAGTCTTATTGAATCAGTGTTTTCTTCACATATAGGACACGCTTTAGCTCCTTTGACACTATATCCAGACAAATTCCCATATGCTGGAAAGTCATTAATAGTGCAAAACAACATAGCGTGCAAACGAAATATCTCTCTTGCTGAAGCATCATAGGTCATCACACCTTCAGCCCAAAGTTTCTTTAAGTCATCAATCAAAGGTTCAAGATAAACATCGATATCATTTCCGGGTTGTTTAGGGCCCGATATCAACAATGACAACATAACGTACTTATTTTTCATACACATCCAGGGAGGAAGATTGTATATAACAAGCATGACTGGCCAAGTGCTATGTTGGCTGTTCAATGTCCCGTACGGATTCATCCCATCTGTACAAAGCCCAAGTCTTAGATTCCTATCTTCTTCACCAAATTTAGGGTACAATAGATCAATCTTCTTCCACTGTGGGGAATCAGACGCATGTCGTAGGATCCCATCATTATTTTTCTTAACATCTGCATGCCACCTCAAATTCTTCGCATCTTTCGGATTTGCAAACAAGCGTTGAAACCGTGATATTATAGGTAGATACCACAACACCTTGGCAGGAGAACCAATTTTTGACTCCCCCGAAGTCGTAAATTTATACCGTGACGCACCACATTTTGGACAATCTTTCAAATCTACAAAGTCCTTTTGAAATAATACACAATCATTCGGGCATGCGTGTATCTTCTTGGCCTCCATTCCCATTGGGCACAACATTTTCTTTACCTGGTATGTTGAGATTGGAAGCTCGTTTCCTTCAGGAAGCATTTCTTTCAACAAAGTCAACAATGAAGTGAAGCTTTTGTCACTCCATCTATTGTTAGCTTTCAACTTATACAATCTCAACACAGCGCTAAGATTCGTAAACTTAGCAGAGCATGTGTATAACGGTATCTCAGCATCATGCACAATGTTTGTAAAGATAGGAGGTGGATCGGTGTGCTCTACCCTACAACTATCCAGCATCACATCAACGATGTCTGCTGGAACTGGTTCGTTCACATTTACGTCATCGGAGGCAATTTCTTCTTCCACCCAAGCACTGCTATCGACATCTACTGGTTTTGATTTTGAAATCTCTCCATGCCAGTGCCATTCTGTATAGCCTTATACAATCCCGTTGCACATGACATGACTTTTGATTTCCTCACCAGTGTTGACTTTCAAGTTGTTACCGCAATGCCTACATGGACAGTAGAACCTATCTGTAGGTTTTTTCCTATGTTCTTCGGCAAATCTAATAAACTGATCAAGACCAGATATAAACTCTGGGGTGCAACGATTACGAATGGACATCCATGATCTATCCATTCTATGATTAGAGAAAACAAGTATATATTAGGAAAACAAGTGATTGTTCATTCTAATGATTGTTCACATTCTAGGCCTACAAACACATTTGATGTCATTCTTATATATAATAAATGTGTACCACCTATCCCATCCTTGAACACCTAATCTCACTAGTAAGTGTATAATGTGTATTGGGTTTTCAAGAAAATTTCGGCAGCATTTCCCCGCTGTTCTCTAAGTACATATGTACTTAGAGAACAAACGGGGAAATGCTACCAAAATTTTCTCAAAAACTCAATACACATTATACACTTACATCCTAAGTGAGATTAGGTGTTCAAGAACAATCCCAAACCGGGGACTATCCAAGATTTACTCCTAATGAGTCAATCTTGGACGGGTTTCTAGGCCAACAAACACAATAATAGATATCTACAATGAAGCCGGACTCCATACAAACATTATATAATTTAGTGATTGTTCATTCTAATTTATACCAATGTACAAGTAATATAAAAAACAATGATTGTTCACATTCTAGGCCTACAAACACATTTGATGTCATTCTTATATATAATAAATGTGTACCACCTATCCCATCCTTGAACACCTAATCTCACTAGTAAGTGTATAATGTGTATTGGGTTTTCAAGAAAATTTCGGCAGCATTTCCCCGCTGTTCTCTAAGTACATATGTACTTAGAGAACAAACGGGGAAATGCTACCAAAATTTTCTCGAAAACTCAATACACATTATAAACTTACATCCTAAGTGAGATTAGGTGTTCAAGAACAGTCCCAAACCGGGGACTATCCAAGATTTACTCCTAATGAGTCAATCTTGGACGGGTTTCTAGGCCAACAAACACAATAATAGATATCTACAATGAAGTCGGACTCCATACAAACAGTACATAATTTAGTGATTGTTCATTCTAATTTATACCGATGTACAAGTAATATAAAAAACAATGATTGTTCACATTCTAGGCCAACAAACACATGTGATGTCATTCTTATATATAATAAATGTGTACCACCTATAACAAACACATTGTCCAACATTAGGTTCAACACTTGAAACATACATTCGTTTTCAACATAAAAAAATTGTATCATTAGGGTCCAACATGTGGATTATATGGGACATACACATCAAGGTGGTCATAAGGGAGGATATTTCCTTATTTATGAGTAAGCGATATAAGATTAAGATCCATATAAAAATTAGGGCAGAAGGAAGAAATAAATCTTCTTTAGGATACAATAGACCCTTATGGATGTATTTAGGGTCATAGATACCATCATAGAACAAAAGGGGTACACTCTAGGATTTAAGATCACACTACATCATGTATTTTATACAAAATTACATGTATGTGTATATAAAAAATATATTTATAAGGAACTTCTATACATATCTAATCAACAAATCAGTAATTAACTAAGTATTCATCAATACTTACTATTAATCAGTATCTCTAATCATTAAAATCGGCAAGCAGATCAGTAATTGTAAATAACAAACTACGAATTGTTGAATTAAAGTAATCACTAAAGTAATACTAACCAGTAGTACCAATCATTAATCACTTAAAGCCGCAAGGAAATCAGTAAAACTAATCATGCATTACTAGTATAATAGAGCAATAGGATATTTACTTCGATGCATTACAGCAGTACCTAATTATTTCATTAATCACTGAAAGCAGCAAGGAAATCAGTAAAACTAATCATGCATTACTAGTATAATAGAGCAATAGGATATTTACTTCGGTGGCAAGGAGCAACGACAAGGTCCAGGCGTCAGGTAGGCAGGCAGGCGTCGGCGGGCGGCGGCAAGGACGTCAGGAAGGCAGGCAGGCGTCGGCGGGCGGCGGCAAGGAGGAAGGCGACGAGCTCCAGGCGTCAGGAAGGCAGACCAAGGACCAGCGGCGTCGGCGGCAACGATCTCCAGGCGTCCGGAGAAGGGGGCACGGTCCAGAAGGGGGTGCAACAGCAGTGGCGGCGGAGAAGGGGGCGCCGGAGTAGCAGTGGCGGCACGACGGCGCTGTCGTGGAGAACAAGGAGCAGAGAAATCGACGGCGACAACGTGGGAAATCGACGGAGAAGCAGAAAAAAGGGCTCGCAATGAAACAGAAGAAAGGGGAAGAGTCGGGCATCGCGGGTTATAAAGTTCCAAACTAGCGTCGGTTTTTTACAACAACCGACGCCTAAACATCTTTTAGCGTCGGTTGTTTGAAACAACCGACGTCCAATTGGACGATATTTTCATGAAATTATTTGGCGGGAACCACCTTCAGCGTCGGTTATCCTTGAATAACCGACGCTGAAGGTGACACTTTTCACGCAAATTTTCATCGCACATAGGCGTCCGTTTCTACCTAAATAACCGACGCTGAAAATGACACTATTTTTTTATCGAAATTTGGATTTCGCGGGCGACTTTAAGCGTCGGTTTTTTATAAACAACCGACGCTGAAGACAAAGCGATACCCGTGTCTGGATGGTCTTCGAATATAGACGTCGGTTTTCGTAAACAACCGACGCCTAACACAGAAGGCGTCGGTTTTCCTTAATAACCGACGCCCATAAAAGTGTCACTGAATGCTATTTCTGTAGTAGTGAATCCCCTACCATTTCATGCACCCCTGCACGCTTGGAGGAGGGAGGACGTCTATAGCAAGCTTGGAGGTGAAGAAGGAGGCTTCTACATCAAGCTTCATGGAGTCCCTACTTCTTCTACCCCTTTCTTTTCTTATTTTCTTGATCATGTCTAGCTAAGCCCCCTTGTGGTGGACTGTTTGGGATTAAAATGTTACTTTGATACCATGTTGGGGGATACATTCTTGTAATGAACTTAATTCATATCTATGATGATTGCTTCTTGCTTCGATCTCATTTCCCATTTTTGTTGCATGTGGTTTATGATTTTTGTGTGGATTTCTTGCTTTGAGATGTTTGATGACACTTAGCTTCTAGAAGGAATTGGAGTGTATGTGGCTATCTTAGGATTGGCTCCTAGGTCCAATTAGTAGATCCCTAGCTAGCCCCCTTGTTCCTACATACACATCCTTCCTTCTAGAAATGAGTGTGAGATCTAAGTAGCTAGAGTAAGTGAGGGTGAAACAATTGCCGAGGGCCTTCTAAAGGCTAGAGTGGCTAGTGGCATGAGGATAAATCCCCTCATCTCCACTCCCATATCTACCCTCAACCCTCAATTTTCCACTATCACTTACCCTAGAAACCTAGATTTGGCCAATCCCATTAGAATTACACCTAACCCTAGTCTTCTACTAGTAGTATAGGGTATGTTCTAATGGCATTGACCTTATTGTTTGGTTTGGTAATCTAGATATGAATTGAGCACCATGCATGTTTAATGAACTCCCCCAACTAAAATCAAAGTGACATTTCTAGAACGGCCCACCCACCTTAATCACTGTTGCTTAAAACCTTAATTGCTATGTTTGCTTGTTAATGCTAGTGTAGTTCAACTGCTTTAGTTAACTTAGTTAATTGCCTAGTTTCTAGCTAGTGTTAATCTAGGTTTGTGATCTAGTTAGTGGTTAATTCAGTTCCTTAGTTGCTAATTGCTTTCTTAGTCTAGTCCATCTTGCCCCTGCCTTAGTTTAGCTAGTTTTTCACCTAGATTGCTAGTTCAGTTTTTGATAACTTAGTATAATAAAACCACCAAACAACCTTAAAATCCTAAAACCCTAGCTCTGAAAAAGGAACATAGCCCACACCGTCTAACTCTAGTGCCCCCTCTATCTCTGTGGTTCGACCCCGCATCTTGCCTTTCGCCTATACTACGACAGTACCCCGTACACTTGCAGGCGAACTGTTTTAGTTTTAGTGATCGACTCGATTTGGGACCATACAAATTTTGAAAGTGAAGATCCCATCTCCCGTGCCTTCCGACCTCATGGATTGCACTCGGCCACCCTAGTTGTCTGGTGTTGCAAGCCTCTAGCGGGAGAGCACCAAGCTTTCTGGCATAGTTTTTGGGGATAGAGGCGCTCGTCCTAGTTATATAGTGTAGCTTAGCCTTTCTGTTTTCGCTCACCATTGATATTATTTATTCTTTGTTGTATTTTTGCATCTTGGTTTGCTAACGTAGTTTCTTGTTGTTTGTTTGTGTCTTGTGTAGGTGACAGATGTGCATGCATAGCACGCGCTCTACTTGCACCGACTTGGTGGTATACGACCCCGAGATTGGTAGAAGGAGGCGTCAAGCTCGCTGCAACCTACACTGAGAGGCCGAGAACGACCGAGATGCAGAATCTCAACCACCTCCATTGCCACATCGCCCGCTTCACCAATACTTCACGCCGGGGAATTACAACTCCCCCATCGCCACTCTAGTTGACCAAATTCCAGGTCAACAGTTCTCCATCCCGCTGACACTCCTGGGGCTTCTCCCTACATACTTCGGTATGGAGAACGAGAATCCCTACCACCACATAGACGCGTTCCTTGAAACATGCTCTACCTTCCGCACTCCAGCCGCCACCGATGACTCAATCAGGAGGACGCTCTTTCCTTTCTCCCTCAAGGAGAAAGCCAAGGAGTGGTATGTGACAAATCCAGAGTTGGTCACGTGGAATGAGGTGAAGAATGAGTTTCTCAAGAAGTTCTTCCCCATCGCCAATTTATCTTATATGAGAAGGTGCATCATGTTGTTTGCCCAGAAAGAGAACGAGCCCTTCCACGAGGCGTGGGAGAGATTCCAAAAGCTACTTCATGATTGCCCCCATCATGAGGTTCCTCTGTGGTAGCTCGTTTAAGCCTTCTACACCGGGCTTGAAGAGCAAAGCCAAAACAACGTAGATTCTTCCTGCGGGGGCACTTTCATGGCAAAGCCGCCCGAGGAATCATGGCCGTTGTTTGAGAATCTCGTAGAAAACTCCCGCCACCGTGCTTCCACAAAAGGGGGGCATTGTGATCAAAGCTACGCTCCCCCACCTTCTTTCGTAGCTCTGAGTCGCAATACCACCGACCCCGATATGATGAAGATGATGACCGAGATGATGAAGTGGATGAAAAATCAAGCTGGTGGCTCTTCTAGCCAGCCCACAAGGGCGGTTGATACTGTAGACGAGGAGGTCAATGCTCTATATTCCTTTGGTGGCCGCAACAACCAGGGCCCAATGTCCAACTCCTACAATCTCGAGTGGAGGAACCACCCAAACTTCTCTTGGAAACAACAGAACGAGGATGGGTAAGAACAGGGGCAGAAAAAGCCACACTACAACTCAAAGTTCAAAGATGAGGTACTCGGGAGATTGAGGAATCTAGATGAGGTAAAAGAGAGAAGTGTCTTCTCAAGGACAGAAGATCAGCCTTCTTGAGCAAAGGTTCGATCAAATTTCTATCTCACTTGCTCATCGTGAAGAGGGGGAGACTGCCATCTCAACCTATGACAAATCCTAACAGCGATGGTGGTTATGTGAATGCCACCCTAGTCGCATACATCCCACCACGTGGCCAAGCAACCTCACTTCCACAATATCAAGGACCACCACACCCATATGCTCCTCCATCTCACCAACCCCCACTAAACTACCAATACCTTTGGAGGCTCTTAGATTACCGGAGTCATGGCCAGATACATCAGCTATGGTGCTTGCAAACCCGGGGCCATCTGCATCTACTGTGAGACCGCAACAGAGCTGCACTTGTGAGAAAGATGTCAATCCACAGAGACATAACACCCGAGGACAAAGAAGGATGGTGATAGACAGAGAAGGAAGTAGAAGATACCTATCCAATAGGCGCCTTGAAGATTTCATTTTCATGGAGGACGAGAGATACAATGCATATAGAAGAAGAGAAGGCAGAAGCCAGTCTAGAGCGGGGAGACGTACAGGTGAACCTTGGCTTCATAGAAGGAATTACTCAAGAGGAAGGCAATCTGATTGGGACAGGGATACATTTGATATGTGCTGGTCAGAGGAAGAGGGAGGATACAGTCACTGATTTGACTGGTTAGAGAGGGACATGCGTGCAAAATTTTTCTATGGACTGTAAGTCACTATTCTGGAATATTAGAGGGGCATCCAATAATCCTACAAGGAGGGTTCTGAGTAGACTATGTAGCCGGTACAAACCTGGTGTGGTATGTTTATTTTAGCCATTTCTCCATGCTGAACAAGCCGTGGAGTTGTTAGACATTGTAAAACTTGTTTGGGCTGCTGATAATAAAGAAGAAGATGGGAAGATATGGTTCTACGCTGATAAAGCTTTGAATCCTAGCATTTTCAGAAGTCATAAACAACACTTGACGTTTAGTATGGATACCAATGAAGGCTCGAAGCTATTTGTAACGACAATCTATGCTAGCTGTGATAGCACAGAAAGAAGAACATTATGGAATGAGCTTTTGATGATGGCTGAAATTATAGGGGATGAAGGATGGTCTATCGCATGGGATTTCAATGTGGTGCGACATTCTAGGGAAAGAAGGGGTGGAAACCAACCTGGGTTTCAAGACATGATGGATTTTAATTCTTTGATATCAGATGCAGCTCTGGAAGAAATATCTTTTGAAGGCAGTCAATATACATGGGTGAACAAACAGATTCTTACACCTACAATGTGGTAGAGAATTGATAGAGTTCTTGTCAATGGAGCATGGATGATGAAGAGGCCTGCGACTAGATCGATTCATCTAACTAGAGAGAGGGTTTCAGACCACTGCCCAGTTCTGATGATTCCCGGTTCGTGGACAACAGATAAAAAGAAGACGCACTTTTCTTTTATGAAGACTTGGCTCAAGCATGAGGATTGCATGAATATTATCAAACAAGCTTGGAATGATCCAATATGCGGTCATCCTTCTGTGGTTTTCTTCCTTAAGCTCAAAAAGGTTCGTGAGGCTCTTCGTAGGTGGAGCAAGGACACCTTTGGTACTAACAGACAACACATTCTTGATTTGGAGGACGTGGTATTCACAACACAAATGGCTTATGATGAAAATCTGATTGCTGTCAATGAGCTCAACTTGAGGGAGGCGGAAAGTGAGCTCCAATATCTTCTGGACCAGGAGGAGAAGACATGGAAGGAAAAAGCTCGAATAGACTGGCTTCAAGATGGGGAGAGAAACACCAAGTTTTATCATGCAACTGTTAAGTCGAGAAGGGAAAGAAGAAGGATTAATCGGGTGTTATTACAAGATGGCACTCAGGTTACGGATCCTAAGCAAATGGCGGAGATGGCATCTGATCATTACAGGAAATTTTACAATGAGATAACAGATACGGATGTTGATGAGATGGAGGGTTTCATAGATTCGATTCCGGAGATGGTCTCACTTGATGAAAACTTTACTCTAGTAGCAACACCGCAGGAAGAGGAGATCAAAGAGGTGATATTAAAGATGGACACAACAACAGCCCTAGGACCAGATGGGTTCACCCTCCCTTTCTTTACAGCGGCATGGTCTATCATAAGAAAGGATTTCATGGACTTGACGAATAGCTTCTTCAGTGGACATGATTGCTTCAGGGGTCTCTTTTGCTGCAGAATTCTACTTATTCCAAAGAATGATGATTCTAGAAGAATACCAGAGGATTTCAGACCTATATCCATTGAGAATGTCGCTCTTCGCATCCTTGCAAGAATACTTAGTGAGAGATTCGCTTCAATTATGCCACGCTTGATTTCCAAGAACCAAGGAGCTTTTGTGAAAGGTACGGATATATCTCATCACATCCGGTTAGCTAAGGAACTCATGCATGATATCAATAGAGGCAGAGACGCTCCTAATGTGATTTTAAAGTATGATATGTCGAGGGAATACGATAGAGTCACTTGGTCTACGCTGGGGAAAGTCCTGGAGAAGTTCAACTTTACAGAGGAGGTGATCAAGCTATGCCTGAGTTTCTTTGCAAATACGTGGGCAACAGTGACTATAAGCGAGGAAACGACTGGATTCTTTCAGATGAGTAGAGGTTTGAAACAAGGAAGTGTGATTTCTCCATTTCTTTTTATACTGTTTGAGGAGATGCTATGTAGAAGATTCCTGAGGTTATATGAAGAAGGGGCCATATCAAGATTCTAGGTGCGTGGGGAGGCGATGCCTCCGGTCATTCTTCTCTATGCAGATGATATTGTGGTCTTTTTCACAGCTGACCAAAGATCTTTGGATGTGGTTAGTAACACCTTTGATGCATACGAAAGAGCAACTGGTCAGAGGATAAACAAATCTAAATCTACATGCGTGGTAGGAAGAAAAGACCAGACGCGAGCTCATGGTGTAGCTGTGTCCTTGGGAGTGAGCTCTGCTACGGAATCTTTGAAATATCTGGGCATACCGATCAAGAAAGGGTCGGTGAGACTATCCAACTTTGGGTTCCTAATGAGCAAGATAAATGTAAAGATATCTACGTGGAAGTCTAGACTGTTATCCTTTGCGGGGAGGAGGATGCTGATTGCACATGTTCTAGAGTCCATACCAGTGTACACGGCGGTAGCGGTGGGCATTCCTGCTGGGATTGTAGAGCGGATTGAAAATAAACTATCCAGATTCCTATGGTGTGACAGGGAGGATCATCACAGGAAGGCGTGGATCGGATGGCACAGGGTGGCTAGACCTTTTTCTTTGGGCGGGTTAGGGATTCCCTCGCTACATTCGATCAATGAGGCCTTTGTTACAAAAGCATGCTGGGAGGTTTTAACAAAGGATTCTATTTGGGCATCATTCTGCAGAAGCAAATACACAAACGTGGCAGGAGGCCGAGACAATCTACATCCTGGTACATTGAGAAGAGGTTTACTACCTTCACCTTTCTGGAAGAGGTTGCGGGACACGTTTCCTCACATGTTTCCTTTGTGTAGATGGGTGGTTGGTAATGGAGAGTTGTCCTTCTGGGATTCATGGTGGTGTGAGAAACGCCTTGCTGAACATGCGATAATACCTAGTGACAGAAGACACCCGTTCTTGGTGAAAGACTTCTGGATAGAGGGATATGGATGGGATTGGGATTCGATTAGAATGATCGTGGATGAAGAAGGAGTACAGCTGATACGAGATGCAGAGATATGGATATCCAATGAAGAAAACAAGCTAGTGTGGGGTCCTGAGAAGAGTGGCAGATTCTCTATGAGTTCAGCCAAGCGGATGTTGATGCATAATGAAAAGGAAGGTCCAGACGGCCTTGGGAGGGTATGGAAAGCTGGGTATCCAAAAGAAGCTACGTTCATATGGAAATCGGCTAGGGGAGCCATTCCCACAGACGATAACATAAGGTTCACATGTGGTATCCCTCTTGCATCTAGATGTTATTACTGTTTTGAACCCCAGGAGGAAGATATGGGTCATCTGTTATTCCAGGGGCAGACTGCCAAATTCTTTTGGGAGAAATTCGACGAGCTGACTGATATGGAGGAGCCTTTTGATATGAGGTCTCTTCTTGACAGGTGTGCGATGGCAAAAAAGAAGAACATAATTGAATGGTTGGCAGGTAATCTAGCAATCTTAATCCCACATAGCATATGGCACATTAGATGTGGAGCTAAATATGATGGTAAGATGAAATCGTTCAGACATGAATGGGAATATATCTTGAGAATCCTAAACCACCACATGATGAGGTATGCGTTTCCTATTGCTATGGAGAATGGAATATATGATAGAATGAAATTAATGGGCGTGAAGGAACCAAAGACAACTATGAAGGAAATTGTATTGCTGCGATGGGAGAAGCCATACCTACATAATCTTAAAATGAACATCACGATTGGGAGAGACAAAGATGCCAATGGTACATATAGAAGATGGGCAGCTGGTGTCATCCGTAACCACAATGCAAATATCTGCCTTGCGTTCCGAGCTTGGATCAAGAGCTATGATTACTTCCTTGCGTATATGCAAGCATGCGCCATTGGTCTGAAACTAGCAGGTGACCACGCCTTGAGCATCTCGAGCATTGAGGTTGACGACGCCTATACATATGAGGTACTTTGGCATGGAGGTAGAGAGCCGTGGCGGACAACATCTTTTGTTAGAGAGCTGAGAGAAGAGATGGCATCTTCCATGATTTCTGGTTCACTAGTTCATAAGGTTATCAACTCGATACCTCGTGAATTAGGAAGGTGGGGGAACCAAAACGCATGATATATTCGTCTCTTCGGATATATCTAATATGCCGCAGAGAATTAGGGGCATGGCACTGATGGAAAAAAGAAGTACTCCCTATGTGGTCCTGAAGAAAACAGATGTTGGAGGTGAGGATGAGAGAGTTTAGAGTGAGTTCGTCATTTTTTTGTTATATTTTGAGGGTGAATTTGTTTTGGGATGATGGGATATTACCCGAGTTATAAGTGTGGGAGCTGTAATTTTTGCTGTGATTTAGCCCACAAGAGGGGTGTGGGATGAATAAAAGCGACCCCTGGCTTAATATATATAAAAAAAACTACCAATACCCACCACCAACTTCACATACCTACCAACCTCCACCTCCACCACAACCAATTTCCATACTGCAAAATCCTAATTCCACCCATCAAAGACCACCACCACCTCCGTCTTCACAAGCCCCTCCTTCCCATGAACAAGTGAGTATGGTCTCTATCATATGGGGAGAAGAAGCTGCTCAAGGTTTCAGAAGAAGGGAAAAGAAAGTGACTGAGGTTAGAGGTAAAATCTCGATACTAGAGGGATCTGGCAAAGATAAAGAATGCTCCAAAGAATTTTCCGCTCAAGCACCACCATAGAATGCTAAGTGCACCCAGATTGCTACTGCGCCAGACACGAATGTAGAGGCACCCTCATTGGTTCCACCCTCACTCGGGGATACGGAAATTACAATAGATATAGCTCAGCCGGCTGTTGGTGACAGTGTCACGTCTACTGTTTCACATACCATGGACATAGCAACGCTTGAAACCATATCCTTATGGGAACCAAGACCTTTACATGAGACGAGCGTCACAATCACCCCTCTGCAAGTTCCAGCGAGTACAATGGAGATAGTTGATGAAGACGGAAAGCAATTCCATGAAGGTTCGACTTTCCAAAAAAGGGGCAGAAATATCATGAATCTCCTAGGAAACTTGAAGTGGGGAAAAATAGGCATCACATCACTCTTTTCATTAATGAAGGACGTATGCATGGGAAGGAAAAAGCTAGTGATACTCCCAATCCAAGAGATAATTGCTTCAAAGTTTGTGAATTTCATTTACGATATTGGCTGCCCGGAAAAGAGAGGCGACCCGGGAGCTCCTCTGATTACATGCTATATTGGCACACAAACCATCGAGCACACCCTCCTTGACACGGGTGCAGGGACAAGCCTCATGCCATGGAGCATGTACAAACGGCTTGGCCTAAACAAAATGCAGCCAGTGGAGTGTGGCATTATGTTAGGTGATGGAACCACGAGGAGACCCTTGGGGATTATGAGAAACACAATAGTGTCGATGGATGAAAGGGTGAACATTGCCTATGTGACCGATTTCCTGATAGTGGATACCACACCTATTGATGGAGAAGAGTACCTCATATTGGGTAGACCTTTCCTATCCACTACGGGAGCTGAAATCAATGTCCGCACAGGCATGCTAATGATTACTTATAAGAGGAAAAAGTTCGACTTCTTCATATTCACAAAAGAAGAGAGGGACAAGCTGGCCAATAAAGACTTCAGTGAGAGTTTGTGCTATCGTGACCCTCTGGAGCTGTGGAGATTGAGCCCATACTTATATTCCATGTACACTCCTTGGGACGAAGCACATGTTGTCAGAGCGCTCGACAGGATCACCATAGAAGAGAAGGAGGGCACCTTGGGTGTCAATACATGATGAAAAAAAGAGCAACAAGCCCGGCTGAAGGCTAAAAATTTAGCGCTAGTGGGAGGAAACCCACGTGGTTTGAGATTCTCGAACCTTTTCCCTTTCTATACTTTAGTTTTCTTTTACACAAAAAAACACACACGTACACTTGTGCTTAATAATTTTCTTTTGAGTTTTGATGATGGCATGTGATAGACATGAGAGAGAGGGTTTTAGAAGTTAAGTCAAGGTCATTCAAGAAGTTTGGTGTCAAAAGAACCAATGAAATTGAAAGTTCAAGTTTTGAAGTTTGGAAAACTGAAGAAACAACCCCAACACGGCCGTGGAGACAGACCACGACCATGGTGTGCTTGGCCAAACACGACCGTGGGAATTATTGCATCTTATTGGCCAAAGTTACAAGGTTTTTGCAAGATCAGCCACGACCGTGGCAGGAGGACAAGGCCACGACCGTGGTTTCCCACCACGGCTGTGCAAATTAAAGCACCAAGTTGGCCAAAGTAACAACATTTTTGGATAAATTGCCACGACCGTGGGCTTTAGCCACGACCGTGTTGAAGAGAAATGACCACGACCGTGGCACAGTACCACGACCGTGGCGAGGTCAAACTGGGGCTCTCTTCTTCGACAACACGACTGTGGCACCCGCCACGGCCGTGCTACCCAACCCTGGCCACGACCGTGGCCGAACCCGGTTCAGGAAAAAAAAATATAAGTCATAAGCATCCAAACCCGACCCCCTCTTCATTCTATCATCTTCAAGCTCTTAGAAAATGACCATGGCGGTGGAAAACGACTCCGTGCTCCCCCTTTCACCACCTCCAACCCCCAAAAACACCTCTGTTTGATCCCCAATCCATTCCTTTTCAATCCCCAGCCATCCCTCTACCATTTCCACCATCCAATCTAGCCCAATCGCTACTCCATCTCCATTTCCATCTCCACTCCGCCCTACAACTCCCCTACACAAAACCTCCACGAAAACCCTTCCATTCTCGCCCAAATCCACCACAAATCATATACCCACCATCCATACATCACTATCCTTCCATTCTACCCACAAAACCACATCCACACCACTTTCTCCACAAAAATCTGAAAATCACCACCTTCACCTCCATCTCCACCATGAAAAAGATTGGGAGAGCCATAACCAAGGGGACGAACATCATCACCGGAGGGAAGCGACATTCCAAGAACGCTTCCTCCGAGGTGTCCATGCCATCCCACACACCTTCACCTACCACCTCCACCCACCATTCCCTCCGCCGGTCACAATCGGTGAGCGGATCACACTCCCGCTCATCCGATAGCCACCACATCACAGATGCCACCTACGAGGGAGAGTACGAAGAAGAGGAGGAGTCCATGGGGGTCGACTTGGACGACCTTATTGATTAAATCTAGCCAGCGCCTGCCAAGAAAAATCCAAAAACAAAGACAACGCCATCATCATCGAGGCTGCCTCCAAAGCCCACACCACCCCGCCACTCGACGTCTAGTACGGTGGCGAGGCGTGATGTGCAGCTGCGACCCATGCGGCAACTACATCAAGATGAGGAGCAGTCGTCCCATTGGTACAATCTGGACACCAGCTCAGGGTCGCATTCCTACATGATGGAGGAAGAAGAAGACAACTAGGAGGAAGAGGTAGAGCTTGAGCCAGAAGGAGATGATGTTCTGGCACATCTAGAGGCGGATAGAGAAAAGACCCTGGGCAAAGCACCGATAGGAGTGTCCTATGGTAAAGGACACATGCAAAAGAAGGTTGATCTTATCTACCCTGAGTGCATGACAAGGCGAGTCATCGCCACCAAATATGGGTCTGAGAAGGTAATTGAAGATCTCGGGATCAAGGCAGCAGTAGAACAAAACTTGAAGGCAATAGGGCTGTGGAACATCCTTTTCACTCCCCAGCTAGCCTATGTAGCTTTGACCCAGGAGTTCTTTGCCACTCTCGAGAGGACTAAAGTGAGGGTTTGTGATGCACTCAAATTTGCCATGATGGGCAACATGCACACCCTCACTTCCACTGAGTTGAATGGGATTTTTGCCGCAAGTCCTGAAGAGGCCGTCAAGTTGGATGACGGTTTGTTAGAGAGGGAAAAAGAACTCGATTATGCCTATTTCTGGGAGACAATCACAGGCAGCGGCGTGTACGAGGTAGGAAGATAAAAAACAGCCGCCATAAGCAACCCAATGATGCACTATGTGCAGAAGGTCTTGGCAAACACAATTGTGGGGAGGTATGATAATCAAGGCTCCATTTCACAAAAAGATATGTTTGTCTTGATATTGATGCACCTCAAGAAGCACCTAGACCTTGGTGTTCTATTGATTGATCATATAAAGTCCATACCCTACAAGAGCACAAAACCCTTTGTCATAGGTGGTTTTGTGACTTCGATTGCACTAGCGTTGGGATACGATCTCTCAGGGTTACAAGACACACTTGAGACAGAGTTTGTTGACCTCAACTACTTGTTGCGCTCACACACTATAAAGATGAAGGAAAAGAAGATGATCTATCTTACTACTAGTGTGCCAAACTTCGAGCTTGAGCTGCCATACCACGCGGCGCCTCTTCTATCCGCGTTGGGAGTTCTTTTCAAATTGAAAGAAAAACTTTTGAAATGGCAGCAAGAACGCCCAAGAGAGACGTATACAAGGGGATCCAATGCCGTACACAAAGACATCGTTGAATCTAATGTGCAAGGGTAGGAGCAAGAAGATGCAGAACAAAGGCAACCCCGAAGAACAAGAAGGAGGGATGAGGGGACATCCCAGCTACAACCACCCTCAGGGAATGCCTATGACATGGCCACAATCCAGGCACACCTTGAGAATATTCAGAAGACCCAAAGTGACATGCAGCTTGCCCAGCAGCACATGTGGTATGATCAGCAGCAGATGCACTATCAGATCAACCACTTGTATCAATATCACCACGCCTAGGCAGCAAGAAACCCCGAATGGGGTGCAGATTTTTGGGGTGGTCTAGCTGGGTATCCACAGACTTACCCTCCACCCCAGGACGACTACTGGGGGCACTACTACCAACATCCTCCATCAAGATCAACTTCAGCCTCATCTCCTCCTCCAGATCCTCCGCAGATGCCAGACCAGCCACCACAACCATGACACTTCCCCTATCTCCCCTAAGCTATAGTTTCATGCTGAGGACAACATGATTCTAAAGTTTGGGTGGGTAGGGCGGTATGCACCACTCTATCTCTCATTTTGTCATTTTGATATCACCCCTGCCATCTAGTTTAGTTTTATTGTTTTTGTTCTTTTCATTGCATCTTTGCATGGCATGTAGTTGATTTCTGCATTTTTGTGTAATTTTTCAAAATTTTTGCTCTTTTTCCTATTCCATATCATGCATTGCATTCTCATATAGTTTTTGATAATTCCATGTGCATGTTAAGTAGGATTTGCTGCTTTATGCTTTAAATTCCCTAAAGTAGGTTTAGATGTGATTTAGTGCAAATTGGCACCATTTTGGCCAATTTTGTCCAAATTTTAAGATTTCTTGTCTAAAAAGTATGTTTTGACCCAATCTCTACTGTTTTGAGTAAAAATGATGACCTTTGACTAGTGCAAGTGAAATGTCATGCTTTATTGCTAAGTGGTATCAATGTTTGACTTTTTACATGTGCATCACCTCTCTTAGGACTGTGATTGAATTGGTTGAATTGTGAAATTGAGCAAGCTTTGAACGCTTAGTGTTTGTGGAATTACTTGTTTGATATATCAATTTCATTTTGTTCATTTATGTGGTGTGATATCTTGGATGAAGTGTTGGATTAATTCTCATGCAGGATGTCTTATGTGGGAAATCATACCAATGACCCCTCTTTGACCCGGCTATTCTTCCACCATCTTCATACCCCTCTGCCTCATAAAAAGATGCCAAAGTGCACATATTAGCTGTGGCCACCTCCAAAAGTTTGGGGTGGCCACATATCTATCTCACCACTTCACTCTATCCGCCATTTGCCCTATCTACACCAAGGGCAAGAAAGAAAAGAAAAAGAAAAGCAAAAATAAAATAAAAGGATGCTCCTGTTTAAGAGCATTCAAATAAAGAAAAGATGAGTGTGTAAAAATGCTCCAAAAATGTTACCGCAATCCTTTCTTCCACTTTCATACCTACTGAGCTAGGAAACATCAAACCCAGCTCATTTTGCCCTTTTCCACAGCCACGTGGGTCATTTGGTATGATTTGAAATATAAGACTGAATGCATGAATGTGAAACAACACTCCTAGTCATCCTCGATTAACACTATCATGAAACGGTTTACCCAGAACTTAATGAAAGAGATATGGATAATTTGTATATTCTCTATGCACTATATTTGAAGTTCATGTGCTTTGTGCTCTTTTCATGATTAGATTGTGAAAGAAGGAGAGGAGAGAGGTGAAATGCATGTGATTAGTCATCTTTGATACCATTCAGTAATAATCATCTTTTACATTGCATTTGTCATTTCTTGTTTGTGGAAAATTTGTAGAGAGATTGAGTTAGAGCATACTTGAGGACAAGTATGTTTTAAGTTTGGGGTGGTGATGCAGCCCTATTTTAGGGCTCCATTCTGTGCCATTTGTATTTAAATCACATCTAAACGTGTTAGATTACAAGTGTTTCCCCCTAATATGCTTATCATTGCAAATATGCTTATGGATGATATTTGCACTATTTTCAGGTACTTAAACCATGCTTAGATGGAAGATAGAGAAAGAAGGAGTTCTAGAGTTCCCCCACTCATGGAGGGACCCAAAGAAGGCCCCAAAGTCTCCCTCAACCTACCTAAAATGGTCAATAATCATCCCCAAGAAAAGACATCCAAAAACGACGAAGATTGAAGTGTAATTGAGTGAGGCCAACCTCACCACGGCCGTGGGCACCATGCCACGGTCGTGCCTTTTTTAGCAATGAAGTGCCAAGTTCAACAGGGAAATTCCACAGAATCCCACAGCCGTGGCCACCTACCACGACTATGGCCATTGAAGATACCACGGCCATAGCCATCAGCACGGTCGTGGTCAGTAGAAGAGAACACGGCCGTGGCACCCTGCCACGGTCGTGGGAATTAATTGCCAGAATTTCAGTTGCCAACCGATATTTCCTCCAAGCCACCACGACCGTGGCCAAGTCGCCACGACTGTGGCCGAAGATGATCAAGACGACCATGGCTCCTCCCACGGTCACCTCCACCTCCTCCAAAACGGCCATGTTAAGCCACACGGCCGTGGTGCATGTGACCCACCATAACTGTGGCACTCTGCCACGGCCGTGGCCACCACCATACTTCACTTTTTCACCACTTCCTTTACACCACGACTGTATTCTCCCCCCACGTCCGTTCCCCACTACCCTCACCATGGCCGTGGCACACCCACCACGACCGTGGTGATCACCGACCCTATACAACTTTGCACTGCTTTTCCTAAACTACCCCTACTTACCCTAGTGCTTCCACCACCACCTAGATATACCTGGGTGGCGGCCATAGCACTAGGTTAGACGCCCCTCACAACTGCTACACTACGCCACCCTCCATTCTTGAGTTCCTTGTGCAAATTCCTTGCATTTTGGCTCTCAATCCACCATTTCCACCTACTTTCCACCATGGAAACCTAGTTCCCTAGGTTTTCATCCATAATCCCCTACCATTTCATGCACCCCTGCACCCTTGGAGGAGGGAGGACGTCTACAGCAAGCTTGGAGGTGAAGAAGGAGGCTTCTACATCAAGCTTCATGGAGTCCCTACTTCTTCTACCCCTTTCTTTTCCTGTTTTCTTGATCATGTCTAGCTAAGCCCCCTTGTGGTGGGCCGTTTGGGATTAAAATGTTACTTTGATACCATGTTGGGGGATAAATTCTTGTAATGTACTTAATTCATATCTATGATGATTGCTTCTTGCTTCGATCTCATTTCCCATTTTTGTTGCATGTGGTTTATGCTTTTTGTGTGGATTGCTTGCTTTGAGATGTTTGATGACACTTAGCTTCTAGAAGGAATTGGAGTGTATGTGGCTATCTTAGGATTGGCTCCTAGGTCCAATTAGTGGATCCCTAGCTAGCCCCCTTGTTCCTACATACACATCCTTCCTTCTACAAATGAGTGTGAGATCTAAGTAGCTAGAGTAAGTGAGGGTGAAACAATTGTCGAGGGCATTCTAAAGGCTAGAGTGGCTAGTGGCATGAGGATAAATCCCCTCATCTCCACTCCCATCTCTACCCTCAACCCTCAATTGTCCACTATCACTTACCATAGAAACCTAGATTTGGCCAATCCCATTAGAATTACACCTAACCCTAGTCTTCTACTAGTAGTATAGGGTATGTTCTAATGTCATTGACCTTATTGTTTGGTTTGGTAATCTAGATATGAATTGAGCACCATGCATGTTTAATGAACTCCCTTAACTAAAATCAAAGTGACATTTCCTGAACGGCCCACCCACCTTAATCACTCTTGCTTAAAACCTTAATTGCTCTGTTTGCTTGTTAATGCTAGTTTAGTTCAATTGCTTTAGTTAACTAAGTTAATTGCCTAGCTTTGCTAGCTAGTGTTAATCTAGGTTTGTGATCTAGCTAGTGGTTAATTCAGTTCCTTAGTTGCTCATTGCTTGCTTAGTCTAGTCCATCTTGCCCCGACCTTAGTTTAGCTAGTTTGTCACCTAGATTGCTAGTTCAGTTTTTGATAACTTAGTTTCAATTGTGTCTTTCATACTTGTTCTTTAGTATAATCAAATCATCAAACAACCTTAAAACCCTAAAACCCTAGCTCTGCAAAAGGAACATAGCCCACACCGTCTAACTCTAGTGCCCCCTCTATCTCGGTGGTTTGACCCCACATCTTGCCTTTTGCCTATACTACGACAGTACCCCGTACGCTTGCGGGCGAACTGTTTTAGTTTTAGTGATCGACTCGATTTGGGACCATACAAATTTTGAAAGTGAAGATCCCATCTCCCGTGCCTTCCGACCTCGTGGATTGCACTCGGCCACCCTAGTTGGCCGGTGTTGCAAGCCTCTAGCGGGAGAGCACCAGGCACCTTGCTTGAGTTGTTTTGGACCTAGTTTGAGATTGTTTAAGCTTGGGCTTGTTGTTGGGCTTGAAGACCTTCCTCCTTGCTTGAGTGTGTTGGGCAAGGGAGAGCTTGGTGCCTTGTGTCGGCCATGGTGTGTCGGCCAGGGAAACATATCGGCCAGAGGGTGATGGTGGGTTTGACGGGTTGCCATGTTGGGTGACACACACCCCTCCACCTAGCATCGTTTGTGTCACCCCTTATGGACACTTGGTGCTTGTTGCTAGCAAGGTGGAAAAGGCTATGGACAAGTGTTCTTAGGGAGGATGACATCTTGCTTGTTCCTACCCTTTACCCTCTTCTATATATCTCTCTCTTTTCTCTTTCTTAGGATCTCTTTGCCCCTTAGACATTTTCTCTCCCTTGCTGGCTGAGAATGAGAAGAAGGAAGGAGAGGAGGTGGCCAATATAGATGAAACAATTGTTGCTACTTTCTCCTTGGTGGTAGTCGATACATCCTACCAATTTTCTTCTCTTGTTGGTGGCCGAAGCTTGGAGCTTGGAGTTGTGCTTTTTGAGGGTTACATAACTCCTAACCCTAACTATACTACTTCCTTACCATGTTGCTTTGTTATAGGCTATCTTGATCGGCCATGTTATCTCACTAGATATGTTCTTTCCTTAATGGTCATGTTGCTACCCGATATGCTCTCTAGATCAGGTTGGCCGATATATGTTCCTTAGAATAGGTTGGGCGATATGGGTAGTTACCCTTGTGTTGGCCGATCCTTTGGGTTGTAGAACCTCAAGAAATACCCCTCTCTTGTTTAGTTGAGAGGTGAGCTTAGGGTTTCTTATCCCAAAGAGGTATGGTGGTGTGTCTGTGAGGCAATACCCCTCTCTCTCTTTGGTTTTGAGAGGTGAGCCCATGGCCTAGATGTTTTGGGCGATATGATGAGTTGGTTGGACGATAGGGTGTTGTTCTACCCTGGTTGCCCAATATGCTTGAGGTTGTGCAAAACCCCTCTCACTTGGTTGTTGAGAGGTGAGCCAACACTCTTGGTATCCTTGGGCGATATGGTTTGGATGGTTGTGGTGAGGTTGAGACCTTCTAACTATAGTAACCTGTTATGGTTGGTAAGTGTGGTGACCGATATGTCTTCCCTACCCTAGGGTCAGGGTTTGGATGATATGGTTCGTTGACACCTAGTTGGTCCCTTGGCTGAGATGTGTGTCCTAGAGGAGTTGAGCTCTTAGGTATTATGGCCTTGGCTTGCATGATACCCATGATGGGTGGTGCTGCCCGATACCCCTCTCTTCCCTTGAGTTAGGGTTAGGGGCGATACATTAGGTGGGTGCATCGTTGATCCCTTGGACGCTATGGGGTTTGTGTTGGGCGATAGGGTTGGTTGGTTCCTTGCATGTCATCCTCCTGGATGGTGCTGCCCAAAACTCTATTGTGACGTGTTGCCCGTTATGACGTTAACCATTATGACGCTTGATCTTTACCTTGGGCAATAGAGTGGTGCATCAGGCATTGCACAACGTTGCCCGTCACGGCCTTGAGTCGTTGCCCGACATGGTGTGCTGCATTGCCTGCTGTGACGCGTTACTGAAGGGCATGGCCTGAGACAGTTTTTCCCGTCATGGGGCATTGCATGTTGCGGTGCTCTCCCGGTATGTTTTTGTGACACTTGGGCGATACAGGTTGCTCGCTATGCTGCTGCACGTTATAGCTTGATAGGTGCCTTACCCGATATGGGTGTCAACCCGAGATACGTGTTGATCAATATCCATGTCAGCCCCTTTATATAGTGTTAACCAAGATAGTGATGATCGTTACACCTTTGGTGAGGGTTGATATACCTATAGTGAGGAACGTTGTGGGCTGTGGTACCTTTAAGGGTTGTCCCTTACCCGATATATCTATAGTGAGGGTTGTACCTTGTGTTCGGTTGGTAACCCTAATGCTTGCTATGCTTTGGTATATGAGGCTATTATGCTTGATATGTATAGGAATTCTATGCTTTGATACACTCATCTATGTTGCATGGTTGACTCTCATAATAAATTAAAGGGTTGTTAATGTTCCTTGTACAAGTACCATTATTCCTCTATGATTATGCTAACCATGTAGGTTCCATGTGTATGGACATGAAATCAGGTAATAGCCATAGTGATGGCATGTCAATGATATGATGTGGAATATCAAGGGTTATGATGAACCCGATGATATATGATGGGTGTTACCCATGGGATGGCAATGTGTGCCTTGATGATGGGATTGAGTCCCTGTGATGTTGATCCTTGAGATGGATCTTGATGATTGGAAAGAGGCCAAGTGGTAACATGTAATGTTGGATCCTTGTGATGGATCATGATGATTTTGATGGCTTTGAGAATACGAGAGACGACGTAACACAATATAATGTGTTTTATGCTTATTCATTCTTGTTATAGTTGCATGTTATATAACATGGTTGAATCTTGCAATCCTCTTAAAATGCATTAATTAATTATAGATGAACCTTTCATGTAGTTTTCCCTGGCCATAGATCCATCATCGTTAGGAGTTTGGTGATGGTGAAACAGGTTCTCCCGTAGGTTAACCTGGAGCGCATATTGTTGAATATGCGGGGTGCGCCTATGCCCTAAGTAGTACTGCATGTTTAGAGCATGGTTTCAGGCCCATGGCTCAGTGTGGTTAGAGCATGGTGAACAGGCCCATGGCTCAATGTATGTGATAGAGCATGGTGAACAGGCCCATGGCTCAGTGATGATGGATCATGGTGAATAGGCTTGTGGCTTGATTTTCAAGCATTGATACCTGTACTAAGGTGGGATAGGAAGAGGTTAGCTTGGCCCTGTGTGGCTGAGGCCACTTAAGTATGAGACTTCGGTCCTGCTTGTTGGTTCTTGTGCACTAACCACAAGGAAAATGAGGTCCTGGAATCTGGCTCTCCCATCGACCTTGTATGGCAATCGATTGCGACCAAGCGGTGGCTGGTTTCGATCTGAGTGGTACGAATCACATCCTCGGGGCATAATAAATTGTAATCTAGCTGTATAGTATATATTGCTTAGGGCAAAATATAGAACATTGGTTGAGGCCTTGCTCGTATAGTTGCCCTAGTTATAGCTTGCAGTTAATTACACATTCCTCATATCTTATGATAAATTCTTATATAACTTGTCTTGTCAATCATGTTACATAAGAAAAATCTAGTTATATGCCTCCCAGATATCTTGGTAAGTTGTTAATAAAGTTAGTTCTGCTTAGTATGTTGCTCATATATGATCCACTTATATCAGTTACATGTTCTATCTGTTCTAGCTCTTGTTTGAGGTTTTATAGTTTCGGTAGGGGTTATGTTTCTCGTTGGGACTGTGTGTCTCACCCCGTTGGTTTAAAACCTTTTTAGGTGATCGAGCTAGACATGGTGGTGGTCGTGAGGTTGCGGCCGAGCAACAAGAAGAACAGTAGGAGGCAAGAGGTCAGATATTCTACTGTTGTTGTTGGGTGTTTTGTAGTAGAGTCCTGGAGTCATCCCTGTACTCTCAGGTCCTTGGAGGTGTTTTGACGAGGTTTTACGATGTATAGTTGATGTAGCTTATTTATCCTACTGTTGGCCTGATGTGGCCTATTCTGTATTTAAAACATGTGGTGAACTCTTGTGCTTATGGGATAGCTAGATTCTCTGAGATGTGGACATGTATCAAGTTTATGTATATTTCCTTGCAGGATGTGGATCTAGATGTAATAGTTCCTTTCTTTATCTATTTTCCACAATCAGTTTTAACTAACTCGTGTTTTTGGTAATACAATGTTTATGACAGTTCCACACATTTTTGTGTGGCATTTCATTGTCTGTGTGATAGCGGGATGTCACACAATAGGTTGGTATCATAGCTCTAGGTTCACTGAGACTACAGGGATCTAGGACTAGGTTTGTGTCTGTTCTTGTGATTTTCTCCATATTTTCTCATGATGACTTCTGCCCCCAGCAGAAGATAAAGCTAAAAGATGTCTAGAAATCACGAAGAACATACTGCCGAGAGCAGTGCTGCTGCATTATTTGATGGAGCAAGTATGCAGTCACATGAAGATCGGGTGCCTGAGGTCCCCCAAATCGACCCATACATTCTTGAGAATCCTATCTACCAGCACCTTATGGGACATGTAATGGCTACAATGAATCTTATGGTGCAAAGATTGCCAGTATCTCTGCCAAGAGTACATGATCCCTATGGTGAATCTTCGGGTATTGGGAAGACCTTCGAGCGGCTTCGCCGAGTCGGAGCTTCAGATTATGTTGGTATGGCTGATCCAGCAGATGCTGATCTGTGGCTGACAGGTCTTGAGAAGGCCTTTCGGATCCTCAACATCCCTGAAGCACACAAAGTCAAGCACGCTATCTATCTTCTAAAGGGTAGTGTTGGCCACTGGTGGGCCATCGAATAAGAGAAGTGACCTGGTGAGGTGATATGTTGGGATGTGTTCCAGTGGGAGTTCATGAGTCGATACTTCTTGAAGACCTATCTGGACGAGAAGATCAGCCAGTTCGAGCATCTGTGCCAGGGTTCTCTGAGCATCACCAAGTATGAAGCCAAGTTTATGGACCTTCTGAGGTTTTTTCCTCACATGGCAGTGACAGATGATGAGAGAATCAAACAATTTGAGAAAGGTCTGAGTGTCGAGCTGACGACACCTGCTGCTGCTTTAGAAAATTGGGAGCAGTTTGACACATTTGTGGAATCTATCTGAAGGATTGAATGGTCAGTCAAGGAAAAGAGAGAGACCATGTCCAAGAAAATGCCTGCTAAGTTCTAGAAGTAGAAGTTTGATGTCTTTAAGAAGCTGAGGTTTTCTGCACCTTATGTGATATAGGGTTCTAGTGCACCATCACATTGGTCTCCGAGTGAGGGAAGAGGGCATGGTTTTTCACCATCCAGAGCCTACAACACAGCTTCAGTGGCAGTGACAAGACCATCTAGGCCGCAGTCGAGGAACTCATCATTCTTTCTCTGTGGACAGGTCAGGCATATCAGGTGGAATTGCCCAAGGAGAGACGTCTAAGTGACGTAACAGCCAAAATAGAGTCAACAAGGGTCAGATAGACAACAGTCCAGTGGTAACAGAGGATGAGGATGTGGCCAAGCATCACAAGCTGGATGGTCTGCTCAAGGGAGTAGAGGACGTGGACGACAGCAAGCAATGACTCGATTCTATGCTATGAGTCAGCCGGAGGTGATAGTCAACCCACAAGTAGTTACAGGTCAGATGGAGTTATTTCATTCTAATTTGTCTTCTTCTTGCTTTGTATCTGTTCTGGTTGACCCAGGTGCTATGCACTCTTTTATCGCTTGTAGTATGCTTGATAGCTATCTTTTACCTGTTAGTTGTAAGAAAGAAAGCTTGTTGTTAGAAACCCCTCTTGATGGTTTCTCAATGCTTCGATAAGTGTGTCCATCCTGTGTTCTATCCTTTTTGGGACACAACACATAAGTGGATCTCCTACCACTTGATATGCATGGATTCGATGTAATCCTTGGGATGGATACCCTAGAGAGGTATAAGGTTGTACTGGACTGTGGTTCCAAGCAAGCGATATTTGTTGAGGATGGTGAGAAGTGGATCTTCTAGGGAGCTAGGAAGATTCTTCTGACGTGTTTGATATCAGCTATGGTGGCAGAAAAGTTGTTGCGGCAAGGTTGTAGAACGTTCTTAGCTCATGTTGTGGATATTAAGGCAAAATGTTCGAGTCTTTAGGACGTGACAGTTGTCAGAGATTGACTTTGAGATCAATCTAGTGCCAGGGACACAACCAGTTACTCAGACACCATACATGATGGCTCCAACTGAAATGGCAGAATTGAAGAAGTAGTTGCAGGAGCTACTGGATAAATGTTTCATTAGATTGAGCACATCGCCATGGGGTGCTCCAGTTCTGTTCCTGAAGAAGAAGGATGGATCGATGCAGTTGTGCATAGATTACCAGCAATTGAACAAAGTTACGATCAAGAAAAAGTATCATTTTCCAAGGATAGACGATCTATTTGATCAGTTGTGTGGTGTTACAGTGTTCTCAAAGATCAATCTACGATCTGGATATCATCAGTTGAGGATCAAGGAGGTTGACATACTAAAGTCATCTTTTAAGATGAGGTACGGTCACTTCGAACTTGTGGTTATGCCATTCGGGCTAACCAATGCGCCTGCTACTTTCATGGATCTAATGAACCAGGTGTTCTGACCATTTCTAGATCAATTTTTTGTGGTATTCATAGATGACATCTTGATCTATAGTCAGGATAGTCAAAAACATGAACAACATCTTCGACAAGCATTGATTCTCCCACACCAGCATCGGTTATATGCCAAGTTTAGTAAGTGTGAGTTCTAGTTGAAGGAAGTGACTTTCTTGGGACATGTGATATTGACAGAAGGAGTCAGAGTGGATCCCAAGAAGGTGGAGTCAGTTGCAGAGTGGGAGCAACCGAAGACGCCAACTGAAGTTTGTAGTTTTCTGGGTTTAGCATGATACTACTGGAGATTTATAAAGGACTTCAGTGTAATCGTGTTTCCATTGACGAAGTTGACCAGGAAGGATGTACCTTTTGTTTGGGATGATCGTCGTTAGCAAGCTTTTCAGAACTTGAAGAAAAAGCTGACTAGTGCTCCAGTGTTAGTGCTGCTAGAGCCTAGGAAAGGCTATGTTGTTTTCTGTGATGCTTCCAAGAAAGGCTTAGGATGTGTGCTGATGTAGGAAGATCATGTGGTTTCTTTTGCTTCATGACATCTTAAGAAACATGAGGAGAGTTATCCAATACATGATTTGGAGGTGGCAATGGTGGTCCATGCGTTAAAGATTTGGAGACACTATCTTTACGGGGAGGTGTGTCAGATCTTTACATATCATAAGAACCTGAAGTATATTTTCTCATAGAGTGAGCTAAACATGCGACATCGTCACTGGATGGAGCTAATCAGTGATTATGATTGCACTATAGAGTATCATCCTGGTAAGGTGAATGTGGTAGCTGATGCGCTTAGCAGGAAGTCTTCTTCTCTTCCTACGAAGAAGGCACAGTTGAGTTCTTTGATATGCCATAGGCATGATATGTTCGTCTCTTTGCGACAGATAAATGTAAAGTTGGAAGTATCTTTGTTGGCAGGACTGTTGGCACAGATACAAGTGAAGCCTATGTAAAGGCAGCAGATCAAAGAAGCACAACATGAAGATGCTGTAGTACAGTTGATCAGATCAGAGTTTGGCAGCGAGAAGCGGGACGACTTCCATGAATCTGAGAATGGACTAGTTTGTTATCACAACAGGATGATGGTTCCTGATGTTAATGATATGAGGAAGTTAGTGCTCGAGGAAGTGCACACATCGATGTATGCTATGCATCCATGTATCACCAAGATGTATCATAATATGAAGGATCTGTATTGGTGGCCTAGCTTGAAGAGAGATGTGGCTGAGTTTGTGGCTAGGTGTGTGGTATGCCAGTAGGTTAAGGCTGAGCATCAGAAGTCGGCAGGTACGTTGCATCCCATGCCAATACCATAGTGGAAATGGGATCTTGTAACCATGGATTTCGTAGTTGGTCTACTGAGGACAGCTAGGAATCATGATTCCATTTGGGTGATAGTGGATAGGTTGATGAAGACTGGCCATTTCATACCTGTGAAAATGACATATACATCAGAGAAGCTTGCTCAGGTGTATGTGGATGAGATAGTGCATTTTCACGGTGTGCCTACAATGATAGTCTCTGATAGAGGTCCCCAGTTCATGAGTCATTTTTAGGAACAGTTGCACAGAGTGTTGGGAACACAGTTAAAGTTTAGTACCGCTTTCCACCCACAGACAGATGGACAGTCTGAAAGGACTATTTAGACTTTGCAAGATCTTCTCTGATCTTGTGTTTTGCAGTTCCTAGGAAGTTGGGGCATGCATCTCAGTTTGATAGAGTTCGCCTACAACAACAGTTACCAACGAAGTATTGACATGACACCTTATGAGGATTTATATGGTAAGAAGCGCATATCTCCTTTGTGTTGGTATGAGTCTGGTGAATATCATCTTTTGGGTCCTGAGTTAGTACAATAGATGACAGATAAGATCAAGGTGATACAACAATAGTTGAAAACGGCACAAGATAGACAAAAGTCGTATGCAGATAATCGTCAATGACATCTGGAGTTCTAGGTGGGAGACAAGGTGTATCTCAAGGTCTCTCCAAGGAAAGACGTGCTAAGGTTTGACCATAAAAGCAAGTTGTCTCCCAGGTATATGGGACCATATCTGGTGATAGAACGTATTGGCAAAGTGGCTTACAAGTTAGAGCTACCGCCAGAGTTACACATGTTGCATCTAGTGTTTCATGCCAGTATGTTAAAGAAAAGTCATTCGAGCACAGAGACGGTGATTCAGCCAGTTGAAGTTGAGCTTAATGAAGATGTGACCTACGAGGAAGGTCCAGTGTTGATCCTTGACAGAAGAGTAAAGAAGCTGCCTATAATTCCTAATGAGGCTTAAACTGACCTAAACTCTTGATTCTTGAAACCTAAATTGTTTATTGCCTCAAAATTAGTTGTAGTATTATCTTGTTTGGGTTTTTATACCCCACTGCCATGTTGCATAATCTTTTGCTTAATCTTGCCATAACACTTTTACTAGCATGTAATTAAATGTTCTATTTAATTATAAAGTAGTGGTACTTATGTACAACCACCCATAGAGGGCACGTATATAATCGCCCTAGGGAAATGTTTATAATTCTCCCCATTATATTATAGGTGACTGGGAATGTCTTATTCTCCCCTCACCTAAGGTTAGAGGTCCGGTAGGTGCCTCAACCCTACTTAGTTAGGTAGACATATTAATTTACATGCAAAAACCCTTATTTATTTTGTTATTGGCAAGTTTCATTATAAAAAGCCTCATACTCTTTGATGTTTCATTTTTCAATAAATCTCTAGCCTATTTTACTTGTTACAACTTTCTTGCCACTTTTAGAATAATCTTGTAACAGATACTTTTCTCTCTTTTCCTCTTGCTGGGTGTAAGGAAGGACTTGGTTCTTGTGAAGGTTCTTTGGCATCATCATGGCATTGAGGAAGCCATGTGGGAGCTTGAGGAAGAGATGAGGAGGAAGTATCCCTCCCTTTTCTCTTCGGATTTTGGGGACGAAATCCTTTTGTAGGGGTTTATGGATTGTAAGGATCCTGACCTCCATTTTGGGCTTACCCTATTTGCTTTGCCTAAACATTGTGTTTAGAGGCTTGCCTAATCACCTGAAGTTGTGGTTAGGGTTTGTTTGTGCTTTGTTGAGAGGTTGAGGTGCAACTTGCAATTTACCCAAGTTCTAGGGTTGATGTGCAAGTTTGTCACCTTGAGAGATATCTTTCTCTCTCCTTGCATCCTCTAGGATTGAGAGGATGGGTTGGGGCGCCTTGCTTGAGTTTTTTTGGGCCTCGTTTGAGCTTGTTTAAGCTTGGGCTTATTGTTGGGCTTGAAGCCCTTCCTCCTTGCTTGAGTGTGTTGGGCAAGGGAGAGCTTGGTTCCTTGTGTCGACCATGGTGTGTCGGCCAAGGAGGCGTATCGGCCATAGGGTGATGGAGGGTGTGACGGGGTGCCATGTTGGGCGACACACACCCCTCCACCTAGCATCATTTGTGTCACCCCTTATGGACACTTGGTGCTTGTTGCTAGAAAGGTGGCAAAGGCTATGGACAAGTGTTCTTAGGGAGGACGAAACCTTGCTTGTTCCTACCCTTTACCCTCTTCTATATCTCTCTCTCTTTTCTCTTGCTTGGGATCTCTTTGCCCCTTAGCCGTTTGCTCTCCCTTGCTGGCCGAGAACGAGAAGAAGGAAGGAGAGGAGGTGGCCGATATAGCTACTGTTGTTGTTGATGATTTCTCCTTGGTGGTGGATGACACATCCTACTTCTTTTCTTCTCTTATTGGTCGCCTAAGCTTGGAGCTTGGAGTTGTGCTTAAGGCGGGATACATAACTCCTAACCCTATCTATACTACTTCCTTACCATGTTGCTTTGTTATATGCTATCTTGATCGACCATGTTATCTCACTAGATATGTTCTTACCTTAATGGTCATGTTGCTGCCCGATATGCTACCTAGATCAGGTTGGCCAATATATGTTCCTTAGAATAGGTTAGGTGATATGGGTAGTTACCCTTGTGTTGGCCGATCCTTTGGGTTGTAGAACCTCAAGAAATACCCCTCTCTCATTTAGTTGAGAGGTGAGCTTAGGGTTTCTTATCCCAAAGAGGTATGGTGGTGTATCTGTGAGGAAATACCCCTCTCTCTCTCTTTGGTTTTGAGAGGTGAGCCTGTAGCCTAGATGTTTTGGGTGATATGATGAGTTGGTTGGACGATAGGGTGTTGTTATACCCTATTTTCCCGATATGCTTGAGGTTGTGCAAAACCCCTCTCACTTGGTTGTTGAGAGGTGAGCCAATACTCTTGGTATCCTTAGGTGATATGGTGTGTATGCTTGTGGCGAGGTTGAGATTTTATAACCCTAGTAACCCGTTATGGTTGGTAGGTGTGGTGACCGATATCCCTTCCCTACCCTAGGGTTAAGGTTTGGACGATATGGTTGGTTGACACCTAGTTGGTCCCTTGGCTGAGACGTGTGTCCTGGAGGAGTTGAGCTCTTGGGTGTTATGGCCTTACCTTGCACGATACCCATGATGGATAGTGCTGCCTGATACCCCTCTCTTCCCTTGACTTAGGGTTTGGGGCGATACATTAGGTGGGTGCCTCGTTGATCCCTTGGATGCTATGGGGTTTGTGTTGGGCGATAGGATTGGTTGGTGCCTTGCACATCATCCTCCTGGATGGTGCTGCCCGACACTCTGTTGTGATGCATTGCCTGTTATGACGTTAACTGTTATGACACTTGATCTTTGCCTTGGGAAATAGAGTGGTGCATCAGGTGTTGCACAACGTTGCCCATCAAGGCCTTGAGGCGTTGCCCAACATGGTGTGCTGCATTGCCTGCTGTGACGCGTTGCTGAAGGGCGTGGTCCGACACAATTTTTCCCGTCATGGGGCGTTGCACATTGTGGTGCTTGCCCGGTATGTTGTTGTGATGCTTGGGCGATACAGGTTGCTCTCTATGTTGTTGCACGTTACAGCTTGATAGGTGCCTTACCTGATATGGGTGTCAACCCAAGATACATATTGATCGATATCCATGTCATCCCCTTTATATAGTGTTAACCAAGACAGTGTTGATCGTTACACCTTTGGTGAGGGTTGATATACCTATAGTGAGGAACGTTGTGGGATGTGGTACCTTTGAGGGTTGTCCCTTACCCGATATATCTATAGTGAGGGTTGTACCTTGTGTTCAATTGGTAAACCTAATGCTTGCTATGCTTTGGTATATGAGGCTATTATGCTTGATATGTATAGGAATGCTATGCTTTGATACACTCATATATGTTGCATGGTTGACTCTCATAATAAAGTAAAGGGTTATAAATGTTCCTTGTACAAGTAACATTGTTCCTCTATGATTATGCTAACCATGTAGGTTCCATGTGTATGGATATGAAATTAGGTAATAGCCATACTAATGGCATGGCAATGATATGATGTGGAATATCAAGGGTTATGATGAACCTAATGATATATGATGGGTGTTACCCATGGGATGGGAATGTGTGCCTTGATGATGGGATTGAGTCCCTGTGATGTTGATCCTTGTGAGATGGATCTTGATGGTTGGCAAAAGACCAAGTGGTAACATGTAATGTTGGATCCTTGTGGTGTATCAGGATGATTTTGATGGCTTTGAGAATAAGAGCGATGATATAACACATGATAATGTGTTTTATATTTATTCATTCTTATTATAGTTACGTGTTACATAACTTGGTTGAATCTTGCAATCCGCTTAAAATGCATTAATTAATTACAAATGAACCTTTCATGTAGTTTTCCCTGGCCATAGATCCATCATTGTCAGGAGTTTGGTGATGGTGAAATGGGTTCTCCTACGAGTTAACCCGGAATGCATATTGTTGAATATGTGGGGTGCGCCTAGACCCTAAGTAGTAGTGCATGTTTAGAGCATGGTTTTAGGCGCGTGGCTTAATGTGGTTAGAGCATGGTGAACAAGCCCATGGCTCAGTGATGATGGAGCATGGTGAACATGCCCGTGGCTCAATTTTCTAGTGCCGATACATGTACCAAGGTGGGCTAGGTAGAGGGTAGCCTGACCCTGTGTGGCTGAGACCACTTAAGCATGAGACTGCGGTCCTACTTGTTGGTTCTTGTGCACTGACCATAAGGGAAGTGAGGTCATGGAATCCGGCTCTCCCATTGACCTTGTATGGCAATCGATTGTGACCAAGCGGTGGTTGGTTTGGATCTGAGTGGTACGACTCACTTCCTCAGGGCATAATAAATTGTAATCATGATGTATAGTATACATTGCTTAGGGCAAAACACAGAACATTGGTTGAGGCCTTGCTCGTATAGTTGCCCTAGTTATATCTTGCAATTAATTACACGTTCCTCATATCTTATGATAAGTTCTTATATAACTTGTCTTGTCAATCATGTTCCATAAGAAAATTCTGGTTATATGCCTCCCGGATTTCTCGGTAAGTTGTTAACAAAGTTAGTTCTGCTCAGTATGTTGTTCATATACGATCTACTTATATTAGTTACATGTTCTATCTATTCTAGCTCTCCTTTGAGGTTTTATAGTTTTGGCAGGGGTTATGTTTCTCGTTGGGACTGTGTGTCTTACCCTGTTGGTTTAAAACCTTTTTAGGTGATCGAGCTAGATGTGGTGGTGGTCATGAGGTTGCGACCGAGCAGCAAGAGGAACAGTAGGAGGCAAGAGGTTGGATATGTTGTTATTGTTGTTGGGTGTTTTGTAGTAGAGTCCTAGAGTCATCCCTGTACTCTCAGGTCCTTGGAGGTGTTTTGATGAGGTTTCACGATGTATAGTTTATGTAGCTTGTTTATCCTGCTGTTGGCCTGATGTGGCCTATTCTTTATTTAAAATTGGTGGTGAACTCTTGTGCTTATGGGACAGCTAGATCCTATGAGATGTGGACATGTATCAAGTTTATGTATATTTCCTTATAGGATGCGAATCTGGATGTAATAGTTCCTTTCTTTTTCTATTTTCCACAATCAGTTTTAATAAACCTATGTTTTTGGTAATATGATGTTTATGACGGTTCCACACGTTTTTGCGTGGCATTTCTTTGTCTCTGTGATAGCGGGATGTCACATGAAACTTTTATGGATCTAATGAATAGGGTGTTCAAACCTTATCCTGATTAGTGTGTGGTCATGTTCATATATAACATCCTGATATATTCTAAGGACAATCAACAACATGAGCAACACCTTCGCCAGGCGTTGACATTGTTGAGGAAGCACAAACTATATGCTAAGTTCAACAAGTGCAAGTTCTGGTTGTTGGAAATATCTTTTCTGGGACATGTCATATCTACTAAGGGTGTTTGTGTAGACCCTAAGAAGGTGGAGTTTGTTTTAGAATGGGAACAACCCAAGACACCAATAGAGATATGCATTTTCCTAGGTTTGGAAGGCTACTACAGGAGGTTCATCAAGGACTTTAGTTCTGTAGTGTTACCCTTAACTAGGTTAACTAGGAAGGATGTTCCCTTTGCTTGGAATGACATGTCTCAATGTTGTTTCCAAAATTTGAAAGAAAAGTTGACAAGTGCACCAGTGTTAGTGCTGTTAGATCAAGGGAAAGGCTACATTGTCTTTTGTGGTGCTTCAAAGAATGGCTTGGAATGTGTGTTGATACATGATAAGAATGTAATTTCTTTTGCATCACGACAACTCAAGAATGACAAGGATAACTATCCAACACATGACTTAGATCTTGCAATAGTGGTTCACACTTTAAAGATCTAGAGACACTACATTTAAGGAGAGAAGTGTCAGATCTTCACCGAACACAAGAACCTATAGTATATCTTTTCGAAACAAGAGTTGAATATGAGGTAGAGGAGATAGATGGAGCCAATTAAAGATTATGGTTTCACAATAGACTACCATCCTATAAAGGTGAATGTGGTAGCTGATGCATTAAGAAGGAAGTTGTATTCATCATCAATGGTAGACAATGCACAATTATATTCCTTGGTGTGCCATAAGAGAGATATGCTAGTGTCTCTTCATAAGATGAATGTATAGTTGGAAGTTTCTATGCTTGAAGGTTTGTTGGCACAGTTATAGGTTAAACCTATCTTGAGACAAGAGATTCATGATGCACAACATAATGATACTATGATACAAAATATCCAATCAAGGATTGGAAGTGAAAAGTATGATGGTTTCCATGAGGCAGATGATGGTACAGTTTGTTACCACAATAGGATAGTAGTTCCTAATGTTGATGGGTTGAGGAAGATAGTAATTGAGGAGGCTCACTCCTCAATGTATGCAATGCATCTTGGAGTACCAAGATGTACCACAACCTAAAGTACTTGCATTGGTGGCTAGGTCTAAAGCGTGATGTGGAAGAATTTATTACTAGATGTTCAACTTGTCAATAGGTGAAGGCTGAGCACTAGAAGCCTGCAAGGACATTACAACCCTTGACAATACCAAAGTGGAAATGGGATCATATTACTATGGATTTTGTGATTGGTCTTCCTAGGATAGCGAAGGGTCATGATTCCATATGGATGATAGTAGACAGATTGACTAAGTCAGCTCACTTTCTGCCAGTCAAGACAACATTTACAATAGAGAAGTTGGAACAAGTATATGTTGATGAGATAGTCTGTCTGCATGGCTTTGTAGTAACTATAGTTTCTAACAAAGGACCACAATTTGCAAGTCAATTTTGGGAATGTCTGTATTCGATAATGGGAACACAACAGAGGTTCAATACAACTTTTCATCCACAAAAAGATGGCCAGTCTGAAAGGACTATTTAGATTTTAGAAGATCTTCTGAGGGCTTCTGTGTTGCAATTTCTTGAGAGTTGGGATATACACCTGAGTCTAATAGATTTTTCCTATGATAATAGATATCATAAAAGCATATATATGGCTCCTCATGAGTCCATGTATGGGAGATGATGTCGGTCTCCTCTTTGCTGGTACGAGACAGGTGAATATCAACTTTTGGGTCCTGAGCTAGTACAACAGACTACAAAAAAAATTAAAGTGATATAACAATAGTTGAAAGCAGCCCAGGACATGTAGAAATCTTATGCAAATAATCGATGCAAACCACTTGAGTTCTAAGTGGGAGACATAGTGTATCTCAAGGTTTCTCCTTGGAAAGGTGTATTGAGATTTGGAAAGAAGGGTAAGATGGATCCGAGATTTATGGGACCATATCCTATCTTAGCTCATGTTGGAAAGGTAGAATACAAGTTGGAGCTACCACCAAAGCTACACATGTTACATAATGTCTTCCATATTTCCATGTTGAGAAAATTCCATCCAAATACAGAGCAGAAAATCCAACCAATAGAGGTTGAATTAGATGAAGATATATCCTATGTTGAGGGTCATGTGTTAATCCTAGATAGAAGAGTGAAAAAGTTGAAGAAGAAATATATAGTGCTAGTCAAGATTTTTTGGCATCATTATGGTGTAGAGGAAGCCACATGGGAGCTAGAGTATGAGATGTGTAGGAAGTACCCATCTCTCTTTGTGTAGGATTTCGGGGGCAAAATCCTTATTAGGGGTTTATAGCTGCAAGGCCCCTAACTTTGTTTAAAGTGTTGAACAAGCTTAATTACCATAATTGAATTCTTAGAACCTTAAACAAACCTTTTTATATGCTTTGGTATCATAAGACATCTTAAGTTTCAAAATTGGTCCAATTTGGACATTGTTTGAGCAACTTATACAATTTTATGTACATTTTAGACTTTACTGCAACTTACCCAATTGGGAGGTTTTATTTGCAATATTTCACATCAATTATGTTTCTTAGATGTGTTTTTATCATTATTGATCTATTTGAGCCATGGGGTGCTCAATTATACATTGGTTTGATGGAGATTCCTTTCTATGTTGAATTAGGGTTTACCCCCCCCAATGGCTAGGCCACCTTCAAGACCAACAAATGATGGTTCTGCTTTTAGGTAAGAAACCATAAGTCATAATCTGGTGGTAACAACTGGTGGTAACCCCTAAATGGTCAGGTGGTCGATCGTTCATGCTGGTTTGGTTCACTTGAACCGGTGGTTCAGTTATATGGTGATAAATCGATGGTTCAACCCCTTTTTGAACTAAAGCATGAACAAATAAAGGGTACCTTCAACCAACAAGCTATTTGACACGCGTAAACCATGCGTGCAAATGCAAGTATATGTATCAATGTAATATAGGCCTTGTGAGGCCCGAGTCGAGCTCAGGGAAATGTGAATTTTAGTAGACTACTACTAACTGGTTTCGATCAGCTAAATCGATTAAAAGAATTTGAGAGTTGTTGTAAAATAAAAGAAAATAAAATAAAATAGAGCAATCAATTAAGGTTTTAGTGTAATCAATTCAAATGGAGATCTTTAGGATTGCGGTTTCACCGTGGGTTTTCATTGTATGAATTTCCATATAGCTACTCAAGTTCATCTCTCAATCTGGGTAGTGGCCTGTAGTCAGAATTGTCCATTGTCGTGGTACAATTCACTACCTAAGTCTAGGTCGGTTCCACCGTCGTAGTAACCTATACCCTAAACTAGGTGCATTAGAATCGACCTCTGGGTTTCCACCATTAACCGTACATCACCTTGTTCAAGGGATTTGTTAATTAATGTGAATTTCGTCTCTTTTCAACCATTAATTCTTCTTTCAAAGTAATTAAAGGCATTATATTATCATTATGTTGATTAATCATAACAATATAATTGAGAAAACAAAATCATACCACAGATTTAGGAGACAAATTATGAATTACTATGATAAAAGCGTCATACAATGCTTCCTCGGGCTACTCCCGGTCCTAAAGATTAAGGGGATTAGCCCCGCATGGTTGACAATAGAAAATACATAGGAGTAGAGAAGAAAAACATGGGAAACATGGAGCAAACTCGTGTAACCCCTGATACAAAGGTGTTCCTGGAGATCCTCCTCGAGAAACGTGCGTTTTGTAGTCTTCCGGCAGCAAAATCGCCCGTCGAAGGTGCCCAGATCGCTCAGTTGACGGCCTTCGTCTCTTGTCTCCTCTCTCTCTCCCTCCTTCTTGGATGTTGTGCAACACAATATGAGATCCCCCTAGGGCCGGCCGTGCTCTTCTTAGGTCATAGGACCACTTTACGGCTTCGAGAAAGCTCAACCGTCGGATTAAAACGCTCCGTTTTAGTGCTGAAAATCGCAAAATCCTAACGTTGTCGATAGTATCGACCCCCGGGTCGATGGTATCGACCATGATACAGGTTTTTCCTTCCAAGATCTCATTTTGGGGTTGCTTTCTGATAAAATGTCGATACTATCGACACCAGTGTCGATAGTATCGACTCTGGACAATGCAAAAGTGCCTGAAAAAGTGCCGAAACATGTGTATAAGTCCGGGGATTATATAAAATCATATAAATATGATAAAAGAAGTATAATTTGGTGCAAAATGAGTTTAAAGGCCAACTATAGTGATTTATGCAAATATAATCAAGAAAATGACAAATAAATGCATAAAACAGATATAAAATAAGCCTATAAAAGTGACTCAAAACCCATGCATCAAACTCCCCTAAGCTTAAACCTTGCTCGTCCTCGAGCAAAAAAACTTTGGATCTGGTTGAGATAAGTCAGCAATAGGACATAAATACATGAAATGAATCTACATCATCCCCACTTTCTTTCCACAAACCGGCCCTCATTGACCACTGAACACTAACTGCCATCCAGGCGACCAAAGACCTATGTAAAAGATGTCTGTCCCCCAATCAGTGAAACACTATCAATTAAAGCAGTTAATATGATAAACTCATTTGGTCCATACTTGATGCATCTTGTGATCTCCTATCTACGTTGCTCATTTCCTAACTACCATCTAAATGGAAGCAGATCTCCTGATATTAATGATTGAGGAGAATATCATGGGTGGCCTACCGATTAGAGCAACGGGTGGATGAGATAGGTGGTTGTGGAAGAGATGGAAGCGCATAATAGTCAATCATGCAATACAAAAATTAATGACCTATCATGATGCAAAATGCAAGTGAAAATGTCCTAATGCTATATTTTTGGTGGAATGATGCATGCACTATCATTCCGTCTCAAGGTGAGATGGGATATCTAAGAAAACTACACCATGTGCTTATTCTTCTTAGTTCTCAAGTGAGAACATGTTCCTTTCTCCCTCTTCTTCTTTGTTACTTCTCAATTCTTTTTTTCTTCTCTTTTTTTCAATTTTTCTTCAATTTTTTTTCAAGCCCTTATTTTCATAGATGACAATGAATTATTTGTCGGGCTCACTTCTTGTTACATAAATTACACATTTGAAGCATTCTATTTGGAGGGTATGGATCAAGCTCACCACCTTTAATGTTTTCAGAGTAACATAAGATACATGGTGTACAATATGCTCGAAAGATGCAAATGCAACTACATAATGATAGTTATGCAATTAAATGACACGCACCTAAGGATAATGTGCATGTATAACTACTCTATCCTTTTTTTCATTTTCATGCAAGCCCAAAAAAAAAGTGAAAATAGATATAATGCAAGACCTATCTACAGATGCAATCAAAAAGTGAAAGACAATAATGTGCTCCCATTTCTTATGGTGGAGTGTGAATGAAATTGCGGTGGATCAGATCACAAGACTAATTGACAGAACCTTCCAAAAATATCATATGTCCCTCTCTAAAGACCTGTGTACAGGGTAACTGAAGGATTTCTCTCTTAAACTTTAGTCTAAGGTCACGTTAGCGTTTGGTAGGTTTGGGCTCAAACATCCTTGCCAATCACTTTTCCTTGGACAATAAAGATGGTCATTCATGTCCCCATGTCCTGAAGCTGACTCACCCAAGCACTTCCTCAGTTATGCAACTCAATTACTGTAACACCCCTGACCTGGGTTATGAACTAACCCTAGGTGTTTTTCTTAAAATTAGGATTAGAGGCTTGTGGTTAACCCTTTATATGTCATTAAAGCTTTAGAAGAATCTATATTTTCATTTCTGCCCTTTTTGAACAATGTTGTAAGATTATTTTGTTTAATAGGGACCTATGTGAAAATTACCCAATTAGAGGGGTTAACTTGCAAATTGCACATGTTAATATGTTCATATGATAATGAGACATCATAATAATGAATATTATGTGGTGATATGGATTCCCCAAGCTTGGACACCAAAATATAGCTTGTAGAGCAATCCTTGTACTTTAAAACCTAGCTTTGGTGTAAAGTGCAATTTACCCAAAAAATAGGGTGCAACATGTAAAATATACCCTCTATAGTACCTCTCATGCATTTTAGCATCAAGTGGAGTAAAGAAAATGAGGGGGCGCCTCATTTGAGTAACCATATAAGAAGGATAATCATTGTAATTGAATAATCAAGATGTATGCAAAATGACCCTTATATATGTATAACTTAATAAAGTGTTTGGCTTCTTTTCCTCTAAACCAAGGTTGAGAGATAAGTTTGCATGTTATGAGAAGAGAGGAGCGTGGCAAAGAAGTAGGAGAGGGGCGTGGAGGATATAGATGTAAAAGAAAAGAAGTATTTATCATTGCCTTGGAAATATGCCCAAAAATATATAAGCAAGCTCTTTCCACAATCAAGGGATCATTCCCTTCATTTCCTCTTCTCATCCTTTTGCTTTGGGCCGACTAAGGAGGAGGTTAGGAGCAGAGGAGGACGACCAAGTTGATCTAGGTAAGTTTGGTCATCTTCTAGCTCGGATTCATGGAGGAAATTCCATTACAAGGTTGGTTTGCTAGTATTCCTTACACAACTCTTGCTTCTAGCCATCTTCTCCATCCAATTCTTGAAGAAAGGACCATGGACGACCCCTGTAGCTCAAGACACCATTAAAGCTACGAATCTTGGAGCTCTAGATCAGTTTCTAAGGCGGGTTTTATAACTCTAAACCCTTAAACTTTGTTATGCATCTTTCTTTCTTGCAAAAGTAGTTTGTTCTTCTTTCCCCCATCCTTCCTTGCTTTCTTGCAACTAAAACCATGAAGAACAGACCTGGATCTGGAGGTAGAAGAAGGGGTCGTGAATACCAATGTTACTTTAGCAAACGGTCTTGCACCCCTTGGCCAAACGGTTTGCAAAACCGTTTGGGGGGTTTGCAAAACCGTTTGAAGGGCAAAATGTTTCACAAGGTCGGTTGGAGAAAATGGTCTCCAAGACCATTTTGTTGAGTTGACCAAGGGTTGACCGTTTGTGATTCCTGTTCATAATTATGTTATTTGATAACCCTCCATATTTGAGGGATTAACTCCAAAGGAATCGTGAGTTGAAGTCAAATCAATTAGGTAAATCTAATTGGATTAAGTGCTGATTTTCAACCTGATTAACTTGACCTTTTTGGGAAAACGGTTTAAAAACCATTTTATTGCGTTGACCAAGGGTTTACCGTTTGGGATTCCTGTTCATAATTATGTTATTTGATAACCCTCCAAATTTGAGGGATTAACTCCAAAGGAATCGTGCGTTGAAGGCAAATCAATTAGGTAAATCTAATTGAATTAAGTGCTGATTTTCAACCTGATTAACTTGACCTTTTTTGGCAAACGGTTTCAAAACCATTTGAGTGCGTTGACCAAGGGTTTACCGTTTGAGATTCCTGTTCATAATTATTTTAGTTGATAACCCTCCACATTTGAGGGATTAACACCAAAGGAATCGTGATTTGAAGGCAAATCAATTAGGTAAATCTAATTTGATTAAGTGCTGATTTTCAACCTGATTAACTTGACCTTTTTGGGAAAACGATTTCAAAACCGTTTGAGTGCGTTGACCAAGGGTTGACCGTTTGGGATTTATGTTCATAATTATGTTAGTTAATAACCCACCAAATTTGATAGGTTAATTCCAAAGGAATCATGAGTTGAAGGCTAATAAATTAGGTAAACCCTAATTGGATTAAGTGCTGAGTTTCAACTTGATTGATTTGACTTTTGGGGTATTCTTGCCCAAACGGTTTCAAAACCGTTTGGGGATCACCCAAACGGTCTCAAGACCGTTTGGGGGTCACCCAAGACCGTTTTGAGGTCTAGGGTTGGATATGGTTAAGTGTTTGAAGGACAACAGATATGGTGTTAACCCTAATCGGCTAAGTGTTGGTTTTGCATTGAAATGAGTTGATTGTTTTGGGTTGATTGACCCAAACGGTTTCAAAACCATTTGGGGATCACCCAAACGGTCTCAAGACTGTTTGGGGATCACCCAAGACAGTTTGGAGGTCTGGGGTTAAGTATAGTTGACCAATTGAAGGTCCAAAGGTACCCAATTACAAAGCAATCAATTGTTGTTGTGATGATCAACTCAATAGCTCAAACCCTAATGATTTGTCACTAGAATCCAAGGGTTGGGTGATCCAAATGGTCTCAAGACCGTTTGGAACTCATCCAAATGGTCTCAAGACCGTTTGGAGGTCACCCAAGACCGTTTGGAGGTCTATGGGTTAGTATGGTTAAGCAATTGATGATCCAATGATACTAAGTTGGAGTGTAATCAATTGTTGTTTTGGTGATCAATCCAATGATCCAAACCTTAATTGGTTGACTTGGATTTTGATGATTTGATGGGAAAACGGTCTCAAGACCGTTTGGAGGTCATCCAAATTATCCCTAGACCGTTTGGGGTCAGGTAATGTCCAAATTGAATGATGGTTCAATGGCTTCAAATCAATTAGACCCACATTGAAATATGTTGAAGGGTTATTGATTCCAAACCCTAATTCAATTGATTTAAACCGTAATTGATGGTCAATTGAGGGTCAAATCAGTTGAAGGTTGACCTATTAAACTCAATTGAGGTATGAGTATAGGTCCAATTGATGATTGGTTCCATGAATTCAATGATTGAAGTAATCAACATTGGAAACCCTAATTCAATTGGATACCTTATGTAATGGAGGTCCAATGTGATTGAATCCTTGGCAATTAAGATGATGAATGTTCTATTGATCCAATGATGATTAGTAATGACAAACAATGAAGGCACAAAGGTTGAAACCCTAATAGTACCTAAGTGACTAGTACCAATTAAAGGGAGTATTCTTAATTGTTTATAGGATTAATAGCTTGATACACTATGTTAACCATAGTAGTATTTACTTGATTGAAGGGTTGATGTGACCTAATCAAGTTGAAAGAATGAAAGATTAGAATACATATATATATATATGAATATGAATCATGTAATGATCTTCTGTAGCACAACCATGTAAGGGAGCACGGACGTGGTAGCCTTAACTTGCACGACCGTGCAAGGGAGAACGACCGTGGTAACCTTACTTTGCACGACCGTGCAAGGTGGCACGGCCGTGGTGTCCTATAAATAAATTGAAAAGAATTGGTATTGTACTGAGATTGTTATATATGCATATCTTCAATTATATTAGTCATGCAGGTTGTTAGCAAGAGGTAATTATAGCCAAGTAAGAGTTATGATGTCATACTCCTTGAAAAAAATTATAAGCTTTTAGAGTAATGATATGTGAAAAGTATATACATTGCTTCAATTAAGGTCATGTTGTTAGATGACTTGATGCTTATATGTCACTTGGTAGCAAGTGTTATGATAATCTGAGGGTAATGTGATGCTATGTGAATAGTAAACCCTAATCTAGGGTAATGTGATGGTATGTGAATAGTAAACCCTAATCTAGGGAGATGTGATGATATGAACAAGTAACCCTAATTCTGAGTTATGTTTTTAAGCATGAAACTCCATGATTGAGAAATGAGATAGGAATCACTATTCTTAATCTAGTTAAGAGGTCGAATAACTCTTTTTGGATTAAATGAGAATCCTAACCCTAGAAACCAGCCGTGGTATTATGACACGGTCGTAGTGAGTCCTTTGTTTCACGACCGTGCAAGGTAGCACGACCGTGGTATCACATATATATAACTTGAGAAGAACATGTATTGTGCTGTTATGATACAATATGCATGTTATTAGTAAATATTGATCATGCAGGTTTTCATAAAGAGGTGATCATATCTAGGTAAGGATTATGATATCTTATGTATTGAAATTACTTTACATGCTTCAAGTATAATGATATGCTATGATACCTAGTGAATGGTAAATTATGAGTTCAAGTACCTAGATTCTATAATCATGATGATAAATTTAGAAATGTACTTGATAAGTTGAGGAATTGAGATCCTAACACTTTGTGAGAAAAAGTATGGCTACAGGCCATGACTCCTCAATAATAATGTCAGACATTAGATATATGATCTAAGTCTGAAGAGAGTTAGTGTTGTAATAATGGTTTTATAGTAAATAAATGCCATACATGTTCTTCTATTTCTTAAAAGATAAATGACGTATGGGTTTATCAAATTATAGTTGTATTGCTTTAATAGGAAGAATGGTTTAATCTGTTAAACATTGTTTTAACTACTCCCAAACAAATATAACTTCTTTGTGTACATTTATTCTCTTAAGATGCAATAATTATGTTTCTGGCGAAGAGTTATATCTTTCACTGGGACAATTTTATAATTGTCTCACCCCGTGGGAAACATATTTTTAGGTGGACGTGGGCGAGGAGGCAGAAATCCTTCAATAGGTGAAGGGCATCATCAATAGTACCAGGGATAGCAGTGAAGTTTCAGGTGGAGACACTGACTGTTATGCCAAGTATAGATATAGTTAGAGTCCTATGTGTCGTCTCTGTACTCTCAGGTCCTCGGAGTAATAGTTAGTGCTTTCGAGTTTTGGTCCAGTACCTCGAGATTTCTATATCTTGCCTTATATAGTTAACATGGTAGTTGATGATTGTAATCTCGAGATACGACCTTACAGAGATGTACTGATGGATCAGTTTGTAAATAACTTATCATGTTGCTTTATGAAAAAGATTCACCATTTAAAGATCTCTTCACAAAAAGTTTTAATTTTTAGTGATTTTTGGTAATCCGCTGCTTAGTGAATGCTTCCGCATTAGTTACTCTTGTTTTCTCGAGATAGATGTTACACTTAGTGGTATCAGAGCTCTAGGTTCATTGAGTCTACAGAGACATAGGACTAAGGTTGTTGAGTCTGTTTTAAGTGTTTTCCAGATTATCTGATAGTATCTTCTGCTCTCATAGGAGGAGAAGAACTTGAAGATGTCTGGACCACATGAAGAGCATGGTGCTGAGGGCAGTACTGCTGCACCACGAGGAGGTGCAGGAGACCAGAATAGGGAGGGGCCTGTACCTGAACAGCCCCAGATTGACCCAGCTGAGATAGAAAACCTAGCTCTCCATGCTTTATTTGATAAATTCCTAACAGCCATAACACACATAGCAGATAGGGTGCCACCATCTGCAGCTAGGGCACCAGCCCATCAGGAAGGTTATGGAACCGACAAGACTTTTGAGAGACTTCGCCGGGTGGGAGCCATAGACTATGCTGGTACATCTGACCCAGCAGATGCTGATCTATGGTTGATAGAGCTGGAAAAGGCTTTTAGGATCCTTGATATTCCTGAAGCTGAAAAGGTAAAACATGCAGTATACCTCCTAAAAGGGAGTGCTGGTAATTGGTGGATGATAGAGGAAGATAAGAGACCAGGAGAAGAAATAGGATGGGAGGTATTCCGACGAGAATTCGTCAATAGATACTTCCCTAAGACGTATCTAGATGAGAAGATCTCTCAATTTGATAAGATCACACAAGGACATATGAACGTTAGCGAATATGAAGCTAAGTTCCTGGAGTTGCTGCGGTTTTGTCCGCAGATGGCAGTTAGTGATGAAGAAAGAATTCAGCATTTTGAAAAGGGATTGAACGCTGAACTAGCCACTCCTGTGTCTGCCTTAGAGAATAGAGAAAGCTTTGCCACCTTTGTGGAGTCAGTAAGAAGGATAGAGAGGTAAGAAATCGAGAAACAACAGACAAGTAGTAAGAAGATGTACACCCAACCTCAAGATCAAAGGCCTGAAAGTTTTAAGAAGCCAAGATTTTCTATACCGACAGCAATATCAGGATTTCCTACCCAGACACAATGGATGTCAAGTGGAAGTAGGGATCATAGTAGTATACCAAGAAGACCCTCCGACATAGCATCAACATCGGTAACTGGATCGTATAGACACTTTGCACCCAGGATCTGTTACCAATGTAGACAACCAGGACATCTGGCAAAGGATTGTCTAGACAGGAATACAATAATGACTCAACCTCAAGGATAAAGTCTGCAAGGCTCACAAGGGGGGCAATATAATAATAGAGGACGTGGACAGACGTCCCAGACAGGTCAGATGAAATAAATTTTGTTTTGATATTTCATATCAGGATTCTATGTGTTAAAGATATGAAAATTAGTTGTTTTTGAATTCCTTTGACTAAGTCCTAGAAGGACACAAGGGAGATAAGAACTTATATCTTACTCAGTATTCTTTAAAAAATTTATAATCTCCCTTAATTGTGTATTAAAATATGAGATATAAATGTGATACCTGAAGAATAATCTAGTATGGTAAATCCTGTGTGTATAATGATATGAAAAGTGAGGAATATGATGATAAGTAAAATACATACTACCTAATCTCAATACTTATATACCCTGGACAGGTATATGGTTATTGTAGATAAGGCAAGTATGAAACTCTTAGATTGTTATCTTTTTTATTACTCTGATCAGATGATTATTCTGAAACAATCTAGAGAGTATAAGGAAATTAATGAGAAAAGCTAAGTGAAACTTCTAAATAAACATACTCAGTGAATCTTCTTAGTAATACTTAGTGAATATACTTAGTGAACACACTCAGTGAATTTCCTCAGTGAACACTTAGTGAACTTTCTTAGTGAATACTTAGTGAACTTCCTCAGTGAATATACTTTGTGAATATACTCAGTGAATTTCCTTAGTGAATACTTAGTAAATATACTCAGTGAACTTCCTCAGTGAATACTTAGTGAATATACTCAGTAAATTTCCTCAGTGAATACTTAGTGAACATACTTAGTGAACATACTCAATGAATTTCCTCAGTGAATACTTAGTGAACATACTTAGTGAGCATACTTAGTGAACATACTTACTGATCCAAACTTGATACTATTAACATGGGTGTCGATAGTATCGACCTTAACATTCTGCACACTTCAAAACACGAGTTAGGGTACCATTTTTACAAAAATTATCAAAACCTAAGCAAAAACTAAGTACATAAATATAAAAGAACATAACCAAACATAAAAATGAATCGAAAGTTGGGTTTCCTCCCAACAAGCACCCTTGTTTAATGTCCTAGGCTTGACATAAAGATACCTTTAACTTGGGTTTTCAAGAGATGTCTCCAATGAGTCATGTGGTCATTTGAATTTAACTCTATCATCACCAATCCCAAGTGTCAAGTAACCTCGCCCAATGGCAGCGATTACATCAGCCGTAGCTTGGAACAACCTTCCCAATAGCATCTCACCTCCTTCCAACTCATGCATGTCCATGACCACAAAGTCAACATGGAAGATGAATTTGTCGACCTTGACTAGCACATCCTCGCATATACCTTGTGACTTCACAATGGATCCATCCGCCAACTCAATTGTCATAGAAGTTTGTGTTGGCTTCTTCAATCCCAACTTTTGAAAAGTGGCAAGTGGCATAAGATTAATGCTTGCCCCTGAGTCACACTGTGCTTGTGGAAAATGCCGGCTGCCTATGGAACATGGGATGTAGAAACATCCTGGATCTTTCCTCTTCCTTGGTAGCCGTCCTTGGATTATAGAACTCACTTTTTCATCAACAACACAAATGTTAGTGTCTTTTATCCACCTTTTCTTGGTGATTATGTCCTTGATAAACCTTCCATATGCTCGAATCTGTTCTATCATTTCCACTAACGGAATATTAATATGGAGCTTCCTAAACATCTCCAAGAATTTCTTGTAATGTTCTTTCTTCAGCCTCAGACTGTCCGGGAAAGGCACGTTTGGGTCCTTCGCTCGCTTGTGTGGTGGCACATATGGAACTTTAGGGGTCTCCTCCCCTAATCTTGCTTCAACGCCACCTTCTAGGATAAAATTTGACACATCATCCGTGGATGGCATGACTTGTGGCTGCTCCCCTCTCTCAGTGACTATAGCTTCACCATGACACATGGCCTTCACCTGCTCCTCTTGCCTAGGTGTGGGCGCGGCCGCGATGTGCTCTTGGCGGATTTTTCTGAATGGACAACATCCGCCCGGTAGTCCATAATGACTGCGAGGATACAGTATTCTTGGTGTAGACTGCGTATCAAAAATCATTTTGCTTTTGTCCTGGACCTCCACCACCGGGGGCTCTGCCTCAGAAATCACAGATATATATTTCACTTGATGATGTTCTTGAACAACATCTGCATTCCCATCCTGTCTTTGTTGATTTGTATGCTTCATGGCCGCCACTTCATTGGAAATTTGGGTCACAGTCGTCTCTAGTGCCCTCATTTGTGCTCCATGACTTTGCAATGTCTGCCCAAATTTATTCAAAATCTCGCCCTGAGACTGTAACTGCTTGGCGAATGTACTCATCATCTCTTGATTTTGTTTCACCACTTGGCTAAGCAATTCATTGTTCTTTTCCTCTAGGCTAGGCTGTAGCTTTTGAAAATTTTGTTCCTTCCTCCAATCATAATTGTTATTTCTATATCCCTGTTGATGCATATACTTTGCATGTGCTTCATCATCAGACCCATTGTCCTCTTTCTCTAGGAGCTTCTTGGCTATAAGATCCAACTTGTCATTAAGTGCTTTGATGGACCTTGCTTCATGTGTAATGCCAACCTGCTCGGGTGCATCTCTTTCACCCCAAGACTGCTTTTTGGACATGTTCCTTAGAATCTCCCAACACCTTGTGCCTGTGTTGTTCAAAAAGAAACCAGAACCTGCTGATTCCAAATTGCTCCTATCATGTTCATTTAGGGCGAAGTAGAAAATTTTAGCTTACTTCTCCTTGTCTAAGACGTGATGTGGACACTTCCTCAGCATGATCTAGAAGCGCTCCCAAGTTTCAGAGTATGTTTCACCGGCTCGCTGGCTAAAGTTGTGTATCTTCCTCATTAGATTGTTTGTCTTTTTAGGTGAGAAGAACCTCTCAAAGAACAGCTCAACCATGTGATCCCAAGATTCAATGTACTCATCATCCAGATTGTGCAGCCATTCCCAAACATTGCCCGCTAAAGAACTGGGAAAAAGTTTCAGGTAGAGTGTCTCTTGCGGGAACCTGTCAATCTTTATCATATCACAATTTTCCACGAACGTGCTGATGTGGGTCACCGAATCCTCATTTTTAAGTCCATGGAAAGCCTGTGATTTGACCAAATGAATAAGCCCTGGATCAATCTTGTAACTGGGTATGTTGATAGCTTGTTTCTTGATTGGCCCCTTCTACGCAGAAGAAGAAGAAGCTTTAATCCTTTCCCAGATCGTCTGCTCCTCCTTTTCCACTCCGTCACCCATTATTACTTTACTAGTACCTGAAATTTCAAATGGTAGTGTATGAACCGGTACTAATAATTAAAACAATGAATAAGATTTGCAATTTAGTTCAAAAGATGAAAAGAAAAAAAAAATTACAGGAATTAAAAGTGGCCTAGTGTGGCCGCTCGCATCACTCGTAGTGCTAAAATTCACCGTTTCCCCGGCAATGGCGCCAAAAAATTGACACACATAAACCATGCGTGCAAACGCAAGTATACATATCAATGTAATATAGGCCTTATGAGGCTCGAGTCGAATTCAGGGAAACGTGAATTTTAGTAGACTACTACTAACTGGTTGCAATCAGCTAAACTGATTAAAAGAGTTTGAGAGTTTTTGTAAAATAAAAGAAAATAAAATAAAACAGAATAATCAATTAAGGGTTTAGTTTAATCAATTCAAATGGAGATCTTTAGGATTGCGGTTTCACCGCGGGTTTTCATTGTATGAATTTCCATATAGCTACTCAAGTTCATCTCTCAATCTGGGTAGTGGCCTGTAGTCAGAATTGTCCACTGCCGTGGTACAATTCACTACCTAAGTCTAGTTCGATTCCACCGTCGTAGTAACCTATACCCTAAACTAGGTGCATTAGAATCGACCTCTAGGTTTCCACCATTAACCGTACATCACCTTGTTCAAGGGATTTGTTAATTAATGTGAATTTCGTCTCTTTTCAACCATTAATTCTTCTTTCAAAGTAATTAAAGGCATTAGATTATCATTATGGTGATTAAGCATAACAATATAATTGAGAAAACGAAAGCATACCACAGATTTAGGAGACAAATTATGAATTACTATGATAAAAACGTCATACAATGCTTCCCCGGGCTACTCCCGGTCCTAAAGATTAAGGGGATTAGCCCCACATGGTTGATAATAGAAAATACATAGGAGTAGAGAAGAAAAACATGGGAAATATGGAGCAAACTCGTGTAACCCCTAATACAAAGGTGTTCCTGGAGATCCTCCTCGAGAAACGTGCATTTTGTAGTCTTCCGACAGCAAAATCGCTCGTCGGAGGTGCCGAGATCGCTCGGTTGACGGCCTTCATCTCTTATCTCCTCTCTCTCTCCCTCCTTCTTGGATATTGTGCAACACAATATGATATCCCCTAGGACCGACCGTGCTCTTCTTAGGTCATATGACCACTTTACGACTTCAAAAAAGCTCAACCGTCGGATTAAAACGCTCCGTTTTAGTGCAGAAAATCACAAAATCCCGACACTATCGATAGTATCGACCCCCAGGTAGATGGTATCGACCATGATATAGGTTTTTCCTTCCAAGATCGTGTTTTGGGGTTGCTTTCTGATAAAATGTCGATACTATCGACACCAGGGTCGATAGTATCGACTCTGGACAATGCAAAAGTGCCTGAAAAAGTGCTGAAACACGTGTATAAGTCCGGGGATTATATAAAATCATATAAATATGATAAAAGAAGTATAATTTGATGCAAAAAGAGTTTAAAGGCCAACTATAGTGAATTATGCAAATATAATCAAGAAAATGACAAATACATGCATAAAACAGATATAAAATAAGCCTATAAAAGTGACTCAAAATCCATGCATCACTATTTTTGTCCTGGGAGACCATCAATAGATGTCCCAGAAGTCCCCAACAGCCATTAGATCTTCTACTTACTCATCCATGGAAGCTTTAAGCCATGGACACATGAACAACTGCTTGTACACCTCATGCTTCTTCTCAACCTTATCCTCCAAGCTTTATATGCTTATCCTTAAGCTCTAAACAAACTCTTTTTCTCTACCACTTCACTCCTACTAACACGCTTCTTCTTCCCTCTATTCTATTGTAGAGGACCTATCCAAGGAAGAAGAGGAAGGCAATCTTCTTGGTGGAAGCTCCTAGGGTTTTGTTTTCCTTCCTTTAGGGTTTTTAAAGATCCTTCTTGGTGATCTTGACCTTAACGAGTAATTATCCCCTCCTTCCCTCCATTTCATTCTCCTTTCTTCTTCCTCCTACCTTTATCTAGGTCAAAACCTTACTTTTCCATAGTAGAAGTTGCTCTAGAACTCAAGAATCTACCTTTCTTGCTTCTTCTTGTAGGGTTTTGCTTCCTTGTGGAGAAGGGTGCCTAATTGGCCGCGTTCAGATCTAAAACTTGTTTCTCTTGCCTTCTTTTCTCAAAGTTTCTTACTTCTAAAAGTCTATTCTAATCATAAGAAGGGAGTTTTATAACCTTCTTCACTTATATTGCTTACTTAAAAGCTTGTTAGTTCATGTTTATGTTTAAAAGTGATGATCTAAACATAAAGAAACCATGCTTGCTTGAGATTTCGAATTTTTATGGTGTTCCCTGCTCTGTACGTCCTTCCTAAGGTATAATATGATCTAGAATAGGTTGGTAGCACAACTGATTGTTCTATGCACCTAACAACCGATGGCCCAAATTAGGGTTTCCAATCTATTTCCTTCACTACCACATTAACCGATGGTAATACCATGCAACAACTTATGGAGTTTCTATCATGACAACTGATGGTGGTGTACAAGGGTTTCAACTGATGGTGAGAATAGACGGTCACCCCTTAGGTCAAGTTTTGACTTAATTAGAAGCTTAATGATCAACCACTAAGCACCCTAGTGATGATATAAATCAATGGTGACATTAGGTCATCATCCGACGGTGAAAAATGATAGTAGTGTTGATCCTACCAACCAATGGTGACCCAAGATGTCACAAATGATGGTGGATCAAGCCACCACAACTGATGGTGATTCAAGCCCTTAAATGTATCTTCAATTCCACCATAAACCAATGATCTCTTAGTTCAATTGACATAATGGTTGGACATATACCCTAATTGAGGATTTTGAATAATGAACCCGCTCCAATGAATATGATTGGATGCTTCAACATTCAATTGATTAGAATGAATCCCACAGTCTTATAATTGGTTTCTAATAATGATAATTTGATGGTACAACACCATTGAATTTGTAGACTTACCTTTTCCCTCGTATGAATATATTTGATAAATCACCATAAAAATTGGATGTGTACCCTTAATGAAACATTGCTTGTTACATGATACAAATTTATCGTGCATAGAATGCAAGTGCACACGTTAGAGTAATATAGGCCTTTGTGAGGCCCGAGTCGAATTCAGGGAAACATAATTATTGGTAGACTACTACTAACTACTTGCAATCAGCTAGACCGATTAAATTGATTTGAGAGTTGATTGAAAAAGAAAATAAAAATGAAAGAAAACAAAACAATCGATTAAATGTTTTGGTTTAATCAATTCAAATGGGAATATTTAGGATTATAGTTTCACCACAGGTTCTCGTTGTATTAATTTCAACATAGTTAACCTAATCCGTCTCTCATTCCGGGTAGTGGCCTGTATTCAGAATTGCTCACTTTCGTGATACAATTCACTACCTAAATCTAGGTCAGTTCCACGGTAGTAGTAACCTATACCCTAAACTAGGTGCATGAATACCATACTCTGGGTTTCCACCATTAACCATACATCGCCTTGTTCAAAGGATTTATAAGTTAATGTGAATTTCGTCTCTTTTCAACCATTAATTCTTCTTTCAAAGTAATTAAAGGCATTAGATTATCATTAGGGTGATCAATCATAATGATATAATGGAGAAAATGAAATCATACCACGGATTTAAGAGACAAATTATGAAATACTATGGTAAAAATGTCATACAACCATCACCCGGGCTACTCTCGGTCCTAAAGATAAAGGGGATTAGCCCTGCATGTTCATCTCAATGAAAGACATCATAAGAGAAAGGGAAAACATGGAGAAAATGTGAATGAAAGTGATGTAAACCCCTGAACATAGGAGATCCTGGCATTCCTTTACGTAGAATGTTGGATCTACAGCCTTCCGGCGTTGGAAAATGTCTTCTGCGGCTCTCGAAACGATCATGGCGTGGTTCTACGCGCCATTTTCTCTCCTCTCCTCGAGACTTGTGCAATGACTAATGATGTGATATCTTCCTTAGGGCTGCCGAAATTAGTTATATGCACCACTTTAGATCACCAAAAGATCACCACTGTCCGATTGGAATCGATCTGAAACAAAACCTGATCTGCTGGCGTCGATACCATCGACGCGGGTCGATGGTATCGACTCGTCAGAATATCGACAAGTCTTCTTTTTATGACGTTCCGCCTGATGCAGACTCGATACCATTGACTATAGTGTCGATGGTATCGACACCTTTAGGCGTCACTTTTATCACCAATCTGACGCTGAAGCTGGGCAAGGTCAATAGTATCGACTTTGCATCGATAGTATCGACCAGTTGACTGCTGGCTCGCTGTAGGTATCTCACTACCATCGACTTCAGTGTCGATGGTATCGACACATCTTGGTTCCTTGCGGCTATCTCACTGTGACCGGGTCGATACTATCAACATCTGTCGATGGTATCGATAGCTGCATATATTCATTTTTCCTGAAATTTCAAGATAATTTCGAATCAGCCTTGCTACAACACATCAATATGATCATTTATAACCAAAAAGATGAAATACAGTAGATTTGATGCAAACTGAGATTATAGACTAAAGTGAGTGAATCATGCGATATTAACCACAAATGTGACTAATAAACACATAAAACGCATGTAAAACCAGTCTATAAAAGCGACTCAAAATCCTCGCATCAAACTCCCCTAAACTTAAACATTGCTTGTCCTCGAGCAACCAAACTACAGAATAAAATTGTGAGGGTCAACTAAAGAACATACTATCACAACAAACATTACCGTATGATTCCCACCAGACATTCACATACCGGCCCTCACTAACCACAGAATGGTAACTACCCTACATACGACGATGATCATCCATAGTAGATATCCACTCCAAGATTAGTGAACACTATCAAATAAGGCAGTTAATATAATAAAATCTTCCAGTTCAGGCTTGGTGCATCTTGTGATCTCCTATATACGTTGCTCATAACCTAACTACCATCTAAATGGAAGTAGATCTCCTGAAATACCAAAGTGAGGAGATAGTAACAGGTGGCCTACCATTTTGAGCAACGTAGATGGAATAGGCGGTTTATGTAAGAAAGAGTAGCACAATACAGTTTGACATGCAATAGTACAACAATGACCTACATGATGCTCATGCATATGAAAATGACCTAATGCTTACATTTTAGGTGGAATGATGCATGCATTACTATTCCATCCCAATGAGAGACAGAATATCTACAAAACTACACATGTTCTTGTTCTTCTTATTATGCATGTGAACAAGTTCCTTCATCTTTCTGATCTTCACTTGTTTATTTTAGCCCTTATTTTTCTTCATGACTAAGATGAAATTTGCACATCTTCGTCTTGGGCTTATTCTCACAACTACTATTTCTTTTCCTATTTTTTTATTTATTTCAGAAAGTACATAACAAGTTCCTTATTTTCAGAAGAAGCAAGGCACATCATGTACAAAATGATTAAGATCATGCAAAATGCAGATAAAATGACATTGACATGCATTCTAAAATTTGTGCATGCATGACTATAATGCAACATTTTTTTTTATAAATGCAACAAATGTAAAAACTAACTACAATGCAATCCTATCTACATGATATGCAATCAAGAGATGACAAACTATAAAGTGCTCCCAATTCTTATGATGGAGTGTAAATGAGATGAGGTGGATAGATCACAAGATTAATTGACAAAACCTTAGAAGATATTATATGTCCCTCCTTACTGACATGTGTAAAATCAAGGGGTTTCCCTCTCTTATTTCAGATTAAAGTCCCATTACCATTTGGTCAATTTAGGCTCAACATCCTATTCTGTCCACTTTCCTTGAATCATAGGCATGTAGAGTTGTGATCTTATGTTTTAAAGTTGACAAACCCAATTGTTTTCATAAGTAGGTGCTCAAGTTCAAACAAAGCAAGCTTGCAATCAGATGAAAATTTTTCAAATTTACCCATAACTCCCATATGACAAACATAGAGATGACAAATTACATTGGACATCCACGGATACACTAGATAGTATGTGGATCCTAAAAGCTAAAAGCTAAGAAAATTGCTAACATAAAAGAAAAGGAAATGATTGATAAAAACTCAGGAAAATAAAAGATAGAAACTGTTCCATCTCCCCCCCCTAAGCTTGTATCCGACTATGGCCTCATAGTAAAAAAAAATCTTAGTAGGTGGAATAGTGATACCATTTATTGCTCAGGTGGTGGGTACTGTGGGGCGGTGGGATCCCATGATGGATATTGCTCTTGGAAGTTTGGATCATATGGGGGAATCGGTGGAGGTTGAGGATATCCCCCAAAGTAGTTTTGGCTCCAGTAGTGATCATAGAATGACTGTTGCTACTACTTGATCCTTCCCAGCCGATCCTAGACCTACTGTTGATTGGCGAACAACTGACTTTTATTGTCGAAGGTAGCTTGTTGATTAACATACAACCGATTTGTAGTCTCTTGGATATCAGCAAACGACGCAGTGTGCTGCTGTTGCGTCTCCTGAATGCTATGTAGCATGGTGTACATGCCCTACATAGAATATACATCCTCTCCTTGTTGAGAGGGTTGTGGTGGCAGAGGCTGCGAAGATGATGATGCACCTGGGTAGAAGCATGGACGCTTCCGCAGTTCCACTCGTGCATGAAGAGGAGTAACAGTCTCCTCTTCCTCCTCCTGCTCATCGCCATCATCATTGTCATTTGTCGTCACCATCTTCTTCTTCATCAGAGTTGTCGATGGTGATGATAGGCCATCGGAAGTGCTGAGCTTCTTGGATGTTGAAGATGGGATCTAGAAGAACACATTCTTTATATTCTTTGTTCACATGACAGTGTGCATATACCACACCATCACAAACTGTCAATAGGTTAGACCGATGCAGATGATGCAGGTTGACAGAGCTTTTACTTAGCAGGGGAGACATTGAAGAAAGGTCTAGCCTGAGATATAGGGATAGAGGTGTGATGAGTCCCCCAAAATGGATTGGAGCCCACCTTGTACTATTATTCTTCACCGCCATCACACGTGTTATGAAGAACGCGCCCCAATTAAGCTTTCCTCATTTCAGTAGATTATACAGAAAGAAGAGGTCGGTCTCCTGGAATTTACGCAGCGAAAGTTCTCCCCGAGTGAAGAAGGTAACACACAACATGCAGTGAAGGACCCACACGAATGGATGGTCGAAATCGGCCCCCGCGACATTGTGGTAGCTGATCGTTTTGCCCTGAGGAGCTGTCACCAGCTGCGTGAACATGGCATCGTAATCAACATGGTTGTCTGGCCATCGGTGATGCTCGGTGGAGTGCCACCAATTGTAGATGGAGTTGAATTGCTTGGGAGTGAGATTATAATTTCTGTTGAAGAGCCGGAAGGAAACTCGGCCTTTTATCCATTCCCTGTCGGAGGCGTTGAGCTCATTCGACATGACACATATCTCAAGCGATGCCATGAATTCCACCACCAATTCTTTATAAGTTGGCCACTCACCGAAAAAGGGGTGGCCCTCCAAATGATGTGTAACCATGCTGTCAAGCCTGCTTGTGTGACCCTCTTGGCCATGGAGGACATACATGAGGTTGTCTTTGAATCCGAGATCGTGGATCATTGCCCGATCAACGTATCGGGTCGACTCGATCGTTCTTTTTAGCAACTCCTCGTATAATTTCTTCACATCTTTAGAAGGATGTGCAAGTCGGGGTGAGGGATGGAGCCTGCGGCGGCAGGATGAATGTCTCAATGTCCATCAGTTGGTCACTCTAAGATGATGAAGCAATGTTCCTCCTCATGATGAAAAGAAAGGGAAACGAGAGAGAGCTCGTTGATGGTCAGAGAAAATGATCCCCACAGTCGATGAAGAGCTCGAAGAAGATCGCTCGCTCGCTATATGCTCGGTGAAGATCTCCAGTTGCTCAGCAATGCTCAATACACAAGTTGAGGGGATTCACTCTGAAGGTGTGAATAGAATTGAGAAACAACCCCTCCTTTTATAACTGAACCCACCGCTACTGTCGCTCCGTCAATACCATTGACGGGGTGTCGATGGTATCGACATCTGGAGCACAATCCGCTCTTCATGACCATCTACGGTTGTCGATTGCTGGATGTGGGGGCCCGGATCGATGACGCGTCGATACCATCGATAAGGGTTGATGGTATCGACACATCCCATAGATCAACTTCTGAAATTGGCAGGCTCCGTTGATTTCTTCTCACGGATCAGTGACGTGTCGCGTCGATACTATTGACTGGGTGTCGATGGTATCGACTCTTCATGGTTCGATTACCCTCGTGAGGCCCAGGCACCGCTTCCTTGCTGTTGCCGTGTCAATACCATCAACTGGGTTGTCGATGGTATCGACTTCACTGAGACAAATTCTTCTATAAATCTTCAGGGATCTCGCGAGCATCGACTTCCTAGTCGATACTATCAACCCAGAGCTATTTTTTTCTTCGACGTCACTGATGGTAGGTTAATAACATCGATGTAGCCGTCGATGGTATTGACTCAGAAAATTTTCTACAGCCATTTCCATGTACCCACGTCGCTACCATCGACACTGTGGTCGATGGTATCGACTCTGACTCAGTACTGCACACTGAACAAAATGAATAAGGTATCATTTTTACACACAAAAATGAAATTAAACAAAACTAACTTGTAAATGCGAAAGAAAATGACGTAACTACAAATTAAAACTACCAATGGTTGGGTTGCCTCCCAACAAGCACCTACTTTCACGTCTTAGGCTAGACGTAATAAAGCTCTTCATTCATCCTTAAGTGCCATGAGTTTAACCTCATGCACTTTTCTCGTGTAGTCCTCGCCAAAGTAAAGCTTCAACCTTTTACCATTAACTAGGAACGTGAGCTCTCCATCTCACACCATAATAGCACCATGTGGGCGCAACTCCTCCACAACAAAAGGTCCACTCCACCGGGATTTCAATTTATCGGGATGCAACTTCAACCTCGAGTTAAACAATAACACACGATCCCCTTTTTTGAAAACACATAGTTGAATGTGACAATCATGAATTTGTTTTGTTCTCTCTTTGTAAATCCTTGAGTTTTCATAAATGTTCATCCTCAACTCATCTAACTCATTGAGCTCTAGCATTCTCTTCTTCCCTGCATCATCATAACTCAAATTAAGCTTCTGTAGCGCCCAGTGCACCTTGTGTTCCAACTCTACTGGCAAATGGCAGGCCCGCCCATAAGCCAACCTAAAAGGCGTAGTGCCTCTACCCACTTCGATACATAATCAACAACAAGTAAAATGTATAAATTAGAATTTGAGGACACAAAGGGTCCCATAAAATCGATGCCCCACAGATCAAATACCTCAACTTATTGAAACATGTTGAGGGGCATCTCTTGCCGCTTTGAAATATTACCTGCCCTTTGACAGGAATCACATCCTCTCACATAGTCGTAGGCATCCTGGAAGAGTGTAGGCCAATAAAGACCACTCTCTAACACCTTGGACGTCGTTCTTGAGCTCTCATGATGACCACCGATTGGTAGTGTATGACAGTGACTAAGTACACTATCATATTCAATTTCCGATACACGCTTACGCAAAACGCCATCCCCGCATTGCTTCAACAAAATGGGATCATCCCAAAAATAATATCTCAAAGAATGGAAACATTTCTTCTTTTCTTGATAAGTCCAATCATCTATAATTTCTTTACATGCAAGATAATTAACAATGTACGAAAACCATGGATCCTTAGATTTTAAAGAAAGGATTTTCTCATCAGGAAATGTCTCGATAATGGGTATATTGATATCCCTCTCATATACCCGCTCTAACCTAGACAAGTGGTCCACAACCACATCTCAATTCTCGCCTTATCCTTAATTTCAATGTCAAATTCTTGAAACAATAAAATCCACCTAATCAATCTAGGTTTGGCATCTTTCTTTTCCATCAAGTATTTTATGGCGGCGTGGTTCGTCCATACCACAACTTTTGACCCTACTAAATATTGCTGAAATTTTTCGAATGCAAGAACCACAGAGAGAAGTTCCTTTTAAGTTGTGGTTTAGTTAAGTTGTGCCTTGTTTAAAGTCTTTGATGCATAGAAAATTACCATGGGTTTGTTCTCAAAACGCTGCCCAAGAACAACCCCTACTGCAAAATCCGAAGCATCACACATGAGCTTGAAAGGCTTAGTCCAATCCGGCGTTTGAACAACCGGTGTAGAAATTAACTTTTCCTTAAGTACATTGAAAGCATGCAAGCATTTTTCATTGAAATCAAGCATCACATCTTTCTCAAGCAATTCAGACAACAGTTTAGCGATTTTCGAGAAATCTTTGATGAAGCGGTGATAAAATCTTGCATGACCGAGAAAACTCCTTACCCCTTTCACCGAATTAGGTGGAGGTAATTTTGAAATAACCTCAATCTTGACTGGATCTACCTCCAGCCCCTTGCTAGACACCTTGTGTCCAAGCACAATTCCTTCGCTAACCATCATATGACACTTTTCCCAATTGAAAACTAAATGTGTGTCCTCACATATTTGTAAAACTTTATCCAAATTGTACATGCACTCATCAAACGACGCACCATAGATGGAAAAATCGTCCATGAAAACATCTAAACAATGCTCAACCATATCAGAAAAAATAGCAAGCATGCAGCGCTGAAAGGTTGCTAGTGCGTTGCACAAGCCAAAAGGCATACAACGGTATGTGAATGTTCCATAGGGACAAGTGAAGGTAGACTTCTCTTGGTCCTTAGGATCAATGGAGATCTGATTGTAGCCAGAGTAGCCGTCTAAAAAACAAAAATGAGATCGACCAGCTAGTCGCTCTAAAATTTGATCGATGAATGGAAAAGGAAAATGATCTTTTAACATAGCGGAGTTTAAGCGACGATAGTCAATGCACACATGCCACCCGGTTACCAATCGGGTCGTGACCGGTTCGTTTAACAAGTTATGAGTGATAGTGATTCCCCCCTTTTGAGGGACTACCTATGTGGGGCTTACCCACGTTGAATCTAAGATAGCGTAAATGATGCCTGTAGAAAGGAGCTTGATCACCTCCTTCTTGACAACCTCCATCATGCTTGGGTTGAGTCAACATTGTGGCTGAATCAAAGACTTGGCTCCTTCCTCGAGCCGGATCTTATACTGGCAAAGTGTAGGAGAAATCCCCTTAATATCAGCAACTAACCACCCGAATGTGCCACGGTGGTTCTTCAGCACAATCATCAACTGCCAGTATAAGATCCGGCTCGATATGCCGAAATAATCACAGTGTAGGAGAAAGAACTTTGGTTTGTTCCATAATATCCACTACCAGTATGGAACAAACCAAGGTAGATAAGGGGACACTTAGATATGCCGAAATAATCACCGGTAGTCTTTCACCATCGGCTAAGAATGCATACTTCAAATAAGGAGGTAGTGACTTCAGTTCTAACTCTGGTGGACTGATCAATGATGATTGAAGCGATGGTGGGAGTGGCCCAAGATCCTCATAATGCCTGGCATAATAGCACGGAAGCACTTGAAGCATCTTGACACATTATTGTAACGACTTGCTTCTCATCCAATCATGAATTATGTTGACAAGGCAAGATTAAAGGGGCAGTTCTGGATATGCGTCAAGGACAGAACTTGCTATTGCATCATCTTCAGTAGAAAGAGGAATTTCCTCTTCATCATTTAGATAACCCACATCTCTACAAAGAGAAAGAACTTTGGTTTGTTCCATAATATCCACTACCAGTGTCCCCTTATCTACCTTGGTCATTACATGAGCCATATCTAGAAATGGCTTCCCTAAACAAAGAGAAATGTTTTGATCAAAATTTTTCACCATGCAACATTGCTCCTTTGCTTGTGATTGTGTTGTAATTGGTTGCATAACCATTTCAAATCTGTCATCCGCTATTCCCAATGTCAGACAACCTCTTCCCATTTCGAGTATCATATCTGCAGTATCTTGGAAGGGTCTTCCCAGGAGTAGCTCATTCCCTTGGTCATCTTGCATTTCCATTACCACAAAATCTGCTGGAAATACAAACCTGTCAACTTTAACTAGTACATCCTCACAAATACCATACGGCTTAACGACAGAATTATCTGTTAGCTGAATTGTCATGTTGCTTTGTCTCAATTCTTTAAGTCCCAACTTCTTGAAAGTAGAAAGAGGCATCAAATTAATACTTTCCCCAGAGTCACACAATGCTTCACTGAATTTCACCTTGCCGATGTAACATGAAATATTGAAGCAGCCCAGATCTTGTCTTTTTGGTGGCAATGTGCCCAAAATGAAGGTGCCCACTTGCTCTTTAAGAACCACCACATCAGTATCAGGAATCTTCCTCTTCTTGGTAATTATATCTTTCAGAAACTTGCCATAAGAGGGTATCTTATCTATCACTTCTAACAGCAGAATGTTGATAGAAAGTTTGCTAAAACTATCTAGGAACTTTTTTAACTGAGCGTCCACTTTCTTAGCCTTCAAATTGTTTGGATATGAGACTGGAACAGTCTGTGCCCTCTGATGTGGCTGCACATATGGTGTCCTCTTTTGAGTCTCTTCCTCAGCAATGGGCTCTGGTGTGGCATCCTCTACCGCATCCTCCATCAGCTCTGTGATTGTGACCTCCTCTGTGGCCTCACCTGTGGTTTCTGGCTGGGGTGTGCTCGGTTCATCGACCTTAGAGTTTAAAATCTTCTTTCCACTCCATAACAGAATTGCTTTGGCTTGTTGATTTCTTCTTGGAACATTTGTATTTCTGGGAAAACCTTGTTGCGTTGGTTTTTTCAAGCTTGAAATCTCTGCCGCCATCTGTGCTAAAGATGTCTCAAGTGTCCTCATCTGATCCCCATGACTTTGTAAAGTTTTCCCAAACTGATTCATGAACTCTCCTTGTTGCTTTATTTGTTGGCCAAACATGCTCATGAGTTCTTGATTCTGCTTCATTACTTGATTGAGCAACTCATTGCTCTTTTCTTCTGCAGTGGGTTGTGTCTTAGCTTCCGGATCCTACAAGAAATTGTTGGGATCTTTCCAAGAAAATTTCTTATCCTTCCTCTAGGAATAGTCGTTATTACTATATCCCTGTTGCTGACGCATGAATTTCACCTGTGCTTCATCATCAGACTCTTCATTTTCCTTTGCCAGAAGTTTCTTTGCAATAAGATCCATCTTGTCATTCAGTTCTTTAATGGCTTTAGCATTCCCTATAGATCTAACTTGCTCAGGTGCATCTCTGGTACCCCAGGGTTGCTTCTTTGCCATATTTTTCAGATTCTCCCAACATCTAGTATCAATATTGTTAAAAAAATCTTGACCCTACTGAATCCAAATTGCTTCTGTCATGCTCATTAAGCGCGAAGTAGAAAATATTCACCTGTTTTTCCTTATCTAACCCATGATGAGGGCATCTTCTCAGCATTATCTGAAATCTTTCCCAGGTCTCCAAATAAGTTTCACCTGCATTCTGAGTAAAGTTGTGGATTTTCCTGATTAAATCATTAGTCTTCTCCGGTGGAAAGAAATGTTAAAAAAAGACCTCGATCATCTGATCCCAAGTCTCAATAATCTCATCATCCAGATTATAGAACCACTCTCTTGCAGTTCCTGTAAGAGAACTTGGAAATAGTTTCAAATACAGTGTCTCCTGTAGAAAATGATCGATCTTGATCATATCACAATTTTCCACGAAAGTGCTTATGTGGGCCACCGGATCTTCATTCTTTAGTCCATGGAATGCTTGCGTTTTGACTAGATTTAGTAGTGCCAGATCAATTTGATAGGTTGGTATGTTGATAGCGCGCCTCTTGATCGGTCCTTTTGATGCAGAGGAAGAAGATGCCTTGATCTTTTCCCATATTGTCTTTTCTTCAGCCATCTCTTCTTGTTCAGAATCTGAATTTACTCTCTCGGGTTGATTCTGAATGTTGTGCTCCTCGTCATCTGATCCCGAAGATGGGACCTCTGGTAAATACTACACGTAGTCTATGCTATGCGTGCTCACCATGCACTGGTAACTACAAAATGATATATTTCATTAAGTACAGTGCTAGACGAATATAGATTTCTGAAAATTAGACAATCAACTGCAAGGGAAAAAAAATGTAGTTAAAATAAAAAGGTAGCCTAGAATGGCCGCTTATAGAACTCGTAGTGCCAACAATTGCCATTTCCCTGACAACGACGCCAAAAACTTGACACGAATTTACCGTGCGTAGAACACAAGTGCACACGTCAGAGTAATATATGCCTTTGTGAGGCCCGAATCAAACTCAAGGAAATGTAATTATTGGTAGACTACTACTAACTACTTGCAATCAACTAGACCGATTAAATTGATTTGAGAGTTGATTGAAAAAGAAAAGAAAAATGAAAGAAAACAAAACAATTGATTAAATGTTTGGTTTAATCAATTCAAATAGGAATCTTTAGGATTACAGTTTCACCACAGGTTCTCGTTGTATTAATTTCTACATAGTTAACCTAATCCGTCTCTCATTCCGGGTAGTGGCCTGTATTCAGAATTGCTCACTTTCATGATACAATTCACTACCTAAATCTAGGTCGGTTCCACGGTAGTAGTAACCTATACCCTAAACTAGGTGCATGAAGACCATACTCTGGGTTTCCACCATTAACCGTACATCGCCTTGATTAAAGGATTTATTATTTAATGTGAATTTCGTCTCTTTTCAACCATTAATTCTTCTTTCAAAGTAATTAAAGGCATTAGATTATCATTAGGGTGATCAATCATAATGATATAATGGAGAAAACGAAATCATACCATGGATTTAAGAGACAAATTATGAAATACTATGGTAAAAATGTCATACAACCATCACTTGGGCTACTCCTGGTTCTAAAGATAAAGGGGATTAGCCCCACATGTTCATCTCAATGAAAGACATGAAAAGAGAAAGGGAAAACATGGAGAAAACGTGAATGAATGTGATGTAAACCCCTGAACGGAGGAGATCTGGGCATTCTCTTGACGTAGAATGCGCGATCTACAGCCTTCAGGCAGTGGAAAATGTCTTCTGTGGCTCTCAGAATGATCGGGGTGTGGTTCTGGGCTTCATTCTTCTCTCCTCCTCTCCTTGAGACTTGTGAAATGACTAATGATGTGGTACCTTCCTTAGGTCCACTAAAATTAGGTATATGCACCACTTTAGATCGCCAAAAGATCACCACCGTCCGATTGGAATCAATATGAAACAAAACCTGATCTAACGGTGTCGATACCATCGACCTGTCAGAATATCGACAAGTCTTCTTTTTCTGATGTTCCGCCTGATGCGGACTCGATACCATCAACTGTAGTGTCGATGGTATCGACACCTTTAGGCATCACTTTTATCACCAATCCGACGCTGAAGCTGGGCAAGGTCGATAGTATCGACTTTGCGTCAATAGTATCGACCAGTTGACTGCTAGCTCGTTGTAGGTATCTCGCTACCATCAACTTCGGTGTCAATGGTATCGACACATCTTGGTTCCTTGCGGATATCTCACTGTGATCAGGTCGATACTATCGACAGCTACATATATTCATTTTTCCTGAAATTCCAAGATAATTTCGAATCAGCCTTGCTACAACACATCAATATGATCATTTATAACCAAAAAGATGAAATACAGTAGATTTGATGCAAACTGAGATTATAGACTAAAGCGAGTGAATCATGCGATATTAACCACAAATGTGACTAATAAACACATAAAACGCATGTAAAACCAGTCTATAAAAGCAACTCAAAATCCTCACATCATTACACCCATTCGAATATGACTAAATGATGGTGATTGGTTATAATTATTCCTCTTGAATGATTAATGTGACAATTTATTACACTCTCCTTATATTAAAACCTCAATGTAGTACTAATTAAATATCTTTGTGCTTTGCCATGATAAAACCTATGGGACACATATGTGCTGATGATCTTTTTGAGCCTTATTTAAGGCCTAGAATGATAATGATAATCTTACAGGGATTAATATGATAGTCTTAGTGACCTTTGGGCATGTTTGAGCCCTGATTGAGGTGAAACCCTCTTTATGTTCCAATAAGGGTTGAAACCCTAGATCCTGTGATAAGAAATTGGTACCTTGTAATGGTATGATGACAAGTGTGGTCCATTAAACTGCAATGAATGATAGCATGTGGTAATGTGACTAAGATTTATACCTAAAACGTTCTATATCTTTTGAAATTTCCCTATGCCGTAGATCCATTCTAGTGTCAGAACTTACTGGATGGTGAAATGAGCAATTCCTATAAACTCGAAGCACATATTTTTTAATATGTGGGGGAGCAAGTTGAGAGTATCTACTTGTGTCTACAAGTATAAGTTATGAAGGATGGTTGTGGCCATGCCTCAGATCATGTAATATTGTGATATGGGAAAGGCATTAGTATAACTGTAGGATGCCTGTTATTAAACGGCCATGCGTGAGCTATTCTCTAGCGTTGTGACATGTACCAAGGTGGGCTAGTCTTTTTTAGTTGACTATATGTCATTGTTGGTAGTTGACTGACATCTCTCTGCATTTTCTCTCGTACTGGCTAGGAGTTGTTTGTGAGATCATGGAGTCTGTCTCTTCCATAGATCTGGTATGGTCCTGATTTCTACTTAGTAGTGGTCAGTTGGGTTTGGGTGGTATGACTTAAATCCTCAGGGAACAATTATAGATGTAATCCAGTCCGTTTAGTATATATTCTAGGGTTAAACACACTTCATATTGATTGATTAAGCTCTTGCTTTATTTTATACTACATAATGCTTACAAGATGCTATCCTATGAAATCTGAGTAATTATACTTATTGCTAAGTTTACTTCTCTAACTTGCTTAGTATGCTTAAACTGTTCAATCTGCTCAATTGCTTACTTAAGTACTTCAATTGCTCAATTTACTTACTGTTAATTAATCTATTGTAATAAATATTTTTTGGAGAGATTTATATCTCTTGTTGGGACTGGGTCTCACTCCGTGGGTCACCACATCTTTTTGGGTGGTCACAAACAGTGTGGTCGAGGTCGTGCTGTGGAAGAGAACCAGCCTGGTGACCAATAGATTCATAAGGTTGGTCAGATATAGATGTTTAGTACTAGAGTACTAGTTTCATCCATGTACTATTAGGTTTGGGTATGGGAGGTGTTTTCTAAATGGTATACTTGAATCCACACGAGATTTTGGCAGTTTTCCAGTGTTTGTAAATATGGCATGTACTTGTGGAATGTGTTTTGTATACGGGCTATGGTTGAGGCTATTGAAAACATATGTGATTTCTTGTTATGGTATATGAAAATGGAAAATATGGACCTTTATGTAAATGTCTCAGAGTTTGTTTACATTGTTGAAATTTGTTTTAATTATTCCACATTTTTTACTATGTGATCAATTAGTAGTTGATTGTGTTTTTTGTTTTGAGTAATCTCGTTTAGCGTGACGAGGTGTCACATTAAGGGATAAAACCATAAATTTAATATATTCTTTCTATTATGTCCTTTGTTTTATGTGAAAGGAACAAACAGGGTCTCATGTTGGATTCCAAAATTGACTCCACATATCAATCTTCTTAATTTTTTTATTTATCGTCACTTCTATCACCACTCGGTGGTTAAGAATGTCGCTACTACTCGAACTACATGATGACCTCACGCCATTCGGGTGTTGTACATATTTTTGGAGTTGGATCCAAATTGTGCACTCAGATGAGATAAAAAACAACAACTTGCAACTCCCTCATGCAATTCTAAACAAAAATAAAATAAAAATATCATGTTTGAACTTATTGAATTCAAGGTGCACCCTATCAAATATGCCCTTAATGCATTAATAGAAAATTAGTTATCACCAATATGAAATTGATTTTAAAAACAAAGGTAGAATATATATTTAGTGTAAAAAGCACCAATATATCTTATGTTTTTCTTGAACTAGTCTCATTCATGTTTGACCAGGGCCAATAAATTGGATGATTTTGTGTCTGGTTTGTGTTGGTCCTAGAGGATGGTAGATTCTAACAATAAAAGCCTGTTAGTCTACTATTTTAATATGATGGTAATAAAACAATTAATTTTTATATTTCTACTTTTGCGGAAGAAGTGGGACTCAAGAGATGGAAAGAAAATCATTGTAACTATTTATCTACGCAACTTTCTTCATTACTTTTTTTTCCCATTTCCTCTTCTTTGTTCTTTCTCTTTGTCCTTCACTTGCAGTAGAGAATAAAATGCCTACATTTTAAGACATATGGTATAGTTTCAAAAAGTCATGTTGAGGTGGTATACTAGATAGTAATCTCTGGCTCGATATGTACATCATTTTTCGTATTATTTTCTTGAATCTTGGGTTATCAAGCATAAAAGTGTGTTACTTTTATTATATACTGGATTTTCAAATAGATGATTACATGATTTTTCACATTCAATTTTCTAGTCCCTCTACATAATGTTGTTTTAATATTAATTGTTCTCACTGGTATTGTTGTTTAGTTAACACATCACATCCAATATCACATTCAATCATGTATAAAAATTATCTAAAAATAATATTAGAGAGGATAATATTCATATGGAGGTAAATTTTATGAGGACCAAACGTTTAACCACAAGAAGGAAGATATACTATTCTACAAGACTTTGCATGATACAATATATGGACAAAAGACTAAAGTAAATGTTTGATGAAGACTGGAACAATATTGAATAGAAAAATAGTAGGAATAAGTAAAAGTGACAAACTCAAGAAATTATATTAGTTGATTTTGTGACTAAAACCACTTTATTAATCTAGAAACTTATGAACCAAAAGTACAAGGATACTATCATCATTGATGGGGAGATGATTGATTTATTAATCCTTTTCAATTAGTTGGGGTAAGAATATCATACTTTGGCGATGAAATCATGAAGATGTTACTTCAATGATGAAGTATAAGCACTGTTTTCTTGGGTGACTACTTGACAGTTGGAAGGAACTTTTTGTGACATATAAAAAATTTACACTGGATTGAAAACCACACTTGAAGGATGGAGAGTAGCTTATTTAATGTAGATATTTGGTCATGGGCCTCAAGTAACAACACTTTAGACGTGCATTTGAATGAGATCATGGCATTAACAAAGAAAGAGATTGTCCGTTCCTAATCACCATAGGTGATTTCTTAGACCATTAATTGCTTCCAGAGAGGAATGAAGAGTTGGAAAACTCATAGATATATACAATTTATACTACACCTCGAGAGAGAGCCTACAATTGTGAAGGGAATAACCCAGTCAATTCAATAAAGTACCTAACTAATAATCAAACTGCTACGCAAGTGAAATTTACATTAGATTAGGTTGTGGATTACACTGTGAGAGTGGGTAATTCTAGCTACAGGTCCCTTGGTCTACAGTTAGAATGAAAAAATATTGATGGAATGATGTTAATTGCAATGTGAACTGTGGTTAAACCATAATCCTAAGGAATTCATTCTAATTGTGATCACAACCAGTAATCTTAGTTTTACTTCCTACAATTTAGTCATCAATTCAACAAATCACTCTTTTTCTCAGGCCTAGTTGATTAGGTCACTATTTGTAGTAGTCTTTGGATACACATTTTCTCCATGTTCGATATTTGGGCTTCTTTGGGCCTATATTACATTTATACATGCACTTGCGTTTTGGACGTGTAGTTTATGTGTATCATTTGTCCATACACAAGGGAAGACATCCCATAATCTTTTCTAATAGACATAGGATCTCCTATTACTCTTAACGAATCAAGGGTGATCTTGGCATGAACACTAATTATCTCTACTATAATTAATTTCTACAAAGGGAGGCCCAGGTGGAGTCATCTATCATGGATGTTCCATGTTTCCTTCATAAGAAGGACATCAAATATCCCCAAGCCTATGTATTCCTAATCCACCATCATCAAGTGGTCTTGAGATCTTATCTCATCCTACCCACTGCTTCCTAGAATGACCCTCAAAAGAAGCCCATTGGAACGTGGACATCTTTCTCCTAATTATCTTAAGGGATGGTAAAGGGGCCACACATGCCACCAATTGGTTTAGTAGGTGGTTGAAATAACCAATATGATCAAGTTCATCCTTCAAGAGAAGGATGTCATTTTTGGGTTCTAAGAGGTGAGTCTCTCAATTATCCTTTCTACCAGATTTTCATAGTGCATGATCTGAATCCTACCAGGTATAAGGGATACCCCTAGGTATAAAGTTGGTTTCATGCTACAAAGACACTCCCCATGGTCCTATGAGAAAATGATCTCTAAGTCTATCAGGATCCCCAACATGACAGTTGACTTTCCTATATTCACCCTTTGTCGATGTTTCCTCATAGGCCCTAATTAGGTCCTAAATGCCTCTCATGGTGTTCCCTTTTATATTGATGAAAAAGTTAAGGTCATCTACAGATATAAGGCATGGTGGTACATGACCAACACCTCTTGTGATGAATCTCTCAATTCTACCTAAATTCATATCTCTCTTGACATGTATACCCAGAACCTCTTGAGATAGAATGAAGAGGATTGAGGATAGATTATCTCCTTATCTAAGTCCTCTAGATGATAGGAAGAATACCTCAATCTTTTCATTTATGGAAATAGAGAACCATGCTCCATGCTCAATATTCATGAGGCATGATATAATCCCATATGAGAGTGTGTATGCTCTTAAGTACATCCTCTAAGAAGGACCAATCAACTTGGTCAAATTATTCAAACATGTTTACTTTTTATACTATATTCTCAATTAGGAGGTTCCTCAGTCCAATTCATGCATTAGCTCATGGGCTAGTTGTATATTATCCCCTATGGTCCTATTCTTAATTGCATATGTTTGTTGACTGGATATCATTCTAGAAAGGATAGGTGAAATCATAACAAGATTAGCCCTAGAAACCATCCTAAGGTTGATGTTCCCTATGCTTATGGGTCCAAAGTCCATCATCATGAAGGGAGTCTCACCTTTGGGGATGAGGAACAATATGACACATCTAAGATCTATGTGTGTTTGGTGACCGCTAAGATATTGCTTTAATAGATCAACTATGTTGTCTTTCAAGAAAAGGCCAAGAAAATTGGTCAAAGGCGGTGGTGAAAGCATTCAACCATGTGGCACTATCATTATCCATGGTCATTACTATGCCTTTAATATCTTACTCTATAGCTTCTCAAAGGATATTTGTATTGTCCTTCTCCTCTATAACTCTTTCTATGATCCTATTGTATTAAGGTTCATCTTGTAGAGGGGTAGATTCAAATAGTTATGTGAGTTATTTCATGACTTCATTCATTATCTCTTTCTCACCCTCTACCCACTCTCATTGTTATTTTTTTACTCTTAGGTGTTCTTATTTTCTCCTTGTGGTTTTGATAAGGATGTGAAAGAATGTAATGTTCTTATCACCTATTTAAGCCATTTGATCCCATATCTCTCTTTCCAATAGCATTACTCCCATTTGAGTAGTGTTTATAATTTATTTTGTTCATCATGTAGTAATCCTATTAGATCCTTTAAGTCCTTGACTATGTGTATGGTTTCTTATATGGTTTTCACTACCCTTTCTTGTTCTCTATCTAGTCTACTCAAAGATGTTCCTCGCTGCCTTCTTATCCCATTTTTTGAATTGATTTTAGATGTTTGTAGTTTTTCAAATATCCTATTAGAGGGTTCTCCCCAAGTTTCTAGAGTCTAGTTTTCTTTATTGATATTCTTGATGTCTTTATGCTCAAGCCACATCTTCATAAATATGAACCCATAAGGGATTCCCTGTCTAACCCCTTTCTCTATAGTGTACATCAATGGACATTGGTTTGATTCCAGCATTTGTATTAAACGATCTTCCATTATATTGATGCCCTCATGCCATTCATGGTGTATGAAACCCCTATCCAATATTCCCCATTTAATTTCTAGACCATCTTGTTTATCTACCCATGTGAATTTATAGCCTTTAATGGTCACTTCCTTTAATCCCATTTTGGCTATCCATTCATTGAAATGTTTCATAGATTTGGGACATATGCTCTCCCCTCAAACCATCCCTCCCTCTACTCTATATGCGTTGACATCTCCTGAAATAACATAGGACAAACTCCCTTCATTAATTTGGATTAAGTGTTCTCAATTTGTTTCGCCTTCCATTCATCAGAATAATGTGTAAACTACATATATTCCTAAGGGGTAGTGAATCTACTAATAAGTCAATTTATATATATATATATATATATTGATTTGAGGATGCCACCACCAAGGGATCTAATGATGTGTGTGAGAAAACCTAGATCTTTCCTCCTAAGTCTTCATTTGTTGTGAATCATGTCATGCCCATTTTTACTAGACATTGTTGTGTAGGTCAGAGCCTAGAAAAGCTTCTATGATGCCAAATACAAAAATTCCTCTTTCATTAGCCAACCTCTCAAGGATATCTAATGTCCCAACACTAGACACTCCTTTCACGTTCTAAATGATAAATTTACCCATTGTTCTTAAAAAAACTCTCTTTGTTCTATGTTTAGATTATCTAGATCAACCCTACTCCTCATAGTCAATTTATCCTACTCTAGCTCATCTTTGGGGGTTTTAAGGTCTATAAAGGTGATTCTATCCTTATGTGTATCTAGCTTACCAAATTATTACAACTACATAGAAAAAATGTCATCTTGACCCCTGGATTCCCCGACTAAACGTAGGTCTATGCCATATTTGGACCACGGTTGGCTGTCTAACCTAACCATTGGGTTACATCGGTTAGAAGGAAATGTGAATATTAACTAAAATTTATATTACCTCTATCCTACTAACTAGTCTAATAGTGTTGTGTGATGAACCCTCAGTGGGTCCTGTATAGGGATGGCAATGGTGTTGTAAGAAAATCGTATCCGCAGATTACCATACCACATTTTACACCACATAACTGCACCAAATGGTTACAATGTGGTTATGGTTTTAAATTTATAAAACCGCTACGGTGTGGTGCGGTTATGGTTCTAGAGAAAGTAACAACAGATGAAAACTAAACCACAATTAATTTATATATATAATAATATTATAATCACATTGATTGTTGTTATTCTCCTATAGTTACTAGATCTCTATCTTTAAATGGTATTTAATGTACAAATAAGTAGGAACATTAATATTTTTTTACAATTACTACACACATATGCTGTCCTATTTGTACAATTACTAAACATACATGTGCATCTAGCTCAAGTAAATATTACCCTTCATGTTTTACTTATATATATTGCACTTCATATTTATGTGATTTTTTACAAACATATAGTCATATGCATGATGGCGCCATATAATTTTTCTCATTGCTGCATCATATTGTGTATTTTTGTAGATTCTATCGACTTGTTTCTTATTGAATAGAAACATGCAACAAGAGACCATTACATACATTTTTCACAATTATTAAAATATGTTACATCCACCCATACAGAAAGTTTTGACTTTCTCCTCTCTCTTAGAAATTATATCATTACTCTTAATTCTAAATACTATTGTACTTTTATCTCATTATATAGAGAAAAAAATCATATTTTACATGCTTAAAATGAAGAGGATGATTTAACAGGAGAGAGAGACTTGAGGAACCATTTTAAATAGGATAATATCATTTAGAAAAAAATTCATATTAGTGGGGGAGACTTAATGCATTTTTTAAGATGAGGACGTTTAAACTTTGAATGAGAAAATATGTATGGTTAGAAAAGATTATATTTTTTTACTGGTTTTAGAAAAAGATAGAATGTACGTTCACATGAACAAAAATACATAGTGGTTTTTATTATGTATTATGAGCATGACATTCTTGATTCATATTTCTATGGTATTATTTTATGTATTGTGTACAATTTCTTGTAAAAGTTTATGTATGTTGTTATTAAGACCAATGAACAATTTATTCCCACTGTGGTGTGGTGTGCCATGCTTCAATTAACTGTGTTTTTTTGGCGGTGCAGATATGGTTTCTACACTACAGTGGATATGATGTTTGACTTTCAACTATGGTGCAGTTATGGTTTTGGCATAAACTACACCATATCCACACTAATGCCATCCCTAGTCAAGAACTTCCCTCTTCTATGAATATTTTGTGTTTTGATGGTGTTTGAGTTGATTGCATCACCAAAATGACTATTTGTGTACACCTCAGTGCGCTAAATGAGATTACTCAAAACATAAAAAATGATCAACTACTAACTAATCACATATCCAGAAAAGCAAATAAATTAAAATTGATTTCAACAACAGAAACATGTTCTGGAACATTTATATAAAGGTCCATCTTTTGCATAAACTCATATGACACAATAGGTATTTACATCTGTATCCAGTGGTCTCAGCCACAACTTGTATACAAAAGAGATATTTCCACGTGTACAAGCCATATATTGCAAACATTGGTATACTGCCAAAAACTCATGTTGATATAAGTTTATCATCTACAAAGCACTTCCCATACCCGGACTTGAGAGTACATGGGTGACACTAGGACTCTACTACTAACAACAACATATATCCAACCTTCTATGACTATTGATCACCATGCCTCTCCTCTTCTATAGCAAAATCTTGACCAGGTTGTCAGCGACTGCCTAAAAAGATGTGGTGACCCAGAGGTGAGACCCATGTGCCAGTGAGAGATATAACTCTCTCCAGCAGATATTGATTACATCTGATTGTTTAACAATTTTAGATTGAGTAGATTCAGTATTGAATAATCAATTGAGCATATTGAACAATTTAAGCATACTAAACAAGTTAAGCAAATAAGCTTTGCAACAAGTATAATTACTCAGATTTCATAAGATTACATCATATAAGAATTGTGTAGCATAAAGATAAAGCAAGGGCTAACATTCAATGTGAAACATATTTGTCCCTAGCAAATATACTACATGGCTTATATTACATCTTTTATTATTCCCTAGGGAGTTTGAGTCGTACCACTCAAAGCAGAATTGATCACTACAAATTTGAAACCAGTTCTACACAATATCTAGGAGAGATGGAATCCTTAGATCTCCACTATGCCTTGTAACTATGGATGAAATACAACGACATAATAGTCAAGTTGCCTACAATGACATATAGTTAAGATGATAACAACTAGTATGCCCTTGATACATGTCATGACACTAGAGACCATGGTATGGAAAGCAATTCCCTACCACATGAGATATAGCCACAGCGTACTCAGTCACACCATGTATACAAATATTTGAGGCATGACTGCAACCATCCTCCATATTCTGTAATTATGGATGACAAGGATATACACTCAACTTGCCACCCCCACATACTCAAAAGTATGCGCTTTGAGTTTCCCTTAGGAATACTCATTTCACCATCCAACAAGTTCTGACACTGAAGATGGATCTATGACACATGGCACTACATGTTTAGGATTTCACTTGATAAATTATGCCAATTGGATGAATTAGACTTCATTATACAGATGGACATACAACCCTAGTTAATTTCTAACTAAAGTATGAGTATATAAACTTTAGAAGATATAAAATATTTGAGTGTAAATTTGACTTTCATCACCACAAAACACTTATTTACTGAATTTCATGAGACTATATTAATCCACTTACCACCACAGGGTATAATTCCATATTTTAACAATCTAGGGTTCTAACCCTTGTCATGTTTATAAAGAGGATAACACCTCCAATAGGGTTCAACCATGCCTAAAGGTCATTAAGACCATCACATCAATCCATACAAGATTGTCATTATCTTTTTATGCCTTAGAACAAGGCTCAACAGATCATTAGTATGCATGATTGTCATTATCTTTTTATGCCTTAGAACAAGGCTCAACCGATCATTAGTATGCATGTGACACATAAGTATTTACACAACAAGGAACTATGATGTTTAGATACCACCAATTTAGGGTTTCAACAACAGTAAAAGAATTGTTATCTTGTCACATTTATCATGCAATAGGGCTGATTACAATCAATCACCATCATTTAGTCACATTAAGGTTAGGTGTAATAAGCCAACTTTCTTTAAAGTTACACATTCACTTATTATGATGATTTATCAAACATATTCATACAAGGGAAAAGGTAAGACTACAAGTTTAAGAAATTTTACCATTGAATTCACATCATTGGAACCAATATGTTATATTATAGGCTTAATTCCAAACTATTGAATGTTGAAACATCAATTTTCAACCATTGGATCAAATTCATTATTCAAAACCATCAATTGGAGTATATGTTTAAACCATGAATCAATTGACCTAGGAAACCATTGGTTTAGGGCTTTACATGCAGAAACATTTAAAACCTTGACTCACCATCAGTTGTGGCACATTGTGCCACCATTGGTTAATAGGGTCAAAATTACCATCATTTGTCTCCATTGGATGTTGAGCTAATGTCACCATCGGTTCATGCTATCTCTAGGGCACTATACCATTGGTTGATAAGCTTTCAAAGGAGTACAAAAATTACATAAGGTGTTACCAACAATTGACACCATCAGTTATCAGCATTGGTCATCACCATCGGTTCTAGTGTAAGATCATCCATCGATTCATGTATAAAGTGGAAATCAGCCTAAAAATTCAAAGTATAGGCCATCATTTGATAGGTGGTAAGCACCATAATTTTTCCATATAACCTGATCTAAGTCTTCATCTACCTTAGGAAGATTGTACAACTGGTTTTATGCTCATCTTCAGCTGGAAACTAAGCAAGGAACACCATAAAAATCAAAACCCTAGGCAAGCATAGCTTCTCTAAGCTTAGATCATTGTATTAGAGCAAGCAATTAAAAAATCAAGCTTATAATAACCAATAAAAGTGAAGAGGGCTATAAAAATATCATTTAGGAAGAAGGTCATGCTCTGAGAAGCAAGAAAACTCGAGCAAGGAAAGTACATAACCCTAGTATAAGCTTTGAACTCAACCAACTAGCACCTTTATCCACAAAAGAAGCAAACCCTAGGTAGGAGGAGCAAGAAAGGTAGGTTCTTTAAGCTTTAGATTGAACTTTACCATGTAACAACATGGTTCCATCTAGTAAGAAGGTAGGAGGAAGATGAAAAGCAAAAGAAATGAAGGAGAGAAGGGGAAACTTACTAGCTTAGGTCAAGATCACCTAAAGGAAGATTTTGAAACCCTAGATGAGGGTAGATTCAAACCCTAGAAGCTCCAATAAGAAGATTGGTTGTCTTCTTCTACCTTGGGCACTCTGTTCACCACTAGCTAGGGGAAGATGAGGTTCTGGAGAGGAGGGAAGAGATAAGGAACCAAAGGTTTTATTTGGGTGCTAAATGATAGGTATATAACGTTTAGGGATAAGGAAAGAGAGAAGCTTCAGGTGTCCAAGCAGCTCTACATGTGTCCATGGCTAAGAGTTTCCACGGCCAAGCAATAGCAGGTCCATCGGTTGTAGAGACATACTATATCATTAGTAGTTGGCTCTCAAGGCCAACCTTTGACCTCCAAGTAAAGGAACCATTGGTTCTTTATGTGGCATCCAACTCACAAAAACAAGATTAACTAATGCGGAAGCGAATTATTTGCAGCGGATTACTAAAAATCAATGAAAATTAAAACTTTTTGCAAGAAGATCCTCACATAGGAAATCTTTTCCAACAAGAACCATTGCATAACATTTACATTCTGGTTCAAACGTACATAACCTATACCATCTCTTTTCAGAGATTACATCATCAACTGTCTTATAAACATTATATACAGATAGTATACAAATCTCGAGGCATAAAGCCAAAACCTCAGATTGATTTATAAAACACTGACTAAAAACTCGGAGGACCTGAGAGTACAGAGACGACACATAGGACTTTCTAACTACATAACTTGACAGGTAGTATCTCCACCTGAGATATTACTGCTGTCCTTGCTGTCACTGCTGTTGTCTATTCCCTGTAATGAGATTCTACTTCTTTGTCCACGTCCACCTAAAAAGTTGGATCCCACGGGGGTGAGACAATTGTAAATTGTCCCAGCGGGAAATATAACTCTCCACCAAAACATTGTTATAGCAGTTTATTAAAATAAACTGAGCAGAAGGATTTATATATTAAATCAACAACAGGTAAGTCACTTGTATGAATAAAGTGAAGTAATCTATTTTTCAAGGATAACTTTGTATCTACTCATGGTAGACTCATAGTTCATCCATCTACTTGTAATGAATACAACAGATATGAACAACATCAATGAACTACAGATATATAACATAAATGTAACATCAGCCAATGAATTTCCGTATTCAATCCTTAAGCAAACATGCTATATATCTGATTTCATTTTACAGACACACTTATGCCCTGAGGAGATGAGATATACCTCTCATGCTCCAACCGACCACTGTGAAGTTGAAATCGATACCATACAGGGTCAATGGAAGATCCGGATTCCCATGACCTCCCACATCTCGATCAGCGTGAGATCACATGCAGGACATCTTGTGTCTCTGCTAAATATAGCTTTCCAGAGTATACTGGCAACTTTGCTACCAGAGTTATAGTGGCATGCTGCACTCTCTTCGCGATCGTGAGATTTTGTGTTTATCTCCACCGATCCGACATTAACATTATTGGGAGATGTGTATGACATCTAACCCAATCATCAGGAGATTTGTGATACATCCATCCCGGTACATATAATGAAGGAATGAGAGATTAAATTACATCTCACATCAATTCTTACATTAGGACGTAAGGATATTCGCATCCATAACCCCCACATACTCAAAAGTATGCTCTCCAGAAGTTCCCTTAGGAAAACCTATTTCACCATCATTTAACTACTGACAATGATGGATCTATGGTAAGGGCTCTACATGATATGATTTCACTTGATTAAATTAAGTACATTAGCATATTCTTTTAGCATCAGTCAAGTTCTCAACATAACTTATTACAACAATGCTATAAAGAGACATGTACTACTTTCATCAGATATTTACCAGTCTTTCAAAGACCTTGGGAACTCAGTCCCTCATTTCAAAACTGGGAATTCTCATCCCTTCACATTCTCATCACCATAATCATATGGTTTTGGGTATTCAAACCCTTAACTCATCATTGAGCATTATTATACCTTTTTCAGGTAACTATCACCTTCAGGTCATCCGACCAAGGCATTCAAGATATACACAAGCATCACACCTGGCTCACAAGGCCATGAAATATCTCGTCACCTCTTTCTAGGCAACAACTTGCTCATATGACTCATAGAATCCTTACACGTTGTTACTTTTACTAAGATTCAACAACATTAAGGCTCATAATGCCAATCAAAATTTATTATATAAATGTCATATCTCAAATCTAGCTATGTTCATTATCTCATCATACCTGCATGGTTATTAGGCATGATAACAGTCATACAAGATATTCATCACATCATGTGATACAATAGTAACACCATTATTCCTTTTCCAGGAATTAGGGTTTACTATCAAACATGGCTTATCATTCCCTTTACCCAAATTAGGGTTAGGGTTCCCCATTACTCATTAGTTAGGGTTTCATGATTATATAATCTATCCAACCCTTAATTCATTAATCCATACCTCTGGGGCATTCAAAGGTATCATATTCAATTATTCAAGAACATTATTTTCATCATATAGCATTAATGATAATCAATTCAAGGTATGAGTTCATTCCTCATCCTCATCAAGGTATGATTATATCATACACATCATTTGGGCTTAACCCCATTCTCAAGGTACATTAATTAACACTCATAAAGGTGCAACAACTCATTACATTTCATTATAATAGTTGCATAACACACTTCATATGTTTATTACCCAAATATATTGGATTTGGAGTGTATCCAGGTATATAAACCCTGAAGTGTTGAATGTGATAACTATCATATCTTGATGTATCACTTTCTCATCATTTCAGACTCTCTTGAGTTAACCAACTTATCTTGTATTAAGGTATTTCCCTATTAATACATTCCATTACTAAACTCTCACCTTTAGCATATAATACATAGGCCACACATTAGAATTGTCCATCTATCTTTAATGATATGGACTTGTCTAATGCTAAAGACATTGTTTACAATTAGGTTACATATAATCAACCACATGAAATGTTTCACCTTTATAAGGTCATTTGTTTTATCTCATCATTAGGATTTCCTTGCATCCTTATTTAAAATTAGAATTATGATCCATTGTCATATTGCCCAGGATTGGGGATTTATGTATAATGACTTACATTAGAGTCTCATATTCCTTCACCCTTCTTAGGGCCTCTCATCACATCAGAACATTATGTGATGTTAGTTCTTAATCAGGGTTTCTCATAGAATCACCCTCAACTAGGGTTTCACATGGATTCACCCTCAACTAGGGTTTCTCATGGATTCACCCTCAATTAGGGTTTCACATGGAATCACCCTCAATTAGGGTTTCTAATGGAATCATCCTTAATTAAGATTTCCACTATAGTCACCCACAATTTGGGTCTACACTCCATCTCCATTAGGATTTCATTCAATTATTCATAATTAGGGATTCACTATTCATCCCAATTAGGGTTTTACATCTCATTTCCCTAAATTGGAGTTTCACACATCACTACCCTAGATTAGGGTTATATCCTCACCCTGGATTAGGGTTACATTTAGAATTGCCCTCAATTAGGGTTAGAATTCAATAACCCTGTCAATTAGGGTATATGTTCATGATTAGGGTTTCATGATCTCTCTACTTAAGGATCATACCCTTAATCACCACATGAATTATATTCATGTTATGAATTCATGATAACATCATCTCAACTTGATAAGGTCATATCATCCCTTCAATCAAGTACATACAACTATGAATGACATAGTGTACCAAGTCATTGGTCCTTTAGGTAATTAGGGTTCATCCCTTAATTGGCACTAATCACTTAGGTACTATTAGGGTTTCAACCTTTTCACCTTCAATGATCATCATTACTAATCATCATTGGATCAATTAATCATTCATCATATCTATTCTCAATAGATTGAATCACCTTGGACCTCCATTACATAAGGTATCCAATTGAATTGATCAATTGAGTCCTCAATTACAACAAGTGTCTAAGTGGATTAACCAATTGAGTCCTCAATCAACTTTGACTACTTGAGCCCCAAACGGTCTTGGTCATTCAAGGTTCAAATGGTTTGAAACCGTTTGGTAAATGTGGTGCTTGAGACCATTTGCCCAAGAAAGTAGGTGAAGATCGTTTGCCCAAGTTTGACTTTTGAAACCGCATGGGCACAAACGGTTTGGGATCGTTTGGTCCCAAACGGTCTTGAGACCATTTGGTCCCAAATGGTGAGACCGTTTTGACTCAAACGGTCTTGAGACCGTTTGGTCCAAACCTCCTCAAAACCGCATGGACCAAAGATGGTCTCAACTGCACCAATCGGTTTAGGGTTCTCAATATTGATTCCTTCAATCATTGAATTCATGGAACCAATCATCAATTGTACCTATCCCCATACTTCAATTGAGTTAAATAGGTCAACCTTCAACTTATTTTACCCTCAATTGACCCTCAATTAGTCCTCAATTAGGGTTTGAATCAATTGAATTAGGGTTTGGAATCGATTATCCTTCAACACTAATCAATGCAAGATTAGTTACTTTGAAACCATTGAACCATCATCCAAATTGAACATGACCTGACCCCAAACGGTCTTGAGGTCGTTTGGATGACCACCAAACGGTCTTGGGACCGTTTTCCCATCACATCATCAAAATCCAAGTCAACCAATTAGGGTTTGGATCATTGGATTGATCACCAAATCAGCAATTGATTACACTTTAACTTAGTATCATTGGATCATCAATTGCTTAACCATACTCACCCCTAGACCTACAAACGGTCTTGGGTGACCTCAAAACGGTCTTGAGACCGTTTGTATGAGCTCCAAATGGTCTTGAGACCGTTTGTCTCATCCAACCCTTGGATTCTAGTGAAAAATCATTAGGGTTTGAGCTATTGAGTTGATCATCAAATCAACACTTAATTGCAAAGTGATTTGGTACCTTTAGACCTTCAATTGGTCAACCATACTTAACCCTAGACCTCAAAACGGTCTTGGGTAATCCCCAAACGTTCTTGAGACCGTTTGGGTGATTCCCAAACGGTTTTGAAACCGTTTGGGTCAATCAACCCAAAACATCAACTCATTCCAAAGCAAAATCAGCACTTAGCCGATTAGGGTTAACAACATATCTTTTGTCCTTAAATCACTTAACCATATCCAACCCTAGACCTAAAAAAGGTCTTGGGTGACCCCCAAATGGTCTTGAGACCGTTTGGGTGATCCCCAAACGGTTTTGAAACCGTTTGGGCTAATCCACCCAAAATCTCAAAACAACTCATTGGAATTTCAGCACAAATTTCAATTAGGGTTTGCCCAATTGATTAGCCTTCAAATCATGATTACTTGGGAATTATTCCATAAAATTTGGTGAGTCATTAACAAACATGAATAGGAACAGGAATATCAAACGGTAAACCCTTGGTCAACCCTCTCAAAAGGTTTTGAAACCGTTTGCCCAAAAAGTTAAAATACTCAAGTTGAAAATCAGCACTTAATCCAATTAGGTTTGCCTAATTGATTAGCCTTCAACTCATGATTACTTTGTAATTAATCCATAAAATTTGGTGGGTTATCAACCAACATAATTATGAACAGGATTCTAAAACGTTCAACCCTTGTTCAACTCCCCCAAACGGTTTTCAAACCGTTTGGTCTCATGCGGTTTGGTGAAACCGTTTGCTCCCAAATGGTTTGGGAAACCATTTGAGCAACCCAAACAAGATCGTTTGCTTTGGATATTTAGAGAGGTGTGTGCTTATCATCTTCAACCTCTGAACTCATGAAACCTACTGTGGTTTCCATGGTGATTGCATTCATCAACCAAATCGATTATTGTAAATGTAGAAAAGATCATTATTTGATATGGACTTGAATGCAATAACAAAATCAAGGGTTCAAGTTATAAAACCCGCCTCCAATTGAGCTCCAAAGCTCCATGTCCACGGAAACAATGGTGGATGCAACTCCTTTCACCATTACAAGGCTCTTCCTCAAGGTTTGAGTGAAAAGGAATGGTTAGAATTGAAGAGGAGATCGAAATAGGAAGAAATTCATAATTTATTTTCGATTTCCACCATGGAATCAAGGTGAAATGGATCAAGAACCTTAACAACAGGTTGGGGGTCGTCCTCCTGATCCTCCCAAGCTCCCTTGGTCGTTTACCAAGAAACGAGAAGAAGTGGGGTCGAAAAAGCCTTCCATTTGGCTTGTTAAAGGTTCTTTTATAAAAATTCAATGAGAGAGAATGTACTTTGCAAAAATCCAATTAATACCAAAAATGTGGCCGCCTCTTCCCCCTTATCTTCCTTAGGAACGAGGCTATCTTGTTTGCCTCCAATTCCTCTCAATTATCCATGATTTAAAGAAAAGCAAATCAAGCACCTTAAATCATATTATATTAATATCCATATGTGAGTGGATATTTCTTTTTCTTATAAAATTGTGTGTGAGTTATCCACTCCCTTGGATATTTTCGTGGTCCTTGCAAAGATCAAGGAAGTCACACATACATCTGAATCCAACCATTTTAATTTTGGTTGAAGGCCCTTTAATTAATACATTTATTTTTGCCCTAAATCAAATTAGGGTTTCAATTATGATTAAATCTTGATTATTTTAATATCAAGATTCTCTCTCCTCCAACTTAATTCAAGTGAGGCACCCCTCTCATTTTATTTTCTCTACATGATGCCAAGAAACATTAGGGACCTTATTGAAGTGGTAATTTATATATTGAACCCTAGGTTTTGGGTAAATTGCACTTTACACCAAAACTAGGTTTTAATGCACAAACCTTGATTTATCAGCTCTTTCTTGGTACTCAGGCTACCATAAGCCATACCTTTGCATCATATTCATTGTCATGACACTTCAACACATGAGGAACATATTATCATTCACAATTTGCACTTAAACCCATCAACTTGGGTAATTTGCACTTTAGTCCAAAACAAGCAAACATTGCTTCAACATTATTCAAACAGGACTAGAATTGCTACATAGGTTCCTCTTAAGGCCTAATTACTTTTCATAAGATGAGATTAAGCATTTAATCACCTTTCTTAATCAAAACACCTAGGGTTAAAGTATAACCCAGGTCAGGGATGTTACACTTTGGAACCCTAGTCACTTAAGTGGTGAACCATCAGTTGACCACCTCTTTAAAGTGAACCACCGGTCCAAGTGAGCCAAAAAAACTATCAACCTACTACCTCTAGAGGTGAACATAGGTTGTCACCACCTATTGGTGACCATAGTATGTCAACCAAATAGGGAGACCATCGTTTGATGGCCTCTCTTGGTAGCTCATCCATGAAGGGGTAAAACCCTAAGTCACCATTGAAGAGAAACACCACCAAACAAAGGTACAACTAAGAACCCCATGTCTCAACAAGCTCAAGCATGATAAGAAAACACCCAAGGAACCTAAATAATGTGAAAAATCGCAAGTAAAACCTCATATTTGGGTAAATTGCAAAAAAATCCAAAATGCGCATAAAATTGCATAACTTCCTCAAATAATATCCAAATTGGACCATACTTGAACTTAAGATAGTCACATGATATCATAACACTTTGAAAGGTTAGATTAAGGTTTAGAGCATTCAATTTTGGTAATTAGTCATGTTCAACACTTTAAGCAAGGTCATGGGTCTTGCAATTTGTTTGCAATATGAGATCATGAGATAAATCTAGGGGTACCAAAACAAGCACACCAATGCTACCATCTGAATCCTAGTTGATACACCTAGACTTAGAACGCTAACAAAAAATACCCAATAGTGTATGGATCCTAACTGGATTCAAAACTTCCCTCATACAAATGTGCCCTGTACATATTAGTGAGATTTGGTGGCTTGATCCTTGTTGTTGGTTGCAGGTCATTACCGCTTCCTCAGGGTCATCCAACACCATAAGGGTGAACTATTGTTCTAGATTCTAGAGGATAGATGAGTAGAGAAATGTGACTAAGGTTGATGCCTTCATACACTCATTGATGATGATCTAGAGACATTAGAGGGCTAGAATGAGTGCATGTAAGTGTTTAACGTCTCAATTCCTTTTGAATATTGCCTCCATCATCCTTCCTCATCAAAGGTAATTATCCTTGTGAGATGGTGGATGGTTCTATTGTGGTAGGTTAGCCCCAGAATCCCTGGTAAACTACACATGCTACAACACACTCAAAGGATGGAAGGATGTGTTTGGTGTTGGATATAGACCACTGAAGAGAGGTGGTGGAATTTGACCGCCTTGGATCAACAAGGGATAGGGGGAGGAATAGAGGAAAGGAGAGGACCCATATATGGCAAAAAAACATGTGAAAAAGTGTTGTCTGGCTGTTCCCATGGCAATATACATGTGCATGAATCTCATCCCTGGGAGACTGCCGTAGGGATCGATTACACCAAGACTGGAGAGGAAGGTACTTCATAGTCAAGGTACACAAACATACGTGGTGAGATATTGGTTGGTGGACCCATACTAGGGAAGAAGAAGGGTCTACGATGAGCACACACACCCTCCAATTGTTTCTGTAGGAAGGTATCCCTTTCCAACAAGAGGAAATGATGATCTTTTAGCTCATGATCAATGTTGAGGAGCTTGAGTGTCTCAGTTGGGATTCCCCTTTCCCATGCCCAAGTGCCTATTCAATGTTCTCCTAGGGCCTGATTTGCACCGCAAGTTGTAGGGGAGAAGATAGTTTACATCTTTAATCCTTTCCAAAATCTCAATAGGTGAGACATCTCATATATCTTGATGAGCACTAAGAGTGTTGGGATTCCAAATGGGTATCTGGACCAGGCTGAGATTCCATGGAAGGGACCCAACTACTTTAGGATGTTCACAAGGATGGCCTTTGATTGCATGTACTACTAGGGACTAGGAGATGATGTGTAATGAGATTCCTTTTGTCCTTTAGGATAGGACACCCATTTCTTCATCCACCTTCCCAAAGATGAAGACTTGTTGGGGTCCTATGCAAATAATGGAAATAGTTGATTTGTTCATGTCCCATAGGTCCAATTTCACCCAAATATAGGAGATTTGGGTAGGACAAGTAATTATCGCAATAGGTAAGTAAAACCTATTGGGTTTTGGAGAACGGGGTGTAGAAAAAAAAAGTCTTCCCTTTCTAGACAAGCTGTTGGATCTGTTGTATCTATGAAATGTCAGTGAATAAAAGAACTCAATCCTATAGATCTTGAACCGAATCAAACACCAAGAAACCTGAATAGAATACTAATAGATCCAGATTATCCACCAAGCAATAACTTGTTGTCATCTTGTAGAATGTGTTCTCCAAGCCTCTGCATGTATGTCTCAGCCTCTACTTCATCCATAGGGATGAGGGAGAATGTGGTGCACCACCTTGGTCATCAAGTCAAAGGAGAAGATGAATTTTCTAGTTTTAGGCACCCTTGAACTCCCTTTCTTCTCCTATCTTGGGAAACAATCCTTAGGGTGACTTCCTCTCTAAGAGAGAGAAGTTTAATGGTCAACATGTCTCAAAAGTTGTCTCAGGAGACGTGTCTAGTCCTTTGGGATTTTCCCCCTTTATATAGGGAGGTCATGGTCTTGGAAAAACCTAATTCTAATCATTGTCCTGATAATTGTCCAAAAAATAGTTTAATACTAAAAAACTTGGGAAAATTAAGATCGCTCAATCTCATTTGCAGATTGCACAATCTTAGTCCCTGATTGCTTGATCTTAGTCCCTGATAGACCTATTTGAGAAGAAGATCGACCAATCACAAAAGTTCAAATCTAGATCTAAAATTTGAAACTTTCCTCATTGCTGACACCCCATTTCTGCTCACTCAGTAGAAAATCATATTTAAATGTGAATTTATTGGTTAATGAGGGAGTTCATCACCATTTCCACATTTTACCCTTTTCCACATTGTCCCACATTTTTTCCTATTTAATCCTTCCATTTTTACCCACCTTAACTAAGTTTGGGACTTTATGCAAATAAACCTTTTTTTGATCAAAAGTGAACTTATTCTTCAATTTTACTTTAAATAGGCTATTTTTCATAGATTTCCTAGTTGAATTGTCTAAAATTAAATATTCCCTTTCTAATTGCCTTTTTATATAAATTCTAAGAGATAACTCGGGCTTATGTTTATGTACACAGTTGTCCTTCAATTCTGCCTTAAACATGATATTCTTAAAAAATTGCCCAGTTGAATTGTCTGAAAAAGTAGGTTTCCTTTTTTCATTTACCTTTGTGGAAAAATGTGATAGATAAGTTTGACTTATCTTTTAGTGAAAGTTTTCCACCATTTTTTCTAAAACATTCCAACAATATCCATAAATTGGGAAAATCAATTTATCCTGCGTGGGTCATCGGGCAGATCACATCAATCAGCTAGTGACATGTGGTAGGTTGCCTAGATCTGTACTCATGCACATTGATGTGATTTGATCATCTTCATAATCTTCCAATCCGAAACCCCAAATCCTAAACCAATCCTATAAATAGACTCCCATACCCAACATAATACTAGCCCTTCTTATCTCTCCTGAAGGGTTGCCTAGATCTGTACTCATGCACATTGATGTGATTTGATCATCTTCATAATCTTCCAATCCGAAACCCCAAATCCTAAACCAATCCTATAAATAGACCCCCATACCCAACATAATACTAGCCCTTCTTATCTCTCCTAAAGCCAGAGAAATGACTACCTATCCCTTTTATTTTATACACAGGACTAGAGGATCCTTCCTCTACCACCAACTTCTTCTACTAACGTCATTAGGATACACAACTTTACTGTTATATTCATAATTGTTTCTTACTCTGGTAAATTCATAAATGCTGCTAGTTGATTACCTAATTTGTTTAAATTGCACACTCTTTCAAATGGCTCTGGCCTCTCTCTTTTCTTATGCATCGATCCCAAGCGCCAATGATGGATATCTATCGTGGGAGGTCCTCAGGCATTTGGGATCACCACACACCTAAAAATTGAACATTTATGACAATGACAGGAGAGCCACAATCATCTTCAACCCTAAGGTTTGCCAACATAAAATTCACTTTTTTGCCATTTTTGTTAACAACAAGCTAGATCACCACTGTTTTAAACTAAAATGACAAAAAAGGTTGAAATGCCTCTATCGAGTGAGGTGGGGGTACTAACACCTTCTTTACTCATAATAGGATCCCCAAGTTTGATCTATGAATTAATGCATACATTTATTATCCATCCTTGGGTGGAGTCAAAATCATTTTTTTTGTTTTCCCATTGAGTTAAACATGTTTATGTTTTTCCTTATTTTATGAATAGTATCGTGGTGCCTCCGAACTTTATAAAAAAGTTGAAATGACTAAAAAAGTTGAAATGCCTCTCTCAAATTATTTGTAATTTTCAAACTGATAATGCAAAATTCGTGCACTCACCTTGAATTTTTCCTACAAAGAAATTATTCATCAGTCTTCTTGTCCTCATTTTTCTAAACAAAATGGGATAGAAGAACAAGAAAATAGGCACATTATCATAATGGTGAGAAAAAACTCTTCTTCACCATATGTATGCTCCCTACAGTTTTTGGGGATATATTGTCCTCACGGCTAACTATCTGTTTATTATATGGATATATTGTCCTCACGACTAACTATCTCTTTAAGTATATGCTTTCATCTATTTTGAATAATCAAACCCCATTTCATATTTAATATCCTTTCTGCCCTCTTTATAGTGTCCTCCGTAATTCTTTGGGTGTGTTATTTTTGTCCAGGAATTAAGAAATGTTCATGACAATATTAGTCTTAAGCGATGAAGTTTGTCTTTCTTGGATATACCAAATCACAAAAGGGGTATCATTATTATAATCCAACCACACATCATTTTTTGGTATCCTCCAATGTCACATTTTCAAAGACATCCCTTACTTTGGAAAGTATATATTAACATCTTCAACTTCTCTACAAATTGAAGACTTCCCATTAGTATCAGTTGCCATCGATCCTATACCAAGTCCATCCCCTAATTTTAATGACCCATTTATGGTTCAGGCATAAATCATGCAAGTTCTCTAGATAACTCAGAATAGGTACCAGATGATGGATCATCTATTAATCATTCTCTAATCATTGCTGCATCTAAAGATTCTACAAATCCTAACGATATGTCTATTGCCCTAAGAAAATGAAAGTGTTCATGCAATATCGATCCTATATCTAATTGCGTGTCTTATGATAGCTCATCCTCTTCATATGTTGCCTTTATCTTCAACATATTTATTGTCCCCATACCTTGTAGTATCCATTTTTGCACTAAATCACCTAGGTTGGAAACAAGGTATAGAGTACTAGATGATGTTTTATCTAAAATGACACACTAATTCTACTAACCACTCTCTAGATAAAGTAGTAGTTTGTTGTAGGTGGGTTTAATTATTTAAATTTGGTCTATATGGGACTACTGACCGTCTTAAAGCAAGACTGCTTACAAAAGGCTACACCCAACTCTACGGGGAAGATTGTCTTGAGATTTATCCCCCTATGGCCAAGATGACCTATGTTTATCCCTTGGCCATGGCATCATATAGATATCAAGAATGTTTTCTTCAGGGTGACTATTCTAAATAAATATATCTGGAGTAACCACATGGGTTCATTTTTTAGGGGGAGTTTTATCTTGCCTATTGGCTTCATAAATCCATGTATGATCTAAAGCAGTCACCCATAGTGTGGTTCAGGAAGTTTATGTTGGAATGTATGCCCTGAGATCCAATCATGGGATGATTGGTGGGATACATTAAGATTGATTTGATAAATATCAAAGGCAAGCTTCCAATTCCTTCTGGTTCAGTCATATGAGATAGTGACAGAGCATATTGAATGTCTAGAGAATGACAGTACTCAATGACGTATGCTTTCAGGTTTAGGACCTGAACGATGAGATCATACGAATGCTAAGAGTTTGTACATTATTATTATGTCCCTAGTCGGATGTCATTGTGGAAGGTAGATAGAAAACAATGACACACAAGACTAGATTGTGGTGTTGGTTGATGACAGAATCACATTAGTCATGATATGGAGATGTCAAACCAAACACATAGGTACTCATTAGAGAACAAGTGTACCAGACAGACCCACCGTGAGTTTGACACATGGAACCATGACATGGTAGTCACAGTCAGTTCTCACTGTGATGGTGGTGAATGTGATTCTTTGACCTGAAATCACTACACTCAACACATGTCATTGGGTACACTTTGACATCATCAAACGCAATCCTGAAACATGGGTTGTTATAAAGGTGGTGATTGGGTGGCTTTGACACATGGGGCTTTTGAGGGGTGAGTGATAGATATGGGATTTGTCCCTCCTGAGGGAGTTTGATATCCATGACCACTTGATGAGTAGGATTGAGATAGGTGTGCATGCATGTGTGAATCAATATGTGATATTGATGTCATACATATCTCCTCCAATCTACTTTGAGATCAAGAAAGTGAATGAACATTGACAGGATGACTATTCCATGCCTTGAGTTCATTCGGTATATCAGTGACAAAGGAATTATACATTCACTGTAACACCATTCACGGATTGTAGGATTGAAAGTTGTTCTCCAACTTTCCTTTTCACTTGGGTAGCACTGATGTGCGACTAGGCACCACTCTTTGTTTGTGAAGTCATATGTGTTATGGACTTTCAATGCCAATGTGAAATGGACCTGCATGGTCACACACATAGGATTTAACCTGGAAGAGGAGTTTATCCACAAACAATGTTTAGATTGATTACTAAAGGAGTTTAGTAGTTCAATTAAATCAATTGATAGCTCAATATCATAGTGTTCAAGGTGTTGGACCGATTGATTAGAGTATCAGATTGATTGGAACTGCAATTGACTGATTTTGCATAGTCTGCTGCCCCAAGCGATCGGCTCAGGTTGGTGAACTGATCGGCTCAAATGGTGAGTCGATTGGATCATGTGTCATGAAACGATCGGCTCAATTGTTGAACCGGTCGATTCATGTGACCAACCGAGATCGTTTGGAAAGTCAGAAGACTATTTTGCAAATACAATTTGTTTCACTTGTACAAATTCGATTTGGACAAAGATTAATATTTGATTAATCGGAAACAAATATGAAAGTCAATTTGAGTTGGACCAGGACCACAAACCGATCGGCTCAGAAGTGAACCGATCAGCTCAGGTGGCCCAACCGATCGGTTGAGGTCTGAACCGAATGGCTCAGGTCCCCAACTGACCGTTTCATGCTTGAAATGATCGGTTCAGGTGGCGCAGTTGGTTGTTGTGTAGAAAATCTCAAACCCTTCTACTCCTGTTTAATCCCACATTTCCTGGGGTAGAGAACCCTGTCCCATGACCCTCCTATATATATAGAGGTATTGGGGGCTTTTCAAGAACAACAACTCAGAACACCAGTTGCTCTGCAAAGTTGTCGTTCTCTCTGGTTTTGGTAACCGAGAGAGAGCCCGAGCAAGTGCTACCCGATAAGGGAGGCACAACAAGGGAAAGACAACTGCAGAAAAGCAACTGGTTGCAGGAGAGTGTTTTGGTGAGTAGTACGCTGACAAGAGGGTGCGACTCCTTCCGATTCCTTGTGGGACAAGGAGATCGGAGTTCTAGGTGGTCCGTGTTGACGACTTCAGAGGCGGGAGACTTCTGCCGCTCAGAGGACAGCTGTCAATCTTGGCAATCCCGGTGAGACCAAGAGCTGTACAAACACCGTCCAAGATTGGAGGTGAAGATCATGCAAGCCGCGAGGTAACTTCTCCAAGCAAGCCTCGGGACAAGGTATGTCTCTACAAACCATCCTTCCTATTGTATAGATGTTGACGCGATTCCTTTATTCCGGGTTTGGGAGAAGAAAATTTTTGTTTCCGCTGCCTTCTCTGTCTCCCCTAAACCCAACAGTGGTATCAGAGTGAGGTTAACTGCTCTATACTTTAGGATTATTGATAGGATTAGTTTTGGTTTGTCACCTTTATTTATTGCATGCGATGCGAATAAAATTAGCTGTATGCATGTCCAATCCTAAATCCACAAATCCCAATATACATATATGATATGTAATATGAATGCACTCAATACGCGTCGCCCTTAAATGAGTTTTGTGGTGGATGTATAGTGTGGTTATGGCCAATAAACCCTATGTATATGTGCTTGGTTGTATGTGGTTGCTTGCATCTCGGTATGTGCACCGATTCCCTACCTCCTTATTCCTAATGTAACTTGTGATAACTCGGGATTCCTTTCCTACCTTTGCTCCCCCCAAATTTAACTCGGGGTTTCCCAATTCAAATGTAAATAGGATATATCTTTTATTTCCTATTATGTCAAAGAACGGAGGACTATCTAACGATGACTGAGACGATCAGTTCAAGGCATGAACCGATCGGTTGGCGATCTAGATGACCGGCTCGATGAGCGAGACGATCGGGTGGCAGCCATGAGGAGATGCATGATGACTAGGCGAACTGATCGGTTGGAGGAGCCAATTGATCAGATGGTGGCACCCAGACGATTGGCCAGGGCGAGCAAGTCATTCATGTGATGAGTTGATCAACTCGGAAGGCTACAACACTTCATCATGGATAGGTTGCATGTGATGTAGACCTAGATGAATGTGATTCCTCTTAGCTCGAGGAATCACATTAGGATGTCCATAATCATCGCTTTTATCGTTTCACATGTTTTCTGTGGGATATAGTATGTACATGATACGTACTATGTATTGTGGTGATTGGATATGTGTATGTACTTATAAAAACAAATTCCTCATTAAATATTAAAGTTTTAGATGCCTTCCAGATGCGACACACGTGAAAAGCTTGATCGGCCAAGTGTGGGCACGCCCTAGTGTGGTGCACCATCTATCTCGTTGAAGCACGAAGGATGGATATGTAGGTCTGCCCTAGCAGGGTGCATATTCATCGTGTTGGCTTTGGGTCAGACTTAACAAGGTGACCTAGATAGGATCTAGCACCTTGAGGCATGGAGGTGATCATGGCAAGGAGTTACATTTGACATCTTTCAAGAGTTGCATATGATGCAATTGGCAAGAGTTGCCTACCTGGAAGATGTAAGTTGTGGGTGACAGCCCTAGCTGGTCCATGACTTAGAGGATTTCAGGATCTTGACCCACTAGAAGAGTGTACACTGCAATCTTACAAATTGATGGTGAGGGCTATCAATTTGAACAAAATAGTGGGAGCAATAATTAATTAAAGTCCTAATTATATCATCAACTTTTCAAATCAATCAAATAAGTAAAAATTTAGTTTTGGACTAAATTGCATATATTTCCTTTTGTAGTACAAATGAAAACAAACAACAATCACTTTTCATTGTGATCGGTTCTTGAAAAGGACAAGCTGAATGGGACAAACCTCCACGACTGGTTTAGGACATTGAGAATTGTTCTCACTCAAGAGTGAAAGCTCTATGTCCTAGATATTCCAATTCCAGAGGAACCTACTCCTACCGCACCGAAGGTAGAAAGGGATGCTTATAAGAAGCATTCTGATGATGCCATGATGCAAAGTGCTTGATGTTGTGCTCCATGAACCACGAGTTGCAGACACAACATCAGAACATGGGTGTCATTGAGACGATTCAGCATCTCAAGAACATGTATGAAGATCAAGCACGGAAAGAGAGATATGATGTCTCTAGGGCATTGTTCAAGTGTGTCATGACAGAAGGAGATTCAGTTGGTCCTCACATGCTCAAGATGATTGGGTATGTGGAGAACCTGACGAGACTGGGATTTCCTCTGAGCCAAGAGTTAGCTACTGACGTGATACTGCAATCGTTGCTAGAATCCTACAGTTAGTTTGTGATGAACTACAACATGAACAACTTTGACAAGCTGTTGACAGAGTTGTTGGGCATGTTGAGGACAGCCGAGACACAGATGAAGAAGGACAAGCCTAAGTCTGTGATGATGATCAACGACAAGAAAGGCAAGTCCAAGCGTAAGGAAAAAGGCAAAGCTAAGAATGTTTCTGATGCTAGCCATCAACCCAAGGCATATTCAACTCTCAAGGCCAAGCGAGGTGTGACCAAGAGAGGAAATTGCAACCATTGTCAAAAACCAGGACTATGGAAAAGGAATTGTCCACTCTATCTGGAAGAACTAAAGAAGAAGGAGGCGACAAACGTCTCCACCTGAAGGTGTCATGAAATGAATTTGAAACACTTTTTGAGGTATATGGTACCAAGATATAAAGTGTAATGCACTCAATAAATGGGGCAAGTGTTACCTCCATAGATAGGAGTACTTTAGTTTATTTTCATCCTTAAAGGCATGTAATAGAGTTACGAACTACTATTTCATATTTTCCAATAGATAGAAACACATTATTTTTGCATATTGTATGACAATGATAGCAATTAATAATGTTGATGTTTCAATTTCAAAGATATGATCTTTATGGCAATGCCTTGTTTATCTTATGGTACTTGGTATGCATAAGATAAAATGATACCTAAAAGTTATTGATAACTCAAACAATGAATTAGCATTATCATGAAAAATTCATATGATGGATAAATCTAGACTCTTTTGGTTAGAGAACCAGTAAGAGACATGAATCTCTTAGACATGATTGATCAATCTTCACTAGTGGTAGTGGGAGATTGATTATCCTATTATGTATAATACATGTGATGTATTTACATACCTATTGGACTTAATTCTAGTACTTCAAATGGTGTTTAGAGAAATACCAATATGAATATCTTGAAGTGTTCAAGAATATCATAGATGAAGTATGAATTGGTAAAGTGTTAATTCTTGATGAGATCAATGAATAAAATACTTGAACCAAATGTTTGAGAACCTTGTGAGTGATTATGATAGTGTATCATAGTAAACTCATGATTAAGGCATGGTGATGTCTAAATCAACAAGGAGTCATACTCTAAGGAGTTAGAGGATGATTATCAAATAACTAATTTCTTCTTAAATAAAGAATACCACACACGAATAGAAGACATTAAGAATCACAAGGAGTTATGAGTTCTTATATCCTTGAAAGATGCACCTCGATTGTCTATGTGATGAGTTGATCATCTGATGAGTCAACTATCTAGATGAATATGAGGAACCAGATTTTGAGTTATGGTTTATGTCCATTACGTCCTAAATGACTTCCATGTAAACCATAAGGTATGACCTTGATGGTAGCACCCATTGGGATGAAATCCATAAGTGTGAATGAGTCTTATACGTTAAGACACATGGATAACATTTGAGAAGGATGATGCTTGTTGATTGCAACTTAATGACTAAGAGATTTGTCATATGGATACTAAAACTGCATTCCTATGAGGAATAAAACAAGGATGTGTACGTGACACAACCTATAAGGTTTATGAATCCAATAATGCAAATGAAGTCTATAAGTTACAATGGACTAATCAATGTGATTGATTGAATACAAGCAACTCAGAACTAGATCTTTACTTTGATGATATAGTCAAAGGTTTTGATAGATATGTCAAAGATAAAGAAGGGATCTGTGATTTAGTGGGAGCGTATTTTCATTCCACATGTTGATGAGGAATAAGATGTTCTAGAATGGAAATCCAAAGTGAAAATTATCTTTAAGGAAGATAGAGAAATTTCCTATGTGATAGGAATAGAGATCTATAGAGATAGTTCTTGAAAACCTCTTGACCTAAAAAGAGAAGGCATACATTGGAAATCTATACTAAAGGTTTCAGTATGCACAGATTCAGTGGGAGAAAACTTGTCCATGTTACATGGAGTTAGTATCCCAAGGCCAAATGTCCAATTCTTATGAAGAATGGGAACACTAAGAATAGATATGGATCTATCATGTATGTAATTATCCCATTATCTTGCATGTATGGACATAGCAAGAATGCAATGCGTTTATCATCTTGTATGACAATATGATATTCTCATCCTGATAACTCGTATGTGGGACATGATGAGTGGATGTATGTCTAGTTCCAATAAGATTTACTAGAATACCATAAGAACTTGATAAGTACTTGAGAAGTACTAGTTCTATGGTGATAAGGAAGGGTTCACTGTAAAGAGTTACACTGATGCGAACTTCTGAAAATGATAGAAAATTAATCGCAAAATATATATGAGATATATAAAAGTGAATGTTTGTTGAATAATGGAAAAGTTCCAATAAAGTTGTTTTAAAAGGAAATGTTGGGTATCCGTGTGTTAAAGAACAACAGTGGATACTATATGGATCTAGGAGTTCATAGAGATGAACTTATAGACATTCTGGTCATTGATGACAAGTTAGGAGTGCTTGGTCAAGCAATGTGGCTAAAGGTTAGCAAAGGAATACTAGATCACATATTACGACAACTCCATCTCATACGTGTGACGTACATCAAAGAGATAAGAGACATGCAGTTAATACCGACTTTGGCAAGGTGTTGCCACAAATTACTATGTTAGCACTAGAGCACAATAACATGTGCGACATGTTTGAAGATCACTAATAATATGATTCAAGGGTGATTGGCTAACAGTGCAAGTGGGAGTCTGTTGGTTTGTATGCCCTGAGAGCCAATCAAGGGATGATTGGTGGGATACATTAAGATTGATTTGAAAAATATCAAAGGCAAGCTTCCAATTCTTTCTGGTTCAGTCATATGCGATAGTGATAGAACAGATTGAATGTCTAGAGAATGATAGTAATCAATGACGTATTCTTTCAGGTTCAGGACCTGAACGATGAGATCATACAGATGCTAAGAGTTTGTACATTCTTATTATGTCCCTAGTCGGATGTCATTGTGGAAGGTAGATAGACAACAATGACACACAAGACTAGATTGTGGTGTTGGTTGATGACATAATCTCATTAGTCATGATGTGGAGATATCAAACCAAACACATAGGTACTTGTTAGACAACAAGTGTACCGGACAGACCCACCGTGAGTTTGACACATGGAACCATGACATGGTAGTCACAGTCAGTTCTCACAGTGATGGTGGTGAATGTGATTGTTTGACATGAAATCACTACACTCAACACATGTTGTTGGGTACACTTTGACATCATCAAACACAATCCTAAAACATGGGTTGTTATAAAGGTGATGATTGGGTGGCTTTAACACATGGGGCTTTTGAGGGGTGAGTGATAGATATGGGACTTGTCCCTCCTGAGGGAGTTTGATATCCATGGCCACTTGATGAGTAGGATTGAGATAGGTGTGCACACATGTGTGAATCAGTATGTGATATTAATGTCATACATATCTCCTCCAATCTACTCTGAGATCAAGAAAGTGAATGAACGTTGATAGGATGATTGTTCCATGCCTTGAGTTCATTCGGGATATCAGTGACAAAGGAATTATACATTCACTGTAACACCATTCACAGATTGTAGGATTGAAAGTTGTTCTCCAACTTTCCTTTTCACTTGGGTAGTACTGATGTGTAACTAGGCACCGCTCTTTTCTTGTGAAGTCATAAGTGTTATGGACTTTCACTGCCAACGTGAAATGGACCTGCAGGGTCACACACATAGGATTTAACCTAGAAGAGGAGTTTATCCACAAACAATGTTTAGATTGATTACTAAAGGAGTTTAGTAGTTCAATTAAATCAATTGATAGCTCAATATCATAGTGTTCAAGGTGTTGGACCGATTGATTAGAGTATCAGATTGATTGGAACTGTAATTGATTGATTTTGCATAGTCTGCTGCCCCAACTGATCGGCTCATGAGATGAACCGATCGGCTCAGGTTGGTGAACCGATCGTCTCAACTGATGATTCGATAGGCTCATGTGTCATGAAACGATCGGCTCAATTGTTGAACCGGTCGATTCATGTGACTAACCGAGATCGTTTGGAAAGTCAGAAGACTATTTTGCAAATACAATTTGTTTCACGTGTACAAATTCAATTTGGACAAGGATAAATATTTGATTAATCAGAAACAAATATGAAAGTCAATTTGAGTTGGACCAGGAACACGAATCGATCGGCTCAGAAGTGAACCGATTGGCTCAGGTGGCCCAACCGATTGGTTGAGGTCTGAATCGATCGGCTCAGGTCCCCAACTGACCGTTTCATGCTTGAAACGATCGTTTTAGGTGGCACAATTGGTTGTTTTGTGGAAAATCTTGAACCCTTCTACTCTTATTTAATCCCGCATTGCCCGGGGTAGAGAACCCTGTCCCATGAACCTCCTATATATAGGGGTATTGGGGGCTTCTCAGGAACAACAGCTCAGAACACCAGTTGCTCTGCAAAGTTTTTGTTGTCTCTAGTTTTGGTAACTGAGAGAGAGCCCGAGCAAGTGATACCCGATAAGGGAGGCACAGTAAGGGAAAGACAACTATAAAAAAGCAACTAGTTGTAGGAGAGTGTGTTGGTGACTAGTACGCTGACAGGAGGGTGTGACTCCTTCTGATTCCTTGTGGGACAAGGAGATCGAAGTTATAGGTGGTCCGTGTGGACTACTTCAGAGGCGGGAGACTTCTACCGCTCGGAGGACAGCTGTCAATCCAGACAGTCCCGGTGAGACCAGGAGCTACACAGACACCATCCAAGACCGAAGGTGAATACTGTGCAAGCCGCGAGGTAACGTCGCCGAGCAAGTCTCGGGAGAAGGTATGTCTCTACAAACCATCCTTCCTATTGTATAGACGTTGACGCGATTCCTTTATTCTGGGTTTGGGAGAAGAAAATTTTTGTTTCCGCTGCCTTCTCTATCTCCCTTAAAACCCAATAGTTTAGTCAATATATTGAAGCTTTTAGCCTATAATGGTCCATCCTAGATCACTATGCCTTCTATCATCATGTATCTTATGGTTATATACTTCTACTTATTTATGTGGATGACATTGTTATTACAGATGATGATCACCAAGGAATTAATATTAAAATAGTTTCTTCAAGAAAAATCTCAGACCAAAGATATTGTCCCTCTCAAATGCTTCTTTTGTATTTAGGTGGAAAGATACAAAGATAGAATTACATCTCTCAATGCAAGTATGTATGATATTTCCTTGAAGAAACATGCATGTAGGGATAGAAACATGCATGTTGGGATAAAAACATGAGAAATCACATATGAATCCTATAATTAAATTGTATAAAGATCAGGGGGAGCCTCTTCATGTTCACATATAATGCATATGACTGGTTAGAAAACTAAATTATCTCAAAGTTACTTGTCTTGAGATCTTGTTTTTATAAGTGTGGTTAGTCAATTCATGGAGAAACCACATATTGGTTATTGGGATGTTGTTATTCACATACTCTATCTAAAATGATCTTGAAGGAAAGGTCTCCTCTATACTAGTCATGCTCCAATGTAGAGTGGGTTGGCTCTGTCAATGAATGATGATTTGTGACTAGTATTATGTCTTTGTAGGAGGTAACATTGTTTACTGGAAGAGAAAGAAGTAAAATGACATTTCCCACTCAAGCACCAAGTTGAACATCAAGCTATGGCTCATGTCATTAGTTAAATTCTATGGGAAAGGAACCTCATGAAAAAATTGGGATTTGCATAATATGAAGCCATGGGATTAAAGTGTGACAATGAAGTTGTAATTCAAATAGCTTCCAACCTCATATTTTTGGAAATGTACAAATACATCGAATGTGACTATCACTTCATCAGTGTGAAAGTGAAACACGTTGATCAGGTTCATACCAATCCACTCTAAAGATCAACTTGCAAATGCATTTACTGAACCCTTACATTAATGTTGGGTTAAAAAAATTATGTAGAAAATTAGGTGCCTATGATATATGTATGCACTAGTTTGAGGGGGAGTGTTAAGTGTATAAGTATGTTTGTACTCTTGTATGTTGGGATTAGTCATGGATTGCGTAAGTGGGTATTGAAAGGCACCCATATTCTTATATAAAGGCTATCCCTCTTGTCTATAATACACAAACATATTATCCACGTTGTCTCTAGTAAAAAATCCATAAATCCCCTCACTTGCACAAAAGTGGGGTGAGTATAAAAAGACTTGATATAAAGACACTTGAGATATTTGACATCCTTTATCACATCCTTTAAGCAATGTGTCATATGGGACTCAACTTTGGGCAAGGATAATCATATATTAAGATTTTTCTACCTCCTACAACCTTACTTGCACAAAAGTAGGGTTTTTATACACACCCTACTTGAACAAAAGTAGGGTGAGTGTAAAAAGACTCAATTCAAAGACACCTGAGATAATCAACATATCATTTTCTTTTGCTTTTATTTTTATTTTTATGACCGTATAGTCCATCTAGATTTTTTGGTATGGGTAAAACTACCATTGAATTGTAGTCACATGATCTTAGAATTAGATCACCTGACCTCATAATTCCAAGTGGAAATTCTATTGATCAATCAACAATTAATTGATTAATTGATTGAATCATCTAATCATCGGGTCAGGCATTTTGCGTGATTAGAGGGTTAATCAGTCTATTTATTCTTTAGAACCTTTCTAATCATGTGTTTCATTGTGAACTTCAATTCCCTTATACATTGTTATGTTGTGACCTAGTAGGTTCCTAATTATGTTGGTAGTGGTGTTTAAAACAACACAAGACAAGATTTTTGTCTAGCCACATATCATTTCCACCCAAGTATTAGTAATGATTTGGAAGAAAACTAAAACTTGTTAACTGATCAATGTTGCCATGATTGTATAAGCCCTTTGTCATAGATATCCACAATGAACTCGAGGCATGACATGTCATCCTCTTAACATTCAATCTTTATTCCTTGAACTAGAACAAACTATTTGAGATAATGTGAGCCAAATGTCATATATAGACTCACATAAACTTGGACATGCATTTCATAGTCTTTATTAGGAGGTTTATGGTGATATCATTCCAATGGAGGGACAAATTCCATATAGATGACTAACATCATGCTCCATCTGTCATAGTGTATCTAATCACCACCTTTTTGAACCACTCATATTTTAAAGCATGTGGGGCTAGTGTCAAAGTACACTAAAAAATGTGTTATTTCAATGACTTTAGGTCTAAGGATCACAATCACCATTGTCACATTGAGATATGAATTTACCATGTCATACCATGACCTCCATGTGTCAACCTTAAGGTGGGTCTGTCTAGTACAACTTGTTCTCTAACAAATACCCATGCATCTAAGTTGATATCCAATATCATGACTAAATGGACACAATCATCACTCACCGTGCATGTTAGTCTTGTGCATTATTTTTTTTCTCATACTATCCACAATAATTACCAAGTAAGGATACTAAAATTATAAATACTCTTATTATACATATGATCTCAAGTTTAGGCCCTTAACCTAAACTATATGTCATCAAGTAAAATAATCTCAGGACATTAATAAGTTTATTCATTATCTCATCACTAAACAAACATAATAGGCGGAATTTACTTTTATTAATAATCATATCATGTACATATATCCCTTTTAAAATCATCATATGATGGCTCTCAGGGCATATAGCCAATAGTCTTCCACTTGCCTGGGAGTCAGTCACTAATGAACTAAGTCCACTAGATCTAACATGACTATCATGTTCATGTTGTGAAATTGCTTTGGTTAGAGGACCAACAACATTGCTTTCAAATCATACTTCACAAAGTTTTATATCTCCATGGTATACTCATGTATTAATTAATCTAAGTATGTAGAATCATACATTGTTTATTTCTTGGAACTCTTCCAAATCACAACTTTGTTATTTAAGCAAAACACAAATCCATACTACAATCATTAATTGTCCTTTTTGGTTTGGAAGCTAGAATTAGTGTAACCATATACCATTAAATATTCCTTGCCACCATTAATTAGTAATTAATACTTAGTTCTTTTGAAGCACTTAAGGATGTTCTTTATATCTATCAAGTGATCAACACCCACATATGACTGGTACTTGCTCATAATGATCAAAGCATACATGAAATATGGACATGCACATATCATTGCGTACATGATAGATCCAATTGTCCAGGAATATGGGATCTTACTCATGCGTTCCTGCTCTTCTAAATATATGGGACATTGAGTTCTAGAGACTTATTCCATGAGACATGTGTAAGTTTCCTCCCTTGAAATTATGTATGATAAACCTCTTTAGCACTTTGTCAATGTATATACTTTGTCTTAGGCCAAGAAGCCTTCTAAATCTATATTTATAGATCTTGACTCCTAGAATATATGACGCTTCTCCTAAGTCATTCACAAAGAAGGTATTACCCATCCATGTTTGACCAATTGTAAATTAGGTATGTCTTTTCCCGTCAATAGTATGTCATATACATACGATATGAGAAATATAATCATGCTCCCACTAGCCCTCTTATAAACACAAGGTTAATCTTCATTTTCAATAAAGGAAAACTATTTGACTATATCATTAAAACAAAGTTTTTAACTCTGAGATGCTTGATTCAGTCCATGAATTGACCTTTATATCTTATAGACTTCATTGGCTTCATTTGGAGTGATAAAACCTTTGGGTTGTGTCATGCACACATCCTATACAAGATTATTGTTAAGGAAAGCAAGTTCATGTCCATTTTTGGAATCTCATAGTCATGATAAGATGTAATGGCAAGCATGATGTTGATGGATTTAACCATGGCAATTGGTGAAATAATTTCAATGTAGTTAACACCTTGAAGTTGTATGAAACCGGTTGCAATCAATCTACCCTTATAGCTTTTTATATTACCATCCACGTCGGTCTTCTTCTTGAAGACCCAGTTCGCTCTATGGGCTTTACCCCTTTAGGTAGATCTAGCAAATTCCATGCATTGTTGGTATACATGGAGTCAATCTCAAATATCATGATCTCATGCCATTTCTTAGAATATGGTCTCTCAATATCCTCATTATAGGTAGTTGGTTCATAATATTCAATGACCAACACATAGGCTTCCTGAGTCATGAGAAATGCATATCTCTCTAGCTCATGACTTTCCCAACTATACCTTGGAGGTTCCTATGATAAGATAGAAATTTGAGGTTCTGTAATAGTTTATGGTTCCTCTTGTTTGTTATCTACCTACATTGGATCAATGTTGTCTTGTTGGTCATGTATATCTTCTAGTTCTATTTTACTCCCACTAGTTCCTCTGGAAGTAAATTTCTTTTTGAGAAATACATCATCTCTAGCAAAAACATTTGTTGTCAGATGGAATATAGAAGTAGTAACCCTTATTTTCCCTAGGGTACCCATCAAAAATACATTTATCCTATTTGGTTCCTTGCTTTTCCCAAAACTACTTCTATACATAAGTTGGATTTCATGAAAGACATATGAATAATTCCCCATTCCGTTTCTCATATTGTGTGTTATCAATGGATTTTTAAGGTACCTAGTTAAGTGTAAAGGTGATGGTTTCAAGAGCATGTTCCTGGCAAGAAAGTGAAAGATTATCCAAACTCATCATTTGTCATACCATGTCCAACAAGGTGTGATTAGTTCTTTCTAATACACCATTATGTTATGGTGTTTCAGGTGGAGTCCATTGTGATATAATACCACATTCTCTCAGAAGGACCTCAAAGTCTTGGCTATGGTATTCACCACCTCAATCTGATTGAAGTGTTTTAGTTCTTTAGCCAAGTTGGTTTTGTACTTCATTCATAAATTCCTTGAAAGTTTCAAAGGATTCTGATTTGTGTTTCATAAGATATACATATCCATATCTACTGAAGTCATCAGTAAAAGTGATGAAGTACTTATACCCACTTCTACACTTATGCTAAAAGGTCCACAAGCATCACTATGTATGAGCCCCAACAAGTCACTAGCTCTCTCACTACTACCATCTAAAAGTTCTTTTGTCATATTTACCAATAAATAAGATTCACATGCCACTATTGATTCAAAACCAAAAGAATCTAGATAACCATTTTTATTGAGTCTAGAAATTCTATTCTCATTTATGTTCCCTAGACGATAGTGCCAAAGATATGTTTTGCATGAGCCATTAAGTTTTTAGTTTTTTGGTATTTATATTATATACATGTATCTCAAGATCTAATAAATAAAGATCGTAAGGCATATGGGCACTTGCATAAAAGATATCATCTTTGAAAATGGAAATATAATCATAATTTATTAGAAACTCTGAAACCATTCTTGTCCAAACAAGATAATGAAATGATGTTTATATTTATGGCACTTACAGAATAATAGTTCTCTAACTCTATTACAATCTCACCAAGAAGAGAAAAAACAATATGTTCCTACTATACTGGGAAGAGTTCATGAATGCATTTCTTACCAAACACTTTCCTTCTAGAAAGATAGCTCAACTCAAGAGCTGCTCACCAACTTCAAGCAACAAGAAGGTGAAACACTCTATGATACATGGGAGAGATTTAAGGATCCACAATACCTTTGTCCTCACCATGGTTTGACCAATTGGATACTATTACAAACCTTCTAGAATATGCTATTCTATAACACCCGTATGTCTGTGGATGATACTGCTAATGTACCTACAAAGAGACATATGACACCATAGAGGATATGGCACTAAATTATTGTCAGTGGAGTTCAGAAAGAACCAACCAACCCTACTCATCAAGTAGCACTACTGAGAAGTCAAGGGAAAACATACCATTGATGAAGTTTCTCTAATTGTAGCCAATTCATACATTTTGACACAAAAGTTTGAAAAAATGACTATACACTCTATCCAAGCAGCTGAACAAGTATGTAAAGCATGTGGAGCCACTTGTTATGATTCTTCTTCTTGTTTTGCCCCACAAATGAATGTCAGAGAGGCACATGAGAAAGCCAATGTAGTAGGGAATTTTCCTAACAAGCAACTCTACAATCCCTACTCCAAAACCTATAACCTAGGATGGAGAGACCACCCAAAATTTCTATTATAAAAACAACAATCCTCAAAACCAGCAATCAAATCAACATCAGCAAAATGAAGGATAGAATCATCAACAACAAATGAGAAAGCGCCAACTCATGAACAATGTCGGGATTCAACAACAATAGAAACTACAATCATACTCAACCTAAGTCAACTTTGGAAACCATGTTTGAGACTTTTATGTCAACACATATTCAACAAATTGATAAGTTTCTGTGCACATGTATTACTCTTGAAGGATGCTATCACTCAACTCTCCTCCAAGGTAGATGGTATTGCTACTCACACAAAGATTCTAGAAAATCAGATTGCTCAACAAGCTTTAGCAAATCAAAGATCCTCTTCCAGTGCATTGCCAAGTCAACTAGAGATGAACCCCTGTGAATGTTAGCCCATCACCCTGATGAGTGGAAACATAGTTGAAAGACCCTCGCTGGTAGATGAGAAGATAGTTGAGTATGATAAAGGAGCTGATGTTGCAAAAAGTCAAAAGAAGAAAGGTATAACTAAAGAGCAACTGTCTTACAAGCCCACTACCCCTTTTACTCAAAGGTTTACATGCTAGAAAGAAGGACAATTTCATAGGTTCATGGATATTCTCAACAAACTATATATCAACCTTTCATTAGAAGAAGTTATCGCTGAAATGCCTACCTATGCAAAGTTCCTAAAAGATCTTCTAACCAAGAGGGGGATGATAGATCAAGTGGAAACTGTCATTCTATCTGAAAGGACAAGTTCCATCATTCAAAATAGATTACTGGAGAAACTTGATGATCAAGGTGCCTTCATATTGCCATGCTAGATTGGATACACAACATTTGATAAGGGTTTAGTTGACCTAGGAGCCAACATAAGCCTTATTCCATTTACATTGTGGGAGCTTCTTGATATTGTAGACTTGAAGCAAACCAAAATGGCCATTCAATTGGCAAATCACACCATAAAGTATCTGAGAGGACTTGTTGAAGATGTGCTCATTGAAGTGGGAATGTTTTTAAACCCTTGTGATTTTGTTGTAATAGACATGAATGAAATTCCATCCAATCCTATCCTCTTTGGAAGACCCTTCCTCCGCTCAGCTGATTTCATAGTTTATGTACGAGAGGGCAAGATCACTCTTAGAGTAGGAGGGGAGATAATGGTGTTCTCTATTCTAGACACAATGAAAGCCCCAAGCAAGATGGAGAATATCTTCCTAGTAGACTATATTGACAAATTTCTAGAGGAAGACAAAGATTTTTCTTATTTCCTTGTTGACTATTGTGATGAAATCAAGTTCGACATTACCATGGCCCCAAAAGATCTAGACGTTGTTTCCATTACCACACCACCTTTGTCTCATGAAGACACTTCACCATTGAAAGATGACTCTAGCAAGCTCACCAAGGAGAACAAGATAGAACTAAAACCCCATCCACTAAGGCTAAGGTATGCTTTTCTTGACCAAAATTCTACTTCTCTTGTCATCATAAATGTTGCTTTAACCAATGAACAAGAAGTCAAATTGCTAAATGAATTACGTTTATATAAGGAAGTATCCAGTTATTCAATCGATGATTTGGAAGGCATCAATCCTTCAATTTGCATGCACATAATTAATTTAGAGGAAGATGCAAAACCTTGTATAGAACCTCCTAGATGTTTAAATCAAAACATGCTTGAGGTTGTTAAAAAGGAAATCTTCAATTGAAAAGATACAGGAATCATTTATCCTATAAGTGACATCTAGTGGGTGAGTGCTATTCATGTAGTACCCAAAAAGGGAGGTGCAACTATCATCAAAGGAAACAATGACCAAATAATTTAGACCGGTGTTGCCACATGATGGCGCATGTGTATAGACTATAGGATATTGAACAAAGCAACCCGCTAAGACCACTTTCCATTGCCTTTCATTGATTTAATGCTTGAGAGACTAGCCAGTCATTCTTATTTATCTTATCTTGATGACTATTTGGGAATTTTCCAAACACCATTTTATCCATTGAATCAGGAGAAGATGACTTTTACATGCACTTATGGTACCTACACCTATAGACGCATGCCTTTCGGCCTTTGCAACACACCAACGACTTTTCAACATGTCTTGGCTATCTTCTTAGATTTTATTGAACCAAAAATAAAGTTTTATGGATGATTTTAATGTCTATAGGAATTCTTTTAATGATTATATATCTAATTTATCTAAAGTCCTTTGTGTTTTAAAAAGGTTAACCTAGTACTAAACTGGGAGAAGTGTCATTTAATGGTACAATCCAGAGTACTACTAGTCCATGTGATTTCTAATAAAGGTGTTAAAGTTGATAGGGAAAAGTGGAAGCAATTCAGAAGATGTCAACTCCCTCTAATGTCAAGGATGCCAAAAGTTTTCTTGGCCATGTAGTTTTTATAGATGGTTCCTCAAAGACTTTCCCAAAATAGAAAAACCTCTATGTTCATTCCTTTCCAAAGATGCTAAATTTGTTTTTGATGAAAAATGTCAAGCCACTTTTAGAAAACACAAGGATGAACTAATCCTAGCTCCCATAATTCATCCACCATATTGGGATGCACCATCCAAACTAATGTGTGATGTGAGTGACTACGCCATAGACAAAGTCCTTGGCCAAAGAAAGGACAACGAGCTGCATGCCATCCACTATGCTAGTAAGAAACTTGATGAGGCCCAAGTAAACTATGCCAAAACTGAGAAGGAAATGCTAGACATAGTTTATGGCTTTAAAATTTTCACATGTATCTAGTAGGCTCTAAATTTGTTGTCTACACTGACCATGCAGCCATCAAGTACATGTTGAATAAGAAAGATGCCAAGCCACGTCTAATTCACTGGATATTGCTGCTACAAGAATTTGATCTTGAGATAGAGAACAAGAAAGGAACTGAGAACAATGTTGTTGATCATCTATCTAGAGTGACCCAAGATGCAAAGGACACGATGCCAATTGATGATTACCTACAAGTTGAAAGACTATATGTCGTTGATGCAAAGCAACTACCCTAGTTTACCGACATAGAAAATTTTCTTGCCACAAGATACCTTCCACCTGATTTTACCTACCATCAAAAGAAGAAATTATCTACATGATGTTAAATTCTACTATTGGGATGATCCAATGCTATTTAAACAAGGACCGATGGACTGATTCACCAGTGTGTAGTCGTAGAGGAGTTACCAAACATCTTTCCCAACTGCCATTCTTCTTCCTACAGAGGTCACTTTGGGGGAGAGAAAACAACTACCAAGATCCTTCAAGCTGGATTCTATTGGCCTACCTTGTTTCGAGATGTTTATGCTTATGTCAAAGCATGTGACAAATGTCAATGGACAGGTGGGATATCAAAGAGAGATGAGATGCCTCTTAACTCCATCTTGGAGTTTGAAGTGTTCAATGTATGGGGTGTCAATCACATGGCCCCCTTCCCATCATCATGTGGTTACAAGTAGATATTGGTTGCATGTGATTATGTCTCAAAATGGGTAGAGGCTATTCCTACCTAAGCCCTAGATGTAGAGTCTGTCATCAAGTTGTTCCAGAAGATTATCTTTCCCTGCTTTAGAGTTCTAAGGGTCATTATCTCATATGGAGGGACACATTTTAATGAGAAACAATTCAATAATCTTCTCTCCAGGTATGGGGTGACACATAAAATCTCTACCCCTTACCACCCGAAATAGTTGGAAAAGTTGAAGTGTCAAATAGACAATTGAAGAACATTCTAGAGAAGACAGTTTCAAGATCAAGGAAGGATTGGGCACTCAAGCTAGATGATGCTCTTTGGGCATTCCGTACAACCTACAAGACTACCATAGGGACCACACTAGTCCATCTTACCTATGGCAAGTTTTGCCATTTTCCCTTGGAACTAGAGTACAAATCTCTGTGGGAAATCAAATTCCTAAATTTCGACATGAAGAAAGTAGGTTAGAAATGGATGTTGCAGCTCCAAGAGCTTGGGGAGCTCAGACTAGACACATATGAGAATGCAAAGATATATAAAGAGCGGAAAAAGGCATGGCATGATAAGAAGATTAGGAGGAGATATTTTGTTGAAGGAGAATAGGTACTTTTGTTCAACCCAAGATTGAAACTTTTTCTAGGGAAGCTTAGATCCAAGTGGTCCGGACCCTTCCTAGTGTTGAAGGTTTATCCATATGGAGCAATAGAGTTACAAGGCAAGAAATCCACTTTCAAAGTTAATGGACAACAATGCAAGCTATGCACAAACAAGGGAGAAGATTAACTAGGGAGCCTCTTGCTCCCTCTTAGTTGCATGATTTTAGAATTGAAGAGTCTCACTTCAAACTCTAAACGGAGGACCTTGTGGGTGTTGACCCCATATTTAGGATAGATTAATTTATTTTCATTCACTCAAGAACATTTTCATTTCCCAAATAAATTTTTCATTGATGAATGAAATAAATTAGACCCTCATAGACATATATCATCATCTTTGCATTTGCTAAGAAAAATAAAGACAAGTTCTGCAAAAATTCAAAGAGACACAGTGTGTTCAACATGAAACATGACGTGTACAGTTTTAAAAACAAGTCCCTATAATGTTACACGACATGTCTACCAAAAGATATGACATGTCTTGATTAGATTAAGAATGCCTAGAGTTTCACTTGAAAAGAGCATGGTGTGTCTCTAATAGAACATGGTGTGTCAGATGGTTCATTTGCAAGACAAATATTTTCTATCATGACACATATCGTATCTTTATTCGTACATGGTGTTTCATTATTAGGCTGGGAGAGTCATGATTTCACTAGGATCATACACGACGTATCTACACATGAACACGATGTGTTCCATAGTTTACATGAATGCTAGAAATATTCTAAAAAAGAACACAACATGTTTTTATTAAAACACGCTGTGTTGTTATCAATTTTGAAATTTTAGCTATCTCTCTATAAAAGAACACAACGTGTCTTTATTTGTGTATGCCATTCAGTCATCAAGTAGGGAAAAAATAAAAAGTAGGTGAACTAAAAGTGCATAGAGACACGACTTGTTCTCCTAAAGCACACAACATGTCTGTGAGTTTGAAATATGGTTTTAAATGCTAATTGCCAATCACCACTCTCATTCTCTCTATTACTTCTATCCATGTGGGAGTTTCTTTAGATATGTCCTCTGGATGTGCTATCGACATCATCTTATCCTCCTTCAGTTCTGCCCATTGTTGCTAGCCTTGCAAGCAAGATCAGCCACTGACAAAGCTCCAACCTTCACCCTCCATACGACACACACCTTTTTCTCTCCTCCAAAACAAGTCACCACCATCCAAACATGACACCATCATATTCAAGCTTGGTTCTCAGTTTAGCACCCCAGACTCATCGCCGTCAACTCCGAGCACCACCTCCACACTATGCTTCAACTCTGCCATTCACTAAGCAAGCAATCGATGCCATCAATTTGTGAGAAAATGACCACCGGGCCAAATCATATCCGCCACTGCTCTATGCGTCACATTCGTCATCAGCAGCACACGGACACAGGGTGAAGAAGAAAGCATACACCGTGTGCCATCGTCTTCCCCAATCTTTAGATTCAACCAATTTGCAGTGAACACACCATGTTGTTCTAAAAAAATGATGTGCTTGCCCTGATTTCGACTCCTCCAGCCAAGAGACATGACATGTCCCACTATAGATTCTACATCCCAATCTCAACATCAATGGCACCAATCAATTAGGCATCAAAATGCCAACATAGCTCTTCCTCATCCCCATGCTACGTCTCCACCATGCAAATCAGGGTGACAGAATTAGAGGATGCCACCTATCAGACATTGATCACTTGCGTTAAATTAGGGTTTGTGATCAATTGCGTTAAATTAGGGTTTAAAATAGTAAAAGATGAAGGGAAACCCTAATTGCAATGGAAACCCTAAAAGTGGACTAGAAACCCTAGGAAGAGAGCTAGATTTAATAGATCTTAATGACATGAGTAATAAAAGGAAATTGTATAATTTTTTCAGGATTTTATTGAATGCTTGCTTGCGTATTGATTGATTGGACTATTTCTGTCTCACATCAACTTGACATGTATGTGGTTAATTATGGTTAATCACATTAGTTTCTCGAGGGTTTTCCATATGTTTCCTCGTATTGAATGCAATCTAAACAATTGGATGTCCATACTTGCAAAATTATAAAGTCACTATGGTTATCATAATTATAAAGAAATGTGTATTCTCACACCTACATTCCACCCTGATGGAAGATGCCATAAAGGTCAGGCCCAAGAGGGTAGACCCACGGGCCCCATGAGAGGTGACTCCAGACACCAAGCTCGGGAATGAGAAGGTGGTCTATGATGCATGACTATGGAGCACCATGAGAGGTGACTCCCAGGCACCAAGATCGGGATTGAGAAGGTGGCCTTAAGTCAATGGAAAAAGAGAAACCCTAGAGGGGTATGCCAGGGTTAGGGCAAAAGCGGTGGAGAATGTCACATTGAAAATGTAAATTGTCTTGTTAAATAATTTGATTGTGATTATTAAGTTTTTAGCCATATCTGTGAAATTTTGGATGTCCCCACATACCGGTATAGTCTAATATGCTGACCGACATTTTATTTGTCGGCGTTTTAGGTACAAGCTTGAAAGGCACAAACAGTAAAGTGACACATCGTGAAAATAAGAAGTAAAGTACAAGGAGGGTTATATAGAATAATTCAAGTTGTGGATAGATAGTTTTCCAAAGTTTTAAAAAAGGTATGCAAAGTTTTATTTTAATACTAGATTTCAGTTTAGTTGGTAAAGTTTATTAATTGTTATTGATTATTTGTCGAACCTGTGATCCGGGTTATTGGTTAACGGCTCTGACCTTTCGGTCTCCCTTAATTGGGGGTTCCTGGGAGGCGGGGTCATTACAATTGGTATCAGAGCATAGGTTCCTCACTTAATCTTTAATAATTATTAAATTTTACAAATTCTGTAGAACCCAAGGGAGTTATTAGAGGATTATATGAAATACAAAGATGTCTAGAAAAGGATCACGACAGGGGGCTGGCAATATTTTCCTCTGCACCACTAGTCGGAATATGAGGACTCTCGGATTGTGTGACTGCCTAGCTGATGTCTTAGGATATGACTTGAAGTAAGATACCTTTAAGACTCTTTCATCTTGTTCATCCCTTTTCAACTCAAATTCTGTTAAGGACCTTAAGGATTAGGGTTTCCTCTCTTCTCCTCACCCTCTTGAGGTATGTGTAAGGTTAATAAGGTCTAAGGAATCCTCCACCAAATTAATGAAAATCATGTAAATAAGATGTCATGGACATAAGCTTAATAGATTAAGCACAAACTAAAGAATATATACATGCTTAGGTCGTATGACATGAGTTGTCATTGCCCCTCAGGAGAAGACTGGAGGCTAGACCTCCTTGACAGGAGGATGAGTATAGAGATTTAGTCTTGGAGGTAGAGATCTCCATTAAAAGAAGAGACCTAGCACATCCTTTGAGGATGATGGTAACCCTAACCCTAAGTGAAGGTTAGAGGGAGAGATGACATGATGAGTTAGTTGTCTTGGTAGACCAGATGTTTGGATATACATGCCTTGGATGTCATATGAGCCATGAGAGGTTAGATGGCCTAGTATCTTTGGCAACCCAACCCTGGAGAGGGTTGTGCATGTTTGAGCGAAGGATAGCTCCTTCATGGAGGAGGTTAGAGAAGAACCTATAGAAACATTATGGGTTGTTGCAAGTAGGATATAGCTTGCACCCAGAGTACGTCAGTGGTGCTGACAGTAGGATGAAACCCTGGATAAGGGATCATGATGGATGGCTTATGGGATAAGCATAAGGGGCTATGTATAATCATGAGAAATCATAACTTGAGCATAGGCTTCACCCACATAGAGGTATGCCTGTGAGATCAATCCTTTATGGAGAGGGGACCTCTAATAGTGAGGATGGTGGTAAGGTTAGCTATAGAGAGAGAGAGAGAGTAGGACCTTGGCAAGAAGGTTGGAAGCCTAACACCCTAAGTATAAGGAACAGTGGGGATGATAGCGATTGCCTCATGCATGATCCCTGGAGGCTGATGATATCTTAGTTTCCTTTAGAGGAACCAAACCCTAGAAGAAGGATGATGCTTCTAGTACCTAAGTACCTATGGTATAAGTGATTACCTGTTGGATGAGATAAAGAGTGCTTTAGACCCTGAGGAGGTTTGAGTAAATAGTTGTGAGGCTTTATACCTAGTTGGTTGTCCTGGAAGAGGACTCAACTCCAAAGTGTTGCTCGAGTAGAAGGATCATGGAAGTACATGACATATCTTGGACATGCTTGATTCTTGGTTAAGAGATTGAGCATGCAGTGGACACCCAAAGGTGAACCTAGGGTTCCTAGGCCTAAGAGGGGAAGCAGTGTATCCGATGCTCATGATGAGATTTGAGTCTCTATAGTTTCGAGCATGGTACTCCTCATGTGTAGAGGAAGAGGAAATCCCTTAAGTTAAGGGTATGTTTGATGAACCCCTCACAACTAAGTTGATCTAATATTGAGGAAAGAGAACAAGTATGACCTAGCATGGTTTAATAGGTAGTCTTCTTGTGCCTTAATAGCCTACTAGGGTTAAGAATACTCATGTGAATGTAAACCCTAAGGACGGTTGTGATCTTGTTGTCAAGAGTTGTAGTTTCCTCCCATCCTGGGAGAGGGACCCTTTTGTAGGGTGTATATCAGTTTTGTTGGTTTTGAGGTAACCTAAAGAGGTTTCATAGGATCTAGAGAAGCTAAGTGAAGAGTACATGGTAAGAGAATGAACTTGTAGACCCATAGTTAACCATATCTAAGTGCATGTGGATGTGTTATCGTGGAGGTAACCGGTATGGGGCCTGACCAAGGTAGGCTAGTTTCCATGACCCTTATGAAAGGATGAAAGACAACCCATGAATGCAGAGGGAGATGATGAAGGCTTGGGTAAGGTTCTAAGTTGGACATGTACTATAATAGAATCCTAAGTCTATCCTAGAGTCAGTTAGGGATAAGACCGATGGAAGGAGTTGCCTAATTCCCTAGTTGCACATGACCATAGGGTCGGGAGGTAACAACTATCATTGTCTGAGGGCCATGGGTTAGGAGATTGATCACCTTCATGAACTCATGGGACCCAAGGGGCAGATGAGTAAGGCACTCTTTGGATGCATAAGAGAAGAGGGATAACTCCAAAAGTGTTGGCACCCTATAAACCCGGAGGAGATGACTAAGGATTGTGTGATAACCCAAATAGGTTCGAGAAATTTTCCATGGAAGTAATTTTTGATATCATGATGGTTGTGATGTAGAGACATAAGTTGCACATTTAAACTTAGAATTGAAGGTGTACTGGCAATGTGGGATGTATCATCTCTACTCTTGGAACAAGAAGAACTTTGTGTTTGGATGGCCACAAAATGCTTATTTCCTCTTATTATAAGAGGGAGAGATGGGACAGTACGTATGCCATGCACTAAGGATAAAAAATGATGCGAGTTGGAATGTTGCTACGAGGTATGAGGACAGAGATGATAACATACCTTGGTGGAGTGAATGATACATGGATAGTTTGCAAATAATAAAAGGAATAAGGTAGTCATCTTATAAGGATGCTTTTATCATGATCTATGAGTCATACAAGGTTGAGTTCAAAAACAAAGAGAATAACCTCAGAGTTTCTTGATGAAGAGAAACTTAGAGTTGTGATGAGATAATAAGTGGAATACATGGAGGTGTATGTCTTCAACATTACCTAATACCTAAGGATGTGAAGTGGTAATGGATGTTCTGGTTGAGATATAGCTGCCTAGTTTGGCTAGAGACTAGAAGAGGTTGTTAGGCTAACACTAAGTCTGGAAAGGAGACGTGTTTGGCTAACACTTAGATGTAACGAGATATGTTGAACAAGTTAATGGTTGTTTGGTTAGCTAGCATAGGCCTTGATGAAATGAAAGGATGGTGGTAGAACCTCAGATACACTTCTTGGGATAGGAAGGTTATCAAACCCTGATGAGAGTAGTTTAGGGTTTTTGAGGAATCGATCTTGAGGAATCATGACATATAGGAGATCATGATTTTAAGATCACCATACACCATGATACTACAAAGATAATAGATGAAATTATCACTTTGGATGCTTAATATGAAATTGCATGTAGCATGTGGCCATGCAAGTTGGGGGTGAAGGACGAACACCAGTAACCCAATACTTTGACATGGAGGATAAAGAGTCCCTGAGAGGGAATGGGAGTTCACCACTATGGATGTTGTGGTAAGTCTCCCCTCGAACAAGAAAGATCAAGATGCAATATGGGTTATGGTAGATCGCCTTACCTAGATGACATGAGGAAAAAAAGAGTACTGTCAAGGGTCAGATCGAGTTGAACTACTTATAAGAGAAAGAGATGGTTCAACTACACCATGATGCGAGTTCAAAAGTTCTTGAGTATAACCTAAGGGCTCACTTCCATGAGGTGGAAGTAGATACATGAAGGACTCGATGATAGTATAGTTTATCACCCCAAACTAATGGTTAGTACAAACCAGACTAGAGGGTCTGACGAGAGCATGTGTGCTCATTCAGGGTGATACATGGAGACAATTCTTAAGATGCAATGTTAACCACCCTAGTCTTTATTGGGATGAAAGAAGTTCTAGAAAGTAGTTGTGTCGGTCACCACTTCATGATGTTGGTGAAGGAGGCCTCGCGAAGGTCAAAAAAGAACCATAGTGTGTGCAGATGAAGTCGCTTGGATCGTGCAATGGCTAAGAGAGAGCTCAATGGTGATATGAGTCATGAGCTGATGCAAAGCAGACTGACATGCAGTGCACTATGGGAGAATATGTGATGTGAAAATCCGACCCCTCTAAGCTACAGCTGAGAAATCTAAGTCCCCGATATATGGGTCCATTTGAGATGGATGGGTGGAGATGGTTGTGTTTAGCCTTGCCCCTCAGGATAATATGATGTGTAATGTGTTACATGATTCTGATCTAGAGCACTATGTGAGGTTCCCAAGCCATGTGCTAAGCCCTGAACCTATTCAACTTTTTGAGAGACTGGAATGTCTTGAGTCACCTATGAGGGTACAATATACCAATGTAAGAAAGAACTCATATGGAAGAATATGAGATGATGAAGGTTATTGGGAAGCACCATGGAAAGAGGTGAAGCAACATGGGAGCCATGATGGACATATGAAAGGCTTATCCTATTTGTTTGTTTACTTGAGGGAATTTTAAGGGCAAAATTCCTATAAGAGGGGAAGGATGTTACAACCCCGAGTTTTGGGTTCATGTGGTGATAAATATGATCTCATAATAAAGATAAATGAACAAATAATGATGTCTCTTGATTGAATGCATGAATTTCGTTTATAATATCCTTGATGATTGTGTTGTGGGCTTTATTGGCTATTGGGCCCAATAACAAGGAATTTCAATTAGTAAATGAATAACGGAGTTCTTAAGAAAAGAAAGGTGTGGAAACCTCTAGAAGGCAAAAAAATATAATTCAAAGGTTGATTTCGTGCCTCTTGGATTTCTTGGGTCCCAAGGAATCCAAAGTTGCAAAGAAAATGCAATAAGAAAAGAAAAGATCAATTAGATATTTTCTTATTAAGAAAGAAATTAAAAATAATGGTAAAATGTGGAAAATAAGTGGAAAGAGATATAATTGAGTTATCCTTAGTGGAATTTAATATTCCAAAGATTACTAATGATAAAAGGAATACCAATGAGGAAAATAAAAGAGAAATAAAGAGAAGTCCTCAGAAAGAACTATTTTAATAAGAAATAAACATGATAATGAGAAATAATGCATATAGATGCATCTAGAAGGAAAATGAGTATCCTTAGAAAATAATTTTGAAATATTATAATGTCTTGGGGTCCAAGGAGTCCCAATGAAGAAAAGGAAAGAGAAAAGGCAAATAATAACACATAAAAGCATAATGTGATACATAATTAATAAATTATGTGGAAATCTTTTGGTGGTGCCTTTCATAGCCTTTGGAGATAAAAGCAAGATTTTAAATAAAAAGAATATTTTATTTTGAGTTGACAGTCTAGGGGAGTCTTGCCACTTTTGGATTACTTGAGCCCCAAGATGAGATAAGAAAGGAAAGGAAATGATAAGGAGCGATGTATAGTTGTATATATATATATATATATATATATATATATATATATATATATATATATATATATATATATATATATATATATCCCAAAAGATTCACATACAAGAAAGCCTTTCTACTCTCTCGTGACTCTCCCTCTACGCAGATTGACATCCAATCCAACCCAAGTGCGTCTCTCGTCCCATCTAGGGTGGGTAGTGCACCAACGAGAAGGAGGTGCATGTTTCGGACGTGGACCTGACCAACTACGATGGTTATCCTACCATCACCATAGATAGAGTCTGAGGAATGTAGCATCCTCCCTCTCGTGCACTTGGACATCAGCACAGAAGCACACACGGCTTCCCTTGGTGCCGACATGAGGCGCCAGACTCCAGAGGATCGAAGGGACAGCTGCACATAGGCAATGTGGGGAGGGCCAAGCATCCACCCAGTAGGGAACCCTCGGTGCAGGTGGTCAAAGGAAGAAGAAGAAACCCCATAGAATGCAGACGAGGGGCATATGACCCGTCTTCCCCCTCATGGTACGCCTGCAAACCCCTCACGAACCCTAGTTGCAGCGCCCCTAAACTCCGGACATGAAGGAGAAAAACCTGGGGCCTAGTTCGGTCCGACGACAGTCATGGGACGCCACCCCGACCTCCTCTGGCCTCCCCGAGGTCAGGGATAGGTCCGGGTACGACATCGAGAAAGCTCGTCGTGACAGGCTGAGCGGACGGGAGGTTGAAGACGGCTTACAGCAATTTGGCGAGAATGCCCCAGGCACGCAATAGGATGATTCAATAAGGGAGGGGAAGAACGGTCATTTGCTTATGTTTCCAAATCGCCAAGCAACGTTGTATGGGAACGGGTGACGTGGCGCCCTCCCATTGGCCACAGTAAGTTATTTTTGTTAAATTTGTATCTCAATAACCGTAGCTCGGATAGACGTGCATTATACATGAATTTTTCTCAGAAAAATGAGGGGAATCCATTAAAAATATAATTGGAGCCTGAATCTTCTTGCAATTCAAAAAGTATTGGAATTTGTTAACTTTAGTTTAATAGTGATTAAGAAACCGTATTTGGATATGATTAATGTGATTAGTAGGGTTTAATTGATGGTTAAAGTTGATATTAACATGTTAATGATAAAAAGGGACATTAGGAACAAAAAGGATGAACTTTGCATGTAATTCATTTAATTTAGAGTTTAGGTGCATAAATAGGCTTTAATGGGCCTTGAAACCCTAATGTTGGAAATTAGGACTACTAATGGCTTTAATTATTCGATTTCATGTATAGAACTGAGTTTTCATGGTTATAAGCTATTTCGAGCATTAAAGTTCCTAATTTGTGGATAATTAACCTTAATATAGAAATTAGGGTTTTTGAATGAAGCAAGGTAGAATTAATGATGAATAACGTTCATATGAGTATTAGAGCATAATGAACTACAAATTGATGATAAACGAGCATAATGACTTTGTCATGGGTTAAAGAGGATAAAAATGGTAGCTTTAATTAAAAGAGGCTTAATGGACTTATTTAATGGTTAATTATGCGTTAAATCCAAAACTGAGGTTTAGATGTTGAGATAATTAGGGTTTGTGATCAATTGCGTTAAATTAGGGTTTAAAATAGTAAAAGATGAAGGGAAACCCTAATTGCAATGGAAACCCTAAAAGTGGACTAGAAACCCTAGGAAGCGAGCTAGATTTAATAGATCTTAATTACATGTGTAATAAAAGGAAATTGTATAATTGTTTCAGGATATTATTGAATGCTTGCTTGCCTATTGATTGATTGGACTATTTCTGTCTCACATCAACTTGACAGGTATGTGGTTAATTATGGTTAAACACATTAGTTTCCCGAGGGTTTTCTATATGTTTCCTCGTTTTGAATGCAATCTAAACAGTTGGATGTCCATACTTGCAAAATTATAAAGTCACTATGGTTATCACAATTATAAAGAAATGTGTATTCTCACACCTACATGCCACCCTGATGGAAGATGCCATAAAAGTCAGGCCCAAGAGGGTAGACCCACGGGTACCATGAGAGGTGACCCCAGACACCAAGCTCGGGAATGAGAAGGTGGTTTATGATGCATGACTATGGAGCACCATGAGAGGTGACTCCCAGGCACCAAGATCGGGATTGAGAAGGTGGCCTTCAGTCAATGGCAAAAGATAAACCCTAGAGGGGTATGCCAGGGTTAGGGCAAAAGCGGTGGAGAATGACACATTGAAAATGTAAATTGTCTTGTTAAATAATTTGATCGTGATTATTAAGTTGTTAGCCATATCTGTGAAATTTTGGATGTCCCCACATACCGACATATTCCGATATGCTGACCGACGTTTTGTTTGTCAGCATTTTAGGTACAAGCTTGAAAGGCACAAATAGTAAAGTGACACATCATGAAAATAAGAAGTAAAGTACAAGGAGGGTTAGATAGAATAATTCAAGTTGTGGATAGATAGTTTTCCAAAGTTTTAAAAAAAGGTATGCAAAATTTTATTTTAATACCAGATTTCAGTTTAGTTGGTAAAGTTTATTAATTGTTATTGATTATTTGTCGAACCTGTGATCCGGGTTATTGGTTAACGGCTCTGACCTCTCGGTATCCCTTAATTGGGGGTTACCAGGAGGCGGGGTCGTTACACATAGGGTTCTCCTACACGGTTCACTTGCGAGCAAACCATGGAGATATTAGGATTCAAGCATGAAATTCTTTGTTTGACTGAGGAGATGGGGCTGAAGTTTACCTATTGCACGATGAGAAACACCTATCCTAGGCTCACTTATGAATTTCTAACTACCTTGAAGGTTGAAAAATGATCCAAAGAAGCCCTTTGAGCCTTTTTCCTTCACCCATTTCCTTTTTTTGGGTCAAACTTACCTTCAAGGAATTATGTGAATCATTTAAATTTCACCATGGTGGCCTAAAATTAACCCCCCTCAGTTCAATACTGCTTAGTTATGGAGTGAAATCACTGATGAGACATGACATGAAGATAAGAAAGCCAAGACAACAAGCATCCATAATCCAATTTTCATATGTGTCCACCAGCTCCTTAGAATAGGCATTTTTTCTAAGAAAGAAACCCGAGGAGTATGAGGGAAGCTAGACCTATTCTTTCTCTGGGAAATGGTGAACAACTATAAAATCAATACTAGATAATTCATTCTAAATATGTTATATGATATCAAGAATAATTCTTCTGGAGATATTATGATTAAGGGTTTGATTACACACAGTGCTCGCAAACTTGGTGCCGACTTTACTGGTCTAGAAGCTACACCTAGGAAGAACTTTTTGGACATTCAACTAATTGTCTCCTGTGGTCTACTTGTTTAGGTTTCTAGTGATGACTCCAAATGCAAACAATATTTTGATAATGAGATTTATATTGACTTACCTAATTTGGAAGCAATGACTCTGACGAACAAAGACAACTAGAAATGGACTCCTTCTGATTCTGATCAGCACAAGAATGCACTAGATGCACCTGCCTCAGCTCTATCACTCCACTGCCTCCCTCCACTGGCATGTAGACATAGTACACTTGGTCTATGCCTGATGTACTACATCTCTACAACTACGTTTAGAAGTGTTTTGATCAGCAAGATAGCCGTCTTGATTTGATGAGCCAACAATGTTTTTTCATACATGGGATGATTTTGAGGATGGACATGTGGAACATTTCTTAGGGCCACTATACCATGCCTCAACCTCCAAATCCAGCACTTGCACCATCACCACATCAGCCAGTTCACACTCCTCCAGAGCTGATCCCTATTGATATTCCTGACGATGTTGATCTTTTGCACCAACACTTCCCAACTGGTCGTGAGGGCACTGACCCTTCATCTTGATCTTTCTCTATGATAGGTAGAAAATTTCTATCACCTTGAGGTTGATTGATGCAGTGAGGAAACTATAGATTTCAAGCTTAGAGGGGTTGCAACCAATCGGTAATGTAGTTTTAGGTTTTTTTTTGTTATCTTTTCCTTAGTACTTATTTTAGTTTTTATTCTTTTTATGGCAAATCCAATATGATATGAGGTATATCTTGTGTAAATGGATTGAACCCCTCATTGAATTGCTTGTTCTTTGATTGAGAAATATCATTCGTAGAAATTGTCAAAGTCATGCATTAATCAACTAAAACTTCATGGCCACCAACATGTGCTTAATTTTGGGTTTATACTGTTTTCCTATTCATTCATCTTTCACACCATTGATTTCTTAAAACATGTACTAGTTTCAATTTCTGTGAATAGATCAACTTTTTAACACCACTTACAACACTGGAGCCCTTGTCAAACTATTGGTGCTTTTTTAACCACCATGTTTTAGTGAAAATTTCAAAACAAATTTAATGAAATCTAGCTAATGTTGCAATTTAGTTAACTCTCCTATGTTTTGGGAAAAACAAGTGGAACCCAATCTCATCTACAAATCTCTTTTGGCTCACTTTACGTTAATTTCCCTATGAAAATATGGATAAACTGCTCACGTATCCTACTATGCTAGTGTAAGTCCGATCTAGCCACGATGGTTAGGTGGTATGTCTTAAAAGAGGGTAAAATACCTCAACCAACACTCCATGTGTGTGTAAGATGACATTAGTAGCCGAGTGTCGGTACCCATAATCCATTATCATATCTATTGGAAAATAAGGAGAGAGCTAAATTTGGTTAACATTGACTAAGATTCCATCATTTTCATCCTTAATAGCTGAGAGTTTTGTTGTAGACTAACTAATAATTTGTCTTGGTCATCTAAGATCCATTTATATTGTGACCACCCCTGCTTAACAAGAAATCTCTTTCTTGGTTGTTTAAGTTGAATTGACGGCTATGATTATAAACATGTAGATCATGGTTGGTTTGGTTTTATACACATATCTCATTTCATTAGATTTATGCATGGTTTGACAATTCCTTCATTTGTGATTCTATGTTATTTTTGATTGAGGAAAAATAATAGTTCAAGCTTAGGGGGATTTTATGTCCACATTTTATATATACTTTTTTCACACTTTTGTACACAAATTCGATTCATTTTGCTCTCCATTTGGCCTCTAATCATACTTATTTCTCTATCCTTCTAGTTGTTTTACTCGTTGCATGATCCTAATTATAGGTACATATTGAATATGATGAAATGGGGCTAATCCAACCCAAATCCGACCTTAGTTGGATTCCCTAATGATTTGCATTTGACATAGAGTTGAACCCGAAGAAACGGAAGAAAACATTGCGTTTGTTATTTTACACATGACATGTAGCTCTCCAGTAAGGGCAATACTCACAGATAAAGTAGAAGACACAACATGTGTTATTTTACAGACATCGTGTATGTTTCCAGAGGATTTCATCCCCAGCTACAGAATAGAAGACACTTTGTGTCATTAACCAGACACGGCATGTCCGCACATTCAAAATCCAAGATTCAAAGTTCCATCAACTCACACGACATGATTTAGTTGTCACACGGCATGTGCCATCAGCCCGTGTCAACTCTAGGTTATAGCTACATAGTGTGTCTTATCAACGACACACCGTGCACTCTTCACGGACAACAATTCACCTTAGAGTTACATTGAGCGACACAACGTGTCTTCCAAAAGACATGTCATGTCCTTTGTTAGTTTCTACATATTTTGAAAAGAACCACCCCTCATTTTTAAGATGACACCAACCATATGAGGTGGTTATCACTCATCATTTGAAAAACTTGATGATTAGAGGAAGTTGCAGAGCAAGAGAGGTGATTTTGGAGAAGAATGAGAGGTTTATGGGAAAGAACCTCCATTCTTCATCATTTTCTTCTCATTTTATTCTCCAAGAGTGCATGATGAGCCTTAAGCATGGGTCTAAGAATAGAGACATGTCTAGGTCATCTGACTTTAAAAATTTATAATACCTGAATGTTTAAGACTCCTGCAACTAGCACAGGGTCAAAGTAGTTCGGGGTTTAACACAAGGAAAGGAAGAATAGCGCTTCGAAACTCAAGTTTTACTTGTCTAAGCACGTCGGAAAGTTGAAGGATAAGGTTTTGATGTAAAGAGAAAGAATTATGAAGAATCGAACTAAAAGCCTATCTCCAAGAGGAGTTACTAGAAGGATTAAGATTTTAGGGTTTTAGCAATTTTTATGGAGGTTTTTAGATAAAGGAAAAGCGAGGAGATAAAACTATTCTTGGTGTACGACATAAAGGAGGAAAACTTAAACATAACAAGCAACAACGACATACATCCTGGGCCCTCTTCTCTCAAAGAAGGTGCCTCTATTCATGCACTAAATTCCCTCTCTCAAGGGTACCAGACATAGGCTAGAGCGGAAAGATATGCCGAGGAAACCCTGATTCTGGGTACTCTCGTACACCCGAATCAGACCAAGCTCTAGAGTTTATGACATCCCTCTCTCAAAGGAGTCAAAATGAGAAACACGATTCGATATCTAGTCAAAAGCATGATCTAAATAGAAGACACTAGAGCTCAGATGGTATAAAGAATCATCCAACAAAAAGGAACCATACACAGAACAACATGAGATAAACTCCATAGATTCCAATAAGCATAAAGAGATAAAAAGGTTTAGTTACAATGCAGTAGTAAATGAAAGTAAAGTGTTGTAAAAGGGAAGATAAGTATCAGCCTCCTTGATATAGGAGATCGATATACACAGCAGCATACCCCTAAGATAACGTTAACCCAGTACCAGGCAGGAGACCTATCGAAATACGATCGTGTCGGGTTCTTGACCGTGTCAGGTCATGAACCCTGATGGGTAAGGGGCGTATCGGGAAAGGATTCCCTACCCGATATGGACATGTTGGGCTGCTGGCCCTATTGGGCTGCAGCCGTGATGGGTAGGCCATATCAGGTTGGGTATCGTGTCATGTTAGGACATGTATCAGGTTAGCTTTATCTTAGGTTCTCGAGCTCCTTGTGTCGGGTATAGATGGGTGAGTTGTCTCGGGTTGAAGCACAGCTAGAGACCTGACATGTTGAAGTAGCCTTGAAGGTCATGTCATGCTACTTGCTGCTACCAGGTCGGGTTATAAGTGAACTCCTCCAGTCCCTCTCAGGTTGGGGGTGTGCTCACCTAGTATCGCTCGGCAGACTCTGGAACTCGACGCACTAGCTCATGTTTTCTAAGAGTTAGCTCTTGTAGGGTTCTGACCCGTCCCATCATAGGCCTATAGCTACTATTTATAGGAAGCGGGTTGGTGGGAGTTGCGACTCTTATTGGTCCAGACGTCCTCTGTCTGCTCCGTTCACATGGATTTGAAAGGGGATGACACCTCTGTCGCCTGGCATGGCTGGCAGGGTCGTCGAGTGTCGGGTTGTGAGTAAATAGCATTGTCGTGTCGGGTAAGGACTTTGGCAGACTACTACAGTAAGGGGTAGCCATATCGTGCAACTAACTTTGTCGGCTGGGCGAACTGTGACGAGTTGGGTGCCCTTTCAGGTAAAGAGCTGCAGTCTATCAAAGCTTTCGTGCAACACCCCCATGCTGGGCTGTCCTGCTATCAGGCAGTGACCGTGACAGGCAAAAGGTGTGTTGGCTTGCATTGCTCACTGGGCCGGGACGGGTGCTTCACTGTTTGATGGACCGGGACGGGTGCTTCGACACTCTTTTAGTGGAAAAATAAGAGAAACTCTACAAAAGATAAGAAATGTTATTAGGGGCATAGTGGGCATTATTTCTATACAACAAATAAGATAAAATAGAGAGGAAGTTAGGTTTGGAGGCAATTTTGATAGTAAAATATAAGCTCTAGCAGCCATAAAATGGGTGTTATCAACTCCCCCAAACTTAACATTTTGATTGTCCTCAATCAATCTGTACCTATTTTAAAACTTTTGTTTGTGATACTTTTCAAAACCAGGCGTAGTCTTCGTACAAGGGGTTAAGTGAATTTTTGATATGTCCTAAAGAAAATTATGTCTGGCCATGAATAATGGACTTTCTTTTTCCTACCTTATTAAACAAAAATTTTCTCTCCAGCTTTTGCGGGACTTTGGTACATGATTTTGAAGTTAGATATCACACCAAACTGCATGGGGGTAGAAGGTGGGTTTTTGAGAAGGCTTAAGGATTTTTGAGTTTTTCTTGCTTTCCATTGGTCCATCTAGGTACGGGTCCATTAGCGGGCAAGTGGTCCCTGCAGTCCAAGCCAGTTGGCTTTAGAGAAGTGATTTCACATCCTACGTACCACTGCCCTGGATCTACCATGCCTAAAGATGGGTACTTTTGGGAAGATAAGTGTTTTTTTGTGGGCACAACTCTCATGCTTTTATTCGCTCTCATAAGGCTTTCCTCTCTTTTTGGGATTTTGATGGGTAGGGAAAAGGGAATTTGCTATTTGGGTAGCTTTTTCCTTCACATGCATGTCTCTTACCTATTGGGAGATTATTTTTTAAAGTTGGCGTAGAAAAGTTATAGTCTTTGTCATTTGAGACAACGTTTTCAAGAGAGCATAGTAGAAATGCACACCACCTTAGATATGAATAGAACAAACTAGAAGAAGTTGTACCTAATATTTACTATAAAGTAATTTTTGCAATTTTTGAGAGAAACAGATAGTTGTGTATATATTGTGTATGTATTACTTTCTATCAATCATTTATATACATGTATACATAGGGTATCGTGGGAAGAGGAAAGGGCAAAAATGGGAAAAATTTTAGAGTACCTCCCTCACTGATGGTATGAAGCACCCCCCCCCCCAAACTTACCCCACACTTTGTCCTAGAGTTGTGAGATGAATTGAGATGGATAGGCGTAGATCAGTGAGGGTTCAATAGATGTGCGCATCTGCAGCAGATAAGAGCTCCATTACAATTTCCCCTTTTTCTGTGGTAGTGGAGGTTGTGGATCTTCTGTTGCACTTTCGTCCATGCTACTAAGTTGTATATCCAATATAGCAAGTAAATCCCACAGTCATTTGATAAAGGAGCCTATTGTGGGCTGTGGTGGCAGAATTGGAGCTCGTGCCAGGATGCTGCCAGATCTTTGAGATAGGGTTGGATCAAAGACACCACCTCGGTATAATATTTTCTTGCTAGTCGCTAGAGGGATGTTGTCGACGTAGATGCACACTCCGTTGGGTAGTCGATGTTGGTTTCGGAGCTGTTGTAGAAGAAAACGACGCATGGACAGGTATACATCGTCAGGAGCGTCCAGTTATTGTCGTGCAACATAGTTAGAAATATAATGTGCAGCAGTCACTTCTTCATTTCAAGCTGGAATAGCTGGCGCGCTCCTGTCTCGTCAGCTAGGCATAAGTCATTGAACATCATCAGATGGGTGATGTAGGGCTGTCCAATCGTCTTCTGTAGGATGGGGATGTAAGCTGATGCCACTGTCATAGCTAAGCATCCTCCTACCTTGACTAAGTCCTTTAGATTGTCGAGGGGGACTACTGCATTATATTTCTCATATATGACGTCTATAGTGTTAGAATCAGCATGTTACAAAAGTATATCATTGACCTATTCTTGAGATAAATAACTACACATGGAATGATCGAAGTTGTAGATGAGGGATTCGGTGAAGATAGGAGAAGTAGAATCACCTTCAGTGGCGAGTACAGTTTGCAGATGTTCTATCTGGTTTCCTATCCTGAAGACGTCAGAAGCGCCCTCGACTTCATTCCTTGGAGGACTACTGGGTTGATAAGAATAGGAGTTAGAATCAGAACCAACGTCTGTCTCCAAAAGGTCCTCTAGAAGCTCTACATCTCGGAAGTAGCTCTTGTCTTTAATCAACAACAGTGCATATATGCTCTTCAGTTTATATAAATCTTGGTCCTGGAGCTGCCTTATGTATCTGAAGATGTTTAACATCTCTATGGAGTGCAAGACGATGAAAGCACTATTCCCACTCCCCAGTTCATATTGCACTGGGAAGTCTTTGATCCCGTAGAAGTTCTAGATTCCACCATGGCATTAGAAGCCTTGTTTGATGACCCGGTGAAGACATAGAGGTAGGAGCCTGAGGTTGATGTCTTCAGGGCGGATGAATATCTACTCTAAATGTGGGACCTCCATGCTACAACAACTCAACAACATTACATTGTGGGAGCGGAGGTCAGCCACACATAGGAACCAATATCCCCTATGCTTGTGGGGGGCCAACACCAAGTCAGGGTTGTGCTCTTCTATATGCTTCATCATGTCAATCACCGGCCGTGTGTTGTCTGCCCCTGCTAGCAGTTGTCTGGCCAAGGCCGGGGTGGCATTGTAGATTGGATGTCGGCCTGTCCTAATGGCAATATTCTCAAGCATCGCGCCTTCCAGGACCATGAACAAGATCTTCCCCATGATGGCTTCCGAGTGGAACATCCCTTTGAGTTCTCTGTGTCATACGGAGAAGTACCCATTGCTCTGGACGACGATGTTTTCTTCCCCCTGTGGCCTCAGGACCATATTCAGCAATTGCTGGTCCCAGATTGTAAGGTAGCCGATGGTGCGCCTGTCGAAGTCGACCATCTCAAAGACTATGATCTCAGACGACAAAGAAAACACATTAGTCACCGAATTCTTCACCCTCAAGGGTTGCTCAACAATCGAGCTATAGAGATCACCCCCTTCTCCCTCAGATGAATTTTCCGTTAGGCCTTCAGATATCACTTCTGTGACTTTAGTTGGCTCTAGCGGTTGGGGGGTTTTGGATACGTCGACACCATGAGTGCTCCCCTGTCTTGTGGGATCCTCATCGACAGTTCTATTAGTTGTCTCCTCCTCAGGCGTTGTTGAGGTCCCGCTGGTGGTGGATGAGGATGACGAGTCGAAGGAAGAAGATGATGACGATGGAGGAGAGGGGGAATCCGGTGGTGATGGAGATCTTCTGGGATGCCTTGAGTGGTGGTGGTTGTCCCTCTCATCGAGCCTCTACTTGATGGCGTCAAGGCATTGGAACGCCGCCTACATCGTATTGTTCAGCGCTCTAGTTGGCTGGGGAGACCAACTAGAGTCAGCAGCTGACGCTCCTGCTCACTTAGCCTCCGTTGGAAGATCTAAAATTTGTGGGTTAGGGAAGCAAATGTAGTTGTGTCATTGCTTGTTACCTCCCGCAAGTTGTCAAATTCAAAGCCAAAGGCCTGCTCCAACGAGGAGGGGACTGAAAATGATCAACTTTGGCTTTGGCTTTGGGTGGCACACCTCGCGTTGGTGGCACGATCCGATGAATACACATCGTCTATCGAGGTCGAGTCCACCCAGACAGTATGTGAGTGTGTGGCCTCTAAGCGAGGCGTTGGCACCTTTGCAACTACCTATGCCTCCTTAGCGTAGGATCATGGAGAAGGTTGCAGAGTTGGTGGAGGTTGATCGACTATATGACTCTCGGCTTCCTCCTCCATAGTGATCGCTGGCGTTGAAGGTGGTGGTGCCGGGGTCGGCTGTACAGACCTAAGCTCTGACCTCCAAAACCTCAACGAACACCTCTTCGTTGTTGTAGGAGGCTTCCGACCACACCAAGGTCTCTGCCATTTCCGGCAGAGTTGAAGCTTCAGGCATTGTGGCTATTGCTTCTCCCACAACGAATTCTGAGGTGATGACCATTGTGGCAACCTCAGTGGTGGCGACGACCTCCCCGATGGTCAATAATTCTTCTGTAGCCGCGGAGGGCGTTGTTGTGGTTGTCGCGGCTGGTTCATTGGCGACAGTAGCGACCACCAGAGTGGTGGATACTGGTTTTGTGGCGATGGTGGTTGGCTCGGCAGTGGTGGCGACATGTGAGTCTTCCAGGATGACTGCTGATGATTTGTCCCACCGAGTGTCAAGGGTGCGAGCCTCCCTGTTGCAGCCATCCTTTCTTGGATGGCCGTCATGGCAGTGTAGGCTGCATCTACGGCCAAAGCTTGGACCTCTATCGTAGTGAAGACCAGCTTCTCTATGTCGTAGTTGACGTAGAGTGGGAGGGATAGGAGGATGTTCATCCTTGTGAACTTGTAGAAGAGGCGGCGGCCTTCCTTCTTGATTATGTTCACCTTGGTGAGGAACTTGATATCGATATTATCGTCACCCCGGGTGCACGACAGGATGAGTGGCTCCCTAAGGTACCCTAGCCCTGCCGCTATTAGGTTGATGACCCTTCCCATGTTGTATTCTTTGGTGGCATTCTTTATGGGATGGAGGCGGTTCAACAAGAAGCGACCTAGGTTGATCGGCTTGCCTTCCATCATGTACCAGATTAAATGCAGCTCTTTAGTGTAGAGATTGCTCGTCTCAGGCTCGCCACTATCTTATGCAGGATTCTCTAGAAGCATGAGTGGACCGCCGCCACTTTGCTTCCCGATTTAAAGGAGGATTCACCCGTTGATGTGGTTTATTATCACACTAACAAATTCACCCAGGGTTGAAATCCCTGAGATTTTACCAAAACCTTGTGCAATAATATCACCCGTAAGCGGACGGGTCTTATTACAGTATAGTTAAGGATCCAATCCTAAGGGACAATGTTTTTAAGAATCATTGCTAGTCTAGTCTAGTTTAAGAAAGGCTAATATTTAGAACAAAGTTTGGATTGAGTTTAACTAAACTAATTACAAGAAGGTAAAGAGAGGAATTAAAGTTGAATCTAAATTAATGATATGGGATCATTGGGGTGGTCCCGGGTTTCACCACCACTACGCATGAAACCATATCCAATCACAAACATCTAGGCAAGATCTAACTATCCAAATAGAACTGCTGTGAACCCTCCCGAAGGGATGTTTAGATTCGCATAAGCATCACCTTAGGCATCAGATGTATCATTGCCATCCGGATCATGCACTTATGTTTCCGAAGATACAAATATCCAACTGAAGTTGTGGCCCTCCCTGAGGGATGTTTAGGCACACAGAAGCGTCACCATGGGCTAGATGGATCATCCCCTCACAGATCATACACTTACAACCTCAAGGAATCCCTTTCTATTTCTAGTCAGGGAGTCAACTGCGCATATCGACAAGCAAGCAGGCAATTAATCTACAAGCAAACATCGATGATTAACAACGAAGATACAAATATCCAACTGAAGTTGTGGCCCTCCCTGAGGGATGTTTAGGCCACAAAAGCGTCACCGTAGGCTAGATGGCTCATCCCCTCATGGATCATACACTTACAACCTCAAGGAATCCCATTCTATTTCTAGTTTGAGAGTCAACCTTGTTAATCGACATTCAATCCTACATATTGAAGTTCTCACAACATAGGAAAGAACAAGATGAAAGCAAGCAGGGAATCGACCTACAAACATTAACGATTAACAATGAAATGAAAATTTATATACATTGCCATGGAATGTTTAACAAGAGAACACACTTGCATGGGTAGTGGGGCTAGTCCCCACACCCCAGTGAAAAGGAACTATTCACTCATGATGCGAGAAACAAGAAGAACAAGAGAGAGGGAATGTTACGACCCATATCAGGGTTAGTCAATAAATACCTCGAATTACGTGAAACACCTCAATTAGTGCTAAGTTTTTGTTAAACATCATGAATAATCAAGATAAGACAACATGTGAATCAATAGTCAAGATTTAATCATCTGAGGTAATTAATGATAATAGTAATGATGATTGTTAAGTTAATTGAGTTGAGTTGAGTGCTGACTAATGCAATTAGTGTTGAGTATCAAATTAAATATCATGGTTAGTCAAATAAGTTAATATGTGAATCAATGGTTGAGATTGAAACCTCTGAGGCAATTAATGATAATTGCAGTGTTAATAATTAAGTTAATTAAGTTAAATTAAGTACATAGATGCGATTAGTGCTTTGGTCAAGTGTTACTAATTGATTAGCATGATTTCTTGCATTGAGGGTGTAGAAGATCTTACACTTAAAATTTTGCAAGAGAAATCGTCTCAATCGGATACTCGAGGCGAGAGTTATAATATTTCCTAGAACCTAGACCTAGTATGCAATTTCTCCAATAATAGGTTATTAATCTTTTCCCTTTTTCCTTTATTTACTTTCTCGCTTATCTTCCTTCTTCAGCGATCGGTTACAGGAACCGACTAAACACCCCGATAGAACAGGGAAGCGGCACACTATAGGAAAGGGAGGCGATAGTTGGGCGATTCTCAGCCCTTAGCCCCGATTCGGCTACGCCCAGCTCTCCTCTACCTCCTCCCACTCCTCTCCTTCTCTTCTTCCTCGTCCTCCATGCCCTAGTGGCGCCCTACAACTACCAATCTGCTGGGCGCCCCCCAGCAAGAAGCAACTATGACGCTGGCCAAAGGCCATTTTGGCGCGGCTATCACTCCAAAGCAACCTCGTCTTGGAAATCTGTGCACTAACTCGCAGCCCTAGCTACGTTTGAGCACCCAACCACCATTAACGGCGCCCAGCTGCGCCCCACCTGCCCCAACCTGCAGGAGTAGCCATGGCCGGCCATCTCAATAGCGGCAAGTCCAGCAGCCACTTGAGAGGGAAGGGCGGGGTGTTTCTTGGTCCCATAGCTTCGGCCATCAACTAGCTGCACGATGATGCCTTCCTCCCTCACCTCGACCACCTAGGACGACGCCAAGCTAGGAGCAGCGCCCCACCTAGCAACAGCAGCAACTGCTGCTGCAAGAAGCATCGGCCAGTAGCCATTGTGGGCACAAAGCAGCACTAAGAAATGATGCTTTGGGTTCGTCCTTAAGGTCCAGACAACAAACCAACAGCCCTAGTCCTTGATTTGGCTTTAATCGAGTTCATCTTCAATGAGTTTTCTGTTTCTGCACAGGTTGCACGATGTGCAAATCAATTTGCATGGCGTGCAAAGTTACATATAGCGGAACGAGTTTCTGCCCAGGTGCACGGCGTGCAAATCAGTTTGCACGGCGTGCAAAGTTGCGGAAAAGTAGAACAAAAGTGCACTGAAGGTGCACAGCGTGCAGCCCAGGTGCACGGCGTGCACGCTGCTGTAAAGGGCAGAATTAGGCGTGGTTGTGGATGTTTTTCGGTGTATATGAACACACCGAAGTGGGTGAGTGGCAGTTCATTTAGAAATCATTATTAAACTCATTCTAAATGCTTATTTGCTTCAGTATCAGTTGATATGACTTTTAAACAGTGTAGCGTGTACATTAAAGTATGTTAAGTTCATTGGAACTTGAAATGCATGATATGAATGATGAAAAAGAGGAAATTTCATGTTTTACAGTCGTAATGTGATATTTCTGCTAAACTGTATATATGTTAACTAATTAATAGACATAGGTGCCCTAACACCGTAGAACCCCTCGTGAGGTCTGCACCTTGGGGTGAAACGACCTACCTAGCGTGTGTCTAGATGGTCGGTGACTCGTGTTTAACAATAATCTGTGTGTGTGTCACGGTGGCACGAGGGCATAAAGGCAGTGTTCAACAATAATCCGTGCGTGTGTCACGGTGGCACTGGAGTATATAGGGGTTATTCAACAATAATCCGTGCGTGTGTCACGGTGGTAACCCAGACTCTCCGCCTGTGTGCTCAGGTTAGAGGAGGAGTCTAGAGTACACTCTTTGAGAGTGCAGTGAGGCCGTGTGAGCCTGAGAGTCCTGTAGCAGACCAGGACAGCAGTCAGCCTTAGCATTTCCCGGGTGTGTCGGTAAGTCTTGTACGGTGGGACCGTAGCATGAACTTGCTGCGGATCTTTATATGCAGAGTACACTGCATATATTTAGGGCATAATAATAATATGAATAAGTAATCATATAGGACCACAGTAAATTTATATATCTGTTCATTTACCTGAAATACCCGTTGATGCAAAGAAATGTGATTATTATCTGTATATCTGCTATGTCAATAGAACTGCCCTGTTTGAACTGTATATATGTTTATTTTCAATTTATAAACCTGATGAGTTGTTTAGTGATAGCTAAGCGAAATGCTATTCACTGAGCGAGTAGGCTCATACCTCTACTCAAATATTTTCAGGTTATCATCAGCAGCAGGAAATCTGAAGGATCGATTCATCCTAACGCCTAGTCTGTAGTAGGAATATGTAGTTAGTAGTTAGAGGTCTCTTAGTCCTTTCCCCTCGGTCCTTGGGACATGGTGTGGGTGAGAGAGAGTATGTATGGCGAATGTGTAAAAGATGTAAATTAACTGTTATGTTTACTTTCTGTTAAACAATGTTACATGTTGTAAACTTTGTTTATGTTCTCTAGCCAGGTTAATTGAAATGCTTCCGCAATAGTTTATTGTGTTTTAGTTTACAGCAATAATCCGGATATCATTACGAGGTTTTAAAAAGAAAAAGTTTTCAGCGATTTGTTTATGTGATAATCCCTCTGTCGCGCCCTAATCTCGTGATTAGTGGTTAGTGTGAGATCGGGGTGTGACATCTTGGTATCAGAGCATAGGTTGAGTATGTGAATACTCTAAATCAAGGTCAGGGGACGATAAGAGACCAATAGGATTAAGGTTTAAGAGTTTTTCTTCTGTCTGTAATTTTCTAATAGGAAGTGTTCTGTTATACTATTATAGATGGCAGGAAAAGGATGTGGTCACGGGAACCAAGTAAAGAGCTTAAGTTGAGTCGTTAAGAATCATTAAGGTCAAAAGATAAAGTTATAAGTGAGACGGATAATAAGTGATGTGTTTTAGCTCTGGGAGGTCTGAGTGTTTAGATACCCTGGCCAGGTGTCTGAATACTTAGATTGACCAGTATCAAGCTACTCTGTCTGTTCTTCTCTGGATGCCCTGGCCAGGTATGCAGAGGAAGGATAGGCTAGAGAGAAACCCTAGAAATCTTAGGATTATGAGATAAGAGACTAATGTATGAATAAGAGATTAAATATAAGATGCGATTCAACTCTTGTCTATTATTTCTTATTTGAATTAAAGATCACTAGAAATGCTTTTATATGAATGAAATGAAATTTTCAGTTTGTAAAGTAAACATGATTCTTTTATATTGTTATGTCATGAAGTGAATTGTTAAGTGTTTGTTTTCTTAGTACTAAAGTAGACCCAAATTTATGTTTAAATGAGTTTGCTCTGAGTGGATATTTATTCCACACATTTAAGATTAATAGGGGTAGATTAATCCCGAGTAGCTCTTGGCTTCAGGACTGCAGGTTCGGCCTGGTCCGGCTGGCAGGATGCGTTACTGGGATCTAATGACTCCTATTAACAGTAAAATAAGAGTAGACTCTGGATGATTTAGACCCATAACATAGTGAGAATGTATATACACTAGGATGTTTTAACTATGATAAGAAGTCTAAACGTTCTTTTGTCTTGAGATTTAGGGTTTGAGAAGCATAGACCCTAATTGGCCCAAAATAGGGTTTTAATGACATATGAATACAGAATTTGATAAATAGAATGTCTCACTAAATGATTTTTAGTATTTTATGTGTAACTCTGATTTAGCTCAAATTTGGATATGATTTGGATATATAAAATGTAAACAATATTGGAAAATACCAGAAATTTGAAGAATGTTCTGACATGTTTATCGGTCGAGTTTGTAACTCGGCCGAATCTGCTGTAAACTGCAATACAGCAGTGCACTGTTCTATTTTTAATTAATTATTCGTAACTTGAAATGATCTGAAATTTTTACTGGAGGTCTAAAACTTCATTAGGTATAACATATAAAATTTCCAGAAATTTTGGAGCTTCTGTTATCCATTTAATAAACGAATTACAGAAACTATTGTGAAAACTGAATTTTTAGCTAATGTAATTAAAGTTGAGTGTTGGGTTAATATGCTATTGACCCAAGCAACTCAAATTGATCTATATGATCGACCACACACACACAATAATGCTATGTTACTAATATGGACCAAAACCCTAGAATGATTAAAGTTGTAGTAGTTTAAGGGATGTCATTAGTGATGTAACCTTGAATACTAGTAACTTGGTAAAATAAGACCTTGAGATTTGTTCTATGTAAAGTAATCTGGTAGTGATAGTGATCTAGGGTTTATAGGTAGCTAATCTGAACGGTACATGAACAACATGAAATGACTTAGAGAAAAGAGTAAAACATAAACCTAAAATGTAACTATAAGAAAGTAGCATAGAAATCGGAGTATTACTCGATATATGATCTGAAGATAGTTGATGTAGTTCATGCTTTAAGACATAGCATCACTATCTTTATGATGTGACAATAGATTACCACCCTGGTAAAGAGAATGTGGTGAATGATGCTTTCAGCAGAAAGTCAAGTTCAACAGCTAATGCATTCTCTATGACAGGTTTCAATAGAGACCTGTTAGTAGAAATGTGGGAGTTAACTTAGACTTAGGGGTGACAGCACAGAGTGGTTTGATTGTGCAGATGCAAGTCAAGCCTACTTCTTATGATCAGATCAAGGAACTACTATAGGGTGATAGTGAGTTAAACCAGACCATGCATGACATGATAGAAGGAAAAGAGACCAGAGTTTAAGTTTTTAAGATGATAAGGTGTTGTATTAGCATGACATGTTGTGTGTACCTCGAGATAGTGAATTGAAAGAAGGGATTCTTATGAAAGTGCATGTATTGATGTATGCTATGCTTTCAGGAAAACACTAAGATGTATATGAATCTCAAGTAGTTGAAACGGATGGTTAGATATGCAGAAGAATGTAGCTGAGTACGTGGTTAGAAGTAGTGCGTGCCAGTAGGTTAAGACTGAACCCTAGAAATCTACAGCTACCTTGTAATCTTTTTCTATGCCTGAATGGGAATGGGAATTTATCACAATGGATTTTGTGGTAAGATTACCCAGGACACCTAGAGGTTGTGATTTGATATGAATGATTGTGGATAGACTAATTTAGTCTGCTCGCTTTCTTCATATTAAGTCAACCTTTGATGTCTCGAAACTTGACTATGATATGCATGGATGAAATAATTAGGTTGCCTGGTAATCCAGTTTCAATCATATCATATTGAGATTCTAAGTTCACATTTAGGATTGTAGAAACAGTTGCATCGTGCTTCGGGCACAAAGTTAAGATTCAGTACAATCTTTTCACTCGCAGATGGATGGTCAGTCTGAGAGAACCATTCAAACTCTTGAAGACATGTTGAGAGCATGTGTTATGCATCTCAGTGGAAGTTGGGAAGAACATTTAAGTCTTATAGAGTTTGCTTAGTGTGAATGTTGAGATTAGAAATACACAACTGATAATGGTACAGTTTGATTATAAACCCAGGCAATACAAATTTGGTAAACCATTGGGTGCATGATTTCAAGATAGTAAGATAGCATTAAAATATGCAAATAAACCTAGTTGCATGTTTCCTGTTATGTTAATGGGTATGACTTAACATTTACATGAATTGACACATTTCTCTGAGATATCATTAGAAATTCTCTTGTACTATTAAATATTTGTGTTATGATATGTAAGCAACTCTTAATTGAGTTATGTGATGCACAAACCAGGAATTTGGGTTAATATGCATGTTCTTCGAGAAATTTCAGATAATTGAAAAAAAATATTACAGATGGTTTCTTATAGGTGAAGTAAATTACTCTTATTGATGTAATAAGATGTTCAACTACATGAATTCAGTATGTATGTGCCAAAATTGATTTGAGTTTGGAATATTTATGAATTTTTAATCTGCCTGCATGCATGATATAAAGATTACTCAGTAATTACAATGATTTTGAAATATACTGCTCTGCCAGTTTTAGAATGATACCTTATTGTGATTTGAATTGCAATCAAACAGATGAGATAATGAAAACCCTAAGAGTAGGGTGTTGCCATGTGACTAGCGAATGAGATAACCCTAAGAATAGGGTGTTGGCATGTGATGAATGAATAAGGCAAATGAAAACCCTAAGGATAGGGTGTACGATGAATCAAGCATTTTGATATCAATTTTCAATATGAGATGTGATGATGTTTAACAGTTAAATTGCACGATTTTATTTTAGTACCAAATTGACATGCATTCTGTTTATTTAAGAATTTTAGTTTGTCTGCATGTATAGTATGAAAATTTTTCAGTAATTACCATAAATTGAGATACTGTTATAACAGTTCTACAAAGACAATGTTTTGTGGTTTGATCTGGAATTAGATCAGATGTGTCCTATGTTGAGGGATCAATACAAATAGCTGATCTGAGAATCAAGAAACTTAAGAATCGTGAGATACCTTAGAGAAGGTTTGGTGGAGAAACTACAACCTAGAGGGAGCCACATGGGAGTTTTGGGATAGATGTGCGTAACAAGTTTCCTTTTCTCTTTTAGGAATTTTGGGACGAAATTCTTATAAGGGAGGGAGATTGTTACGACCCATATCAGGGTTAGTCAATAAATACCTCGAATTACGTGAAACACCTCAATTAGTGCTAAGTTTTTGTTAAACATCATGAATAATCAAGATAAGACAACATGTGAATCAATAGTCAAGATTTAATCATCTGAGGTAATTAATGATAATAGTAATGATGATTGTTAAGTTAATTGAGTTGAGTTGAGTGATGACTAATGAAATTAGTGTTGAGTATCAAATTAAATATCATGGTTAGTCAAATAAGTTAATATGTGAATCAATGGTTGAGATTGAAACCTCTGAGGCAATTAATGATAATTGCAGTGTTAATAATTAAGTTAAATTAAGTACACAGATGCGATTAGTGCTTTGGTCAAGTGTTACTAATTTATTATCATGATTTCTTGCATTGAGGGTGTAGAAGATCTTACACTTAAAAATTTGCAAGAGAAATCGTCTCAATCGGATACTCGAGGCGAGAGTTATAATATTTCCTAGAACCTAGACCTAGTATGCAATTTCTCCAATAATAGGTTATAAATCTTTTCCCTTTTTCCTTTATTTACTTTCTCACTTATCTTCCTTCTTCAGCGATCGGTTACAGGAACCGACTAAACACCCCGATAGAACAGGGAAGCGGCGCACTGTAGGAAAGGGAGGCGATAGTTGGGCGATTCTCAGCCCTTAGCCCCGATTCGGCTATGCCCAGCTCTCCTCTACCTCCGCCCACTCCTCTCCTTCTCTTCTTCCTCGTCCTCCATGCCCTAGTGGCACCCTACAACTACCGATCTGCTGGGCGGTGCCCCAGCAAGAAGCAGCTACGGCGCTGGCCAAAGGCCATTTTGGCGCGGCTATCACTCCAAAGCAACCTCGTCTTGGAGTTTTGTGCACTAACTCACAGCCCTAGCTACGTTTGAGCACCCAACCACCATTAACGGCGCCCAGCTGCGCCCCACCTGCCCCAACCTGCAGGAGTAGCCATGGCTGGCCATCTCAATAGCGGCAAGTCCAGTAGCCACTTGAGAGGGAAGGGCGGGGTGTTTCTTGGTCCCATAGCTTCGGCCATCGACCAGCTGCACGATGATGCCTTCCTCCCTCACCTCGACCACCTAGGACGACGCCAAGCTAGGAGCAGCACCCCACCTAGCAACAGCAGCAACTGCTGCTGCAAGAAGCATCGGCCAGTAGCCATTGTGGGCACAAAGCAGCACTAAGAAATGACACTTTGGGTTCGTCCTTAAGGTCCAGACAACATACCAACAGCCCTAGTCCTTGATTTGGCTTTAATGGAGTTCATCTTCAATGAGTTTTCTGTTTCTGCACAGGTTGCACGGCGTGCAAATCAATTTGCACGGCATGCAAAGTTACAGATAGCGGAACGAGTTTCTGCCCAGGTGCACGGCGTGCAAATCAGTTTGCACGGCGTGCAAAGTTGCGGAAAAGTAGAACAAAAGTGCACTGAAGGTGCACGGCGTGCAGCCCAGGTGCACGGCGTGCACGCTGCTGTAAAGGGCAGAATTAGGCGTGGTTGTGGACGTTTTTCGGTGTATACGAACACACCGAAGTGGGTGAGTGGTAGTTCATTTAGAAATCATTATTAAACTCATTCTAAATGCTTATTTGCTTCCGTATCAGTTGATATGACTCTTAAACAGTGTAGCATGTACATTAAAGTATGTTAAGTTCATTGGAACTTGAAATGCATGATATGAATGATGAAAAAGAGGAAATTTCATGTTTTACAGTCGTAATGTGATATTTCTGTTAAACTGTATATCTATTAACTAATTAATAGACATAGGTGCCCTAACACCGTAGAACCCCTCGTGAGGTCTGCACCTTGGGGTGAAACGACCTACCTAGCGTGTGTCTAGATTGTCGGTGACTCGTGTTTAACAATAATCCGTGCGTGTGTCACGGTGGCACGAGGGCATAAAGGCAGTGTTCAACAATAATCCGTGCGTGTGTCACGGTGGTACTGGAGTATATAGGGGTTATTCAACAATAATCCGTGCGTGTGTCACGGTGGTAACCCAGACTCTCCGCCTGTGTGCTCAAGTTAGAGGAGGAGTCTAGAGTACACTCTTTGAGAGTGCAGTGAGGCCGTGTGAGCCTGAGAGTCCTGTAGCAGACCAGGACAGCAGTCAGACTTAGCATTTCCCGGGTGTGTCGCTAAGTCTTGTACGGTGGGACCGTAGCATGAACTTGCTGCGGATCTTTATATGCAGAGTACACTGCATATATTTAGGGCATAATAATAATATGAATAAGTAATCATATAGGATCACAGTAAATTTATATATCTGTTCATTTACCTGAAATACCTGTTGATGCAAAGAAATGTGATTATTATCTGTATATCTGCTATGTCAATAGAACTGCCATGTTTGAACTGTATATATGTTTATTTTCAATTTATAAACATGATGAGTTGTTTAGTGATAGCTAAGCGAAATGCTATTCACTGAGCGAGTAGGATCATACCTCTACTCAAACATTTTTAGGTTATCATCAGCAGCAGGAAATCTGAAGGATCGATTCATCCTAACGCCTAGTCTATAGTAGGAATATGTAGTTAGTAGTTAGAGGTCTCTTAGTCCTTTCCCCTCGGTCCTTGGGACATGGTGTGGGTGAGAGAGAGTATGTATGGCGAATGTGTAAAAGATGTAAATTAACTGTTATGTTTACTTTCTGTTAAACAATGTTACATGTTGTAAACTTTGTTTATGTTCTCTAGCCAGGTTAATTGAAATGCTTCCGCAATAGTTTATTGTGTTTTAGTTTACAGCAATAATCCGGATATCATTACGAGGTTTTAAAAAGAAAAAGTTTTCAGCGATTTGTTTATGTGATAATCCCTCCGTCGCGCCCTAATCTCGTGATTAGTGGTTAGTGTGAGATCGGGGTGTGATAGGGAAGGTTCCCCATGAGCATGATGCAGAAGGTAGTCGCAGCTCAGTGAAGATGATGCAATCTTCTACGTTGTATCGGAGCAAATCTGGACGGGGAGGAAGAACCACCAAGGCAGATCTTCTTCTCCACCTTCTTTCTCATCTTGACCTCCTTGCTCACAGTAGGAGCAGAAAGTGAACTAGCAATGGCGTGGATGAACATGGACCGAACATGTGTTCAGGTACCCTGTCAGCGTCCTGGGTCCAATGCCTCAAATGAGGACCCTACTGGTCCTATTTATAGGCACTGGTTGGGGTCTTCATGTTTTTGCTGTGAACTCTTTACACGATTTTGAGTTTAAATGGTTTGGAGTTAAATGCCTCCAACTGGTCTTGCTTTAACAGCTTGGGCATTCTCATCCAAACAGTCTTGATTCGTATCCTCCAACCGGTCTTGGCTTCTCTTGCTCTAATGGTATGCGCCAACCAATTTGGATCTCTATCCAAACGGTCTTGCAAGACCATTCTCTTGCTGCCCTAGCGGTCCAGGGTCCAAATGGTCTTCAACATCCTATCGTTCTTCGACCTTTGATCGGTCTCGTGGATCGATGTGGCTCTAAATAGTCTTCACTTCAGTGTCCAAATGGTCTTCGTCCTCTAATCGGTCTTCGCACGTGGCTGGCTTAATGGTCTTGGGATCTTTGGCTCCAAGTGGTCTTCGCTGATCATTTTTTATGGTCTACCGGTCTTAGCATCCGAACGGTCTTACGGGTGGCTGGCCTAATGGTCTTGAGACCGTGCAAGTGGTTGTGGTGGTATCAGTGAGGTTGTAGATGATGTCATCATCAGTAGAGAGAGGACGGGTTGGAGGTAGTAGGGACTTGTAGGTCCAGGTCATCAAAAGAGGAGAAAGGTGCTACGGGCACTACTGTCGTTCATGGAGGATTAGGGTTTTGTAGAGGTGAGCAAGGTGATGAGGAAGATGACACTAAAGATAAGGTTGTGGAGTCATTGACAACGACATGGGGTGCTTCTTCATGATATTGGGAGTGTGAGGGTGCTCCTCACGGTTTGAGGATCATCAGGACTCTCACGGTCTCGAGATCGTGAGGAGTCCACACAGTCTTGAAGGATCATTAGAAGGGAACCGATAGGGAAGATCATGATCAAAACTGTTAGCCCAAATGAATGAGGACCGTAGATCAATGATCTGATGGTGTGGAAAGGCTCGCAGTCTTGAGAGATCGTAAAGGCAAGACTGAAGGGGCAGTGCAGGGCCTAGACCATATGGATGAATGGCTAAGACCTAGAGATGTCCAAACTGAATGGATGAAACTGAATGGTCAAGACCATTTGTTCAAGACCGTTTGGTTAAGACCACGGATGAGAGGATCTTGAGTGAAGGTAGGTCTAGGGTTGAGAAAGGTTGGCCCCAGTTGAAGGTTCAACCTCACCATGACATGCATGATCTTCATGGAATACATATGAAACTAGTTAATAACTTGATAATTTGATCAACTAAGCAAAATTACACATTGTAAGATTTAAGGAGATGAAATCGAATGTATTTAGTCGAATTGGGCCCAAAATAGCGACTGAAATCATGATGAATTTGGATTCATCATAACCCTAAACTTAAATGTTGCTCATCCTCGAGTAACATAAAACCTGAAACAGTCACCAACTGAATACTTTCAAATCATGTGATTGCCTCCTCTTCACATCACGATTGTTTTCTTTCTGCTCAGTATGACCAAACATCTCAACTTCCTGAGACCACTGAACACATCTTACCATATCTTCGTTCCTGAGTTTGTTTTCCAACATCACTTCCTCCACACTTTTTCCAACAACAAGAATTTCTAAGAGTTTTGTAAGAGTCTAGAGATACCCACAGAACAACAAGCGTGCACCTGATCTGACACTGGTGTTTTTCAGGATAGTGGATGCATTAATTATGCCTTTAGGTGGAAAAGGGAGTGAAGGGTGGTATGGAAGGAAGAAACAAATCTCTCCTCTATTTGACTCGAGATTTTTATTATATATTTTGCAATTTCATTTATTGCATTTTTTTTGCGAATCTCTCCTCTATTCGACTCGAGATTGCATTTTTGTGTGTGCGCTTTGGCATCTTTTCTTGGTGGTACGCCCCTATTTGTTAGCGAGGGGTATGGAAGAAGCAGATATAAAGGGAAGTGGCGTGCCACCCCGAAATTAGGGTTTGGCACTATTTTGGCTATTTTTGTTTCTTTTTGATGGACAGAGGGGTACGAGGATGATAGAAGTGTAGAAGAGAGTTCAGATCAGAATGCAACTTGATTTAAAATTCAGTGTATCGAGTCATTCTTTGTATCGTACTCTTCTCAAATAATGACCTGATGAGGATCCGATGGGGGTTCCATGATGTTGTTCCACTAATCAGTTAGGAAGCACGATGTGTTTGATCCCTATCAGTTCGATAGACACTTGCCATTTTTTCATAAGGATCATGATCTTAGGATTCATAAGCTTCACAAGATGATTTCAATCAATAGGCTAGTTTTCAAAAAATGGCCCTTTTGAGGATTTGCTTCGAATAAGGAGGGTATAATGATTCAAAAGGCATTTGGAGAGAAATAGACAGCTAGGTAATGGCTATTATTGAAATGAAAAGCATCAAAACTTCATAAAAAACTACTTTGAAAACTTCAAAATTTTGAAATTTTTTGAAACAAATTGCTCAAAATTGCAACGATGAAATCTTAAGTCTGAAACAGATAGGAGTGGGTGGAAAGTAAAGTACATACCACCCACCCTCCACCCAAAACTTAGAAATTTGCTCGTCCCGAGCAAACTCTAAATCTGAGATGGAGGGGAAAAGTTTTGCCGGTTGGTCCACTAGATGTGGTTGTGTTCCAATCAGCGCACATCCTCCATCTGAAAATCTCAAAAATGAAGACTAGTCAAAACTTAAGATAGAATGTTGTGATGCAATTTTTATTAAGTGCAAAATTTTCTAAGAAGTAAAAACAAAATTAAGGAAATTTTCTAATTTGAAATTAAAAGTAAAAATGAAATTATTGATCGGGTTGCCTCCCGATAAGCACCTTTGTTTTAGGTCGATGGCTCGACGTGGATACTATCACCATGGTGGGGCTCTGGGTGGAGCTTGAGATGGATTGACATATTCTTTTGGTGGTTTCTTTCTTAGCCATTCATTTATCCTTGCTTTGATTCCAACCTCTCGTATTCTTCCCCATACAGAACGAGTAATGTCAGAGTACATAGGGAAACAACTGGAGTTGTGTTGAATTGTTCTCTATTGCTCAATCCATGGTAGAGAATAGTTGTAGGGGATCTGAACGACTTCATTGATAATGTAGTTTTGTTGAGGCTCAGAAGAAAAGTTCATTTTTTGATGCACTATCCCTTCATCGTAGCAATGTTGATCATTGATGTCAATCAGATATGGATCTGGGTGATGTTCTCAGTAGAAATTACAATCCAGGTCTTGTTGTGGCAGAAAGATGAAATCAGTAGTCTTCATTTGTTGAGTTACCAGTGCATTCTAGAGGATAGTCATTTCTTGATTAGGAGGCTCATGGACACCTAAAAATGGTTTGGTATGTGTCATGATAGGGTTGAGAGGCGTCTCCTCCTTTTCACAAATGTCTTCAATAGTTTCTTTAGGCTTGATTTCCTCAAAAGTAGCTTCAACATCTTCTTCTACAAAGTCGAGAAATTTGATGCAATCCTTTATTTGTTCATCAATAGGTTCATTAGCTGATGGGTCCGTTAGAGAAACTTCTAAAGGATTGTATGATTCATGATTCTCTTGAGTAAGAAGTGACATCTGCTCTATGCAATTAATAAGATAGACTTATTCTTGCATGCTTGGTTTTTTTATATTTTCAAAAACTTTGAACTTGAGAGTTTCTTTTCCTAGTCGAAGAAGCAAGGTACCTACTTCAACATCAATTAGAGCTCTTGCAGTGTTGAGGAACGGACGTCCAAAGATGAGGGGATATCTGGTGTCTTCTTTTATGTCCATAATGACAAAGTCACACATAACATATGCGTCCTTGCCTACCTTGACCGAGACATCTTTGAGGATTCCTAACGGAAGTTTTATCAAATTGTCTACAAGATGTATAGTTATGCCCATAGGAAGAAATTATGAAAATCCTAGCCTCTTGCAAAGGCTAAGCGACATGATCGAAATTCTAGCACCAAGATCAGCTAGTCCCTTCTTATATGTAGAATCACCAATATGGCATGAGATACCAAAAGATCTAGGATCTTTCTATTTCTTGGGCATCTTGCTTTGAATAATATCAGAAGTAGTAGTTGCCAGTTTAACCGTCTCAACTTTCTCAGTTCTATATTTCCTTGTGAGGAGAGACTTCAAGTACTTTGTCCAGGCTGGTATCTCTACCAGCACATCTAGAAAGGGTATATCAACATGAAGTTTCTTCATAGCTTCCTTGAACTTGTTGAAATGGGTATCAAGCTTCGTTTTCCTTAGACGTACTGGAAAAGGTATATGAGGCTTGTATACAGGGATATCAAGTTCTGGTGTTACTTCTTCCTCTTCTATAGCAGGTTTCACAAAATTTTGTTTGTCTAACTTATCATTGCTTGGTTGATCCTTCGGAATAGATTCAGGTTCTTCGTCAACTTGATCATTCACCTAGTCTTATTCATCTATGGCAACCACTGGTGTCTCGATAGCAGGGTTGAGATATACATTACCAGATCGAGTCATAACAACCTTCAACTGCTCAGGATGTTTAGGGTTGTTCTCCGATTGACCAGCAAAAGCTCCAACTGGAGGCTTGAGACTGGCAAATAGTTGGGCTAGTTGAGATTAAATGGCCTTTTGGTGTGCTTGCTGGTTATCTATCATCGTCTTCTGTGACTATAGCATCTTCTCAATGGCTGATAGCTTGTCATCAGGAGAGATGGGACCGACTTGATGTCCTTGTTGTTGATTTTGGTAAGGGACTTGATTGGGGTCTTGGAACTGAGGGTTGTTTTGGTAATTGTTGTAGTTCCTGTTATGGAATTTACCCCTAAAGTTCCCTTGATTCATGTAATTCTGTTGTTGGTTATATGAACCAAGTTGATGTGAGTTTACCGCTCCTGAAGGATTTCCATATTGAAAATTGGGATGGTTCCTATTCTGACTGGGATTGTAGTATTCTTGACCAGGGATAGTATTGACAACATTCAAACTTTCCATCTAGCTATTATCTACTTGTCCATTGACTTTGCTCAGAACAATATCATAAAGAACATTGCATGACAAGGTAGAGTGGTCATTGTCTTTGCATGCTTCACAGAACAGTGAAGCTGAGTTGACCTGCTCTTGTTGTTGAGGGGGTGAGTGTCTTCTCTCATAAGCAGCAAGAGACGATTTGATATGGTCTTGCTTGGCAACTAAGAGTTTGAGGGTTTCAGCGATAGACTTGTACTCACGATTAGCTTCAGCCATAGCTACTTTCAATACTCCTTTTCCTACAGATCTATCCCAATTGTCTTGATTTTCAGCTCCTAGGGTGACAGCCTTCCATGCGTTGTCATAACTTTGATGCATGAAGTTTCCTCCTGATGAGGAGTCTAAGAATCTCTTGATGTCATCATCCACACCCCTATAGAAGATCTCAATGAGTTGATTCTTAGGAATACCATGGTGCGGACACTTGTGTAGAAGCTCTTTGTATCTTTCCCATGCTTCAACAAGGGATTCTCCAGGGACCTGAGTGAACATTGTTATTAGACCCCTAATTTCATAGGTGAGGGAAGGAGGGTAAATTTTTTCAAGAAAAATATTTTGAACTTGTTCCCAGGTGGTGATGGGTTCACATTGCAAGGAGTTTTACCAACTTATGGCTCCATCAACGAGAGAATACTTGAAGAGACGGAGTCGGATGGCATCATCTGAGACTCCATTTTGCTTTGTCGTAGCACATAGATTAATAAACCTCAGAAGGTGCTCCTTATTATCTTCTCCTTGCTTACCATAGAATGGGTTGTTTTGAATCAAGGTGATCCAATGTGCCCTTATCTCAAAATTTGGAGTGTTATGGGAGGAGGTTGTACTGGGTGGTGAACATCAACAACTTTAGGGATTGAGAACTCCCTAAGGTCCTTCTGTAGTTATGTTGCTTGTGTTTCTGCTTGAGCTACTTGGATCTCTGTTTCAACTGCAGCTCAGGCTTCTTGCATAAGCCTATCTCTTTGTGCAGCAAGGGCTTGAGTAACCCTTCGGGCTATTTCCTCCTCTTGAGCCATCCTTGCTTGGTTCTCTCTGTTCTGATGATGAAAAGTTCTATCTATCTCAGGATCAAAGCTAGCAGTGAGACTGGGACTGTTTGAGCGGTGCATGCACTAGTCTTTGTTGGTACCTGGGATGGAAAGATTTTTCAGAAGTGAGATTGACAGAGTAGAACCGAATTCAAGTGAATGATCAATTATATCAAAATAAAAAGAAAATTCCTAGATTAGCCTCAAAAGAACTAGATTTTACTAACAGATTCCGTTGTCCTCGGTAATGGTGCCAGAATTTGACGTGTTTTATTATCGCACTAACAAATTCACTCAGGGTTGAAATCCCTGAGCTTTTACCAAAACCTTGTACAATAATACCACCCGCAAGCGGACATGTCTTATCGCAGTATAGTTAAGGATCCAATCCCAAGTGACAATGTTTTTAAGAATCATTGCTAGTCTAGTCTGGTTCAAGAAAGGCTAATATTTAGAACAAAGTTTGGATTGAGTTTAATTAAACTAATTGCAAGAAGGTAAAGAGCAGAATTAAAGTTGAATCTAAATTAATGATATAGGATCACTGGGGTGGTCTCGATTTCACCACCACTACGAATACAACCACATCCAATCACAAACATCCAAGAAAGATCTAACTATCCAAATAGAACTACTGTGAACCCTCCCGGAGGGATGTTTAGGTTTGCATAAGCATCACCTTAGGCATCAGATGTTTCATCACCATTCGGATCATCATGCACTTATGGTTCCGAAGATACAAATATCCAACTAAAGCTATGGCCCTCCCTGAGGGATGTTTAGGCACACAGAAGCATCATCGTGGGCTAGATGGCTTGTCCCCTCATAGATCATACACTTACAACCTCAAGGAATCCCTTTCTATTTCTAGCCAGGGAGTCAACTGCGCTATTAATCTACAAGCAAACATCGACGATTAACAACGAAGATACAGATATCCAACTGAAGTTGTGGCCCTCCGTGAGGGATGTTTAGGCCACAAAAGCGTCACCGTAGGCTAGATGGCTCGTCCCCTCACAGATCATACACTTACAACCTTAAGGAATCCCATTCTATTTCTAGTTTGGGAGTCAACCTTGTTAATCAACATTCAATCCTACATATTGAAGTTCTCGCAACATAGGAAAGAACAAGATAAAAGCAAGAAGGTAATCAACCTACAAACATTAACGATTAACAACAAAATGAAAATTTATATACATTGCCATGGAATGTTTAACAAGAGAACATGCTTGCATGGGCAGCGGGGCTAGTCCCCGCACCCCAGCGAAACGGAACTACTCGCTCATGATGCGAGAAACAAGAAGAACAAGAGAGAGGGAAGGTTCTGCCATGAGCATGATGTAGAAGGTAGTCGCATCTTGGTGAAGATGATACAGTCTTCTATGTCATGTCGGATCAGATCTAGATGAGGAGGAAGAACCACCAAGGAAAACTGGGCATATCTTCTTCTCCACCTTCTTTCTTGTCTTGACCTCCTTGCTCGCAGGAGGAGCAGCATGTGAAGTGGCAATGGTGTGGATGAACATGGACCGAACCTGTGTTCAGGCAGCCTGTCAGCGTCCTGGGTCCGATGCCTCAAATGAGGTCCATGCTGGTTCTATTTATAGGCACTGGTTGGGGTCTTCACATTTTTACTGTGAACTCTTTACACAGTTTTGAGTTTAAACAGTTTGGAGATAAATGCCTCCAACCGGTCTTGCTTTAATGGTTTGGGCATTCTCATCCAAATGGTCTTGATTAGTATCCTCCAACCATTCCTGGCTTCTCTTTCTCTAACGATCTACGCCTACCAGTTTGGATCTCTATCCAAACAGTCTTGCAAGACCGTTGTCTCGCTGCCCTAGTGGTCCAGGGTCCAAACGATCTTCAACGTCCTATCATTCTTTGACCTCTGATTGGTCTTGCGGATCAACGTGGCTCCAAATGGTCTTTGCTTCAGTGTCCAAACGGTCTTTGCTTCAGCATCCAAATGGTCTTTGCCTCAGCATCCAAACGATCTTTGTCCTCTGATCAGTCTTCACGCATGGCTATCCTAATGGTCTTGGGATCTCTAGCCTCAAGCGGTCTTTGCTGATCAGTTTCGATGGTATACCGGTCTTGGCATCCGAACGATCTCGCGGGTTGCTGGCCTAACGGTCTTGAGACCGTGCAAGTGGTTGCGGTGGTATCAGTGAAGTTGTAGGTGATGTCGTCGTCAGCAAAAAGAGGACGGGGTGGCGATGGTAGGGACTTGTAGGTCCAGGCAATCGAAAGAGGAGAAAGGTGTTGCGGGTACTACTGTCGTTCATGGAGGATGAGGGTTTTATAGAGGTGAGCAAGGTGACGAGGAAGACAACGCTAAAGAGAAGGTTGTGGAGTCATTGACCATGGAAGGGGGTGCTTCTTTACGATTTTGGGAGCATGAGGGTGCTCCTCACAGTTTGAGGATCGTGAGGACTCTCATGGTCTTGAGATCGTGAGGAGTCCACACGGTCTTGAAGGATCATTAGAAGGGAACCGATAGGGAAGATCATGATCAAAACCATTCACCCAAATGAATGAGGACCGTAGATCAATGATCTGATGGTGTGGAAAGGCTCGTGGTCTTGAGAGATCGTAAAGGCAAGACTGAAGGGGCAGTGCAGGGACAAGACCATATGGATGAATGGCTAAGACTGAGAGATGTCCAAACTGAATGGATGAAACTGAATGGTCAAGATCGTTTGGTCAAGACCAAGGATGAGAGGATCTTGAGTGAAGGTAGGTCTAGGGTTGAGAAAGGTGGGCCCCAGCTAAAGGTTCAACCTCACCATGACATGCATGATCTGCATAAAATACATATAAAACAAGTTATTAACTTGATAATCTGATCAACCAAGCACAATTCCACATTGTAAGATTTAAGGAGATGAAATTGAATGTATTTAGTCGAATTGGGCCCAAAATGGTGACTGAAAATCATGATGAATTTGGATTCATCACCCGTCAGCTTCCTCCATAGGCTGACTGGGTCAAAGCCATCGTCGTCAGTGATTCGGGCACTGTTATTAAGTAAATCTCTCTCAACCTCACTGGATGAGAATATCTCGTTGAGAAGCCTCTCTGAGATGTCGTGCTTGGTGTTGTAGTGGTGCCCTCAGAGTTTGTCTGCTCCATTGAACCTTTTGCTCTCCTCTGGTGTGTTTGGAAATCAACAGAGGGAGGAGATGAACTCCTTCGTAAGCTCAGTGTAGGAGGCAGAGTAGCTGAAGATATCTTCTGGAGTCCGAAAGCTTCTAAGACGTTGTCTAGTCTGTTGAAGATGCCAATCTGCCAGAAAGATGCTTGATGGCAAAATCGGGTTGGGCAGTCGACTTTTATTGCCAACTCGGTGTAACACCATTGGTGCTCCTCGTCTCTGGGCACGAACTGACCTAGTGAGTGGGCTAAGATCTCCAGTTCTACCGTCGTGGATGGGCCTGGGGTTGATTCTACCCTGGGCCGCTTCTCGGCCTCAGAAGGCCCAACCGTATCAGGATTGGGGTATTTCTGCCCGGTGGTAGCTTCAGCTGTGACCTCATGGTTGATCCTTTGGCCTTGTTCGTCGACTTGGACAACGTTCTGCTTGGTGCGTGCCATTTTCTACAATGATTGGATAAAGAGATTAAGTTAGAAAGAGTTGTTCGACAAAAATTGTATTTATCTGATATCAGGCAGAAGGTAAAAACAAAGGGTGCTGCCCGATACACGCAAGAACTATGCAAGAACCTATATCGGGTCGGGTATTTATGGAAACCTGGCACGCAATACGTAAGTGACCGATACCGAGAAAAGTGATACACTTTTCAAATGGTACTCAGAACAAAACAATATCGGGCAGAAGGTGAAAATGATGCACAAGTGAAGTCAGTATGGTCTGAGCGATATGGTTTTAGCGATAAATCAGTATCGGGTAACTCCGCAAAACTGAGTCTGCATGGTATGGATGCTCGATAGATGTGTAGCGCGATATGGGTGTTGCGTGGCTAGGGTGTAAGCACGATAACATCATTAAGCGATAAGATAACCGTCAGAAATGTGTGAATCTTTGTGTCGCATGATACTCGTGTCGCGCGACATGAGTGGAAGCGTGGAGAAGCAATCTGAATGATAAGGTCAAGCTCGGTAGAGGTGCATAGTTCATCGTGTCTCTAGATACACGTATCATACATCACATGCATAAGATAGATGCAAAACAAAATGATAAGAAAACTTATCATGCTTGGCGCGATAAGTAGAAACTCGACACGTGTTAAAGGGTCATGCCCGACACGGGCAACAACACAATACAGTTGGCACTCGATAAGGCTGGTCGATATGATCTGCACGACACATGGTTACACGACAGGAAGGTACACATGGTGTCACTAGTTTTACCTTTGTCAGACAGGAAGATCGGGAGCGCGACACCAAAATGGTAGGCTGGAAACTGGCACGGGAGCTTAGCTTGCAAAGGGTTGCGCGATACGTGAGCGAAAGTGGTAACTTTGGTAACCCGACACATTTAATCCCGAGCTACTATATATATCCATCCTTGAGCGGGGTTAAAAGGGTAAAAGTAGGGACACGTGTCACGCATGAACGTGAATTATCTTCCAAAGCACGGTAAAATATGTCTAATCTCGTCATGCCATCAAACTTTTGAGAAGGTGATGCGTCATGCGGCAGACGTGTTGGGCGGTAAGGACGGCGTCACACTCATTACGCGACATGGGTCTGTGCGTTACACGTGGCACGTGGCACACGATGTATGTGTTGGGCAACAAACTTGCCTAATATGTCTCTGGGAAACCGGTTAATCTTTGCAAGTGTAGGCATGCTAGACGATACAACTTGGGTGACATAGTATCCTGACACACTCTCTAAAGGCGATATGATCTGGGTGCGACACTTACCCGTCAGGCCCTTGCAAAAATTGGGTAAGCTTGAAAGGAGTCACATGATATGCGCCATCCTGGCTTGGGCGAAATGTTTTCAAAGAACTCGGGCATGCCAAATAAGGGTAAGATATTGTGCATGCCGGACATGTTAAAAATGAACATAAAGAAAACTTTATCAAGGATGGAAAACTATAAATCAGAAGGTTCTTGACGTGTAAAACATCATTGGCCTAATAGTGAACCTCAGCCTCAGGTAGTATTACACACCAAGGCAATAAAACTAAGTTGGTGGCCCATGAAATGAGAGAGTCTGTGCATGTGGCGTAGGTACAGACTCAAGCCTTATTACAATGAGATTGTTCATAGTGTTCTTTGCCGGAAAAGGAAATAACATCCTATTCTAGGGAAGTAAAACTCGGGATGCCTCCCTAGGAGCGCTGTGGTTTCTGTCGTTAGCTCAACATCTTCAAATATCACTATGCTTCTTTGGTAATCGCAGCTTCAGCATCGTCTAGGGACATCTCAGACCTCCTCACAAAAGCTTCATCTTCGTAGAACTTCTTTACTCAGTGTGTGTTAACTGGGAAGACCTTCGCTGGATCATCTTTGTCGTATAAATCCATCATTCCTGACAGGTATATCTTTGCTACTACGAATGGTCCAGACCACCTAGTCTGTAGTTTCCTTGGAAAAAGTCGAATAGAAGATTTAAACAACAAAACTTTGTCACCTTCCTTGACGTCTTTCTTCCGCAGGTGGGAATCGTGCCAGATTTTTGTCCTCAACTTGTAGATTCTTGAATTCTCATAGGCACGAAGCCTAAGTTCTTCAAGTTCTTGGAGTTGAAGGAACATCTTCTTTCCAGTAAGCGACGAATCCATGTTGAGACGTTTGATTTCCCAGAAAGCCTTGTGCTCCAATTCAAAAGGTAGATGACATGCTTTCCCCTATATCAGACGATAAGGTGTGGTACCGAGTGGCGTCTTGTATGCTATTCTATACACCCAGAGAGCATCATCTAGCTTGGCTGACCAATCTTTGCGAGACTTTCTGACTATTTTCTCAAGGATCTGCTTGATCTGTCGGTTAGAAACTTCAACTTGACCAGCCATTTGTGGGTAGTATGGGGTGGAAACTTTGTGTCGAACGCCATATCTGCGCAGAAGTGACTCAAATTGCCTCTCAGCAAAGTGAGATCCACCATCATTGATAATAGTTCTTGGAACTCCAAACCTAGAAAAGATTATCTTTGTAAAAATCTTTACAACTGCCTTAGCATCACAGGTGGTGGTTGGTATTACTTCTACCCACTTGGAAATGTAATCTGCCACAACCAGAATGTACTTGAAACTGTAGGATGAAGGGAAAGGTCTCATGTAGTCTATCCCCCATACATTGAAAATTTCCACCTCAATCCATTCTGACATGGACATATCATTTCTACGAGAGATATTCCTGGTCCTTTGACACTCGTTGTAGGATTTAACAAAGGCGTGAGCATCCTTGAAAAGGGTTTGCCAATAAAAGTCGGACTGAAGGACCTTGGTCATAGTTCTTTCAGCACCCATGTGTCCTCCATAGGGAGAGGAATGACACTCGAACAAGATCTTTGGGGATTCGTATTCGGGTATACATCTCCTGTATAAGCCATCGACACAATGCCTGAACAACCGAGGGTCATCCCAGTAATAGTTATTCAGATCAAAGAAGAATTTCTTCTTCTGATTGTAGAACATTTTTGGGGGTAGTTGTTTGCAGGCCAGATAGTTACAGAAATCAACATACCATGGCCCTTCAGGATTGGCCGTCTAGGCAACATAGATTGCTTCAATCTACATAACTTTCATTGATCGACAGTGGGTGGTCATCCACCACCCTAATCCTTGATAGGTGGTCGGCGACCACATTCTCAGAACCTTTCTTGTCTATTATCTTGTGATCAAACTCATGTAGCAGCAATGCCCAACGATACAACCTAGGCTTAGCATTTTTCTTTTGCATCAAATACTTGATAGCCCCATGGTCGGTATGAACAACCACTTTAGAACCCACGAGGTAAGATCAAAACTTCTCAAATGCAAAGATAATTGCTAGCATTTCTTTCTCAGTGGTGGTGTAATTCATTTGTGCTTCATCTAGCATCTTACTAGTATAGAAGATCACATGGTGCTTCTTATCTTTCTTTTTCCCCAGAACAACGCCTATGGCAAAGTCACTAGCATCACACATTAGCTCGAAGGGAAGGTTCTAGTCAGGGGACTGGAGAATGAGTGTGGATACCAAAGCATCCTTCAAAGTAGAGAACACTGTCAGGCACTCATCTTTGAAATCAAATTTCACATCCTTCATCAGTGGATTTGACAGGGGCTTCACAATCTTCAAAAAATCTTTGATGAACCTTCGGTATTAGCCGACATGACCCAAGAAACTTCTGACTCCTGTAATAGAAGTGGGTGGAGGAAGCTTTGATATTGCCTCCACCTTAGATTGGTCAACTTTGATGCCCTTATTGGACACCTTATGTCCCAGAACTATCCCTTCTTGCACCATAAAATGGCACTTCTCCCAATTAAGGGTGAGACTCTGCTCTTCACATCTCCTCATTACCAAATATAGGTTATTCAGGAAATCATAAAAAGAGCTTCCATAAACACTGAAGTCATCCATAAAGAATTCCATCTTATCTTCCAAGAATTCTGTGAAAATGGCATTCATGCACCGCTGAAAAGTTACAGGTGCATTGCAAAGCCCAAAGGGCATTCTTCTAAAAGAAAATGTATCATAGATGCACATGAAGGTAGTCTTCTCCTGGTCATCTGGGTGAATGGGGATCTGGTAGAACCCCAAACAACCATCCAACCATCAAAAGTAAGAATGGTGTGCCAGACGCTCAAGCATCCAGTCGATAAACAGGAGAGGGAAGCGGTCCTTGCAAGTGGCAGTTTTGAGCTTTCGGTAATCTATACACATCTGCCAACCGGTGATGGTCTTGGTCACAACTTCGATTCCATTATCTCCCTTGATTAGCGTTATGCCTCCCTTCTTTGGGACTCACCCATGTACTTTCTCTAATGGCGTAAATGATTCCAACATCACAGAGCTTCACCACCTCCTTGCTGACCACTTCTCTCAGCTTCTCGTTCAACTTCCGTTGCAGCTGGGCATAAGGCTTGGAATTTTCTTCCAAGTAGATCTTGTGCATACACACAGAAGGGTTGATCCCCCTTAGGTCTCCAATCGAGTAACCTAGGGCTTTTTTCCATAGCTTCAGTTCCTCAAGCAGCTTTTCTTTCTGACCGTCAGTTAGCTCTAAGTTGATGATTACTAGATTCATCTTTTCTTCATCCAGAAAATGGTATTCCAAACCTCTCAAAAGAACCTTCAACTCAGGTGGGGTCTTCTCTTCTTGTTCTTTGGCAGGATCACTCTGTAGTACAACATACATCACTGTTTCCACTGGGTCTTCTACTTTAGACAGATCTTCATCTTCCAGAAATGCCAGTAGTTCTTTCACTTTTGGGTCCTCGACCACTTGTGCCTCTCCAGCTTAGGCGCACATCAGTGGGTCTACCATAGCTTTTTCTTCCCTTACCTCATTACAGATTTGCTGATATCTTTCAGTGAAATATGATGAATCAAAGAATGAGGGGGCTTTCATACAATCATATATGTTGAAGTCGATGTGCTCTCCTCCAACCCTGATTGTTATCATACCCGCCTCCACATCAATGAGTGCTTTGCGAGTTGCAAGGAAGGTCACCCAAAGATAATGGGGCAGCTAGGGTCTTCCATGGTGTCGATCAAAATGATATCACAGGGTATAAAGTACTGCCCAACTCTAATGGGCACGTCTTCGACCACTCCAACTAGTCTGGTGAAGGTGTGATCTGCAAGTTGAATTCTCATGTTGGTACTCACCATATCGGTGAGTCCTAACCTCTTTGCAAGGGACAAGGGCATTAAGATGATACTTGCTCCCAGGTCCTCCAATCCTTTGCGGGTTATGTTATCCCCAACCTGGAAGGGTATGACAAAAGCCCCTGGATCTCTCTTCTTAGAAGGCATACTTGCCTTGACAAAAGAACTAGACATTTGAGCTAGTTTCACAGTTTCAACGTCTTCGCCTCTTTTCTTCCTTGAAATCAAGTCTTTCTAAAACTTTGCGTATGTGGGCATCTCCTCAATAGCATCTAAGAATGGGATGTCGAGGTGCAACTTCTTAATGTAGCCATGAATTTCTCATACCTCCTATTCAATTATGCCTTTACCAACTTATACAGGAAAGGTATGCGAGGTGCATATTTGTCCGGACGCTCCTCAGAAGGAATGTCGTCGACTCTTTCTTTCATCACTTTCTTCGACTTTTTGGGTACTTCTTCCGCTTCCTCGGGGTTAACATCCTTAGATAGTGTTGTTGTTGATGTTGCTCTCTTCTCAACGGCTGGTTGTACCACTATTCCTAACCTTTAAATGGCCATCTTTGCAATTTCATTCGCACGCAGATTTGCTTTGGTACTGGAGGGAAAACGCCCTACTTGGTGATTGATACTCTGGGCTAGGTTGGCCAACTACTGGTCAATCTGCTTATTGTGTTGTTGGAGCTCTCCTATCTGAGCATAAAAACCTCCCATCTGTTGTTGCATCAACTTGAGCAAGGTCGTGCTGTCCACAGAGCTTTTATGCAGCTTTTCATTCTGATCATTATGCTTCTTAGAAAAAGAAATCAACTCTGTCATCATTGACGATCACTGTGGATGGTTCTACTAAAAACTTCTCTGCTACGGGAACCCTACTTGGCGTTGCTAATTCGGTAATCCTCCCGAGGAAGTTCCACCTACCAGCTGATGAGAATTCTCAGCTGTGCTGGTGTTCCTGTATGAAAAACCAGGGTGATCAGGGCACCGATACTGGACGTAGCTTACATTCTCTGTGATGTCTTCATCCTGTTTTCCTTAAGCGGTCATGTGTGGATAGAAGTCAGACATGTGATCTGACTCTCCACAAGTAACACAACTCCTTACTACTTCTTACTGGACTTTTCCTTTATATCCCTGCTCCTTCAAGGTTTAGACGTCATTTACTATCTTGTCCAACTTAGTCGCTAGTGCTTCCATCGCCTTTGATTCTCCAGGAGTGGTGTGGATCATGGACTCTTTGTCGTACTCACTGTCTTGCTGGTTCATGGCCATGTTGTCTATAATCTCTCTGGCCCTTTGAGCACTGAGTCCCAAGAAATCGCTGCCAACTATAGTGTTCAGGGATTTCCTTTCTGCGGCACACACCCCATTATAGAACGTAGTGATCAACTTGGACTCAGAAAAACCATGGTGTGGGCACTCTCTTTCATAACTTTGAAACCTCTCCTAGGTCTCATGCAGGTTCTCTAAGGCTTTTTGTGAGTACCTCATTATCTTGTTTTGGCATTTGATCGTCCTTTCTATAGGGAAGAACTTGGCGATAAACGTGTTGGCTAGATGTTCCCAATCGGGAAGGCTACCATCTTGTAGACTTGTATGCCACTCCAACTCTTTGTCTTTTAGAGATAAAGGGAAGCATTGGATGTAGATGTGGGATATTGAAACTCTATTGATCTTAAAAGTATTGCAATTCCTTTTGAACATTGTAAGGTAGTTGTACAGGTTCTCTTAAATAGTGTTCCCACCGAACCGGTTGTGCTGCAGCAACTGGAGGAAAGCAGGCTTCAACTCAAAGTTGGCAACATTGAGTGGTTGCTCTACTACTGGGTTCCTTTCTTTGTTTTCCCTGACTTGGATAAAAGAGCGTAGGGATCGAGCCTCAGGAGGTTTCTCAACCATGGCTTGTCAAACATAGGTGGGGTTGATGAGGTGAAGTAATACCTAGAAAGAAAGAAAAGTGTAAATGTATTAGTGCGCTTTATAAGCTATGGGCAGTAAATATTTGCAATATTATATGCATATATACATGGTTTTTGGCAAAGTGCAAGTAAAGCTCGAGTTCGTAGAACAGTATTCATATCCTCTCCGTGAAAATGGTGCCAAAAAGTTGACGAGCCTTAAATGTGGGTCCAAGAATGGAGACATGTCTAGGTCATCAGACTTTAGAAATTTATAATACCCAAATGTTTAAGACTCCTGCAACTAGAATAGGGTCGAAGTATTTTGGGGTCGAACACAGGGAAAGGAAGAATAGCACTTCAGAACTCAAGTTTTACTTGTCTAAGCACATCAGAAAGTTGAAGGATAAGGTTTTGATTTAAAGAGAAAGAATTATAAAGAATCGAACTAAAAGCCTTTCTGTAAGGGGAGTTACCAGAAGGATTAATATTTTAGGGGTTTAGAAGTTTTTATGGAGGTTTTTAGATGAAGGAAAAGTGAGGAGATAAAACTATTCTCGGCGTATGACATGAAGGAGGAAAACGTAAACATAACAAGAGGCAGCGGCATACATCCTACACCCTCTTCTCTCAAAGAAGGTGCCTCTAGTCATGCACTAAATTCCCTCTCTCAAGGGACCAGACATAGGCTGGAGCAGAAAGATATGCCAGGGAAACCCTGATTCTGGGTACTCTCATACACCCAAATCAGACCAAGCTCTAGAGTTTAAGACATCCCTCTCTCAAAGGAGTCAAAATAAGAAACATGTTTCGATAGCTAGTCAAAAGTGTGATCTAAAGAGAAGAGACTAGAGCTCAGATGCTACAAAAATTAATCCAACAAAAAGGAACCATACACAGAACAACATGAGATAAACTCCACAGATTCCAATAAGCATAAAGAGATAAAAAGGTTTAGTTACAATGCAGTACTAAATGAAAGTAAAGTGTTGTAAAAGGGAAGATAGGTATCAACCTCCTTGATATAGGAGATTGATATACACAGAAGCAGACCCCTAAGAAAACATTAACCAAGTACTGGGTAGGAGCCCTATCGGGATACGACCATGTTGGGTTCTTGACCGTGTCGGGTCATGAACCATGATGGGTAAGGGGCGTATTGGGAAAGGACTCCCTACCTGATATGGTTGTGTCGGGCTGCAGCCGAGATGGGTAGGCCATATTGGGTTGGGTATCATGTCATGTTAGGACATGTATCAGGTTAGCTTTATCTTAGGTTCTTGGGTTCCTCGTGTCAGGTATAGATGGGCGAGCCATCTCAGGTTGAAGCCCAACTAGAGACCCGACATATTGAAGTAGCCTTGAAGGTCGTGTCGCGCTGCTTGCTGCTACCGGTTCGGGTTATAAGTGAACTCCTCACGTCCCTCTCGGGTTGGGGGCGTGCTCACCTAGTATCACTCGGCAGACTCTGGAACTCAACGCACTAGCTCTTGTGCTCTAATAGTTAGCTCTTATAGGGTTCTGACCCGTTCCATCGTAGGCATGTAGCTGCTATTTATAGGCAGTGGGCTGGTGGGAGTTGCAACTCTTATTAATCTACGCATCCTCTATCTGCTCCATTCACATGGCTTCGAAAGGGGCTGACACGTCTATCACCCAGCACGACTGACAGGGCCGTTGTGTGTCGGGTTGCGAGTAAATTGTGCAGTCGTGTCAGGTAAGGACTTTGACGGGCTGCTACACCAAGGGGTAGCCGTATCGCGCAACTGACTTTGTCGACTGTGCGAACCGTGATGGGTTGGGTGCCCTTTCAGGTAAAGAGTTGTAGTGTGTCAAAGCTTCCGCGCGAGTGACTGTGACAGGCAAGAGGTGTGTCGGCTCGTGTTGCTCACTGGGCCGGAATAGATGCTTTGCTGTTTGATGGGTCGGGACGGGTGCTTCAACACTCTTTTAGTGGAAAAATAAGAGAAACTCTGCAAAAGATAGGAAATGTTATCAGGGGCATAGTGGGCATTATTTCTATACGACAAATAAGATAAAATAGAGAGGAAGTCAGGTTTGGAGGCAGTTTTGATAGTAAAATATAAGCTCTACTAGCCATAAAATGGGTGTTATCAGTGCAACAAAGCTTCTCTTTTCTGGCCAACCTTCTCGAGAGGGAAGAAAGTCTGAGTTAGAGCAGTTGAAAGGGTGGAACTTCATCCTCAAGCTAGATTTATACTCCTTCCACGTCAATCTTCGATTTCTCTTAGATTTTCTTCTCTCTAATCATGGAAACCTTGTGAAAATTCTGATATGTGTTTGTGTTTCTGCATAATGTGCGAGTAAAACTCTCTTTCTTGGGCATGGGAGAGTAGCTCTCGTGCTATTACTCATGTGAACTCGTAATTTATATCTAATGTTAGTTGATTTTCTTTCCCAAGAGTTTCTATAGTGTTCCATTGCTTGTATGCTTGACTGGCCATCAAACATGCATGCTTTATGTTTGTTTGTGTGATTTGGGAGGATGTATGAATGAGTATGGAGTAGATCTCTTAGCAACAAACTCTTGACAACAAGAGTGGCTAGAGAATGTTGATGATCCAAGGTTGCATTTGAATCTAAACATAGATATGAGAGTGTTATGTGAAGATGAGAACCATCTCATGTCACCAGGAGGTGTATGATGATGGCAACCTCCATTACAAGTTAACTAACATGCTTAATTTCATAGTTGCACATGATGTAAAACGTCTATTTCGAGAAAACAAGATTAACTAATGCAGAAGCGTTCACTAAGCATAGGATTACCAAAAATCACTAAAAATTTTAAACTTTTTACAAAGAGATCCTTTAAAGGTAAAGCTTTCTCATAAAGCAACATGATAAGTTGTTTACAACTGTTCCATCAGTAAAACTCTGGAAGGAAAGATACAAAAGTCTCTAAGGACTGGACCAAAAACTCAAAAGCACTAACTATTACTCCGAGGACCTGAGAGTACATAGACGACATATAGGACTCTAACACTATCTACACATGACATAGCAGCCAATGCCTCCACCTGAAGCTTCACTATTGTCCTTGGTACTGCTGATGCTGCCCTTCACCTATTGAAGGATTTCTGCCTCCTCGCCCACATCCACCTAAAGGTTGAAATCTACGGGGTGAGACAATTATAAAAATCGTCCCAGCGAGAGATATAACTCTTCGCCAGAAGCATAATTATTGCAGCATAAGAGAATAAATGTACACAAAGAAGTTATGTATATTTGAGAGTAGTTAAAACAATGTTTAACAGATTAAACTATTCTTTCTACTAAAAGCAATGCAACTATAAATTGATAAAATCACATGTCACTTATCACATCACTAACTCCCTTCAGACTTGGATCATATATCCATTGCCTGGCATTATTATTTGGGAAAGGATGGCCTGTAGCCATACTCCTTCTCCCAAAGTGTTAGGATTCCAATTCCACAACATATCTGCATAACTTGTACATATGATATCAGACTTAAAATTACTTATGTAATACAAGGGTTATTTACATTCATAACCCATTAGTCTGTAGTTAAGCTTTTCATAGGATTATTCCGTAATATAATTTCACATAGAAACACTTTGGTTTAGGTCATACCTCATATTTTTAATATTGGGATATCAATCCCTAACCATCTTATTAATATGAAATCCGGAATGTGGGAGTTCAAACCCCTGGACTAATCATAGCATTTGTTACCAAGTAACATCTCATTTTATATGGTTATCTAAATAATATGACCTTTGAAGATCAACACATCATATTACTCATGGCTCATTCAACCTATCAAGCTCATATGTTATCACTTACCAGATAACATGACATTTAGTTATACTCTTGAATTATAGGTAACAAGTGTTCTTAATGCAATTAGCATTATAAATCTTACCTGAATCTGATCACCTCTATATGAAACCTGTCAAGCTTAACTTTTATCAGTTATTCCATATACTCCCACATACTCTAAAGTATGTGATCCAGGAGTTCCCTTTGTAAAACCTGTTTCACTATTATTTAAATTCTGACAATGATGGATCTATGATCAGGGCTCTACATGGTATGATTATACTTGATTATTAGGTACATATCAGTATTCTTTTAGCATCATACATGTTTCCAAACATTCAAGTACTAAACATGGCTATAATAGAAGAATACTAAATGTCAAGTATAACTCATATCAGTTATCAACTGGATATAAATTCTTAATCGTCTTATCACTATGATTCAAGAACATGGGTGCTCACACCCTTATATCATCATAACACTTGCTATCAAGTGCCATATCATCATCAAGTCATCTATTAGCATGACCTTGATTGAAGCAATGTATATACTTTTCACATATCATTACTCTAAAAGCTTATAATTGTTTTCAAGGAATATGACAGCATAACTCATACCTGGCTATGATTACCTCATAATATCAACCTGTATGACTTATACAAATAAGGACATGCATATATAACAATGTCAGCACAATACCAAAACTTCTCAATTTCTATATAGGACACCACGTCCGTGCCACCTTGCACGGTCGTGCAAAGTAAGGCTACCACGGTCGTGCTCCCTTGCACGGTCGTGCAAGCTAAGGCTACCACGGCCGTGCTCCAGCAGATCATTACATGATTCATATTTCTATCTATATGTATTATAATTTCTCATTCTTTCAAATTGATTAGGTCACATCGACCTTTCAATCAAGTACATACTACCATGGTTAACATAGTGTATCAAGCTATTAATCCTATAAACAATTAAGAATTCTCCCTTTAATTGGTTCTTAATCACTTAGGTATTATTAGGGTTTCAAACTTCACACCTTCATTGATTATCATTACTAATCATTATTGGATCAATAGAACATTCATCATCTTAATTCTCAAAGATTCAATCACATTGGACCTCCACTTCATAAGGTATCCAATTGAATTAGGGTTTCCAATGTTGATTCCTTCAATCTTTGAATTCATGGAACCAATCATCAATTGGACCTATACTCATACCTTAATTGAGTTTAATAGGTCAACCTTCAACTGATTTGTCCCTCACTTGACCCTTAATTGACCATCAATTAGGGTTTAACTCAAGTGAATTAGGGATTGGAATCAATAACCCTTCAACATATTTCAATGTGGGACTAATTGATTTGAACCTATTGAACCATCATTACATTGGGACATGACCTGACCCAAAACGGTCTTGAGGTCGTTTGGATGACCTCCAAACGGTCGTGAGACCGTTTGCCCATCATATCATCAAAATCTAAGTCAACCAATTAAGGTTTGGATCATTGGATTGATTACCAAAATAACAATTGATTACATTCCAACTTAGTATCATTGTATCATCAATTGCTTAACCATACTCACCTCTAGACCTCCAAACGGTCTTGGGTGACCTCCAAACGGTCTTGAGACCATTTGGATGAGTTCCAAACGGTCTTGAGACCGTTTGGCTCACCCAACCCTTGGATTCTAGTGAAAAATCATTAGAGTTTGAGCTATTGAGTTGATCATCAAATCCGCAATTGATTGCTTTGTAATTGTGTACCTTTGGACCTTCAATTGGTCAACTATACTTGACCCCAGACCTCCAAACGGTCTTGGGTGACCTCCAAACAGTCTTGAGACGTTTGGGTGATCCCCAAACGATCTTGAGACCATTTGGGTCAATCAACCCAAAACAATCAACTCAATTCAATGCAAATCCAACACTTAGCCGATTAGGTTTCACACCACATCTTTGGATCTTCAAACACCTATCCATACTTGACCCTAGACCTTCAAACGGTCTTGGGTGACCCCCAAACGGTCTTGAGACCGTTTGGATGATCCCCCAAACGGTCTTGATACCGTTTGGGCAAGAAAACCCAAAAAGTCAAATCAATCAAGTTGAAAGTCAGCACTTAATCCAATTAGGGTTTACATAATTAATTAGCCTTCAACTCAAGATTACTTTGGAGTTAATCCCTCAAATTTGGAGGGTCATTAACCAACATGATTATGAACAGAAATCCCAAACGGTCAATGCTTGGTCAACTCACTCAAATGGTTTGAAACCGTTTGCCCAAAAAGTTCAAGTTAATCAGATTGGAAAATCAGCACTTAATCCAATTAGGTTACCTAATTGTTTAGCCTTTAACTCATGATTCCTTGGGAGTTAACCTATAAAATTTGGTGGGTTATTAGACCACATCATTAGGAACAGTAATCCCAAACGGTACACGCTTGGTCAACGCACGCAAACGGTTTGAGACCGTTTACCCAAGAAGTTCAAGTTTAACAGATTGGAAAAACGGCACTTAATTCAATTTGATTTGCCTAATTGATTGGCCTTTAACCTATGATTCCTTTGGAGTTAACCCCTCAAATTTGGTGGGTCATTAGCCTACATAATTATGAACAGAAATCCCAAACGGTCCACGCTTGGTCAATGCCCTCAAACGGTCTTGGAGACCGTTTGCTCCAACCGACCATGTGAAACCGTTTGCCCCTCAAACGGTTTTGCAAAACCCCCAAACGGTTTTGCAAACCGTTTGGCCAAGGGTGCAAGGCCGTTTGCTAAAGTGACATAGGTATTCACGCCCCCCTTCTTCTACCTCCAGATCCAGGTCTGTTCCTCATGGTTTTAGAGGCAAGAAAGCAAGGAAGGGTGGGGGAAAGAAGAACAAGCTACTTTTGCAAGTACAAAGATATGCATAAGAAAGCAAAAGGTTTAGAGTTATAAAACCCACCTTAAGGTCGTTCCTTGAGCTCCAAGCTTCCAAGATTCCAGTATTTAATGGTGTCTTGAGCTCCACAGGTCGACCAAGGGTGTTTCTCCAAGGAAAGGTTGGGAAAAGATGGCTAGAAAGAAGAAACAAGTAAGGAAGACCATAAAACCAACCTTGCACCATGAATTCCTCCATGAATTCGAGCAAGATGATGATCAAAGCTTACCTAGAACTGCTTGGCCGTTCTCCTCTTCCCCAGAGCTCTGTCCGAAGTCGGTCTAAGTAAGGGAATAAGAAAGGAAGTGAAGGAAACGATCCTTGCTAAGTGAGAAAAGGTGTATATATACTTTAGGTGAAATTTCAATCATAAGGACAACTTGTTTCTCCATTTCTCCTCTAGGTCCTTCCCTTATTATAAAACACGTTTCTCCATTCCATACTTAAGCAAAACTCATCTTAAACCCAAGGTCTAAAGGTGAAGAAAGCCAACTTCTTACTAAGTTGCACATATAGAAGGGTTATTAGACTTATAACTTGATCATTTAATTTATAAGGGTTATCATTCTTATTTAATTATTCAATTGAAGTGACCTCTTCATCATTCTTACTCTTAATGATGCCAAGAGTCATAAAAGATACTCTATAAGGTGTATTTTACAAGTTGCACCCCATATTTTGGGTAAATTGCACTTTACACCAAAACTAGAGTTTTAAGTACAAGGATTGCTCCACAAGCTGCATCTTGGTGCCCAAGCTTGGAGAATCCATCATACTTTATCATATTCATTCTTATGATGTCTCAAAACCAAAGGAACATCTTAACATGTGCAATTTGTAAGTTAACCCCTTTTAATTGGGTAATTTGCACATAGGTCCCTGTATTACAAAACAATATTACAACATTGTTCAAAAGGGACAGAAATGAAATTATAGATTCTTCTAAAGCTTAATGACATATCAAGGGGTAATCACAAGCCTCTAATCATATTTTAAGCAAAACATCTAGGGTTAGTTCATAACCCAGGTCAGGGATGTTACATGATGTAATGGTATGGAAGTGAAATCTTATGTCTAATATCTTCTAAATATGATATGAATCTTCTTAATTTAGTTCTTGCTCCTGAATTTTCTATTTAGTTGATCATAATCAAAACTCAACTATTATAATCTGACTTAAATTGTTGAAAGTTTGCAATTTTTCACCTGTCTAGCCTAGCTCTCTACGGTTTGACCTCCACTACAATTGATCTCGTATACTTGCGGGTGATTGACGAGTTGAGAAAAGTAACTAAAACTTTTTAGCCTTTGGTAATCAACAACATACATAAAACACCATGCTAACTTTCATGAATAAACTCCATAGTACGAGGGAGATATAGCTACACTAGTACATGGATATAAATGCCAATTGTAGGTACAAAAGGGCCACCTTTAGGTATAAACCTAAATACCATGAAATTTCAGAATTATTAATTTATAAAATAATGTTATTTACAAACTACAAGATTACCCAAATAGAAAGACATACTTTACTTAAAATGGTACAAAACATTCCATAAATGAGGCATTATTAGGACCAAACATGCCTTTTTCAAAATTCATGCTTATGGATTCAAGATAGATCATTATTCTTCCTTACATATCATCATTACGTTAAGGGGAAGATAAGAAAACTCTAGATCAGTTCATTATACCACAAAAGAGTCCATAAAAACTCCATTTTAAAGCATGTTCTAGCAAGATTAGGGTTTGAAAGTAGGAAAAGAATGCAAAAAGTACTTGTATCACTCACCTCCATTTGTAAAATGTGATAAAAGAAAGAACACTACAAACTAGGCTTCAATACACCTCAAAACAACCCACCAAAGCTCCACAAAGGATCCTCCAAGAAAGATATATGCTCAACTAGGTCAAAGAAAGAAAAAAGAGGGATCTTTAGCCTTATGGAGCTAGATCCACCATGGTTAACCTTCAATATACAACCAAAGGATGGAAAAGAGATGTATAACATAAAAAAAAGATAATAATATATGATAACTTTCATGATCCAATTGTAAAAACATAAACCTTGCTTTATATCCACCAGATGAAGATGGATCTTCTTATTTCATTCACATTCAAGCTTCAAACCTTGCCCATCAACCTCCGTGGGGCCTCCTTAGGCCTAATTGGCTCTCCTCCACATTATAGAGTCTATTATTGGGTGAAAATAACTCACATGGTCGAGGGGTATGGGGTGCCTATAGCACTAGGTTGTTGGAAAGTCAAATAGGTCCTCAATAAATGAACCCATCAACCCTCCTCGAGTCTACCAATCCATCGAACCTCTTGGAGTCTACAAATGCATTGACCATCTTTCTTGCCGACCACTTTATCCTGATGAGACATCAAGGCTCTAGGCCATCCACCAGCTAGACATCAAGCTGCTCAACACCTTAGCCATCAATCTCTCCAACATATGACCCATGAAGATCCTTAATCTTAAACCCATCAAGGTCTCAACCCTTCAACCCACTGAGCCTCCATCCCTTGAGCCATCAAGGTACCTATCTCATGAACCATAAAGGTCCATCTCCATAATCCGTAGTGGTCCTACATCCATGACAGATCAAGGTCCAACTTCACCAATCCATGAATCTACCTCACCCATCAAGGATCCACCCTGCTAATCTAATAAAGCATTGACCCATAAAGGCTAGTCCCATCAGGATGGTCAAAAGGTTAGCCCATCAAGGTCTTCTTAGCCAAACCCATTTATCCTAAGAAGACCCATCAAAGGTCTAACCATAGAGATTAGGGTTCAAGGCCATTGAGGTCAAGTACCTCAACCACCAAACCCCACATTATGGTTAGAACTAGAACTCAAGAATGAAACATGATAAAAGCATGGTTCAAAGATATCAAAATTACAACATACATAGTAGATACATGAAATAGAACATGATCTCATATATTTTTAATATATTTAAAATCATGTCCTCATATTTTTAGTTAATCTTGTAAACCATGCAACTTGGAGAAAATGTAATTAGTGGTATATTATGGGTTTTGTCTTAATCAACTAATTCAATTCTTAAGAAGGAATTTAAACAAGAGTACAAAACAAACATGACAAAGATCGGTCAAGAATCTTATAATCATAAACCCATTGACCCTAGGTAGACCCATAGAGGTCAGGTTCGATGCCATCAAGCCCAAGCACCTCAATTAAAAACTCTACATTATAATTAGGACTAGACTCAAGGATGAAGCATGATGAAACAAAGGATTACGACACCAAAACAAATCATACAAAGAACATATATGAAGTGAAGAAAGATCTTTGATATATATGTATATTTGTAAATATATCCTCATATTTTAATTAATTATCTAAGCCATGAAATTAGGCCAAGAAAGGTACATGAATGAATGAATTAGAGTATTTTGCAGTTTTCTCTTGATCAAGTGATTGGAGTTGCTAAACAAGAATTAGATTAAGGAAAACAAATAAGATTAGGGTTTAAGCTTGGTCATGGGCCTTATAGTTGATGGATTGATATGTTGAGAGGTTGATGGGTATGTAAACTAAGGAGGTTGATGACTCTAGTATAGAGGCTGGTCAATGGTTAGAAGACCAAAGTGGTCCATCATCAGGAAGGATGATTGGTTAGTAGACTTGAGTGGATGATGGTTTTTGCATGGTCAATATGGGCTTTGTACCCCCCTTTGGCCAATAAAGTGCCCCACCCGTCAACCCTAAGACTCATTTGCAACCATAGATCCTTCTAGAACATGGAGGGATCTAAGAAAGGTCGTGGGGAGGGTTTGTATATGTGCATGTGATTGGATGAAGGTGATATAATTTACTTTGAAGTATATAAAGGTAGAATTTTTTCCCCTAGATCATGTAATATTTCTTCTCTTCTCTTTATATTTTCTCTCTCTTCTCCTTTCTTTGATTGAGATCCATGAAAACTGTGGTGGTTTTATGTTTTTGGAGATAAATATCCCCCTCCTTTATTCTCTCTTGGACCTAGTTGAGGCTACATTTTGCAATAAAGAGCCTTGGAGAGTTAGTGGTGGGCTGTTTAAAGGAGGTTTGGATCTTGGACCCTGATATTCTTGGATAGATATCATGTTTTTTTAAGAGGTGAGTGATATAAATCTTTTTTGCTTCTTTGAACACATAACATACATGCAAATTGTAGTATATCTCAGAATATGCTTAACATGCCTAAAATATGTTTTTATGGGTTAGTTAGGTAGTATGAAAATGAATAAAATTTTTCCTTAACCTCCTACATATGGAATGATAATTTTTTATGGATACTTTAAACCTTGTTGTTGTCTTAAGGTTGACATTTCTAAAATGCATGATTTTGTCCTAAAAATGTGAATTTTAAGGGATTTTGGTTACCATGTTAGAAAAATCCAAATTTATAAAGTTACTTGCTATCTGTATGTTCATCTAAGATGTAATGACTAAGTTTTTCTAGCCGTCATTATGCCTACATTATTGAGTTAAATGTTTTTCCTAAAAAATGTCTAGATGTGACATTTTTATCAAATTATAAGTCTAGTTGCTTCTTCCTCATGGAAAGGAGTTTGTAAATGTAACTTTACATGTATTCTTTTCTAAAATGTGAAGATACATGCATATTATGAGGTATGAATAGAACCTTTATGAATTCGTGGTCATGTTATGGGAAAAAATAATGAGTTGGACTAAGTACCTACACTTCAATGTATAATTTGAAGATTTATGTAGCTTATAGGATTTTAATATTTGATTTATGTTGAGATGTGTCTTTATAATTTTGTATTTAGTCTAGTTGCTTCCTAAAAGATGAGTGTTGACCTAGTTAATCAATTGAAACTCTAATCATGTCGTGTTGTATGACTGTTGGAACTATCCTAATGTTTATATGTCTGAATGGTGAAAGGGTAGCATTGTAGCACTCTTGGATTTTAGGAGTTACACAAAATTGTATATTTATGAGAATCCAAGGGTGTTTTCCTTGATGACCACATGTGGATATGTGTATGAGTGTAGTCGAGGTTGTATCTCCAGTGTTATGAGTAATATGAATGAGATATGTGACATCATGATATATGGGTATAAATACCCAAGTGATAGCTTATGTGGCCTAAGTACCCAAGACATACCTATTGTAGTAGGTCAGCTTTTGAGCACCCTACTATTATATTTCTAGATTATGTGTCCCTAGTTGTCATACTAGCACAAACTGAGGCATTGAGGGATCTTGTGGAGACCAATGATCCTAAGATCCTATATGGTGAACAAAAATAATGGCCCTTTTATGTGCATCTTGTGCACATGTCATTGAAATTTTATCTTATGCATTTCGTTATCTTTTGGTTAATGATGTTGATTAGAGTATTTTTGGGTATTTCTTTGAGTATTCTTTTAATTGTGGCAGGATGTCAAAAAATAGATGGATTGAGATTTTAATGAATTGGACACAATTACCTCTACTCCAATGATAACCATTTTCCAGAAACAACGTGGCATATGATGTCAAGACCATGAATACTAGTATCCAAGAAATTAGGATCATGCATCAAAGACACTATCAAATAAAAAAAATCATTTTATTTTTTGAAAAAGGTTACAAACCAGAAAAAGAATGGAACGAAAAGAATATGCATGGAGCATGCCTAAAAGAAAGTAGAAACCTTTGCAATTGGGTAACTAAGTGTATGAAAGGAGAGGGAATATCTATAAATGATCTAACTAAAAGAACCAATATCCTTCTTCCCTCTTTTCCACAAGAAAAGATCAAGGCTATTAATATCCAAAAAAAATCTTTGATTTATTTTCTCCAGATGGTATGAATTATGAGAATGGCATAGAGGTTCATTCTTCCTCTTGAAAAAGAGATAATATCACTTCTCGAAGTGGAGTAGAAGGATATATATCCATCATTGCACGCTAGGCACCAGAGGTCTTTAGAATAGGATCAATTAAGATGATGAATATCATGTCTACAATTCTTGCATTGTCCAGATCATAAAAATCAATTGAAACCATGAGTTTTGAGGAGGTCATGCATAAGTAACTTGTTGAGAATGAATCTCCAGCCTAGGATTTTGCATATGACTGGGGCCTTTAACCTCCATACCCAATTGGACCACATTCCATGAGGGTTCCTTATATGAACAAGATTCTAAAAGTCATTGAACTTCATAGAAGGTTCATTGTCAAGTAGAACAAAGAAAGAGGTAGTAGAGGATGTATCAAAGAAAGTCAGATAAAATACAAAACTCTATTTCAATGCTTGTATCTACTAGTGATCTAGCATCCATTTACAATCAAACACTTCAACTTTTCTAACCCTTTTCCAAGATTCATAATATCACATTTATCCAAGAGGTCATCAAGAAATTTCCCACCTAGCAACCAAGGATCTCTTCAAATCAAAGTAGAAGGATCGATATATAATAGAACTTCGATTAAGAATTTGATCCCTCATGAAAAGAATACATTTCCACATTCAAGAAGCATTGGACATGTGGTTAATTCTCCAAATTGAATTTCCTTTGAGGTCTCTAGAGTGAGACCACTTGACCCGTAGTGAATTTTTCTATAGAGAAATACTCCAAATGTTCTTAACAACATGTGCTAAGATAATATCTATAGTGAGTTTGATATTCAAACCCTATTCCTTCTTAGTTCTATAAATCATTCAAATAAACCATGTGGATAATGTTATTAAGAGAAGGTCCTCTCCACAAAAAATTTTGATAAATAAAATCAATCTCCTCAGAAACAACAATAGGAAGAGGAAAAGAAGAAGAAGAAGACCAATATAATGGAAAGAATATAAGGTAGATTCTATAAGTTCAATCCTTCGAGCATAAGAGAGATGGTGAGATTTCTACCCTTTGATAAAATATTTAATTTAATCAATGATTGGAGAGCACATATTTCTGGTGAGCCTTCCAGCAAAGAGAGGAATTCCTAGATACCTCATAGGGAGTTTTTCAATCTTAATACTCATAGAATACTAGGGATATTTTTCTTAGCGGAGGAATTACAAATGAAAATTCTTTTCTCAAAGCATATATTCAGGTTTGAGACACTACTAAAATATTAAAGAACCATACTAATACCCTCAATAGAGTTATGGTTATCTTTAGCAAAAATAACAAAGTCATTAGTAAAAATGGCCTGTGAGACACCAAAATCATGAAAGGTTTTAATAGGAAAGAAAATAATCTAAGATAACCCTTAGCTCATAAAACTAGAGAAGCCTTCCATGGAAATCATATAAAAATAGGGATCAATAAAATCACCTTATTTTATACCCCTACTAGGCTTAAATAATTCTCGAGAAACCTCATTCATAAAAACTTACATGCTAGTAGATTTTATAAAGACATCAATCCAGTGAATGAAACAGCCGGGGAAATTCATTAACATGATAATTAATTTGATATGTGACCAACAAATAGAATCATACCCTTCATTACATGCATCTGTAAACACATCTTGGGTCTATATCTTTTGAAAACATTCTTTATCAATTCATTCACTAGAAGTGTGTAATCATTGATAGATTTTCCTTTAATACAAGCAGTCTAAGAAGGGTTGATAAACTTGGGAGGATACATTAGAGTATGTTATATAAAACCATGGAAATGATATTATAGATAACATTGCACAAATTTATTGGTCTATAATCCTTTATAGAAGAAGCATTCTTATATTTAGGCACAAGAGTTGTGTTTTGTTAACCTCTTGAAGAAGCTTTCCACTTGATAAGAAATTTTGCACTACTTTGATGGAATATTTTCCAACAATGTTCCAACATGTTAAATATAAATGACAATTAAACCCATCAGGTCCGGGTGCATTTTTTCCATTAGATTTATGAATAACATTGTCAATCTATTCTTTAGTAACCACACCACATAGAGAATTAAACTGAGCTTCATTTAGAAAAGGCAAAGTCCAACATCTATCCCAAGGAAGAAATGGAGTGGAAGACTCAGAGAAAAGGTTTTTATACTAGTTAGTGATGTGCTTTTGGGTGACACTCTCATGGGTACAGTTGAAACCCTCAATAGTCATACTTATAATACTATTTATTTGTCTTCTAATTTTAAGTAAAAAATAAAAAAAAAACTTGGTGTTTTATCTCCAAGTTTGAACCAATGCACTTTATTTATATCTAACAAAGGATTCTTCTGCATCAAAAGCTAACAAAGGTTCTTTCCTTTTCTCTAGAACAATAGAAGAGAGGTTAGCATCGACATGATTGTTATCAACTACAAGTTGAGTATCACATGCCTCAACCTCTTTAATTTTTCCATTCATTAAAAATATTACCAATTTTTTTCTTATTCTATTCACAAAGATCCCACTTCACCCACCTAAGCTTCTCATAAACTCTAAGCATAGGGTTTCCCCAAACCTTTTTCCAAGCCTCATCCACAATATTAAGAAAATTAGGATGGGAAATCCAAGCATTAATGAACTTAAAAGGGATATTCCTCTTGAAATAACCTTCCAATAAGAGAATACATAAAACTCTATGATCACTATGAACACATACACGGATAACCCCCATAGATGGGGAAATAGATCAATAGATCTGAAATGGTAAGAAATTGTATCAATTTTAGACATATTAAGATTTGAGCCTTCTTATCAATTGTCTTAGGTGAGTTTTGAACTAGAAAGAGTAGATTCTGAGAGACTAGCATTTTTATTGAAATCATTAAAAGAAGTCAGTGATCTATATGTAGGTTCAACAAGACCAAACCTATCAGAAGAGAATCAGACATAGTTAAAGTCAGTAATGATAAACCAGGGAAGTTTGCCAAGTGCCGACTGTGACACTAATATCAAGAAGTTTGTCTATATAGAATTCTTATTAGCTTCAAGATTATGAGCATAAATTTGAGTGAGAAAAAAAAGAAGTTGGATCAAATGTGACATGATAATGAATGAATTGATCATCTTCTTCAACCATGTCAATCTGAATGTCATCCCTCAACCGATCAATAAAGACTCTTCCTAAGGGGTGAGAGTTATAATTGGAGATCCATTTTGAGGAAGGCCAAGCATGAGACACATATCTGTCCATTTTCCTTTTTCTAACTTTAGCTTCTATAAGACAAGCAATATATGAAGAATTATTATGTATATATTCTTTAGCAACAGTCTAATGAATTGCATTATTTAGGCTTCAGACATTCTAAGACAAAATGGATAGTTAATCAACCACGAGGAAGAATTATTGGAATCCCACCAATATTGTTAACATCACCTAGACCATCTACGAATGGCAAAATTCAAAAGATCTTGGGAGAAATAAAAATACAAGTAGTTTTCTATTGATCAACTTTTGACACATTCCTAGGTGGAGATCCATATCTTTTTGAATGCTTTCTCCAATCACTATTAGGAGTAGTAGGGATATCCTAACGTTTTTGAAAAATTTAGTAGTCATATTAGTTGGAACTTGGATCACACTGTTAAGAGTCATATGAATAACAATAGACAACTGAACAGAACTATGAACCTCATTTGAAGGACAATTATAAAAAGTGTCAACAGTGGCATCCACTTCAATAGAAGATTTCTCCACCCACGCCTGTATAACCTTGGTCTTCTTATTAGAGGCCTTCACATAGTCATTGTGGCCATGACCAAAAGTACCACATGTTTTGCACACAATAGGAAACCATTCATATTCAAATTTAATGGTATCCTTAATCCCATCATCATTAATGGGAACCATTTTGTTAGGAAAAGTATAAGAAGTAGGAATAAGAAGACATGCATCCTAGTGAAGTCTAGCATTTTAAATTTCTGAGTTAAAAGATACAAGCATAGAGGAGAGCCAATAAAGATTCCAATCATACTAATAGCTGCCATCTCCAATAACTCAATAGGAAAGTTATAATGCTTATCCATACATGCATTTTAGATAGATTCATTTTATCAAGAGGCTCACCCCGTTTCTATTTCTTAAGAATCAACAATTTTCCAACGGAAAACCAAGGTCCTTTCTCTAGGGCCACCCTCATGTCCTCTGGATCTATAAACCTAATCACAAAATAATCATTAATGTGAGATAGAATGTCAAAGTTTCCTTTGGCTTTACAAATCAGATAGAGATGTTTATGAAGCATAGGTCAATGCCATTTCAAGCCAACAACATAACCAACAACTCTCCTGTACCACCTAGAAACATTCCTTTTGGGAATGGATTTGGAATGTCTGACTATTCCATCCACAATCTCGAGATGACATCACTGGAGCACTATTTCACCACCCTCCTACAAAAATAAATCCTTTCAAGATCTAGTATCAGGTTCCACTGGGATGTCATATTCTCTCCACTTTTTATTCCTAGAAAGGACTTGAGGGGGACTAGATGTAGCATCAATGATGGAGGGGAAACACTCTTGGTAGCATGATTGGTAGGAGGTTGTCTGTGTCGTTCTTATCACCCACCCAGTCACAAATGCACACGGACTTCATCAATGCACCATCTTGTAACCCATATTTGGTTCTAATATGTTACCAAAGATAGTATTTTAGATATAGATATTTCTTTCATCCATTTATTTCTTGTTTTTCAAACTAATCATTTGACTTTCATGTTAGATATAATCCTACATGTAGGAATAAATGTTTTTAGATCAGATCCTTAAACGAATGCATATAATTTGGATGAAAATGGAAGGAGTTATACATGATAATTTGATAATGATTCATGTGGAACAACACCTCACGATCGAATAGAATTTGATCCTTTTACTAATCTGTGTCCTAAAAAGGAGATAGAATCATATCGTCCTAGTCTAATTAGATGTGTTTGATGAGTTGTAACATTTAGAACAATTAAAAAGTGATGGCGATGAAATACATATGTCTAGGACACTTCTTTGAATTATTGAATTCAACCTTCTGTTTCAATCATTTTCATTGCATGAAATCATTAGTACAATATTAGTTAATCAACTCTCTCAAGAATTGGTTTTAGATATAGTTCCTAATAATTCATTCATGAGTGATTTCATAATCAAGTTGTTCTTTGGGTTGAACCTTTTAGATATATCATTACTGATACATTCCCTTGTGGGTGAGTGTTATTGCACATGTAACAAAACTCTCATAAGTTCCATAGCCGACTTTTGAGTTGGCTATTTCCCCATTTCTGTTCAGGGTATCCTCAACAGGTTCTTCTATGAATTCACCTTGTCTCTGGATCACAAGATGGTTTTTCATAGAATTCATCAAGAGCAGGTAACTATCTCCATTCAACTTGATTATGAAGATAGGATCATTGTCATCATAAACAATGGTATGAGATGAATCTTTGTTGTCAGCCTTGCCTCCAGACATGATGAAAGTCACACTACTAAGATAATAGTGGAGAAAGATATCAAACTAGTCACATCCGTGGAGTAGTGGTAGAGAAGGATATCAAGACAGTCAAACATCTAGAATAGCAATGGGGAAGGATTAGTAACATCATTAGAAGATCGGTGGAGAAGGATAGAAAACAATCACATTAGTAGAACAATGATGGATACATGAAATCACTAGTAAGATGCATGATGAAAGGAAAGAAAGAGAAATCCACAAAGAAACATGGATCAAGCACTATCACATGAATAGTACACTATGATAGGTAAGGAATAATAGATCCCAACAATTAACAACACTCACCCATGTATGTAGGGATAATTGATGGGGAGTAAACTAAAGAAAAGAGGGGGCCTGAGGTTGTTAGAACCTTGTTTTTAGAAATGGATCTGGATCATGCTAAGATCAACACATCACCAGTAGGATACAATGTATGATAGAGAAGGAGAGTAGTACTAGTCATATTTCCATAGAGTCTTGTATGCCAGACATATCTAATCAAGGGGTATAGGTGAAACTCCAAAAGGGATGTTGACCTACGACTCCCCTATCAAAAGATAAAGCAAATGAAAAAAAGATCCCCCCAAATAAATTATCAACAAGAACAGACTGATGGGAAACACTGCCCTACTAGAAGGACAACAATTGAATATCTTGACACCCTCCATGCGGGTTGTAGAAGCAGTTGCTGCTAGCCGTGTGGCTTGGGGACGAAAGTGGTTTCTAGCTACGCATGCCACATATGTGAGCAGATGACAAGGGGCGATGGTGGGAAGGGGTGGGAGGGGATGTGAGGGAGAAAGAAGAAGATAAGAAAAAGAATGAGGGACGACATTGGAATATAGAGAGGATGAGGTCTCTTTGAAAACCCTAAGGTTTAGGCAATTGGCCTTCATACGATTTGAATGAAAATTCTTATTATGAAATAATTTGGGTTATAGAGAGTCATATTACATGGATTTTTTCTAGGTATAATGTACAAGAGACACAACATAACATAATATAACAAATGTGAATAGACTTTTATAGAGGAAGACCAAATAGCTATTAAAGATATAATGGATAAAATAAAATACCACCAATACTTACATAATAACAAGAAAGAAAGAAAAAACATTAAATATTTCCTTTTTGACATGCAATCATATTTAAATACATTTCATTATACAAACAAACATCATCGGTCCTTTGGCCAGATTCCAAAAGGAAGGGGCTCGTGAGGGACATTTTAGCCAAATCGAAGTATGTGCCATGTTTCAAAGTGGAGAGTACACGACTAAACGTCAAGAGTTAATGCAAATATAAGGGACCTCAAGGCCAACACCAAGCACTAACCATTTTACCAATATGGTCTTCCTTTGCTTGATAAATCAAGTAGGTGCACCCCACCTTGTGTCCTTATCCTAAGAATACATGTAGGTTCACAAGGTTGTCTAATAGACATCTATGATTATGTTGTCAATTATGTTCAATATATAACTAGAAAGATGAAAGTAATACTAGTGATGAACATGTAGATCAAAGAAGTATATAAACTAAGAATTTTAGACATACATGCATACAAACAAGTTCAGTACCACAACTCTGGCCAATAGGAAGATAAAACTATAACTTGTTATACAACATTAGATTAACAACTTGATTTAGAAAAACTTGTCTAGATCTTGGCATAAAGTCAATGTAGAGTTCTTGACATATATCAAGGAATGGTCTGACCAACATCAACAATATCTAGCCATACTAATCATATTCATTTAGGTTGGATGTTTCACCTAGGTCTATGTATCATTCATTCAACATTAATACCAACATATCAACAAGTGTGATATTGTTGTCATTAATTTCCATTACTACAACATATTTTTTTCCTAACTTACGTTGAAACAATACAACTACATAAGGGATCTATGACTAGGACTTCATGGATTAGTAGGTAAATAATAGAATTGAATACGATTAATGACTTAATCATCATAACAACCATTTAAGTCATGGTCCATGTAGTATAGTATTATAAGAGTATAGAAGAGATCAAATGTAGACTTTTTTCCACTAGTATGGAAAAATTACTAATTTGAAGTTGTAATGTATTATGTATCACCATGAGGGTAACATTTTCACAAATTAGATGTTAAATCATCAACATGTACTGGTAGGCCACATTTCATGTCACATGTATGTCACATTGTCAAAATATGGCATATGAGTGATCCACATGATATATCAAGTTACACGGTATCGAAATTACTACTTTTGGGGTCACATAGTAGTTTTGAACATATTTGTCCTTAGTTTACATAAGGTTTAAATATCATCATGAAAAGTCCATAAATGCCCCATTAAGTCAAAAAAAGTACATGTGGACAAGTTGGAATCCTGGTACATCATATAAATTAACAAACTAGATCAAACACACAATTTTTGGGTACTTATAATCAACTTTCAACACAAAACTAGTGATATTTAACACTAAGGTCCAAATTATGACATTTAAGTTACATAAGATCGTAGTAGTTCACATATGAGATCAAGGTTAGAAATTGGCTTATTATATACTAAATATTGCTAATGTATATCCATAAGTATCATTAGAATCATAAAAGGTCATGGTTGAAAATTAAACACCATTAATCATTTGGAATATATAAATAGGCCATTTTAGCATTTAAGAAGAGGTATGGGTGGAATTAGATCTTGAAACTAGTTTCATTGGATATATCTCATTTTCCTGATCAAGAAACATATATAACATGTCTCATTTGGCCAAGGTGTGATTTTTAAGTATTTCTATAATATTGGACTTTTTCTTAGAAGAGAGATAAAGAGAAAAAAATATCGTTAGGCTATGAGGTGGTGTGCTTTTATTAGCCTAGTGTTGGTTTCATGTGTTAGTGCAACTCAGGTCCATGGTCACATTTGACTAGTAAATCACAAGTGAACATCCAAGTGCCTTAAAGGGGGAGGAGTGGAGCTATATCAACCTTTAGATCTTGATCCAAGGTACATCAGTGTGTTTTCGTCTCAGGTGTAGCCTGCACACACATAGGATGGTGGCCAATAGCTCTAGCTTTTGGGAGTCTAAGTGAATGCAAACAATAGGCCATGCGATTTCTTTAAAAGAGGCCTACTAAGTCTGTCATGACTCTACAAGACTAATGGTGGTCTTTTCTGACATTCTTGTGGTCGAGGGAAAGAATCCCCAAAAGGTGGCCAATGGTAATGCCATGGAAGGAAGGAGGAATAAGGAAGGTAATGGAAGAGGAGGAGTGGTGCACATTTTTAAATGGGAAGGGATGGAAATGGAAGAGTAATTGTAACAAAATATGAAGTAGGGTCTAATTTAGGGATAGATGTCCTAATAGGGGTGTGTGATGAGTGGCGATAAGGCCCCCATTCCCCAAGCCAACCAGAGGTAGGGGGTAACCTAGATGCTTTAGATCATGAACAAATTCATGGATTAGAATCTTCTACCTATCATTGGATGATAGGACGAGAAGCGAATCTTTGATGTGCATAGATCAAAATAAAAAAAATTTAATTTGTGTTTCTTTATTAATATTAAAAAATCCATAACTTTCAAATCATATCTGCAATTAAGGTGAAATCTTCACTATTGATTCAAAAATATTACATATTTCATAAAGAGAAAGATTGTATATAAGATGATGATGTTGAGGGGTCTTAGTAACTAAGTTGCATATTTAAAAGTGTAATAATACACTAAAGTTTATGAAATTGAGCTCGGTGTGACATTCAAATAATCATTTATCAATTGAGTATCTTGTGACTCAAAATAATCCAATTGAGGATGAGATATGTTATGGAACAAAATTGATTTACTTTAAAGTGAGAATGTGAATAACACATAAGAGAGATGCTTTTTGTCACATCCTCCCCACCTTAGAAGGAAATCTCCCCACAATTGAAGCTAATCCTCAAAATATATTGGGACTTCATATTCCACGTGATACAATCTTGGTACTCAACATATAATATCACCATCATTTAAATCATTACATTATTCCAAATTCAAGAAACCAAGGATCAATGTACAAGAATAGTAACACAAAACACTAAAAGCTCATAAATTTGGAGACATCGCCATGTAGGAAAAACTAATGGAGATCTTCATATCAAGAGCAAAGAATTACTTTTGATCCCAATGTTTGGGGTCTTATTTTCTACAATTTCCTAGGTGGGGTTATACATCTTTGATTCATATTTCATATTTCAACGATTCAAGACAACCATCATATTTTGAAATCATGGTTTCATATCAAAATTAATGGAAGGTCCCACCATAGTCTACTTGAGAGATTATCCCTAAGTCATTAATTGAGGGGCCAAAATAGCATCATTTTGGGTTTTTAAGATTTGAGAACATGAAAGTCATCAATCATATAGCAAGGGTGATCTCTAGATCCAAATAGGGTGATCTTAGGAGCCAAATAGATATTAAGACAAATAATCTTGAGTCCATATTCTGTAAATCAATATTAAGAGTCGAGATTTGGACATCCAAAGTCACATGTCCACAAATTTTCAAGCTCAAGTATAGGTTCCTACCTATACAAATGATGTTGAAATGACTCATTAAGTAAAATGGATGGGTCTTTTAGAATATATTACTGTATATAGGAGAGTTAACTCATTTAGACAAAAGAAACACAATGGAATACGAATAATGACAAAGAATATGACGATTGATAAAAATAACTAAATGTGACTTCAAGTGAAGGTATGTGATGTAAATTTGACCAATTTAAGGGAAAAATATAAATTATAGAATAAAATAGATTTAGTACGTATAAATGGGTTTAATTTGCTTATTTGACACTTTGACTTGACCTGGCACTTGGTGGTAAGGGGTAGCAACCTTATGATTCACTCCATATTTCTTTAGGGGTGCCTTAAATTTTCTTTCCACAAAGTCAAATTTACTACCACTAACGATAGTTCTAGGGACCCCATATGTTAAAAATATATACTTTTCAAAGAGCTTCATCAAAAAATTTTAATCACAAGTGTGAGTCAAAACAACTTCTATCAACTTGGAAACATGATTACAACAACCAAAATGTATTGGTTTTAGTATGACGAAGGAAAGGCCCCATGTAATTGGTTCCCCACACATCCAAATTTCTACTTCGATCCTATATGATAATGTCATTTAATTTATCTTGGATATATTCCTTATTCTCATGCATTGGTTGTAGGATTTAGAAAAGGCTTGAGAATCTTTTAATAAGGTGGGCCAATAAAAACCAGATTGCAACACCTTAGTACCAGTTCTTTCAACACCTAGATGCCCACCATGTGACAAGGCATGGAATTCATGCAGGATCTTTGGCACTTCTTCCTTGGGAATACACCTCCTATAAAGGTTGTCAGACCATCTAAAAAACAAAAAAGGATCACCACAATAATATTTTTTAGGTCAAAAAAGTAGCTTTTCTTCTCATTATAATTGATATTTGAGGGAAGTTCCTTATAGGCCAAATAATTCCAAATATTTGCACGCCAGGGTACAAATGCGTTAATGACCTTGACTACCATGAGTGTTTCATTAGAGTAGTTGTCAGTAATGGGTTAGAAATGGTCTTCCTCAACATGTATCCTTGATAAGTGATTGGCCATGATGTTTTTTTTATTCTTTCTTGTTAGCTATTTCATGATAGAACTCCTGTTGAAGGATGGGCCATCTTAGCATCCTAGGATTGGTGTCTTTCTTGGTCATCAAGTATTTTGTTGCTTTGTGGCCAATGTACATGTTAAATTTGGAATCAGTTAGGTATAACCTAAACTTATCAAAAGTGTAAACCATGGAGAGCATTTCTTCCTTAGTGGTTGTTTAATTAACCTGATCCCCATCCTAGTTCTTGATTAAATAATATATGGAATGACATTTCTTATCTTTCTTTTGTCCTAAAACTGCATCCGCAACGTATTCACTTACATCAAACATTAATTAGAACCATAGATTGAAAGGCATATGTCCGAAGTGATTGTGATGTAAAATGTAAGTAAATATCATTTTATCTTGCTCCTCTGGGTGGATAGGAACTTGGTAGATTCCCAAATAGCCATCCATATAACAAAAATAGGAACGGCAAGCTAGACTCTCCAACACATGATAAAAAAAACTTAGGGAATTTCACTTTCTAAAGTCTATGCACATCCTCCATCCAGTAAATGTCCAAGTCATTATTTTGCATGGATTCTCTCCTTTGACTACTATCATACCGTCTTTCTTGGGCATCATGTGAAGCAGACTTACCCATTTTCTTTCATGGATGGCGTATATGATTCTAACATCAAAAAACTTGATGAATTCTTTTTTTTTACAGCCTCTCTTAGATTCTAATTTAGTCATCTTGACCTTGCAAAAGAGTCTTTGCATTAGATTCAATATGGATTTTGTACATGAAGTCGGCTAATGTCAATTTCCATATCATCAATGAAATGTCTCATTGTCTTCATTCTCAACTTGAACTCAGGTATACGTTTCTCTTCTTGCTTCTGAGATAGAGAAGATCTTACTATGACAAGGTTTCATTCTTCTGTTCCTATGAACTCATACTTGAGACCTTCAGGCAATTGCTTTAGTCTAGACTTTATCCTTGAAACTTATTTATCCACTAGAGTCCTCTCCAGGGAGTCATATTTAACTATCATTATCTTCAAATCCTATTTGGCTTAACTATTTGTTTATCCAACATACATGTAGTCTAGTAGTTCTACAACTTGTAGATCATTAAAATTCAAATCCTATTCAATCAAAGCTCTAATCATGGTATATACAAGAGAATTTTGTTCTTGTACTTCTCCAAATAGATGGTTATAGGTGTCAATGAAATATAATGATCCGAATAGGTACAATACCATCATAGAGTCATGAACCTTAAACTCTATATGGTCATTCACAACCATGATGGTTGTGATTTCAACTTCAACATCGATTAAGCTCTTTTTATTATAGGAAGGGTCTTGCAAAGATCATTGGTCAAGTAGGGTCCTTCATAGTTTTGGTCACCTTGATATCACATGAGATAAAGAATCTATCAACTATGATTGGACCATCCTCCATAATACCAACATATCTGGTGAAGGTGTGATCATCTTGTTATATTCACATCCCAATTTTAACCATGTCTTTAAGGACAAGCATTTGGCCTAGAGTAACAGGCATTAGACTTATGCTAACTCCTAATTCAGAGAGTTCCTTTCTTTCTTCATAATCCCCTACATTGAATGGGATAGCAAAAGTTTCTGGTTCTTTTTCTTCATGAAAATATTTTCTTGTACAAAGGCAATAGACATCTTGGTGAGTTTTACCATCTCTATCTATCACCACGTCTTCTTTTAGTAATTAGTTTCTTGAAGAACTTGTCCTAAGTAGGCATTTATTCTATGGTATCTAGAAGTGGTATGTACATATGCAACTTCCATACAACTTCAGTGAACATCTCTACCTTTTCTTCAAATGAGCTTTGATTTTGTAAGGATAGGAAATCCTCAAGGAATAAGAATCTCTGTTGGTAATCACTTATTCAACAAAGTGTAATTTGTTTTCGTTATTGAACTTGATTACATCATATTTCTCCCTTAGCACAGTCTTTTGAGGGATGGAATTAGGTTCTTATTCATGTTCAACTTTAGCAATCTATGGTTCATGCTTCGAAGTAGGCACACTTTCTCGTTGAACTTTGGGTGTTGTGACTTTGAGAACAGTTCCTAATCAAAGAGTATCCATCATGATAGTTTCACGGTTTCCTAGGTTTTGTTTAGTTCTAGATGGGATCCTTCCATTAGGATTCTTTATAAGTTTAGCTAATTTTTGTGAGCGGTTGGTCAATCATCTTGTTATGTTGTTGCAGGTTGGTAATATGTATAATGACACTCCTCACCTGAGTTTGCATCTAGTCACCATGTTGTTTCTATTGACAACACTTTGAATCATCTTGTCGTTGATATCAGCTTGCCTCTTAGAAAAGGTGAACATATGTCACATTAGGCTAGGTTGAGGATTGTCATGGATTGTTGTCTAGTTCTGATTGTTGTTTTGGTTCTATTGTGGAAAATTGTTTCTATTTTGCTGAAAAGTTGTATTGCGTGTGATCCCAGTTAGTCCACCACCTCCTCAAAACTACGAGGTCTTTAGGGTGGATTTTAGGCTTGTTCAGCATGTGATCATTCTCATTCATGTTATTATTTGCATCCAAAAATCCCAGATAGTTCATTCACTTGAAGTTGACATAAGAGACATTTTTAGTGGATCCATATGTGTTGTCTTCTTCCTCATGAGTGTAAATGTAGTAATCAGTTCCATGACCTCTATCCCTACTAGTGACATAGTTCACAGAAAATTCCACATGATGCTTTCCCTTGATATTAGTCTCCTTTAGAGTACAAATATTCAAGATTGTCTTATAAAGCTTGGCGGTTAGGTATTCCATGGACTTTGAGTATGAAGTATCCCCTATAGTAGAGGCAATCCTAGTGGGTCCTCTTTCATAATCTAAGCCAACTTACACTGCAACCATATTGTTTATTATCTCCTTGAAGCGCTCTAAGTTATGCCCGATGAAATCATTCCCTATTGTTGCATTGATAGATGTCATTTCACTCGGAGTTAACCCCATTGTAAAAAAATGTTAAATAGATGTACTTCATAAAAGTCGTGGTGATACAAATCCCTCTGATACTCCTGGTATCTCTCCCACATTTTGCTTAAATTCTTTGATGGCTTTTGTCTAAAGCTGGTGATCATGTTTCTATAACGGATGGTCTTCTCAACAAGGAAGAACTCATTGACAAATCCTTTTACCAATGGTTCCTAGCAAATGAGGCACTCATGCTTCAAAGCATGATACCACACACGAGTTTTGTCAGTCCGGGAGAAGTAAAAATATTTCTACTACATCACATCATGTAGAAACCTATTGATATTAACGATATCACATATGATTTTTGAGGCATCTATATGGTGATAAGGGTTATCCTGAATCGAGTTTCCTCTAAATATTCACTGATGAACCACACCACAAGAAGGGATGGCTTTAGTTTGAAGTAAGCAATCTTCATTCGGGTGAGCACAACATGTTTCCTTGTTTCATTGGCGCATGTATCTGCCAGGGAGTGAATGGATGGACCACTAGCTGGGGGAGAGACTTGACCTCATGTAGTCCATATAGGTGATTGTTTGGAAGTGGATCAATCAATTTCCCATTAGAATTTCTCCATCCATTTTCTCTTTGGGCAGCCATTGCTTCTTCACTTTATTAAAAAATATGGGCGACACTAAGTGCATAAAAGTATAGCACGAATAAGGATAAGATATCGAACACGTTAAGAGAATCTTAAAAATATATTTTAATTGGACTCAGAGGGTGTGAAGCTAAGTCTATACCTAGAGTCAAAAGCACTGATAAACTCTAAGTATACCTTGTATCCTTAATAGTTGTTGATTGCCTTGTCCCTGGAGAAAATGCCAAAAGTTACTCATCTACGATGGCACGTCTAAAAATGGATAAAAATGGACAGATCAACAGTAATTAGACTTTATATTTAAAATTTGATACTTAGATGTCCACAATGATAATACAAGGCCTTGTGTAGTAAATGTGGTCGAACTCATGGACAAGGGTGAAAAGTAGTTTTGGTTTCAGATCTTATCTTGGCCAAGTTAAATCTAAAGGTAGATAATGTGTTACTTATGGAAAGAAGAAAACAAAGTAGAAATAAGGAAACAATAATGAAACAAATCTAAGTTAACAAAGCCAGATTGAATGTATAACTTTTTGGTATGTTTCGATTTATATATATATATATATATATATATATATATATATATATATATTGGATTTGGTTTCACCAATTAATAACTTTCACTAGTATGCAATACTCACACCCATTATATGCCCTTAGCATAATTTATGAGCAATCATAATTAGTGTCTATTCCTTCCTCTCTCAAGATCAGGTTAGATCTAAATCATAAGTATGTCTCTCTCTCAAGATGACATACAATAAAAAGTACAAGCATATAATCACTATCTCTATTACTGCAACACTTTCATGCATTCATACTATTCCATAACTCCAGATGTAAACTATGCTACGCTTTTGAGTTATTATACATGAAGTATAAAAGATGGCAAGCTAATCATACAAGTGAAGCATTCAGGAACAACAATATGGGAATAAACATTGCCAAGAGTATATACTTTCAAATGAATCTTAGTATTTACATGTTGGAGGAACCTTTTGGCTACTCCAAACCCAAAAAAGTTTGTCTAGCCACTCATCTTCATGAGATACAATGTGTATATTCATGTGAATGAGTCCATAAAGAGAGAAAATGGAAGGGTAGTGAGCAAAGTGGAAAAAGAAGGAAGAAACACAACAAAATATATATGTAAGGGAGTAATGGACATTGATGGAGACCTTCTTCTTATCTATGAAAATGATGGTGACGGATATGATAGTTCTGATAGTCCTTCTCCTCTTTAATATGGTTGTCTAATCTTTTAGAACAGAATATGAGCGATGAAGAAACTTGGATTCTCATCCTATCTCTCTAATGGCTGATGGTGGGGTGAGATATGGACATAACTTCTTCACAATGCCAAATGTGTATTCAATGGGGGATGGGTACCCCTATTTATAGTGTTTTGCATGTCCTGGAGGCACCTAAGCTTAGGTTACCTTTCTTTCTATCAAAGTTTCTAAGCATGTGCCTCAGGGCACATGCTTAACTAATCACAGAGGTAGGCAACTTTGTAGAATCCTCATCGGGGAGTGGAGTCTTGCAACACCTTCATTAGTGGATGGTTATTAGCTAAACCATCAGAGGGTGTCTTATATATTTCCACTTGAGCTGTACACTGAGCGTCAGTGCACGTTGGGATAGGCTGAGCATCGACGTTGAGTGTTGACCACTCATTGGGTGGTTGTTGATTTTCCTAGTCAATAGTGCTCATTGGGAGGCCGAGCATCAACATCAGGGGTTGATGTTGATCAATAGTTGGGTGGTGGTTGAGTATTGACTCCTTATGATCGATGGAAGTGTTGAGTACTTGTCATCTCCATGCAAGAAACTGCAAAACTATAAACAAGAAAGGGAAATTACTAAACGTAAGTATAAGTAAGATTTATTAACATAAAACCAAGAAACATAAGGGAAATGAAGGATAAAATAGGCATGTAGCATCCAAAAATTTGGATGTTATCAGACCTTTATTGTAGTTTATGTTTTTTGTAATTACATAAACAAGGAATATGATAAGCAGCCTAAAGCTCTAAGCATCTCATAATTTGGCTTCTTGTTACATAACTTGTACATAGGATAATCATAATCAAGAGACTTTAAAGGCAACCTGTTCATTATATGTGTTAAAGATGCAAAAGATTCCACCTAAAAATGCCTTGGCACTTTACAAATCTATCATCATTGTAAGGCCAAGCACCAAAACATGTCTGGGCTTTTTCCTATTGTCCCCCCTTACTCACGTGTATGTGAACATGCTCATTCTTGTAAAATACATTGAATGAGCAAGTACTCAATCTTGTTATTCACAAACTCATCACCTCCATCGGTAACAAAAGTTTGAATCTTTTTGTTAATACAATTTTCAATCATTCTACAAAGAAAATAGAAGTATTTATATGGTTCAGACGTATTCTTTAGATGAAAGAACCGAGTGTTTCCGGTAACTCATCTACAAGGCATACAAAACTTAGATTTATTTGGAAATAACAAGAGACTTTCCTTAAGGGTCACAAAAGACACGTGTGAATGGAATATTGTACATATGTGATTATTTCTTAATGGTTAATTAATGACCTTTACTCCGAATGCAACTACTAAAGAATTCTAAAACACTATTAAAATTAGAAATCAACTTATTTCTTTTCCATGTTACTTTGTATATCATTATTCAAATGTCCCGTACACTTGTGCCAAATAGTTGAAGTGCTCTTCTATCCACCCATTACAACCAACTCATAAGAGAATCTAGAGTTGATGGTGTACATGATGTCTTTAAGTCTCGCCCGAGACATAGTGATGTGTTTGTACAAGTGTTTAATGATAAATATATATCCTTGAATAATACAAATTCACATGGAAAATCATTCATCAATTGAGCTATTGATAAGAAATTTCTCTTCATTTTGGTATGACAAAAACTTTCTCTATAGGAATATGTAAATTATGTATAATATAACATGTCTTTGTATGAGAGATGGGTAGCAAGAAACCATCTTCGATAAAAATAAAATCACAACCTCGATATGACATGTTATTTTTTAGAATACATGTGGTTTGTGTAACATAATTTTTCGCTCCAAAATCGATCGGTCACTCATTCATGTTGAATTGAAGAGGTTTAGTAATATGCATTGGTGCCAATGTTTTTGGTTTCTATTTATACTTTCATTTGTGAGATATTATGGGATTTATGGACTATGGTAATTGTTATGGAACCTATGCCAACATCAGACAACTTCTTGCCTCTCTTTCTACAAATTTAACACAAGACAAAATGTCTAGGTCCATGATTGTAGTTTGAGGACAGACAAACACTTCAACTGAAACCTTTCCCTTGTGAATAAAAGGATTGGATGTAGTCTGGTGTAGGGTTAAGAACTACAGTGCCTTAATTATACTGCTCTTGTGGATATGGATGCATGTATGAAACTCTTCTAGTGTTCCTTCCTCCATAATTGTTCCTTATCAAAATAAAGATTAGGTTTAATGACTTGCACAGTAGTAGATCCACACACTTCATGATCCTTCATTCGAGAAATGTCTTCATCATTGGATGGAAAAGGAGGCTTCATCATTGATACCATACCATTTCAAGCTCAATTCTCAATCCACTTGATAGATATTATACATTATCATCGTCTAGGAGAGATTTACCTATGGCGTGAAGCAGATCACAAATCTTCTTGAATGCTCATAAGTAATATGTGATAGTTTTGCTTGAAACCACTTGATTGAGTGGATTTTTAGAAATTCTTGTAGAGAGCCTTACAAATCTGAGCTAAGGTGCTGAGACCGACGACTACTACTAATACTTCTTCAGTAAGCGTCCTCAAGATCCATCCATTGATGAGTCTGTCGGTTCCAGTCCATACAGTAGTTGTGGGTTAGTGTGATATTAGCATCATTTTGATGAGGATTTTCTCCAATGGCTTGTTTGTGCCTTCTATGAACTCCTTAAGAGAATTGCTCTTAATAAGTGATCGGATTTGTACTCTGCATTACAAGTAACTAGCATTGTTGAGGAAGAAAGAAAACGAAATTGGAGACATTAATTAACACCGACTAAGAATAGATACTTTATGATCGGTGTCGATTTAGCACTCGCTTCCATCATGGTTGAGGATCCAACATCTGCAACAGCCATGGATATGAGCTGTGATACCACGTCATAAAGGAGAAAGAGAGAAGAGAAACCCTATATTGAATTGGAAGTCGAGCAAGATGAAGGAAGACAAGAGCAGAAACAGAAAGCTAGAATGCCAAAAGTGGAGCATGAAACCTTTCTCTCTATTTTGAAACAGTGTCCGCACACTGGCCTTTATAGTAAAATGTGGTTTATATACACAGATTGGCCTTGGGCCTTAAATAGACTTCACATAGTCCGATTGAATTACATCCAAATGTAGCTACATAACATTAAATGTTACGAGAACTGTAAAGGGCAAAACTATACGAAAACTATAGGGCAGATATTATGAGATTATCTAATACATGGCACGTCTTTAACTAATATAACAAAAGAAGGGAGTCCGATACCCCCATCATATGCAAGTTTATTGATGAAGTTGTGGTTAGCCTAACCAAGGGCGCAATGTTCACATCAGCAAGGAGATTACTAACTATCTATCTCTTTGTCAAGAAAGATTACTGTCCACATAGCTACTACCAGTTTAGTACCCATCTTTAAACCATACGAATCTTTTTCAAACATGTAATCTTAACGATATTAGTTCGGCAGTGCATGAAGCCCGTCGGCTAAGTATACGTATCCATTCCAAAAAAGACTTGTCTATCACGCACTAGGGAAACCAGGGCAACACGATTAAATCAATGTTCGAAATTCGGAAGCTTATATGGAGAAGACGTCAAAACTAATATACCTACAAACCATCATTGACATATATCATATGCATTTTGTTTTCTCCTAATCTAATTCAGTGCCCATAATGTCCACCATACAAATTTCCTTATCTGGAATTCCGTGCCCTTCAAGAAACCATACGAGTTTTAAACGAATTCTTTCAAACACATAAGATCATGTCTGTAAGCTATACATCCTGAACTAAACGAGTTCTTACAAGAACAGACTCCTTCCTCCGTCATGCGCCAAAAACGTATCTGGTCTCCACCACTCAACTTCCCCTACGTTGAATTCCGTGCCCTTAAGAAAACATTCCCAAATTGTAGTAGCACACTTTTCTAAAAAAAATTACCGAAATTGTACCATTCCCAACTTATTTTCCAAACTAGCACACTTTCAGAAAAAAACGCCAAACTAGTTGGTGTTTTACTGTCTCGGGAACAAAAAGCGCCACTTTATTTGGCGTTTTCAGGCTTGCGCAGACAGAAGCGTCACTTTATTTGGCGTTTTCAGACTTGAGGACACAAAAAACGCCACATATCCTGGCGTTTTACAATTGCGGGGATGAAAACCCCCAGGTAAAGTGGCGTTTACAGGGCTGTTCCAGCTCCACCCTAGAACGTACTGTGCCACGAGGCCGTTCTTCCCCGTTGCGCCCGAGAAGCCGATGTGCATGGTATCCAGAAACACGTCGGAACTGTTGGCAATATTGGCAGTCAGCAGCGGCTTCTTGGATCGTCCACCGGAGACGTTCAGCGGAGCCAACGTAACCTCGACCAGCATCGTCGCGGCGTCGAAGTCCACCCACGGCTGCATCGGCTCGCCGCTCGGGAGCGTCAGATTAGTACGTATCTGCCGCTCGGCGTCGCTGTCACTGGCGTAGTATCCAGCGTGCTGTGAGGCAACGGAGATCAAACCATTGATGTCGACACCGACGTGATTCTCGTCAATGTCCTGGAAATCTGGGTGCTTGACGAGGTCGAACTCAACGGCGAATACGTGGTTGGATGCGTTCCCCATGTTTGTTGAGTTGAAGAGCCCGAGGTTGGCTCTCAGTGAATCGTCGCTGAATCGCGTGCTGGAGGACACGACGAAGGCCATGCCGTGAGTTCCGGAGTTCCACTCCTTTGGAACGATGGCAAACACGAAGGTGGTGGAGAAGGACTGGAGCCGCGGCGGACTCCGATCAGCTCGCCTGAAGCGTATGGGGGCGGAGTAGAGCGCATGGCCCTTCTGCACCTGAGAGTGGTTGGTGAGCTGCTGACGTTGGTGCCGTAGACTTTCAAGTAGCGGGCGATGATGCCGCCCATTGGAAGGAGCACGCCCCAGCTAATAGTGTTGAGCAGGCCGTGGATCTGTTGGATGAGAGGAAGTCGTTGTGGAATTAGATCCAAAAATCGGAACATAACAAACAATGGAATTCATGTAACTCTCAATTATAAAGGATAAAGAGAAGTAGCACTTGATCGGAGTCCGCCGCGGCTCCGGTCCTTCTCCACCACCTTCGTGTTCGCCATCCTTCCAAAGGAGTGGAACTCCGGAACTCACGGCCTGTAAACGCCACTTTACCGGGCGGTTTTCATCCCCGCAATGGTAAAATGCCAGGATATGTGGCATTTTTGTGTCCTCAAGTATGAAAACGCCAAATAAAGTGGCACTTCTGTCTGCGCAAGTCTGAAAACGTCAAATAAAGTGGCGTTTTTTGTTCCCGAGACAGTAAAACACCAACTAGTGTGGCGTTTTTTTTTCTGAAAGTGTGCTAGTTTGTGAAATAAGTTGGAAAGGGTACTATTTCGGTAATTTTTTTTAGAAAAGTGTACTATTTGGGTTTTTTTCCGAGTTTTAATCTCCAAACTTATCAGCGCAAACATATCTGATCACGTCATGCACCAAAGACAAATCTATACTCTCGCGTTTCTATCCAATTTTGGATATAGAATCCTGTTCCGAAAAGACTTCAAATTCCTATAATACCACCGTAGCCTTTGATTTATTTATCTTCCTAGCTATTTCTCTTGCCCGTCCCGTAATTGCTCGGCCTTCCATCGCCTGCCGCGACTGCAGGCCCCCGATTGAAGCGATTTGCCCGAGTTGAGTCCTACATACCTCTCCGGCAATCTTCCTAACCGCTCGACTGTCGGCCGGCGCCCCTCTCATGGCTGAGGAGGGCTGGTGTCAAGTGTCAACTCCACTCGTATATTCTCGAAACGATCTTGGAGCAGCTTTCTGCTGCTGACCGTTCACGATTTAAATTAGTATGCACTGCTTGGAGCAACGCTCAACCACGTAATCCTGCAATAGAAGACGCTTGGGTTCTGTTCACCCCATGCTCTTGTTCGAGAGAATCAAGAATCAACCCACGCAAAAACAAGTGTGGGTTATATACACACGACTATGTGTGTTACCAACAGCCCAACACGACGCACTACAGTGCCTCTGAGAACAGGATGTTCAAGTCAAACAATGCCCGCTTGCGGATGCCATAACTAATTGTTATCTTATACTTTACTGCTCCCCAGATGGTTGGCTGATGTACATGGATAGAGTCTGCGAGCTACAATGTGTTAATCTTGTCACTGGAGAGCGCATCCACCCCCTTCCCTCACGACGTTTTCTCGAGTCAAAAGAGTAAAAAGGGATGATCAAGGAAAAATCTCCCGCTTTTATGTGGGTGACATGGGTATTGTGTGTCCTTTTCCGTTTTACATACATGGCGTTATATTATTTTCGAGCTCCCAAAGTGATCATTCTTTTACAACTCGATACAACAGCTACAACAATCATTCAACGATCGGTTCTGGTCTTAAGTATGTGATACTCATTACATGCCAACCGGATGGTCAACTTGCATTTGCAAGGGAAGGGGATACCGAGTGGACGCTTTGTGATGATACATGCACTGGTATCAGCAACTTCACTTTTAAGAAAGATTCCATCTATGCCTTGAGGAGATTGGACTTGAATTTATTCCACATTCAGTTCAATTCTGATCGTTCTTTGCAAATCACTGACGCCCTATCACGTAACTTTAATCACTCGGCTTCTGGATGGATCTGGGATTTTTGTCATTGTTATATTGTTAATCTAGATGATCGTCTTTGGATGATATGGAGACACTACGAATCACCTTATCATCCTGAAATGTAAACGCTCTGTAAATTTCGAGTGTTCCAGTTTGATGACAACAAGGCTACATGGGAGGAGATGGATTCTATTGGAGATTACACCATATTTATTGGTGGTAGATACTCGTTCGCACTGTCTATCCATGATTTTCCGCACCTGTCAAGGGACTGTATCTACTTCATTGATTCTTTTGAAGGATGGACATTATGTATGTTTAATCTACAGGATAAGACCGAGACTCGATTATACGAACAACACACTTGTGAAAGAGTTCCAGTATCATTCATCATGTCTCATCCATTATGATTTGTATAGTTTGAACATTTGACCTTCATTACCTTTCTTAGTATTCTATTAAGTACTTTGGTCCTTGTTTCTCATCTCTCATATATAACGTAAATATATCCAAAGAGAAAATACTAAATTTTGATTACGGTTTTTGTTTTTTATTTGTTGGTGGCGTACTTTTGGGGTGGTTGCACAATTTGCTCTCCTCTCTTGTTATGCATAGTATGTAATACCCAATGGGAACTAAGAGAAGGAGATGACATCCCATATATGGGCATCTATTCATGAATACCATTGATGATTTTCTTTCTAATATGGTGTTTACGCTAATCACTTAATTGCATATATTCCTTGTATTAATAGCAAATATAAAGTATCTTCCATTAATATAAAACACCTAAGTACGTCATTGAAAAGAATATGTGAAACTATCTGTTTCATCTCTATCCTTTTTCCATCTCTTACGTTTTATGTATTCACTATCGTCGACTTTTTCAACAATGTAATTAGCTTCTTATTAAAATGATTGTCCAAATTCTAATACAAATATCGTTTTACTATTAGAACTGTTATGTGACTTGAAGACTCCTAATCCTACATGGTGTGGCAGTCCTATTTTGGGTCTTGTCTTAGTTTGAGTCCAACCCATGTTCCTACTTGGATTTAGATTAGTATTCCTATTTGGAGTTGTAGATGGCTCTATCTTCATGCAACTTGGACTCCTATTGTGTACTAGACTCCTATTAGGATTGTTTATTCCTAGTTGAAGCCTTATGGCATGGAGCCTATAAATAGGACCTTAAGGGCATGAGATTTTCTTGTACTGAGAAGTGCCAACGTACAGTGTTGTACTGAAGAGAGTTCTCTCTCTTCTTTGAGTGTAACCTTTTCAGGTTCACTTTCTTTGAGAGTATCTCTCCTTTGTAATCTTTTCTCTGAAATAGTGGAAATTTCGCCCCCTCCCGTGGACGTAGGTCATCTCGACCGGACCACGTAAATCCTGTATTTTTGGTTGTGTGATTGTTTCTCGTTTCTTGTTCTTCCACTGTGAAATCGTCGTATTCTCACGTTTAACTCTTAACAAAGTGGTATCAGAGCCACGTGTTCAAGATCCGAACGATGACGAGTCTGTACAATATCGAGAAGTTTGATCGCAAAATCAATTTCGGACTATGGCAGATCACGATGCGTGGTTTGCTCGTTCAACAGGGAGTCTTCGAGGCTCTGGAAGGGATCGAGAAGATGCCAGCCACTATGACGCCGCAAGAAAAGAAAGTGATGGACCAGAAGGCTCTCACCGCCATCCAGTTATCCTTGGACTACAAGGTTTTGTCCGAAGTTGCCAAAGAAACTACTGTTGCCGGTATTTGGAAGAAACTCGAAGATCTCTACATGACGAAGTCTCTCCAAACGAAATTATATCACAAGCAGCGTCTCTACTTACTACGCATGGTGGAAGGTACATCTGTCTGTGATCACATTGACGAGTTTACATCTATTATTATGGATCTGGAAAATATAGATATTAAACTCGAAGATGAAGATAAAGCTCTTATTCTTCTGTGCTCTTTACCCCCTTCATACAAGCAATTTCGAGAAACTATTCTGTACGGAAAGTCTTCAATCAAAGTGGAGGATGTTATATCTTCATTGTTGTCAAAGACCATGGTTGATAAAGACCTAATTGCTTCTTCTAGCGGGAGTCAGTCATAGGCTCTTATGGTGAGGGGTCGTACAAAAGAAAAGGGAAACAACAAGAAGGAAACACACAGATCTAAGTCTAAATCAAAGAAGATCTGTAAATATTGCAAGAAGACTGGACACATTGTCGATGAATGCTACAAGTTACAGAACAAGAAGAAGAGGGAGAATGAAAAACAAGAACAACCTGCAGATGCTAATGTAGTACGTGAAGATCCAGAATATGTTCTTATGGCTTTATCTTCCTCATCCGTCAATTTTCAAACTTCTTGGATTCTGGACTCAGGCTGTTCACACCACATGTGCCCACACAGAGATTAGTTTTCTTCTTATGAGCACTTTGATTGAGGTGATGTAAACATGGCGAACGATTCTACATGTAAGACAATTGGCATTGGGTCAATCCACATAAAGATGTTCGATGGTGTTATCTGAACTATCTCCAATGTTCGTCATGTTCAAGGTCTGAAGAAAAATCCCATCTCTATTGGCTTACTTGAAGCCAACGGTTTTCCATACAAGGCTATAGATGGAATCCTGTCTATTACCAAAGGAGATGATATTCTGATAAAGGGAGTACGTATTCCTGGAAACCTTTATAAATTAATTGGTGAAACTGTGACTGACGAAGCTGCTGTTGTTTCTTCCTCACCCACTCCAAAACTGGATGCCACTAAATTGTGGCATATGCGACTGGGACACATGAGCCAGAAAGGCCTGGAATTATTATGCAGGAGAGGACTTCTATGTGATATTAGTACTGAAAAGTTAGATTTCTTTGAGCACTGTGTTATGGGAAAGCAGAAAAAGGTCAGTTTTTCTACTGCAAATCATACTACAAAAGGTACTGTTGATTACATTCATTCAGACATCTGGGGTCCTTCTCAAGTACTGTCCAAGGGAGGTGCTAGATACATGCTTACTTTCATAGATGATTTCTTAAGGAAAGTCTGGGTGTATTTTCTGAAGCATAAATTTGAGGCTTTTGATCAGTTTAAGAAGTGGAAGATGCTTATTGAAAAACAAACAGGAAGGAGCATCAAGACACTGAGGACAGATAATGGCATTGAGTTTTGTTCTTCTGAATTCAATGAGTTCTGCCAGTCTGAGGGTATTGCAAGACATCGCACAGTTAGACATGCACCCCAGCAGAACGGTGTTGCAGAACGCATGAACACAACTCTTCTAGAGCGTACACGTTGCATGCTGATCAGTGCAGGACTTAGCAAAGATTTTTGGGCTGAAGCCATCTCTACTGCAGCCTATCTTGTCAACCATTCATCATCTACTCCACTTTGTTTCAAAACTCCTGAAGAGGTATGGTCTGGTCATCCTGCAAAATATTCAAATCTGCGTATTTTTTGTTGTCCTGCATATGTCTATTCAAATGAAGGAAAGCTCAAGCCTAGAGCGAAGAAGTGTATTTTTCTGGGTTATGCTGATGGTGTGAAGGGATACAGATTCTGGTGCACTGAGCCAAACTCATCAAAATTCTCAATTGAAAGAAATGTTACTTTTGATGAGTCTGCCATGTTTTCTGCAAAACAAGATGGCGTCCATTCAAAAGCTACAGGTTCTCAGAGTTCCACGGAACAGGTGGAGCTTGAAGTTAGTGCACACAGCCTGACACCTCCTGTTGTTACACAGGAAAATCCAGATGATGTTGAAGATGACACTCATTCAGAATAGACATATAGCATTGCTACTGGGAGACCAAGAAGACAGATCAGACCACCTGCAAGGCATTCAGATTGTGTTGTTGCATATGCCCTTGCTACAGCTGAATCGCCGCAATCTGAAGAGGATGAAAACTACATGTCTCGTGTTCCCTATTCCAGTGTAGTTGGTAGCATCATGTATGCTATGATTTGCACGCGTGCATACATTGCACAAGCAGTTAGCATGGTGAGCAGATACATGTCCAATCCAGGAACGCTACATTGGCAAGCAGTCAAGCACATTCTTAGGTACCTTAAGGGTACATCTTCTACATGCCTTGGATTTGGTAAGAGCACAGAGACGCTTGTTGGTTGTGTTGATTCTGACTTTGCAAATGACCGTGACAAAAGGCGTTCTCTTACGGGTTATCTGTTTACTATTGATGGTTGTGTTCTGAGTTGGAAAGCTACATTACAACCCACTGTTGCATTGTCTACTACTGAAGCTGAGTACATGGCATTGACAGAAGCCATAAAAGAAGCCACTTGGCTGAGAGGACTGTGTGCTGAGTTTTATATTCTTGACAAGACGACAACCATCTACTGTGACAGTCAGAGTGCAATTCACCTTACAAAGGATCAGATGTTTCATGAAAGGACAAAGCACATCGACATCAAGTATCACTTCATCAGAGAGGTGATAGCGCAGGAGAAGATTGTGGTGAAGAAGATTGTAATTAAAGAAAATCCTACAGACATGATGACAAAGCCGTCGCCAGTTTCCAAGTTCAGACATTGTCTGGACTTGGTTAGTCTACACAGCACGCAGTGACGCCCTTAGGGGCTGGAGGGGAGAGAGATCTACTATTATTCTTTTTCAGAGAGACAGAGACTTCAAGTCAAGGTGGAGATTGTTATGTGACTTGAAGACTCCTAATCCTAATCCTAATCCTACATGGTGTGGCAGTCCTATTTTGGGTCTTGTCTTGGTTTGAGTCCAACCCATGTTCCTACTTGGATTTAGATTAGTATTCCTATTTGGAGTTGTAGATGGCTCTATCTTCATGCAACTTGGACTCCTATTGTGTACTAGACTCCTATTAGGATTGTTTATTCCTAGTTGAAGCCTTATGGCATGGAGCCTATAAATAGGACCTTAGGGGCATGAGATTTTCTTGTACTGAGAAGTGCCAACGTACATTGTTGTACTGAAGAGAGTTCTCTCTCTTCTTTGAGTGTAACCTTTTCAGGTTCACTTTCTTTGAGAGTATCTCTCCTTTGTAATCTTTTCTCTGAAATAGTGGAAATTTCGCCCCCTCCCATGGACGTAGGTCATCTCGACCGAACCACGTAAATCCTATGTTTTTGGTTGTGTGATTGTTTCTCGTTTTTTGTTCTTCCGCTGCGAAATCGTTGTATTCTCACGTTCAACTCTTAACAAGAACAATTGTCTTGGCATATGTATGGGACCAAGAAAAAAGGTGCACATTTTGGAATACTCTAATAGAAGTAGGATACTACTAGGACATACCCCTTTTACAATAAGAAAACAACACTATGATTTTATATACAAAAGTGAATCTTAATAAACATAGTTTTAAAATATCATTTCTAGTTAACAATCCTATATATTGTGCTATATAACAATTTTGATAACTTAAAATACATTGATATATAAATTTATGTAAGAACTTCGACACCAAAAGTTGAAGACACTATTTTTTTTTCTAAAATGAAATGTTAATGGTCATATATGAGCCGAATGATATAATTCATTTTCAATTAAAAATATATTTCCCTGTTACTCATCATATCATACATAAATTATGTCATATGCGAGGAAATGTGACACGAGTATCAACTAAGGAGACATTATGTGCTTCAAATATTGTAATAACTTAGGTTTCTATTGGAATCGTGGTCCATTTATGTCAAAGAATTTTATATATTTTCTAGTTATTGTGTAGAAAAGAGTCAAATGTTAAGTTGTGTATGCTTTATATATGAACCAAATGATATCTATCATTTTCAATTGAAATATATTTCAATCTTACTCACCATAGCATACGTAGGTTATGTCATATGTGAGAAAATGTGACAAAAGTAATTATTTATACTTCATTATTGTGATAATTTAGGATCTTATTAGAATCATGGTCCATTTATGTCATCGCATTTTATATTGTTCTTGTGTAGAAAATAGTAAGATTTTAAGTTGTGTATGTTTCACAACTAAGTTATACCCACAAACATAAGATAAGGAAAATGATAATAGTAACTAAACTAGTAAAGTAGGACTAGAACTGTATCATGTGTTAACAAAGAATTATACTGAACTAAATAATAAAAAATAGTGGAAGGCAAAAAAAGAGAGTATAGTGCACCTCAAAGCCACAACCAAATCTAAAAAATTAAAGACAAGAAGATGCAAATACGTAAAAGATGATTTATAATAAAATTAGAGACCACTTGTTTAGATAAACTCTATGTTGAGTGGTATTCTTAATATTCTATATAAAACTCAAACAATGTATTGTAAATAGTTTAAATCAATTATGGATGTATATAAGCTAACCATGGATTGACATGCTAATCGATCAGGATATGAATTCCACAAAGTTGTTAATCAAGATTTTCACTTTGAAAACTTTTCATAGCTATTTACATAAATGTTTATTCATGAAAATTTAACATGTTGGTTACTTAATGTTTGCAACCTTTATGCTTTCAATGAGAACTTACCATTATTCATTTTTGTCTATTCATATTTATACATTTATAGTTATTTATTTAAGATTTTCCCTTATCTTCCTTTTGCAAGCTTTGAAGATAATTTATGCATATGTAACAATATACACATATTTCACACTTACCATTATGTAGTTATTTATTATTTCTTTCTACTATTTTCTATTACATTAGTAAGGTATCAATGCATTCTCTACAACAATGATTTATAAGACAAGTGTATATTTGGCAAGGGACGAAGTCGTCTAGTAGCTTTATGCTTCTAGTCTTTGCATATCCCTAACTTTTAAGTACCCTATTGTTTAATGTTAGGGCATGTTTGGTAGGTTCTAATCGAATGAAAAAGTGTGAATTTATAGTACATTTTTATATTGCAAGTTTATATAACTATAGGCAACCAACATAACCCTTACTTCCCACCAAAATATACATTAGTTACATGGGTCAAGCACATTCATCCATTATTTATTTCAAGCATACACGCAAACCATTTTCTATGAGCTCCCCTTGTATATCATTTCAAAAGATAGTTTCAGACCGTTACCCCTATACTCTCATATGCCAACATCATAATCAAAACCTAGTTCTTTAATGAATGTTTTCAAGAAAACTATATGATATGTTTCTTTTACACTTTTTTTAGTAATAGAAAGGAGTAACATGCTTGAAAATAAAAAAGTATGCTAATGTAGTTTATACAAAGTTTATGCTATATGAGACTAGTGTTGGTATGTATGCCCAGAGAGCCAATCATATGATGATTGTAATGGCACATCTTGTAAACGATTTGATTAATAATAAAGTCAATCTTCCAATTTATTATGTTTTATTTAGTTATTAGATAATGATGTAACATAATAAATGTCTAAATAATGATATTACTCAATGACGACATATGTTTTCGAGTCGAGGACCTAAACAATGAGATCATACAAATGTCAGAGTAAAGTGTGTGTTGGTTGATGATAGAATCTTCTTAGAAAATAGTGTATCAGACTGACCCACACTACTATAGAAATAGCTTATAATGTCACATTTAGAGGCGTCAGTTGTATCCAAAAAACCACCGCCTAAACCCTACAACGTCAGCTAAAAACACAAACTGACATCTATATGTGAAGACTAGCCAGACACATGTATCACTTTTTATTTAGCGTCGGTTGCTCAATAAGAAACCGACGCCTAAAATTGCCCGCCAAATCTAATTTTTTCAGTGTGTCGGTTCTTTGTGGTGACCGACACTTTTGGAACTTAGGTGTCGATTTCTGAAACAACTGACGACGATGGTAAACTTAATAGCACCCGCGAAACAGACTCTTCCCCATTCTCTGTTTCATCACGATTTCACCAGTGCTAGGTCTAGCGATTATCTCAGTTGTCGCTTGTCACACCGCCGATCTCTCTGCACTGCTCGCATGTCACTGCTGCCGCCTGCCGCCACTACTACTCGCCACCACTGCTACCCCTACTGTCGGACTGCTTCCCCTACTGCTCGTCGCCGCTGCTACTGCTACCGCTGCCGCTCGAAACCTGAGCTTGTCGCCACTTCCACGATAGGTACTTTTCTCCATGTCGGTCTACTCCTCTTCTTCCTCCACTCTTCAACATGCCCAAGTCCCAGTCCCTTCTGCAACTCTACCAACGAGTCTGTCTACGCCCTCAACACCTGAGCAGGTGTCGCACCACCCACCGGTATCTGCTCTGCATGTGACTGATCTGGCCAGAGGGGTGGAGATGGTGTTGTGAAATTATAGGTTGGCACGGCCGTGCTGGGCAGCATGGTCGTGGTGGATGATTTTTTGTTGTGAATCCATATTGTATGATATAGATTGATGATGATAATGTTTGTTTTCTCTCTTGATTAACTAATCCAAATGAAATGTGACCTAACGTGCATGTTGCTATATTTGAGACCTAATTTTGTACGCATTTCACCCTAATCTTGTATTAACTATATTGCTCAATTATGAATGATAGGATACCTACATTTGTGTGTAATGATTATCTTGATGATGAACATGCATGTACATTGGAGATGTTGAAATCAATGTTATAGAATATGATACCCAGACTAGGGTATGATTAAAAATACAAGATGTTGCTATTATAAATCAACCTAGGATGTGAACAAATCTTGTGCTTGCATATATTTGTGCTTCTAATCCTCATGCTTGACCTAATTCAGTAAATTTTGATGCATGTTGAAATAAGATTCAAACTTATCCATTCTAGCATCCTAATTTTATTTGATTATGTGCTTTGAACCTTGAAACATGCGTGCTAAAGATACATTGATGTTGAATCTCATACTTAACTCACATGTGGATCTTCTATTTCTAAAATGACTATGTGAAGTCCTAAATTAGTAACATATATTATTCTTTGTGCACCCAAATACCTTGTGAATCATGTATGCGCCCTAACGTGATTAAATACCTTTTATGACTTGAAATATGACCTAGTATGTATGTTGATATATGAAGCTCTAGTTAAAAATTCAAGATTGATCCTAATTAATACATTATAACAGAATTGAATCATGCATTTGTGTTGTTATAGGTGTTGTTGACTTCCTGTTGATTTGCATATATTTCTTCTTCAGTCTTCAAGTGAGGTATAATATTCTCACTCTCCCAATGTGCCATTAGGCTTCATTTTGATTCAAATCTTTGATATATGGAATCATGGTTTATTTAATGTTTAGTATTTACTGGCAAGCATGATTAAATGATGTTATACAAAACTTAGGATATGAATGATGAAACTAGGATTGTAGGTATAAGAATGACAACATACATGTATTTGTTGGCTTAGAAACTCGTCCAAGATTTACTCATTAGGAGTAAATCTTGGATAGTCCCTGGTTTGGGATTGTTCTTGAACACTTAATCTCACTTAGGATGTAAGTCAATAATGTGTATTGGGTTTTTAAGAAAATTTTGGTAGCATTTTCCCATTTGTTCTCTAAGTACATATGTACTTATAGAGCAGCGGGGAAATGCTGCCGAAATTTTCTTGAAAACCCAATACACATTATACACTTAGTAGTGAGATTAGGTGTTCAAGAATGGGATAGGTGGTACACATTTATTATATATAAGACCTTAAACCCTAAACTTTTAACCATAAACCCTAATCTTTTAACCCTAGACCCTTATATTTTAGCCCTAAACCCTAATATATACTTGTTTTCTCTTTGATCATAGAATGTATACATCATTGATGTCCATTCCAAATTGCTGCACCCCATAGTTTATTTCTGGTCTTGATTAGTTTATTAGATTTGCCGAGGAATATAGGAAATAACCTGGAGATAGGTTCTACTGTCCATGTAGGCATTGCGGTAACAACTTGAAAGTCAGCACTGGTGACGAAATCAAAACATGTCATGTGCAATGGGATTGTACAAGGCTATACAAAATGGCACTGGCATGGAGAGATTTCAAACCTAAAATCAGTGGATTTCAATAGTAGTGCTTGTGTGGAAGAAGAAATTGCCTCCGATGATGTAGATGTGGATGAACCAGTTTCAGTAGACATCATTGATGTGATGTTGGATAGTTGTGGGGTAGAGCACACCAATCCACCTCCCATGTTTAGAAACATTGTGCATGATGCTGAGATACCGTTATTCACAGGTTGTACTAAGTTTACAAAGCTTAGCGCTATGTTGAGATTGTATAAGCTGAAAGAGAACAATAGATGGAGTGACAAAAGCTTCACATCATTGTTGTATTTGTTGAAAGAAATTCTTCTTGAAGGAAACGAGCTGCCAATCTCAACATACCAGTTAAAGAAATTGTTGTGCGTAATGGGAATGGAGGCCAAGAAGATACACACATGCCTGAATGATTGTGTATTATTTCAAAAGAATTATGTGGATTTGAAAGATTGTCCAAAATGTGGTGCGTCAAGGTATAAATTTTCAACTTCAGGGGAGTCCAAAATTGGTTCTCTTGCTAAGGTGATGTGGTATCTACCTATAATATCATAGTTTCAACACTTTTTTGTCAATCCGATAGATGCGAAGAATTTGAGGTGGCATGCAGATGTTAAGAAAAATAATGATGGGATCCTACGACATGCGTCTGATTCCCCACAGTGGGAGAAGATTGATTTATTGTACCCTAAATTTGCTGAAGAAGTCAGGAATCTAAGACTTGGGCTTTGTACAGATGGGATGAATCTGTACGGGATATTGAGAAACCAACATAGCACTTGGCCAGTTATGCTTGTTATATACAATCTTCCTCCCTGGTTGTGTATGAAAAACAAGTACGCTATGTTGTCATTGTTGATATCGGGCCCTAAACAACCTAGAAATGATATCAATGTTTATCTTGAACATCTGATTGATGACTTAAAGAAACTCTGGGGGTGAAGGTGTTATGACCTATGATGCTTCATAAAGAGAGACATTTCGTTTGCATGCTATGTTGTTTTGCACTGTTAATGACTTTCCAACATATGGGAATTTGCTTGGATATAATGTCAAAGGATCTAAAGCGTGTCCTATATGTGAAAGAATACTGATTCAATATGACGGAAACATGCTGACAAGACTGTATATCGTGGTCATTAAAGGTTTCTTCCAAAATTCCATATGTATTGTAGGTTGCACAAAGCATTCAATGGACGGAATGAGGAATGGAGTGCACCTAAACCTATACCAGGGGAGGTTGTTTATGAAAGAGTAAAAGACTTTGCCAATGAATTTGGTAAGAGATCACAATGTACCATGGCCACACGGAGAGACAAATCTTTATTCAAGAAGAAGTCAATATTTTGGGATCTTCTTTATTAGAGTTCTTTGGCAGTCAGGCATTGTATCGATGTCATGCACATTGAGAAAAATGTCTGTGATAGCGTCATTGGTACTCTGTTGAATATACCAAGTAAGACTAAAGATGGGATAAAATCCAGAATGGACCTACATGAAATGGGAATAAGGACAAAATTAACATAAGTAGTTAGTAGCGATCAGAGAACATACTTACCTCTCACTTGTTACATATTGTCTAGAAAGGAGAAGAAAGCTTTTTGTGAATGCTTGGTAAATGTTAAGGTGCCACAGGGTTACTCATCCAACATCTGTAGATTGGTATCAATGAAAGATCTAAAGTTGATAGGTCTTAAATCTCATGATTGACACACTCTAATGCAACAAATATTGCCTGTGGTAGTTTGATCTATATTGCCAAAGCATGTAAGGTTTGCAATCACCAGACTTTGTTTCTTTTTCAACAGTCTGTGCAGTAAAGTTATTGACCCTGATACTCTCGATAAATTGCAAAGAGAAGTGGTTGTTACCCTATGTCAGCTTGAGATGTATTTTCCTCCTTCATTCTTTGATATCATGGTACATCTTGTTGTCCACTTGACTAGGGAAGTGAAAATGTTGGGACCAATTTTCTTGCATTGGATGTATCCCTTTGAACGATACATAAGCATTTTTAAAGGTGATGTTCGAAAGCATTATCGGCCTAAAGGGAGTATTATTGAGAGTTATGTGGCGAGAGAGGTTATGGATTTTTGCAATGACTTTTGAGTGGTAATGACGCTCATGTTAATGACAAGAATATTGAGGAGTATTCTGATAAAGAAATTTTGGGATCACGGGTGAAAGTAATCAGCCGTGAGCAGTTGGAAAAAGGTCACTTATATATTTTACACAACATCGATGAAGTGAGTGTTTATATCGAGGAACATACCAATTTCATCAAGAGACAATATCCTTGAGCCAATTCAATATGGCTTGCTAGAGAGCATAACAAGACATTTATTAAGTGGTTTGAAGATAAAGTCTTATATCAACTATCTCAAACACCAAATAATCTTATTAAAACTATCAAATGCCTCACTTTTAAACCAAAATTGAATGTTATGACTTGTGAAGGGTTTGACATAAATGGATTCTCATATTACACAAAGCATCAAGATGATAAGAGTGTCATCCAAAATAGTGGGGTCACCCTTTCCAGAGTCTTCATTGTTTTTTGCAAGTGCAAAGGATAAGAGTCCACGTGAAGCTAAAATGTCATATTACAGTGTCATTGATGACATATGGGAGTTTGACTACATAGATTTCAGAATTCTTCTCTTTAAATGTAATTGGGTTGATAACACCAAAGGAGTTATAGTAGATGAATTGGGTTTCACATTAGTGAACTCTGAAAAGATTGGCAAGAAGGGTGAACCATTCATATTGGAATCATAGGCGAAACAAGTATTTTATATTGATGATCCTGCAAAAAATAAATGGTCAATTGTTCTTCATGGTAAAAGATAGTTCATTGAAGATCCTATAGATGAAGAAGAGTACTATGATAAGTATGATGACTCCAGTCCATTCTCAGTTGGGTTGCCAACACCACCAAATATTGAAGCTAATGATGACTTGTATGTGCGCAGAGATCGCAATGAAGGATTGTTAATTGATAAAAGATCAAAATATTAGAGGCATGCATGTTTATATTTTTTTTATATGTTTTATTTTTTTGAATGAGAACTTTACAATGTTTTATTATCTTCTAGTTATGTCAAATTCTAAATGTTTGATTTTTTTAATGACACTTTCCGATGGCTGAGCATGAGCATGATGACCGTGATGATGATTACCGTGAGGGTGAGGATATCAATGTACCGCCTCATAATGTAAGTTTTAAAAATATATCCTATATTTCTATCTATATGTCCATTTATAGTTATATCTTGTAATTGTGTTCATTTTGTCAAATTTTAGGTTGATGATGTACCCCCTAAAGAACTTGGGGTACTTGATGAGCAGCAAAAAAAATTTGAAAAAGTGAGGGACATCACTATGATGAACAAGTTACTACAATAAAGGGGCAATGGACCCAAACTGGCTGTGGATTTTGATCATGCAGGAAATCCAATTGGAGTGAACTGCAACTCGTTTATTTCATATCTTGGGGTTCTTACTCGTATCCATTGTAGTCCTAATGTAGAATCTTGGCATAAAGTTCCTAAAGGGAAGAAAGACTTAGTATGGAAGGAACTATGCATGAGTTATTATTATTTGCAATTCTATTTTGTAGATTACTAATTTTTAGGATACTAGTTAATAGAAATTCTATTTTATAGAATATATTTGAACTGGATGAAAAGTTGCATCATAAATGTGTGATGCAATGTTGTGGGAGGGTCCCAAGGAACTATAGGACAAATCTCACCCTAGATTACATACGAGATGTTGAGAAGAGGAAGAAGCCAGCCATTAAGCAATGGAACTACCTGGACCCCAATGACTGGGAGGAGTTTGTTACCAAAAAAAACTGATTAATTCAAGGTATTAAGCGCCACTCCCAATTTAATTAATATACATTCTTATGTATTCACCTATTCAAGATTAACCTTTAGTGTTACTAACCAAATCAATGTGCTTACTAACAAGGCTATCAGCGATGCTCAAAGACCAAGGCGTGCACTAAATGTGCATGACCACACGATGGGTCCAAAAGGCTATGCAGGCATTCACCAAAGACTACAAGCTAAGTCTACTACTCAGTCTGCTTCTACTCAAGAGACTGTAGAGTCCTCTACTATTGGTTTCGCACCTATGCCTCACCATGCTATGTGGATAGCTGGGAGGCAAAACAAGAAAGGAGATATAACCAAGCCCGCAACTGCGGCGGCGGCTACAAAAATGGTAAAATTCAACTCTTAGAGCAATCGATATTGATTATTGTTATGTTTACTTACAAATTTCTATTGATGGTGATTAGCGGTAGCTTCACAAGAAGAGGAAGGAAGGCCAGTTCATCCTTGGGGGCACAAGGGATGAATTTACAGTTGCTCTTGGTAACCCAGAGCATCCTGGACGTGTTAGGGGTGCAGGTGCTGGTATGGGCATAAAAGCGTTCTTTGGGCCATCACAGCGCAAACCTGTCCCAAAAGTGATATTATCAAATGTTGAGGTAACCTATTGTGAAAGGGAATTCAATAATTAAAAGCTAGTTTTTCTTTTGTCAATGTATAGGTAGATGAGTTAATTAATAAGAGAATCCAAGAAGCAATGGTGAAGTGGAAGGCATCTCTGGTTGCCACTCAGACAGTACTTGTGGTGTGCCGCTCTTCTCCTACTGCAGAAGTTGGGAATAATCTTGTAGACCCACCTAGCACGTCTGCTATAAGTATTTTTATGACATAGTAGCTACTCTTTTCAAGAAGATATGTTTATGTATATATGTATATAACATTCTTTATGTAAATTTATAGGGGTTGAAGCCATGCCATCTAAAAAGTCAAGAATATATCCTTGCAGAGGTCGAAGCTTACCCACCCCTTCCAGAGGACATGTTTCATGGGACTCCAGTACCAGATGGTGCGATTCATGTGAGCCTGATACATGTACTCCCCAATTGGAGGGATCTTCCATTTCCATATGCTCACCAAAATTCTGAAACACTTGGTGAGGCAGAAGGTGGAGTGATATTGTGGCCCAAAGCGGATGTCGTCTATACTAATATTGTATGGTAATTTACATTATGTTAATTTATTAGTGTGTATATATGAGTCAATTGATCTAAAATTATATATACATGTCAAAAGGAAGACACCCGCTACATCTTGGTCTCCACCTCCACCTCCTAAAGTACCAAGTTGGCTTCCAAGGGACCTACACGCCTCGTTAGGTCCTAATTATAGGGGTATGGCAGTATGGATAGGCGAACATTATCCAAATTTCCCTATAAATGTTTCTATTCTGGAGGATGTTGCAGGTCAATCATACGATAACAATCTATTTATACAAGATATTTTGGAGTTGTTTCGTTATGATTGGCTGAATACATCTATGATTGAGCTATGGATATGGTGAGATCTTGTTTATACATCCATATACCTTGTTTTATATACAGTGATCTGGTTTCTTATATATTAATGCATACGTAATACATGTTTTACAGCCACTTACACATGATATGTACATATTTTTGTTTCCATCTTTGATTAGTCTTGTAGATAAAGACCCTTCATCAGTTACTTCATACTGCTATGATAATTTTAAATATTTTGATAAAAAAAGAAGACGGTGATAATAGTTCCATTTAATGTTGAGTAAGTTTACTTTGCTTATAATTTTGACTTAAGAAAATTACATTTTTATTGTGGATTTTGAGTTATTAATTTTGAACTTTCTTACCTCTAGTGGTAGGCATTGGGAGTTACTAGTTATTTTCCCCAAGACTTTCATTGTCTATTATCTAGATCATGTGGGGGAAGGAATTGAATACATTATATGGACACACAATGAAAAGACCATTATTCCCGTGAGAAATATTTTATATTTTTATACTGTTAACATATGTTATTACATTACTATTTAATTATGCAATTTAATGTGTTACATTAACATGTAGGGCTTTATATGAGTTCAAAAAAGCTGGAGGAAAGGTCCCCAAGAAAAAGAAACGACCACTAATTTGGGAGAATGTGAAAGTAATTTCCTGACTCCAATGTATATATTATTTATGTGAATTGTGCTTGTTTATATTTTTGAATATTTTGTATGTTTCAATTTATAGTGTGCTACACAAGACAATGGTTGGGCATGCACATACTATGTGATGTGATTTATGGAACTAATTATCAAACATGCCGCAATGGAAATCGATACCATACATCAGGTATTATATATAGTCTCATTAGATAATATGAAATATATCAATCTTATTATATATTATTAATTATATATATTTCATTTTCTTTGTATGTGTTTAAAATTGAATTCACTACAGGTCAAAATTTATTAGATGTACATACTCCCTATATGATGGAAGACTTAAATGTTGTAAGAGAACAATGAGCAAAAGCCCTACAAGTAGTGGGAATTTTTAAATATGATTGGGATACTGATGGCGATAATGACGATGATGAATAAAGAATGATATTTCTAAACTTTGTTCTCATAATTATTTTTGTGTGAATGTGAATAAATTTTTCTAAATTGTCATATGTGTGAATGTGAAGATGATCAATACATGAATGTTTCTACATGTGTCTGAATGTGAAAAGAGATGAAATGAATGGAACTGCAGGTTGCTAAATGTGTGTGAAAATGGAGGAAATTTGAAATGGAACTACTAGTTTCTACATGTGTGTAATGAAAAATAATATGAATTAAATATGCTTATACATGTGTGTGATCATAAACTATTGTCCATCTTGTTAATTTTACAATTTGTGGCCTATAGTTGGATGATATCAATGGATGTTGTAAACCTACAGTTCAGAACTGAACTAGAGGTTATGCATCCTGCTGACCAGCCATACAACTGGCCTGCAAACTGATAAGAAAAAAAAATCAGAACATAGGCGTCGGTTATTAGTATAAAACCGACAACAAAGACATACAACGTCGATTATTAGCAAAAAATTGACGTCTATGTGGCTAGGTAGTGTTGGTTATATATAAAAACTGATGATGATAGTACCCTTGCTAGCGCGTTTTATTGGTGGTGGGAAAGGTTATGATGTCGGTTTTTGTGAAACACCGACGTCTTTTACATGGATATAGTGTCAGTTTTATTAAATAATTGACGCCTATAGTTCCCTTACTGGCGCGTTTTTGGTGGCGGGAAGGGTTATGGCGTCAATGTTAAAACCGACGTTGAAGCTTTCGACTTTTAGTGGCACCCACTTGGGTATCGCTTTGAAACCGACGCCAAAGGCTTTAAATAACTGACACTAAAGGTCAGTTCTGTACTAGTGATTTTAGAGCATTTAGCTCGAATTCAAGCATAGTAGGCCAAAATCTCGACATGCCTATCTTAAATTTAAGACTAGTATGCTAGGATCATATCTAGGTGAGTGGAAAAATCATCCTTTACTCAAACTTTATATAAATAAAGTCAAAAATCAAAAAGAGCATGCACTACCTTGCATGTTGATCATTGATTTTACTTTGTTGAGTCCAAACATGAGATTTTAGTTGAGTGGTTGATAGTTTAGCATATTTTTTATCCACAATGAATTAGCTATGAAATCTAGTGAACTATAATGATAGAAATAGATGCATTGGGGCCGTAAGTTTTCTATAATTTCCAAAGTAATGAATCATATTATGAAAATACATGATCTATTCAATGCTTGTAGCTAGTTAGATACCTAAGAAGTCCAAAGAGTAGTTCATTCTAAAATCATTTAGTATGGTCATTTTAATAGTTCAATATGTTTACTTCATTGATGTTTCATTGATTTAAATTAAATTCAGTTATAATAGAAGCTTGAAGAATATAGTTAAGATAAGAACAATACAGTAGTAAATATATTAGTGAAATTAATGAAACAACTAGAATTTGGATACATAAACACCATAAATCCATTGCATAAGTCTATACCATGAAGGAGGAGTCGTGTTTTCCAATTGATAGAGTCCAGGACGAGGTGGCCAAACCATACTATAGAAGTATGTGGGACTAAAACCATTGTGTACGGTCTCCTTAAAATAGTGAGGTACCCAACTCAATTGAAGATTCTAGCAGTAACCAATATAGTTCATTTAGTTTAGATATTTCTCAGTGAGCCAGTCCTTGTTGAACCATTGTTGTAGGTAGTTAAGCCATGTGTTTTGACTATCCTCCTGAGTACTTAGGTTTAGAGGAGATGTTTAGTTATCCAGTTAGTTGTTTATCCACTGAGACCAGATGTGGTAAGCCTCATTGTAGGTCTAGGAGCTAGTTTAGTTATTTTTAGTGTCCCCAGTCAACTACAATTATTATTTGTGAGATCGTATCTTGTTATGATACCTCCATTTTTATGGTGCATTTCATGTAGATATAGGACATAATAAAAAGAATAAAAGATTACTGAATGGATTAAGTTGATTTACTCATTGCATTTATTACCAAAAATCTTGCGATGTTGGATGGTTTATAGACCTCAACTACCATGTTGATGTTTTTATGTATTCAATTCAATGCCAATATAAATTTGGATTATCATGGTTTCTTGATGACTTTCCATGCATTGAGCCCGTTGATCACACACTCTACTGAAACATTTTTCCGATCCAGATCTAGCTCAACAGAAGGATTGAGAAGTATGTTTCCATTAGAAATAGATCAACTGAGGTATTAGGAGGAATATCTAGATTATATGGATCCTTCCCATGGTCTTGGGAATATGAGAGTGAAGATTGAAAGAAGTTTTGTAACAAGTTATGCTTGATTTATAATAAATCTAGAACTCTTTTCTTTTAGTTGATTGTGTTGTTAAAGTCAAACTCAGTTGTGAACTTATGATGTTTATGATTAATTCAATTTCTACATGTTAAGTTTGTATGATGTTTCACTAGTTCCATTCATTTAAAAAATGAAAAATTATGGCTAATTTTCTAGTTAATTATTTAAAGTAGATAGTTAGTCTAGTCTAAAGTTTATGGTCTTAAACCTAGGTTGTTGGGTTTGGATGGTATCAATTTATCATATGAAATCATAGGCTTGGGATATGTATGGTAATATAACAATACAATTAGGATGTTTTTCTCTTTAAACTCAATTTTTAAGATGTATATTTATGTTGTTGGATATGAAAATGGTAGGAAGAGGACGTGGTCACGGTGAAGAACAAGCTAAGAGATTTTATGACTCTAACCCTCAGATAATGCCTCAAAGATAGAGATGATGTAGCTAGGATTTATCATATCTTTTTGGAGATAAGAGAGAAATATAAGATGGAAATGAGGTCCTTATATTCTAGCAGAGACCTATTGAGATCATAAGAGATAGCAAAGAATCTAAATGAGAATGACTATTTAGGGACAACATACTAGCTATGCATTTGTGTGTCTCCAACAATAGGAAAATATTTTCTACCTAGAAGCTATTACAGGACAAGTATATTAATCATGTTATCTATCTACTTTAAGGAAATGTTTAATTGTCGTGGTGTGGAGTATAAGATAAGAGGAGAGATGCATTTTTGACATGGAAGGAATTTGTTAATGAGTTCCACCTAAAGTATTTCCCTCTTACCATCCTAAGTGAAAAGATCTTACATATGGATAGACTAGATAGAGCAACATGATATTTAGAAAGTATGAGGCATATTATACAAGGTTGGTTAACTTCTGTAAACATCTTGCACCAGATGACATAGACAAATATAGTAGGTTTCAAGTAGGTCTAAATCCAGAACTTAGACACACCATATCATGGGTCAACTGAAGGGATCGAGAGAACTTTACACAATGTTTTGAGGTAACAAGACACAGGAAGAGTCTATTAATGCTTCTAAACATTCTAAAGGTAAAAAAATCAATATATTTTGGCAGAGGATAGATTAGTGGTGGATACAAAGGAGGTGTTGGTTAATTTTCAAAAATAGGATGACACCTTGGTTGCTTTGGAAGGAAAGGATATGGTTTTAGTGATGTTGTAACATTTCATGGTATAGGAACATCTAGTCCTAGTAGATGGAATACACCAATTGTTAGCTTCAAAAAGGCGTTCAGGTTCATCATAATCAGTGACATGTATTTAGAGACTAGATGACATTGTGTGTGAAAATTGTGGTAGGTAATAATTTGGTCAGTGTTGGGGAACTAGATTTCAAGGATTCCACTACTGTAGATGAATGGGACATTTCATCAGAGATTGTCATTAGCTTCATAGCACACCAACATAGAGTTCATAGACACAATTTCAAACTCCACAGAGGTAGGAACTATCTAGAGGAAAAAGTTCTTTAGTAGCTTCATGATATAGAGGGGGAGTACCTAGTACAAGTAGTGGATAGTGAGGACACCATGACAAGGGAGAGATACATGATGTTTCTTATCTATGATTCAATTGGAAGGAGTGGTCTCGCGTAGATGTGTTACACGTGAAATGCTTATCTTTAATAGCATTTTAGTTATGGACATGATTATATCCTAGTCTGTAACATTCTTGTATACAAATATCATCACTTAGTGCATTAAATCTTTTAACTTATGAGTCAAGGTTGTAGTAGGTCGATATATAAGGAACAAACTCCCCAAAATAAGGACTCGTGTTCAAATCCCCAGTTGCGCACCTCAGCTTTCCTTGGTCATGTCACGCTGTCCATCCTCAACATGAATTTATATGCTCCCCATAATATGTGGGTAGTTGAGGGAATTGGGAATTTAAGTCGTCAAGGAGGTCTCACTTGATCGCGTAGCCCGTCCTTGGGAATGGTTCCCACGTATCGAAAACAAAATGATTTATCTTATTATTTTTTAAGAGTATCATTAGGTGAGCCAAAAGTTTTGATAGAAGTGTGTCTTGGATGTCTCTTGAGTTTTAGTGAGTATACCATATTAGTTAATCTCATACCCTTTTACAATAACTCTTTTGAAATTATTTGGGTATGGATTGCCTTGAGACATACCATGCCCAATTGGTTGTTGAAATAAAGAGGCTATCTTTAATGAAGGTGGATATTCATATGTCTTTACTAGAGACTGAAAAGTTCTACCCACGTGTATAGTATTAGTTATTCTAGTTGATAAGATGATGCAAAAAGGTATGATGCCTTTTTAGCACATGTGGTGGATTCAAAGGTAGGATTTTCTACCAACTCTTACTAAATTTGCAAGTTTTCTAGGGTTATATGGATATTAGGTGATGCTTATAAGGACCTCCAACTTATTAGAGGCACCTATTACATATTTAAAAAGGAAGGATATGTATTTTTTTGGTTTACAACATGTGAAAAAAGTTTACAAATGTTAAATAAGAAGTTAACTACAATACCAATTTTAATTTTACTAGAGGTAGATAAAGGATATGTGGTGTTTCGTGATGCATCTAGGATAGGTTTAGGAAGTCTTATTATGTGGGAAGAAAGATGGTAGCCTATGCTTCTAGTATCTCCATAAGACTGAAGAGAATTATCCAATATGTGATCTTGAGCTAGTGACAGTAGTGCATGCCTGAAAGGCATGACATCAATATCTCTATGACGAATCATGTCAGGTCTTTACCGATTGTAAGATTTTAAAGTACATCTTCATACAAAATGTTATCAATCTAAGAGATTGTGGATGGATAGAGCATATGAAGGATTATAATGTTACCATGGACTACCTCCCTTTGAAGGCCAATGTTATATTACATGTTCTGAGTAGGAAGTCTACATTAATTATAAAAATTTTGTTAATGGATTCAATAAAAAGTGATTTATTGGTCAAAAAGAGAGAAATGAATTTCGGTTTGAGTGTATCATACCATGGTGTCTTTATTGCACATATGTAGGTTAGACCTACATTCTACGGAAAAATTCAAGAGCTTTAACAAATTGATAGTGAATTGAAGCATATCATGCATGATATGAAAGAAGAAATGAGGATAGTGTTTAGCTATTCAATTTATGGATAGTTGTATCAATGGGATAGATTGTATCTTCCAAGTGACATTGAGTTAAAGAAGTAGTTTCTTGAGTAAGTTGGCTCTTCTATGTATGCAATGAATACAAGTAGTTACAAGGTGTATAGAAACCTCAAGGAACTATATTGGTGGCTAGGTATAACGATACATCTGTCTAAGTAGTAGACAAGTGTGGTGTGTGCCAAAAACTCAGGGATGAACACTAGAACCCAACGAACATGTAGCCTACAATCACTTCCCATCCTATTTGCAATTAAGAACCTATTACCATAGACTTTGAGGTAGGGTTACCTAGAATATCATATGGTTTTCACATTGTATGGGTGATTATGGATGAACTAACTAAATTCGACTAGTTTCTCCATAACAAGTCAACTTTTATAGCACCCAACTAGCAAACGTCTACATAGATGAGGTAGTTATATTACATGGAATACCAACTACTATTATATCTAACAAATTTTTCACATTCATGTCGATATTCTAGAATTAGCTTCATCATGCCATGAGAATAGGTTTAAAGTTTAACACCACACTTCAGCCTCAAATACATGGACTCGGAATGGACAATTCAACCCTAGATCAATATTGAGAGCATGTGTTTTGTAGTTCAGTAGTAGTTAGGACTAATACCTTAGTATTATAGAGTTGTCCTACAATAATAGTAACCATTATAGTCTAGTCATGTCCCCTTATGAAGCTATATATGGGAGGAAGTGTAGATTTACCACTTTTTGGTATGAATTTTGTGGGAGATAGATTCTAGATCCAGAGTTGGTGGAAGATATAATTGAAAAGATATATGTGACTCAAACTATAGTTAAAGGTTGCAAGGATAGACTGAAAATCTATGTAGATAAATGATAGACCACCTTAGTTTGAGATCAGGGATGAGGCTTAGTTAAAAGTGTCACCCTGGAAAGGTGTGTTGAGGTTTGGAAAGAAAGGCAAAATATCTCCCAGATATATGGGTCCCAATCTAATTATTCAAAGAATTAGACATGTAGCATACAAGCTTGAGTTTCCTCTTAATCTAGTTAATTTACATGATGTGTTTCATGGGTCCATGTTGAAGAAGTTTCATTTTGGGATGAAGAAGAACATAGATGCAGTTCTAGTACAACTAAGAATAATATCTCATGTGAAGGTCCTATACAAATTATACATCATATAATTCAAAATCATAGAAACCGGGAGATACCTATAGTGAAGATCCTTTGGAGGAATCATATATTCTTTCCTCTTATAGTATTAATTCGAGTGGAAGACTATTACAACCCATATCTTGGATTATTGGTATTCTAGGGCTAACTATAACCCTATTGTGAACTACACCTTACTAAATATCGTGCATTATTATCTGGTTGGTTTATGTTACATTTTTTAATGAAATTTTTCTTTTCTATGTCAAAAACATGTGTTGTGCATATATTAAGATTTGAATTTAGATAATATGGAGCACTACCTACACATGTCTGTGGGAGGAGAATCAAAGATAATCAAGAAAATAACCAATAAAAAAATAATAAATTCTTTTATCAGTAAGCAAGGTACTCATTCTCATTAAAAGAAAACTTCAAGAATTTACATGAGGTACGATCTAGATGACCATATGACCTATCTATAAAAATATAAATCATTGGTGTCATGATTTATTTGTCTCCATATATTGCTGATAGAGATGTTCCTATCTTCAAAAATAATCTTATTTCATGTGTTCCACATATGGAACATAATGGGAATTGCAAGGAGTGACTCCTTCTTGCTCTTCTAGAATGAGATATCATGAACTCTTTGTGGTATAATCTGTAGGGTAGGTCTAGCTAGTCACCATATTTGTTTTTGAAGGAGCAATGCAGTGGCAAATTTTACGTGTTCTTTTCCCTAATCATCTGATTTTTTAATCAAAATATTTATAATTTGTAGAATTTAGTTATGAATTCAACTGAAATAGAATAGATTAAATTAGAGTTTAAATAAGACTATATGTCATTTCTAGTATAAAGTATAGAATGCCATCACTTGGCACCTTTATCGGTCCACGAAGACCAATTACCAGATCAATGGATACATAGATTGATGGCCACACAAACCAATGACTAGACCAATGGCCAATAAGACTAATGGTCATACAAATTGATGGCTATGCAAACTTGTCGAAACAAGCTACACTACCACCTAGTATAGCCAATCACATACCATAAATTTTGATGTACATACCAAACTTTGACAATCTTTGTTTTTTTGGATTCATATTTTAATTTTCCCCACAATCAGAGCCCTAAACCGTAGAAAAGGATAGCTCGAAGATGATATCTAGGGTGACTTTGAGGAAGATCATGAAGAATAGGGAAAAGATAAGACCTTGCCATAAATTAATCATCATAAATTAGTTTTAGGCATATGTTTCCTTCTCTCTTTCTCTTTCCCATGCTTAGAGTCTACTATATGACTGATTGAAGGTTTTCTTTTTCAACTCCTCTTCATCTTCTTCCTCAATGACTCTATTCAGAGAAATATACCTAGTAGAAAAGATGTTTGAAGGTGGATTTTAAGCATTTAACTCAAATCCAACTAGAGTAGGCCAAAAATCTGATCATATACAAGCTTATATTCAATACCAAAAATATAGGATCAGATCCATGTGAGTGGAAAAACACCCTATAGCCCTAATTTTATAGAAATCAAGCCAAAAACCATAAGTAGCATGTACTTCCTTGTATGTTGATGATTGATTTTGACTTATTGAGTCAAAACATGAATATGCTTCCTTGTATGTTGATGATTGATTTTGATTTATTGGTTCCAAACATGATATTTTAGTTGATTGGTAGATTGCTTAGCATATATGTGATGTCTTACTTATGGATTTAGCTCCATAGAAAATTATCTATGAAATTTTGTTAAACAATATTGATAGAATTTTAGGCATCTTAGCCTAGAGTTTTCTCTTATTCGACAATAATGAATCATATAATGAATTATAAGATATTGTCAATAGTTGTTTCCAGTTAAATACTTATGAAGTACAATGAGTAGTTCATTCTATAATTATTTAATATGATTATTTTCTCAATTCAAGAAGTTTATTGTATTGATGCTAGTGATTCATATTAACTTTAGTGTTTAGAAAATGAATATATAAGTTTTAAGAACAAATTTAAATTAAGAGAAATATATTAGTAAATATATTAGCGAAACTAATGAATCAAGTAGACATTGGATGTCTTGAACACCATATAATCCATCATGGAGGTTTGCATCATGATGTAGGAAACATTCTTACCGAATGACAAAATCTAAGATGAGGTAGCTAGAGCATACCATAGAGGTAAGGTGGCCAAGCCTAGTGAGGACGGTCTGCTTAGAATAGTGAGGTACCAAACATCAATCAGAGATTCTGGTGGTATATAGGTGAGTTGAGTTACATCAAGTTCTACTCAGTGAGTCGGTCCTTGGGGAACCATTAATGTAGTAGTTCATCCACATTCCTTGTCTCTCATCTTGAGTACTCAGATTTAGAGGAGAAATCTAGTTATTTAGCCAGTTGTTTCGCAACAGGGGCTAGAAATTGTGAGCCTTATTGTAGGATAGAGAGCTTGTTTACTAGACTTCGTGTCTGGTTCTACTCTAAGTCTTATATGGTGAGATAGTAGCTTGTTGTGATACTTCCAAATGTTTTGATACACTTCATGTGGTTCTAGGGGATAATAAATGGAACAAAATATAAATCAAGAGATTTAATTTTCTTATTTATTGCATTTATTATTGAAATAAAGTTAGAACACTTTTCTCTTAGTTGATTATGTTGTTGAAATCAAACTCAATTCGTATTGTGTTGTTTATGCTTAACTAAGTTGCTACCTATAAGTTTATAGGATGTTTGATTGAATTTAAATAAAGACAAATTTAAGGTTGGTTTTCTAGCTAGTGATTTCAAGTGGATGGTTTGCATATATCATCTTGATGGGCTTAAGCCCTAGTTATTGTTATTCAATCATGTCACATTTATCCCTAGTTCTTATTGTCTCTATAGACTCATCTAATCTATGCTCAGACAGCACATTGTCTGGACCTACTTTTTATTAGTATAAATGCCAAATATTACATAAACCATAAACATAAACCCCAATTAAGAAGACAAAAATACCATAAAAATAGTATATAAGAAATGCATGTAAAATAATATTTTTAAAATATCATAAACCAATGCCACATCAAAGGACCAACATGCACAATTAGTGTAATTCTCATTCAACTCAATTAAGATTAAAACTAGAAGTTATTACTTGTATGTAATTCAATTTACATCAAAATACATGTACATAGAATAAATAAATTTGATATACAATCTATCCCAAGAAAGAGAGAGACTACATGGAAATTATACAATAAATTATTCTAGTTTACATCTTATTTTTCATGACCTCTCTTCTTGATGTCATTTTACCTAAAAACATGTGAGAAAAACTCACGAAACTCATATAAAGCCCTAGTGAGTGAAAAATTCCCATTAATCCAAGTAACATGCATGAACTTCAAGTTAATTATTTTGGAACTTCAAAGATATTTGTAGATGGTGATAAGACTATGAACAATCATAGTATTTAACAAGTGCACTTAATGATAATATTATAACTAATTATAGAGAAATCCATTTAGTCAAGTTCTAACTTATTAACCATCATAGGGAGGATATTTGTTAACATATCAACATATACTATTTATTCCAAAACTGCATTCTAGTTATAGGGGTAACAAAGTCAAAATTTAAACATTTATAATCTAGCAATAATATCACCTATGTGTGCACCAAACCATCTAGCCCAAGAACATATCATATTGTTTTTTTGGTCGGTCGAAAAAGCGTGTTACTATTAATACCAAAAACTTTGGGCACTGGGTACCCCATTACATAGACAAGAACTAAGAAGTTCAGCAAGGGTCATAATCCCCACGCAGGGGGACACCCCAGAAACTAAACCAAAAAGAGACTAAGAAGACTAATCAACTAAGCAAGCTAGGACCAGACAAACCTACTAGAAGAATTCTATTACAAGCCACTATTACATGCATTCAGTGTACCCACAAATAGTAACAACAAATTGTCATAGAACAAAAACTAGTAATCCTGCCAGTAATTAGCCATGAAGTCTCTGGTCTTCTTAAGCCCAACCCTCATGATGCATTAGACTGCATATCATCCAACACCTTGGAGGTGTTCTAATCCAGCTGAGGCAGAGGAGACAAGAAGCAAAATAGGGTCCATCCTTAAGCTAACTACCGATTTATGTCCTTGAGCTGAACAACCACCGTTCCCCCACTGGCGTTTAAAACATTCCCTGAATGTGTGGGATCCAAGTGGAAATCCAACCCCTCTTCATGGGTCAGCAAAACAACTGAAAACCAGAATCCTAAAAGCTCGACATCACGCAACTGCAACAAGGATTAGGAGGAGAAGAAGAGCACCATGCCTCCCTCTGACCCCAATCCCACCTATTGCCCCTGTATACACAGGGACCCCTTTTCAAACACCTTGAGGGCGATAGATTACTTGGTTGCGAAGAGCCACCTGATTCGACGAGAACCACCAGCCACGGGGTTGCAGCCCGCGGGGTTCTAGCAGCATCACCGCCAGGATAACAGCTGCGAACCCACCAAGGAACGCTAGCCGCCGCAACAACGAACACCTAGAAGGTGTTCCATATCATAGCCACAGGGAGCACCCAACCTCCTCGAATACCTAGAGAACATATGAATTGTGGTTCCAGAGAGCACACACAAAGTGGGAGGGGAACTACCCTCCATCGCCAAACCACCCACGCACAGCAATCGGCAGAGCAGGATCTGTTTTGAGGACAGGCTCGCGTGAAGCAGAAACCTGGAGCAGAACCCCACCGGGTGGAAGCTATGGAGGCAGAAACGACCCCAGAGCCGATGTAGGGCGAGCCCAGTGAACACCCCGATAAACCAACTCAGGATCCGCCGCTCGAGGTCCTCTATCCATGTGCCGCGACACATAGCGATAAGCACCACCGGAGCATAGTCACCTGGAGGGCTATCAGGCGAGCTAGGGCGAGCCCTAGATGCCCCACCCGCCGCTGTAGCCGCCGAGGAAGAATCAAGTTGTTGTCGGATGGGCTTCGACAACCTGGTAGGACCAGGTCGTACTCAAGAGGTGAGGGGGAAGTGCACAAGAGAAAGGGGGTCAGCACGGAGCAATCAGTGAGTGGGAGCACTCTTTCCATCTGCCACTCTTGGACAAGCTGGAAGTCGACAGAATCGACTGCGTGAACCACGAACCTCACCACGCTCCACGCGATGCTCTGCCAATCCCAACCCAAACCGTCGAGAAGAACCCCCAACGAACCAGACATCTTGCGTCTCTCTACATGCAAACAAGCCATCTCTCACAAGAATGCAATCGAGGACGATGGACGGCCAGGGGGAGGAAAGTGCCAAGGGCACTCCCTCCCCCCAGCGGCGGCCTCCAAGAGGAAGCTAGAGAGAAGGCAGACATGTAACATATCATATTGTTCAAAAGATAAAGCCCACATAATACATATCTACCAAATAGGGATGTTCAAATGACAACTACAGCCAGATCATAACAAAAGTAGATATCAAATCCTCTTTAGACTAGATGTCAAATGTTATGATCAAATTCCATACTAGGAAGATATGAATAATAAAAAGATTAACTTTACAAAAAGGAATAATGGATTTCCTCAAATAAGAAACACATTCAAGAAAAATAGATTACCAACTAGAAGAAAAAAGAACATTAAAAAATCATATCATACTCTACATAACTTGTCATCTTTTATTCTTTTCCCTAAAACTACTTGCTTTGTATCCCACCAAGTAAAAAATCACCGTGCTTGATTCCCATGGAAATGATGCACCCTTGATATCTTAAGGTTTAGCTGACCACCTTAAGATATCTATAAAAGACTCCGGTCTACTATGAAAGGTTGTCTAAGGAGGCTATGGTAGGGCATTCATCCTCTCTACCATCATGCCCTCATCTCAGGTACACAATATAGGAATGATGAGAACACAATATCACATATTAAAAAAATCTCAAATTTTTTAATTTACATTATATCAGAATCTATTCCTTTCCGACATAGACATTCACATGAGAGGATTTAGGGATAGAATCATTCCATATCACTCATTCCTGAATCTTCATGGTCTAACAATCAAGGTCTCAATCTACGCTCTAGAAATTCCATTCATAATCATTTGTTTTTTACAAGGAGAAATATAATTTCCCTAGACCATGGGGAGACTTTGATGTTCAAGGAGCCCAACTAGATGCAATTATTATATATATTTTTACTTATAAATTTAACTCCTTCACATATGGTCATATTAAAGAGAATTCAATTCATCATTTATCATTTTTTTGTCCCGTATTCACCCATGATCCATCATAAACGTTCATAATTTTCCTTACTCATATTAAAGGGAACTTAAATCATTATTTATCATGTGTTTGCATTCTCACATAACTAGAATGACCTAAATCATATTAGGGTTAACAAGAAACACAATCATTAATTGTTATAAAAACAACACAAACCTATAGTTTATAGAACATAAGTTTCTTTACCATTCACACATCATTTAATATGATTCATCAACAATGGGCTATCTACCTCATATATAATCTCATTCTCAAGTTTTTACTCTAATATGGATTTATCGAATACAAACCATTATATGTTATTTCATTCTATCTCATTTCCCATCATTTCATTTAATCTCACTCTTTTAAGTTTACATATTCAATGATATTTGGACCCACAACAAGATCAATGTGTAATCATCTTTTATTATTCATTGTTTCCAAATGATATGTACCATAAAACATAGGGGTCATCCTATATAGAAACCCTCTGCTAAATAGTAATATCAATGCATAGTAGTCATATCAAATAGTCATACCAAATTCTTATCAAATCCAATACAACCATGATTTCCTTTCTTTTGATTAAGATGAGTTATATCAAATAATTTACTCAGATTTATTCATATTTTTCTTTATTGTTACTTCACTCATCGTATTATGGTTAGTATTAGGTAATGAGAATTAGAGAAATAACTACTTGGTTCTCCTTTCATTTTAGATTCTTTACTCTTAACTTCTTTCATTCCATATTCATCTACAATTAGGAATCTATTATTCTTTATGGACTTAATGTGCACCTTCTCATTGAGATCATCCATAGTTTGAATTTCATGTATTTACTTCAATCTATGTCAAATCAAATATATTTAAAATAATTAGTTTAAAGATTGCATCATACTCATTTTATTAATATTTAATCTATTACTTCTCATCACAATTCAATTGACCCTTTTTCATTTCCTTTCTTGCATTTAGATGCATGTACCATGTCAGTTCACATTTTGGTAATTAAAAGCAATATTCCCATTCCTTATAAGACTAGTCACTTTAGGAAATAGAACATATCAAGGTTACTTTCTCCTACTTTTTAACATTTTTCATCTTCTCAACTCATTAGCAGTGAGTTATAGAAAACACTTGTATGTAAGATAGGTTTACACATTATCCCATTAATTATACCATAATATCTATATTATGATTCTATAATATTAATAATACATATTTCCTTTAATCAGAGTAGTAATACGTTGATGTGAGTGTGTCTTCACATTTCAAAGATTATATACAAGTGAGCACTTTATCACTCATTCTCATCCAAATAGTAAACTTATAGGATGTTCAAGAAATCAACTTAATTCAATACATCTTTACATACCCTCCTGAACACTTTATTGATCACTAACCTCTTTAGTTTGTATTAAGGTGTATTAAGGATATTCTCAAAGTACATAAACCCTAATTTTGTTTCAAATCGACACATCCATTTATAACAAGCGTGCATCACGTCACTGGATTACTTGAGTCGATATCTCAACATTAATCCTAAACATGGATATCTTGAATTAAAACATGTAGACTAGATCTCACGCATAACTAAAACTACAATTCACTAGGAATTTAATAAATAAAACCATAGAATCTTATTTTATCCCATTATTATTCAATTCAACCTATATTATGGGTATGCACACCCAATTCCCAAGAAATTCATTGATTCATTATAGATCAATATATTTAAGAATAGGTAAAGTAGGTTTTGGGTTTATCTAGAAAATGGACATTATGTCTAAAGAGGAAATTTTATCCATGTGGGATCGTTAGGATTGTTACATTGGCCATGGCCGATGTGGATTCACGGGACGTCATTGGTGTATGGGGGACAACATTGACACTATGTTACTCAAAAAATTAGATGATTCCTCAAATATAGATGATACTCAAGAAACTGATGACCTTGTGGTCCAATACAGAAGTTGGTGATGAGGTCCCTGATGTAGAGGCTTCTTCCACTGCTCCGCCTTTTGTTAGTTCACAAAATTAATGCTCATGAACTGATCACTTGCAAGATTTGGGCATCTTACTCAACTATTGTGGCATGTGAGGGAATGCTTCCAATTCAGAACTGGATTTGTCTTGTTCCAAAATGTCATTGATGTAAGATTACCTACTGACACTCTTCTTCATCATTAGAACTACCAATATGACTTGTTTGGTAAACAAATGTCCATGTAACTACCTACTCTAGGAGTTTCTGAGATGTAACTTCTCTGAACAATCATGTCTCTTCTTTTCCATATTGATGAAGTTCCTTCCATGATGACACCTGATGACATCTACATCTTCAATGGCATGGGCATGGATGAAATTAAGTTAACTCCAATGGACAAATTTATCCTTCATTGACCATGGACATATGGAGTTGTGATTAAATTGGTTGAATGATCCATGGGGTATTTCACTATGTGTGGTCAGATGAAATTGTTATGGAAACCCAATGAGTCACTGGAGGGTTTATGAAATTAGTATGAACATGTTTTTCATGAAATTCACAAACAATCACGGCTATGACAAAGCCCTTACTGGTGGTCCATGTTCCATCTATGGATGTTGCCAAATGGTATTTGGACACCCAAATTTGTGCCCTCTATGGCTATACCCCACAATATTATTATATAGGCATGTATTATGGATATTCCTCTATAATTATACTGAATCAAATTGGATATATATTGGGGAAGTTTTTCGGTGTGGATGACCACACTTTGAACTGCACTCAATCCATTTTTGCAAGATTAGAATTTGTTTATGACAGAAGTAAACATGTCCATGTGTTGGATATTATAGATGACAAGGCCTATTGTTTTTAATATGAATCCCTTCCTATATTATTCCATCAATGTGGAGATCTAGATCATCATCGAGGTGAATTTTGAACACAGAAGTATCTGCTAACAAGTACATCATCTAAGCCAATTGAATATGATATTGAAATGTAGTGGATACATGAGAAGAATGCTAGGATGTATTGAATGGCAAGAGCATACATAAATAACAATACAAATGTTGTGTTATAAAACCTAATATACTACTACCAGTTACTGAAACTTTGACATATTCTCTTTTTAGCCCTTTCCCAATATTTTCCTATCATTTCTATCCTTTTTGGCCTTGATTCTTAAATTGTGGAATTTATAGTAGTTTGGTGAACATTTGATCAATAATTATACCAATGGAAGGGTTTATGCACAAATACCTCGGTGAAATAAATACCATAATTACCGCTTAAGTGGAATAATGGTAAATAAATCACACCTTAAGTGGAACAATGGTAAATAAATCTATGTTAGAAGTGTAAGGCCCCAAACCTTACTTAATGTATTGAACAAGATTAAATACCATAATAAGTACTCTAAATCTTAATCTAACCTTGTGAGGTGTTTTGAAATCATGATATAAGATTAAGTTTCAAGTTTGGTCCAATTTGGATGCGGTTTGTGCAAGTTATGCAATTATATGCACATTTTGGACTTTTATGCAATTTATTCAATTTGGAGGTTTTCTTTGTAAATTGTCACATGCATTATAATATTTAGACATTACCTTACCATTATCTAGTTTTTGAACCATGAGGCACCTATTTGAACCTTGGTTTCAAGGTGTTACTTTCTTAGGGCATTTTAGAGATTACCCTCTTTATAAATAAGCTTATCTTTAAACATTATCAACCAATGAGGTTATTTCTTTGATTGTAGGTCGGTTGGGATGACCTATAAGTGTCCATAAATATACATTTGATATTCAATAAGCCTCTATCATCTTTCCTCTTGCATGACCATGAAATCCCTAGGCTAAGGACACATGGAAAGCTCGATGCACACCTCATGCTTGACTTCTTCCTTATCCATAAAGGTTTGCATGTCCATAGGCACCCTTATCATTGGACACATGGAATGTAACTTGACACCTTGTTCTTGAATTCTTCCTTATCCATAAATACTTCCATGTCCATGGACACCCTTATACATGACACATGGAAAGTCTCATAGATACCTCATACTTGACCTCTTTCTTTATATAGCCATATCTACCCCTTCCCAACTCCCAATTTGAAAACTCTTGCTCTCCTTTATTTATTATAGCTTAAAACATAACTCCTACTCTGTTTGGCCATGAAGGTGATTTCCCATGGTAAAAGAAGGTGCCTACCTTGGTGAAGAAGGTTCCTAGGGTTCCAAATTTGCTCTATTTAGGGTTTCTAAAGCTCCTCCTTGGTTATTTTGACCAAAACTAGTAAGTTTTCTTCTTTCCTTCCCTATTTTCATGTTTTTAGTCTTCCTTCCACCTTCCTCCAGGTCAGAACCATGACCTTCCATGGTGAAACCCCACCTAGAACCCATAAACACCTCATCTCCATGTTCTTTTGTTAGGGTTTTTCACCTCTAAAGTGGAGAAGGTGCTTCTTACTCGACATAGGAGCTTTGTTGGAGAAACCAGCCTCTCTAAACTTGGGAACCTTACTTATTGGACCTGTCCACCTTCCCTAGAGGTTGTTTGGAGGCCTAGGCTTGACTTGGACTGTTTAGAATCTGAAGTTGAGGTATGATGTATCCCCTATTCTTCTATGTTGAAAAATTCACCTATGCTTATTCATTCTCTATCTCCTATGGACATTAGCCTATACACATTGTATTTTCTTTTGAAAATCATGGCTCATGTGAACTAACTTATTTGATATTTGTCATGTGATCATGGATATTCTTTTAAAATATGACATGTGATGTCTTTTTCCCACTTATGAGGTGGATGTATATGTTGGTCACTTATGTGGTGACTAGTTTATATATTCTGACTATACTTTCTACTTGACTCTACATTTAACATGCTATGTGATTCAGTAGAACTAGAGTAGTGTAATTGCATTGGTTATTATGGCAAATATGACATTCCCTGCCGATTAGATGTGATATTTCCTGCTTTTTTGGGATGAAAGGCACCTCATACCCAGGGCAAGATGTGTGATTCTTGGCCCATGTTTTATATATTTGGGAGTTTGGTAGTATTCCTTTCTCTATCCAGTTTCAAGTTTATGAGACTTGGCCACCTTTGTGTTTATATTGTTCTAGGGCTATGTTTATCTCACATGCATATAGGTTGATGATATGGGGTGTGTACCCTAATTCTTTACATGTGCTTGTGTGTCACAATCTTTATGTTTTATTAATGGAAAGTATTCTTTTGTTATCATATGCTTTCAATTCCTTTTCTCTTGATACCCATTTGGGTGGTCCTTATCCTTTCTATGGGATGCCTTTTATATTTGATGTCCTTTATTCCATATATTGCTCAATTTCCTATTTAGTATGCACATACCAGCCTTTGTTGATGTCATCTATTTTCTCTTCTTGCTGGGATATGCTTCCAACCCTAGGTGAAGGACTTGGATGATAAGGCATGAAGTTTTGGACTAGCTTAAGGAGTTAAAGCTTGGAGACAAAGTTGTTATGGTTTAGATTTCCCTCTACTAGATCCTTATGTTGAGTGATACATGTAAACCCTTTGTGGGAGATTATGATGTTTTTTTGGAACCTTGTGATAAAATGAATATTGTCAACATTTTTATTTTGTTGTTATATTTTGGTTGTTTTGAATACCATTTATTGAAGTTTGAAAATTTTGCACCTATTCTAGCATACCTTTGAGTGTGTTTGGAATGGATGTTTTATTCTTCAAAAATTTTTTTAGTAAGAGGGTGATCCCACACTCCTTACAACATGGTATCAGAGCCAAGTTAGTCAAAATTTGACTATTTCAATTTTGTCTCCCTAGTTAGAATGCTTTCCTTACCTTTAACTGACATGTTTTCCCTAGAGTTGATCAATAGATGATGAAGGGTTGATTTAGGATCTTATAGTTTCACATTAGAATAATGATGAATAGATCCCTAAAATACTTACAACTAAAAGATGCATAAGTAACCATAGTAACTTGAGGTTGTTTAGCTTGGCCTTTAGGAAGCTACTAGGACATGAAGTTGAAAGCAAATGTGTCTAGAAAGGATCAGGGTTTGGGGGCTGGAAAATTTTTCCTCTGCACCACTAGCTTGGTTTACGAGGACTCCTGAATCCATATGATACCGGCCTGGCATGAGCTGATATGAATTGTCTGACATAACATGCTTTTAGGCAATACTAGCCCTAGACATCTATATGATTATCTTTAGGGGCCCTAATATGTTGAACTAGTCTCACATGTGTAATTGTCTGAGGATGGATACCCAATATAGTTCCCTTATGACCCATAGAACCACATGTTTGGATAGTTATCCCTAGAACCTAGACTTTGAAGTTTGGTGTTTAGTAAGAAATCAGAGTGAGTAGTGAGGCATGATGGATCTTATATATGGTCTAGTTAGACTCACCCTTTTACCTATAGATTAGTTTGGCTTGGTAGGTCAAACCTTTGAAGGGGTGGAGAGTAGTTGGTTTGATGATGTTTGGGTAATTATATTTTGAGAGGCGGGATCACCCCCTTATTAAAGTTAATTTGAAGAATAAAACATCCATTCCAAACACACTCAAAGGTATGTTGGAATAGGTGTAACATTTTCAAATTTCAATAAATGGTACAAAACAACCACAGTATAGCAGCGGAATAAAAATGTTGACTATATTCAATTTATCACAAAGTTATTATAAAAGTACATCATAATATCCCATAAGGGTTTACATGTACGATACAACATAATGATCTAAGTAGAGGGAAATCTAAACCATAACAACTTTGTCTCCAAGCTTTAACTCCTTAAGCTAGTCCAAAACTTCATGCCTTATCATCCAAGTCATTTACCTAAGGTCATACCCCAGCAAGAAAAGAAAATAGATGACATCAACAAAGGATGGTATGTGCATACTAAATAGGAAATTGAGCAATGTATGCAAAAAAAAGGACATCAAATATAAAAGGCTTCCCATAGAAAGGATAAGGACCACCCAAATGGGTATCAAGAGAAAAGGAATTGAAATCATATGATAACAAAAGAATAATTGCCATTAATGAAACATAAATATTGTTCCACACAAGCACATGTAAAGAATTAGGGCACACACCCGATATCATCAACCTGCATGCATGTGAGATAAACATAGCCCTAGAATAATATAAACATAAAGGCAGCCAAGTCTCATAAACTTGAAACCTGATAGAGAAAGGAATACTACCAATCTCCCAAATATATAAAACATGGTCCAAGAATCACACATCTTTCCCTAGGTATGAGTTTCCTTTCCATCTCAAAAGAGCAGGAAATATCACATCTGCTCGGCAGGAAATAACACATTTGCCATAAAAACCAATGCAGTTACACTACTCTAGTGCTACTGAATCACATAGCATGTTAAATGTAGAGGCAAGTAGAAAGTATAGTCAGAATATATAAACTAATCACCAAATAAGTGACCAACATATGCATCCACCTCATAAGTGGGCAAATGACATCACATGTCATCTTTTAGAGTTCCATCATGAACAAAGCATAATATAAGAGTTCAAAAGAATATCCATGATCACATGATCAATATCAAATAAGGTATTTCACATGAACCATGATTTTCAAAAGAAAAGACATTGTGTATAGGATAATTTCCATAGGACAAAGATAATGAATAAGCATAGGTGAATTTCTCAACATAGAAGAATAGGGGATACATCATACATTTAGAGTGAAGAATTAGAAATTGCTCAATATAGAAATAAAGTGGGATGCAATCATACCTCAACTTCATAGTCTAATAAGTATAAGCCTAGGCCTCCAAATAACCTCTAGGGAAGGTGTACAGGTCAAATAAGTAAGGTTCCCAAGCTTAGAGAGGCTTGTTTCTCCAACAAAGCTCCTATCTCGAGTAAGAAGCACCTTCTCCACTTTAGAGGTGAAAACCCCTAACAAAAGAACAATGAGATGAGGTATTTATGGGTTCTAGGTGGAGTTTCTCCATGTAAAGCCATGGTTCTGACCTAGAGGAATCTGCAAGGAAGACTAGAAACATGAAAATAGGGAAGGAAAGGAGGATACTTACTAGTTCTAGTCAAAACTGCCAAGGAGGAGTTTAAGAAATCCTATATAGAGAAATTTGGAACCCTAGGAGCCTTCTTCACCAAGGTAGGCACCTCCTTTTAACTTGGGACAACACCTTCCTGGAAAAACAGAGTCGGAATGATGCTCTAAGCTAGAGAAAATAAAGGAGAGCAAGAATTTTCAAATTGGGAGTTGGGAAAGGGTAGATATGGCTATATAAAGAAAGAGGTCAAGTATGAGGTGTCTATGAGACTTTCCATGTGTCATGTATAAGGGTGTCCATGGACATGCAAGCCGTTATGGATAAGGAAGAAGTCAAGCATGAGGTGTCTAGTTACTTTCCATGTATCCAATGCTAAGGGTGCCTATGGACATGCAAACCTTTATGGATAAGGAAGAAGTCAAGCATGAGGTGTCCATGGAGCTTTCCATGTGTCCTTAGCCTAGGGATTTCATGGCCATGCAAGAGGACAACTCATAGAGGCTTCTTGAATATAAAATGTCGGTTTATGGACACTTATAGGCCATTCCAACCGACCTCCAATCAAAGAAATAACCCCATTGGTTGATAGCTTCTAAAGATAAGCTCATTTATAAAGAGAGTAATCCCTAAAATGCCCTTGGAAAGAAACACCTTCAAACCAAGGTGCAACTAGGTGCCCTATGGTAAAAAAACTTGAGAATGATAAGGGAATATAAAAGGATTATAATGCATGTGACAATTTTCAAAGAAACCACCCAATTGGGTAAATTATAGAAAAGTCTAGATTGCCCCTAAAATTGCATAACGTGCAAAAACAACATCCAAATTGGACCAAACTTCGTCCACAAATTATCTTTGATTTTTGAATATGAATTTGTCATTATTTCCATATTTTAAAGTTATATAATTACATTATTCATTATTTATGCCTTTTACTCATTTTCTCTCTCCTAAACTTATCCTAATATTTCCAGGTTGTCCAAATTAGATGAAATTGGACATGTAGGATAATTTTGATATGTAGATTTCAAACTTGAAGTTTGTTTACACTTTTGAGACATATTTTTATGAGAAATGCCATATGGCCCATTAACGACCCATTATCTAAATTATTCATCCAATTAAGTTTCTTATCTTCATATTACCACCAAAATAAGTTATGCGGTATATTTTATGTATCCATTATAAACCTAAGATTAATATTAGAGCATTGGGTTACATTAAGGTGATATATACATGCAATATCTCATTGGGGTTATACTAAACATCTATTAAGGTCTAACCTTCAACCTTGTTTGGCAAAGTCCAAAATGTCAACTTCCAGGGTAGGGTTTGAGATCTAGTATGTTACAACACACCACCCCTTAAAGGAATTTCGTCCTCAAAATCAAAACATACATATATAAGAAAACAACTTATTCACCACCCCTTAAAGGATTCATCTTATTAAGTCAAAACTATTCTTTAGGTACAAAAGGTTCAACTACACTTCCTTACATCCAACTACATAAGCATCATGCAAAAAAAACATTACTTGTAAAGACTAACTATGAACTATGGGTTAACTCACTCTTGTCCATCCTCAAGCAAGTTTTTACACCTGGGAGACTAGTTCAACATATTAGGATCCCTAAAGATAAATCATATAGATGTCTAAGGCTACTATTGCCTAAAATCATGTTATTTCAGACAAATTCATATCAGCTCAGGCCAGGCCAGTATCATATGGATTTGGGTCTCATAAACCAAGCTAGTGTTGTGGAGGAAAATCTTGCCATCCCCCAAACCCTGATCCTTTCTAGACACCTTTGGTTTCAACTTCATATCCTAGTAGCTGCCTAAAGGCCAAGCTAAACAGCCTCAAGTTACTATGGTTACTTATGCATCTTTTAGTTGTAAGTATTTTAGGGATCTTTCATCATCATTCTAATGTAAAACTATAGGATCATAAATCAAACCTTTGTCATTTTTTATCAACTCTAGGGCAAACATGTCACTTAAAGGTAAGGCAAGGATTCTAACTAGGGACACAAAATTGAAATAGTTAGATTCTGACTACCATGGGCTCTAATACCATGCTGTAAGGAGTGCGGGATCACCCCCTTACTAAAGATTATTTGAAAAATAAAACATCCATTCCAAACACAGTCAAAGGTATGTTGGAAGAGGTGTTACATTTTCAAATTTCAATAAATGGTATTCAAAACAACCAAAGTATAGCAGCAGATTAAAAATGTTGACTATATACAATTTATCACAAGGTTATTACAAAAGTACATCATAATATCCCGTAAGGGTTTACATGTACGATACAACATAAGGATCTAAGTAGAGGGGAAATCTAAACTATAACAACTTTGTCTCCAAGCTTTAACTCCTTACGCTAGTCCAAAACTTCATCCCTTATCATCCAAGTCCTTTACCTAGGGTTGGAAGCATACCCCAGCAAGAAGAGAAAATAGATGACATCAAAAAAGGCTGGTATGTGCATACTAAATAGGAAATTGAGCAATGTATGGAATAAAGGACATCAAATATAAAAGGCTTCCCATAGAAAGGATAATGACCACCCAAATCGGTATCAAGAGAAAAGCAATTGAAATCATATGATAACAAAAGAATACTTGCCATTAATAAAACATAAAGATTGTGCCACACAAGCACATGTAAAGAATTAGGGCACACACCCCATATCATCAACTTGCATGCATGTGAGATAAACATTGCCCTAGAACAATATAAACACAAAGGAGGCCAAGTCTCATAAACTTGAAACCAGATAGAGCAAGGAATATTGACAATCTCTCAAATATATAAAACATGGGCCAAGAATCACACATCTTTCTCTAGGTATGAGGTTGCTTTTCATCCCAAAAGAGCAGGAAACATCACATCTACTCAGCAGGAAATAACACATCTGCCGTAAAAATCAATGCAATTACACTACTCTGGTGCTAGTGAATCACATAGCATGTTAAATGTAGAGGAAAGTAGAAACTATAGTCAGAATATATAAACTAATCACCACATAAGTGACAAACATATACATCTACGTCATAAGTGGTTAAAAGACATCACATGTCATCTTTTAGAGTTCCATCATGAACAAAGCATAAGATAAGAGTTCAAAATTATATCCATGATCACATGATCAATATCAAATAAGGTATTTCACATGAACCATGATTTTTAAAAGAAAATACATTGTGTATAGGATAATGTCCATAGGACAAAGAGAATGAATAAGCATAGGTGAATTGCTCAACATAAAATAATAGGGGATACATCATACATTTAGAGTGAAGAATTAGAAATCGCTCAATATAGAAATAATGTGGGATGCAATCATATATCAACTTCAGAGTCTAAACAGTCGAAGTCAAGCCTAGGCCTCCAAATAACCTCTAGGGAAGGTGGACAGGTCCAATAAGTAAGGTTCCCAAGCATAGAGAGGCTTGTTTCTCCAACAAGGCTCCTATCTCGAGCAAGAAGCACCTTCTCCATTTTAGAGATGAAAACCCCTAACAAAAGAACATGGAGATGAGGTATTTATGGGTTCTAGGCGGGGTTTCACCATTAAGGACATTTTTCCGACCTGGAGGAAGGTGGAAGGAAGACTAGAAACATGAAAATAGGGAAGGAAAGGAGGATACTTACTAGTTTTAGTCAAAATCTAAAAAGGAGGAGCTTAAGAAATTCTATATAGAGAAATTTGAAACCCTAGGAGCCTTCTTCACCAAGGTAGGCACCTCCTTTTACCTTGGGAAAGAACCTTCATGGCAAAATAGAGTAGGAATGATGCTCTAAGATAGAGAAAATAAAGGAGAGCAAGATTTTTTAAATTGGGAGTTGGGAAAGGGTAGATATGGCTATATAAAGAAAGAGGTCAAGTATGATGTGTCTATGAGACTTTCCATGTGTCATGTATAAGGGTGTTCATGGACATGCAAGCATTTATGGATAAGGAATAAGTCAAGAACGAGGTGTCAAGTTACTTTCCATGTGTCCAATGCTAAGGGTGCCTATGGACATGCACACCTTTATGGATAAGGAAGAAGTCGAGCATGAGGTGTCCATGGAGCTTTCCATGTGTCCTTAGCCTAGGGATTTCATGGCCATGCAAGAGGAAAACTCATAGAAGCTTCTTGAATATCAAATGTTGGTTTATAGAAATTATAGGTCATCCCAACCGACCTCCAACCAAAGAAATAACCCCATTGGTTGATAGCTTCTAAAGATAAGCTCATTTATAAAGAGAGTAATCCCTAAAATGCCCTTGGAAAGAAACACCTTCAAACCAAGGTGCAACTAGGTGCCCTATGGTTAAAAAATTCGAGAATGGTAAGGGAATATATAAGTATTATAATGCATGTGACAAATTTCAAAGAAAACCTCCCAATTTTGTAAACTGCAGAAAAGTCTAGAATGTACCTAAAATTGCATAACTTGCACAAACAACATCCAAATTGGACGAAACTTTGTCCACAAGTTATCTTTGATGTGTTGAATATGAATTTGTCATTATTTCCATATTTTTAAGTTATATAATTACATTACTCATTACTTATTCCTTTTACTCATTTTCTCTCTCTTAAACTTATCCTAATATTTTAAGGTGGTCCAAATTAGATGAAATTTGACATGTAGGATAATTTTGATATGTAGATTTCGAATTTGAAGTTTGTTTGCACTTTTGAGACTTCTTTTTATGAGATATGTCATATGGCTCATTAACGACCCATTATCTAAATTATTCATCCAATTACATTTCTTATCTTCATATTACCACCAAAATGAGTTATGTGGCACATTTTATGTATCCATTATAAACCTAATATTAATATTAGAACATTAGGTTACATTAATGTGATCTATACATGCATTATCTCATTGGGGTTATACTAAACATCTATTTAGGTCTAACCTTCAACCTTGTTTGGCTAAGTCCAAAATGTCAACATCCAGGGTAGGATCTGAGATCTAGTATGTTACAACACACCACCCCTTAAAGGGATTTCGTCCTCGAAATCAAAACATACATATATAAGAAAACAACTTATTCACCACCCCTTAAATGATTCATATTATTAAGTCAAAACAATTCTTTAGGTACAAAAGGTTCAAATACACTTCCTTACATTCAACTACATAAGCATCATGCAAAAAAAGCATAACTTGTAAAGACTAACTATGAACTATGGGTTAACTTGCTCTTGTACATCCTCAAACAAGTCTTTACACCTAGGAGACTAGTTCAACACATTAGGGTCCCTAAAGATAAATCATATAGATGTCCAAGGCTACTATTGACTAAAAGCATGCTATTTTAGACAAATTCAAATCATCTTAGGCCAGGCCAGTATCATTTGGACTCGTGAGTCCCCATAAACCAAGCTAGTGGTGCGGATGAAAATCTTGCCAGCCCCCAAACCCTGACCCTTTCTAGACACCTTTGCTTTCAACTTCATGTATTAGTAGCTACCTAAAGGCCAAGCTAAACAACCTCAAGTTACTATGGTTACGTATGCATCTTTTAGTTGTAAGTATTTTAGGGATCTATTCATCATCATTCTAATGTGAAACTATAGGATCCTAAATCAAACCTTTGTCATTTTTGATCAACTCTAGGGCAAACATGCCACTTAAAGGTAAGGCAAGGATTCTAACTAGGGAGATAAAATTGAAATAGTCAGATTTCGACTACCATGGGCTCTGATACCATGTTGTAAGGAGTGTGGGATCACCCCCTTACTAAATATAATTTGAAGAATAAAACATCCATTGCAAACACACACAAAGGTATGCTGGAATAGGTGTAACATTTTCAAATTTCAATAAATGGTATTCAAAACAATCAAAGTATAGCAGTGGAATAAAAATGTTGACTATATTCAATTTATCACAAGGTTATTACAAAAGTACATCATAATATCCCGTAAGGGTTTACATGTACGACACAACATAAGGATCTAAGTAGAGGGAAATCTAAACCATAACAACTTTGTCTCCAAGCATTAACTCCTTAAGCTAGTCCAAAACTTCATGCCTTATCATCCAAGTCCTTTACCTAGGGTTGGAAGAATACCCCAGCAAAATGACAAAATAGATGACATCAACAAAGGCTGGTATGTGCATACGAAATAGGAAATTGAGCAATGTATGGAATAAAGGACATCAAATATAAAAGGCTTCCCATAGAAAGGATAAGGAACACCCAAATGGGTATCAAGAGAAAAGTAATTGAAATCATATGATAGCAAAAGAATACTTGCCATTAATAAAACATAAAGATTGTGCCACACAAGCACATGTAAAGAATTAGGGCACACACCCCATATCATCAACCTGCATACATGTGAGATAAACATAGCCCTAGAACAATATAAACACAAAGGCGGCCAAGCCTCATAAACTTGAAACCTGGTAGAGAAAGGAATACTGCCAATCTCCCAAATATATAAAACATGGGCCAAGAATCACACATCTTTCCCTGGGTATGAGGTTCCTTTCCATCCCAATAGATTAGGAAATATCACACCTGCTCGGCAGGAAATGACACATCTGCCATAAAAACCAATGCAGTTACACTACTCTGGTACTACTGAATCACATAGCATGTTAAATGTAGAGGCAAGTAGAAAGTATTGTCAGAATATATAAACTAATCACAACATAAGTGACCAACATATACATCCACCTCATAAGTGGGAAAAAGACATCATATGTCATTTTTTAGAGTTCCATCATGAACAAAGCATAAGATAAGAGTTCAAAAGAATATCCATGATAACATGATCAATATCAAATAAGGTATTTCACATGAACCATGATTTTCAAAAGAAAAGACATTGTGTATAGGCTAATGTACATAGGACAAAGAGAATGAATAAGCATAGGTGAAATGCTCAACATATAAGAATAGGGGATACATCATACATTTAGAGTGAAGAATTAGAAATTGCTCAATATAGAAATTATGTGGGATGGAATCATACCTCAACTTCAGAGTCTAAATAGTCCAAGTCAAGCCAAGGCATCCAAAGAACCTATAACGAAGGTGCAAAGTTCCAAAAGTAAGGTTACCAAGCTTAGAGAGGTTGATTTCTACAATAAAGCTCCTATCTCGAGCAAGAAGCACCTTCTCCACTTTAGTGGTGAAAACCCCTAACTAAAGAACATGGAGATGAGGTATTTATGTCTCTAGGTGGGGTTTCACCATGTAAGGTCATGGTTCCGACCTAGAGGAAGTTGGAAGGAAGACTAGAAACATGAAAATATGGAAGGAAAGGAGGATACTTACTAGTTTTGGTAAAAATCAGCAAGGAGGAGCTTAAGAAATCTTATATAGAGACATTTGGAACCCTAGGAGCCTTCTTCACCAAGGTAGGCAATTCGTTTTACCTTGAGACAACAATTTTGTGGCAAAACAATGTAGGAATGATGCTATAAGCTAGAAAAAATAAAGGAGAGCAAGATTTTTCGAATTTGGAGTTGAGAAAGGGTAGATATGGCTATATAAAGAAAGAGGTCAAGTAGGAGGTGTCTATGAGACTTTCCATGTGTCATGTATAAGGGTGTCCATGGACATGAATGCCTTTATGGATAAGGAAGAAGCCAATAATGAGGTGTCAAGTTACTTTCCATGTGTCCAATGCTAAGGGTGTATATGGACATGCAAACCTTTATGGATAAGGAAGAAGTCAAGCATGAGGTGTCCATGGAGCTTTCCATGTGTCCTTAGCGCTAGGGATTTCATGGCCATGCAAGAGGACAGATCATAGAGGATTCTTGAAAATCAAATGTCAGTTTATGGACACTTATAGGCCATCCCAACTGACCTCCAATCAAAGAAATAACCCCATTAGTTGATAGCTTCTAAAGATAAGCTCATTTATAAAGAGAGTAATCCCTAAAATGCCCTTGGAAAGAAACACCTTCAAACCAAGGTGCAACTATGTGCCCTATGGTTAAAAACTCGAGAATAGTAAGGGAATATATAAAGATTATAAAGCATGTGAAAATTTCAAAGAAAACCTCCCAATTGGGTAAATTGCAGAAAAGTCTATAATGTACCTAAAATTGCATAACTTGTACAAACAACATTTAAATTGAACCAAACTTCATCCACAAGTTATCTTTGATGTGTTGAATATTAATTTTTAATATTTCCATATTTTGAAGTTATATAATCACATTATTCATTACTTATGCCTTTTACTCATTTTCTCTCTCCTAAACTTAACCTAATATTTCTAGGTTTTCCAAATTAGATGAAATTTGACATGTAGGCTAATTTTGATATGTAGATTTCGAATTTGAAGTTTTTTTCCACTTTTGAGGCTTCTTTTTATGATATATGTCATATGGCCCATTAACGGCCCATTATCTAAATTATTCATCCTATTAAGTTTATTATCTTCATATTACCACCAAAATGAGTTATGTGGCATATTTTATGTATCCATTATAAACCTAAGATTAATATTAGAACATTAGGTTACATTAAGGTGATCTATACATGCATTATCTCATTGGGGTTATACTAAACATCTTTTTAGGTCTAACCTTCAACCTTGTTTGGCAAAGTCCAAAATGTCAACTTCCAGGGTAGGGTCTGAGATCTAATATGTTATAGCCTCTGTGGGGTGTGCCATATATCTCATAGAAGTGTGTTGGTAATGGTGTAGGTATCGCCTCCAAATGGTGCATTATTATCGTGTCAGCTTTTGGGTCAGGCTTGACTAGTGATTCTTAGAGTGTCTGGGCCCAGAAGCATGCAGATGATTATGGTAAGGGGTTGTGCATATCATCTATCTAGAATTGCATATGATGCAATTGGCAAGATTTGTATACCTTGATGGTTGACTGTGTTTGCGGTGTTGATCAAGCCACAATTGAATTATCTTGGATATGGCCCACTAGGATATTGTACGCTACAATATTTCGAATTGATATTGAGGGCTATCAATTTGAATAAAATAGCCAGAGCGATAGTTAAATAAAGACCTAATTAATATTGTTAAATTATCAAATTAAACCAAATTAATTTTTTTTAATGTTGCAATATTTTTTGTAGAATCAAATGTCAAACACAAAACACATTCAAATTGCAATCAGTCCTCAAGGAAAAAATGGGATAAAGTTCCACAATTGGCTAAGGACTTTGAGAAATTTTCTTGTCAACGAGAGAAATCTCTATATCCTTGATAGACCAATGCCAGAGGAAGCCACTTCAAAAGCACCTAAGGCTAAATGGATGCTTATTGGAAGCATGCCAATGATGCCATAGACATTTGAATACCTAACGCTCTGTTGTATGAACTATGAGTTTCATGAACAATATGAGTACATGGACATTCTCAAGATGGTAACACATCTTAAGAATCATGTAAAGGAAAGAAGGTATAATGTCTCCAAAGTGCTAATCGAGTGCATACTGACAAAGGGAGGTCCGATAGAACCCGATGTGCTCAATGTGATTGGACATGTGGAACGATTGGGATTTCTCTTAGGTCAAGAGTTTACCATGAATATGATTATGTAAGTGTTGCATGAATCATATAGTCAGTTTATCAAATGTTTAACATGTTAATGCCAAATCAAGGTAGAAAAAGGAAAGCCTACACAATCTCAACAACCCATAATTTAGAGACTATGGAAAGCACGGGGACGTCGACTGGGGCATACGGCGGAGGGGGAGGCGTCGATGCAGGAGAGGGGGGGAACTCGAGGACGAAGGCGGATAATCGGGGTGCGGGGAGCACCGGTGGTCGTGCGGGAAGCAAGCACTCAACGAATCGTACTAATGCGAGAGGAGCACGAGTATCGGTACAGGAGATCGGGTTTAACCTAACTTACAAAGGGATGAGGGGCGCAGGTGAGGAATCACATGAGATGGACCAGACGATTAAGGATGATATGGCGATGGAAACTAACACTGAAGGCATGGAAGCGATGGCATCTAGTGGCGGTGGGGAGAGAAGCTACAAGCAGGTTGTGTGCGGCAGGAAGGAAGGACCTGAAAAGGACTTTATTGACAACAGCATGCTCACGGGTCTGAACCCAGACGACATAGAAGTGATCCTGGATAGGGGCATCCCGGAAATCTACATCAACGACGAAGCAGAGGAGAATCTGAAGACACAATGGAAATATTCTGTAATAGTCAAGCTCATTGGCAAAGATATAGGCTTTATGACCATGGCCGACAGATTGAAGCTGTTGTGGCGACCTACAGGAAGAACTAAACTATACGAACTGGACAAGTCCTACTATGTAGTCCAGTTCTCCACCAAGAAGGACTTTGAGATGGTGCTAACCGAGGGACCTTGGGCTATTTTTGGGAGCTGCCTGATGGTGTGGAGGTGGGATGCTAACTTCCAACCGAGCAGCAAGTTGCCTGAGACAATTGTCACCTGGGTGAGAGTGCTAAACCCCCCCCTCCATCTCTACGATCAGCTCTTCTTCGAAGCGGTGGGCACGGCGCTGGGACGCCTGGTCAAAGTTGACGAGTACACAATATCCAGGTAGAGGAGCCGTTATGCCTGTATCGCGGTAGAGATAAATACGACAGCTCCAATACTGCCAGCAGTTATTGTCAACGGAGTGGATTATTGCATGGAATCTGAAGTTCTTCCTAGCCTATGCCTCATCTGTGGGCTATTGGGGCACAATGCCGAGAACTGCAAGAGCGGAGGGGACAAGAAGATAGAGGATGCGATGGCAGGGGAACCTAACAAAGCGGGGGCAAGGTGGTCAGAAGAGGAAGGAAAATGGCAGAAGGTGTATGGGAAGAGGATTGTGACGCAACGAAGAACTCCACCCAGAGTTAATGCGGGACAGAACAACGAGGGAAAGAAAGCCAATAAATTCAAGACCCTTGAGAAGGATGTCGATGAGGAGGTAGTTGAGGTCACTTAGGTGAGGAGCAGCACAGACCCTCCCAGGGAGACATCATAGCAGAAGGTGTGGAAAAAATCAAGAACGGCACAGGTCGACGAAGGCACCAGGAAGGTACTCGACGATTTATCGAGGAGGAGTAGTGAGGAGGTGAACAAGCAGGGGTCCAGTACGATAGCAAAAGAAGGGAACACGAGAAGTGTAGTCAACCCAGGGATCAATGAAGTTGTTATGGGGGAGGTGAACGAAAATGGAAGGGTAGTCATCACTGGAGGAAAGAAGGACTCGGCAAGCACAAGAATGGACATAGAAACTGGGATAGAGGAGGTCCAGGGGAGTGAGGTCCCGACAGCTGCTCGCCCACAATTGCAGAATGCCATCCCACCTGACATTCCACATGGGAACTCGACAGTCACCAGAAGCATGGAGAGGAAGATATTAGAAGGAAGGAGTGTCCCCCTTGATGGGGGCATTGAAGATCTCTGATGTAGTTGCTGCCCACCTCGCTATATTGTTAAATGAATATCATGATATGGAATATACGCGGCGCTGGAGGCGATGAAGCATGCAGCTTGTTAAGAGAATATAAGAGATAGAGAAACATTAAAATAGCTGTAATATTGGAACCCAAAATAAGCGAAACTAATGCAGATAGAGCTATTGCCAAGATGGGGTACGACAGCTTTCATCGGGTCGAAGCGAGGGGCTTCGCGGGAGGTATCTGGGTACTCTAGAATTCTGGAGAGACGACAGTTCAAATCATGTGCAGCCACAGGCAATTTCTTCACTATAAGATGAATAATAGGCTCACATGCACCTTTGTGTATGCAAATCCACATATCACTATTCGAAACCTGCTTTGGGAGCACCTGGTGGAGTTGAGTAGTTGGACGGGGGGCCATGGATGGTGGTCGGCGATTTTAACACTATGTTGCACCCCACAGAGAAGAAGGGAAGCAATCTGTTTAATTATAATGAAACAGCCTTGTTTTCTGATACGCTGATGAGAGCTGGTCTACATGACCTGTACTTCGAGGGCAACCCGTTCACCTACAAAAGCGATAGACTCCACGAACGGCTGGATAGAGCAGTGGTGAATCTGGAGTTCAGTGCTATCTTCAAAAATAGGGTGATCGAGCATTTACCTAGAGTATGCTCGGACCATTGCCCACTTCTGGTCAAGGAGATTAGTAGGAGACCGAGGGTCCCCAGACTCATTACTAAAGCATCCTGGTCCATGAACACAGAGTTCTTGAAGATGGTGGACCAAGTCTGGGACAACACGTGGGGATTCCGCGAGGCTTGGGAGGCCTTGAAACCGAACATCACTACATGGGACAAAGAGCATGATGGGCTGGAAAGGAGGAGAAAGCTTCAGATTATGAACCAGATTGATAGAGTTCAGAGGAATATGGCAGCAAATTACAATCCGGACCTGGAGGAGCAGCTTAACAGGCTCTCTGGAGATCTGGAGGACATCCTGAAAGCATAGGAATGGGACTGGAAGCAGCACAACCACCAGAGCTGGCTTAAAGATGGCGACTGCAACACGAAGTTCTACCAAGCATTTGTAAACCAGAGGCGCAGAAGGAATACTATAACGATGCTGAAAGATGGTTCGGGGAGATGGGTGGATGACAAAAGCAAGTTAGGTGAAATGGTGAGATTGCATTTCTATAGCATTTTCACTATGAATATTAACCCTGGTAAACAGGCTATCAAGACATACCCGGGTGTGTTTCATACCCCGGGCACCCTGAAGCTTAAGGAGATTGGAGTGCGGGCCGACAAGGCTGAAATCTTCAGGATCCTAGAGGGGTGTGATCCCTACAAAGCTGCTGGACTGGATGGTATCGATGTGTTGTTCCTTAAAAGAAGCTGGCCGACGATTGCTGACTCGGTAATCAGCACTATCAACAATGCGTTGGAGGGGGAAAAGCTGGACTGCCGACTCTGTGAAGCCTCCTTGGTTCTCATACCGAAGATCAAAACACTAGAGAGATGTTGTGACTTTCACCCGATCTCCCTTATCAACGCAGTGCTTAAAATTACTTCCAAAGTGGTTACTGGCAGGTTAAAGCAGTTCATGAATCAGTGGATCTCACCTATGCAGAGTAGTTTTGTGCCTAGGAGGCGTATCACTGATAATATCATCTTCTTCCAGGAGTTGATCCATTGTATGAGAAGGAGGGGTCTACACCCCTCATGGCCATCAAAATCGACCTCTCTAAGGCCTATGACAAGATGAACTGGGACTTCATTAAAGATACCATCGAGAAGGCACACTGGCCTCCGAACATTTTCAGTTATGTAATGAATTCTATAACCCAGGGACAAACTTCCATCATTTGGGACGGTGAATCTCTAGAGCCTTTCATGGCCAAGAGGGGTCTGAGGCAAGGGGACCCCCTGTCCCCTTACATCTTCGTTATGTGTTTGGAAAGGTTGAGCCAGGCCATTAGCCGCGCGGAGAGGGAGGGACGATGGACGGGTGCTAAGCTGCACAGGAATGGGTGCCCGATCACACATGTAGCCTTTGCGGATGATGTGATTTTCTTTGCCAGAGCATCAGTAAAGCAGGCGGAGACGATTGTGGAGTGTTTGAAGGAATTCAGCGAGGTTTCTGGACAAGAGGTGGCATTTGAAAAGTCATGTATCTACTTCTCTAAGGGAGTGGATCGTCAACGAAGGCGTGATATCTGCAGCGTCAGTGGGTTCAAACACACTGAAGATCTGGGAAAACATTTAGGTGTGTCGATCATCCATGGGAGAATCATGAAACAGACATACGCAGCAACCCTGGAGAAGTTTGAAAATAGAGTAAACGGCTGGGCAGCACGCACCCTGTCCCTTGCAGGCAGAGTCACTTAGGCCAAGACGACACTGGCGGCGATCCCGACTTATGTCATGCAGTCCGCCAAACTTCCCCTTAAGCTCTGTGATAGGATGGATGGCACAATCCATTGGTTCATTTGGGGAGGGGGGCACAAAACCAACCCCATGTCACTGGTGGCATGGGACATAGTCACGACAGAGAAGAAGGAGGGGGGTCTTGGCGTGAAATCTATGAGGTCCTGGAATAAGGCCTTGCTATGCAGGAATGCCTGGGAGATAAAAACAAATAGGCTCGCTCCCTGGATGAGGGGCATCTACGGTAAGTATAAAGTCGATACCGAGAGGCCGACGACTTATGGGACACCTTTCTGGAAGGCTATGGCCGAGATGAGGGAATTTATTGAGCTTCACTCCCATAAGATGGTGGGGGATGGAAGGAGTACTAACCTTTGGTATAACAAATGGTGTATGCAGGAAGGTAGGTTGGCGGACGCAGTGATTAAACCTATCCCGGAGGAAATGAAGGACTTGCAGGTGGGTAGCGTGGTCAACCTATAGGGAGGGTGGGATAAGGAGTTTTTGAGGGAGTTCTTCGGGGAGCAGACGGTTTCACATATTATGCAAATGGAAGTACCGTAGGCGATCAACGAGAGAGATGAATGGATCTGGGAGGGTACCAAGGACGACAATTTCTCTTAGGCGGATGTGTACAAACTCCTCAAAGCGGACGAGAGGGGTAGTAGGGTGGGTTGCTGGGAGAAACTATGGCAAGGGAGATGCCCGGAGAAGCTGAAGATGTTCTTCTGGATGGTGCACATGGGCGCCATTCTTACGAACTCAAGAAGACGCCAACGCCATCTAACGAAGGATGTCGAGTGCCCAAGATGTCAGGGGGGGAGGAGTCCACTTTGCACGCCCTCCGGGACTGCAGTGCAGCTAAAGAGATGTGGCTCAGCTGTAGAATAGAGGAATCCATACCAAGCTTCTTCTCCGGGAACCTGGAGGCTTGGATGAGAAAGTGCCTGAAGGCTAACAAAGGAGGAAGGGAGAGAGTGATGATCACGGCCTGGAACATTTGGAAGGCCAGGAACTTAAAGGTGTTCGAAGGCAAAGATACCACCTACAGGAATACTATCCTAGCTTCTGCCAGTATGCTGAAGATGGTCGGATGCGGAGTTGAGAAGGCGACGCAGAAAAATAGACCTACAGGGATGATTCGATGGATGGAACCAGGCGAGGGGTGGATCAAAATTAATATTGATGTTGCCGTTAAAAGGGGCAGAGCCGCCATTGCAGCGATGGCCAGAAACAATACAGGAGGTTAGATTCAGGGGTGGAGCAGCTGCAGCAATGTGAAATCGGTCATTGCAGGGGAGCTTGAGGCCATGGAGGCTGCTGTCGAGCTGGCTTCCAGGTTGGGGATTAGCAAGGCCACTGTGGAAAGCGATAGCGCTAATGCGGTTGAATGGGTGAAAAAGGAGAACACGACGCCCCCGAGGTACCGACATGTGACTAACAGAATTCGAGAGAAGGCTAGGCAGATTAAATAGATCAACTTTGAGTTCGTGGGAAGGGAAGCTAACAGGGTGGCTGATAGCCTGGCTAAACACCATCTAAAAAATTGTACGGGGCGTGCGAGCCATCACAGGCCTCCGGAGTCTCTAGCTCGGATCGTGGATGATGAGAGCGAGCGTAGGACTCAACTTGAACCCTCTGACCTGAGGGAACAAGGGAACAGAGTTTATTTTAACATTGTATCAGCCGCATGTGGAGGGCGGCATGTATAGGACCTCCAGTATCTTCCTAAAAAAAGGTAGAAGAAGGAAAAATCCATGATGGTGATCAGCGGAATCGAGTCCTATGGAAAAAGTAAGGGTAAGAAGTGTTCTGAGGCTAAGTTGAAGCCCAAGTCTTCTGCACTTAATATGTGGAAAAGGATAAGTGTAAAAGGAATTTGTCCTTTTCACTTAAAGGATAAAGTGCCACCATTGTCACTTGTTTGGAAATTGGAAAGGAATTATTCTCTACATAGAGGATTTTAGGAAGAAGATAGAGATTTGGACATCTACTTTAGGAACTAAGAATTAGTAAGCTAGAACTATATGGAGCAAGAGTTTATGCCACTATAGTTAAAGGTTGCCATTCATGGGCACATAATAGAATTGGTGAATTGCTATTGTGTACTTGCCAAACATCATATGTTTTGCATGACAAGAACATTATGATCTTGTATGGTGATGCCCTATGTCTCATAAACTATACTTGATAGTTGAAAAGACAAATGTGTATGACACATATATTGAATGACTTGATAACTCAAACAAACTAAATACCTATAGCAATGTCATCTAAAGCACATAAATGAGAAATGCACTTCAAGAATCCATATGATGGTTATCTAGACTTATTTGGTTATTGAGCCAATACATACATGCACGTCTTATTTTTTGTGCAATATGACAAGAGTATCTTCACTAGATGTAGTGGGAGATCGACTATTCCATTAGGACTAGTACATACTGATGTACATAGACCCTTTTAGAATAAATTCTAAAGGTAGTTACAAGTACCTCATCATATTTACAGATGTGATCAATAGATATTGAAATTTGTATTTAATGAAATACAAGTTTGGATCTCTTGAAGTGTTCAAGGAGATCATACCTGAAGTACGTAACAAAATTGGTAATCGTATTAAGATACATTGACATGATCAATGTCGAAATATGTAAACCAAGAGTTTGAGGACCTATTGGGAGACCATCATAGTGTATCATAATGAACTCCACGTGAAATATATTGATGTGTTATAAAGAAGGTATCTCACCATGTTAAGTCATGGTGAGATTATCAATAAAATATAGCTAATCTTACAATTTCTTTTGGGCACATGCTTTACATTAAAACAATGTACTATCTAAAATGGTACAAAAGACACCACATGAGATATGGCATGGGAAGTGTCCTGATGAGTCTTTTTTAGTGGTTGGGATTGAAAGCTTGTGTAAGAAAATAATTTCCTAAAAGTCTTTATCTACAAATCACATGAGCGTTATCTTGTTGATTACTACTTATATTCCATCCCAACAACAAAAAGTTTGTTGCTAGGATGGCTGAAATCCTAAAGGGAACATAGTTCCAAAGGAATCAGTGGGAGTGAAAGTAGAACTACAAATGTTCAAGATAAACAACAAACATTGAACGCAAATAGGTACAACAAGGAATAAGGAAAATCACAAACTATTGTGGAATCTTAAGTTCCTTATGTAAACACATAACTCATAGTTTTAGTAGAAATCCTTGAGTTTGAAAGATTATGATATCTTATAACTCAAGACGGCGATAAGTTGATCATAGTGATGAGTCAACTACCTACGTAGAAACTATTGAGGAATCAAAGTCTGAGAAATGGCTTGAGGCCATAAGATCAATGATGAACTCCATGTAACCAACAAGGTATGACCTTGGTGGATCCACCGGAAAGGGTAAAGCCCATAGGATGCATTTGGGTCTTTGTAACAAGACCAACATGGAAGGGTATATTGGGTTGCAAAGAGTTTCAAACTAGTTCAAATTGTTGAATGTGATGAAGCCTTTCACTAGTTACCATGGTTAAATCCATCTGGATCATGCTTATTGTTGCAGTTGATTAAGACTATGAGATTTGGCATATGGATGTTAAAACCACAATCCATAATTGGAATAATTATGAGGATGTGTACGTGACACACCCTCATGGTTTTAGAAATCCATTAGTGCAAATAAAGTCTATAAGCTACAAATGTCAATCTATGGATTGAAGCAAGCATCTCAGAGTTGGAAACTTCAATTTGACAAGACAGTAAAAGGATTTGACTTGAGTCAAAATGAAGATGGAATCTGTGATTACAAAAGATTTCGTGGGCACATATTGATATTCCACATAATGATGCAGAATAATGTCCTTATACTATAAATGTTAAAGCCTGGCAAGGTAAAGTAGCTTATATATGAAGGGTTTAGGTGAAGCATGCTATGTGATAGGGATCGAGGTCTATAGAGATAGATCTGAAAAGCTTCTTGACCTAAGTAAAAGCACATACATTGGTAAGATGTTAAAGGGTTCAGCATGCAAGACTCAATGAGAGAGAACTTGTCCATGTTCCATGGAGTTAGTCTTTCAAGAGCCTAGTGTCCTAGTTCTTGTGAAGAATAGGGACACATGGATAGATGCCATTGGATCTATCTTGAATGCAATGCTATGTACTTATCATGTTATCTCATATGTATTGGACATGACGAGAAGATATCTAGTTATCTCGTATCTATTGGGCATGACAAGAGGATATCCAGTCATCTCATATGTAAATGACATGATGATAAGACACATATATACCTACCTAGAAATCTTGTATTTATTGGACATGATGAGAGGGTATATGTCAGATAAAAGTGAGAGTCACTGAACAACCATATAGAACATCCTTAAGTGCTTGTGAAGAACTAATAGGATTGGTTCCTTGGTGATGGTAATAAGGAAGAGTTGGATGTAAAGGGTTACACCCATGTAAGGTTCCGAATTGACAAAATAATCGCTATATAAATTTATGTTTGACATTAAACAAGAACTGTAAGCTAGAAAGGGTTTCAAGCTAATGATAGTTGTTTTAATCTACAAAAGAAGTTGAGTATCTCTATGTTATGAAAGTAGCATAGTATATTGTAGGGATCAAGAAGTTCATATAGGTGAACTTAAGTGAGATTCCAAACCATTAATGACACAATAGAAATACTGATGACAACAATGGAGCTACTAGTTAGGTTGGGAATCTGTGATAACATACTATGGCACTTCAATCTCATATGAGTAGTCGTACAACAAAGAGATGTGAAAATTGCAAAATATCGACTTAAGGAAAACCTTGCTAAACCCGCTATAAAAGCACTTATGCAATAGAAGCATGATAGTCATGTTAGGTCACTCGGGATGAGATCTGTGGGTGTTTGGCCCTAAGTGCAAGTGGGAGTTTGTTGGTATGTATGCCTAGGGAGCCAATCATATGATGATTGGGATGAGGCATTAGATGCATGATTTGATAATTGATAATAATAAAGGTAAGCTTCTAATTCATCTATTTCACTCAGCTATGAGATAATGAGGATATAGAATGAATGTCTAGAAAAGTATATTACTCAATGACGTATGTTGTCAAGTTACTAACCTTGTGGATGAGATCATACGAATGATAAGAGTACATATACATTTTCATTATGTCCCTGATCGGTTATTATTATGGAAGGTAGATAGACAACAATAACACATATGACCAGAGTGTGAGTTGGTTGATGACTAAATCTCATTAGTCATGATATGGAAATATCAAATAAAGCACACAGATACATGTTAGGGAACATTGTATCAGACAGACCCACCGTGAGACTGACACATGGAAGACACCTTCATGGAAGTCATAGTCATCTCTCACAGTGATGGTGGTGGTTTTGGTTCTTCGACCTGAAATCACTGCACTCATCACATGTTGTTGGGTACACTTTGACATCATCAAACACAGTCCTAAAATATGGGTTGTTATAACGGTGATGATTGAGTGACTTTGACACATGGGGATTGACTATGAGTGATAGATATGGGATTTGTCCCTCCTATATGGAGTATGATATCCTAGGCCTTTTGATTAGTGAGACTGAGAAAAGTATGGCCATACGCATGTGAGTCAATTTGTTGAGCTCACATATATCTCATGCAGTCTGCTCTGGTTCAAGAAACAAGATTGAATAATAATGAGGATGATTGCTCCATGCCTCTAGTTCAATCTAGATATCAGTGACAAAGGAACCATACAAACACTATAACACCATATACATATTGTAGGTTGAAGTTTCTCCCCAACTTTCCATTCACTTGGGTAGACATTATGTGTGACAATTCACTACATAGACAATTGAGAATTAGTTATGGGGGCTTCCCAAAACAAAACTACTACATAGACAATTGAGAATCAGTTGCTCTGACAACTGTTGTCCTCTCTGGTTGTGGTAACCATGAGAGCCCAAGAAAGTCCTACCCAACTAGGGAGGGATAGCCACGAGAGAGAAACAACTGAGGATCATTGTCATGGGAGAGCATGTTAATGACTAGTACACCAATGGGAGGGACAACTCCTTCCTTTATGTTCCTATAGGATGACAAGAGTTATAGTTGATCTATGTGGACTACTCTTGAGGTAGGAGTATGTTGGCTACTGCTAGTAGGGCAACATCAACTCGTAGTCTGTGTCGAGATATGAGGAGCCGCTACAACATTTGTATGTGTCTGATATCCATGGAGGAGCAGTCAGAAAAGTCCGAGTACAACTAGGAGCTAAACAACCTGTGAGAACCCATTACACTAAATGAGATTACTCAAAACATAAAACACAATCAATCACTAATTAAGTACATACCTAAAAATATGGGTAAATTAAAACCGATTTTAACGTCAGCACCTGCTCAGAAACTTTTGCATAAGAGCCCAACATATTTCTTTTATCCATACTATGATAAGAATTTGATATGAATTGTTCTATCACCATAGCCACAACATATATACTCAGTATAACAATATTTGTATATGCCACACAAACATGCATTAACATGCTAACAAAATTTTGATTCGTTTGAAACACCATATACAAACTTTTCCTGCTCAGACCTGAGAGTACATGGATGACTCTAGGACACACTAGACATCTAATCAATTTTGTCAAAGATTCATTACTACTATAGATCCTCTTTGCTTCCACATGTTTTTTTTCATCACTTCCGATTACCTAAAAAAATGTGGCAAACCACAAGGGTGAGACCCATGTCCCAACAAGAGATATAACCTCCAACAATGTTTATTGATTACAACATGTTTAACTAATTAAATAGTTAAGCAGTTTAATTAAATATAACAAATAAGATTAGCAGTACTGATGATTAACAAAATACATACAGGAGTAGATAATAACTATCATCATTAGCCAGACTATCATCCTTTATCTTGTTGACAATATAAGCAATTCAGTAGCATGTGCATATCTAGCATCATGAGCAAGTCTAGTAACATAGCATAGCTAACAACATGAGCATGTATAATTGGTTGAACATATCAACATCATACAAAGAGCTAACAACATAAGCACAACTATCTAGATAAGCATGATTATCAATATATGCATCTCTAGTAACAAAGGCATGGCTAGCATGCTAAACATAACTAACAACATGAAATAGCTAGAATCATGATTATAATCAGCAGTAGCAGTATAGTTATTAACATAATCATGGCTAATGTATGTACGCATCTACAATCTTAAGAATATCCACAACATAAGTATATCTACTATCTCTTAATTGCACTAAGTATCATGTTTATGTAAAGATAACAAACAAGGGTTATCATCCAATGTGAAATGTTGTGTATAACCCAAAACAAATATGCTACACGGCTATATTACATCTTTTATTATGCCTTGAGGAAATTGAGGATACCACTCAAAATCCAAATGACCATTGCTAAGTCGAAATCAATGCCATACAAGATCTAGGAAGAGTTAGACTCCTAAGATCTTCTCCGCCCCTGGTCAGTACGGGTCCGCCACAACGACACATAAGGTCAAGATTCTAACAGCCTAGTTCGTCCATGGTATAGGTCACAACACTAGTGAAAGGAGGTGGGTACGCATACCCTACCATCTGAGGTACAACCACAGTTGTCCTCCAATCTTGTCACATATATAATCACCGAGACACGACCATAACCATTCTCAATCACATCAGATGTATGAGGCTTGACCATAGCCAACCTCCACAACCTACATTGTGGATGACAAGGATATATCCTAAACTTGCCACCCCCACATACTCAAAAGTATGCACTCCAAGTTTCCCTTAGGAATACTCGTTTCACCATCTGGCAAGTTCTGACACTCAGATGGATCTATGGCACATGGCACTACATGATTAGAGTTTCACTTGATTAGTTATGCCAATTGGGTGAATTAAGGCTGCATCAAACAAGTGGACATACAAACCCTAATTCACTACTAGCAAGCTTATAAATATCACAACTTTTAAAATATATAAAATGTGTGAAGCATAATTTCTCATCTCATAATCACACGGTACTATTCACTTCCCATTCATGAGAGCACACTAGTCCTCATACTATCACAAGATATAAATCCTTTTCACAATATCACAGGGTTTCAACCCTTATCAACACAAGAGGATTACACCTCATTCAGGGCTCAACCTTGCCCAAAGGTCATTAAGACCATCATACTATTCCCTACAAGATCATCATTATCTTTGCATGCCTTAAAACAAGGCTCAACAACATCACTTACATATAATACACTAGATCAGCACAATATTGCATTAATGAGCTAGAAGATATTCATAAACTATCATAGCAGGTTTATATTAACATTAATAACATTCCTTTATTACATCAACGTGCAAGGAATCTAGATATGATTAACCCTCATCATATTCATAATGCACATGTTTCGCATAAGCAGGTATCAACCATGTGGCTATGACAACCACCAATTAACACATTAAGGTTATGATCATGTTAAAGAGGTTATTTCACCATCATGCCATCATATAAGAATGTTAAACATGAATACTCATCTTTATCTATTTGCATTAGAGTTAGGTTCAACAAGATAAATTATATTAATGTTACTAATCAACACTTATACCCAAACCCTAACTCACAACACCCCCATTGGATCATAGATGCATAAGGTGAAGCATCACCATCACATTCCATACTATTCTCAAGTATGAACCCACACATAAATCAAGGTGTAACCATTGGGTTATAGCATACTAGGGTTTCAACAACATTAACATAGTACTTCATGATTGAATTAGTCATTCAAAGACTATTCATACCCAATTACCATCATTTAGTTATATTAAAGCTAGGTATAACAAGATATAAATCATTAGGGTTACATATAAACACAATATCATTATCATCTCTTCTGTTCATATGAGTGAATAGGTAATACTACCTTATTAAGGGTAACCCTCCATTCTTTCCATCATCATTCAACCCATATCACCATACCACAATGTCACCCATAACCATTGGATGTTTAAAAGATAAGATCATTGGTTGTTTACATAAGTAAACACCTTGGATAAACCACCTATGAAGTCCTTGATTTGTTCTCTATAAAGATTCACCATCTAACCCTAGACATCCCTTGATTAACAATACAAAACTTTCCACTGAGAGTAGGGTAAACCCACAATCGACTATTCATTTAAAACAAGCCATCCATTGTCAACAAGTAAGCTCCTTAAGTTGATCATATAAAGGAAACCATATAAATCACATTATTAGGACCAACATATTACATTAGCCATCATTCCACTTTATTGGAGGAATAAATATTATGTCTTGACCATTGAGTCGAGTTCATATATTAAAACCATCAATTACAGTAGGTATGACCGTTGCATCAAGTTACCCAAGAAACCATTGGTCTAAGGATTAATTGATGATACAACTATATAATTAACTCAACATAGGTTTTGGAGACCTTATCCACCATCATTAGTGACCATTAAGTCACCATAGGTTGTTAGATCAACACTATATTTGTTAATCAACATCAAATATCAAACTAATATCACCATTGATTGATAGCATCATTAGGGTACTTAGTTGTTAATCACTAGGATTCTAATAAGGCCAAAACATGACCTAAGGGGGTGAAAGTCAGTTTAAACCCTTGGTTACCACCATCCATTGTCACGAAGACAACACCGTAGGATTTTTGCAATGGTACCATCATCGGGTCATGGGTTTATAGAAGAAATCAGCTTAAAACTCTAAAATTGACCATTGGTTGATAGGTTCTTAGCACCATAGGTTGTCAAACCAAACTGATCCAAGTCATATTATACATTAGTAATAACATACACATGATCACAGGTTCATCTATAACTGATATCAGAATAGGAAACATTATAAAAATTGAAATCCAAGTCAAGCATAGCTTTTTAGTGCATGGATCATCATTTTCAAGCAAGAACATGATCTAGAAAGCTTATGGTAAGAAATAAATGTAGAGAAAGTTATAAAACTTGCCTATAATGAGAATATGAAACCCCACACAGAAGAAATCTTGAGAAGGTAGGGTAGAAAATCCAAGCATAAGCTATGAACTCGTCCATCTAGCACCTTTCTTCATCAAATGAGCAAGCCCTAAGCATAAGGAGCAAGAAAGGTAGGGTTTTAGAGCGTTAGAGACATTTCTACCATGGAACAGCAAGGTTCTGACCTGTAGGAAGGTCTAAGGAATAAGAAGAGAAAGAGAAACAGAGAAGGAAGGAATAAAATAACTTGCCTTGGTCAAAATCCCTAGAAGATGACCTTGGAAACCCTAGGTAGGGCTAAATGGAGCTCTAAGAGACCTTCTTCTCCAAAAAGAGGTTGTCTTGTACCTTAGAGCACTTGGTTCTGCAGAAAATAGAGTGGAGTCATTGCTACAGGTTAGAGGAAAGAGAAAGCAAGCAAAGTTTCATACTTGGGCAAGGAAGAGGTAAATATAGCCCATGGATAAGGATGGGAGCAAGCATGAGGTGTAAAAGTAGCTTCCCCATGTGTCTATGGCCTTAAACTATTAAGAATATACAAGAACACACACAAGAAGATCCCCCACCATCCGTATATACCTACTTAGATTTCCTTTGTTGAATTTCCCAGCCAATCACATAATTCATTAGTTTATAGCTACTAATGGTAGCTCATCAGTGAAGGGGTAAACCCTAAAATACCCTTAGAGAAAATACCTTCAAACCAAGGATTAAATAGGAACCCCATGGCTCAAAAAACTCAAGAATGATGAGAGAATATCCAAGGAACATAATGCAAGTGATAAATTGCAAAGAAAACCCCTCAATTGGGTAAATTGTAGAAAAGTCCAAATTGTGCATAAAATTGCATAACTTGCTCAAACAGTGTCCAGATTGGACCAAATTTGAAACTTAAGCTTGTCTTATGATTTCAAAGCATATCACAATGTTAGATTAGGGTTATGAGAATTCAATTATGATAATTAATCTTATTCAACTCATTAAGCAAGTTAAGGGGCCTTACACAACCACTATCTAAGATAGAGTGCACATCTACATCGATGAGGATTGTCGATGGACTTGCTCCAGGACCAGGTATATATTTGTGAAACCATCCTTCCCATTGAATAGTTATTTACGTGATCTATTGGTTAATGGGAACTATGTCAGTAAAATTTTTGTTTCCCCTACCTACCTAATGTCATATTTCCCTACAGAATGACTTATATGCCTCTGCCAATAATCTCATACTAATTGAGATAAAAGAGGTTGTGGATTCCGGCTCTTCCATAAGACCTTTATGGCACTGACTCTTACTTTACAGTGGTCAGTTGGAGCATGGAAGGTATATTCCCATTTCCTCAGGGCATACGATTGATTGTTAAAAGATGTAATCAGTCATGCAGTGCATTTGCTTAAGGATCAAATACGAAAACATTGAATGAGGCTGCAATTACTTTTATATGTCTTAGTTGATAAACATTATACATGTTCTTCATATTCCTTTAAAAATAATGAAATGATCCATTGCTCTACTCTGCATATAACAAGTAGTTATACATGTTATATCTCCCATTGGTGGAGAGAGATATCTCCATTGGGACTTTTTTCTCACCCCGTGGGTTCCACAAATTTTTAGGTGGACATATACGAGGAGGTAGAGATTGTGCAGAAAAGAGCAGGCAGTAGCAGCAAGGACAGTAGTAACAACTCAGCTTGAGTGCATTGTTATGTGTCTTATAGATATATAGTCCTATGTGTCATCCTTGTACTCTCGAGTCTTTAAGAGATAGTGTGTAAACAATTTTATAATCAATCTGACATTTTGTCTAGTACGCCTTGATGCATAATGTTGCTTTTGAATATGTTTTGATAAAGCAATTGTTATGTCATATCCTTACAAGGTGATGGAACAATGTATGTATAAAGTGAACCATGGTGTATATATGGTTTTGTTCTTTATGAAAAGAGCTTCTTGGTAGTGGATCCCTTGGAAAAAAGGTTTTAATTTTTAGTGATTTTTGGTAATCCGTTGTTAATGATTATTTCTACATAGTTTTGTGTGATGATGTTGTCAGTTTGACATTGGTCTTCATATTTTTTGGTATCGGAGCCTTAGGTTCGATGAGTCTACAGGGACATAGGATCAAGGTCATTGAGTCTGTTCTAGTATCCTCCAATTTATCTTATAGTGACTTCTGCTTATATAGAAGAAGTAAAGCTTAAAGACGTCTGGGGAACACGAAGAACATGATGTTGAGAGCAACATAGCTACAACAGGAAGAGGTGCAAGGGAGTAGGTGAGAGAAGAATAAGTGCCTGAGAATCCCCAGGTGGATCAGACTATGTTGGAGAACCCTTCTTTCCATGCTCTCTTTGGGAAGTTCATGACGATGGTAACACATATGGAAGATAGGATACCGGCACCACCACCTAGGACACCAGTTCCCAAAGTAGAATCTTCAAGTTCTAATAAGACTTTTGAACGGCTACGTCGTGTGGGAGCTATAGAATATGCTAGAACAGCTGACCCAACAGATGGAGATATGTTGCTCATTGAGTTAGATAAAGCTTTTAAGATCCTTAGCATCCCAAAAACTGTCAAAGTTAGGTATGTTGTGTACCTGTTAAGGCTCCAATTGGTTTGTCGTAACTAGTATGGAAAACTCATGAACTGGAGTTCCTTGAGCAGCATTTTATGATTGGTTTAAAGTAAGTGTTGGAACTTGAGTTCTGTGATTTCCAAGGAGTTACAAACTTACATACAAAACACAGTTTTTGAGTTCCCTTTTAAAAAGAGTGAAAAATGAGTTCTGGGACAACTAACAACATTTCTTATACAATTATATTTTTCATTTGTTATAAATGACACATGCAAAATATTTATGACTAGAAATATTAGTGGTGAGGATATAGTATATTGCTAAAACCACAACATAATATGACAAAATAGCATACACTATAATTGCATTATGTAAAATATTTAACACTATAACCACCATTATCATTACAATCTACAAAATAAAAAATACAAACATCATGAAAAAGAAACACATTGCACCATGTGAAAACAATGTGATTTATGTAATATATTTTTATTCTTCATGTTTAAACAATATGATGTGAAAAATGATAATTAATTATAACCATGTACAAATAATATAGTAAAACTTACCTACATAAATAATGTAAAAATTAATATTCTACATTGTGTTACACAATGATGAACCAAAATATATATTTAGAAGCACATGAAATGTGGATATTATTACAATATTTTGTATACACAAAGTGAAATAAAAATGTTGTGATGTATTTTTAGTCATAATATTTTTATTAAGATTATAATTATACCATAATAAAATATTTTTAAAGGAGCAACATCTGCACCATAACCACTTATTTTGGTTATTATGATTTAAGAATATTAGAATTTTTTACAAGTATGATTCTTTTTTTATGCCTTTACCATCCTAATTTATATTATATAATAAAAATTTATAATACTTTTAATAATTTCCATATTAAACACTTACAATAGACCAATCACATGGAAGTGAATGAAACTTAAGTTCCAGAAAGTGAACTAGAGTTCCCAGAAAATGAGTTCCATGGAATTCACGACTTACACCAAACCAATAGGAGCTTTAAGGGAAGTGATGTCCATTGGTGGGCCATTGAAGAGGAGAAAAGGCCTAATGTTGAGGTCATATAGGAGGAGTTCTGACATGAATTCACCAATAAACTCTTTCCTCAGACATGCCTAGATGAGAAAATCTTGCAGTTTGAATGAATTAGGCAAGGGTCTATCAGGATTAATGAATATGAAGCTAAGTTCACAGAGCTTTTGAAATTTTATCCGTGCATGGCTACTACGATTCAGGATAGGATTCAGTGTTTTGAAAAGGGTCTTAACATTGAGTGAACCACTCCTGCAGCTGCTCTGGAGAATAGGGAAAGATTTTCTAGATTTGTGGAATAAATTAGGAGGATAGAAAGGTCAGTAACCGAGAAATGTGAGGCCAATTTTAGGAAAGGACCTACCTAGTTCCAAGGAAAGAGGTTCATAAGCTACAAGAAACCATTGTTTTCTGCACCGTCAGCACCATAGAGGTTTAGTGCTCAGACGCAGTGGATGTCAAGTAAGGGTAGAGGCTGTAATTTTCCACCTACTAGAGCCCATAGTGTAACATCAATGTCAGTGACAGGGTCGTCTAGGCCACAACAAGAGACCAAAACCTACCACAAGTGTGGACAGACAAGACATCTGATGAGGGATTGTCCAATAAGAGATACTGAGGTAACCCAACCACCAACGCAAAGTTAGCAAGCTCTCTTAGAGGCAACAGTTCAGTAGTGGTGCAGGAGGATGAGGATGTAGACAGGTGTCTCAAGTATGTTCATTTACACAAGGTAACAAAGAACGTCATCGACAGTAAGCAACAAAGAGATTCTATGTTATGAGTCAGCCAGAAGCAGTAGCCAGCCCATGAGTTGTGACAAGTTAGATGGAGTTATTTCATTCTGATATGTCTTCATCTTGCTTCATATTTGTTTTGATTGACCCAGACGCTACACACTCCTTTATCACTTGTGAAGTGATTCATAATTTTCTTTTGCCTATTAGTCATAGGATGGATAACTTGCTATTAGAAACTCCGTTAGTTGGCTCCATAGTGTTACAAGAGGTATGTTCCCCTTGTGTTCTCTCTTTCTCAGAACACAAAATTTAAGTGGATCTTATACTACTTGAGATGCATGGGTTTGATGTAATCCTTGGGATGGACTCCTTGGAAAAGTATAAGGTAGTCCTAGATTATGGTTCCAAGAAAGTTGTGTTCACATATGGTGGTGAGACATGGATCTTTTAGGGAGACATGAAGACTCTTCCAACATGTCTAGTGTCGAAAATGATAGCTGAGAGACTGTTGCAACATGGGTGTGAGGCATTCTTTGGACACATGGTGGATACCAAGATAGAAGGTCCTAGTATTCCAGATGTCCCAGTTGTCAGGGAATTTAAGGATGTGTTTCTTAAGGAATTTCCTGATGTTCCTCCACCTCAAGAGATTGATTTTGAGATCAATCGTGTTCCCAGTACACAACCAATATCCCAAACAACTTATAGGATGGCACCAGCTAAAATGGAGGAATTAAAGAAACAATTACAAGAATTACTTGATAAAGGTTTTATCCGGATAAGTACTTTGTCGTGGGGTGCTCCTGTACTTTTTGTAAAGAAAAAGGGTGGATCTATGAGGTTATGTATAGACTATAGACAGTTGAATAAGGTGACAATAAAGAACAAGTATCCTCTACCAAGGATAGATGATTTGTTTGACCAATTGCATGGCACAACAATATTCTCTAAGATAGATCTAAGGTCGGGATATCATCAGTTGCGAATTAACGAGGATGACATACACAAATCATCTTTTAGGACAAGGTATGATCATTATGAGTTTATAGTTACGTCATTTGAACTAACTAATGAACCATCACCATTCATGGATTTGATGAATAGAGTGTTCTGTCCATTCCTTGACTAGTTCCGTCCATTCCTTGACTAGTTTATAGTGTTCTTTATAGATGATATTCTAATATGCAGTCGAGATAGCCAACAACATCTTTGTCGAGTATTGACTTTGTTAAGACAACACAAGCTATATGCTAAGTTTAGCAAGTGTGAGTTTTTCTTGTCAGAAGTATCTTTTCTAGGACATACAATATCTGCTAAAGGTATTTGTGTTGATCCTAAAAAGGTGGAGTCTGTTCTAGAATGGGAGCAGCCTAAGATACCAACAATGATTCGTAGTTTCCTAGGTTTGACATGTTACTATAGGAGGTTCATCAAAGACTTTAGTTCTATAGCATTACCCCTAACTAAGTTAACCAGGAAGGATGTTCCGTTTTTCTAGAATGACAAGTGTCAACGCTCTTTCTAGTTGTTGAAGGAAAAGTTGACCAATGCACCAGTGTCAGTGTTACCAGATAAAGGGAAAGGATACACTATTTTTTGTGATGCTTCAAAGAATGGTTTACGATGTGTTTTGATGCAGGATAAATGGGTAATTTCTTTTCCCTCTCGACATCTTAAGAAACATGAGGAGAATTATCCTACACATGATCTAGAATTGGCTGTAGTGATTCATACCTTAAAAATCTAGAGACATTACATGTACGGGGAGAAGTGTCATATTTTCACAAACCATAAGAATCGGAAGTACATCTTTTCAAAACAATATTTAAACGTGAGACAATGTCGATAGATGGAACTAATCAAATACTATGATTGCACATTTGATTATCATCCAGGAAAGGCTAATGTGGTGGCAGATGTGCTAAATAGAAAGTCCTCATCTTCATTTACAGATAAAGCACAATTGAACTCTTTGGTGTGTCACAAGTGGGACATGCTAGTATCCTTATGACAGATGAATATATAGCTAGAAATATTTTTGCTAGATGGATTGTTGGTACAGATGCAAGTAAAACCTACGTTGAGACAACAGATTAAAGAAGCACAACAAAATGATATTGTGATATAGCAGATCATATCAAAATATGGCAGTGAGAAGAGGGATGGCTTTCACGAGTCTGAAGATAGAACAGTTTATTACCATGGTAGAATCGTGGTACCTAATGATAATAACTTAAGGAAGATAGTTATGTAAGAAGCTCACTCATCTATGTATAATATGCATCCGGGAAGTACCAAGATGTATCACAATCTAAAAGATTGTATTGGTGGCCTGGTTTGAAGAAAGATTTAGCCAAGTTCATTATGCAATGTCCAGTGTGTCAGCAAGTTAAAGCTGAGCACTAGAATCCTATAGGAACATTACAACCATTACATATAACACAATGGAAGTGGAATCATGTGACAATGGATTTTATAGTTGGTTTGGATAGAACAGCCAAAGGTCATGATTCCATTTGGGTGATTGTTGATAGGTTGACAAAGTCAGCTCATTTTCTTCCTATTAAGACAACATACACTGTTGATAAACTTGCATAGGTTTATGTAGATGAGATAGTGTGGTTACACAGAGTCCCAACAATAATTGTGTATGACAGAGATCCTCAATTTACAAGTCGCTTTTGGGAGCGATTACATACAACTTTGGGTACACAGTTAAAGTTTAGTACTTCTTTTGACCCTTAGACAGATGGACAATTTGAAAGGACTATACAGACCTTGGAATACTTTCTTAGATCATGTGTTCTTTATTTTGTAGGTAGTTGGGATATACATTTGAGTTTGATAGATTCTCCTACAATAACAGTTATTAGAACAACATTGATATGGCACCATATGAAGCATTGTATGGTAGACATTGTAGATCTTTGTTATGCTAGTATGAAATAGGAGAATACCAACTTCTTGGTCCTAAACTTGTACAACAGACAATAGAAAACATTAAAGTAATACAACAATAGTTAAAGGCAACACATGACATACAAAGTTCATATGCTGATAATCGTCGTAGACCTTTAGAATTCCAAGTAGGAGACAGAGTGTATCTCAAGGTCTCTCCTTGGAAAGGTGTTCTCAGATTTGGGAAGAAGGGTAAATTGGCTCCTAGATTTATGGGACCTTATCTGGTGATAGCACGTGTTGGAAAGGTAGCCTATTAGTTGGAACTACCACCTGAGTTGCATAGACTACTTCCAATATTTCATGTATCTATGTTGAGAAAATGTCACCCTGATACAAAGCTTGTATTACAACCTGTAGAGGTAGAATTAGATGAAGATATATCCTGTGTGGAAGCTCCAGTGTTGATTCTTGACAGAAAAATCAAGAAGTTGAAAAAGAAAGACATAGTTCTTGTAAAAGTTCTTTGGCATCATCGTGGTGTTGAAGAAGCCACATGGGAGTTGGAGGAAGAGATGAGGAGGAAGTACCCTTCTCTTTTCTATTGAGATTTTAGGGACAAAATCCTTGTTAGGGGTTGATAACTTGTAACACCCCTGACCTGGGTTTAGCAATAACCTTAGAAGCTTTTCTAAGTAAGTTGTTTAAGAACCTTGTCTTAATCTTTTGAAAAGTAATTAAGACTTGAGGAGAGTTTATTATCATTTTTGAACTTATTTGCAAATTGTTTGTGCCTTATATGATAACTTTGGTAAAGTTTGCAACTTACCCAAATGAGGAGTTTGTGTGTAAATTATCACCTCTAGAGTGTTCTTTCTATCTTTTAGCAACATCTAGAGGAGAGAGAAATAAGGGGGTGCCTTGTTTGAGTCTTGGTTGAATGATAGCATTCATTGTGGTGAAAGAACCAAAGAGTGTTGAGTATTTTCAACCCTAGATGAGGTTGTGCTGATCTATGGTGTATATGGGAGTGCCTATCAGTTTGGAAGTCATAGAGGAGGTCCCATATTGGTTTTGGTAACCTTTGAAAGAACTCATCTCAGGCTAAGCACCTCAAGTAGGTGAAGCCTATCACTTTACATGTTCCTTGCAAAATTTGTATCGGTTTGCACTTAAAGTGATATTGGGTTGTGATATCTTGTCAAGCAAGATACCTAATGGCTGATATCTTATCTTTGGATTATCCTCAAGAGTTTTTCATGGAAAGATAATTATGGATGCATGAAGTCACCATGCATGGACACATGTCATCGATGTACATATGGTGATGACACCTTACACATACTCTCTTTCATGAACCTCAACTATATATACCCCTCTTTTCACATCCTAGTAAACATTTCAACTCCTTTACCATCTCTTCTTTGGTGGACGACCCTAGGAGCTCAAGGATCAAGGGGAAGGTAGAGAAACTTGTTCAAGGTAAAGCCATGATCATCTCTAACGTTAGAAAGACTATTCTTCTTGGATCATGATTCTTTTCTTTCCTTCCCTCTTCACTAAGTTCCTTACTATGATATCTTATTTTGTATAGAAGTGTTGTGGTAAAGTCTTGGAATTTTTATAAGTCATATTTAGCCTTGGGAACATGGAGATTTGGAGCTTGAAGCTCTTGTGTTAATCTTGAGGTAGGTTATATAACTTGAACCCAACTTTATTATTATTCAACTTTTATCATGCAATACTTGGTGATTCCTTTTCTACTTCGACTTTTCTTGTTTCAATGATGGTTCTATCAGCCTTAATGGAAATATGGGGTTGTTTTCCATAAATTAGAGTAGTAATGGACAGAGGGTTGGAGCTTGAAGATGATGGAAAACTCTATGCACAAACCGATAATGATTTGTGGAAACCTTAACCCGATACAAGGTTATATGAATGAAAAATGATATACATGAATTCCTAACTTCCTATCAATTTGTTACATATGTAGGACTACTATCCTTGTAGTTTTCTAACTTGTCACCCAAGGCTAAATAATGAGATAGTTTGATACCTTGAAAATATTTAAGTTAACATATACTTGCACTCTAATATGGAGGCCGACATGTCCAACATTAACCCTAATCTGATATACTTATAAGTCGATATCTCTCTAGCCCGACCCATGTGTGATGGGAGACACACTTAGCCCAACATACTTTGTGAAAGTGTGAGCAACACTTTCCTTGAGGTCTTGGCCGACACACGAAGTAGTGGTGAGATCAATAGGTGAAAGAAACTAAGGTGTTGAATAGGGTTCACCTGATACAATCCAAACCCTAGTGGTCAATACCCTAATTGATGGTATGGCTGACACACTAGTTAGTTGAGTGGATGATACACAATGTGATAGTGTGGCTAACACAGAAGAATACTCTATGGTCGATACCCTAAGTGTTAGGGCGGATGATACCCTAAAGTGAGGTCAAGTTGTGATGCCTACGTGAGGTGAAAATATTTTACTAAATTATGAAGAAGGTGATGCACCAAGATATGGTTAAGGCAATTCACTAAGATGTGACTCATGGCCGATATCACCCTAAGCACTTCACAACCGATAACACCCTAAGAACCTCTAAACCAATATCTCTTTGAGGTGCCATGACCGACATAAATGAAGAGTATAATGGCTGATACATATGCCTTGGCCAACACAATTAGTTGTGTCTAGGTCGACACAAGTGAATGTGTCTAGGCCGACACAAAGATTAGAGTGAAGGTCGATACAACTTGATGAGTGTAGGTCCATACACCTTAAATATAATCAATGGATACACTATGAAGTAATGAGATGGATACACTTTACTAAGTGTAGGCTGATAAACCCTAAAGAGGATTTAATCAATGTAATAATTATGTCGAAGTCAATATTTTAGTAAGGATGAAAGAGAAACATGTACTAATTACATGAGAAAGGTAATACTTCATGTTGATAATCAGTTGATTTAATTGATGAAGTATGCTTGAACACTTATGGAAATAATATAGTTCTTACTATGTCAATTAGGATTTGATTGATAATCATGAACTTGAAAACCCTAAATCAGTTACAAGGGGATACCCTAAGCCTAATTATAAGAGGGTTGTAATTATGAATGATTCTCTTAATGGCATGGACAATATATTTACTTGATATTGCATTTGCTATGAAATCCTAACCATGCAGGTGTTATGAAAAGATGAACATAACTAGGTATGAGCTATGATGATTTAGCATAATATAGATTATATAAGGCCGTGTGAGCCAAGTGATATACTTGTACAACAAGTATGATATTTATATGGGTCTGATGACCAAGAAATGATTATTGCCTAGAAAAAGGTGACATTGTTCAATAATGAACTGAGGGTTTGATACCCAAACATGTAATCATGATAATGATAATGTTGAAGGGATGAGATTCCCAGTAAAGTGTTCAGGGGATAGAGATCCTAGGATTAGTGTAATAAGATATGTTCCAATTGATACAAGATTTATTTAAAATATGGTATACCTTTATTTGTAGCATTTATCTACAATTCATGCTTGTAACTTGATTGATGCTAAAAGATGCAGTAATGCACTTAACCTATCAAGTGAACTAAAAATATAGTTGCCCTGGCCATAGATCCATTCAGTGACAGGATTTGTTGAATGGTGAAATGAGTTTTACTCAGAGTGCATATCATTGAATATGTTAGGTGTAAGATGAGGTATCTCCATGTATCCTTAGCTAACAAGATTGGCTACGGGCCATACCCTGAATACTAGGATTGACTTTGGGTCATATCTCAACGAGAGTGTGGTTGTATAGTGACTCAATAACAATCAGGATTGGTTACGGACCACACCCTAATATAATCAGGATTGACTACGGGTCATACCCTGATAAGAGAGCATGCTACATGTTATATCTCTATAGCTAAGAGCCTATATACAACAGGCTAGATATAATGCAGAATGACTCATATATCTATGCCAATAATCTTTTACTGACCGAGATAGAAGAGGTCAGTGATTCCAACTATTCCATAAGACCTTTTGGCACTGATTCTTACTTTGCAATGGTTAGTTGGAGCATGGAAGGTATATTCCCATCTCTTCAGGGCATAAGATTGATTGTTAAAAGATGTAATCAACAGTGTAGTGTATTTTCTTAAGGATCAAATACGGAAACATTGAATGAGGTTGTGATTACTTTTATATGTCTTATTTGATAAACATTATACATGTTCTTCATATTCCTTTAAAAATAATGAGACAATCTATTGCTCAATTCTACATATAACAAGTAGTTATACCTATTAATTAAATAAAGGTTTCTTATGCTCTCTTTCATAATGATTTATGTGTGATAATAATATTGTTGGCGGAGAGTTATATCTCCCGCTGGGACTTTTATCAACATGTTGGTTCAACAACTTTTTAGGTGGCTATGCACGAGGAGATAGAGACCATGTAGTAGAGAGTGGGTAGTAGTAGCAAGGACATCAGTAACATATCAGGTTGAGTGCATTGTTATGTGTCTTATAGATATAGAGTCCTATTTGTCATCCATATACTCTCAGGTCTTTGGGAGACAGTGCATAAATGGTTTTATAATCGATCTGAGATTTTGGCTAGTACGCATCGATGCATAATGTTGCTTTTGCATATGTTCTGATAAAGCAATTGTTATCTCATATCCTTACAAGGTGATGGAACAATGTATGTATAAAGTGAATTGTATATATGGTTTGGTTCTTTCTGAAAAGAGTTTCCTAATAGTGTATCTCTTGGCAAAAAGGTTTTAACTTTTAGTGATTTTCAGTAATCCGTTGTTAATGATTATTTCTGTGTAGTTTTCTACGATAATGTTGTCAGTTTGATAGCAGTCATCACAGTATATATTATATAATTAGTTTTATTCAGTTTTTTAGTGGTCTAACATTGTTGTGTTTCTCATTATTGAGCAACAATGAAATGAAATATACTTCATGACTATAGTAAACTTATAAGGTGTTCAAATAATATAAAAACCTAAGTATCAATATAGTGATTTCAAAGAGCCATACACACATTACTTTTTAGTTTGTTAAATTGTTGGTTGTGCGTGCAAGTTTTAATATTTATAATCTCAAACACTACCCCACAAGTATACGGATGTGTGTAGTATTATGGAGGTCATCCAAGAAGCAAAGGTTTTTTAGGCACACAAGAGTAGTGAAGTTCAACGATCTAGAAGGATCTTTCATGTATAATCCTGCATAACCTCAAATGTTATCAGTTTCGGTACGTAGACCGAATAAGACAATGCAAGCAAAAGTTCCGAGATTCATGGAGATATAGAACAACATATAAGTTATCATGCTTGCATATCCATCATTTGAGTCTCCAACAATTATTCATCTTTTTAGTAAGAGAGGTTTTTTTATGTTAACTAAGCAATTAAAAGGACATGAACTATATTGGAAAACACTTGTATTAAGGATCAATTTGGATTAGGGATTCTTGAGGATAGGATTTCACATCCACATCATAACATGAAGAACAACAAAGATCAAGAACACTAGTAAAAACATAAGGGAGGCATGTATCATGCACCCACCTCCCGGTAGTATAGAACAATCCTAACTTTGTATACCACTGTTGTGGATATACTTAGATCCAGATTACAATCCTTTATTCCCCAACTCATCCCAACCACTCCCACGATCAAGGTAGTGTAGCTAAGGTATATCTCCTTGCTCCTATGCATATCTTCCTAGATTATATAAAGAAAAGAAATCATACATACAAACTAGCCAACAAAGCATGTAAGAGGAATTAAACACCGATGAACCTTAGAACAGTCAAACAACTAGCATTATATATAAAAATCATGTTCAAAAATTTTATGACATGGGAGCTACTCCCCATGCCCAAGAATAAGAGATCTACTCATTAATGGCTGTATAAAGTAGATACAAATAGTAGAAAGTAGTGCTATACATCATAATAAAATGAAATAAACTTGGATGTCCGTAGAAGAAGGAAGATAAACTTGGAACTCTGGTCAAGGAGTCACAAATCCATCCTTTCTCCTGGAAACTCTCCAAAAAGATTCACTTCTGAGTTGAGATAAGAAAACGGAGGAGATCCTTGCTGCAATTGTTGGAGAAAAAGGAAGAAGAAGAAGTTTCCCTCTCGAGAAACCAACTTTTCTCCCTTGAAACACCTCTAATTCCTCCTTGCTCTCTCTTGCTTGAGTCCCACTCCAAAAGGTCTGAAATAGTCCATGATAACTCAAGATGTCTTGGGGTCATATATATAAGTGTGAGACAGTTAAATTCACATTTGAGTGAAATATGCAGGTCACACGACGGGTCTTTTATAAGACACGACGTGTCTTATGAGATAAGTGATGTTTGGATCGAGTTATGGAAAGTTACATTACGTGTCTTTAATAAGACACGGGGTGTCTTTATTTAGACACGGCATGTTGCTGCAAATCTAAATAATTCTGGGTAAAATTTCTAGACTGAGACACGGGGTGTCTTTAATAAGACACGTCATGTTTTTATTAAGACATGATGTGTCTTAGTTAAGATATGGGGTGTCTTTATCAGTTTCAGCAACATTGCTTTTCTGAATGTCTAGATAATTTGGGAATATTTTGATGGATATTATCATGGCGTTTTCTCCCCATTTTGATGCCAAATCGTTGTACCTACAAACTAAACCACAGAGCAAGTATAGATAACAATAAAGTGGAAAATATAGCATGATTAAGAGTGATTAGTGGGTGAAAATGATTTGGAAATGCAACAAAAAGTGGTCTAAAAGATGATATAAAATACGCATATCAAATACCCCTAAGCTTAAACCATTGCTTGTCCTCAAGTAAAAAGAGCATAGAAACACAAATGAAGGAATTGTCAAGTTCATGCATAGATCAAATGTAATGAAAGATGTTTATAAAATCAAACCAACCATGATCAACATGTTTATACTCATAGTCATCAATTTAACTTAAACACCCAAGAAAGAGATTTTTTGTTCAATAGGGCTGGTCACAATTAAATGAATCAATCAATTAAAAAACACTAAGTAGAATTTGGATGACCAAGCCACACAATTGGTGGATGTGTAACTCAAACTCTCAACTATTAAGGATACAAATGATGAAATATTAGTTAAAATTAACAATTTTAGTTGTACTCTCCTTCTTTACCTAAGTGATATGACAGTGGATTATGGGTTCTGGCACTCGACTGCTAATGTAGGCTTATGCACACGTGAAGTGTCGGTTGGGGTATTTTACCCTCTTTTAAGACATTCCACCTAACCATCGTGGCCAGATCGAACTTACACTAGGCTAGCATGATATGTGGGTGATTTAGCCATATTTTTTGGGGTATGAGGGTGAAATAATCCAAAAGAAATTTTAAAAAAATCCACAACATAGGAGAGTCAACTAAATTGAAACATTAGCTAGATTTCATTCATTTGTTTTGAAAAATTTTCATTAAAAGAGTGGTTGAAAATGCACTAAGAGCTTGGCAAGGGCATCCCATATTGTAGATGATGGTATGAAGTTGATTTACTCACAAAAATTGAAACCATTACATGTTTTAAGCAATCAAGGATGTGAAAGATGAATGTTTAGTCTATAAGCATAAACCAGAGTTAAACACATGTTGATGGCCGAAAGGTTTCATTTGATTAATGCATGCCTTTTACAATTTCTACAAGTGATATTTCTAACCAAAAAAGGACAATAAGTTAAAAATAGGATTTCGATACACATGCAAAAGATGGGTCTCAAATCAAACTGGGATTGCCACTAGAAGAATAGAAACTAAAAACAATAACTAAGAAAACAATGATGAAAGTGAAATAAAACTACACTACACTATTGGTCATTTTCTTTCCCCCTAAGCTTGGAATTTGCAGTGTCCTCACTGCATATAACAAATTCAAGAGGATTTCAACCAAATACCTATCATGGTGAATGATGAAAATGGAGGTCCATTGCTTTGATTTGAGGCTGGAAATAGTTGAGCTAAGCATCTAGGCCTCTTTGTCAATATATCTTTTATTTGACCCAAAGATCAACACTTGTGATTTGTAATAGGAATAGTCTTATGGATTTCAATGTCGTATGTCCCTTCATTCTCTTCTTCAAAATAACTAGAATCAGATTCAAAGATAATTTTCTCATCACCAAGAAATGTGCCAAGGCATTGTGGGAAAATGGCATTTAACTTGCTTGAAGAATCATCCCTTGGAGTATGTGCAGATTTCTTCTTTTGAGCTGCATTATCATTGCTTATGTTGGAGTCAAAACATTCATATGATATTTTCTTTGATGGTGAAGAAGATTCTCCTATAGAAGCTCCACTCCTCAAAGTAACTAATGTGAATGTCTCCCTTGATTTCATATCTAGTTGGTTAGGCAAGGAACCGAAAGGTGCTTTTTGATTGGAAAGAGTTGGTTGAGCAATTTGATTCTCCAACATCCTAGTGTGAGTAGCAATCTCATCCACCTTAAATTAAAGTTGAAAAATAGCATCTTTTGTAGCTCCCTTTGTAGGTGAAGCTCATCATTTTGCTGAATTTGAGTTGAGACAGATGTCTGAAGCATGGACTCCAAACTTGGATTGGGATGCAAATGTTATTGTTGTTGGAAGACATTGCATCTAACATTGTTTTTAAGATCTGGTATATCTTCAATTTGTGATGGTGTGGCAAAACATGATGAAGGATTGTGTCTCACTTATCTACATGCATCAAAAATTATTTCAGCAACTTGCTCTTTAAAAATAGACCATCAAGAAGAAGTGTGTCCCGCTACTCCACGTGCATCAAAGTTACTTCAGTAGCTTGTTTTACAAAATTAGAGAATGAAGAATAAGGCTATTTGCTCCAATCAGGACTCCAATGGAAATGATTACGCCTTCAATAATGGCATAAGTGCCCCTATATGATTTTTTTCATTAAAGCATCATTTGTAGCAACATCAATAGATATCCGTGTATTGTAAAATAAGCCATTATAGAATTTGTAATAGAAGCCAGTTGGTTAAAATATGGTGTGGACAAAGACGTTGAAGGTCTTTGAACCTTTCCCATGTGTCATATAAGGTCTCTCCATGTCTTTGAGAAAAATGTTGAGCTGAATCCTAAATTGTACAGTCTTTCTTGTTGGAAAGTATTTGGATAAGAAAACTTTGAGGAGTTCCTCCTAGCTATTGATGGAGTTTCTTAGCAAAGAATAGATCCATGCCTTGTCTCTATCTCTTAATGAGAAGGGGAAAAGAAGAAGACAAACTGCATCTCTAGAAATGCCATCTATTTTAGAAGTGCTTATCAACTATAGAAATTCAACAATGTGGAGGTTCAGATCCTCCATAGGTGTCCCTCCAAATTGATTCTATTGTATCATTTGTATAATTGTATGGGTGATAGAAAATTCATTTTCCTCGATCGGTGGGATATTGATAACCCCATTGATTTTTGTAGTAGCTGGAATAATGAAGTCTTTAAGGGGACGTTCATCTTCCATGGTTGGTATTTCTTGTTGAGATGGATGCTTGGGTGAAGATGGTGGTGAAGATGTTGGTGATGATGTTTGTGAGTCATCTGGATCAATTTGAGTTTCACTCATCCTTCTTTTTGAAGGCTGCAAATATTGTGCTCAAGTTTGGGGTCCAGAAATGTGGAAGGTTCAAGACCCCCTTTGGATCGCCTCATATAGTTCTGTAAGTAAAGAAGGCGAGTGAAGTATAAGAAAGAAAATGGAAGATAAAAAAACAAGATAATGATGATGATCGTGATGGAAAGAATGACAGTAGATATGATAGGTGGTGGGGTGATCTAGTCTCATTTACAGTTCAACACTTCCTACTCTAACAAAAATGTTGATGCTCCCCAGTAATGGTGCCAAAAACTTGTTGATTGTGTGTGCAAGTTTTAATATTTATTAACTTGAAAACTACCCCAAAAGAATATGGGTGTGTGTAGTATTATCGAGGTTGTCCAAGGTGTAAAGGTTTGTTAGGCGCAAGAGCAGTGAAGTTCAACAATCTAGATTTTTTTAGTAAGATAGGTTTTCTTATGTTAACTAAGAAATTAAAAGGACATGCTAAATCGGAAAACACTTGTATTAAGGATCAATTTGGATTAGGGATTCTTGAGGATAGGGTTTCACATCCACATCATAACATGAAGAACAACAAAGATCAAGAACACCAACAATAACACAAGGGAGGCATGTATCCTACACCCACCTCCCGGTAGTGTAGAACAATCCTAACTTTGTATACCACTGTTGTGGATATACTTAGATTCAGACTACAAACCTTTGTTCCCTAGCACATCCCAGTCACTCCCGTGGTCAAGGTAGTGTAGATAAGGTACATCTCCTTGCTCCTATGCATATCTTCCCAGATTATACAAAGAGCAGAAATCATACATACAAAGTGGCCAACAAAGCATGTAAGAGGAAATAAACACCGATGAACCTTAGAACAATGAAATAACTAGCATTATATATAAAATTCATGTTCAACAATGTTATGACATGGGAGTTACTCCCCATGCCCAAGAATAAGAGATCTACTTGTCCAAGGCTATAGAAAATAGATACAAATAGTAGAAAGTAGTATGAGACATCATAATAGAAGGGATGTCCGTGGAAGAAGGAAGATAGACTTGGAACTCTGGTCAAGGAGTCACAATTCCATCCTTGCTACTGGAAACTCTTCAAAAAGCTTCACTTTTGAGTGGAGAGAAGAAAATAGCAGAGATCCTTGTTGCAATTGTTGGAGAAGAAGGAAGAAGAAGAAGTTTCCCTCCCGAGAAGCCAACTTTTCTCCCTTAGAACACCTCTAACTCCTCCTTGCTCTCCTTTGCTTGAATCTCACTCCAAAAGTTCCAAAATAGTCCGTAATAACTTTCCCAAGATGGCTTCGGGTCGTATATATAAGTGTGAGACATTTAAATTCACGTTTGAGTGAAATCTGTAGGTCACACGATGAGTCTTTTATAAGACACGACGTGTCTTATGCGATAACTAAAGTTTGGATCGAGTTCTGGAAAGTTACACGATGTGTTTTAATAAGACACAATGTGTCTTTAATAAGACATGATTTGTTGCTACAAATCTGGGAGTTATGGGTACAATTTCTGGCATGAGACATGGAATATCTTTAATAAGACACAACGTGTCTTTATCAGTTTGAGCAACATTGATTTTTTGAATGTCTAGATGATTGGGGAATGTCTTGATGGATGTTATAATGGTGTTTTCTCCCCATTTTGATGCCAAATTATTGTACCTACAAACCAAACCATAGAGCAAGTAAAAATAACAGTGGAAAATATAGCATGATTAAGAGTGATTAGTGGGTGAAAATAATTTAGAAATGCAACCAAATATGGTCCAAAAGATGATATAAAATACACATCAAATATTTTCCTAAAAAGTTGAAACTATTGCTAACTTATGTTAAATTCCATGCACCATTGTGGAAATTGATTTAAAATCTTAAAATATAAATTTCACAAAAGAAACTCATTTTTCACTTGTCTACTTTTTAAAGCCTAAAACATACAAACCGAAGTACAATTCTCTTTCATATGAATCTTCAGGCAATAATATAGGGAGATGGATGTCATTAGCCATGCATGCACTTTACATGATATGAATTCATGAATATAGAACTGGAAGTATGTTCATGGAGCCAAAATTCACTTGAGTAAGTCATAAAAATAGATTCAATGATTGGTGACTAACAAATGACCTAGAACACAAAAATTAAAATAGAAAAATTGAATCAAATGTAGAATATTTCACACTTCTTAATTAACTTATTAAGCATTAAACACAGTAAAACTCAATACTTAAATACATCGATTGCTTTTATCACTAAAAAAAGTTATGCAGACCATAGAATACTTGTTTGTTATATATGAATACATGGCATACTATGTTATGGGGATAAGTTTTTATTTGTGTGGGATTTCATGATTTTGTTGTTAGAAAATTGGAAAAGGATGTTATATAAACAAGTTCAATTGAGCATGAATTGTATGAATAATGTATAGATGCTTAACAATGTATAATTAGGTTTATAACTTTGTAACATTATGTAGGTAATATCAGACTTGACAATACATGGTTCACAAATTGACATTTGCATCTAATTTTAGTTGTATGAATGCACGTTTCCACACATTTTTAGCATCATGGATTGTGTTGGTTAGTATTTATCCCTATTTTAATATATTTGCTGATCAACTTTTCTACTTTCTTTGTTCTGTCTGATGATTTCCTTTCTCATATAGATCATATTTGAAAACTTGATATTCAAATTTCTCTACATTTTAAAAGGCATACATAATTATTTTATTCTAAAAATAATTAATGTATTCTCATTTGAGGAGTTTCTTCAATTAACTATATTTCTCATATCATTAATGTTGATAAATATTGAACATTCCAATGTGGCCTCTATGTAACATGTTAATTACTATGAGCAAATGTTTTCATCTTGGAATATATAAGTATTTTGATAGTAAATGGTTTCCTTAAAGTAATTTCATCCCTTTTAATTAACCTTATGAGACTAATAGTTTGTCACTAAGTCTAACCTATGGTTGTGTATAAAACAAAACCTAATCTCAAATTTTGTATCCATATATTTCTTTGAAATTATGAGGAATATATGTATGTTATTTTTATAAAAAAATAGGTTGGCATGTGTGACTTGAACCCCTCATGGAATCTAGTTACATGTATCAAATTTTTAGAATTATATGAAATAACTGACAATTGTCCTCAAAATTTAGATCAAATCCTAATTTCCAAATGGTCTTTAGACTTGTATCATTATCATTTTATTTATCTAATGCAATAAGTAGCAACATTTGATAATATACTTTAGCGGCCACGATCATTATGACAAGAGACTTAGGTCATTTGTAAAAAATTTAGATTATACTACTAAAATAATTTTTTCTAGCTCACTCAAAGATTTGTTTTACTATTGTTCTATCAATATTTATAGAAGTATTCATGTTTACTATAGGGAGTAAGTGATAATTTGGATTCAATACTTTCCATTTGAGATATTATTGGTTATGCAGAATCACACATCAGATATAGCAAGGCAAATAGGTAATTTGTTGTCTAATACTATTCTATAATTTCACAAATAAGTCATATTATTCATAGTGCACAGTAGTTGTTATATTTGATCCACCATTGATTTAATAGAGAGATTTTGTTGAAACAATGTTCCATCGTACAAACATGCGTACAAAAAAAACCGTTTAGTGTATGCTCAAATCAAGAGGTAACAACAGAAATGTCAGTGCTAAGATAACGATTTTGTATGGAAGTTGGATTATAAAATATTTCGATCTGTAACAACTCAAATGATTGCTTACCGAGTGTCCTGGATCTCTACCTTCGTATCTTTATCCATGTTGTCATTATCAGTTTTTTAATCCATTTCCAAGCTTGCTCTAGATATCGATGAGGGTGACCAACATCGGCAACCTTTATAGATACGTAGGAGTTGTCTACTATAATGCATGATTGATGGTCATGTCTATGAGCATCCCATGGTGTTTTACATCTTGAGATGCATATCGTACTCTTTGGTAAAATAATAACTAACGGAGCCCCTAAATAAGCACTTGTGGGATTGCAGCCATGGTTATGGGACCACACACGGGAATGGAGACTGGAGCTACCATATTTTGACTAGTAATATGAGAATGAAAATAAACTTGGAAAAAAAAAACCAAATAGTACACTTTTGTATAAAAATTTATCCAAATAGCACTCTCCCTAACTTATTTTCCAGACTAGCATACTTTCAGCCAAAAGCGCCACATTAGTTGGCGTTTTCCTGTTGCGGGGCCTGAAAGCGCCACATTGTCTGGGGTTTCTGAGCTGGAGGGGTCAAAAGCGCCAAAGCAGTTGGCGTTTTCATGGTAGTGAAGATTAAAACGCCAAATTAGTTGGCGCTTTACCTTAAACGCCAAATTAGTTGGCGCTTCACCTCATTTGCATTTTCAAAAGCAAAAGCGCCAACTTAGGTGGATTGTTCAGTGTACACACCAAATTAGTTGGTGTTTAATGCATGCTCTAAATTTTAAACAAAATGCGTTAACTTTTATGGTGTTTTTTTGTTCAGAACACATGTCATTTCATATGGTATTTGTTGCATGTTCTAAATATCTAACACGTATTAAGCTAGATTATGAATACAATATGGTAGAAATATGTCCAAAAGTGAATAAGGTAAATGGTGAATATAAAATGATCCAACATAGAACAATCATAAAGAAACATCAGTCTAAATATGTTTAAGAAAGATACATGATTCAACTAGGAAATCTACAATATTTAGAAATGACAAGAAATCTTCATATGCCGCAACAAACAAGTTCAATCCTGCAATCAAAATAAGAAAAATATTTGACCAGATTATTAAACTATAGTTAACAATACAATATATTATTTAGAATATAAAAATATTTGAAAGAGCTATTACCTGTCATTTTTTTACTACCTCAACCTTGGGTTTGGTTACCAGATTGTCGCTCTATGTTTGGAGAATCTTGGATTGGGCTCAACTGTGTCATTTGAGCTCCACGTGTAGGCCTACTCATAGGAAGTGGTGGTGTGAGAGGTCGAGTGAAAGACATATTCCAAGATGGTGGAGGTGATCCAAATATGGTTGTGTGGAGGCCTTGTGACCAGCTAGGTGGCTATTCATGTGGTGGAAATAAATAAAAAACCTGTGTTGGTCAAAGACTCAGGACAGACTAAAACCTTATTGAGACCATGATAAAGTAGAAGGAACTCCAAACTGATCAGATGGCGGTGAAGGATAAGAGTAGAACAATCCTGAAAACAAAGAAGGAGTACCAACAAAAAATTGTCTTGCAGATGTGGAATCTCCTACAGGTAAGGAGTCACTTGTTGTTGTAGAACAACCTGGTGCAGTAGAATGTCCTTGTGGTGTAAAGTGTCCAGTTGTTGTACAACAACCTAGTGCAGTAGAATGTCCTGGTGGCATAAATGCAACAGGAGTGGCATCAACTGATGTCATCGTAGGAGGAGTCATACACTGATTTGGATGCATGTGGCTAGGCATCTGCTAAAGCCATGCATTCTATACTTTATATATGTTGTCACGTGCCCTCAACCAATCATCAACAGGTGTCTCTTGTGTGAATGCTTGTAGTGTCTCTTAGATTTGCACATGAGTTTGGACCTGTCATAATGTATATTAATTAAAATTGATTTTATTTCAATATAAAGATATATATAAATATATATGTATACTTACACAATCTCGCTCTATGTATCCACGAAGATAGTACAAAGTAGGTGGATCAACTGGTCGTTCAACATGATACTCAGGTTTGTACCATCTAGGGGAAGCTCGACAGTCAAAGGATCAGGAAGTTGAACTATACTATTATGTCTATCATTCCATGCATTTAGCTTTGTGCTATATTGGACCAACCAGTCATTGCTGCTACACCCTCTACCATCAATCCTATGATATATAGGGAGGTCTTGGGGTTGTGGTTGATAGTGAGCACCAAATTGTTATAGTACTCTATCAGGAGCATGCCACTCCATTATAGTAGAAGAGATCATTGGTACACGTACCATCCAAATGTCTCTACCTTGTTGACATATTGGCGGTAACTTGGCCAATAGTTCAGGACTGCAAGGTATCCAAACTTACTGCAAATTTAAATATTTAGAACAATTTAAATATTTATAACAAAATATATAACATTACATTAGAATAAATAATTCGGATGCAAAGTTATGTAAAATTTAAGAATGAAATTATCTAAAACTCTCACCTGGCTTGGCTGATGGGTATCAATCTCATTAAGGTAGAACGTCACAGTTCCTCATGGTACACGTACATGCTCCATCATATGGTTCCATCTGTTTCACATAATTTACCAATTTTAAGAATATTATGAGATTATACTTTCTAAAAATAGAGTATTTATATATTCCTATGACTTACCTATAGCCTAGTGGAGCATGTTGAGGCCACTCAAAATCATCTTGCATGTCCACCTTTCCTGATCTACCAACATGCAATCTTTCCCAAGACCACAATTGCAATAGATGCAAACACTCATATATTCATTTTTTGTTTAGAACCTGGACGACACCTATACAACTGACGATATAAGTATGCTAAAACTGCATTGCCCCAAGAGTATAAACCGCAATGATCAAAATCTACTAGAAGAGGCAAGTAACGAATATGAACCTCATTACCAGTACCATTTGGTAACATAAAAAAACCTAAAAGGTGTAACAAGTATGCACTTGTGTATCGGCGTTTGATTTGATCGTTGACATTCTCCATGTCAATGCCTACAAATGTAGAACGCAACCAACTCAACTGGACGGCCCCATGATCAAGCCCTTATGGATGTGAACCTAAGATATGATTGCACATGGTAGACCAAGATCTAAATTGGCCTTCATTAGGACCTATATGATGATGAGATGCAACGGCATCGCCATCAACACGTAAACCTAGTAAGACTACAACATCCTGAAGTGTGATCGTCATCTCACCTAAAGGGAAATGGAAGGAATTTGTATTTGAGTGCCACCTTCTACTAAGTGTTGTTATCAATGATGCATCAAAGTGAACCCTAGAAAAGGTAATGACTGATCCGAACCCAGCTGTACGAACATACCCTAACACATCTGCATCTGTTAACTCCCACCTAGAAATTTTAGTGCAGTTGCAAGTAATCCGCAATGTATCATCTCCTTTCACCATGTCTATAAAAAGAAAGAACAAATATCACAAAATGTGTTAAATGACTAAAAGCATACAATAACATTACAATGAGATGTTAACTATATGTATACCGAAATGGAATCTAACATTTTATTACATATACTATTACAGAAGTCAGGAGGAAATGTTATTCATCCCGCCCTCCTCATGCGAGTAAGAAAACAAAGATTACACCGAGAGATTTCAAAGTAGAAAACTAATATTACATTTAGAGATTACTAATTTGAAAATGAAGATTACATGTATAGATTTCAAAGTAGAAAACTAAGATTACATTTGGAGATTTCTAACCATCACTTTTCTTACATGTTCTCCCATTATGACCTAAACCACCACATTTTCCACATGTGTAAGAAGTATGATTAGGATCAATATTCATATTTGTCATCTTGCACTTCACCTTAGGTCTTCCTATACGTGTTGTAACACCTGGTGGTAGAAGATAAACAAGACCCATGGTTGGATCAACCCTGGACAATATCTTTTATCAGGGATTCCACTAAATTGAGGGGCATATGTCACCCTATAATTGTCTAGCTTGTACCAACTGTTGAAAAACTGGAAATACTCATAGTGTATGAAACTAGTGCAGGCCAGTACGTGTGAGCATGTGATATGATAAACTTGTGGTTTACCACAAGTACACTGAGAAGGATAGGGATTTTGCAGAATATGCACCTGATAACTATTTCCTAACATATCATTGATAGTGAATTCTAACCCATTTACTCGGTAACTAGCCTGATGTTTCCTTGTCTTCTCCTCTAACTTACCCAATTTATATGATATTTTCTCAGTGAATGGGCTAGTTAATGATTTCATAGAGTTTCACCTTTTGAAGAACATCACGACCAACCGATAATATGTGCTACATATGAGGGCTTGTATGGGAAGATTGCGAGCACGCTTTAAAATTCCATTAATTTTCTCAGAGTAATTGTTCGTTTTTGTACCGTATCAATAGCCACCATTACAAGACATAGTCCACATTCTCAGGTTTAAAAGCATGAGCCAATTATAAGCAGATGGGTCAATGGTTGTTATAGCACTCATGTGTTTATCAAACTCTACCACTTCAGTCTCCTTAGCAGCTTTCCACATCAAGTTATATAATTCAGTAGACTTAAATTTTTTATGAAAGTTGTCTCTATAATGTCTTAAACAGTTCCATTGAGTGGAATGTGGGAATACCTCATCCAAAGCTTGATGAATGTTGCACATCCTATCAGATATAACACAAAGGTCATTCCTTTATTGGTTTGACAATAGAAATTTGTCTTTTCATCAAATTCAAGAACCACACCCATGACGAATAGTTTTCTTTCTCAACAACTACAAAAGCTAAGGGGAAAAAATCTATTGTTTCCATCAATGCCAGTATCTATAAGTAAAGTCCCACAATATTTATCATATAGAAATGTGCCATCAAAACTAATCACTGGCCGACAATGAGCCCAACCTGCAATACATGGACCAAAACTCCAAAATACGCGTTCAAATCGATGGCCAACGGTTGTTTCACTGGCTTTGAAATTGTATACAGTTCCTGGAATAGCTTGTTCAACACATCTAAGAAATAGAAGTAACGACTTATACGATGTCTCCCAATCTCTAAAGATTGATGAAATGTCTTTCTTACGTGCATGCCAAGCCTTCTTGTAGGATATGGTAAGATGCAACTCAGCTTTCACTTTTTCAACTATCTCTCTTATGCTCATGTCTAGTTTTTCTCTCAACATAGGCATTATCATCCTTGCAATATATGAAGACTTGCATTGCATATGATCCTTGTACAAAATTGCACTGTTGCATGAGTGTTTATCATTGTATTTTTTTATTTTCCACAACCCACCAGCCCTCTTAGAAGCACATGCATAAAGTCTCAATGAACATTGATCCTTATGCAGACATATAAGCATAAGGAAATACTTATTTGATCGGTCTGTCCAAAATTGGACATTATTATTGATTGACCAAGACTACAATTTTACAAGGAGGTCTGGCTTTGTTAAAAAAATGTCACCTTTATGAAAACCTTGTCCTGTAATAACTTCATAGTCTCCCATGTCTAAAGGGTTTTCAAAGTCATCAATCCAATCATCATCTCTTTGAAAAACACTAGAGGAGGGGTGAATAGAGTTTTATAGAAAGTTTAATAATTAATTAACTCAAACAACCACAATGAAAATATTGAACAAGGAGACACAGGGTTTAGAGTGGTTCCAACCTTAGCAAATACTAAGGAAGTCAGTCCACTACCCGGTTGCTTACCCAACCGGGATTTGAAAAGAAATTTATTTTATTACCTCGCAAGGACTTTACATAAAATACAATTTCTTTTCCCAAACCCTTCAAGCAGCCTTCACCTAGAAGTAATCGCCCAACCTTGAAGCAGCCTTCCCTTGAAGTAGGTGCACCAACTCCCGTTGCACCAGCCTTCTGAAGTAGCTTCCCGTGCGATAGCCTTCTTGAAGTAGCTTGAAGTCCCCTTCTCCACCTGAGAAGTCAACCCTCTCCAATCCGCAGCCTCCAACCCTAGGAGTAGCAAGGAGAGTACAAAGGATAAAAAGGAACAAGAAGGAAAATAGAAATTACAATACCGTTGTAAGCACAAGGCTTGATTTGCCTATATCAAGCGTATAGATCTCCTAACCAATGTGTATGACAATGTGATTTTAGTGGATAGGAGATACTAGCCTATAGGACACGAAATGGGAGCAATAGGAATGAATGGCAAGTGTAGGAATTGCTCTATTGCTCTAAAACAGATTGCAAGTGAGTATTCAAGCTCAAGTATAGCACAAGTATATCTTAGATGTATTTTGGTGTCCTAAGGCATGTCCTATTTATAGGAATGGTCTATGTATGCTTAAGGACGTTCTAGACAACTTCTAGGGGTTTCTAAGTGCTTAACTAGCCGTTAGGTATAAGTTAGGTGCTTTTGCAACGGCTAGTTGCTTTATTCTGCAGTTGCTGTCAGAGACCATCTCGGTCGACAATTTGTCGACCGAGATACCTACTCGGTCGAAGTTTTGTCGACCGACAGGCTCTCTGGATTAATGTTTATTTGCAACTGTCCACTGCTGTGTCTAACGGCTACTTTTGGTCAATCTCGGTCGAGAAGTTTGTCGACCGAGAGTGTCTCGGTCGAGGAGTGTGGTCGACCGAGATTGACTCTGTTTTCAATCTTTTAATTAACCACTAAGCATGTGTATGAGTGTGCATATGTGATCCTATTTGAAGGGGATGACCTATCTAAGTGTGGTGTTTAGCTAGGAAGATCCAACGCTTGATTTACATGCAATCTAAGTACTTGTACATTATATATTTGTACAAGTTTTTACAACAGTGATTACATTGCATGGAAATATAAATATGTAAGCTCTTTGGATTTTCCCTAGTTGCTTTGTCATCCACCTTAATCCTGCACACTCAAGTAGCTCGTTAGATCAACAAGAATGAAATGTTTGTCATCATCGAAACAAAGGGATTTATTATAATGTCCAATTTATCCAACAATCTCCCCCTTTTTGAAGATGACAAACATTTCCTAAAATATGAAATAAGGAAATATAAAGCATGTGAGTTTCATACCTGAGGATTACCTTTTGTAACCATTCTTGTTTTACAAGTGAGTGATGGCCATCAAGATGAAACTCATTTATATTTTTTATTTTATATTCTTTCTCCCCCTTTGTCATTTCAAAAAGATATCCAATTTGAACATTTTATTTCTTCTCCCCCTTAATCTTACAATTTAAGCAATTTAAGGCTTTTAAGGTCACAAATGATTTTAAATTTTTGATTTTGACCTTTATCAAAAGTATACTAAGATTAAGTTCAATAAATTGATGTCCAAATAAGCATTTTGTCAAAGCTTATTTTAGGTCGCCCTTGACTACGACCATAGCGCCCCTTGGTCAATTTTAATTTTAACCAAGTGGCAAATTCTGCAGATTTCCAAGATAGACATTCATATGTGAAGTATAAATTCTGCAGATAGCTATAAATATCAATTTGAAGCATATTAAGATATACCTTTTATGAAGACTTAATATGAGCATCATGTTTTATATTCATTATGAATGAAGTTTCATATGCTTTACTATGGGTATAAATATCAAATCCCATTTCTTCTTATACCCTTATCATAAGATTCTTTAGAGGCATATATTTTGAAAGCAAGATTAATATCTTAAAGTCAAGATTTTTGCTTTTAGAACAAGCAAATAGATAAAAACATTAATATTTTGTTATTTGTTCTAAGAGGTACCGTTTTGGCTTGTCATAGAACCATCATCATCACAAGATGTGTCCACAATTATTTTCTATTATGTTAAGATGCTTTTATGACATATACAATTATAATGATCATTCAAGATTTGTATATATGAATCAAAGCATAATAAAGCATGGTAAGTGATACTTAATATGAAAACATCTTCTTAACAATGAAGGCATGATTAATATCTTAATTTCTTATAGATACCTATTGAGAAATTCTTCATTCTATTTCAAACCTTAAAGTTCTATGTCTAAGCAATAAATCACTAATAAAACATTTGCTTGCTATAAATCATCAAGAAGTCATGTATACAATAATCATTTTCCATTTGTTATATATAGCATAGCATCATTTTTATGAGTTGAATGATAAAATAGTAAAAGCATACCCATGATGCAATGATAGAACCATAATTATTTCATGAGATACAGTAATTGTAATCATTTAAACTAAATGTCATAACACATGATTTCTATATAGATAGACCAGGAAATACTTTAGAAAATCATGTGAAATAGTTAATTCTAAACATGATGATATCAAAAAGATCTTCAACTAGTTTTGCATGTAAGATAGTCATTAACAACAAATATATGGCACATAGATCCGTCAAAAGATTATTCAGCAATTTTACTGTAGATTTCCAATTTGAGTACTTATATGTGAAATGCATTTGTGCCATTTCGTTTTATCATTTGTGTAGAATGATATCTTCATATGAACTGAATCACAATGATAAAGAACAATGTCTATTCATGGTTTGCATACATGGATCAAGAAATCTATGTGAAACAGTAATTTCCTTAATTTTAAAACTAACATGATTCATTTTCAAATCAATTTGATGATAGTCCAAAAGAATCTTATTCATGTTTCATGAGTTTTTCAGTTTTAAGACAAACTATGAACATGCTTAATAAACTTTCTTAACCAAGGAGTAAAGTTTGTTCAAAAATCAGTCTTCATATATCATTAATATGTTTAAAGATTTTATATTCATGATGTAGAGAGATCAATATGATTTGATTCAAAATATTTCCTGCAATTTAATCTTGATCAAACATTTATAACAAATTGATAGCAACACAAAAAAAAATAGATACAGCAGAACTTGAAAACAGTAATCTGCTCGGTCGACTATTGCTCGACCAAAAGTGTTCTCGGTCGAACAGTTTCTCGACCGAGAAAGTTTCTGTATTGTTTCTGAAATGTGTTTCAGTAATAGTTTTCAAGTAAAATTTATATTATTTTAATTCAATTATGCAATTTGAAAGTTTAGTTTAATTTAGATTAAGATAACCTTTAAATCAAATCTTTTAAGTTTCGATTTATTATCCCTACATGTTAAGTTGAGATAGACATAAAGATATGCAAATTAAAAGCTTTGGTCATATCTCAACTTAGTCAAATCGAATCAATTTGGGGATTTTGGAACCCATACCAACTCAACATCCTTTTTCTTGTATGGGCAGGAGAAGGAGTAATGTCCAAGACGTAAACAATAGTGGCAACATATAGAATCAACCTCATATCTCTTTCTATGATTTTGGTCTAGGTTGTTCTTTTGTACAAATGTATATTTGCCTCTATGTACATTCATTGAATGACTCGCTTGTGTCCTTCTCCAACTAGGTTTTTGAGGAGATTTACCTTTAGGCTTATAACCTAGTCCACTCCTTCCAATTTGTCGATAAGGATTATCTAGAATTTGGTCAAGAATGCCATTGTTATTCAAACTACGAACTTGTTGTTGTAGCTTGGCTATCTCATCTATTATCTTCTTGATATCTAGTTTTGCTTGGTCTAGATGAGATGATAAAGAATTCCTTTCTTCAACTATATTGTCATAATCTACATGGGTACACAATATAGGTTGTTTTTGAAGATCATTCACTTGAGTTTGCAAATTAATCTTTTCTAAAGAAAGTAGATTGCAATTTGCCTCTATAGATTTTATCTTGATATCATGATCTTCAATAACCTTCTTAAGATCTTCATTTTCAGATTCAAGAGAAAGAAGTTTAGTATTTAAATCCTCATTCGCTTTATTCGATTTCTTAAGTTTCTTCTTGCACTCAATGTATTTTTCATGCATTTCTTCTAGACTAGCAATTAGATCTTCTTTTGATAAATCTAAAAGACTTACCTCTTCCTCTTCTTCTTCATTGATTGTAGCAATGAGACACTCTTTATGTACATCTTCCTTCTTTGACCTCCATGGACATCTAGATGTAGAGTGCTTTGTTCCTAAGCACCAATTGCAACTTGTTGAACATTTGCCCATGCTCCTTTGGTTGTAGTCACCTTCTCCCTTCATCTCTTCAAGACCTTGTTAGGGCTCCTTGAAGCCTGCTCTGATACCAATTGAAAAACACTAGAGGGGGGGTGAATAGAGTTTTATAGAAAGTTTAATAATTAATTAACTCAAACAACCACAATGAAAATATTGAACAAGGAGACACAGGGTTTAGAGTGGTTCCAACCTTAGCAAATACTAAGGAAGTCAGTCCACTACCCGGTTGCTTACCCAACCGGGATTTGAAAAGAAATTTATTTTATTACCTCGCAAGGACTTTACATAAAATACAATTTCTTTTCCCAAACCCTTCAAGCAGCCTTCACCTAGAAGTAATCGCCCAACCTTGAAGCAGCCTTCCCTTGAAGTAGGTGCACCAACTCCCGTTGCACCAGCCTTCTGAAGTAGCTTCCCGTGCGATAGCCTTCTTGAAGTAGCTTGAAGTCCCCTTCTCCACCTGAGAAGTCAACCCTCTCCAATCCGCAGCCTCCAACCCTAGGAGTAGCAAGGAGAGTACAAAGGATAAAAAGGAACAAGAAGGAAAATAGAAATTACAATACCGTTGTAAGCACAAGGCTTGATTTGCCTATATCAAGCGTATAGATCTCCTAACCAATGTGTATGACAATGTGATTTTAGTGGATAGGAGATACTAGCCTATAGGACACGAAATGGGAGCAATAGGAATGAATGGCAAGTGTAGGAATTGCTCTATTGCTCTAAAACAGATTGCAAGTGAGTATTCAAGCTCAAGTATAGCACAAGTATATCTTAGATGTATTTTGGTGTCCTAAGGCATGTCCTATTTATAGGAATGGTCTATGTATGCTTAAGGACGTTCTAGACAACTTCTAGGGGTTTCTAAGTGCTTAACTAGCCGTTAGGTATAAGTTAGGTGCTTTTGCAACGGCTTGTTGCTTTATTCTGCAGTTGCTGTCAGAGACCATCTCGGTCGACAATTTGTCGACCGAGATACCTACTCGGTCGAAGTTTTGTCGACCGACAGGCTCTCTGGATTAACGTTTATTTGCAACTGTCCACTGCTGTGTCTAACGGCTACTTTTGGTCAATCTCGGTCGAGAAGTTTGTCGACCGAGAGTGTCTCGGTCGAGGAGTGTGGTCGACCGAGATTGACTCTGTTTTCAATCTTTTAATTAACCACTAAGCATGTGTATGAGTGTGCATATGTGATCCTATTTGAAGGGGATGACCTATCTAAGTGTGGTGTTTATCTAGGAAGATCCAACGCTTGATTTACATGCAATCTAAGTACTTGTACATTATATATTTGTACAAGTTTTTACAACAGTGATTACATTGCATGGAAATATAAATATGTAAGCTCTTTGGATTTTCCCTAGTTGCTTTGTCATCCACCTTAATCCTGCACACTCAAGTAGCTCGTTAGATCAACAAGAATGAAATGTTTGTCATCATCGAAACAAAGGGATTTATTATAATGTCCAATTTATCCAACACTCTTAAACTTTCATAGTTATGCATATTGTTATGGTCCATCCAATCATCCTTCCAGGTTTCCGAGTCAACATAAACATCATGATTGCTATCATATATATGAACTTGTTGCAATTCTACATCATTATCAAAGTCATCATCATCATCATCATCCTCAACAACATTGTTTTTTCCATCATCACCCAAAATATTGAATTTTTCAACATAAGGATTCATATGCCTCCCGTTTGAGATAGTGATTAGGTCTTTCCATCTATCATCATCAACAACTTGAGTAGGAAATAAGTTAAATGTTGGACCTAAATCACTTGGAATGGTGTACCTTAAATGTATGTCATGCATTGATGAGTTGATGGCACGAACTTGATGTATGAATGACATCAACTCGGCATAAGTAGATGTTGTACATATTTCAATAGGCATAGATGTTCCATCATAAGTTATGACAAAATGTCTTGAGGTATTGGCCATAATCTTGAATGTGGAGAGTAATTTATGTTAGATATATAATATGGAAGCTTTTTGATAAAATAAGTAGCTAAAATCACTAACCATATAAATATGACTTTGTTCAAATGACTTTGATATAAAAATGACTTTTTTCTAATGATTTTGATATAAAAATTACTTTGTTCAATTGATTTTTATAACGATAGTGTTGCACATTTGTGATGATCCAAACCACACTGATTCAAACCATATTGTACGATTCATGCACATTTGCGATGATTCATATAAAAATGACTTAGTTCACTAATTTGGTATATTTCATAAAATTGTGTTTTACTATCACTAGAGCTAAAATCACTAACCATATAAATATGACTTTGTTTAAATGACTTTGATATAAAAATGACTTTGTTCGAATGATTTTGATATAAAATTACTTTGTTCAATTGATTTTGATAATGATAGTGTCGCACATTTGTGATGATCTGAACCACGCTGATTCAAACCATATTGTACGATTCATGCCACAATTGTGATGATTCATATAAAGTGACTTAGTTCAACGAATTTGATATATTTCATAAAATTGTTTTGCACTATCACTGGAGCTAAAATCACTAACCATATAATTATGACTTTGTTCAAATGACTTTGATATAAAAATTACTTTGTTCTAATGATTTTGATATAAAAATTACTTTGTTCAATTGATTTTGATAATGATAGTGTTTCACATTTGTGATGATCCGAACCACACTGATTCAAACCATATTGTGCGATTCATGCCACATTTGCGATGATTCATATAAAAATGACTTAGTTCAACGAATTTGATATATTTCATAAACTTGTGTTGCACTATCACTAGAGCTAAAATCACTAACCATATAAATATGACTTTGTTCAAATGACTTTGATATAAAAATTACTTTGTTCTAATGATTTTGACATAAAAATTACTTTGTTCAATTGATTTTGATAACGATAGTGTTGCACATTTGTGATGATTCAAACCAGAGCTGGTTCGAACCATATTGTACGATTCATGCCACATTTGTGATGATTCATATAAAAATGACTTAGTTCAACGAATTTGATATATTTCATAATATTGTGTTGCACTGTCACTAGAGCTAAAATCACTAACCATATAAATATGACTTTGTTCAAATGATTTTGATATAAAAATTACTCTGTGCAAGTCTGAAATATTTAAACAACTACTTCTCATGATTTAACTAGAAAAAAACATACACAATCAAACCATCATTCACACACAAAAATAGACTCGTACAAAATAAAAATACTAATAAAAATCATAACATACTTAAAGAATGTCAAAATAGTAAACAGTCCATGTAGGACAAAGTCCATTTAAGATACAGTCCAATAAATTACAGTCTGGGAAGAAGAAGAGGAGTGCGTGAAGAGGAAGGGAAGAGGAAGAGGTGTGCGGGAAGAGGAAGAGGAGTACAGGAAGAGTAAGGGATGAGGACGAGAATTGGAAGAGGAAGGGAAGAGGAAGAGGAGTGTTGTGTCGGAAAAAATAGAGGAAGAGGAGTGTGGGAAGAGGGAAATGGAGCGGGTGGTGGTGGCGTGGGATAGCTTGGTGGTGGTGGTGGTGGTGGTGGTGGTGGCTTGCTGGTCTGAGGGAAGAACAAGGAGGAGGAAGGAGGAGGAGGAGGAGGAGGAGGAGGAGGGAGGAGGAGGAGGAGGAGGAGGAAGGAGAAGGTGGTGGGGAAGAAGGAGAAGGTGGAGGAGGAAAGAAAAGGGGGTTGAGGAAGGAGGACGAGGAGGAAGAAGAAGGTGGTGGCAGAGGAAGGAGAAGGTGGAGGAGGAAAGAAAAGGGGGTCGAGGAAGGAGAAGTGGAGGAGGAAAGAAAAGGGGGCCGAGGAAGGGGAGGAGGAAGAAGAAGGGGTCGACGCTGACAGGAGGAGTAGTGGCAGAGGAAGGAGAAGGTGGTGGCGAAGGAGGAAATAAAAGGGGATCGAGAAAGGAGGAGGAGGAAGGAGAAGGTGGAAGAGAAAAGAGAAGGGGACAACAACGGTGAAGAAGGGGAGAAGCGGAAGAAGGTGAAGAGCGGAAGAAGGGAGGGCGGAGAAGAGCTTACTAAGCAGAGAGCAGCCGGCTGGCGGAGGCTGAGCAGGCAGAGGCTTCGAGCAGGCGGCGGATCTTCGGCGAGGAGGACGAGCGAGCAGATGCTTCGACAACGAGGAGGAGCGAGCAGAGAGAACAGGCGAGGGCCGAGCGCGGAGAAGTGAGCAGTGGAGGGGAAAGAGAATCGCTTACGGGCATCGTAACCAATCAGAACACGCCAAACAAAGTGGCGTTTACCAGAAAACGACACTTTATCTGGCGTTTTACATAAAGCGGAGAAGCGACGTATCAGTGTTGCGAGTTAATGGAAAACAATAAATAATGTGACATTTAAACCACGTTGTCTGGTTGGTGAGACAAAATCAATTGTAAACGCCACACAATGTGGCACTTTTATATAAATCAATTATAAACGCCACACAATGTGGCGCTTTCAGGCCCCGCACCAGGACAATGTGGCACTTTCAGGCCCCGTAACAGGAAAATGTCAATTAATGTGGTGCTTTTGACTGAAAGTGTGCTATTCCGGGAAATAAGTTGGGAAGGATATTATTTGGGTAAATTTTTATACAAAAGTTTGCTATTTGGCTTCTTTTTCCAATAAACTTTGCGAACTGACATATCATGCCATCCAAACGAGCGATTAGTTTGTGTGCGTTGGCAACACAAGCTAAACATGTTTGCGTGCTTCATTATCAAATCTGTATGTTTCTTGCTTTACTTCACACCCAAAATGACATGCTTATGAACCTGGAGTCATGAACTTTAATGAAGCCGTCTGTGCCGCCATTGAACTTCATTGGTCAAACATTCAGCTTGTGCCAGAGCATACTCGAGTTGGTTACCGAACAGATCATATGCGGGCTATGTTCTTGAGCATGACGAAGTTATTGGTAAGCCGTTCCTCTTTCCCTTCTTCGTGACGTTAAAGAGTTTGGGAATCTCCCAGCATGCCGTGTGTCCCTGAGAGCACTTGCAGCGGGCAAGATCATTCAACGGGGGCAAGACGGGCCGGTATGAAACTACCGCTCCAAGTGTGGACTAATAGGTAACAGAATATCACCATCGTTTCAGAAACCTTGGACGCTAATGTAGAGTTTCATTGGCCCTGAACTGCTCAACCTTAATCTTTACATTGACGTGGTCGATTAATAAATCGCTATCATGACGCGTATAGAATATTATCGTCGGGCATGCAGAACACGAATCACCCATGGGCATGGATAAAAAGAAGTTCAAGTCGTGTATTTCATTGGAATAGGGAATAGGTAGAGATCCAAGTCTAATCACAGAAGTGCGAGAGACATAGAGGTCGGAGGAAAAGACGAAGTCGGTGTTGCTATTGAGACTGTGCAGAACCGCAACAGATATAGGGGTGGATGGTGATGACACAACGAGCCTTTCCGTTGAGCAACGGACCATAGGGTTTGGGGATAGTGATGTTAATATTTGTTATTATCATTCATGCAACAGTGACAGGTGTAATGTAATTAACAATTCAGGCAGATTTAAAATAAGAAACGAAGTTCAAACAAAGCAGGAGAACAGAAAAACAGGAGTTAGATTCGCAAACCAGATCGTTCGTTGAAATCAGTGCCCAACAATCTTCGCGGATAGGTACTGTTCTCCCAGTCGCGATCCGGCACGAACTTGGAACAGACACGTCGCTCGCAGTCGACGTCGTCTCGTTGCACCACCACCGGCGCAGCACAACAACCGCAGGAACCACCGCCTGACAGTTGCGTCTCGGTGAAGAGAAGGAGAAGTCGCGCTTCGCACAGGAGAACGACTCCAAGAAGTGACTCCGGGATGACAGCTCTCGCACTCTGGATTAGGGCTCTCAAAACACACAACGGCAGAAGACTGTTTGTTGTGTGTTTAACCCTAATGACCGGAGGCATATATATAGCCACGCGCGTCCCTAATCCTATTCTCAGTAAGACGCAAACACTCAATTGCTCTTGTACATATTACGGAATAAAAATCGTAAAAAGAAACACTTTCCAGTTAGGATTAAGAAATCCGAATAGGAAAGAAACATTATCCACAATCCACAAGCCCGAGCCCGGCCCGGCCCGACGAGGCGTGGCGCGTGCGCGTGCGTTGTGATGTGATAACCCCACCCACCAAGGAGGTGAGCATACCTCCCTCTTAGGACTCCTTTGGACACTAGCGTCCCATGTGATCCTACATATGAGGACCACAAAAATTCTAAGAGTGAACAATATGGAATAAAACGTATTTACCATTTGCACTAGAAATAATATTACATTCTCACATGTACTTGCTGCACTACATTGAGTGCTACAGTAACGAGCTGCTGCTACAGTAGCGAGCTGCTACCGTAATCATTTATCTAACAATATTATTGTCGTAGCCGAACACGGACAGGAAAAATTACCACTGTAGGAGGCACGTGTTTGAACCGTATAAACTACCATGTAGGGCGCACGTGTTTGTACTTGTGGACGGAAACGAGTTTTTTGCCCTTGGTGCTTAGTTATGGCAATAGTAGATTAGCATGTTTTGCTTCCATTGGTACTGCTTCTGGCCAATCAATTTCAATTGATAAGAGTTATACTTCTTTTCACCAACAGTCCCGAGTCCCCCACATAAATCAAGTAGGATATTTGGTCTGTAGCAAGAATGTCAGCCACAGATAATCTCAACACATATCTTGAATTCCAGTAATACATGGTTGTATTACAAAAGACACATATATCCCGATACACGTTCGTGTGCATTGTCGCATCTCTAGTTGGGCAGCCAGAATTCTTCCTTTGGCAGGGCTTATTTTCTTAGTAAAAGTGTCGTAGCAACTATACCTACATATGCTATGCATATTTAGGTCATTCCTTCTTTTCTGTTCTCCAAGTTGGATTCTCTGAATCACATTTTATTTAGAGTTTTTTTCTCAAATACCCCCTCTACTATTTAGAAATTCCTTATTACCCCTCTCCTTTCACTAATTCCAAACACCGCCTGCTGTCAGCTTATAATTCCATATGCCGCCTTCCCGTTAGATTGCCGTCAAATTCAGTTGACGGAAGTTCCACGTGAGTTTTTTTTTTAGACAACTTCCAATACATAATAATATAACGCCTTCGTCGACTACACAAGTATAAATAAAATGATTATGTTGGATAAACACATTTAATAACACCACCTTCGTACTTATTTGGGCAGTCAAAACTCCCACTACTACAGAAATGACTTATAACGTCACTTTTACAGACGTCGGTTGTATAAATACACCGACACCTAAACTATACAGCGTCGGTTGATTACATAAACCGACATCCAATCTCTGAACGGTGACCAGACACGGGTACCGCTTTTATTCAGTGTCGGTTACTTAATAAAAAGCCGACGCCTAAAATAACCGTCAAATCCAAAATTTCCAGCGAAAAAATTTACCTCCAAAATTTAATATATGGCGTCGGTTTTTAACTTAAAAACCGACAACTAAAGTATTTTCGTGAGACAGAAATTGGACCCAATTTAATCGTCGATTTCGCATAAGTAACCGACGTGGATGAGTTTACGCGCGCTGTCCCTGTAAAAATATTGACCACCTATAGCGTCGGTTTCTATAAAGTCACCGACGACTATTGGCTGAGTGCGAGAACATTTTTTGTTATCGGCTTATATTTATAGGCGTCGGTTTTTTTTGTGGAAACCGACGACTATTATTGAACATAGTTGTCGGTTTTACATGAGAACCGACACGATTAGTAAATAGTTGTCGGTTTTACATGAGTACCGACGCTGATTGATAACTTAACCCCCGTGAGCCTGACTGTTCCCCTTTCTCTCCTGTTTCATTCCCGATTTTTCATTAATCTCGCGCTCATCTGGCGATTCCGCTCCCGCTGCTGCTCCGCCGCTCCTCCGCCGTTGTCGTTGCTCTGCTGCTGCTGCTGCTCCGACGCCGCTAGTTGCTGCTCCGCCGCTGGCTTGTCTCCTCCGCCATCTCTGCCACCGCCGACCTAAAGCAAGGTAACCCGCCGTCCGCCTTTTCTCCTCCGCCTACTCAGTTTACCTATGATGGTCATTCTGGACTGGATGGAGATTCCATGATCTCCTAGAACGCCTGTGATGGCTTGGATGTTCTGCTGGTATATTTGCAAGACTATTACAGCCATCAATTTCCACCGTTGATGTATGTCATTATTTCCCCCTTTATTCCTTCAAATCTCCATAGCAATGTTGGGTGTGTCCATTGTGGATGTCGTCACCCCTTGCACAAGCACACTCAGGCGGATCTTCTGAACTTGGACGGTTTTAGTTTTCATCCTGACAAGATGGTCCTATACATGTTTCTCATATCCTCAACTTATTTCTTCTGTGATGGATTTTAATTCAAGCTTCTGACCTCCCAGTACCCAAGTTAAGGATCATTGGGACCATCGTGATTCAAGGGACCTTCCAGTGACCATGGTTTATAGTCTATTAGTATTTTACTACAAATTTGGATCAGAGCTTTGAAGCTCCAGGCTAGTTGTTTGAGTAAATAAGGGAGACGATCAATCCTTCATTTTATCTTTCCCATTATAATTGCTTGAGTTCAGGGGCACTCCTGACCTTTTGGCTCAGTTTATGTACTGATTGTTTTATGATTTATTCATCTACTTATTTGTATTTTTTTGTCTACTATTTTTTATTTAGTTATCTACTCATTTAAATTTATTTTTGTACTGCTTTTGAAATTATATAATCATCTAGTGATGTAACTTTATCACAGGCTCATTATGAATCATTAGATCTAGATCTTAGGGTATCTCTACCGTCCTAACTATGAAATTGGTAACTTGTTTCCTTTTTGAGTATATTGACAATGTTAATCACCTAACTTGAAGAACTAGGATATGAATGATGAAACTAGGATTGCAGGTATAAGACTGACAACACATGTATTTTTTGGCCTAGAAACCCGTCCAAGATTTACTCATTAGGAGTAAATCTTGGATAGTCTCCGGTTTGGGACTGTTCTTGAACACCTAATCTCACTTAGGATGTAAGTGTATAATGTGTATTGGGTTTTTGAGAAAATTTTGGTAGCATTTCCCCATTTGTTCTCTAAGTACATATGTACTTAGAGAACAGTAGGGAAATGCTGCCGAAATTTTCTCAAAAACCCAATACACATTATACACTTACTAGTAAGATTAGGTGTTCAAGAATGGGATAGGTGGTACACATTTATTATATATAAGAATGACAACACATGTATTTGTTGGCCTAAAGTTTTAACTATGCAAAAACTCTAATATGTTAACCCTAGACCCTAATCTTGTTGTAATGTATATTTGATTTCTCTTTGATCATAGAATGGATAGATCATGGATGTCCATTCGCAATCGCTGCACCCCAGAGTTTATTTCTGGTCTTGACCAGTTTATTAGATTTGCTGAGGAACATAGGAAACAACCTGGAGATAGGTTCTACTGTCCATGTAGGCATTGCGGTAACAATTTGAAAGTCAGCACTTTATAGTGATGTAACTTTATCACAAGCTCATTATGAACCATTAGATCTGGATCTTAGGGTATCTCTACCGTCCTAACTATGAAATTGGTAACTTGTTTTATTGTTGAGTATATTGAGAATCCTAATCACCCTTCTTGCTTAATGATGAATTGTAATGCACACATGTGACATGCTTAGAATGTAAATGATGAACTTTTCCCTAAATTGCCAATCATGCTTTTAAAGACATCAATAATCACCCTAACTTGAAGAACTATGATTTTAGGTATAAGAATGACAACACATGTATTTGTTGGCCTAGAAACCCGTCCAAGATTTACTCATTAGGAGTAAATCTTAGATTGTCCCCGGTTTGGGACTGTTCTTGAACACCTGATCTCACTTGGGATGTAAGTGTATAATGTGTATTGGGTTTTCAAGAAAATTTCGGCAGCATTTCCCCGTTTGTTCTCTAAGTACATATGTACTTGGAGAACAGCGGGGAAATGTTGCCGAAATTTTCTTGAAAACCCAATACACATTATAGACTTACTAGTGAGACTAGGTGTTCAAGAATGGGATAGGTGGTACACATTTATTATATATAAGAATGACATCACATGTATTTGTTAACCCTAGACCCTAATCTTGTTGTAATATATACTTGTTTTCTCTTTGATCATAGAATGGATAGATCATGGATGTCCATTCACAATCACTGCACCCCAGAGTTTATTTCTGGTCTTGACCAGTTCATTAGATTTGCCGAGGAACATAGGAAACAACCTGGAGATAGGTTCTACTGTCCATGTAGGCATTGCAGTAATAACTTGAAAGTCAGCACTGGTGACGAAATGCCTCGCCTTTAAACCAAAATTGATTGTTATGTCTTATGAAGGGTATGACATTAATGGATTCACATATTACACAAAGCGCCAAGATGATAAGAGTGTCGTCCAAAACAGTGGGGTCACCCTTCAAGCATCGACTATGTTTTTTGCAAGTGCAAAAGGATAAGAGTCCACGTGAAGCAAAAATGTCATATTACGGTGTCATTGAAGACATATGGGAGTTTGACTACATAGATTTCAGAATTCTGCTCTTCAAATGTAATTGGGTTGATAACACCAAAGGAGTTATAGTGGATGAATTGGGTTTCACTTTAGTGAATTTTGAAAAGATTGGTGAGAAGGGTGAACCATTCATATTGGCATCACAGGCGAAACAAGTATTTTATATCGATGATCCTGCAAATGATAAATGGTCGGTTGTTCTTCATGGTAAAAGACAGTTCATTGAAGATCCTATAGATGAATAACAGTACTATGATAAGTATGATGACTCCAGTCCATTCTCATTTGGGTTGCCAATACCAGCAAATATTGAAGCTAATGATGACTTGTATGTGTGCGGAGATCACAATGAAAGATTGTTAATTGATAAAAAATCACAATATTAGAGGCATTTTATATTTTTTTATATGTTTTATTTTTCTGAATGTGAACTTTACAATGTGAATTTTACAATGTGAATGTGAACTTTACAATGTAAACTTTACAATGTGAATGTGAACTTTACAATGTGAATTTTACAATGTGAATTACTTTATAATGTGAACTTTACAATGTGAATTACTTTACAATGTGAATGTGAACTTTACAATGTGAGCTTTACAATTTGAATTACTTTACAATATGAACTTTACAGTGTGAATGTGAATTTTCATATGGCTGAGCATTCTCCTGATGACCGTGTTGATGATTACCGTGAGGGTGAGGACATCAATGCGCCGCCTCACAATGTAAGTTTTAAAAATATATCATATATTTATATCTGTATGTCCATGTATAGTTATATCTTGTAAATGTGTTTATTTTGTCAAATTTTAGGTTGATGATGCACATGTACCATCTGAAGCACTTGAGGCACTTGATCAGCAGCACCAAAAAGTTGACAAGAGAAGGGGCATCACTATGATCAAGAAGTTAATAGCGCAAAAGGGCAATGGACCCAAACTTGTTGTGGATTTTGATAATGAAGGAAATGCATCTAGTGTGAATCGCAATTCATTTGTTTCATATCTTGGGTATGTTACTCGTAACCATTGCGGTTGTAAGATAGATTCTTGGCATAAAGTGACTAAGGAGAAGAAAGACGTAATATGGAAGGATTTATGCGTGAGTTATTATTAATTTGCAATTCTATTTTGTAGATTACTAATTTTTTGGATACTAGTTAATAGCAATTCTATTTTGCAGAGTATATTTGAATTGGATGAAAAGTTGCATCGTAAATGCGTGATGCAACGATGTGGGAGAGTCCTAAGGAACTATAGGACAAATCTCACCCGAGAATACATAAAAGAAGGTGACAAGAGGAAGAAGACAGCCACTGAACAGTGAAACTTCCTGGACAAAGAAGAATGGGACGTGTTTGTTGTTTCAAGATAAACTGATGAATTCAAGGTATTAGGTGTCAGTCCCAATCTCATTAATATATGTTGTATTCACCTATTCAAGATTAACATTTACTGTTACTAACCAAATCATTAATGTGCATACTAACTAGGCCCTCAGTGAGGCACAAAAATCAAGACGCGCACTGAATGTGCATGACCACACAATGGGTCCAAAGGGGTATGCAGGAATTTGCCAAAGACTACAGTCTGAGGCTACTGCTTAGTCTGCTGCTACTCAGGAGTCCTCTACTATAGGTAGCACACCTCTGCCTCGCCATGATGTCTAGATAGTTGGGAGGCAAAATAAGAAGGGAGAAATAAGGAAGCCCGCAACTGCTGAGGCGGCTGCAAAAATGGTAAAATACAACTCTTACAGCAATCGTTCGAATATTGATTATTTGTGGTGTTTACTTAATTACAAATTTTTGTTTTAGTGATTAGCAGGAGCTGCACGAGCTGAGGAAACAAGACAAGTTCATCCCTGAGGGCACAAGGGATGAATTGACAGTTGCTCTAGGTAACCTAGAGCATCCGGGACGTGTTAGGGCTGCAGGCGCTGGTGTGGGCATCAAAGCTGTTTTTGGGCCATCCCAGGGCAAACATGTCCCAAAAGTGGGACTTTCACAAGAAGAGGTAACATATTCTTTCTTTATAATGTTACTGTAAAAGAGAATTCAATAATTAGAAGCTAACGTTTCTTTTATCCATGTATAGGTAGATAAGCTAGTTGATAGGAAACTCGAAGAAGCACTGAAAAAGTGGCAGGCATCTCAGACTGACACTTAGCAGGCAGTACCTATTATGGCATCCCGCTCTACTCCTACTGCAGAGGTTGGGAGTAATCTTGTAGACCCACCACCTAGCACATCCGCTGTAAGTATTTTTATGACATAGTAACTAGTTTTTTAATTCAAGATGATATGTATATATGAAATTGTAGTCGTTTCAAAAAAAGATGATATGTATATATGTATATAACATTCTTTACACAAAAATTTGTAGGGGTTGAAGCCATGCCGTCTAAAAAGTAAAGAATATGTCGTTGCAGAGGCGTCGGCTTACTCATCCCAACCAGAGGAAATGTTTCACGGGTCTCCATTACCAGGGGTATGACAATATGGTTAGGCAAACTTGATATAGATTGCCCTATAACTATTTCTATAGATTCAGATGTTGCAGGTCAATCACATGAAAGCAAACTATTTATACAAGATATTTTGGAGTTGTTTCGATATGATTGGCTAAATACATATGTGATAGAGCTATGGATAAGGTGAGATCTTCTTTATACATCCATATACCTTGTGTAGGATCTCGTGATCTAGTTTCTTATTTATTAATGCATGTGTAATTAATACATATTTTGCAGCTACTTAGACAAGATATGTGCATATTTTGCATTCAAACATGTAGGATTTTTTATTCCATCTTTGATTAGTCTAGTAGCTAAAGACCTTCCGTCAGTTCAACAATATTGCTGTGAGACTTTTATAAATTTTTCTCAAAATAAGAAGACGGCGATAATAGCTTCATTCAATGTAGAGTAAGTTTACTTTGCTTATTATAATTTGGACTTAAGAAAATTACATTTTTATTGTGGATTTTGAGTTATTAATTTTTAACTTTTTTTACCTCTAGTGGTATGCATTGGGAGTTACTAGTTATTGTCCCCGAGACGTTCACTGTCTATTATCTAGATCCGAAGGGGAGTAAATTGAATTCAAAATATGGACACATAATGAAAATTGCATTATTCCGGTGAGAAATATTTCATTTTCATATCTGTTAACATATGTTATTACATTACTATTTAATTATGCAATGTACTGTGTTACATTAACATGTAGGGGTTTAGATGAGTTCAAAAAGGCTGGAGGAAAGGTCCCCACAAAAAAGAACCAGCCAATAATTTGGAAGAATGTGAAAGTAAGTTCTCGACTGTAATATATGTATATATTATTTATGTAAACAATGCTTAATCAGTTGTATTTTTTAATATTTTGTATGTTTGAATTTATAGTGTGCTACACAAGACAACGGATGGGCATGTGCATACTATGTGATGTGATTTATGCACATGATTATCAAATATGCCGCAGTGGACATCGATACTATTCCTGGGGTATTATATAGTCTCATTAGATAATATGAAATATATCAATCTTATTTATAGCTCATTAATTATATATATACATCATTCTCTTTACATGTGTTTAAAACTGACCACACTACAGGAAATGCCATACCAGATGTACATGCTCCCTATACGACGGGAGAATTAAATGAAGTAAGAGAAGAATGGGCAACAACCATACAAGTAGTGGGGGTTTTAACATATAATTGGGATGTTGATAGCGAATAATGACTAAAGAATGATATTTTGTAAATGAATTTCTGAATTATAATATATGTGTGAATGTTTCTACATGTCTGGATGTTTCTACATGTGTCTGAGTGAAAATGAATGAAACTGTTAGTTGATATATGAATGTTTCTACATGTGTGAATGTGAAAATGAATGGAACTACAGATTGCTAGCTACATGAATGTTTCTAAATGTGTGAAAATCAAATGGAACTGCAGGTTGCATTGCTAAATGTGTGAATATTTTTTTTGTTAATTTTGCAGGTTTGTGGCCTGTTGTTGGTTGATATCAATGGATGTCGTAAAACCTGCAGTTCATAACTGAACTGCAGGTTTCTCATCCTGCGACCAGCCACAACAGGTCTGCAGACTGACAGAAAAAAAAACAATAGGCGTCGTTTATTTGTATAAAACTGACGCCACATAGTTACAGTGTCGGTTTCCTACTCGTAATCGACGTCTATTTCCATAACACCACGGCCGTGCTGGCCAGCACGGCTGTGGCAGCGGACCAGACACTACGGCCGTGCTGGCCAGCACGGCCGTGCTGGGAGTGATATGGCGTCGGTTATTACTAATAAACCGACGTTGATAGTGCCTCAGATGGCGCCCTTTCTGTGGCGCGAAGGTATATGACGTCAGTTTCTTATCTAATAACCAACGCTGATAGTGCCCAAGATGGTATCCTTTCTGTGGCGCGAAGGTATATGGCGTCGGTTTCTTATCTAATAACCGACGCCTATAGTCCCCTGCTAGCGTGTTTTCGTCGGCGCGCGAAGGGTTTTGGTGTCAGTTTTTGAACCGACGTGTAATGGCTGGGCTTTTAGCATTGCCCACATAGGTTTCGCTTAGAAACCGACACTAAATGCCTTAAATAACCGACACTAAAGGTCGGTTATGTACTAGTGTCCAAGTCTGTGTTTATTTCAACTCAGAAAAGGCGTTGACATGTTTTCTAACATTCAGACTGATCATCTTGGATTTGAATTTCGGTGACTTCGTTCGACTTCAAGCTGACCAAGATTATCAAACTTAAAACCCAAAACAAACCTAGACACATATTTCTAACAACCAAGGAGCTGGCCCATTGTTGCCAAAATTAGAGTTTGAAAATCAAGTGTATCAAAATTTTAATTATGAATAACTTAGATTCCCCCCAATCTAACAGAAAGTCGACTTGAACCCAATTTGTCTAAAATCAGAACTGACATGCATTATAAATGTTAGAACATACAACCGACCCGTTCAACATTTCTACCGATTTGTATGGTCTCAAATTGTCAAAATTAGATGCGTAACATTTTTTCTACATCAGACAGAATCGACTCAGACGTATCATTAACAACCTTATTCATTTTAATATCATATGATCTTCCAAAAAAATTTATAAGAATGAGATTCAAATTAAATAATATGGAAATCAAATCTAAATCTAGTCAAAAAGTCAAAACACGGTATCCGCTTCAAAATCCACTAGATGTCACAATGTAATTAAATAGGAAACCAAACAAAATGGATACTATTCGTATCTAGACAATTATATATTCAATTTAATTTAACCAATAATATCACAACCAAAATTTATGAAAAATAGCAACATTACAGAGTTGATTGAGTATTTCCCTTATTTAGAAAACTAATTGATAAGAAATATGAATATCAAATCTAGAAGTTATAAAAATGTATACGCAATTATGATATTTATAAAATTCTAATTAAACATTGAATAAACTTTGATGCATCTTACTTTTGGATTTAAGGTTTGACAAATTTAACTCAATTCTGAGTTGCATCGGTTGAGCAAAATTTGAGTCCAAATCAGTTTCAAGTAATTAACTTGACAATCCTAAAAAGTTGTGAGTTTGAACAAAGTCATTTTTTTTATAACGAGGAACCCCTCCGGGATCAACCACTATTGGACCCACCCAACTAAGAGTAAATCTCGGGTCTAGCCATGTCATTGGGGGGACACCACGGTGCGTCCAGTAAAATGCCAACCACTGTTGCACCACGACCGACGTCAAGAGTTGAACTCGGGACCTTTCATTGAGGTGTTACCGAGCCGCACAACTTGATTTATTGACCCCCCCCCCCCCCGAGTTTGAAAAAAGTCATTGAAATTAAGATTTAGTTGACTTGGTTTGAATTCCAAAAATACACCAGCCTTTTACGAACCAAAATTGACCCGACTTGAAGTATAAAATCAATAAATTTAATCTACTAGGCGTTATTAATTGTGTAATTCCAATGTAACCATTGATTTAAATTTGTTGAATTGACTAAGGCGATGTATGATTACGTATTGGAAGAGGTTCCCAAATAAAGGCCCACGTGAACCATTCTGTCAAATGAATTAACGGCAGCCTGACCGGAAGCGGGAAAATGGAATTATAGGCTAACAATAGGGGGTCCTTTGGAATTAGTGAAAGAAGAGGGGGTATTCACGAATTTTTACAAAGTCGAGGGGGCATTTGGGAAAAAACTCTTTTCTTTAGGGACACGGAACCAACCATTCATCTTTCTCATTAATGGCATGGGAACATTTGATTGCGCCGAAGTCTCATGGTGGCCTCCGCTTGCCTGCGATGCAGGAATGGTATCAGGCTTTACTAATGAAGTCGACATGGAAGTTGCTCACAGGAAGACTCATGTATGGGTAGAAGGCGTTAAAACAAATACATACATTTCAATTCCAATAATTTTTATCACAGTAATTCTTTCTGAAGATCTGTTTGGTCGTTTTACAACTTGATAATCCACAATAGCTGCAAGGTGATAGGCAATGGCAACGATACAATGGTATGGAAAGACAATTGGATATCAACTATTACCAATACCATGGATGTGGTAACTCATCCCGCCATGATGATTTACTAGACATGCAAGTCTCCTCAATGCTCACCTTGTCGGATGATTGGGATCGTGCTTTTATCTGTCACTGCGTTTTAGAATATATTGATATGAAAATCTATACCGTCCTAGCCCTAATCTGGTATATTATGATAATGTGTTAGCGTGGAATCTCACAACATCGATCTTTTCTCTTCTACATCAGCGTACCAGCTATTAATTCAAAGCAAGTACAGACCAAAATAAGGCCGATGGTCTTTCCAGAAGCTACCTGGAAAGCTAGAAGTCTTCTTATGGCAACTTATGCATGAAGCACTTATGACAAATCAGTGTAGAGTGCATCGTCACCTTTCAAGTGATCCTTCATGCCCATGATGTGGATTGCAATTCGAAACAGTTTTACATCTGTAAGGGATTGTACTTTTGCTTATGACCTCTAGAAGGCCCTTTATTTTGATAGAGAAATTGAATCATTATTTACCTTATATCTTATGCCTTGGCTACAGGCAGTACTACACCATCGCTAAATGTCTTTGTTACTACTTGTTACAAGATCTGGCTCCTTAGAAATGATCTTGTATTCAATCAAATTGAAACTATGGCAATAGTTGTTTCCAACTCAACTATTTATGTGGCATCCGCTATGAGTGGAGTATTCTGCACAATAGCTCCAGCTATACGTAGCCCTTCTCAGTCTGTTACGTCTGTATGGCAACGACCTTCAGGTTGGGTCAAAATTAATTTGGATGTATATGTAAGGTCAACTGCTGTGACTATTTCGGATATAGATAGAGAACATGATGGGATATGGTTACGATGGTGGTCACAAATACTTCTCTAAATTAGTTTTTCAAGAAGAAATGGCTGCCATTCATATGGCTCTGCAACATGCCACACTACTGTCATGTCCTAGAGTGATTATAGAATCTGATAATACCAATTCAGGTCATACAAGAAGATAATTAAAACTACATGTCTCTTAATACTTGGCTGAATTCAATTGGGGCCTTGTTATCACGAGATTGGTATGTGCTAATCCAAAAGGGCAGCAGAAGTCAGAATTTTGAAGCTGGTCTTTGGCAAAATTGCACCATTCTAGAAATTCACACTTTAGTGTTTTAAGCTTTAATAGTGTATTATCTTTTTTTTGTTTAAAAAATGGCCATTCATTCATCCCATGGCTGGGGGGTTTTGAACTTGTGACATCTAGGTCATACGTCAGTACTTTTACCAACTGAGTGCCACAACATTGGCAATCATAGTGTATTACCTTAAATGATCTATTTATATTGTTGACGTGTCTCATGCATGATTATGATGAAACTATATATGTAACATACCGAAACTTAGGCTTATTTGTAATTTAACTCGTTTTCAATTTTTTCCTTTCCTTCATATCCTTTTTATCCTTTTTTCTAAATTTTTCTATATTTTCTATTCTTTTTGTTCTCAATGTTGAAATTGGGTAAATATTAGTGATTTAGAATACATTTGTTTCACTTTGATGCAAACATATGGGTTTATGCACAAATACATCAATTAGCATTTTAATTAAATTCTAAATGTAAAAAGATCACTAATGAGAGATACTCAGTAGATTATATTAATGTAGAGTTTTTATGACCTTTTCGGACAAGGAATAAAAGATAGTATGGTTTTGAGTTGGTTAATATGAAGAATAATCTTCTTTTCCTTTCTCTCTCCTCCTAGATGAAATTATAGCATAAAAGATAATAATGTGAGGAGATATGAATCTTGAAATTAATATATATTGTCTATATCAAATTTTCACCCAAAGATTTAATTAGAAAATATTTTCATATTCATTCACCATTTTTATACATTAATATACATGTTAATGGTAAATATGGTGATTAAAGGCCAAAACATGAGCAAAATTGAGATTTAATCACATAGAAATATTCTAGACCATAAATTTAGCCTATTGTCCAAATTTGAGGTCATTTGGTTAATGTTTGACCCTCCAAATAGATTAAATGAGTTTTCAATAAGGTTTGACTATGGTTTTAATTCGATTTACATTCAATGAATTTTATTCCCTATAGTTCACAATTTATTTTTTTATCACGCGTTAGTTTGCCTTCTTCGCACACCAACTGACATTTGAGGTTTAATCACCCGATGTAAGGTATGATCCAATGACCAGATCATGACCTCCTACCTTCAGTCATTACACGGGCTGAAGCAGGCACCACAGTGGCCCTTCCGCGATTTTGTTCTCCCCCATCAATGCATCTAATTCGCATTGAAGAACACTCCAATTCACTAGAAACTTTTATCCTAGAGTTTAATCCTTTTTTACTTTTCGGTTAAGGCTAGTATAGAATGGTCGATCCCATAGGACAACGTTTTTATGATTTGTTTCTTTTAAACCTGATTGATTTTTGAAATTATTACTTTTTGGTATTTTTGGGAGTTGGACAGAAGATAAAGTCTGATTTGAGGGGTTTGATCTATCTAATGCAAGAAAGTAAATTCCAAGAAGAATCAAATATTACACTAATGCAAAGAAGAAAAAGATTATTCTAAGACAAGAAATTAAGAGTAAAAGAGGAAATTGTTAGCACACAAGATTATCTAAACAAAATAAAGTACTAAAATTTAAAAGGTGAATTGAAAGAAAATGTTTAAGAATTGTTTTAAAATCAAGAAGGAAGACATCGAGGCTTAGGGGTTTCACCACCTTAGCCCTTGTGAAAATAAAATTGGTCTATACATGAAAAACAAAAAAGAAGCAGGTATGCGATTTATTCGTAAAACGTAAAAGAGGAACTCCACATGAACCCATTGGTCCTGGTGTTCACGTATCCTTATTCTTCATCCTAAAGAGGATTTTTTTCACAGACGCATCCAAATCATTGTGAAGTCAGTTTAGGTGTTCTAAATTCCAATTTACATGGTCGCATCCATTAGGATTAACAAGCGATAAAAATCATTAATTACGTCATTTAAATATACGATTTCTAAACCAAAAACCATTTGTCTATGTAGTCAAGTAAAAGCTCAATCTGATAATCTCATGTCTAAGGGGCTATCCCCTTGCCTAGATAAGAAAACTACTCGCTACTCATGGCGAGAATGGGAGAAATAAGGAAGGAAAGCTAGACATACATAGACCACAATTCCAGATCTCCATTGAGTCCAAGGCGGTAATGATTAAACGGCTCATTTTCTTTTGCTCCTGCTCTAAGAAGAAAAAATGAGAAGGAGAACCAGAGAAAAGGGAGACCAAATGTAGAATAAAAGAACCAACTTTATTGCTCTTGAAAGTAAAATTGCACTAGAAAGAAGACGACAAAATTTCTCTACTAATTGCCTATAAAATTTGGGACCCCTTTTCTTAATGGAGTCCCCCTCCTTTTATAGGGGAAGGTGTTGGGTTTTACGTGGTCAGAGTAGGCAGCGGAAATAAAAAATTTACTTGACTATAAACTCATAATCAGTAGATCGCATCAATATCTATGTAATGGGAAGGATGGTTTTAGCGAGATATACTTGGTCTTGAGGCTTGCTTAGTGACTATACATCGTAGCAAGTGCGGTCTTCAACCACCTATCTTCAACGGGATTTGTGCAGCTCCTGGTCTTGACCCAGACTATGGTACTATCGTCCTCCTGAGAGGCAGAAGTCTCACACCTCTATAGATAGTCCACATGGACTACCGAGAACTCTAGTTGTCCTGAAGAACAAACTAGAAGGAGTTGTCCCCTTTTGTCGGCATATTAGTCACCAACACACTCTCCCGCAATCAGTTGCTTTTATTCAGTTGTCTTTCCCTCGTTGTTCCTCTCTGGATGGGTAAAACTTGCTTGGGCTCTCTCAGTTACCACAACTAGAGAGAATAATAACTTTGTAGAACAACTAATGTTTTGAGTTGTGTCTCTAGAGAAGTCCCCTGTACCCCTCTATTTATAGTAGAGGGCAGTGCCAGGGTTCCCATTCTGTGCGGGAGTAGAAGGGTCTGAAATTTTCATGAACAATTTGTACTATGGCAGGTGAACCGGTCGTTTTATAAATGAAACAGTCATTTGGCAAGGTGAGCTGATCAATTCACTTGTGAGCCGGTCGGTTGGGAGTGTGAACCGATTGGTTCACTTAGTGAACCAATCGTTTCACTTTCCAGACTTGCCCACAATTGACTTTCCTTGTTCATTTCTAATTAACACAAATATTAATTCCTGTTCCAATCGAATTGAACAAGTGAAATGAAAAAACCTTTTATCACAAATCGGGAAAATACAACACTGCTCGTTTGGACAAATGAACTGATCGGTTCACCAGAGTGAACCGGTCGTCTCACTGGCCATGAGCCGATCGGTTCACCCAATGAACCGGTCAGTTGGTTGTCCAGGTTGTGCAGAACATAGTCAATTCAGATGTAAATAAATCTGACACTAATCAGTTGGTTCAAAACTTGAACTTGATGATTCTGAGTCAGGTCTATTGATTGAATGTTTGATTGAGTACCTAAACACTTTAATAATTAATCCAAACATCATTCATGGATAAACTTCTCTTCCAGGTTAATCCATTGCGTGTGACCCTATAGGTCCCATTTTACATTGGTAGTGAATGTCCATAACTAACTTATGACATCACAAGCAAAGAGGGGTGCCTAGTCGCACATCAGTGCTACCCAAGTGAAAAGGAAAGTTGGAGAACAACGTTCAACCCTACAGTCTGTGATTGGTGTTCCAGTAAATGTATAATTTCTTTGTCTCTGATATCCTGAATGAACTCAAGGCATGGATTTGTCATCCTTTCAACGTTCATTCATGATTCTTGAACTAGAGCAGACTGTCTAGGATATGTGTGACATCAATATCATATATGGATTCACATGTGCATGTGCATGTCTTTCTCAGTCTCACTTATAAAGTGGAATGGACATCATACTCCCTTAGGAGGGACAAATCCCATATCTATCACTCATAGTATATCTCATGCGTCAAAGCCACCCAATCATCACCGTTATAACAATCCATGTTTTAGGACTGCGTTTGATGATGTCAAAGTGTACCTAATCACATTCGACGAGTGTAGTGATTTTAGGTCTAAGAATCACAATCCCCACCATCACTATGAGAGATGATTCCGACTACCATGTCATGGTTCCATGTGTCACTCTCATGGTGGGTCTGTCTGATACACTATTATCCAACATGTATCTATGTGCTTGGTTTGATACCATATATCATGACTAATGAGACACTATCATCAACCAACACACACTCTAGTCTTTATGTGTCATTGTTGTCTATCAACCTTCCACAATGACATTCGACTAGGGACATAACAAGAATGTACATACTCTTAGCATTTGTATGATCTCATTGTTCAGGTCCTCAATGTGAAGACATACGTCATTGAGTATTGTCTTTCTTTAGACATTCATTCTACTCCATCATTTATCTCATAATTGATTGAGCTAGAATAAATTAGAAGCTTGCCTTTGATATTTATCAAATCAATCAAAACATATGCCAATCCAATCATCATATGATTGGCTCTCTCAGCATACATACCAACAGACTCACACTTGCACTTAGGCCAATCACCTTTGAATCATATTCTCTGTGATCTTTAAACATGTCCCACATGTTTCTATTGTGCTAGTGTTATTCCAGTGAGTTAGCAACACTTTGCTTTAGTAGGTCTATTTCATGTTTCACATTTCGTCAGTGTATGACATTTCGTATGAGATGGAGTTTCCATAATATGTATCTAATATTCCTTGCCTAACAATTAGCTCCATTGTTTAACTTAGTATTTCTACTTTGTCATCAATGGTTGGAATATCTATAAGTTCATCTATATGAACTTCTAGATCCATATAGTATCCTCTGTTGTTCATAACATAAGGATACTTGGCATTCCTTTTAGAATTAAATGGTTTTCAATTTTACTCAGAACATTTTCATTTAACAACTCATATTCACTTTTATATTTTGTATTTTGCTATCATATTCTAGCATTTCAGAAGCTTGCATCAGTGTAACTCAATTACACTCAACTCTTCCTTTTATTACCATAGAACTAATCCTTTAATACTTCATAGGTACTTAAATGAGTTATTTATGGTATTTCAGTGACTCTCATTGGAAGTAAACAGACATCCATTCATCATGTCCATTACATACGAGATAATTGGATGTGCATATCATATTGTCATGTCTGATACATACAAGATGATGAATGCATATATATATTTTCTTGTCATGTCTGATACATACAAGATAATGGGATGATTACATACATGATAGATCCAATTATGAATGCACAAGGCATCTATCTATGTGTTCCCATTCTTCTTAAGAATTTGGGACACTAGGCATCTTGAGAGACTAACTCCATGTAATATGGACAAGTTTTCTCCCACTGAATCTTTGCATACTGAACCCTTCAGTACAGAATACCAATGTATTCTCTCTCTTTATCAAGTCAAGATACTTTTGAGGACTGTCTCTATAGATCTCTATTCCTAGGACATTTCTCTTTATTCCTTTAAAGAAGGTATTTCCACACTAGTTTCATTTTATTCCTCATCATCATGTGGAATATGAATACGCTCCCACTAAATCTTTATAATCATAGATCCCTTCTTTATTTCGATATATCACTCAAACCTTTTGACTATAAAATCAAAGTAAAGACTTGATTTCTGAAGTGCTTGTATTTAATCAATCATATTGATTAATCTCTTGTAACTTATAGATTGCATTTGCATTAACGGAATTATAAAACTCTTCAGGTTGTGTCACATACACAGCCTCATGTTATTCCTACTAGGAATGTGGTTTTAATATCCATATGCCAAATTTCATAGTCTTCAAGTTCCAATATCAAGCATGATCCTTTATGGTCTATAGCCACTACAATTGTTAAATAAATTCATCAGGTTCAACACCTTGAACTCACTTGAATTTATGTCAACCAATAGCTTTTCAAAGTCATTTTGGATCTTATTGAAAAACACTAGAGGGGGGGTGAATAGAGTTTTTAAATAATTTTAACAATTTATTGAACTCAAACAACCACAATTGAAATTGAAAGAAGGAGACAGGTGTTTAGAGTGGTTCCAACTTTAGCAAATACTAAAGTTGTCAGTCCACTACCCGGTTGCTTACCCAACCGAATTTTGAAAGTATTTATTTTATTACCTTCTCAAGGATTTATACAAAATGCAATACTTTCCTTTACACCCCTTGAACATCCTTCCCTTGAAGTAGGTGCACCAACTTGAGGTAGCCTTCTTGAAGTAACTTCAAGCTCCCCCTTAAAGTAGCCTTCCTCTCTAGAAGTAACCTCCCGTTGCACCAGCCTTCTGAAGTAGCTCAAGGTCGCCTTCTTCACCAAGAAGATCTCCACCCTCTCCAATCCGCAGCCTCCAACCTAGGAGTAGCAAGGAGAGTACAAACAGTAATAGAGAACAAGAAAGGAAAAAGGAAATTACAACTTATCCTTTATAGCCCAAGGCTTGATTTGCCTAGATCAAGCGTATAGATCTCCTAACCAAGTGTATGAACTTGTGATTGCAGTGGGTAGGAGATACTAGCCTATAGGACACGAATTTTGAGCTAAGGAAGGAAGTGTCAAATTGTCACAATGCTCAAATTGCTCACAAACAGATTGCTCAAAGTATGCTCAAGGATTTCTCAAGTGTAACAAGTGTGTTTGAGTGTCCTATGGCTTGTCCTATTTATAGGAATGGCCTAAGGATGCTTAAGGACGTTCTAGACAACTTCTAGGGGTTTCTAAGTGCTTAACTAGTCGTTAGGTACAAGTTTGTTGCTTTAACAACGGCTAATTAATTAATTTTGCAGTTGCTGTCAGAGACCATCTCGGTCGAGGAATGGTCGACCGAGACACCTACTCGGTCGAACTTTTGTCGACCGACAGGCTCTCTGGAACAAGTGTTTTGCAACGTTTATCTCCAACTGCCAACTACCTTGTCAGTTGTGTCTAACGGATACTTTGGATCTTTCTCGGTCGAGAAGATTGTCGACCGAGAGTGTCTCGGTCGAGGAGTTTGTCGACCGAGATTGATCCTGCTTCAATGTTTCAATTTAGGCACTAATTATATGTATAAGTATGCATATGTGATCCTATTTGAAAGGGATGACTTATCTAAATGTGGGGTTTATCTAGGGAGAATCTAACACTTGATTTACATGAAATCTAAGTACTTGTACATTATATATTTGTACAAGTTTTTACAAGGCGATTACATTTCATGAAAATACAAACATATAAGCATATGGATTTCCCTAATTGCTTTTGTCATCAACTTTGTTCCTGCACACTCAAGTAGCTCGTTAGATCAATAAGAATGAAATGTTTGTCATAATCAAAACAAAGGGATTTATAGATGTCCATTTAGCCAACAATCTCCCCCTTTTTGAAGATGACAAACATTTCCAAAATATAAATGAAGGAAATATAAAACATATGAGTTTCATACCTTTAGATTACCTTTTGTAGCTTTTCCTCTTGTTTATAAAATGTGTGCTTATTATTCCCCATGAATTATGGAACATGAAATCCACTTCACTAGGGAATATAGCAACTTTCAATGTAAAGCCAAGAGTTTATTTATGAAACTCATTGATTGAGTTTTTCATAATTACTAAGTTTTAGTTTTATATTTATTTCTCCCCCTTTGTCATTTCAAAAAGATATCCATGTTGAATATTTGATATTACTTCTCCCCCTTAATTTTATACTATGCTCCCCTTTAGATAGATATCCCAAGGTATAAGTGCTTTGCAATAGATGTCAATTTAGCCATAACTTTAAATTTTAGGTATTTGCAAAGATTGTCATCCATTTTGATTTATTTGTATTTATTACTCCCCTTATTTTGTATGCTCTACAATAGTCTTATAATCCAAATTCAAATGATGCCAAAAAGATATCCATTATAAAGATAACCAATTTCATTACAAGCATGAAAAGATAGACAAATCATGTAAAGATAACCCATTTATTACAATTTTGCAAAGATTCCATTACAACTAATACAACTCCAAATCTCACTGGAAAGACTTAAGAATTACATCAACATCAGGGTCTTTCCCAAGAAAAGGCTCAGCTCCATAATACTGGACCAAAGTTTGCCACTCCAGAGCACCTGTCTTGATTAAGGCATACGCTTCCAAGAAGGTAGGAACCCGATCAAATCAGAAATGAGCAGCAATATCTTGTAGTTGCATTGATGAAAACTGGGTATGCGTGAGATCTGTAGATGGTGGAGGTGGAGGTTGATAGTAGTTGTAAGATGGATTATATGGATTGAGCATGCCCGGATTTAAAGAATAAGGATATTCATCTGGTTGGTTTGGAGAAAGAGTTTGCATTCTTTGGTTTAGATAAGTCATGGCATGATGGTTATAATCTAGTTGTTTACTAAGATGATATTGTGACCCAGCAACATAGGTTAGAGTGTTTTGGATGGGATCATAGGGTAGGCTGGTAGGAGGAGGTGGAGGTGGTATATCTTGGGTAGATGTCTCTCCTTCTACCCTAGCCCTCTTATGACCAAAATCAATTCCCATTTTTTTCTACAGTATTCTTACTTATTTTTTGTGGTCTACGCTCCCATGTATATCCCATATCCTCAATTTGGGTCTTAAGAAAATGTTGAATAATTTGGCATACAAGATCAGCATATGGAGGATTGCCAGAAAACTCAAGCATGTTTTTAAGAATGATGCGGATAAAATTTGTGGGAATACGTTGGATAATGGCATATATTAGACACATACGAAAAATAGGAACTTCAGACTTATTTGCTCTAGGATGTATGTTTGTTGAAACAATAAGGTTTACAATCCTAGCAGCTGGTTTGAGATTGATAGCATAGTATGTGCCCCTATCTTCGTGACAGGTTGTATTGGATTGAAAAATGGTTCTTTTGATGTCACTAAGACTAACGGTATTGTTATCTTGGGAAAATTGATTAAGTGGGTTTCCAGTGGTAAGGTCAAGGGTGTCTTGATATTCATCTAGGTCAATATGTCAAGAATATCCTCTTCAGTAAATCAAAAGCTATGCCCATTGACCATAATATAGAAGAAGTTGATTTCATTTTCAGAATGGGAGATGAGGTTAGCATAGAATTCATTCACTACCTTGGTGGAATAGGAAGGGAAGGAAGGGTTGATGAATTCTTTCAATTTTTGCACCTCAAAAAGATCCTCCAAGTCGACGATGTTGAGGAAGTCCATAACTTCAACTGGTCGTCGTGGGAGAGGAGCTTTGGAGGAGAGCCGTAGATAGCGATCACCAGCATCTCCGTCGACGAAGGCAATGTCGTTGATGATCGTCAATGGTGGAGTAGCCTCCCTTTGTTTCCTGCCAGCGACCTTCTTCTTTCCACGAGCAGAGGATGATGCCATTGTGTTGCTTGTAGGTGGAGAAGAAGCAAGGAAGTCTTGGGGATGAGGATGCTAAAGATTTGCACAAGAATTCACTAGAGAGAGCCTATGGAAACAAGAATATGAAAGTGTGAAGAAGTGACCTGTTTTTGGTCCCTTTTATAGCAATCCAGTGACCGGGTCGGTCGACAATTTGTCGACCGAGCGTCCGCAACAGTCATATTCCAGACGCGCCACTCGACCGTCCAACGGTCGACTTGCAACGGTCGGTCGTTAACGGTAACGGTCGGATTGCAACGGTCATATCCCAACGGCTCTTTCTCGGTCGAGCAATTGTCGACCGACACTGTCTCGGTCGAACAATTGTCGACCAGAAGTGTGTCCGATGTTAGGTCTGTCTAGAGTCTGTCGGTCGAGAGAGGTGGGCTGACCGAGAGGTTTTCGGTCGAAGAATTCGTCGACCGACAGACTTACTGGGTATAAATTTTTAAGCTGATTTTTAATGAGAATGATAGACTAAATTTGTAGAGCATATATATATTTTCTAAGGGAGTAATATTTTGTTTTATTATTGACAATATTGGGACAATTTTTGTGGTCATAAATTAATTGTGCTTTTAATCACAATAAAATGATATCCAATTTGTTATTGTGTCAAACTTATTTTAGGTCGAATTTGACTACGACCATAGCGCCCCTTGGTCAAATTGCATTTTAACCAAGAGGCAAATTTGCAGATTTTCAAATTGAACATATCGAGTATAATATCTGCATAAAATTTGATTAAGTATCAAGTTGAAGCATACTACTTAATATAATTCTTAAATGAAGGCACAATTAATATCTCAATTCTTCAAAGATACTAATTTAGAGATTTTGTCTTATGTGTTGTAAGCAATAGCATATAACCAATAAATCATTTTGCTTGCCGAATATATCATCACGGATCCATACATACAATTTATCATTATCTATGCGTACCAAATATTGAAAGCATATCCATGATGTAATGATAACAACATATAATCACATGATTTGTATATGGATAGACCAGAAAAATACTTTAGGAAAAATCATGTGAAAATAGTAATTTTCTTTTTATTTGAGCTAAGCATAATTTCAGTTTAAACTTAAATAATTTATGGAATAAACTAATATTAATCTCATTTAAATTTGTAGGGATGATTTTCAAAATATATCCAGTCATCAATCACAAATAGATAGCAATTTCATCAATTTAAAAGAAATTCAGCAATTTTGCAACAGACTGGAAATCAGTGACATGCTCGGTCGACAATTTCTCGACCGATAGTATCTCGGTCGACAGTCTCTCGACCGACAATATTCCTGGAACTGTTAATTGCTTCCAAATAAAACATAACTATGCAAGTTAAATATTTAGATACTTAAATTTATTTGTTATCCCATTATGTTGAGTTGAGATAGACGTAAAAATATGCAACTAAGGTTCTTGGTCATATCTCAACTTAAGTTCGTTCATTTAGTTTGGAGGTCTTGGAACCCAAACTAACTCGACATCTTTTCTCTTGTAAGGACATGAAAAGGAATAATGACCAAGGCGCAAACAATAATGACAGCATATCGAGTCAACCTCATATCTTTTTCTATGGTTGTGTTCAGTGTTGTTCTTGGGTGATGATGTTCCTTTAGGTACATATATAGATTTATGTGTTTGTGACTTTCTCCAACTAGGTTGTTGATAGGATTTACCTTTAGGCTTGTAACCTAGTCCTCTTCTCCCGATTTGATGATAGGGATTATCTAAGATTTTATCAAGAATACCATTATTATTCAAATTACTAACTTTTTTTTGTAACTTGGCAATCTCTTCCATTCTCTTCTTGATATCTAGTTTTGCTTGATCTAGATTTGATGACAATGAATTTCTTTCTTTGACAATAGAATCATAATCTAGATGGTTGCATAAGATGGGTTGTTTTTGAAGATCATTCACTTGACTTTGCAAATTAATCTTCTCTAAAGAAAGTAGATTACAATTTGCCTCTATAGATTTTATCTCAATATCATGATCTTCAATGATCTTTTTAAGATCTTCGTTTTCAGATGTAATAGCAAGAAGCTTAGCATGTAATTCATCATTTGCTTTATTAGATTTCTTTAATTTCTTCTTGCACTCAACATATTTAATATGTGTTTCTTCAAGACTAGCAACTAGTTCTTCTTTAGATAAATCAAAAAGACTTACCTCTTCTTCTTCTTCACTAGTTGTAGTAATGAGACAATCTTTGTGCTCATCTTCCTTCTTTGATCACCATGGGCATCTAGTTGTTGTGTGGCTTGTTCCTAAGCACCAATTGCAACATGTTGTAGTTTTGTCCAAGCAGCACCTTTTGTTGTGATTGTAATCACCATTACCCTCCATTCTTCAAGACCTGGTTAGGGTTCCTTGAAGCCTGCTCTGATACCAATTGAAAAACACTAGAGGGGGGTGAATAGAGTTTTTAAATAATTTTAACAATTTATTGAACTCAAACAACCACAATTGAAATTGAAAGAAGGAGACAGGTGTTTAGAGTGGTTCCAACTTTAGCAAATACTAAAGTTGTCAGTCCACTACCCGGTTGCTTACCCAACCGGGATTCTGAAAGCATTTATTTTATTACCTTCTCAAGGATTTATACAAAATACAATACTTTCCTTTACACCCCTTGAACAGCCTTCCCTTGAAGTAGGTGCACCAACTTGAGGTAGCCTTCTTGAAGTAACTTCAAGCTCCCCCTTGAAGTAGCCTTCCTCTCTAGAAGTAACCTCCCGTTGCACCAGCCTTCTGAAGTAGCTCAAGATTGCCTTATTCACCAAGAAGATCTCCACCCTCTCCAATCCGCAGCCTCCAACCTAGGAGTAGCAAGGAGAGTACAAACAGTAATAGAGAACAAGAAAGGAAAAAGGAAATTACAACTTATCCTTTATAGCCCAAGGCTTGATTTGCCTAGATCAAGCGTATAGATCTCCTAACCAAGTGTATGAACTTGTGATTGCAGTGGGTAGGAGATACTAGCCTATAGGACACAAATTTTGAGCTAAGGAAGGAAGTGTCCAATTGTCACAATGCTCAAATTGCTCACAAACAGATTGCTCAAAGTATGCTCAAGGATTTCTCAAGTGTAACAAGTGTGTTTGAGTGTCCTATGGCTTGTCCTATTTATAGGAATGGCCTAAGGATGCTTAAGGACGTTCTAGACAACTTCTAGGGGTTTCTAAGTGCTTAACTAGCCGTTAGGTACAAGTTTGTTGCTTTAACAACGGCTAATTAATTAATTCTGCAGTTGCTGTCAGAGACCATCTCGGTCGGGGAATGGTCGACCGAGACACCTACTCGGTCGAACTTTTGTCGACCGACAGGCTCTCTGGAACAAGTGTTTTGCAACGTTTATCTCCAACTGCCAACTACCTTGTCAGTTGTGTCTAACGACTACTTTGGATCTTTCTCGGTCGAGAAGATTGTCGACCGAGAGTGTCTCGGTCGAGGAGTTTGTCGACCGAGATTGATCCTGTTTCAATGTTTCAATTTAGGCACTAATTATATGTATAAGTGTGCATATGTGATCCTATTTGAAAGGGATGACTTATCTAAATGTGGGGTTTAGCTAGGGAGAATCTAACGCTTGATTTACATGAAATCTAAGTACTTGTACATTATATATTTGTACAAGTTTTTACAAGGCGATTACATTTCATGAAAATACAAACATATAAGCATATGGATTTCCCTAATTGCTTTTGTCATCAACTTTGTTCCTGCACACTCAAGTAGCTCGTTAGATCAATAAGAATGAAATGTTTGTCATAATCAAAACAAAGGGATTTATAGATGTCCATTTAGCCAACAATGGCTTCAAGTGATAACCCAAAATCTGGTTCCTCAACATCATCTAGATAGATTATTGGCTCATCATCATATGACCAATTCATCACCTTTGAGTTTGTAGGATATCATTATCCATAAAGCTCAAGGGGTTTTCTACTAGATATATGAGGTGTATATGTTACATAAGGAATTTGAGATTCCACAACAATTGTGATTCGTAATCTCCTTTTGTACCTTTATTTAGTGTAAAGCACATTCTTTTAGAAGAATTCTAGAAGATTAGTTATTTGTTTGATGATCATGCTCTTACTATATAGAGTATGATTCCTTGTTTTATTTAGACATCATTATGTCTTAATCATGAGTTCTCTAAGATACACTATCATAGTTACTCACAATGTCCTCAAACATTTAGTTTAAGTATCTTGTTCATTGATCATATCAAAGAATGAATACTTTTACCAAGTTTGTTCTTCATTTATGATATTCTTGAACATTTCAAGATATTCATATTGGTATTTCATTAAATACCATATTTGAAGTATTAGCATTTACTCCAATAGGTATGTATATACATCAATCTGTATTATACCTAATAGAATAGTCATTCTCCCACTACATCTAATGAAGATTGACTTGTCATAATTACCAATAAATAAGACATTCTTATCTCTTAACAGTTCATTAACCAAGAGAGTCTAGTTTATCCATCAGCATGTAACCTAGAGATGAATATCTCATTCATTTGTTTAGATGATAATGCTATTTTATTGTTTGAATCACCAATAACTTTTAGGTATTATTATTTTATCTCATGCATACCAAGTACCACAAGATAAATAAGGCATTTCCATAAAAGATCACATCTTTGAAATTGAAACATGAACTTTATAGATAGACATCCTTGTTATTACAAGATGCAGAAATAAAATGTTTCTGTTTTTTGGAAAAATGAAATAGAAGTTCATATTTGTATTACATGCCCTTTGGGATGAAATAAACTAAAAGGTACTACTAACTATGGCAGAAACACATGCTCCAATTTTGATGAGTGTTCCTTCTTGGTCCTTTCATAAAGGCCATTATTTCTTTTCAGATAGTGCACATCATATATGTCATATCTATATATTGGTATCATATACCTAAGATAAAGAAGAATTTTAAGTTTATTTCATAATACCTGAGGTGGAGACTTCCATCCCTTCCCTCTTCTTTTTTGGTTCATCTATGTAGAGAGGGAAATTTCTCTTCCAATGTCCTAGATCATGATAATGGTGACATTTTCCTCCCTTGTTCACTCCTCCCTTGACTTTGAGAGTTGAAGATGACTTGGGCTGTTGGCTAGCATCAGAACCTTTCTTTGCTTTGCCCTTGCCCTTGCCTTTAGACTTTCCCTTCTTTCTGTTGATCATCATCACATATTTGGGTTTGTCTTTCTTCATTTGTGCCTCAATTGTCCTCAACATGCCCAAGAACTCTGTCAGTGACCTGTCAAAGTTGTTCATGTTGTAGTTAATCACAAACTGACTGTAGGATTCTGGAAACAATTGTAGTATCACATCAATGGCCAACTCTTGGCTCAGAGGGAATCCCAGTCGAGTTAGGTTCTCCACATACCCAATCATCTTCAGTGTGTGGGGGCCTACCGGATCTCCTTCTATCATGACGCACTTGAACAATGCCTTAGAGACATCATATCTCTCTTGTCGTGCTTGGTCTTGATACATGTTCTTGAGATGTTGAACCATCTCAATGACGTCCATGTTTTCATGTTGTCTCTACAACTCATAGTTCATTGAGCACAACATCAAGCACTTCACATCAATGACATACTCAGTATGCTTCTTGTAAGCATTCTTTCAGCCTTTGATGCGTTGGGAGCGGGTTCTTCTGGTACTGATGTATCTAGGACATAGAGCTTTCACTCTTGAGTGAGAACAATTCTCAGCGTCCTAAACCAATCATGGAAGTTGTTCCTATTTAGCTTGTCCTTCTCAAGGACCGATCGCAATGAAAAGTGATTGTTGTTGGCAGCCATTTATTCTACAAAAAGGAAATTTGCAATTTTAGTCCAAAACTTTTTTTATTTGATTTGATTTGAAATTGACGATATTAATTAGGTCTTTAATTAATTATCGCTCCCACTATTTTTGATCAAATTGATAACCCTCATGTGTCAATTCAGAAGATTGCAGCGTACAACCTTCTAGTGAGCAAGATCCTGACTTCCTCTAAGTTATGGACCAGCAAGGGCTGTCACCCACAACTAGATTCTTTCAAATAGGCAACTCTTTCCAATTGCATCATATGCAACTCATGATAGATGTTATGCACAACTCTTTGTCATGATCATATGCATGCCTCAAGGTGATTAATCCTATTAAGATCGCCTTGTTAAGTCCAACCCAAAAGCCAACATTATGAATATGCACCCTACGAAGGCAGCCCACATATTCACCATCACACTTTCACGAGATAGACGGTGTACCACAGGAAGGCGTGCCCACACTTAGTCGATCAAGCTTTTCATGTGTGCTACTTTTGGAAGGCATCTTAAACTTCATATTTTGTTGAGGGGTTTTAATATGCTTATATATGCATATATATATCCAATCACCACATATACAGTAGGTATCATATACATGATATATCCCACAAATGAAAACATGCAATAACAATAAAGAGATGATTATGGCCATCCTATTGTAGTTCCTTGGATCCACAAGGAACTACGGTCATCTAAGGTATACATCACATGCAACATGTTGTTGATGAAGATCTGTTCTTAGGTCGTTCTGGGTTGATTAACTCATCCTATGACTGATCGGCTTGCCTCCTGGCCGGTCGGTTGGTTGTCGCCAACCGATCATCTGGCACCTCCAGACGGTCAGTTCGTTGGGTCGTTGAGCTCCTCATCAGGCCACCAAATGCTCCTCAGTCAGTCGTCTCGATCCATCAAGCGGTCATCTTCAGTCTTCCTCATAATAAGAAATAAAATTGTCCGACTTTTACATAATCTTTGTGAAGCCTCGAGTTACATTCGAGTGGAGCAAAGGTAGCAGAGAATCTTGAGTTATCTCAAGTTACATTCAGAATAGAAGAAGAGGGCTCTATGCGTAGATTGAGATGCAAACAAACATAACCAACAACACACATGCACATAGGTTTATAGGCCATAACCATGCTACACATCCACCATCAAAATTATTTTAGGGTGACGTGTATCGATTGCATATATACCATATCATATATGTATATATTAGTTTTGGATCATGTGGTAATAATCGGATATTCACATTACTCATTTAAATATTCACATCGTATGTAATAAATAAAAGAAGATAAAACCAAAATTTGATCATATTGATTATTCTAAAACATAGAGTATTGATGTGGCTCTGATACCACTATAGGGTTTTATGTGGTCGGTGTAGCGAGCAGAAATAAAAAATTTATTTGACCATAAACCCATAACCAGCAGATCACATCAATATCTATGTAATGGGAAGGATGGTTATAGCGAGATATACCTAGTCCTGAGGCTTGATCAGTGACTATACCTCACAGCAAGTGCGGTCTTCAACCACCTATCTTCGACAACATCAGTGCAGCTCCTAGTCTTGACCTAGACTATGGTTGACTGTCATCCTCCTGAGCGTCAAAAGTCTCCCACCTGTATAGATAGTCCACACAGACTATCGGGAACTCTAGTCGTCCTGAAGAACAAACTAGAAGGAGTTGTCCCCTTCTGTCGGCGTACTAGTCACCAACACACTCTCCCACAATCAGTTGCTTTTTTGCAGTTGTCTTTCCCTCATTGTTCCTCCCTGGACGAGTAGAACTTGCTTGGGCTCTCTCGATTACCACAACCAAAGAGGACAACAACTTTGCAGAGCAACTGATGTTCAGGGTTGTATCTCTAGAGAAGCCCCCTGTACCCCTCTATTTATAGTAGAGGGCAGGGTCAGGGTTCCCAGTCTGTGCGGGAGTAGAAGGGTCTAAAATTTTCATAAACAATTTGAACAGCGGCAGGCGATCTGGTCATTTCATAAATGAAATAGTCATTTGGCAAGGTGAGTCGATCAGTTCACTAGTGAACCAATTGGTTGGGAGTGTGAACTGGTCGGTTCACTCAGTGAATTGGTCGTTTCACTTCCCAGACTTTCCCACAATTAACTTTCCTTGTTCATTTCTAATTAACACAAATATTAATTCTTGTCCCAATCGAATTGAACAAGTGAAATGAAAAAACCTTTTCTTACAAACTGGGAAAATCCAACACTGCTCGTTTGGACAAATGAACCGATCGGTTCACCATAGTAAACCGGTCGTCTCACTGGCCATGAGCCGATTGGTTCACCTAGTGAACCAGTCGGTTGGTGGTCCAGTTTGTGCATAACATAGTCAATTCAATTTTCAATCAATCTGACACTCTAATTAGTTGGTTCAACACTTGAACTTGATGATTCTGAGTCAAGTTTATTGATTGAATGTTTGATTGAGTACCTAAACACTTAAGTAATCAATCTAAATATCATTCATGGATAAACTCATCTTCCAAGTTAATCCTTTGTGTGTGACCCTATAGGTCCCATTTCACGTTGGTAGTGAATGTCCACAACTAACTTATGACATCACGAGCAAATAGTGGTGCCTAGTCGCAAATCAGTGCTACCCAAGTGAAAAGGAAAGTTGGAGAACAACTTTCAATCCTACAGTCTGTAATTGGTGTTCCGGTGAATGTATAATTCTATTATCTCTGATATCCTGAATGAAGCCAAGGCATGGAGTTGTCATCCTTTCAAAGTTCATTCATGTTTCTTAAACTAGAGCAGACTGTCTGAGATATGTGTCACATCAATATCATATATTGATTCACATGTGCATGCGCATGCCTTTCTCAGTCTCGCTTATTAAGTGGCCTAGACATCATACTCCCTTAGGAGGGACAAATCCCATATCTATCACTCATAGTCTATCTCATGTGTCAAAGCCACCCAATCATCACCATTATAACAACCCATGTTTCATGATTGAGTTTGATGATGTCAAAGTGTACCCAATCATATTCGACGAGTGTAGTGATTTGAGGTCTAAGAATCACAATCATCACCATCACTATGAGAGATAATTCTGACTACCATGTCATGGTTCCATGTGTCATTCTCATGGTGATCATGTCTGATACACTATTCTCCAACATGTATCTATGTGCTTGGTTTAATATCATATATCATGACTAATGAGACATTGTCATCAACCAACACACACTCTAGTCTTTATGTGTCATTGTTGTCTATCAACCTTCCACAATGACATCTGACTAGGGACATAACAAGAATGTACATGCTCTTAGCATCTGTATGATCTCATTATTCAGGTCATCAACGTGAAGTCATACATCATTGATTATTGTCATTCTTTAGACATTCATTCTGCTCCATCATTTATCTCATAATCGATTGAGCTAGAATAAATTGGAAGCTTGCCTTTGATATTTATCAAATCAATCAGAACATATGCCAATCCAATCATCATATGATTGGCTATCTAGGCATACATATCAATAGAAGGAGGGGTGGAAACCCTACATAAAATATTCTCTAGAAGACTCCTGGCCTGCAGCTGAAAACTTTCTAGATCTAGTAAATATAGGAAACGGTTGATTACTTTAAATTATATTGACCATTCACATTCTTTTTGTTGTAGATTCCCGCAATAGAAATTTTGAGCGTATTTTTGGGTCAGTCATAAGTTTGGAAGCATTAAGAAAATATGTTTTTCCTATAGATAATTCAATTCCCTTTCCAATGCATACTTGCCCATTGAATTCCTCCTTGGGATGTGAGAGTTATGACAATTTTGGTGCGATGTATATATTTAAATTAGACACTGTGTGAATTTGTGCAAAATATCTTCCAAGGAAAATCAATCATTGAGCTATTTTCCTACAAAAAAACCAACCAAATATAAGTAAAACTCCAAATAAATAAAAATTATAAACTAATACAATTAGTTACAAAACTGAGAAGATAAATAACAAAACAATCCTTAAAAGATATCTAAAAGATGTAAATAAAAATGATAAATACACATTTATCAAAATACCCCAGACTTGAATATTTGCCTATCCTCAAGCAAATAAATCACAAATAAAGTCCAATTTATACTCCCAATATGTCATTCCTCACCTTTGTAACATCACTATAATCCTTACCTTCAATTTTTGGCCAAGTAACCCAATCTCCTAGAACCACATAGCATAAAGTTTTATATTCCCTATCAAAATAATTATCACATCTAGCTTCAAAAATAGTATTTTGTAGAAAAATAGGCTTCATCTTACTTTCCCTTTGACACTCTCAATTTTTATTTTTTTGTAAGTTGTTGCACAATCTACTTTTCTCTTCTTGTTGGGGTATGCTTCCAACCCTAGGTGAAGGACATGGATGATATGGCATGAAGATATGGACATAGCTTAAGGAATTGAACGTTGGAGACAAAGTTGTTATGGTGTAGACTTCCCTCTATCTTAGATCCTTATGTTGTATCATACATGTGAATCCTATGTGGGAGATTAAGATATACTTTTGTAACATTTTGTGAAAGATTGAATATGGTCATGAAATTTTTATTCTGCTTCTATATTTTGGTTGTTTTGAATACCATTAATGAGATATGAAAAATTTTACACCCACTCCATCATACCTTTTGGGTGTGTTTGGATTGGAGGTTTTATTCTTCAAATTTTTAATAGGGAGTGGTTCCCCTCTGGGATCCCACTCCATAAAACATGGTATTAGAGCCCATGGTAGTCTAAATCTAACTATTTCAATTTTATCTCCCTAATTAGAACCCTTATCTTGCATAGTTTCCCTCTAGTTAGATGTTCACCCTAGAATTGATCTATTTTAAATATGTGATGAGGTTTTAGGATATCTTTCCCTATCATATAGATTAATTATGATTTGTATCTCTTGTTCTATGGGGTTTGACTTGAGGATGCAATTAGGCTATGAGGAGGTAGGAGGATGTAAATGTCTTGTTATGATTTGTATCCTGAATTTTAGTTTTTAAATGCAAAGGTTTTCACAACAAAATATTTTTCCTTATAATACTATATGTACAAAAATAATGTTTCCTTGATTTTATCGAAGTTTTCTTGAATTAAGTCACAATGAGGATTTTCTGATGTATGGAAGGTGAAACCCTAGAATTAGTTAGAACAGGATCTTAACCATAGTTTTTGTCTATGATGAAGTAATTAGGAATATGTGGATAATATAAAGGTGTAGTGCACCTACCCTTTGTACCCTATGACTTTTTGGATCTTGGGGGTTGTTAGGTTAGAGACACGAGGACCTAAAACTCAACCCTAGATGGTTATGACTTGTTAGTTGGATACATGAATAACATAAATCTCAAAAACATTCACAACTAATAGTCATATGTGCAACCCTAAATGTTGATTAGTTTGACTTGATGGGTTGAACCTTTTAAGGGGTGGAGAGTAGTTGGTTGTTGATGTTTGGGTCAATAGATTTCGAGGACAAAATCTTTTTAAAGGGTGGAGTGTTGTAACATACTAGATCTTGGAACCTACCTTAGAAGTTTGACCTTTTGGGATTAGACAAACAAGCTTGGGGTTAGATCTAAAAGATGTTTGGTATAACCCTAATGCGCTAATGCATGTATAAATCACCCTAGTGTAACCTAATGTTCTTACATTAGTATTAGGACAATAATGGACACATAAATATATCCCATGAGATAATACATAATTATATGAAATTTCGTGCAAATAATCACACATAATTCATTTGGTGATAATATCAACTTATGGGACATAATATGTCGGGAAATAGTGTTAATATATAAATAATGTGATAATAATGACCTCAAATATTAAATGTGACATACCTCATTAAAATAAATCCCAAAAGTGGATTCTAAGTTAAGAATCATGTTCCTTGGGTTCCAATTACCTTGGGAGTCAAGTTTCACATTATTCACATAATAATAATTAATTTAATTCTTTTTGGATAGAAAAGATCTATGTTTTCCCAAAACTATAAAATGGATAATAAATGACTCCAAAAGAGGATAATAATCTTGGATTCACAATCTACATAATAAATATAACCTTTGGGTGAATTTTCATCCAATTTTGGAAGATGTCTGGTTAAAAGATGAAAGAAAGAGAGAGAAAGTGTGTAGAACCTTCAAAATATCAAATAAATGTACAAACCTCACCAACATGTACAATTAATGGTAAATTCATATCCAACACATGAAACATGGCTTGTGGGTGAAATTTCATCAAATTTGGATAATCTTATAACCATTAATGCTTGACAAAAGAGAAAATAGTATTTGATTTATTTATGACATTAAAAATCTTCAAAAGGCAAATCTAATTTCATAATCAAAATCTACATTCCTTAATTAGCCTTTATGCAAAATTTCATCCAATCTGGAGTTTATTTGCTCCCTCAAAAGAAGAAAGAGAAAAGGAGAAATAAATGCATTCACAATTTATTCCAATCGGTTTAGGAATTTATTTAATCTGTCACGCTGATTTTAATTGAATTAATATTCATGCATTTGATCTAGGTCATTGATTCTCTGATCGGACATCTCTAAACTCATCTTCAACCCCAAGTCGTAGACAGAGTAGGCGTCAGTTTTGTGGAACTTCGATCCTGATTTTCTCACTCCATACTTGATCATTGCTCGAGATTTCTTCGCCCACTGATTCAGAAAGAATTCTTCACCCAATGAGCCTTATGTTGCGAATTGGTTTTCTTTCTTTGTTATTTGCCCAATCTCAATGCTCCTTGCTCCTCTGGTCTCCTTTTGCGATGCACACCCATATCGTAACCTATAAATAACGAACCATGCCTTTATTTCCGCCCTACCTCCAGAAACCTTCCTCTCATTTCAATTTCATCCACTCCTTCCTCGTGCAACTACCATTGATCAACCATGCTCCTTGCTACAAGTCAAACTTGTCACGGGTGGTTCCTACCACCACGAGCTAATAGTCTCTAGGGTAGGGTATGATTCCTAGACTTCTGTTGTTCATTTTTGGTTGATTAGCTCGGCGAGTTTATGCTTCATCGTTGTTTCCCCAATTTCCACTGAACACCTATCCTCCTTTATTCATGGTCGTGGTGAGATCCAGGCAAGGGGATGTATCCACAGTGCAATTTTACTCTGTTACCCTCACGTTCCTATTTCCTTGATTTTTTCTGCTAGGGGTAAATTGGTAATTACGACCCTAGTTTTCTTTTGCTTTGCGTGGGTAAGAGGGACCATTGACTGGGTGACATGGTTGCATGTGATTGGGCCATGTCAGCGGTCCCATCTTTTTCCTCTCTCTCTCTCTCTCTCTGTGTGTGTGTTTCTCGCGAATTGTGTGTTGACGTGACCTTTATCCTTTTTCTTATTGGTCAATTTTTTAAAATTGATAAATAATTATATAGTGGTCAGAAATATACAAATAAATTGTCATTGAATTTAGAAAAATAAGGGTTATCTTATGGTGGTTATTTTGTCACTTAAATCAATGTTGAAAATGTGTGCATTTAATGGATTAATCTAAATAAGTAATAACTTGTAAAATTTATAACTAAATATATATAAGTTAGAAAAATATAATAAAATATATTTTGGACTCAATAAAAGGTAACCTAAAATATGACATAGTTTTGATAACCTAAATCGCATGCAAGGAAAAAGGTAATTTTTAGGGTTTGAATAATCTTATGTGGAATTGACCTAAAATCTACATATATGTTCAATAGGTTCCTTGGAGGCCTAGACTTGGATCTAGAAGTGACTGGGATTTATATAGACTCTGAAGTGAGGTATGTTTTGCATGTACTATTCTTCTATATTGAGCAAAAAACTATCTTTATCAGTCTCTTGGTCCTATGGACATTAGCCTATACACAATGTCTTTTCTTTTGAAAATCATGATTCATGTGAACTACCTTATTTGATATTAATCTTGCAATCATGGATATTCTTTTGGACTCTCCCTTAGGCTTTGTGCATGTTGGACTTATTTGATGATATGTGATCCTTTTCCCACCATGGTAGTGGATGTTTATATGGCACATTAGTTGATGGCATGGATCCTCTAATCCCACTTAATACTTGATTGATGTCCTCATCCTCCTTATTTTTTTATACTTGCTTATCTTTTGTTATGCATCATGTGGTGACTACTAGTATAATGTTGCATGTGTTTTTATGTGGATGTGAACATTCACACATATGGATGCAGTTGTTAAAAATTCCTGCATGTGAATATATATTTTGAGCAGATGTGTATCTTGTCCTTCTCGGGTGGATGTATATAGTTCCTACCCACTTCACATTTAGAGGGGATGTATAAAATCCCCCCTCACCCCACATTTATAGTATATGTGTATTTCCTACATGCATGTTTATATTATCTAGTTTTGTCCCATTTGTAAAGCATGGATGCCTTGTTTATATACTCTTTTGCTTCATTCTTATTTTGTTGTTCATTTCTTTTATGACCTCTTTGGGTAGTAATTTACTCTTTCATGGGAAGCCTTTTATTTTGATGTCCCTTATTTTTGATATATTGCTCAATTTCTATTTAGTATGCACATACCTGCCTTTGTTGATGTCTTCTACTTTTCTCTTCTTATTGGGGTATGCTTCCAACCCTAGGTGAAGGACTTGGATGATATGTCTCCCAGTTTTGGTGGTTCTTTCATTGCTGACATAATCTCTGCCTTTTTATTCATCAAGAACCCTCTGAGTACCTTCCTTGTTGGTGTGGGAATCTAATTGCCTCCTCCTCTCCACCACTATCTATGAATAACATGAATACAACATCTATTCAGATTGTAATTGTCAAAATTTACATTGAGAAATGTAGAGAGAGGGGTATTTCATGCAAATCATATACATTGTAAAGAGGTGAGATCACCTCCTTACTAAAATTTAAAGTAAATACAAAACATCCACTTTTTCCTGAGAAAAAAGACATCGTGGAATGCATGAATAAAAATCCAAGTAAATAAGCATGTTTTAGATACATATAAAATGTCAATAGCATCGGAAAGAAACTAAGTTATTACATTGCTTTTTGAATGCTTGTTCACTACATGAGTTTCTTTGAAAAGGAAAAACTGAAAAGAAACTAAAGGATCTAGCAATAAGCAACATAGTCATCCTTGATTGCAAAACTCAAACATACTACTCCTGAACTTGGTCATGTTGACCTTGTTCAGCACCTTAATCTAACCATGGGTGGTTGGGAAAGCACCCAGCAAAAGGGAAAGAAAACAAGGTATGTGTCAGAGAAAATGAACAAGGACAAAAGATAAGAAAACTATATGGAAATAAAGGCTAAGATTTCATCATAAGATGAAGATTATCAAAAGAATGAGGCATAAGTAAATAGATGCTTGCCATAAGAAAATAGTAAAACGGGTGCATGCATGATTAATATCAACTACCTAAACTATGTAAGGTTGAGGCACCTACCTAACATCGACCAATAGGTGAGGGAGAGTAACACATTCCAATCACCTACAAATATTCTATACTTGGGAGAGTAACACATTCCCCAGGGCAAATTTACACATGCCCTATCTATGGGTGATTGTATAAAAGTACCACTACACTAGTTAAATAGTCTAACAAAATCAACATGCTAAGAACTACAACAAGTATAAGGATCAAGTAAATATAGACATGGCAGTGGGGTATAAGACCCAAGAAAATAAATAATAAAACTGATTTAGAGGCAAATATAGTAAAGTAATTATCAAAAGAGAAATTAGGGTTTCATAGAAACCTCATTAGTGCAACTAGGTTGGCATTTGCAATTAATCCCAACATAGGTGTAAGGAGAGCACATACCTTTCTTAATGTGATCCAATTGCTTCTCCTTCACTACTTTAATCGATTCCAAAGCCCACTTTTCTATTTCCAATATATAACCATGCATTAGGGTTTACTCATATATATAAAGGTAAGGAACCCTAACTTTTGGACTTTTTGAACAAAACCTTGATTTTGACTCTAAAATTGTCACCATTGATCTTATTAGGTTCTCTTGATTAAGAAAACATATATTTTTGTCTATTTTTTTGTTATGAGGTTAAAAGGCATTTTTGGTGATTTTTATCTATAAATCTATTTTTAGAAAACACCTTTCGATAAAAATTAAAACCAAGTCATGAAAACATTTTTATTAGAAAGAAAAACATATTTTCTTTCAATTTTTGGACAATGGAGTAAAAACTTATGATTTTTCCTATTCTAACCAATCAGGGAACACCACGCCATCAAAGCCATCGCAAAGAGGTGAAGAGAGAGAGAAGAATGGCCCACCTCATTGACTTGGCTCAATCAGATCCGACCAAGTCAGGGGTCAAAGGGGTGACTTTGACTAGCTCAAAGCAAAGCAAACTGGGCAAAAACATGGTATTGTCCTCAAGATAAAAATAAAGAAAAAAAACAAGAAGGGAAATAGAGAGAATACACAATGGGATTAATCCCCTTCATCACGCCACACCATGGCCGACAAATAGTAGCTTGTGATTTGGGAAAAATCGCGAGAGTTGATTGAACTCAAAAGCAAGTATACAAAAAGAACAAGTAGATCACCACGAACCTATCGATGTAGACAACTTGACCCGAGGTCGAGTAGAGAACGAGCAAGGTTCGTTGCAAACTCAGGTCCTATCCAAGCTCCCTGATGTCCATACACAAAAGAAATGGTAAATCAAGGGAAGAGAAGAGTTGGGCAAAAGGAGACAAAGGTATAGAGGGTACTATTTATAGATGAGGTTTGCTCTAGGGTAATATGCACAATGGCGGTGAGAGAGCTCGGTGGGCAACTTTGGGTGTTTCTGGAAATGTTGACAAAACACAAAAATATGAGGATCAATTGGTGTAGAATCACATGAGGAAACAATGGGATCAAAAATCTCACAAAAAGTTCAACTACAGATCGAGAAATCCTGAATTGAAATTCCAATGTGAAATGTCCTATTTTTCTTGTTAGTCACGAGCTAGGAGACGAGCTCCCAGTCGTCTGGTTGATGAATGTATATTCATCTCTTATTTTTGCTTCATTTGGAATAATTAATTAGGATTTTTTGTTAATTTTAGCTAATTCAAAAATAAATAGCACTTTCATCTTCTTGATATACTTTTCCTGAATTCTTATGATATTTTTCTTAATTTTCATGAATTATCTAAGTAATTAAATCGAGAAAATAAAAGATGAAGATATGGGCTTTTCAAATATTCCCGTAATGCCTGAGATACGTGTCACCAAAATAGCCATATATTTTGCATCTAAAGGCGGAATTTCAAGATAAAGTATGGAATGAAAAGAGAATTTTATTGGCTATAAAAAGATATATTTTGTGGTAATTTTGGTGTATATTTTGCTGTGCAATTAACCAGTGAAAGTAGCCTTATATTTTCCCGCAGAATCTGATTTCAGTATATACCTTTCACCAAAATTGGTATAACTCCCACATCCCAAGGCAGAATTTATTTTACAAGTATGTGTTGGAAAGATAATTCATCTTCCGAATTTTTAACTAGCCCAAAAATATGCTCGAAACCTCTGTTGCGGGAAATTAATGCAAAAGGAATGCAAAGCAATCAGTTGTTTCTTCTATTGACTAGATCTGGAAAGTTAGCAGCCATCGGCGGCCATTTCTTTTGCCCTAAACCTAATATATACCCCCCTCCTTCTCCTATAAAAAGAGGGGCACTTCCTCCTCCTTGGGCATCTCGGGTTTTCTTATATTAGTGCTCTGAAGCAATTTTCCTTGTATTCTTCTTCTAGATCTAGAATAAAGTGACTTTGCATCTTTGTTACATGTTATTCTGTTATTCGGTTGTGTTTTAGATATAGTATTTTCTTTTCTCATCCTCCCCTCTCCTGAGCAATCGAGCAAGGTAGGAAGAGGCAGCCATCTTCATTGTCTCTAATCGAGGATCAGTAGTAGTAAGACTCGAAGATGGCTAGATCACTTCCTCCCTCCGTCTCTCTTTGCTCATTTTCCATGAGTGAGTAGTTCTTTATCGAGGCAGGGGGAATAACCCCTTAGCCATGGCTTTATCGACTTTTCCTTAAAAAACAATTCTAGATGGCTTTTGGGTTTGATAACTAATTAATCTATCAAAGTAATTAATTGATTTGATCAAAAGTTAATCTGGATGGATATGACCGTGGAAGTTCAGATTTAGAACAACAAACTCAATCACATAGAAGTTTTGAAACGACCGTGGATCTTCTTCTTTTAGGATGATGTACTAAGAAGCATGAGCACCAGGACCAATGGACTCATGTGGAGTCCATCTTTAGTGAATTTTTATTAATTCACTTGCCGTCATCAAATCCGTCGTTCTTAAAGGATTAGTTTGTTTTTACCTAGGCTAAGGTGGTGAAAACCCCTAAAGCCTCGATTCCCATCTCTTGATTTAATCATCGCTTGCTTTTGCTTTCTTTAAATTCCTTGTCTTTTCATTTATAATAGTATTTCTTGTGCTAACATGAATCTTAATTTTCCTTGTGACAGGGAAAATTTATATTCTTATTAAGTGCATTTTTATTCTTTTATTTCTTTCCTTAGTGTTAATCACCAACCCCCAAAACTTGACTTTTACTTTCTGTTCCAAAACTAAAAAAATACCAAAAATAAATAAAATAAGTTCTTCAAACAATTGGGATTAGAGATAACAATCCTAATAAGTTGTCATGTGGTATCGACCCTTTCTATACTATCCTTAATCGAAAGTAGAAAAAGGATTAAACTCTACGATAAACATCTTAGTGATTGTAAGTGCTAAGCGATGCATTAACAATTTGGCGTCGTTGCCGGAGACCACGGATTGTTTTCTCGAACCCCCAAAAATCTTTTGAAAAACTTTTTTTATTTTTTTTTTGCCTTCCGAGTAACATTCCAGAAGTGCTACTCCTCTTTCTACCGAGTTTCCATTCCAGCAGTCCATTTTTTCTGCACACGATTAACTGCTTCATTTGTGCATCCGACGTCCGAACGTCGATTTTCAACTGTTTGACCCGAAAGGAAATGACTTTCCATCGTTCAAACCGTCAAAATCTAGCAAGAATGAATGAAGAGGAAGTTTCTCGTAGGATCGACCAAGCTCTCACAGCTCAAAGAGAGCTTATCCAAGACAAACAAGTGGAAAGAGAAGCCGCTTTGCGAGCAGCCTTTAGGGCTGAACAAGAAACCATAGAAGCCGATAGGAGGGAAGCCGAAAGGCAAAAACAATTACAGGACTTTTCTGTTCCCAAAACTGCCTATGTGCAATATCCGGTCATACCCCCTGACATTATTTCTCCACAATTAGAGATCCGAACACAATAGATCACCATGATGCAAGCCAACCCCTTCTCGGGCAACAATGGGGAAAGTTGCCAAGATCATCTTCAAAGGTTCATTGACCTTTGCTCTTTGAACAAACTTTCGGGTGTCTCTGAAGATGCCATTCATCTTAGGTTGTTCAAGTATTCCCTCTCCGGACAAGCTAGTAGCTGGTACAACACTATGGAGAGTGAAGAACATGTCACAACTTGGGAAGTTCTACAAAGCAAGTTTCTTGAGAAATTTTACCCCCCTTCTCTCACCTACAAACTTAGGGGCCAAATTACTCACTTTTCTATGTCCCCGGGAGAGTCTTTAGGTGAAGCCTGGAAGAGGTTCAAAGACTTACTTAGGAAGTGTCCCCACCATGATATCTCTCAAGCCCAACTCATAGAGATCTTCTACCGTGGTGTTGATGATGCTACCAAATTCTTTCTCGATTCCTCATCTGGAGGAAATTTCATGCATCAAAGTTTGACTAGCGCATGGGAAGTAGTCAAACGGGCTTCCGAAACAAGGGCTAGAAGAGGAATTGGTGGAATTCTTAAGGTAGCCAAAGCAGAAGTTAATAATGATATCCAAAGCATAGAAGAAAGCCTCAAATTAATTGCCTTAAAACAAGATCGGTTAGAGTCATCATTGGTCACCCTTAGAGAGTCACCCCAACAAATAAAAGTCGTGGATTCTCTTTGTGGTATTTGCCAAGGATACGACCATACCAACCTCCACTGTCAATATCTCTACAACATACCCATGCAACCTGAAATAGGACAACAACTAGAAGACCTCAATTCAATCCATACCATACCAGGACAAGGTTACTACAATCCCAACCAAACTAGAAACCACCCTAGTTTTCAATATGGGAACCCTTCAGGTACCGAGAACTCTAGCCAACTCCAAACCCAACAAAGGCCTCCCTACCCTCAAGGTAACAATCGACCACCACCTGGATTCCCGTACAACAATCAAAGGACCTTTGGAAACCAAGGAAATTACCAAGGAAATCATCTAACCCGATCACCATATCAAGGACAACAATTTTAAAATTTAAACCTTCCCCCTCAAAACCTCAATAAACCACCTCCTCAACCAAATGTCCCTACCACCACCCCTACATCTAACGAAAGGATAGCTACCTTGGAGCAAATCATCGTTGCTCAACAAGCTCATAAACAGGTGACGGACGCCCAACTAGCTCGTCTGTTTGCCCAACAAAAACCTCCTACTAGGACTTTTGCAGGGCAGCCTGAAAACAACCCCAAACATCCTGAACAACTCAAGGTTGTCTCTACTTGTTCGGGAAAAGTGAATGCCCTTGCCCATCCAGAAAAATCTTCAGACCCACCTCTAGAATTCAAGGATGATGACATGGTAGTTTTCGAACCTGAAGCTACACCCAAACCATCCGTCCCTGAAACCCCTCAAGTAGAAGATGAAGAACCAATCTACAAACCCTAACCTCCCTAACAAGCCCGTCTCAAACAAACAAGATTTGATGCCCGCTTCATGAAATTTAGGGATGCTATGAAAAAAATACATGTCAACATTCCCTTCCTTGATGCTTTGGCATACATGCCTGCCTGGTCCAAGTACATGAAATCTCTCTTGACTAAGAAGTATGTTACTAAAGAATACGATACTTTAAACTTGCTAGGACCACATCAGACATTATCCTAAGTAAGATGCCTAAAAAACAGAAGGATCCAGGTTCTTTTGGAATAGGATGCTACTTGGGTGACAATGCTTGTAGAAAAGTCCTAGCAGATTTAGGAGCCAGTATATCCATCATTCCATATAGTCTTTGCAAAAGACTAGGATTCAATGACATGTTACCCAAAGCCATGACCATCCAACTGGAAGACTCATCCACAACTAAACCCATGGGAATCATAGAAGATATTCCGGTTAAAGTTGGAAATGATGCATACGTCCCTTGTGATTTTGTGATCATGGATATCAAGGAATATTTATGCTACCCTCTCATTGTCGGACGTCCCTTCTTAGCCACTGCTCGTGCCTTAATTGATGTTGAGGCTGGTACTATTTTTTTAAGGCTAGGGAAGCAAACCCTAGAGTTTAGGGTAATTGAAAGCATGAGGGGACCTAGTCTTGAGGAAGAAGTTTACCTCCTGGATTGCATTAATGAATTGTCCCAACTAAGGCAAGAATGGGAATTAGTTGATGACCCCCTACGCACCGCCCTCACTATCCCCACCGAATGTGATTTTGACAATGAACCATCAAATCAACTCAAGATTCATTTGGATAACTTTGAGGAAATCCCATGTGCTGAGATTGAGGACCTTAAAATGATCTCCACCATAGAAAATTCTGAACCACCTAAGGCCCCAGAATTGAAGACTCTCCCCATAGGTCTGAAATATGTTTTTCTTGATGAGCTAGAACTATGCCCTATAATCATAAACTCTTCCTTTCCCCTTGAACAAGAAACCAAACTTATGGGTGAACTTAGGAAAAAAAGAGTTGCCTTGGGGTACAAAATGATAGACTTAGTTGGAATAGATCAATCCATCTGAATCCACAAAATCCCTATGATAGAAGACCACAATCCTTCTCATGATCCACAACAAAAACTCAACCCAAATATGAAGGAAGTATTCTGTCTAGAGGTGATCAAACTTTTGACTGCAGGAATCATCTATCCCATCTCTGACTCCCCATGGGTCAGCCCAGTTCAAGTTGTTCCCAAAAAGGGAGGGACTACTGTCATTCGTAATGAGAAGAATGAACTCATTCCCACTCGCACAGTCACAGGATGGAGAATGTGCATTGACTACAGGAAGCTCAACAAAGCAACTAGAAAAGATCACTTCCCCCTTCCCTTCCTAGATCAAGTTCTTGAACGTTTAGCCCATCAACAATATTTTTGTTATCTTGATGGCTACTCAGGTTTTTATCAGATTCCCATTCATCCTGAAGATCAAGAGAAAACTACTTTCATATGCCCCTTTGGTACATATGCCTTTAGACAAATGCCCTTTGGTCTGTGCAATGCACCGACCACCTTTCAAAGATGTATGTCTGCTATTTTTTCAGGGTTAACTGAAAATGTCATGGAAGTGTTCATGGACGATTTATCCATCTATGGAGACAATTTTGATTCATGTCTTCAAAACCTCTCCCTTGTCCTAGATAGATGTATTGAATCACACTTAGTCCTTAATTGGGAGAAGTGTCACTTCATGGTCAAGGAAGGTATTGTTCTAGGCAATAAGGTGAGCAACCAGGGCATTAAAGTAGACTAAGCTAAGATTGAGGTCATCACCAAGCTGCCTCCCCCAACCTCAGTCAAAGACATCCGAGCCTTCTTAGGACATGCCAGTTTCTATCGGAGAATCATCCGTGATTTTTCCAAAATCACAAAACCTCTCACCAATCTTCTTCAAAAGGAGGTGCCTTTCCATTTAGATACGACATGCATGGAGAGCTTTCTATGATTGAAAAAGGCTCTCACCACCACTCCTATCATCCATGCTCCTAACTGGGCCTTACCCTTTGAAATCATGTGTGATGCTAGTGATTTTGCTGTAGGTGCCATTTTAGGACAGAGAATTGACAAAAAACACCATGTCATTTATTATGCATCCAAGACCTTAGATGAAGCTCAGCGAAATTACACAGTCACTAAAAAAGAAATGCTAGCCATTGTCTATGCATTCAATAAATTTTGCTCATATATTATTGGTTCAAAGGTTGTTGTTTACACTGATCATGCAGCTATTTCCTACCTCATGACCAAAAAAGATGCCAAGCCTAGACTCATAAGATGGATTTTATTATTGCAGGAATTTGATCTAGAAATCCTAGACAAAAAGGGATCTGAAAATGTCGTGACTGACCACCTCAGTAGACCTATCTATAGCCCCATTGATGAAAATCCCATAAATGAATCCTTACCCGATGACCAATTTCTCAAGGTAGACTCCCAATTTCCTTGGTTTGCTGATTTTGTAAACTATTTAGCTGCAGGTGTATTGCACCCCGAGTATACGGGACACTCTAAAGCTAAATTTTTACATGACGTCAAAAATTATTATTGGGACAAACCTTATTTGTTTTGACTTTTTTTCGATGGTTTATATCGTCGTTGTGTATCCCACGAAGAAAGCATCGCCATTTTGGAACAATGTCACTCTGGCCCCTATGGTGGTCACATGAGTTCCCAAAAAATGGCTAGAAAAGTCCTACAATGCGGATTCTTTTGATCCACCATCTTCAAAGACTCATATGATTATGTGCTCTCATGTGACCAATGTCAAAGTACGGGTAATATATCCAAGCGTGACCAAATGCCTCTCACCTCTTGGAAGGAATTAGAGATTTTTGATGTATGGGGAATCAACTATATGGTCCCATTTCCTTCTTCTTATGGGTTTGCTTACATTTTAATCACAGTCGATTACGAGTCAAAGTGGGTTGAAGCCATACCTACTAAAACATGTGACTCTAAACCTGTTAAGAAACTCTTTAAAGATGTCATTTTCCTAGATTTGGAGTCCCTCACACCGTCATTTCTGACGGGGGATCCCATTTTTTGGAGAAAAGTTTTGAGGCTCTTTTGAAAAAATATGGGATTTATCACAAAGTCGTCACTCCTTACCATCCTCAGACCAGTGGGCAGGTAAAAGTATCCAACAGACAAATCAAATCCATTTTAGAAAAAATTGTTGGACAAACTAGGAAAGATTAGGCGTTAAAAATCAATGACGTTCTGTGGGCATATCGTACTGCCTACAAAACACCCATTGGTACCACCCTCTTCAGATTGATCTACGGTAAGTCATGTCACTTACCAATAGAAATAGAGCACAAAGCCAGTTGGGCCATCAAAAGTTTGAATTTTGACATTTCCATGGTTGGAGAGAAATGTTTTCTCCAAATGAATGAGCTTGATGAACTTAGGATGAGTTCCTACGAAAACACAAGAATCTACAAGGACCGAACCAAAATGTGGCATGATGGTCACATCAAGTGCAAAGACATTAGAGAAGGGGATCAAGTTTTAGTTTTTAATTCAAGATTACGACTTTTCCTTAGAAAACTCAAGTCGAGATGGTATGGCCCCTACATTGTCAAGTGTGCTTATCCACATGGCGCTTTTCTTCTCTGGGATAAAGTTTTGGGTGAGTTAAAGGTTAAAGGGCACCGACTTAAAAGATACATCACCACTGAAGACCTTGTCACTTCAGATTCAAACAATTGTTCATCGTTGAAAGACCTGAACTTATCTGACCCCACAACTTCCCCAGAATCCCAATAGACTGATCCATCTCTTGTCAAGCCATGACGTAAAACTTGGCACTTTTTGGGAGGCAACCCAAATAATTTTTGTATTTTTTCCCTTCTTTTCTAATATCATCACCCTTGTTTCTTTTATGTTCTTCTATTTTGGGGAGTTGTTGTCATCGTCCTTCATCCTCGACCACAGCGATTCTTTTCCCCCATCTCAGATTTTGATTTTGCTCAGGACGAGCAAAGTCTTAAGTTCGGGTGGGGATGGGTGGTACGTTTCCACCCTTTTTTCTTTCCATTTTAGTATCTTTTTTTTGTTTTACATATTGCATGTAGTTTTTTTTTCTTTCTTTTCATAGTACAATTGGCCCATATCTAGTCGACCTTGATATGATTATTTGTCAAAATACTCCCCTTAATGATGTAACTGTCTTACAACTAAAATTTTGAAACTTTCATGACTAAAAATCCTTGTGTCACTTAGGACCTCAAATAATAATCACTCCTTAGAAAAGATGGCAAGCCATAGAGGACTGATAGGATTCAAGAGTGATACTTTCTTATCATGTACAACTTGTATAAATTTTCTTAATTTTTTCGCACGATTCAGTAATAGTTGAACCAATGCATGGTACTCTAAAAAAAAGAGATGAAAAAAAAAGTTGCACAAGAACAACCCCTTCTACTCTTCTTCCACCACTTCCAAATCTTTCCATTCGTCAAAAAGAAAAAAACAAGGCAATAATGCCCAAAATGCTAAGTTTGGGGTGGCACCTCTTCCGCTTCTTCCATACCCACGCAATTGGGTGTATCATAAAAAATAAAAATAAAATGCGGTCAATGTAACTACATGTCCACTAAATAAAAAGGTCTCGAGTCGAATAGAGGAGAGACTGTCCTTCTTCCATACCTCCTTCACTCTAATTTTCTACGCAGGGGAAAACTGCAAAAACCCCAACCATCCAAATCATCCCTGTTCCTGTGTAAAACTTTTTAAAAAAAATTGGAGTACCAAATGCAAAGGTGAAATGAGAATCTATTTTATTGCAGGTCTTGAATAAATGCAAGTTTGTGAAGTAAGAAATATAAAAGTCACTTTTCGTGAATTCAGGAAGTCAGGGTCGCTTGGCCATAATTTGGTGGAAGGAATCAAATTTTTGTTTGGAGAGTGAGGATGATAGGTTGAGAGTATGTCTTGAAAGTATTTCTTGATTTTAATGTTGCTCGGGATGAGCAAAGTTTAAGTTTGGGGTATTTTGATGAATGCATATTCATCTCTTATTTTTGCTTCATTTGGAATAATTAATTAGGATTTTTTTTGTTAATTTTAGCTAATTCAAAAAGAAATAGCAATTTCATCTTCTTGATATACTTTTCCTGAATTCTTATGATATTTTTCTTAATTTTCAGGAACTATCTAAGTAATTAAATCGAGAAAATAAAAGATGAAGATATGAGGCTTTTCAAATATTCCCGCAGTGCCTGAGATACTCGTCACCAAAATAGCCATATCTTTTGCTTATAAAGGTATAATTTCAAGATAAAATAAGGAATGAAAAGATAATTTTATTGGCTATAAAAAATATATATATTGCGGCAATTTTGGTGTTTATTTGGTTGCACAATTAACCAGTGAAAGTAGTCTTACATTTTCCCGCAGAATCTGATTTCAGTATATACCTTTCACCAAAATTGGTATAACTCCCACATCCCAAGATGGAATTTATTGTGCAAGTATGCGTTGGAAAGATAATTCAATTATCTACAGGAAAAATATACTTTTGGGCCGCTTATGAATTTTTTGACTAGACGAAAAATACGCTCGAAATCTATGTTGCGGAAAATTAATACAAAAGGAATGCAAAGCAATCAATTGTTTCCTCTATTGACTAGATCTAGAAAGTTAGCAGCCTCCGGTGGTCATTTCTTTTGTCCTAAACCTAATGTATACCTCCCTCCTTCTCCTATAAAAGGAGGGGCACTTCCTCCTCTTTGAGCATCTCGGGTTTTCTTGTATTAGTGCTCTGAAGTAATTTTCCTTGTATTCTTCTTCTAGATCTGGAATAAAGTGGCTTTGCATCTTTTTTTTTAGAGAAGTCAGGCGGTCATCTTATTCATCTTTCCCACCTCATGCAAGAGAAATTAAAATTGGCATTACAATTATTGGATAACTGCAAGAATTGAAACATAGTAGTACTACTACCATTACATGGAGGTGCTACACCAGTGTCCAGCACACATCTAGGGGGGTTTATAATGGGTGTAGCCAATGCTCTGTTTAGATTGATATTTAACAAGAGCGTCAGCCTGCCTATTGTTCTGTCTTTCAGTGTAGATAATATAAGTAGTCTCATTCTTAATCATCTGAATACCTCGAATCATATTAGCAAATCGAGGATAATTCCAGTACTCATCACAGATCATAATGGACGCTTGTCGGCAGTCTGTTATAATTTCAGCATACTGCGTAGCACTTTCCTTTATGATGTTGACTGCCAACGCGATCGCCATTAGCTCCGCTTCTAGAGGATTCTTTTCCGTAACAAGCTGACCAACTCCACTTAACCAAAGGCCATTAGAGTCTGTAATGACGACGGATATAGCACCTTTCCCCTTTTTCCAAGCAGCATCAGTGTTGAAGCGGATGGTTCCCGGCTTGGGGTTCTCAGGCCTTTGTCTTTTAATCTGTTCCTTACTGTTTCCGGCTACAGTCCAAGCTCTATTATTCATCGTGATTTCATGGTTTCTGAGGTTGATAATGTGTTGAGGATTGTTTTCTCTGCCCTCAAAGATCCACAGATTACGCTGCTTCCACATGCTCCAGCAGACAATGCAAAACAGGTGTTTATGTGTATCAGGTGCCTTGATATTCAAACTCATCCACTGATCTAAGTTATCTACTGTCCAGAACCGATGAGAATTATCGAGTTGCAGAATAGAGTGCCACACACTTTTTACCTTGGGGCAATCCCAGAGAGCGTGTAGGGTGGTCTCATCATCTTCATTGCATCTGGGGCAGGTAGCAATAGTCGTCATCTTCCAACATTTCCTGTTATGATTAGTAAGAAGAGCTCCATTAGCTGCAATCCACATGAACATCTTTATGCGTGCTTCCACCTGTGCATGCCAAATACGACGCCAATGACCATGCCTTCTGATTTCAGTATCTGCTCGTATAGCGTGATAAGCCGTTTTGGCAGTGTATCTTCCTCCTTCATTGAGCATCCACACCCTTACATCTTTAGCCTCTGGATCTGTAGGGGGGTTTAACTTGTATATAGACTTTGTGACTTCAGCTGGAAACCAATGCTCTAAAAAGCTACGATCCCATTGTCCCTCCATATTTACCTAGTTGCTGACTGCCAAATCGTCCAGCTCAGTAGGGATTGAATGCAACGCATGGTTTCTTAAGGGGGTTTCATTGGGTAACCACTTACCATACCAAACATTTATGGAATTACCACTTACATGACACAGGTATGTGTTAGCTTCCATGAATGGTTTCGTGAGAACGACGTTGCGAGACAGGTGAGATAGGTTCTGTGTTGGACTGTGCGTGTCATTTAAGATCTTCTTTGTCATGGCCTCACTCCAGATTGTCCCCCTTCTGCTATAGATGTCCCAACTATTCTTCATGAGGAGTGCTTGATTCCACTCTTTCATAGATTTAATCCCTAGACCTCCATGAATCTTTCTGCTGGTGATACGGCTCCTAGCTATGAGATGAACTCCCCTTTTACTTCGCCCCCCATTCCATATGAATCTTCTTATTTCCCCATCGATCCTATTACATAACTGTAGAGGCAGCTTTGACGTCTGCATAACGTAAGTAGGTACAGCAGTTAAGGTGCTTTTAGCCAGGTTGACTCGTCCCGCCATAGATAAGCTCGTTGCCGTCCAGGAATTGATCATTTTAGTTACCTTCTCCAGAACTTCATTGTAGGTTTCCTTGCTAACCTGGTTATGTATAATAGGTACTCCAAGGTACTTGCCCAGATCTTGGGTTCTCTGCAGGCCACTTCTTCGACATATTATATCAGCTTCCTGTCTTGTAACACTCCTCGAAAAAAAGACTCTAGTTTTCTCAACCGAGATAGCTTGTCCAGACACTTGTTCAAAGACATTGAAGCACTTCATGATGGTGTTTATGTTGGGTTCATCCGCTTTAGCAAAAAGGATGATGTCATCCGCAAAACATAAGTGAGCAATTCTTGGACCTCCTCTACCAAGTTGCATAGGAGTCCATTTCTTTTCTGCTACTAGTTGATCAATTAGTTGGCTTAGCCTCTCAATACACAAAACAAAGATGTACGGGCTTAAAGGATCCCCCTGTCGTAACCCTCTGGTTGGTTTAAACCGAGATGTCGTCTCACCATTCCAAGCAATTTGTGAGCTACCCAACCTAATAGAATTCATGATGTAATTTTGTAGATTGGGTGGAAACCTGTTTTCTCAATAGTATCATGGATAAAGCTCCATGCCATCTTATCATAAGATTTGGTGAGGTCTACTTTGATGGCCATTGTTTTGCTTGAATTCTTTCTTTTCATCGTGTGAATGAGCTCCTGAACAACAGTGATGTTATCTGAAATTTTCCTTCCAGGTACAAACGCACTTTGTACCGGGCTGACCCATTTAGGAATCCACTGTTTCAGATGTTCCACAACCACCTTAGAGCAGAGTTTAAGAATAGTGTTGTTAAGAGAAATAGGCCTGAATTGGCTGCGGCAGACTGGTTTCTTGTCTTTCGGTATAAGCACAATGGTAGCATTGCAGAGCTTGTCATCCAGGGTGGATGAATTTAGAGCTTCTTGAATCGTTTTAGAAACAGACTCCTTAACATTGGACCAGTTGGATTGTAAGAAATGTGTGGTTGTTCCATCTGGACCTGAAGCTTTGAACGGGTTCATGGAGAAAAGGATATTCTCTATTTCCTCCATTTGAACTACCCTCGTGAGGTTCTGTCTTTGTGCTTCAGGTATGATTTCAAAGTTGCCCGGGATCCGCCGCATAGCCGGCTGGATGACGCTACTAGGAGTGGTAAAAAGCTTTACATAAAAGTCTATAACCAAGTTAAAGACTTCCTTATTATCAGTTACCCAACCACCATCAAGATGTTTGATGGCTTCACAACTATTCATTCTTGCACCTTGGTTGACAAAGGCATGATAAAAGTGCAAATTTGTATCACCATCCTTTAGCCAATCAATGTGACTTTTTGTTTCCAGTCTTCTTCTTCCTTCTTTAACAAGGTATTCAAATCATCCTGCATTGTTAAGCACAAGTTATCGGTAGTATCATCATACCTGGTTGCCAGATTTTTCTGCAGAGTATCGATGTTATGTAAGATCCTATCTTTGTCCGCTCGTTTAGATTTCCGCAGCTCTCCGTCCCAGATTCTCATATGTGGGCTGGCAATTTCAAGCGCACTCTGGAAGTTCATATCCCTGCGCCATACTTTATCGAGACAAGGTTTAAAAGTCAGTTCCTTCTGCCAAGACGCTTTAGTCATGAATCGTCCATGGCAAGTCGCACGTCTAGCCATATTGATCAGCAGCGGGTAGTGGTCAGATTCGACCCTCGCTAGATGTAACACAGAAACATTAGGGAACTTCGTGACGAAAGCACTATTTGCTAAACCCCGGTCAAGTCTACTTTGTTTCAGACCATGGCGAAACGTAAATCGTTGGCCAGAAAAGCCAATATCAGCTAAACCTGCTTGTATCATAGTAGAAGTGAAAGTTTGTGCTTCCCTGTGATTAAAAGTAAGATATCCAATCCTTTCAGCTGGGGTAATAGTAGTGTTGAAATCTCCTGCAACCAACCAAGGCTCGTTATATCTGTCACCTAGCTCTGCAATATGCTTCCAGATCAGACTGTGTATCTGGATATGAGGATTCGCATAGATGAAAGTAGCGTAGAAGGAGTTATTAATCCTGCAAGTCACAAACTGGCGATGGGTATTAATAATGTCAATTGTACAAGTATCTGCACTCCAGCATACCCAAATGCCCCCCGAGAATCCGCGAGCTTCTGATCTATGAGAGTTTGAGAATCCCAGTTTTTGAATAGTGTCTACTGCCTTTTCAGCGCTAATTCTAGGCTCTAGAATAACAGTAACCAAGGGCATGTGGATAGAGATATATTCTTTTAGGACTCTGCACGTATCAGCTTTACCTATTCCTCTGATATTCCAGCAAAGAATCTTCATCATCAACCAAATCAGTGCAAGGTTCAAGGACAAAGGACCACTTATAGGGTCGGTTCTTCATTTTCCTTGTTAACAACAACCTTCAAGGCCTCCACCACAGCTTCACAATCTTGAGTGCCTCGCTGCCGAGGACTTCTGTGTATTCCTTCAACATTCGATTTTGTTAGGCCCGACCTCTTCATCCTGGTGCCACTGCCTTTGAATATTTTTTCAATCTTGGACTTTTTGGAACTCTTATTCTCCTTGGGAATTCTTTGCTCAGTAGTTGTTGCACTTCTGTCAAAATTCACCGGATCAGCAGTATCTGCTAAAACTTTGTCTTCAGCTACTGAAAAGATTTCAACCACTTCATCAATTTCCAGATTGGCCATGGTATGATCTTTCGTATTCTTGTTATTTATGTCTCTCGCCTGGGTCCTGCTATGGGACGTTGGGGCATTTGTTATATCTTTAAGAGCCTCTACCTTTTCTGCTACTATTTCTATTCTATTTGTATTTGTCTTCTTTTTCCACACTTCAGTTGTTCTATTGCCTCCATCAGTGTTTGTGCCGATCTCGTTCTGCAGATGACTGTTCAGAACAATTCCTTCATCTCCATGATCCTCCAGAAGGTCCCCGTACCTATTGTTGCTAGCACTTGATATATCAGATGGTTTGCCAATCGGATCTTTCCCCTGACGTCGACGCCTACTGCGTTGAGTCTGCCATGACAATTCCTCATCTATAAATCTGGCGTTATCCATCTTTGCATGCTCCGCCCTCTGATTTTCTGCTTTATTCTGGGCTCTTATCGATTCACAAATTTGTGATGTGTGTCCCTCCTCCCCACACTTAGCGCAGACATAAGGCAGTCCTTCGTATTCGACCTCATAATCAATACCATTGATTTGAATATACGGTGCCAGCTGCTTCGTGGTATCAATCTCTATAGACAATCTAGCAAACTTGCTCCTCGTTCGCTTGATGGTATGTTTGTCTACTTTAACCAATCGACCCAGTGCCTTACCTATGCATTCGAACATGGTCTGAACATACAGATGGAGAAGTAGATTGAGAATTTTCGTCCAGGAAACAATTTTTCTCGGAAGATCGTTCGAAGGAATGAAGGTTGGGCTCCAGTCCCAGACTAGCAGATTACACCCGAACACCTTCCAAGGTCCCCCCGTCATGCCATCTCATAGTCACGACGACATGATAGTTGTATAACAAAGTGATTAAGATCGAGCTCGTAGATATTGTACTTGCCAACCAGACTCCACATGGCTCGCAGATGATCTCGCAATGTCATGTATCCAATATGGGTTTCCATGGCTTTCACTACGACAGCATATTACCACGGCCTAATCAGAAACTCTTCCTCCATCGGGTCAACGATGATATCAGGCTTGTCGTCAATGAACGTTAAGCTCACCGCCTCCGGGTTAAGATGCTCCTCGAAAAGCTTGTTCAGGAACAGATCGGGGGTACCTTGTTCAGTAGGCTTGCTCCCAGATCTCGTGTTGATTGATGACCAAACGTTTCCACCGGTCTGGGTCTCCTGTTGTTTAGTAACTTGGCTTTTCCCATGCAGCGGCGGGAATAGTTCATTAGGGGCGTTGCTCCGGTCCGTCATGCTAGCGTCTTCTCCACGATCGAGGCTTTGTCTCATCCACTTATTAGCTTCCGTATGGGATCTGCTTGAGGAGCCCTTCATACCGCCGAATCGAAACTCAATCCCTACATGTGGAAGACTGAGTTTTTCTATGTCCATGTCCTTTGAGTTTATCGCATCCGGGACTACCGAAACCCTAGGGTTTATTGGTTGTCCCGTTTCCTCCCCTCTGTCTTGGCTTCTTTGTTCAGTGTTTCTCCGGTCGCCTGGTCTGATGGCACCTTCTATGCGACTGCGTGCATTGGCGTGACCCCCATGGCCATCCGCCGGCACCTCGCGCCCCCCTTCCCCTTGATCGCCCCCCGCCACCGCGCTCCCCTCGTCCGCGTCCATTCTTTTAGATCCTTCTTGTTTAGTGCAACATGGTCTGTATAGTGGCTTTGCATCTTTGTTACATGTTATTCTATTATTCTGTTGTATTTTAGATCTAGTATTTTCTTTTCTCCTCCTCCCCTCTCCTGAGCAATCGAGCAAGTTAGGAAGAGGCAGCCATCTTCATTGTCTCTAATCGAGGATCAGTAGTCATAAGACTCGAAGATGGCTAGATCACTTCCTCCCTCCGTCTCTCTTTGCTCCTTTTCCATGAGTGAGCAGTTCTTTATCGAGGTAAGGGGAATAACCCCTTAGCCATGGCTTTATTGACTTTTCCTTAAAAAAATGATTCTAGATGGCTTTTGGGTTTGATAACTAATTGATCTATCAAAATAATTAATTGATTTGATCAAAAGTTAATCTGGATGGATATGACCGTGGAAGTTCAGATTTAGAACAACAAACCCAATCGCATAGAAGTTTTAAAATGACTGTGGATCTTCTTCTTTTAGGATGATGTACACCAGGACCAATGGACTCATGTGGAGTCCATCTTTAGTGGATTTTTATTAATTCACTTGCCTTCATCGAATTCATCATTTTTAAAGGATTAGTTTGTTTTTTCCTAGGCTAAGGTGGTGAAAACCCCTAAAGCCTCGATTCCCATCTCTTGATTTAATCACCGCTAGCTTTTGCTTTCTTTAAATTCCTTGTCTTTTCATTCATAATAGTATTTCTTGTGCTAACATCCTCCGAAACTATGAACAGAATAGAACCATATCAAGGTCCTAATTGTACTGCTTTTTATCTTAATTTTCCTTGTGACATGGCAAATTTATATTCTTGTTAAGTGCATTTTTATTCTTGTATTTCTTTCCTTAGTGTTAATCACCAACCCCCAAAACTTGACTTTTACTTTCTGTTCCAAAACTAAAAAAATACCAAAAATAAATAAAATAAGTTCTTCAAACAATGGGGATTAGAGACAACAATCCTAATAAGTTGTCATGTGGGATCGACCCTTTCTATACTAGCCTTAATCGGAAGTAGAAAAAGGATTAAACTCTAGGATAAACATCTTAGTGATTGTAAGTGTTAAGTGACGCATTAACACTGGTCGACTAAGTGAGTGATCTGGTCCATTCATCAACGTGAGAAATTGAAAAATAAAAGGAATAAGCGCGTGACACATAAATCACATTCCCAATGTTATTAGAATATAGTGTATTGATGCATTAAATTCCCTTTTGTTCTCTCTCCTTGTTTGAAGGGAAAACATGCTCTAAATTAAATCAAAATTGACACCAAGCCTATTTTTTATATGAAGAATCCAAATATGCAATTAGTTTTTCCTTTTGAAAACTTTTAATTTATTAAATAAATCAAAACCTTTTTTCTATTTCCTCCTTCATTAATGGTTATAAGATTCTCCAAATTTGGTGAAACTTCACCCACATGTCACATTAAGTGTCTTGGATACGAACTTGCCATCAATTTTACTTGTTGGAGCTATTTGTTCATTAAATTAATAATTTTAAGGTTCTACACACTTCCTCTCTCCTAATTTTTTCTTTTAATCAAATTTTATCCAAATTGAGTGAAAATTCACCCAAAGGAATATTTTAATGTGTAGATCACAAATTTAACATCAATTGTTACTTTTGGAGTCATTAAAGATTATATATTGTATTCTTAAGTTATCTCCTATTTTCCCTTTCAATTAATACAATTATAATTACCAATTTTCCAAAAGTTGTGAAACTTATCACCCAAGTAAACTTGTACTCAAAGGAAACAGATTTGGATTTACAATTATCTTTTGAGTTCTACTTTTATGATTTTTAGAAAATTTACTCTTATTTTCACTTAATATTTTTTTTACGAAATCAAAAACTGATATTAAAGGCTAATAGTTCTTTGGATTACATCGAAATAGAAGACAAGGGGGCAACAAGATGCGCCGCTAGTCTTTTTTGGATGGCAAACCCCATCCTTTGAAGCACTACATTCATACACTTAGGGGCCATAACATTACTATTCATAACTTTTTGGACCCTCTTCAAAAACTCCACAGCTTCTGGTGCTAAGAATCCAAAAGGGATGAAGGCGTGTTGATTATCAATACACGCTTTCTCATGCTTGACCACTTTGGCTGAAGCAGCTTTAAGGGCATCATGTCCCCCTGTAAAGGCCCCACTCTTCAATCCCACCAACGGAGAAACTCCTATCAAATCTACACACGCATGTTTTCCTCCGACCCATCCAAAAATCAAAATATCTGTAGGTCTCAGTGTGGATCTCCCCTCTTGTGGATCACTTAAAAATTTCACATGTGCCTCTTTCACTTAATGGGAAAATTAATTCATTTAATTCACACTATCTTAATATTAAGATTTTTCTTTTCTTTTTCTGACACAAAATCCATAGAAACTTCTAGATCGGTTTTTATTTTATCCTTATCCATCTTAAGTGGTCAATTTGGAAATTAAACTCGTTACTAACTTTCACTAAGGCATTTGTGCTTAACTCCTTATAATGTAAAATATTGGGAACAAATGTACACCAAACCTTTATAATTTCCACTAATTCAACATCAAGGACAGAAAGGAAAGAAAAGCTTAGGAAAAGGCTAAACTGTGATTATACATGGATTTTAGTTTGTTACAGCACTCCACCCATTAAAAAGGATTTCATCATCGAAAACTCATACAAAAAGAGAAGGGTGAGTATGTAACATCTCATCTCTAAGCTCCCAGGTAGTTTCTTCCAAACCATGATACTACCATAAAACTTTAACCAACTCAATCTCCTTGTTCTTCAACTGCTTAACTCAGGAGTCAAGAATCTTCACAGGTAACTCTTCATAAGTCATATTCTCTTGAATATCTAAAGGCTTAATTGAGAGTACATGAGAAGGGTCCTTCACTTACTTTCTCAGCATAGATAGATGGAACACATTTTGGATCTTGTCATAGGTAGGAGGGAGAGATACACAATATGCACAGTCTCCAACCTTATCCAAGATTTCAAATGGTCCAACATAGCGGGGACTAATATTGCCTTTAACTTTAGATCTTACAATAGAGTGTATAGGCTTGACCTTCAAGAAGGCATAGTCACATACTAGGAAACTGATGTCAGACCTTTCCTTATCAACATACATCTTTTGTCGATCTTGAGCAGCTTTAATCCGCTTGCTGATCAACTAAACTTTCTCTATCATCATATGCATATAATCAGACTTCACTATAGCACATTCTCCCACATCATCCTAGTGCAACGGAGAATGACAAGGTCTTTCATACAAAGCTTCATAAGGTGGAATACCAATACTAGATTGATAGCTATTGTTGTAAGCAAACTCTATCAATGGAAGAAACCTATCCCGTACCACTCCCCAATCCATAACATAGGCATGTAGCAAATCTTCTAGAATTTGCACCGTCCTTTCAGATTGACCATCAGTTTGAGGATCATAGGTCGTACTGAAACGCAAGTCAGTACCCATCTCTACTTGAATCTGACTGCATAGATGAGAGGTTAACTTTGGGTCATGATCGGATACTATCACATTAGTAACTCCATGCAGACAAATGGTCCAATCCACATACAATTGAGCTATCCCGTTAACCTTGTATGTGGACTTGAAAGGCAAAAAGTGGGTAGACTTAGTAAGTTAAACAATTACAACCCACACATCATCAAAGCCTTTCTTGGTTTTAGGGAAAACAGTGATGAAGTCCATAGTAATCTTCTTACATTTCCATTATGGAGTCTCTAGAGTGTGTTAAAGACCACCAGGTCATTAATGCTTGATCTTGACTTGTTAACAAGTCAAAAACTTTGCAACAAATAGAGAAATATATGTCTTCATGTTCTTCCACCAAAAACTTCATTGTAGGTCCTTGTACATCTTGGCAGTACTAGGGTGTATGGTGTACTTAGACCCATGGGCTTCACTCAAAACCTTTTGTCATAGAACACCATCCTCATGTATCCACAACCTTTGTCATAAACGAACATTACCATCAACTCCAACTAAAAAGTCAGACTGTGGCTTCTCAGGTAAGGCCTTCATCTCTTCAAGCTCAGAACTTTCAAGTTGTGAAAAAACAACTTTCGAGATCCAAGAAGGAGTAATTGACAAACTACACATGTGAACACATAACTTGTCAGCATCTCCTTTATCATTAGGCTGTGGTTGCCAACAAGAAACATACTCCAGGTTCATAGAAGCACATATTGCATTCTTCTTCCGACTCAAAGCATCATCAACTACATTTTCTTTACTGAGATTATAGTTGATGGTAAATTTGTAGTCCTTGAGATACTCCATCCATCTTCACTACCTCAAATTTAGATCCTTCTATGTCAATAGATATCTCAAACCTTTGTGATCTAAGAAAACTTCAAACTTCACTCCATACAGATAGTGTCGCCAGATCTTTAAAGCATGGACGATAGCTGCTAGCTCTAAATCTGAGTAGGCCAGTTCTCTTCGTTAGGTTTCAGCTAACGGAAGCATAGTCAATCACTTGATCCTCTTGCATCAAGTCACACCCTAATATTGCTTAGAAGAATCTATGAAGATGATGTATGGTTTGCCTTCAATAGGTAAAGCAAGAATAGGAGCAGACGTCAAACATCTCTTCAGCTTCTGGAAATTGTCCTCACATTCAGGTGTCCAGAAAAACTTGACTTCTTTTCTTGTCAACTTTGTTATAGGAAGAGCCAACTCAGAAAAACTTTTGATAAACCTCTGATAGTAACCTACTAAACTGAGGAAACTACAGATCTCATATGGGATATTCAGAGCTTTCCACTTGGTCATAGCTTCTACCTTTGCAGGATCAACAACAATATGTCTGGTAGAAATCACGTGACCTAAGAACATCACTTCCTTGATCCAGAATTCACACTTAGAGAATTTAGGATATAGTTGATTTTCTCTCAGTGTGTTCAGAACAATGCATAGATGTTCACGAAGTTGTTCTTCAGATTCAGAGTAGACCAACACATCATTAATGGACACAACCACGAACTGATTGAGGTACGCTTGAAACACTCGATTCATCAAGTCCATGATAGCAGCAGGGGCATTAGCATAGCCAAAAGGCATGACCAGAAACCCATAATGCCCATAATGTGTTTTGAAAGTTGTCTTAGGGACATCCTCATCCTTCACACGCATCTGGTAGTAGCCACTTCGTAGATCCATCTTCAAGAACACAGTGGCTGACTTCAGTTGGTCAAACAAATCATCGATGTGTGGCAAAGGATAGTGATTCTTTATTGTCACTTGATTAAGTATACGATAATCCATGCACATACACAATGAACCATCCTTCTTCTTCACGAACAAGATAGGGGCTCCCCATGGTGAAACACTAGGGCACACAAAGCCCATGTTGAGAAGCTCCTGCAGCTACTTCTTAAGCTCGACGAGTTCTCTAGTGGCCAAGAGGTAAGGAGGCTTCAAGATAGGAGAGGTTACTAGGGTGAGCTCGATGGAAAACTCCACCTCGTGATTGGGGGCAAGCCGTGCAACTCCTCAGGAAAAACATCAGGGAAGTCCTTCACAACATCTATGTGATTAAGAGCAGGAGTGTGGCATCGAGGATGATAGAGGCTAAGAATACTATACACCCTTGTGAGATAAGCTTTTCGTCTTTGATGGCAGAGATGAAAAACTGCCAATACTATCGCTTCCTACCCTTGACATACATCCTTCCCTCAACTGGATGTAATAAACTGACCTTCGATACCTCACAAAATAAATCAGCTTTGTACCTCTTCAACCAATACATCCCCAAGATGACATCAAAGGTGGCCATTTCAAGCAAGATGGAATCTAAGGGAAACATTATTCTAGAAATATAGAGGTACATGGTCGAGAGTTTGAGATAAGAAGAGCAGATACTACCACTAAGGACTTTAACATCTAAAACATGATCCATATATTTTGATTCTATCTCTAGCATGGCAACAAACTCAGATGATATGAATGTATTCGATGAACCAAAATTGAAGAGTGCTTTAACTGGATGCATATTAAGATGTAAGGTACCTTTGATTACTTCATTATCTCCTTCATCTTCCTCAACATTAAGGGCAAACACCCTTTCATTCTGCCTTTCCATAGGTGGATTTCGGCCTTTTCGATTATGATTGTTGTTTCTTTGAGGTGGATTCTATCACTGTTGCGGCTGTTGGGCAGATTGTTGAGCTGGAGCTGGTCTCCGCTAAAGCTTGGGGTAGTTAGGTAGAATGTGTCCAACTTGAATGCACTCATTGTAGATAGGTGCAAGTTGATCATCTCTATGTGGTTGACCATTTCCAGTAGGGCATCTTCCTGGAGGGTGAGAACGCAAACACCGGTTGCACTTGTCGTGCCCTTGGCTTCCACTAATGTTCTTCCTCTTATTGTTGTTGTTTTTATTCCTGGAAGAGTGGAACTCGGGGTACGACTTGATCACCAAAGCCTTGTCCACCATTTTTTGAAAAGTCTATGGCAACTGGGGAACAAGGTTGTGTCCTATGTTGTAGCTTAAACCCTCAAGGAACAGGGTTGATCAACTTTCAACTACCAGGTTGACCACATAGCTCTCCAGGATAAGAAAACATTGCACGTACTTATAGACGCTCAGGCTTCCTTGATGCAGACTATAAAACTCTATTTTCTTCCTCTTTAGATAGGTGGGGCAGATATACTTCTCGTAGAAGAGTTTGAGGAACTCTTCCTAGGTCATGCTTGAAGTATCGTGGGTATGAGGCATACCTGTCCACCAGACCTGTGTTGGTCCATCCAGCACATACATCACGAAGCAAACATATTGGTGAGGAGGACATGCCATGCCCTCGAAGGTATGCTATAGAGACAAAACCCAGTCGCCAGCTTTATCCACCATGTTTAGTTTCCTCTCGCCCTTGAAGTGTGGTGGTTGCATCTTGATTAAGTCTATGAGGGTGAACTCCTTCGGCTTAGCTGTAACAACTACAGCATTGGAAAGATGTCCCACCAAGGTAGTCGAGAGAATCAGAAGAGGGGTGCCAACATGGGAAGTAGGGACTGTCCCAGTGTTGGAGGGAGTTACAGGGGTATCTGGGTTGTCGGTGTTGTTGGAGGTGGCTCCTGAAGAGGAGTTGTTCATGTTTCTAAACAAATCTCCCTTCTTGCAAGATAAGGGTACAACATAAGATAACATGGTAAACAACAAGGATAGCTAAGGCTACTATTGCATCTGAGCAAACTATTTTAGATAGTCAGTATCAGTGTAGGCCAGACATGTATCATATGGATTAAGGATTCCTTGTAAACCAAGCTAGTGGTGTGAAGGAAAATATTGTCAACCCTAGACCCTGATCCATTCTAAACACCCTTGCTTTAACCTTAGCCCTAGTAGTTTCCCTATAGGCTCTGATGCCATGTTGTAAAGAGGCGAGATCACCTCCTTACTAAATTTAAAGGAAATACAAAATATCCACTTTTTTATGAGAAAATAAACACTGTGAAATGCATGTATAATAATCCAAGTAAATAAGCATGTTTTAGATACATATAAAATGTCAATAGCAGCGGAAAGAAACTAAGTTATTACATTTCTTTTTGAACGCTTCTTCACTACATGAGTTTCTTTGAAAAGGAAAAACTAAAAAGAAATTAAGGGATCTAGCAATACGCAACCTAGCCATCCTTGATTGCAAAACTCAAATCTACTACTCCTGAACATGGTCACCCTGGCCTTGTTCAACACCTTGATCTAACTTGGGTGGTTGGAAACCACCGAGCAAAAGGGAAAGAAAACAAGGTATGTGTCAAAGAAAATGAGCAAGGATAAAAGATAAGAAAACTATATGGAAATAAAGGCTAAGATTTTATCATAATATGAAGATGATCAAAAGACTGAGGCATAAGTAAATAGATGCTTGCCATAATAAAATAGTAAAAAGGGTGCATGCATGATTAATATTGACTACCTAAACTATGTAGGGTTGCGACACCTACCTAACCTCAACTAATAGGTTAGGGAGAGTAACACATTAAAATCACCTACCAATATTCTATATTGGGGATAGTAACACATTCCTCTACCAAATTTACACATGCCCTATCTATGGGTGGTTGTACAAAAGTACCACTACACATGTTAAATAGTCTAATAAAATCAACATGCTAAGAACTATGGCAAGTATAAGCATCAAATAAATATAGACATGACAGTGGGTATAAGACCCAAGAAATAAATAATAAAACTGATTTTAAGGTAAATATAGTAAAGGAATTATTAAAAGAGAAACTAGGGTTTCATAGAAACCACATTAGGGAAACTAGGTTAGGGTTTGAAATTATTCCCAACTTAGGTCTAAGGAAAGCACATACCTTTCTTTATGAGATCCAATTACTTCTCCTTCACTACTTTAATCAATTCTAAAGCCCACTTTCCTATTTCCAATGTATAACCATGAATTAGGGTTTACTCATGTATATAAAGGTAAGGAACACTAACTTTTGGACTTTTCAAACAAAACCTTGATTTTGACTCTGAAATTATTACCATTGATCTTATTAGGTTCTTTTAATTAAGAAAACATATATTTTTGTCTATTTTGGAGTTATGAGGTTAAAAGTGCATTTTTGGTGATTTTTATCTAATTAATCTATTTTTAGAAAACACCTTTCAATAGAACTCAAAACCAAGTCACAAAAACATTTTTATTAGATAGATTACATTTTTTTATTCCAAAACATATTTTCTTTTAATTTTTGTACAATGGTGTAAAAAGTTATGATTTTTCCTATTCTAACCAAGCAGGGAATGCCATGTCATCCAAACCATTGTAGAGAGGTGAAGAGAGAGAGAAGAGAGGCCTACCTCACTGACTTGTCCCAAATAGAGATGGTCAAGTCAAGGGTCAAAGGCGGGGCTTTGACTCACTCAAAGCAAAGCAAACCGGGCGAAAAGACGATACTACTCTCAAGCAGAAAACAAAGAGAAAAATAAAATGAGAAGGGCAATAGAGAGAATACACACAAGGTTTTCATCCCCATCTTAGTGCCACACCATGGCCAATAAATAGCATCTTGCAATTTGGGAAAAATCATGAGAGTTGATTAAACGCGAAAGCAAGTATATGAAAAGAACAAGTAGATCACCACCAACCTGCCGAGGTAGACAATTTGACCTGAGGTCGAGTAGAGAACAAGCAAGGTCTTCCACAAACTTAGGTCCTATCCAAGCTCCCTGACGTCCACACACACAAGCAATGGGAAATCAAGGGAAGAGAAGAGTTGGGTAAAAGGAGACAAAGGTATAGAGGGTACTATTTATAGATGAGGTTTGCTCTAGGGTTATATGCAGAACGGCGGTGAGAGAGCTCGGCGATCAACTTTGGCCATTTACCAATAGGTTGACAAAACACCAAAATATTAGGATCAATTGGTGCGGAATCACATGAGCAAAGGGTGGGATCAAAAATCTTGCAAAAAGATCAACTACAGATCGAGAAATCTCGAATTGAAATTCCAATGTGAACTGTCCTATTTTCCTTATTAGTCACGAGCTAGGAGATGAGCTCCCAGCCATCTTATCGATCGAGCAAGTGATTTGGTCCATTCATCAGCATGAGAAATCGAAAAATAAAAAGAATAAGCATGTGACACAAAATCGAATTACCAATCTTATTGGAATATAGTGTATTAATGCATTAATTTCCCTTTTTTCTCTCCTATTTTGAAGGGGAAAACATGCTCTGAATTAAAAAAAAACTAACACCATGTCTTTTTCTCATATGAGAATCCAAATATGCAATTAGTTTTGCTTTTTGGGAAATTTAATGTGTTACATAAATCAAACCTTTTTTCACTTTCCTCCTTCATTAAGTATTATAAGATTCTCCAAATTTGGTGAAACTTCACCCACAAGTCACATTAAGTGCCTTGGATGTGAATTTTCCATTAAGTTTACTTGTTGGAGTTATTTGTTCATTAATTTAATAATTTTAAGGTTCTACACACTTTCTATCTCTTGATTTCATCTTTTAATCATATATTTTCCAAATTAAGTGAAAATTCACCCAAAGGCATATTTTGATGTGTAGATCATGAATTTAGCATCAACTATTACTTTTAGAGTAATTAAAGATTTTATTTTGTATTTTTAAGTTATCTCCTATTTTCCCATTCAATTAATACAATTATAATTACCAACTTTCCAAAAGTTTTAAAACTTATCACCCAAGCAAACTTGTACTCAAAGGAAATGAATTTGAATTTAGAATTATCTTTTGAGCTCCACTTTTGTGATTTTTTGGCAATTTACTCTTATTTTCACTTAATGGGAAAATTCATTCATTTAATGTCACATTATCTTAATTTAGGGATTTTTTTTGTTCTTTTTCCCACACAAAATCCTTAGAAACTTCTAGATCGGTTTTTATGTTATACTTATCCATCTTAAGTGGTCAATTTGAAAATTAAAACCATTAGTAACTTTCACTAAGGTATTTGTTCTTTACTCCTTATTATGTAAAATATTGGGAACAAATATACACCAAACCATAATAATTTCCACTAATTCAACATCTAGGACAGAAAGGAAAGAAAAGCTTAGGAAAAGGCTAAACTATGATTATACATAGATTTTAGTTCATTACATATATGCTACATTTTATGATCGCAATCAAACAATATAAATTACATGTTTCATATTAAAATTAGTCACCATAGCAATCTAGTTTCCATGTCTACATCATGTTGGATAAATTGGACATTAGCATATCATTTGTTATTATGATGACAAACATTTCATTCTTGTGGATCTAACGTGCTATTTGAGTTTTTTAGGGTTCAAGAAAATGAGGAAGTGGACAGTTGAAGATCAATGCGCTTAAATGTTTAATAAATTCATGATTGTAATCAATGTAAAAATGTGTACAAGTATATAATATACAAGTACTTAGATACCATGTAAATCAAGTGTTAGATCTTCCCTATCCACCCAAAACCCTATCTTACACTCACATGAAGACTTTAGGGATGATAGGTTTCATATGAGTCATCAATAGGACCTCACATACAATGCAAATCCTGGAAAAAAGTCCTTCTCGGTCGACAAAATTGCCAACCAAGAATCATTTGGTGAAGACTCAGACAAACAAAAAATAACCTTGCAAATCTTTACCTCTTAGTCAATTTCGGTAGATAATATTTTTGATCGAGATATAGACATTGTAATAGGCTTAAACAAGAAAGAAATAGACATATAGCCACTAGAGCCACTAAACCCAGACAGTCATCCGGTCAACAATATTGTTGATCGAGAGTCATCCGGTCGACAATATTGTCGAATGAGAAAAGTTCTAGGAACTTCGCAATTAACGAACATTAGTCATTGCAACCCAACTACTTTCTACATAACGGTTAGTTAAGCACTAAGAACACTCTAGACACTCCCTAAAACGTCCCTAAACACTTTCAAATCACTCATATAAATAGGAGAGGCTTTAGGACACCTAAAATACACAAGCTACACTTGAGCATCCATTCTAGAGAGTAACAAAGCTAAGACACACTTGCTATCTTCTTCCTTGTGCTCCAAAGTTGTGTCCTATAGCTACTATATCCTAGACACCACATAATAACATCCATATTAAGTATATAGGAGGTCTAAATGCTTGATATAGGAATCAAGGCATTGTACCTCATTGGTTAAATATTTCTTTCTTCCAATCTATTTCCTTTATATTGTACTTTGTTCTCCTTGACTACTCCTAGGGTTGGAGGTTGTTGAAAGGAGGTTGATTGGTGCTACTTCAACAAAGTGAAAGATGCTCCAAGGTTTTCTTGAGATTACTTCAACAAGGTTGCTTCAAAGGAGGTTGGAGCTACTGCTTGGTGAAGGCTATCTCGAGATGATAGAGCTACTTCAAGGAAGTAAAGGCTACTCCAAGGTTTCTTGAGGTTACTTCAAGAAGGCTGGTTCAAAGGACGTTGGAGTTACTTATAGTTGAATGTTATATCAAGGTGGTGGAGCTACTTCAAGGGGGTGAAGGATTCTCCAAGGATGCTTGAGATTACTTCAAGAAGGCTTCTTCAATGAGGTTGAAGCTACTTCAAGGTGAAGGCTACTTCCAGTGGAAGGTGATTGTATTTTGTTGTAACATCCTTTCGAGGTAAAATAAATCACTTTCAAAATCCCAATTAGAGAAAATTGGGTAGTGGACTGGAAACCTTTGATTGAAAGGTTAGAACGACTCTACATCAAAGTGTCTTCCTTGTTTCCTCCTCCTTCTTTGCTTTCAGTTTTTAATTAAATTTTAAAAGTACCAAAAGATTTATTCACCCCCTCTAGATCTTTCAATTCGTATCAGAGCAGGTCTTCACGGATCCCTAACAGGTCTTGAAGAATGGGGGAGAACTTGCTTAGCAACCTCAACCTTGAAGGAACTCATGTGAGCCGGCAACCACCCTTTGATGGAAGCAACTACACTTATTTAAAAAGAAGGATGCAATTTTACTTCCAAGGGATCATCCTGGAGCTTTAGAGAATGGTGTACTTACCCTATGCACTACCTACTACAGAGTATGCAACATGGAATCTCAAAACTGTGAAGCAAGTTCAATTGAATGCAAAAGTGGTAAGCATTTTATATTGTTCCATTTCTATTAGTGAGTTTAATAGGATATCTCCATGTTAAACTACCTATGAAATATGGCATAAACCCTCAATTACACATGAAGGCACAACTCAAATTAAGAATACCAAAATTAACATGCTTAAACAAAAGTTTGAAAAATTATGCATGCAACCTATGAGTCTATTAGTGAAATTTATGCAAGGTTTTCTTCTATTGTTAACAGCTTGAGTGCTTTGGGTATATATACAAGTGAGGAAGATAAAGTGTCCAAGATTCTTAGATCCTTGCCTCCAAAGTACAAGTCAAAGGTTACGTCCATTGAAGAGGCCAATGATCTTGCCACGTTGAGAATGGAGCAACTCGTCGGCAATCTAGAAACTCATGAAGTTACCCTTGAAGAAGAACAAAGATTGGAATTGGAGCTTCAAAAGGGAAGAAAGAAGGACATAGCATTTAAAGTGTCAACCAAATCTCAAGTCATCACTCAAGAAAGTGATGAGACAAGTGGATAGGAAAATGAAGAGGATACACTCATTGTAAATGGTAAGCAATATAGAAGATTTAAATCTAACAAAAAAATTTGTGTTTTTCCTCTTCTTCCCTTAGGTGCTTTGAATGTGGCTAGAAGGGACATTTAAAAATTGAGTGTCCTAAAGTCAATAAGGGAAAGAAATCCTCTCTTAAGAAGAAAGAAAAGGCCTACAAAGAAGCTTGGGATGATTCAATTGATGATAGAGAGAGTGGAGAAGAAGTAGAATGTCTCATGACTAAAGAAGACAAAGTAAGTTGTTTTATTGCAACAACCAATGAATAAGAAAATGAGGTGAGTCTTCTTGATTTATTGAAAGAAGAGCTAGTCACTAGCATTGAAGAACTATATGATAAATATATTGATTGTAAAAGGAAATTAAAGAAGATTACAAAAACTAATGATGATTTGTATGCTAAATTAAATGATCCTATTTTTAAAAAAGAAAGCCTTATGTCTAAAAAAGATACTTTTAAATCATATATTAGTGATTACAATATCAAGTTGTTGGCTCTAGAAACCAACAATAATCTTCTTTCTCAAGAAAAGGTTGAATTGCTTGCTAAGATGAATACTCAACCTGTTTTGTTTTCTCATTCAAATTATGATATCATCAATAGAGAAAGAGATTCTTTTCTTTCAAGCTTAGATCAATAAAAACTAGATATTGCAAAGCAAATTGATGAAATTACTAATTTATAAAAACATGTTGATAGTCTAAAGATTAATAATATTCTTGATAAAATCTAGGAAAACTCTTTTGGATAAAAAGAATGAAGGGGTATAGAATATGTACCTCAAGAGAAATTTTTTCAAAAGCCTAGAACAAGAAAAACACAAAAACACATACCAAAGGTCATGTATGTGCCCAAAGACAATCTAGCACATAATCAAGATGCTAAGAAGAGAAATGAAATTGATTTCATTTTTTGTCATTACTATTTTACGTCTTGGACATTATTCATTTTCATACAATTATAAGAAAAATAAGGACAACGATTTAGTGGGTTCCAAAACCTCCAACTTAGAAATGTTGGGCACTTAGTTGAGATTTGACCTAAACTTCATTTTGAAATTTGTAATGTCTTATCTCAACTAAAATAATCTTTAATTTGTATGTTTTGATTTCTTAATTGTGTTATCCAAAAATAATAGTATGATTTGTTTACATTAGAAATGTTGAATTTACTGAAAATGTACAGAACTTCATCTCGATCGAAAAAGAGCTTGAATGAGATCTCTTATGATCGAGGAAACGTTCAAACGAGGGTAGTTCTATCAAGATTTTTTTTAGTGGCAAATCTTTCTGGTCAATAAATAGTTCGATCGAAGAAAAAAATTGGTCAAAGAAAAGTTCAACTGAAGATAATTCTGTTTGAACCATTTATTGAAAATAAAATCATCCAATTGCAATTAACTTTGTTGACCAAAATCTCTAATGGACTCTTCATATTAGATTTTTGTAAATATTTGAATAATTCTAATCAAAAGGACCACTATATGGGGACCAAAACTTTCATACTTTGTAGGTTTGGATGGTCTATAGAAATTGCTCTAACAAGCATATGACCAGAAATAAGAAGATTTTCACACACTTGGCAGAAAGGTAAAATTATTGGTCACATTTGGAGAAAGTTTTGAAGGTAAAACAATTGGCATAGGTGATGTTGGTACAAAATTATTCAGATATGCTATTTGTAAAAGAATTACATCATAAGTACTATAACAATGGCTATGCTTCATAGGAAAATATCAAAGTTGTTTATAAAAAGGAAAATGGTTGTAAACATCTTAACACTATGAACATTATTTGCAAACAATGAATCATTTACAGCATAAAAAGATTGTTCATACAAGAAACTTGCTTAGAATATAATCATTACTTGAATTTTTGTGATAAATCTAAAATTTGTGTATTCTAGGCAAGAAAAAGTAAGATGTCTTTTCAAAACTAAAATTTTACTCACTAGAAGTCATTCACATAAATTTATTTGGATCTATGTGAATTCTACCTTTAATAAAAGATGGTAAAGAAAATTTGATCTTAAGTCACAAAAAGGCTTTATCCTGGAACATTCAACATCTAGCAAAGCATCTAGGATTTATAAGTCTACATTTAAGAGAGTTGAAGAATAAATTATTATTATACACAATAAGACTTAGTCATATACTAAAAGAGTTGACTATTGGACAATTTCTATGTGAGCTTACCAAGAATAATTCATAAGATTTAGCTCCTAGACCTAAAGGCAAAACATTCATTGGAACTAAATGGGCATTTTGAAATAAAATAAATAAAGATAGAAAAGAGGTTCAAACCAAAGTTAGGTTGGTTAAGGATATAATAAGAGGAAATCAATAACAAAGTAGGAGAAATAAAAAATAAGTAAAATATTTTAAATATTTTCATGAGTTTCATATCACTTGGCTTGACATTAATTGGTGCTAAATTACCTTAAGAGATGGATATCATGTTCCAAATATCTTTAGGTATATTAGCACACATTTTATTAGATCAAAAGTCTTATTCATATCAGGTATATCACAGGCATGAAACTCATTTCATTTCAAATATTTTGCTTATATTTTAGAAATGTTTGGCATCTTGTTTTTTTAAAGAAGTCGGGAGGCTATCTTATTCATCCCGCCCTCCCCTTACGAGCAACTCAAACGAAGTATTACAATCACTAATCAAACTAGGAATTGGAATCATGCTAGTACCACTACCATTACAATCTTTGCGAAGAGCGTAAAGAACTTCCCTAGGCGGGTGATTAAACACCCTATAATATGTGATGTTTTTAAGGCTGAATTTGGCCAGCTCATCAGCAACCATGTTGCCTTCTCTCCCCACATGGACCACCTTCCACCCAGGATGAAATATGTTAACTACCTTACGTAGCAGCTTTGCATACCTCAGATTTTGATTCTCTCCCTAGTTTATCATGTTGACTGCACCTTTTGAATCTGATTCTAAAGTCGCCCGCTCTAACGACTTCACCACTACATGATCAGTTGCTCTCAAAATCCCTTCCAACTCCACCTCGAGTACATCAGTAGTGTTCAGGCTAAAGGTAGCACCTCCCATCCATCGTCCATGATCATCTCTCATGACCATTGCTCCGCAAGCGATGCCATTATTGACTGCCACATCATTGTTGATTTTAACTCCTCTGGGCTTGGGGAACTTCCATCCATGCTGGATATGACTACCGGAGGTATGCACGATGTTCCTCTTCTTTTCCTCTGCCTTCCTGTGCGTAGCCACCTCTCGGCAGATGAATCCAATCTGTTGAGCAGTCGTGGGTTGAGCATTATCAAAAATCTATTTGTTCTGGTTGGCCTAGACGTGCCAACATGTGGTCAGGAAATGACTGCCTTGCTCCCCACCCCCTTGTATTTGTGTGTGGACCCACTGTTTAACCTCATTAATGAAGAAGAAATCTGGTCTCAGGCACCCTACAAGGATCTCCGCCCATACCTGTCTTGCATATACACAGTCCCTGACAGCATGAAGTGTAGTTTCGTCTCCCGTATGGCATGTGGGACAGGTCGTGGGTTTCTAGGTGCCTGCGCACTCTTGTACATTTCGTGAGTAAGGCTTCATGCATCATCACCCATATTAACATCTTGATTTGGCTCGAGACCTGTGATTTCCAAACACCCATCCAGTTACCTGCTATCTTGGTCCCCTTACCTTCCCTAAGACAGTAATAGGCCGATTTGGTGGTGTATTGGCCATTTTGAGTATGTCTCCACACTCTCACATCTTTGCCATCCTCCCTGGCCGATGGTCTGAGTTTCCTAATCTGCTCCGCAACCGGGTGAGGGAACCATTCAGCTATGAAATCAGCATCCCACTCACCATCTAAGTCAACCATGTTGGCCACTAGTAAGTCCTTCAGTTCCTTCGGGATGGGCTTAACAACATGATCTCTAAGCAATAGGCCTTGGTTCCACCAATGGTCATCCCAAACATTTATGCTTGTTCCACTCATCGGTGTGATATAGGAGTTCTCATCTATAAACTTTCTACCTGCACTAGCTACTCGTCCAAGCCTCGATAGGTTTCCTATTCTCGCATTCGGGTTAGTACTCCATCGAGCCTTCATAAAGTTGTTCCATAGTGACACTCGACCACTCATGATCTCCCAAGAATGCTTGTAAAATAATGTTGAGTTCCAGTCCCTCATGCTTCTTAGGCCAAGACCTCCGTTCCATTTGTTGCTGACAATTTTGTCCCAGGCAATCAACGTGAGCGGATGCGCCTTGTGGTTGCCTCCCCATATGAATCTTGTGACTGTGCCATCTATTCTATTGCAAAGTTGCACAGGGAGTACCACAATTTGCATTATATATGTGGGTATAGCCTGTAAAGTAGTCTTGGCTTAACAAACCCTTCCGGCCAGCGAGAGGCATCTCGTCGACCAAGCTGATACCCTGCTATTCACCTTTTCAAGAACATCTCCATAAGTGAACTTGTCCACTCTCTTATGAATGAGAGGAACTCCAAGATATCTCCCCAAGTCATTCGTACTTTGGTACCCTCTTAATCTGGAGATACTCGTTCTCAAGTGTCAATCCACACTTTTTGAAAAAATAATCCTCGTCTTGGCTATGGATACAGACTATACTATTCTCTCAAAAACTTTAAAGCATCCGAGTATAGTTTTAATCTGTGAGACTCCAGCATAAGAGAATAGGATTAAGTCATTCGTGAAACAGACATGGGATACTTTGGGACCTCCCCTACCCAGTCTGATTGGTTTCTAGCTCCCATCCTCCACTTTAAGCTGTATTAGCTAACTCAGTCTCTCAAGGCAGAGGACGAACAGGTAAGGAGATAAAGGGTCTCCTCATCACAACCCCCTTCTAGCCTTGAAAGCATTAGACTTTTTGCCGTTCCACACAATCTTGGTCTCTCCATTTGTAATAGATGCCATGATATAGTCAGTGATGTTCCTCGGCATGCCAGTTCTCTTGATTGTATCCTGAATAAAATCCCAATCCATTTGATTGTATGCCTTAGTCAGATCAATCTTGATTGCCATAGTTCTAGCTCCCTTCTTATGTCTCATGGATTTTATGATTTCTTGTACCACCACTATATTGTCAGTGATTCATCTCTCGGGTACAAAACTGCTTTGGTTGCAAGAAATCTAGCGTGGCATATGCTTCTTCAGTCGCTCCACTACTACTTTTGAGATAATCTTAAGAGCCATGTTATTTAAGGAGATAAGTCTAAGGTGCTCACATTTTTTTGGCGCATTAACCTTTGGAATCAGCACTATAGTAGAGTTGCAAAGATCCTCTAGTACCTGGCCCGACCTGATTGCCTCCTGGACTGATCTAATCATGGAAGGGTTGACAATCCTCCAGTTGCCTTGGACAAATGTATCATTCACACCATCGGGACCCATATCTTTCACAGGGTCTAACCCCATGGTTATTGCCTTGATCTCCTCCTCCAGCAGGTAGGTGCCCAGATCTGCCTTTTGGCTGTTAGTAAGGACATGAAAAGAGCCCGGGAAGACTTCACATTCCAACTGCCCTCTATGAGCAGGCTTCGTCAGAACTCCCTGGAAATGGGAAACCACAAGGTTCATCAGTTTGGTTTCACCTGTAACCCACTCACCAACTACGTTCTTTAACGCTAAGACATCATTAATCCTTCTCCTTTGGTTCACAAAACTATGGTAGAATATAGTGTTATTATCCCCCTCCGTTAGCCAGTTTATGTGACTCTTGTGTTTTAGATCATCTTCCTCAGCCTTCAGTATGTCATCTAACTCCGATTGAACATCCATGCACAGTGCATCTGAAATTTCATTGTATTGAACCGCCAGTTCTGTTTGTAGTTTGTTTATATTCTTGATGAGTCGGTCTTTTTTCTTCCTCTTCTCCTTGTGTGTCTGCCTATCCTAATCAGAAATGGCCCCTTGTGCATCCATGAGTGCTTCATAGAAGCTAAGTTCCTTGTTCCAGGTTCTGTCCAGCACCTCCGAGAACCCCCCAGCGTGTTGCCATGATGCCCGTGTAACAAACTGCCTGGGACTTCTACTGTTAGATCGGAACCGGACCAATAAGGGACAATGGTCAAACCCCATACGAGGTAAATGTTCCACGACCACATTGCCATAACAATTGATGAATGTGTTGTTGGTTGTGACTTTGTCTAGCCTTTTTTGAAGCAACGCGTGCCTATATGTGATCCTCATCCCCAAGTAGCCGATGTGAGGTTAGCCTCCATAAAGGCGTTCTGCATGACGGTAGCTTCTGAACTGTTAAAGAAACTCATGTCGCTCCTTTCAGTCGGATCAATGATAGCATTGAAATTGCCAATCGCTAAACAGGCCGACTTGAAGTTGATGCCCATCCTAACGATATGCTTCCAGAGCAGCTTCCTTGTCGCAATCTGAGGGCTTGCATATACAATAGTTACATAACATTTGGCATTCACCTTGCACGTAATAAATTGTCTGTGGCAATAAATCATTTCCACAGAACATTGATTGGCTCTCCAACAAAGCCATATGCCTCCTACGTACCCCCTGCTTCAACTCTATATGAGTTAGTAAAGCTCAGACGAGTTATAGTCTTCACTGCCTTGTCTGCGCTAATCCTTGGTTCAAGGATTGCCACTATTTTAAGCTTGTGCACTTCCATGAGTTCCTTCAAAGCTCAACGTATAACATCACTCCCGATCCCTCTCAAAATGTTTGTCCTCTTCAAAAAAGGGGAGATTTTTGGCTAAATTGGACATTGGCACATCCTTTGTTTGTATGATGGAAAATATTTCATTCTTGTGAATCTAACGTGCTATTTGATTATTTTAGGGCTCAAGAAAATGAGGAAGTGGATAGTTGAAGATCAATGAACTTAAATGATAAATATTTCATGATTGTACTCAATGTAAAAACGTGTACAAGTATATAATATACAAGTACTTAGATATCATGTAAATTATGTGTTAGATCTTCCCTATCCACACAAAACCCTATCTTACACTCATATGAAGACTTTAGGGTTAATAGGTTTCATATGAGTCGTCAATAGGACCTCACATACATTGCAAATCCTTGCAAAAAGTCCCTCTCAGTCGAAAAAATTGTCGATCAAAAATCACTCAGTCAAAGACTCAGACAATTGATAAATAAATTGGCATAGCTCTGAGTCAATTTTGGTCAACATTATTATCAACCGAGATATAGTCGTTGTAATAAGCTTAAACAAAAAGAAATAAAAATATAGCAATTAGAGCCAGCTGAACCCAGACAGTCATCCGGTTGACAATATTGTGGACCGAGAGTCATATGGTAGACAATATTTTCGACTGTGAAAAGTTCTGGAAACTCCACATTTAACGAACATTTTATCCATTGCAACCCAATTACTTTCTACCTAATGACTAGTTAAGCACTAAGATCACTCTAGAAACTCCCTAAAACATCCCTAACACGTCCCTAAATATATATATATATATGGGATCATATTTAATACCCACGCGGGTAGCTACCCACACACCCTTCTTGATTTTTTTTTTATTGCAATTGTAGAGGAGCATTTTATCTAGATCCCCAAAAAATTTGATCCAAAAATAATATCATTTGTCCCACCAAAATCAAAAAAACTCGTCCATATATTTATTGACTGTATATTTTAAAGTGCAGTTACTTTTTAGTCACATAGTTACTTTTTATATCAATACAGTTACTCTTTTCATCAGAAGACTTACTCTTGTGTACCAAATAGTTACTCTTTTGGATGTGCGAGTAGCCAGCGGGTAGCGAAAATCAAGTTACCTGCGCGGGCAACAAAGAAATGGTCTATATATATATCATACATCTTATTCAATATTGGCTATTAACATGGATACAATTTCGCATTATTCTTTCAAAGAATCATTTTTGTAGTTCAAAATCCAAACTAATGTTAAAATCATATGATGTCTGCTCTTTTAGCTCTGTAGGGTTTTGGCAAAAGTGGCACAATGAAAATATAGAAAAAAATCACAACAAAACTCTTAGCCAAACGATCCCTAGTAGCCATAAAACATTGATATATTTAAGACATAGAAGGGATATTGAATATAACTTGGTTCACACTAGTTGTCTAACAACCAGAAATGTCTTATGTTGGTGTAGAGCTTGCACTTCTAGATCCAAATATGAAGTTATCGTTGCTTCCTTGTCCTTACAGAAAAACCTTGTCTTGTCCAAGAGAAGTTGCTTGCTATCAAGCCTTAGCCTCTATGTCATCCATGCAGATGTGGGAAATCATGGTGCACCACCTTGGTCATTGAGAGAAAGTGGAACTTAGAGTCATCTACTGCTAGCATCACTTGCTCTCATTCTCCTCCTATTGTTGGTTGTTGTCCTTAGGGTGAATTTTCTCTCTCCAATAGGAAAAACTATTGGACAACTTGTTTCACAATGTGTGTAAGAACTTTTATTTTTGTTCTCATGGTTTATTATTACTTATAAAAATGATTTTATGTAATGCATCTTTTTACTAAAATAACATATGTCCTTTCACAATGAACTCTGTGTGGGTCATTTCATGTAATGAATGGGTTTTTGTTTTAGGTATTGGTGGAAAACAAATCATTGAGTCATGTATTGGACTAACAAAGCCCAATAACAAATTTCAATGAAATTTAAAACTATTTATCATTTTCTTTCCTCTTTTATGCATGTATTATTGTATAACTTGCAGCGTATGTAAATAGATCCCATATTTTTAATCTGGTAAGAAATAGTATTAGTGTGTTACCCTCTAAATTTTATAGTGAAGGATAATCTTAGTCGACTACAAAAAATCGTGAAGATATTTCCTTTTAATACAATGTGAAACCAAATTTAGATAAGTCTTCAATCAATGGATCAGGCTTATTTAGTTGAGAACTTAAGGAATGGATCACAACCCCTTTTTTATTTTTTATGTGTCTTGGTGGACGCATGATCTCTGATCCACATCTATAAAGTTATCTTTCACCTCCATTCAACTATGGAATCCTTGAACCTATTCACTTCTCTCCCTCTCCCTCTCCCTCTCCCTCTCTTTCTCTCTCTCCTCGGCACCCACATCATGAAACTTCCACCATTAACTCCCTCTCATGATTTTGCATAGTATATGGGAGGATTGGGGGCATACGGATCCAAAGAAGATAAGAATCATTGAGTGTCAATTCTACTCTCCTAGTCCCTAAAGCCTATCTCCAAAAACCCTAAAATCCTAGACCCTTTCAGTAAAACCATAACCCTGAGGTCGGGAGTGGCTCATGAATGCTACCATAAAAATTCATGAGATCTAGATCCCTCTATAACACTCAGGCCCACTACCCAAGGCTCTAGTAGAGTTTCAAGAATGACGAATGATCCCACAGACCACCACCACCCTTAGATGTGCACTTTGTCCTCACTCATGTGCAAGTTCAGATCAACTTCTTGATTGGTCACCAATCCTAGTACTACTATGGGTTGAGCACAGTTAACTGGAGAGTTCTTTAGTGAAGAGCTTCTTCAAAAGGAGGTGCATCTTGGTCATATGGGTATTCCAATCATATATTTTAAGATCATCTTAACCAAGGCCTCAAGTTCTGGGACGTTACAGTCTCCCCCACTTATACTCTTGATGTCTTTATCAAGTCTCAACTATATGGCCTCATAATATTTCCCCATTTTAGTGTAGACCCAACATGGCCATGTACACCTAGCTTCGGATCACACATACCAACGCAAGGGTTGCTCCTTCCCACGGATAGCCTTTTCCAACATGCCTAGACCACACGGCACAAAGACTGGCATGCCACAGGCCCATGTAGAGCCCACCTACTTGAGGGGTTTGGCTATGATACCATTTTGTACCACTTGAGCCCACCGCCCAAGGCTCTAGTAGAGTTTTAGAAATGATAAATGGCTCCACAGACCACCACTAACCTTAACTATGCATTTTCCTCAGTCACACACTAGCCACAATAAATTTCCTGACTGGTCACCCATCCTAATACTACTCTGGGTTGAGCATGCCTAACCATATAGTTATTTACTGATAGGCTCCTTGAAAAGGAGGTGCACCTTGGTTATGTGGATAGTCTAAACATTCCTTCTAAGATTATTCTATCTTAGGCCTCAACTCCAGGGACATTATAATGTATCTATACTTTTTTTTCACTCTCTCTAATAAAAATTTGCTACAGCACAGCCACCCCTCTGGCATCTACAACCAGTGGTTGGTGAGTAACAACCATTAGTTGATCTGCATCTCAATCAATCTTAACCAAAGATCTAACAACTTGGCGTCATGTGACTGATTAGTAGCTCATGGGCCAGACTAGTCATGGTCAAGTATAGTCTTACCCTAAGTTGACCCAAGGCCTATGAATCTGCCTAGACAAAGAGCTAACATGGCACATCTCTTGCCACTAGATTTATGATCAACAGTTGATATTAATCAATTTTAGGTAATTCTTCCAAAAAATCTAGGAATTATTAGTATTATTGGTTAAACACAAACCATATATGAATTATGATTAAAAAAACATGAGGAACATTTTGGATATGGTGCATAGTAAAACTAGAAGTCTAGTTTTTGAGTTACTATAATATCCAGTCCTTCATGAATTGCTTAGGTGCTAAGAATCAAATCTTAATATTATGACCATATGAAATTGGATTTATTAATAACAGCGGCTATATAGCCTTATATCATCCTTTGAACCATGGTGAAGCATGAAACTCAGGGTTAACTATCTAGTATTTATGAATATGGGATAAACCATAATTTTGTTGAACTGAATAAATATATGCCTCTAAAATATGGTTTTGATGTATAAATTCAATATAACTCCGTCAATTTAGAAAATAGCAATATTCCAAAGATTAGTGGAAGTTTATTAAATGATGAAGATATTATTGAGGAACTTTAAGGTTAAATATGTTGATTTGGGGTTTCAAACCCTAAAAAGTGAAAATCCATGGAACTCAACCCTGATTCATAGCCAAAATCCTAAAATGACCATAGAAATTTTAAGATAGGAACTTAAGATGTTTGTAACACTTGGTTTGAATAAAAAAATCATGTTATTGTTGTTGATATGATTACTTGAGTGTGGACATCATCTACCTCTCAAGATAAGGTATGTGGGTTATCTATGGTTATTCGCTTTACTTGAGCTTTTAGGATTCTCAAAGTATTCCAAATATTTTAGTTACATGATGTATGCATTGAATGCTTTCAATTACTAGAAACTTTTGAAATGTTATGTGTATCTATCTAGATAGATGTAACCTAATATCAATACATCACAACGGTTTTTTGGGAGAAACCTACTCCCTAAGAAAAGACTATAGAATAATATGAGAGTGTTTGGAGAAACAATAAGAACTAAGGTGGAAGCATCAAATGATAAGATACACACAGATGAGCCTGATAATAGGACATACACATCAGAATTCAATTATGGATACAATATTGGTTCACCAACTAAAATGGGAAAATTCCTATAAAAAATATCTTCCTATCGTGTTCTCGGTTCCTATTTTAGGTGACAATAATGATGATTAGGGTGCTTGATACCCCATACACTATGGGTTGTGCCCCTTACCTAGGTGAGGCCCTCTTCAAATGATGCCAGTGTCCCTGGAAGAGTAGTGTTGAGCCTTGAGGATAGATGACGATGAAGATGAGATTGTTGATTTCACTGATAGGAAGGGGATATTAGGACACAAACAACTAGGAAGGATATTTGTTGTGAGGTTGTATATTGAATACCACTACAACTTTTAAGTGATGCAATCAATAATGTTATAGGCTTGAGACCTACTTAGGGAAGTATGTTCAAAATCTTGCGACATAAACTAATAGTAATACAATTTGAGAGCTTAAAGGACAAGGAGTGAATTGTCAAAGGTGTTCCATGGAGTTGTGATTTTTAACTCCTTTAAAAAGATATAAAATTGCAAAGAACAACCTTCATAGGTTATATTTACAAAATGTGCTTTCTTGATTGGATATTACAACATCTTGATTGGATACAGAACTGATGAAGCCTTGGAAAAAGTTGTTGGAAAGGTGGGAAAGGTAGTGGAACTAGACAAAGAGGAGTGATCAAAATCTAGTAGAGTGAAGGTTGAGATATATATTTCCATGCCTTTAAAACATATTTAGAAGATGAGATGTCTCTTAGGGGAACTAATAAATATTGAGATGAGATATGAAAGGCTCACAGACTTTTACTTTATGCATGGTAGGTTGGTACATGCAGTTGGAGATGGGAAGAGAGGATCATCAAACGTGGCATGGGAGGCCTATTCTAAAGTAAGGTGAATGGAATGGACCAACACCCTGAACAAAAGTGAAAATCATAATTTAGATTGCAAAGGAGTGGCCATCATTTCCAAGATTGAAGCCCCCAATTGGTTGTGTTGGAAGGATCACCCAGATCAAGTCTTCTTATTGGAGTCTAAAATAAAACAAGGGGCCCTAGAATAGATAAAAATAAAATGTGGCTACACTAATGAGGTCTATGTAAACAGCATTGGCAGGTATGGGGGAGTAGGTTTTTGGTATCTTAACTCAACATGTCCATGATCTCTTATTACCATAACCATTTACTAGTCAAAGTGGATGGGGAGGTGGGAGGGTAAATGGATATGTGTCAGCATTCATGGATGGTTTGTGAATCTTCTCAAATACAAAACATGGGACATGATGAAACAACTAAAATGAGATAGCTCTGGTCCAATTTTTTTCATTGGAGACTCAAATATGATGCTTTGTAATGTAGAGAAAAAGGGGATCTAGCAATAAGGTGTTTCACATTAATGATTTTAGGGACTTCAATTAATCATGCAATATGATTGACCTTGGTTTTGAAGGATTATGCTTTGCTTGGGAGGAAGGGAAAGTCAATAGAGACCTCCATTAGATAATCAATGGGTAGAGCTTTGGCGTCAGTGGACTAGAATTCATGGTTTCCTCATGCTTGGGTGAAACACATAACCATAGTGAGATCTGATCAGCCACATCCTTCTCAACATTGTGGATTCTATGAGGAACAAAAATTTCACTAAGAACTTCAGGTTCGAAAATATGTGGATGAGTTTCAACGAATTCCAAAGGGTCTGTAACTCTTTTCCCTACATTTTCTTCTCATTTCTGTCCTTTATGTCTATGTTGATGAATTAGTGGAATTTATAGTGGTTTGGTGAACATTTGTTCAATAATTATACAAATGGAAGGGTTTATGAACAAATACCTTAGTGAAATCTTATTTAAGAATCTAAAATGCAAAATCACCACTTCAGTGGAATAATGGAAAATAATGTTGTGCTAGAAGTGTGAGGCCCCAAACATTGCTTAATGTGTTGAATATGCTTAATTACCATAATTAAGTGATATAAACCTTAATATAAACTTGTTAGGTGTTCTAAAATCATGAGATAAGCTTAGTTTCAAGTTTGGTCCAATTTAGATGTTGTTTGTGCAAGTTATGCAATTTTTATGAACATTTTGGACTTTTTTGCAATTTACCCTATTGGGAGGTTTTCTTTGCAATTTGTCACATTCCTTATGATCCTTAGATGTTTCCTTATCATTCTTGAGCTTGTTGGGCCATGGGGAGCCTAGTTGTACTTTGGTTTGGAGGTGTTTCTCTTCAAGGGCATTTTAGGGATTTCCCTCTTTATGGATGAGCTTATCTTTAGGAGTTATCAACCAATGGGTGGTTTTTTTGTTTGTAGGTCAGTGGTGGGCCTGTAGAACCGATAATTGATGGCTAAGAAGACTCTAGGATATGTGGAGTAGCTGTTTGCATGGCCATAGAAGCTCTAGGCTATGGACACATGGAAAGCTCTATGGACACCTCATGCTTGACTCCTTCCTTATCCATAAAGGCTTGCATGTCCATGGGCACCCTTAGACATGGACACATAGAATGTAACTTGAAACCTCATTCTTTGCTTATTCCTTATCCATAAAGTCTTGCATGACGATTGGCACCCTTAGACATGGACACATGGAAAGTAGCTTGGACACCTCATGCCATGCTTCTTCCTTAACCATAAAGCTTTATATGATCCTTCCTTACCTCCTAACTGGAATATTCCACCTACTTAGAACTTCGTCCTATCTTTTTTTGGCCATGGATAATTTGTCCCAAGGTAGAAAAATATTCCATCTTGGTGAAGAAGGTCTTCTAGGGTTTCATCTAAGCTCATCTATGGTTTCTAAAGTCAGCTTTTGACATTTTCGACCAAGGCAAGTAGGTTTCTTTCCCTTCTCTTCTATTTTCCCTGATGTTCTTCTTCCTTCCACCTTCCACCTAGTCAAAACCCTGGTCTTCCATGGCAGAACTCCATATAAATCTCAAAAACTCTTCTTTCCATGCTCCTCTTGCTTAGGGTTTGTATCCTTGGAGAAGAAGGTGATTCTTGCTCTCAAGTTTGGAGCTTGTGCTTGGAGCTACAAACCCATCTTGCTCGAGTTTCTTACTTATTGGGATCTAATATTCTCCCTAGAGGCAAGTTATATAACTCTCTCCATGTTTATTTCTTATTATAAGCTTGTTACTTCACATTCTTATGCTTAAATGATGATCTCCACCTTTGGATGATGTTCCTGATTAGGGTTTCATTTCTTAGTAGTTCTATACTTTGTTACTAGCTCTAGATGAACCTAAAACGATTGTTACATACCTATTAGGGTAAAGGAAGACCTAGTACAGGTTGGGGGGCAATTCATAGGCCAACCCCTCTCATTCTCTCTCTCTCTCTCTTCCTCATTTGCAACTAGATTGCTAACATGTCATTTTCTGGTTGGTCATAATTGGAAAATTCATATCTTTTAAACCGCTTATCTAAAATTAATAAAAAATAATATTTTTTGGAATCAAAAAATTAAGCTCTATCTAATAAAAATGCTTACGAAGTATGATTTTAAGATTTTTTAAAGGAACTTTTTGGAATATGATTTAATACATAAAATACATAAAAATAACAACTTAATCACCATAACTCCAAAATTGACATAAATATATGTTTTCTTGATTAGGAGAACCATATTAGTCCAATGGTGAGATTTTTAGAGTCTAAATCTGAGTTTTGTGAAATAGGTCCAATCTTAGGGTTTCTATGCAATAATGTGCAATATGTACACTAATGATTGTTAATAAATTGAAATAGGCAAAAGTTGAACTTGGAACATCTCGAAGTGGTGGAACTTGGTATCTGAACACAGTAAAGTGGTATGTTCTTCCTTACACCCTAAGTTGGGATATTTGCAAACCAAACCCTATATTCCCTAATGAGGCATTATATGAACCTTATCTATTCATGACTCTTTTGCAAAATTGCCTCAAAAATTAGTATTGATATTCTATTTCTTGGGTCTTGTACCCCACTTCCATGTTTTAAATATATGATGCTTCTACTTTCGATAGTTTCTCTTAGCATGTTGATTTTATTAGACCATTTAGTTAATGTAGTGGTACTTGTGTACAACCACCCATTGATAGGGCATGTGTTATTTTTCCCTGGAAAATGTGTTATTCTCCCCCATATATAATTTGTGTAGGTGATTGGAAATGAGTTATTTTTCCCTTCACCTATAGGTTGGGGTTCGTTAGGTGCCTCAACCCTACTTAGTTAATGTAGTCAATATTAATCATGCATGCAATTCATTTACTATTTTAATATTATGGAAAGCATCTATGATTATGCCTCATACTCTTGATCTCTTCATCTACTAATGAACTTATAGACTTTACTTTTGTGTTATTTTCTTTATTTTGTTCTTGTTCATATTGTTGACCCATACCTTGTTTTCTTTCCCTCTTACTGGGGGATTTCCCAACCACCCAGATTTTGGACAAGGTGTTGAACAAGATCAATGAAAATAGGACCAAGAGTAGATTCAAGACTTGCTTGTCTAGGTTTCTAAATCTAGATCCTTTAATTTCTCATCTTTTTCTTCTAAAAAATTTATGTATTGAACAATGATGAAAGCCATGTAATAGCATTAGTTTCTTTTCCTTTTCGCTTCTATTGACATTTTATATGCATCTTGTCGTGCTTATTTACTTGGAATATTATACATGCATCCCTCAGTACCTATTATCTTTGTGAAAAATGGATGTTTTGTATTTCTTTCAAATTTTAGTAAGGAGGTAATCTCGACTCTTTATAGGGTGGTGATGGAATTTTGGAAGGGTGATTCCAACTCTATCATTTGATGAGAAAAATAGAAATTGTCCTCATAGTTAAGTGAATGGGAAAATAATAAGTTCTACAAAATCAGGAAAGGTTCTCAAAAAGTTTGAAAAGAATCTAGATATGGAACTTAAGAAACCCATGACTAATGAAATGGTCCAAACCTGTGCCAACCTTATAGAGGAAGTTTTCCATTTTCAACAGTTTAACGAAACATTATGGGTCACTAGAGAAAAAGCAAACGAGATGAGATATGGTGATCACAATACCAAATATTTTCATAATAATACATAGTAGAGAAAGAAGTATAATACCATTCAAAAACTCAAGGATGAAATTTGAATATGGAGAAACGAGGATGATAAAATAAGTTGCAGTGGGAAAGGTTTTTTCTACAACTTATTCACATCTTCATGTGGGGTTGAACTTGTGGAGGATACCAGGGGTATTCATTCCTAATTAGTGAAGACATGAACATGTGCCTTCAAAAGGTACATCTGGAAGCTCTTCATCACATGCACATGTCTAAGGCGTCGAGTCCTATTGGGCTTCATGTAGGGTTCTTTTAGGCTTCTTGGAGCATCACTAGTGACAATATTACTGAGTACATTCTAGGATGATAGATGGGAAAAACAACATTTCTACTATCCATACAACTAACATTGTATTGATCCCGAAGTCCAAAGAGTCATAAAAGATGGGGGATTACAGGCCAATCATCTTGTGTAGTGTTGTATATAAGGTTATTTTGAAGATGTTTGCAAATAGACTGAAGGCTTTTCTTAATTATATTATCTCTGAGACCCAGGGTGTGTTTATCCCAAGTAGATTGATCACCAACAATGCTCTTGTTTCCTTTAGAATTTTCCATGCTAAGAAACATAAAACCAAAGGGAAACAGGGGATGTTGTCCATCAAGATATCCATGAGCAAGGCTTATAAATGTGTGGAATGATCTTTCCTAGGAAAATCATGACACATATGGGGTTTGGGAGTTTATGGAGGGACAGGTTGAGGGAGTGCTTTGGTGATTCTTCATCCTCTCTCATTTTCAATGGAAGGATATACAGAACTATCATACACAAAGGGGGCTCCTGTTGGGGACACTATTTCTCCTTACTTATTTATTTTGGGTGCAAAAAATATCACAAGTTTCTAAACATGGCGGTTCCCTATGGACTCATTCATAGGATAAAAGAGGTCCCCGTATATCACATTTATTCTTTTCATATGATAGTATCTTGTTTACAAGGTAAAATACAGTAGAGGAATTTGTAATAGTTACTTCAACAAGATTCCATGAGAGGGCCTCTGGATAGGAAATTAATTATACCTAGTTAAAGATAACTTTGAGAAAGAATGTGTATGTTGCCAAGAGAGAGTATATGTCTTCTCTTCTGCAGATGTCAAAAGATATCAGGCTTGAAGAATATTTGGGCTTACCCATATACAAGAAAAATCAAACAAAGAGGTCTTCCACAAAATTGAAGAAAAATTATGGAGAAAGTTAAAAATATGGAAAGAGAAGTTTCTTATCTAGTCAGGGAAGGAGGTGTTGATCAAAGTGGTGATCTATGTAATGCCTACTTATATTATGGAGCTATTCCATCTTCCTTGTAACATTCTACAAGACCTCAACCGGATGATTCCAAATTTTTGGTGGGGTTCATCAGAGGGGAAATGCAAATTCCATTGGGCAATATGGGAAAAATATCCAAATTGTGGAGTGATGGGGGATTGGGGTTTAGGGATATTAATGTCTTCAATATGAAACTTTTTATATAAATAGCCTCTAAGATTTCTCACCAATCAAATATGTATGGCATACAAGGCTAAGAAAAATAGATACTTTAGAGTTATGAGCTTCTTGAAGGCTATAGAGGGTATGATACAAGCTATATTTAGAGGAGAATTTGAGGTACAAAGGCTCTACTCAGAGAGGGGTTCATATGAAAGATGGGGAATGGCCTGAATATCATAATCTGGCATGATTCATGCCTTTCAAAGAGAAAGGTTTTTTTTCTCAAAAGTGATAGATTATCCTAAAATCAATAGTTGCTTGGTTGAGGACCTTATTGACCATCAAACCAACATGTGGTAGGAACACTCTATCACATATCTATTCACCATGGAATACATTGATTATATAAGACTCATTCCTTTATGTGGTTCAAAAAAAGACAATATGTACTTGATTCCCACAAATGAGGGATCCTCTATAGTGAGTTTGTCATATCTTCTTGGTTGTGGTGATTTAGCTCACAATGGAAGAGGTGTTATGCATGAGGAGTCAAATATATAGGAGAGTGTGTGGAAATTGAAGGCGCCACCAAAAGTCCAATAGTTCATATGAAGAGTGTGCAAAGGTCACCTGGTAATAGGGGGAAATCTTGTTCAAAGGCATATAATATCCAACTCACTATATTCTATTTTCAATGTAGATGTTGATGATGCTTTTCACATTTTCTTTGATTTTAAATATTCTAAGGAAATATGGGATTGCTTAACATATGCTATTGAATCAAATGGGTTTCCAAGGAGTAGTATTATACATAATTGGTTGTGGCTTTCCAAGAAAGTTGACCAAAATATTTTCATTGATATAGCTATTTCATGCATTGCTTTCTGGAATTGCAGAGATAATATGATATTTAATCAAGTTCAAGACAACAATTTGTAAGCTAAACTGCAACAACATAAGTGGTTCAATCTAGATAAACTCTCAAACATTTATCCTAATCAAGCACAAAGGTATGCAAACACTAGATAAAACTATTGTTGGAAAACTCCACCAGGTAACTGAATCAAATTAAATATAGATTTTGGAGTTATTAACAACACCTATGCCACTATTTATGATATATTAGAGATCATGATGGAAAATTTATGGCTACTACACTGACAGTTTATAGTCAATGGAAGCTGGTAATAGAAGAGGCTTGTGCCATTTTTTTGGCTCTAAAAGTTGCATGGAGATTGGGTTTCAAAAATCTATAGGTAGAAATGGATGCCTTGATGGTTATCAAGAAGATTTGAAGCCTGCCAGAGTCCATGGTCATTTCCTTCAAATCTTATGTGAAATTAAAAGTTTGAATTCATGCTTTGTGAATTTCAACTTGACACATATATATAGAGAATGAAATATTGTTTCTCACAATCTTACTTGTCTTGGTTTTGGTGCAAAGGAGAGTATATGCCTTACAAATATCCCAGAGGATTCCTCTTCTCCATTTTTTTATTATGTTACGTCTTAAATAGATGGGTGGTTTAACCTCATAAAAAGTGTAATGACCAAGATTATAGGTTCAATAAATAAGAAAGTGAAATTTGTGTTATCTACAAATATTCGACTTGAATTTTCGAATATGTTGTTAGCAATATATGCACGCCTTTGGGTTTCACCCATGATGCGATGATTTTGAGTCGCATTTATAGACCTATTTCATATGTGTTTTGTGCTCTAATTACTCATTTTCATGGATAATATTGCATAATTCACTTAATTTGGTCTTTGCCATCATATTATATCAAATCCCCTTTGTTTTACTATTGTGAGCATCATTTATCATCTTATTATAAATTGTGTGGATTTACTTGGTCTTGTTGTGAAATTTTAGGAAAAACAAGTATTTGCTTCCGTCGATACCATCGACGGAAGTCGATACCATCGACCAAGCCACAGGTTGTCAGCCGAGAAGAGCAATACAGAGTCGATACCATCGACACCTAAGTCGATGACATCGAGATCACTTCAGGTTGCTGGCGAGGATGCAGTCGATACCATCGACGAAAGTCGATGCCATCGACACAAGGAGAGCTACAGCGTCGCTAGAAGACAAAACCGACGCTACAGGAGTCGATACCATCGACACCCAAGTCGATGGTATCGATATCACCACAGGCGCTCAGAATAAAAGAAAGGAAAGCTGCCGCTAATCCGCTACGTCGATACCATCGACCCGCGTCGATGGTATCGACGCCGGCAGATATGCGTTGGATCTGTTTTGATCTCGATCGGACGGTTGTTGTTATTTGACAACCTAATTAGGAACTTATACCTAATGACGGCCACCCACACGAGAGGAGGATCTCATTTTTGGATTGCACGAGTGCCGAGAAAGGAAAAAGGAGAACGGAGGTCAGAAGCTCATCCCGGGTGATTCGGACGCTGCTGAAGACGATTTCCACCACCGACAGGCGGGGAAGCTCGTGTTTTACGCCAAGGATCCACCGGTTCTTCTCCATTCAGGGGTTTTCCCATTTATTTCCCGTTTTTCTTATGAATTCCCCTATTTCTACCATGTATTCGTGTGAGATGAACATGAGAGGCTAAAACCCTCAATCTTTAGGACCGGGAGTAGCCCGGGAATGCATTGTATGACATTTTTATATCAATAATTCATATTTTTCTCTCAAATCCGTGGTATAGATTCGTTTTCTCCATTTCTATTGTTATGCTTGATCACCATAATAATAACTTAATACCCTTAATCACTTCGACAGAAGGATTAACGGTTGAAAAGAGACAAAATCTACATTAATTAATAAAACCCTTGATAAAGGAGTTGTAAAATTAATGGTGGGAACTGAGAGAACGTTTTTAATGCGCTTAGTTTAGGGGAATGATTACTACGACGGTGGAATCAACCTAAACCTAAGTAGTAAATTACACCACGACAGTGGGTAATTCTCATTTCAGGCCACTACCCGGATAGAGAGAGAAGTGTGAGGAATTGTATGAAACCTAATACAATGTTGACCCGCGGTGAAACCGCCATCCTAAAGATATCCCTTTGAATTGATTAAATTAACCTTTAATCGATTGTTTTTTTTTGTTTGATTTTTATTTTCTTTTAATTTCAACAACAAAACCCTACTTTGTTAATCGGTCTAGCTGATTGCGATTAGTTAGTAGAAGTCTCCAATAATTCACATATCCTTGAGTTCAACTCGGGCCTCACAAGGCCTATATTACTCGACGCGTATACTTGCGTTTAAGCGCGTAGTAAAATACACGTCAAGTTTTTGGCGCCGTTGCCGGGGATACGGCGAATTATTGGCACTTTGAGTGCTAAGAGCAGCCACTCTAGGCCACATTTTTTTTATTTTATTCTAAACAAATTTCAAAAATTCCTTTATTTCTCTATAATTGTGTTGACTCGTTCAAAGCATTGTACTGAACCCCTATTTCCATATTTCAGGTACTTTGCATGGTGCACACGTAGTCGAGACTACGTGAATCGCACACCTGAGGTTCCATCTGCGGGACCAGAGGATGAGGACTACTACGAGGAGGAACACCAAAGTGATAAATTCTGAATCTGAGCAAGAACAAGAAGAAGAAATGGCTGAAGCACAGACAATATGGGAGAAGATCAAGGCGTCTTCTTCCTCAGCATCAAAGGGGCCTATAAAGAAACAGGGGCTAAACATACCTACATACAAGATCGACCCGGCACTGATTAACTTGGTCAAATCCAACGCATTTCACGGGCTGAAAAATGAAGATCCAGTGGCACACATTAGTCAGTTTGTTGAAAATTGCGATATGGTGAAGATCAACAGGTTCCCGCAAGATGCGTTGTATCTCAAGTTGTTCCCAAGTTCATTGGCAGGAGCAGTGCGAGAGTGGCTTCATAACCTCGACGACGAGTTTGTTGAATCATGGGATCACATGGTAGAGGTTTTCTTCGAGAGGTTCTTCCCTCCTGAGAAGACCAATGATATGATCAGGAAGATTCACAATTTCACCCAACAGGCAGGTGAAACTTATTCTGAGACTTGGGAGCGATTCCAGGTCATGTTGAGGAGATGTCCACATCATGGATTGGACAAGGAAACCCAAGTGAAGATCTTCTACTTTGCTCTCTCCGAGCATGATAGAAGCAACCTGGACTCGGCTGGTTCCGGATTTTTCTTAAACAACACCGATACAAGATGTTGGGAAATACTGAAGAATATGGCACGGAAGCAATCTTGGGGAGAAAGAGAACGAGGCCCAGTTGAGCAAGCAAGAGTTGCCAGTGAGTCAAAGGCAATGAGAGAGCTGAACGAGAAGATGGATCTTCTCACAAAGAAGTTGCTGCAGAAGGAAGACAATGAGTCCGAGGATGAGGCTCAGGTCAAGTATATGAGGCAACAGCAAGGGTACAGGAATAACGATTATTCATGGTGGAAGGATAAGAAATTTTCATGGAAGTATCCAAACAATTTTCTGCAGGATCCAGATGCCAAGCCTGCACCGGTCACGGAGGATAAGAGCACGGAGTTGCTCAATCAAGTCATAAAGCAAAATCAAGAGTTGATGAACACTTTTGGGCAGCAAATAAAGCAACAAGGTGAATACATGAACCAGTTTGGGCAGACATTGCAGAGCCACGGGGCTCAAATGAGAACTATAGAGACTTCCATGGCGCAGATGGCAGCCGAGATTGCAAGCTTGAAGAAGCCGGCACATCCGGGTTTTCCGGGGAACACCAATATTCCCGGGGGAAACCAACAGGCCAAGGCCATCTTGTTGAGGAGCGGTAAGAAAGTGCTAAATCCAAGGGCGGATGACACAAGCACACCGCAGGATAAAGTTGAAGAAGCAACCGTCAAAGAGCAACCCGCACCTGTCATAGAGAAAACTGAGGACATAGCTGAAGATGGTAAGGAAGAACAAGCCACTGAGGAGGAACCATAGAAATTAACTCCCTATGTGCCACCTCACCAAAGGGCACACACCGTTCCGGTCCCCTATCCCAATAATGCAAAGGCAAGAAAGGTGGATGCACAGTTTAAGAAATTTCTGGACAGCTTTAGGAAGTTATCAGTGAATATTCCTTTGCTAGAGGCGATTGAGCAAATACCGTCTTATGGGAAGTTTCTTAAAGATGTAATCACAAAGAAGAGGAAAATACCCGACACTGAGGTTGTGGTATTGAAGGAGCAAGTGAGTGTTTTTATTATGGGCACTTTTCCGCCAAAGAGACAGGACCCCGGTTGTTTTAATATTTCTTGTTTTATCGGGAAGTTCAAATTTGGAGAGGCACTTTGTGATTCCGGGGCAAGCATCAATCTGATGCCCCTTTCTACTTTCAAGAAACTTGGATTGAAGGAGTCGAGGCCAAGTAACATGACCATCCAATTGGCCGATAATTCTGTGGTGAAACCGTATGGGATCTGTGAGGATGTCTTAGTAAAGGTAGACCGCTTTGTTTTTCTGGCTGATTTCGTTGTGATGGAAATGCAGGACGAGCACGGCAATGAGTTGCTACTTGGTCGCCCATTCCAAGCAACAGCTGATATCATCCTGGAGATGGGGAGAGGTCGCTTGACCTTGGGCATTGCGGATGATCACTTTGAGATGGTCATGCCCAATAGCAATGCATCCACTAAAGCAAAAGCACAGTGCAACATGGTGAAGCATGTGGAACACAATATCTCACTTTGTCTTGGGAAGCCATTTTTGGATATGGCTCATGTGATGAGCAGGATAGATAATGGGACCTTAGCGGTGGACCTTATGGAGCAAACGAAAGTTGTCTCTTTATGCAAGGCTGCTGGGTTTCCAAATGATGAGAATGAGGACATTCCACCTTCGTGGGAGGATGATGTGATTATTACTTCCGTCTTTGATGCATATCCGGAACTGCCTTTGGAGGCGTGTTTGTTAAATGTCACTTATGATTGGATGCGGAGTACTTCACTCAAGGAGTGCGCCAAAATGCTTCAAATGCTTCCATGTTTCTACACGAGGCACTATGAAGATTTGGGTACACTGCCCCCACCGCTACAATCATCTCTTATTTGCCCACCTGATCTGGAGTTGAAGCCATTGCCCCCGCATCTGAAGTACATCTTTCTAGCTGAGGAGGACAAGTTACCAGTGATTGTATCTGCATACTTGAGTGTGGATGAGGAGGAGCAACTACTGATAGTGCTCAAGAACCACCGTGGAGCTTTTGGGTGGTCTGTGGCGGACATCAAGGGGATCTCCCCTACACTTTGTCAACACAAGATACGGCTCGAGGAGGGAGCCAAGCCAATCATACAGCCTCAAAGACGTCTAAATCCAAGCATGATGGAGGTTGTCAAGAAGGAAGTCATAAAGCTTCTTGCTGCAGGGATCATTTATGCCATATCCGATTCGACGTGGGTGAGTCCCACACAGGTAGTCCCTAAAAAGGGGGGAATCACTGTCACTACAAATCTTTTGAATGAACCTGTCACCACCCGATTGGTAACCGGGTGGCGTGTTTGCATTGACTACCGCCGATTGAATGCCGCAACTCTTAAAGATCATTTTCCATTGCCATTTATCGATCAGATTTTGGAACGTCTAGCTGGTCGGTCGCATTTTTGTTTTCTAGATGGCTATTCAGGGTACAACCAGATTTCTATTGATCCTTTGGATCAAGAGAAGTCTACGTTTACATGTCCCTATGGGACGTTTGCTTACCGTTGTATGCCGTTTGGTTTATGCAATGCGCCGGCGACTTTTCAACGCTGCATGCTCGCCATATTCTCTGACATGGTGGAGCGGTGTCTTGAAGTTTTCATGGACGACTTCTCAGTGTATGGAGCGTCTTTTGATGAATGCCTTTATAACTTAGATAAGGTATTGCAGCGGTGCGAGGACACACACTTGGTCCTCAATTGGGAGAAATGTCACATGATGGTGACGGAAGGAATTGTGCTAGGACACAAGGTGTCTAGCAAGGGTCTTGAGGTAGACCCCGTAAAAATTGAGGTGATTTCTAAGCTACCCCCACCAAATTCTGTAAAAGGGGTGAGAAGCTTTTTAGGACACGCCGGGTTTTATCGGCGATTTATCAAGGATTTTTCAAAAATCGCAAAGCCATTATCGGAATTGTTGGAAAAAGACGCAGTTTTTTATTTCAATGAGAAATGTCTTCACGCATTCGAGGTTTTGAAGGAAAAGTTGATTTCAGCTCCGGTTGTTCAAACGCCGGATTGGACAAAGCCATTCGAGTTGATGTGTGATGCGTCTGATTATGCTGTGGGAGCTGTTTTGGGGCAAAGGGTAGATAACAAGCCTGCTGTGATTTTCTACACCTCAAAAATGCTTAATGATGCTCAATTGAACTACACAACCACGGAAAAGGAGTTACTGGCCGTCGTGTTCGCCTTTGAAAAATTTCGGCAGTACTTAGTGGGTTCTAAGGTGGTTGTGTGGACTGATCACGCTGCAATAAAGTATTTGATGGAGAAGAAGGATGTGAAGCCTAGACTAATTAGGTGGATTTTGCTCCTACAAGAATTCGATATTGAAATCAAGGACAAGTCGGGAATTGAAAATGTGGTGGCTGACCACTTGTCTAGGTTAGAGAGGGTTTATGAACAAGGTTTGCACATACCCATTACCGAGACCTTTCCCGATGAACAACTTTTAAAAATTGATTCTAAAGAACCATGGTTTGCAGAAATTGTGAATTATTTGGCTTGCGGGATCATCCCGGAGGATTGGTCCTATCAAGAGAAAAAGAAATTCTTTCATTCATTGAGATATTATTTTTGGGATGACCCGATTCTCTTGAAGCAGTGCAGGGATGGTATTCTTCGCAGGTGCGTGCCGGAGGTGGAGTACGAGAGTGTTCTCCACCACTGTCATGCGTCGCCTATAGGAGGACACCATGCTAGCTCACGGAAAGTAGCCAAGGTGTTGGAGAGCGGCCTTTATTGGCCCACTTTGTTCCGGGATGCCTATGATTTTGTTAGGCAATGTGACCCGTGCCAGCGCGCAGGTAACATCTCAAGGAGACAAGAAATGCCCCTGAATGTATTTCAGGAAGTTGAGGTATTTGATTTATGGGGCATTGACTTCATGGGACACTTTGTGTCCTCAAATTCAAATCTTTATATCTTACTTGCTGTAGATTATGTGTCGAAGTGGGTGGAGGCAATCCCCACAAGGACTAATGATTCGAATGTAGTGTGCAGGTTTGTCAAAGAGAACATTTTCTGCAGGTTCGGGATTCCCCGAATGATCATAAGTGACGGAGGCACACATTTTCGAAATCAGAAATTCACGACACTTTTAAAGAAATATGGGGTCAAGCACAACATCAGCACCCCATATCATCCACATACGCAAGGACAAGTGGAAGTATCAAATAGAGAAATCAAGAAGATTTTAGAAAGGACCGTAGCATCCACAAGGAAGAATTGGAGTGTATTGCTACCGGACGCGCTTTGGGCTTATCGAACGGCGTACAAAACACCTATAGGCACCACGCCTTTTAGGCTGGCGTATGGCCGGGCTTGCCACCTTCCGGTGGAATTGGAGCACAAGGCCCATTGGGCGCTAAGAAGGCTAAACTTGCGCTATGATGAGGCCGGGAGAAAAAGGATGTTTGAATTGAATGAATTGGATGAGCTACGCATGACGGCATATGAGAATGCCCGCATCTACAAGGAGTGCACAAAGCTGATCCACGATCGCCATATTGAGATGCGAATGTTCAAGAAGGGAGACAGCGTTCTATTGTTCAACTCCCATCTCAAACTGCATCCCGGGAAGCTGAAATCCCGGTGGAGTGGACCCTTCGAGGTGGAAGAAGTGAGACCGCACGGAGCGATTCTCGTGCGTGATGGAGATGCCACGTTCTTGGTGAACGGGCAACGCTTGAAGTTGTATTTTGGTGAGAATTACAAGAGGAAAGTGAATGAGGTCAAACTCATTTCACTTGTGCATGAATGAGATGAAGGGAAGACGTCTAGCCTAAGACGCTAAAGAAGGGCGCTTGTTGGGAGGCAACCCAACCATCGGTACATTAGGATAGTTTAATTTTAGTCATAGATTGCTTTTATTTCGTTTAAATTTTAGTTTAAAAATGATACCTTGATCCGTTTGTTGAATGTGCAGGCACAGGCAGGGTCGATACCATCGACACACTCATCGATGGTATCGACATGGGTTCAGGTTGACACCAGCAAAAATCGCACTGCGTCGATACTATTGACACCCCCGTCGATGGTATCGACATGTTCACAGACAGGTCGCAATAAAAGTGTCGATGGTATCGACACCCCAGTCGATACCATCGAGATCTCTGGAGATATTCAGACGAATTTTGCTCAGTCAACTCGATACCATCGACGGCCTCGTCGATGGTATCGACATCATCACAGGTTGAATGCAACACAACGGCAGTGTCGCAATAAAAGCAAGTCGATACCATCGACATCCGTCGATGGTATCGACGGACATGTCACCGATCCGCACACAGACATCGACGACGATCGCATCAGCCACGTCAGCGATCCGGGTGCTGCGTCGATGGTATCAACCCGTCAACAATCCGGGTTTCTCGATCTAGCAAACGTCAGCCGTCGATACTCGCGAGGGAGGCGGCTACCCGCGAGATGTGTCGATACCATCGACACGCGTCGATGGTATCGACGGGTCAACAGGGGCGCCGATCAAGCCTATTTAAGGGGACTTGCAACGTCATTTGACGTCACACCTTCAGAGCAAGTATCCTCCTTTGCACCGAGCACTCCCCCGAGCCCTCCAAGACTGAAGAGAAGCGTCATCGAGCGGAGATCTTCATCGAGCGGAGAATTTCTTCTCCATCTTCATCGAGCTCTTTTCTTCTAATCCCATCTTCTCGCAACCATGGTGCACGTCGCCGGAGCGTCGTCCTCAAGCGCACACCCTATGGAGATCGAGGAGTTCGTTCCTCCCCCAACTGCTTCCATCCCTCGTCCACGCCTAATTCATGCCAACATGGAGGTGAGGAAGGTCTACGAGGAGATAATGAAGCGAAAGTTCGAGCCCACCCGGTATGTGGACCGGGGCATGATCCAGGAGTTGGGATTCGAGGCCAACTTGGCCTATGTGCTTCATGGACAAGCACGCAACACCAGCAGAAGCCTACGCCCTGACGAGCTGCAGTACCATGCGGATGGGCAGCCATTTTTCGGCGAATGGCCCACCTACAAGGAACTGGTGGCGGAGTTCATGGTGTCTCTCGACGTCTGCGTCGTACCAAACGATGTGGTAGCATCGGACCGGGAATGGATCAAGGGAAGGGTGTCCTTCCGACTCTTCAACAACAACTACAATCTCACACTGGTCCAGTTTAATCAAATCTTCAACTGGTTCCACTCTCCACATGATCACCGAAGGCCGGACTCCCGCACCGACTATGCAAAGATCTTCTCCGAGCTAGTTACAGTGCCAGCGGGGAAGACCGTGAGCTACCACAATGCAGCGGTAGCAGATTTTGAGCACCCGTTCATCTGGGTCTTGCATAGGATGTTGAGCTTGACATTCTTCGCTCGAAGTGATCTTGCTTTGAGCAAGTTTCAGGAGAGTGACTTGTTCTTCCTTTACGCACTCCTGAAGCGTCAACCATGCAACTGGGGGGCGTTCTGGCTACAGCGCGTCCTGGCGGTGAAGAGGAGCACAAGGAAGGCTCCAATCCATTTTGGTGGTCTTGTCACCAAGTTGGCACTTTACTTGGGGCTGAACTTTCAGTCCATGACTCCGATCTCTACGAGGAGCAAGGTGAACGTGCAACACTTGCACCGTTCAAACCTCATTCTTCTCCGAGACGGGTTGGCGTACACTCATTGCCACGTCAACCAAGCTTATCAGGAGAGCTCCCTACCGGACGACGTCTTCAACATAGAGGGCAAGCAGCACTTCCGGTGGCCAATCATAGCCATCGAGTCCTCCGAGGAAGAAGGCGGAGGTGACGAGCAAGAAGGCGAGGCTGCAGAGGAAGAGGAGGCTTTCACACCTCTTCGAGCACGTGTGGCACCACGGAAGCATCCTAGGATGCATCCGGGTGCTTCTTCATCATCTCAGCCCCCACAACCATCACCACAGCAAGAGCAGCCAGCTGCGGATCCCTACTCCATGTAAGGGATGTACACCATGCTGCAGGATATACAGCAAACTCAACAGCAGCACATGTCTATGTATACCGGTATTCATGGTACTACGAGCCGGGTACTTGATAATCAACGGGTTATGTTCGAGAACGAGCGTCTCATCCTCGCCAACCAAGAGCAAATACACAACCGGTTGCAAAGGATGGAGATGCAGCAGGAGCCCTTTTATGACCATTACTGGAGTCAGGACTACTTTGGAGGCTATCCACAGCCTCCGCCGAGGACCCAATATGATCCAAGCTTCCAGGGGGAGTATCCGTCTTGGGATCCTACGGCCCCGCAGTACCTGCCTCCGCCTCCACAGGATTGATCAGGGTATCTCTGTTCCACCCTTAGGTTTGTTTTTGACTATGAGGCCATAGTCGGAATCAAGCTTAGGGGGGTGGCTGGAACAGCTCTATCTTTTATCTTTTCTTTAGTTGTTTTTACTTTTTGCTTTGTTATTTGTTCTTGCAATTTTAGTTTGTTTAGGATCCACATCTATCTAGTGTAATCGTGGATGTCTTAAAAATTGTCATCTCGCTGTTTTCATGGGAAACTTAAGGGAATTTAAAAAATTTATGTGTCTTTTGGATAGCTTAACTTGGTTGTCCTTGGGGAACTTGTCCTATGAAAATGATTGATTATGTCAACTGTGAAGCAATATGTCACACCCACACCCCCATTGACTCATGAAAAGTGGATAGTAACTGTTGTTTGAGCCTAACCTAATCAAATGGTAATGAGACCTTAATTGGATGTAAGAGAAAGAACCCTTTGAACTACTACACATGTCAGTAAGGAGGGACACATAATATTCTTCTAAGGTTCAGTCACTTAATCTTGTGATCATTCCACTTCATATTTTTCCATAATCTACCAAAGAATTGGAAGTAAAGTACAGTTTTAATTCCTTCTTGCGTGCATAGAATGTAGATAGGATTTGCATTGTTATTTTCATACTTTTGCATAAAATGAAAAAAAAAATATAGTGATTCATGCACATTACCTTTAGGTGCATGTCATGTAGTTGCACTCATAACTTTCATGATTTTCATGCATAAGTACACCATGTACCTCAGGTTGTATTAAAAAGTGATCTAAATTGTTCCATACCCTCGAAATAGTACAAAGATTTCCAATCATGAAGAAAATAGCCTAACACATGTATCTCTAAGCAATTATGGATATGTGGGCTAAGAGAAGAAAAACAAAATTCTGAAAAATCTGAAAAATTTGAGAAAAGAAAAAAAAAAGAGAGAATTTAGAAGGAAATGGAATAAGAGGGAGAAAGGAACATGATATCACTTGCATAACAAGGAAATTGAGTACATGATGTGGCTTAATTAGATTTCTATCTCTTTTTGAGGTGGAAGGTTAGTGCATGCATCATTCCACCCAATTATAGGCATTAGGGCATTTTTAATGTGCATTTGCATCATTTAGGGCATTTTGTTTTATGCATTTTGAAACTGTGTAATACTTCCAAATTCTTCCATGAACCACCCATTCCATCCACCCGTTGCTCGGATTGGTAGGCCACCATGATTTTCTCCTCACTCATGTTTATCAGGAGAACTGCTTCCATGTAGATGGTAGTTAGGGAGAGCAACGTAGTGTAGGTGATCACAAGATGCACCAATGCTGAATCGACAAATTTTATTATGTTAACTGCCTTATGTGATAGTGTTCATCGGTTTGAAGGATAATTTCTTTTATTGATGATTATTGTCGCCTGTAGGGTAATTACTGTTCTGTGATTAGGAAAGGCCGGTTTGAGAACGTCCAGTGGGAGTCATGTGTGATGTAGGTTGGTATGTTGATTGTTAGTTGACATCTGCAATTCTATTCTAAGGATTAGTTGCTCGAGGGCGAGAAATGTTTAAGCTTAGGGGAGTTTGATGCGATGATTTTGAGTCGCATTTATAGACCTATTTCATATGTGTTTTGTGCTCTAATTACTCATTTTCATGGATAATATTGCATAATTCACTTAATTTGGTCTTTGCCATCATATTATATTAAATCCCCTTTGTTTTACTATTGTCAGCATCATTTATCATCTTATTATAAATTGTGTGGATTTACTTGGTCTTGTTGTGAAATTTCAGGAAAAACAAGTATCTGCTTCCGTCGATACCATCGACGGAAGTCGATACCATCGACCAAGCCACAGGTTGTCAGCCGAGAAGAGCAATACAGATTCGATACCATCGACACCTAAGTCGATGGCATCGAGATCACTTCAGGTTGCTGGCGAGGATGCAGTCGATACCATCGACAAAAGTCGATGCCATCGACACAAGGAGAGCTACAGCATCGCTAGAAGACAAAACCGACGCTACAGGAGTCGATACCATCGACGCCCAAGTCGATGGTATCGAGATCACCACAGGCGCTCAGAATAAAAGAAAGGAAAGCTTCCGCTAATCCGCTGCGTCGATACCATCGACCCGCGTCGATGGTATTGACGCCGGCAGATATGCGTTGGATCTGTTTTGATCTCGATCAGACGGCTGTTGTTATTTGACGACCTAATTAGGGACTTATACCTAATGACGGCCGCCCACACGAGAGGAGGATCTCATTTTTGGATTGCACGAGTGCCGAGAAAGGAAAAAGGAGAACGGAGGTCAGAAGCTCATCCCGGGTGATTCGGACGCTGCCGAAGATGATTTCCACCACCGACAGGCGGGGAAGCTCGTGTTTTATGCCAAGGATCCACCGGTTCTTCTCCGTTCAGGGGTTTTCCCATTTATTTCCCGTTTTTCTTATGAATTCCCCAATTTTTACCATGTATTCGTGTGAGATGAACATGAGAGGCTAAAACCCTCAATCTTTAGGACCGGGAGTAGCCCGGGAATGCATTGTATGACATTTTTATATCAATAATTCATATTTTTCTCTCAAATCCGTGGTATAGATTCGTTTTCTCCATTTCTATTGTTATGCTTGATCACCATAATAATAACTTAATACCCTTTATCACTTCGACAGAAGGATTAACGGTTGAAAAGAGACAAAATCTACATTAATTAATAAAACCCTTGATAAAGGAGTTGTAAAATTAATGGTGGGAACTGAGAGACCATTTTTAATGCGCTTAGTTTAGGGGAATGATTACTACGACGGTGGAATCAACCTAAACCTAAGTAGTGAATTACACCACGACAGTGGGTAATTCTCATTTCAGGCCACTACCCGGATAGAGAGAGAAGTGTGAGGAATTGTATGAAACCTAATACAATGTTGACCCGCGGTGAAACCGCCATCCTAAAGATATCCCTTTGAATTGATTAAATTAACCTTTAATCGATTGTTTTTTTTGTTTGATTTTTATTTTCTTTTAATTTCAACAACAAAACCCTACTTTGTTAATCGGTCTAGCTGATTGCGATTAGTTAGTAGAAGTCTCCAATAATTCACGTATCCCTAAGTTCGACTCGGGCCTCACAAGGCCTATATTACTCGACGCGTATACTTGCGTTTAAGCGCGTAGTAAAATACACGTCAACCCACGCACACAATATAGAAATATGATGAATGTGTTTTTGTTTTTCTGTGTTTGAGGTTAGGGGTGTTGATGTAAAGTATCTATATCATCTCCCAAGAAAATATATGAATGCTAATGAAGGAAATCAATGAGGATGTTACATAGTTTCTTATTTGTTATTACTTTCATAAAATGTTTGTCTTTTCCATATAAGAATATTGTAAACTGCCTCTGAGGACTTTACTATCTATTTTGTAAATAATACCTCTTTTGAGGAAATTATTAATGATTATTTGTCATATTTTATGAATTTGGATCCTAAAAATATGGATAAAGTATTTTGCCTCTCTGACCCACCTTCAATGTAGATAATGGAAGTAGGGGGTGTTAAAAATTATATCATGGCCCATATTTATGTAAATGGCTTATGATTATTAATAGTTTCAAAGATTTTGTAGAACCCAATGGAATTATTAGGGTGTTTTCTACAAGTAGTGGTGTCTAGAATGGTTTACACCCTAGGGCCTAGCAATATTTTCTTTCACACCACTAGTTGGTTTATGAGGACTCCTAGGTCAATGTGATCATGCATGGAAAACACATAAGGATTTACCCAAAGTAACATACTTATAGGTCTTCTCATATAAATTTCATGTCCTTCTCATCTCTTTTATAATCAACCCTAAGAGTACCCTTTATAAACCTTTTTTCTCTTCTCATATAAGTAAAGGTTTTAAGGAAATTATCTTACGACATATGAAATGCCAGTTTGAAATCAACAAGATAAAAACAGACACATTTTTTATGCATTGCTTGCCCTCCTAGGAGAAAACCCCTAAAACTACTAGAAGTTTGGCATGAACTGGAATAAACTAGATATTTGAAAAGTAACTAGGAAAGATATATGAAGAAAAAAATATGATAAGAAATCTATGCTTGAAATGCCTAGTTTTGGGTATACTTGGTTAATAAAAGAAAGTAAACACATATGAAGAACCCTAGGAAGTGATGTAGAAAGAGAAGCAACAAACAATATGTAAGTAATCTTTGAGTATAAATTAAATATCATGATCTAGAATAAATAAAAGGAATAATGGAAGCACAAGAACTTGCAAACCCTAGAAATAGGTAGGGATAAAGGTATACCACCTTGAGACACAAAGAGCCATACTGATCCTAGAGTTTGTAAACCCTAGATTGTACCTCCCAAGGAAGGTAGCTTATCTCTATAAATATCCTATTAATCCCTGACACACTTGGGAAGAACGAAATATTTGTGCAACCAAGTGACTCAAAGAATAGTATAATTTAGTGAGTAAATTAATCATGTTGATAAAAATATCTTTCTTGAACCTACTTTGGGAATTGTTGAGCGTGTGACTATCCTACAGAATATATGCCCTACTCACATGTGGTGAATTCTTAGAAGTATAGGTATAAAGTGATGACTTCTAGAAAGGTCAATATACCCTGATAAAAAAAAAGAAAAAAGAGAAATTAAGGTTGATGTGATTATCTTTCATGGCCCTTAAGCCCAAGTTGCAACATCCAGATATCACTATGGTGATAGGCTTTATGACATGACACTAGTGTACCTTAGGGATACAAAACAATATGTGATGGGGTAATCAGGTTGTGTTGAGGGCTCGACAAGGTGGATGAATTCCATGGAGTCTGACAAGACAACATGTGTTTTAGATACTTATGTGGAAATGTTGATTGATACTCATATAATCGATCCTAGAACTAGAAGGAAGGTCAAGCTAGAGAAAGATATGGAAGGACCAATCTTGAAATACAAACATGTGCTTTATCATCCCACCATAACTAAATGAAACCATGCCAATATATGATGACGATCATTGCATGAAGTGTTGGCAAAATGAAAACTCAAATACACTAGGAAACACGGTCATGACATAAATTCTATGTGCCTATGAAATTTCATGGAAGCAAGTACATAAGGTACAAGAAAGTGTTTGTGTAGGAAACAAGTGAGTTACCATGAAAGTATGTAAGCCATTCAAATATGTGAAATATAAATAAGTTGATCATGAGAACATAGATCTCAGGGCCTATTTGTTATGCAAGGAAATAGTTGAAACTCAAATATCTTTTAAGGAGTGGTGGTCACATATGTGGATGATCATCCCACCCACATGTAAGAACCTTATAGAGGGAGTAAAGTCCAAATTTTGGAGCTATGATTTGTAGTTGGATAACCTAACATCCTAACCAGAAATAGGATAACATCCTTGACTAGACTCCTCTAAATATTAGTTGAATGACTTGGTCTTTCAATTTTAAGGTCTTTCAATTTTAATCTTGAGATAATTGACTATCCTGGAAGGACCTAAACCTAAAAGATGGAATGTGTCATAACCTTGTGTCACAATATACGAGACATGCAAATCACCTAATTATTTACATATAAAACAAAGAGTTTTGTTTTAGTGTTTTGAGAGAAAGGGGAGCATTTGCAAGCCCACATTTATGAGAAACTTTATGAAACTTGAGATGAATTTGTTATGAAAAAATTATTATATCAATTGAAAGCATGCTTGATTGGGATGAGTCATTAAGACATTAGATCCTAATGAAAGTTAGAAAACCCTATTTTCAAAATAAATCATGAATCATGGTATAAGCTATGACACCCCATATAATTAAATGAATGATGGAATCACAGGTCAACCCTAGGGTCAAGTAGCACATATAGAGAGGTACATAAGGCCCAAGGGGTCGGGAGGGATCCCACTCCATATGACTTGAAGGGTTAGGATAAGATCACTCCATGGGTATCTAAACCCAAAGAAAACTTGAGGTAATGACTAAGCCCAATAATCCATGATGAATGTATGTAAAGAATAGAAAGGTTTACGTAAGAATGAAACACTAAGGGGTGTTGTGCCCAAAGTCAAGCGACCAAAGATAAGCACATTTCCCCTTGAATTAACGACTTTGAAACACTTGTATGAGTTGTAAAAATGCTCATATATGAGGATTTTCTCGTTGAACACCAACCCACAAAATTTTAGGAATATAAGATGAAAGGTGGTTCAATCATATCTAAGCAAAAAATGAGGCAAGATTTGTGTTTATATTGTAACTAGTTAAAAATTTTCTCTTAATTGTAGGTTGAAGAGTTTTGTTAGACACCCCTATTACACATATGTTGCATATATTTAAAAACCTTTAATAGTAATATTATTGCAATATACAGTAGTTTTACCTCACCAACTTGTGAATAGAGTTAAAAGATACACCTTGTGTGAGAAAAACCTAAACGTCATGTGAAAATAATTCAATGAGTGAGAATGTTGAACCACATATGAAACTATTAGTTGTATCCTTCAATGGATATATGCATATATGATCACTTCCATAATGGTTGATAAGATGCTATTGGAACCAAAGGTACGTGTTGATAACCCTAGCCAATCTGTTTGTACCTAGACCTAGATTTAGCTAATCTTATGATAGGGTCAACTTGAGATGTGAACTCTTTATAAAGGAGGTCAGTCGGTGTTAGGACTTGTTAGTCATCCCCATGGAGGGGTACATCTTGAGAAGGAAAAATTCAAGCATAGGAGGCCAGAGGTTGTTGTCAAAGATCCTAACCTCGAATTACAATATGACACACAATGAAAAAGTCCTAAACTAAGATAGTGACATGTGTGTTATTTCATAAGCAAATTCACCTAGGAGAAATTCCCTAGGTTTTTACCTAGACTAAGTACAATAATCACCACCCATAATAGGATGGATCTTATTGTAGTATAGTTAGGGATCAAATCCAAAAGACAAAATTTTTAAGGATTATCTTATTTAATTAACCAGACATGGACTAGTATTTATCACAAAAGGTTGATGGTTGATGGTTGTTGATTGTTGATCACTCTAATTGCAATAACTAAATCATGGATTAAAATATAGTTTTATAAATGGATGGTAACACTTGGGTGGAATGGATGTCACACATGATACTTATCATTCACTCTCTCCCTAAATCATATTAAGCATGCATATACATATTTTGAGGCTAATAAAATCATCATGTTGTCTTTAGAAATAAACCCAGACAAATATCACTCTGAGCTCATTTTCATGTGACCTAGACATCATACATATGTGGCCTAGGGAAACACATATCTAAAATTTCCATCAGTTTAATAAGAATGAACTGGTATCCTAGACCCTAGATCAAAATTATTTACACTTGAGATCTGATAAACATATAAACTTGATGACTAAGTTAGAATATAAGCATGAAAATGATTGATTCCAAACATATAATGATTCATACAATAAAAGATGTAGTAAATAGTATGAAATCAAGTATTGGGGCTACCCCCGCACCCTAGCGAGAAGATTGATCACTTACAACATTAGTATTAGATTCAATAAGCAAAGAAAGAGAGAACTTGTAGAAAAAGAAGGAATCACAGTCGTGGTGTGTATGAGTAGTTCTTCAGTCTCAAACAAGAAGGCAAAAATGAATATCAAGGGCATCCCTAGAAGTTCTTCAGGGATGGGATGGAACCAATATTCTTCCTTCATTGTGAACCAGATCTACTATTGTGTAGAGAAAGTAGCAGGTCAATGGTGGAAAACATAATCATTAAACGATGGAAATATATGTCACAGGATAGACCTTCTTCGAGGTTAGAGCCTTGGAACCTTGTTATTAGTGAATATGTAAGCATATTTGATTGACATTCATCAATCGATGAAAATGGTCAAAGGTTTTTGGAGGTGGAGGCCAAGTCTAAATTTTGGCATCCTGTCTATGTCGAACGGTAAATCCCATTTCTGTAGGTGAAGGTCTTGTATTTATTGGAAGAGGTTAAGGTTAGAAACCATCCCAGACACCTTAGAGTTAAGTATCAACCACCATGGACGTGAAGAGACACCAGCAACACAAGTGTAAGAGGCCTTTGGTTGTTGACATGCAAAACTTTCTTCTGTGGGTGAAAATCCAGCACACCCTTCGGTAGGCGAAGGGTGAGGAAGACCACCAAAAGATAGAGAAAAACTCCCTTAGGAAGACAAAGGAAGAAGATCCATTGATTGTTGAGTGCAGGAGCCCTTCGGTTGGTATGGATAGGATAACCCATAAAAGGTGGGTGTCATTAGTTGGGAGCAGAACTCCCATCATTTGTGGAAGGAGTACCTTCAGAAGGTGGAAGCAATACTTCCATAGAAAGGGACTAAAATACTTCCATTTCTTGTTGATTTCAAAACTCTTTTTTAAAAGGAGACCATCAACAGAGTGATTGCAGAACAACCATCAAAAGGCAACCACTGGTCGAGATAAAAATTTTGAAAAATGTAAACCTAAATGCAATGCATGAATGTGATGATAAGATCATAAGTTACTAACACATAGATGTTGGTAGAAATTAGAATATGTACCACCCACTCTCCATCCCAAAACATAGATAACTATTCCTCCTCGAGCAAACACTAAATTCAATATGGAGGGGAAGAACTTTGTTGTGGTTACTTTCCATTCAAAAAAAGTCATTCACCTACAATCAGAATTATTATAACTAGTGATCTTGTCATGAGATGCACTAACTAACTAAATGAAAATATGTCATAAAATGAAAAATAATCTAAAAATAAAACCAACACTCGTGTTGCCTCCAGAGAAGTGCTTTTTTTAATGTTGATGGCTTGATGCCTAAAAATCAATGTTGGAGGAATAAGTGTGAGTGATTGGTTTTCCAGCAAATCAGCAATAGTTAAATGGTGTTTGAGTAGTTTCATATTGATCGTGAATTCTCCAATATTTTCACTTCAAATTATGACCACCCCACATGGGAGATATGCTTGGTAATGAGTGGGTCTAGCCATTGAGTTTTGAGCTTTTTTGGAAAGAGGTGGAGATGATATTTTTGCAATATTACTTGATCTCTGACCTGCCTCGCCAGGTGGCCATCCTATCACAAATTTGTGTGCTCCTAGTAGATGTGTGCATTTTCATAAGGTATCAGTTGTAACTCTTCTATCTCTTGTAGTTGAAGTAGATAATTTTCCTTTGTTTCAGAGATGTTGAAGTTGACTTTCTTGATGGCTCATTGAACTTTGCATTCAAGATCCACAAGTAAATGACAAAACTTCCCATATATGACATGGAAGGGTGTAGTGACTAAGGGAGTCTTGTATGCATTTTGATACGCCTAGAGTGTGCTATTCAACTTGTGAGCCCAATCTTGCATTATCTTGTTGATGTTCTTATAAAGAATGGACTTGATTTTACAGTTAGACATCGCCACTTGACCACTCCTTTGAGGGTGATACAAAGTATGTAGACAAACTGAGACACCATAATTGTGTGGACTGCTTCAAACTGTGCTCTAAGAAATGAGATCCTCCATCACAAATGACACTGCAGGGGGCTCTAAAGTGTGGAAAGATGATGTCCTTGAAAAGTTTTATGACATGTTTAGAGTTACTATACTTCATGGGGTTGTCTTCAACCCATTAGGAAACATAATCAATAGAAACAAGGATTTAGGAGACTCAATAACAGGAAGGGAATTGACGTGTATTTTACTACGCGCTAAAACGCAAGTATACGCGTCGAGTAATATAGGCCTTGTGAGGCCCGAGTCGAACTCAGGGATACGTGAATTATTGGAGACTTCTACTAACTAATCGCAATCAGCTAGACCGATTAACAAAGTAGGGTTTTGTGTTCAAATTAAAAAGAAAATAAAAATCAAACAAAGAAAACAATCGATTAAAGGTTAATTTAATCAATTCAAAGGGATATCTTTAGGATGGCGGTTTCACCGCGGGTCAACATTGTATTAGGTTTTATATAATTCCTCACACATCTCTCTCTATCCGGGTAGTGGCCTGAAAACAGAATTACCCACTATCGTGGTGTAATTCACTACTTAGATTTAGGTTGATTCCACCGTCGTAGTAATCATTCCCCTAAACTAAGTGCATTATAAACGGTCTCTCAGTTCCCACCATTAATTTTACAACTCCTTTGTCAAGGGTTTTATTGATTAATGTAGAATTCGTCTCTTTTCAACCGTTAATCCTTCTGTCGAAGTGATTAAGGGTGTTAAGTTATTATTATGGTGATCAAGCATAACAATAGAAATGGAGAAAACGAATCTATACCACAGATTTGAGAGAAAAATATGAATTATTGATATAAAAATGTCATACAATGCATTCCCGGGCTACTCCCGGTCCTAAAGATTGAGGGTTTTAGCCTCTCATGTTCATCTCACACGAATACATGGTAGAAATTGGGGAATTCATAAGAAAAACAGGAAATAAATGGGAAAACCCCTGAACGGAGAAGAACCGGTGGATCCTTGGCGTAGAACACGAGCTTCCCCGCCTGTCGGTGGTGGAAATCATCTTCGGCAGCGTCTGAATCACCCGGGATGAGCTTCTGGCCTCCGTTCTCCTTTCTCTCCTTTCTCGGCACTCGTGCAATGTGATATCCCCCGATCCTCCGTCTCGGCGGCCGTCATCAGGTATAAGTCCCTAATTAGGTCGTCAAATAACAACAGCCATCCGATCGAGATCAAAACAGATCCAACGCATATCTGCCGGCGTCGATACCATCGACGCGGGTCGATGGTATCGACCCAGCGGATTAGCGGCAGCTTTCCTTTCTTTTAGTCTGAGCGCCTGTGGTGATCTCGATACCATCGACTTGGGTGTCGATGGTATCGACTCCTTTAGCGTCGGTTTTTGTCTTCTAGCGACGCTGTAGCTCTCCTTGTGTCGATGGCATCGACTTTCGTCGATGGTATCGACTGCATCCTCGCCAGCAACTTGAAGGGATCTCGATACCATCGACTTAGGTGTCGATGGTATCGACTCTGTATTGCTCTTCTCGGCTGACAACCTGTGGCTTGGTCGATGGTATCGACTTCCGTCGATGGTATCGACGGAAGCAGATACTTGTTTTTCCTGAAATTTCACAACAAGACCAAGTAAATCCACACAATTTATAATAAGATGATAAATGATGCTCAAAAATAGTAAAACAAAGGGGATTTGATATAATATGATGGCAAAGACCAAATTAAGTGAATTATGCAATATTATCCATGAAAATGAGTAATTAGAGCACAAAACACATATGAAAAAGGTCTATAAATGCGACTCAAACTCATCGCATCAAACTCCCCTAAGCTTAAACATTGCTCGCCCTCGAGCAACTAATCCTTAGAATAGGATTGCAGATGTCAACTAAAAATCAACACATCACCCCACATCACACATGACTCCCACTGGACGTTCTCAAACCGGCCTTTCCTAATCACAAAACAGTAATTACCCTACAGGCGACAATAATCATCAATAAAAGAAATTATCCTTCAAACCGATGAACACTATCACATAAGGCAGTTAACATGATAAAATTTGCCGATTCAGCATTGGTGCATCTTGTGATCGCCTACACTACGTTGCTCGCCCTAACTACCATCTACATGGAAGCAGTTCTCCTGATAAACATGAGTGAGGAGAAAATCACGGTGGCCTACCAATCCGAGCAACGGGTGGATGGAATGGGTGGCTCATGGAAGAATTTGGAAGTATTACACAGTTTCAAAATGCATAAAACAAAATGCCCTAAATGATGTGAATGCACATTAAAAATGCCCTAATGCCTATAATTGGGTGGAATGATGCATGCACTAACCTTCCACCTCAAAAAGAGATAGAAATCTAATTAAGCCACATCATGCACTCAATTTCCTTGTTATGCAAGTGATATCATGTTCCTTTCTCCCTCTTATTCCATTTCCTTCTAAATTCTCTTTTCTTTTTCTCAATTTTTTTCAGATTTTCAGAAAAAAAAATTTTAGCCCACATATCCATAATTGCCTAGAAATACATGTATTGGGCTGTTTTCTTCATGATTGGAATCTTTGCGATATTTCGAAGGTATGGAACAGTTTAGATCACTTTTGAAGAAAAAATGAGATACATGGTGTACTTTATGCACGATAATCATGAAAGTCATGAGTGCAACTACATGGCATGCACCTAAAGGTAATGTGCATGAATCACTATACATTTTTTTTCGTTTTATGCAAAAGTATGAAAATAACAATGCAAATCCTATCTACATGCTATGCATGCAAGAAGGAATTAAAACTGTACTTTACTTCCAATTCTTTGGTAGATTATGGAAAAAATATGAAGTGGAATGATCACAAGATTAAGTTACTGAACCTTAGAAAAATATCATGTGTCCCTCCTTACTGACATGTGTAGTAGTTCAAAGGGTTCTTTCTCTTATATCCAATTAAGGTCTCATTACCATTTGATTAGGTTAGGCTCAAACAACCGTTACTATCCACTTTTCATGAGTCAATGGGGGTGTGGGTGTGACATATTGCTTCAAAGTTGACATAATCAATCATTTCATAGGACAAGTTCCCCAAGGACAACCAAGTTAAGCTATCCAAAAGACACAGAAAATTTTAAATTCCCTTAGATTTCCCATGAAAACAGCGAGATGACAATTTTTAAGACATCCACGATTACACTAGATAGATGTGGATCCTAAACAAACTAAAATTGCAAGAACAAATAACAAAGCAAAAACTAAAAACAACAAAAGAAAAAGATAGAGCTGTTCCAGCTACCCCCCTAAGTTTGAATTCGACTATGGCCTCATAGTCAAAAACAAACTTAAGAGTGGAACAGAGATACCCTGAACAGTCTTGTGGAGGCGGAGGCAGGTACTGCCAGGGTCGTGGGGTCCGGATTTGCTCTGGATGACACTTGGCGCAAGTGGAGGAAGAAATCGTTGAAGATGTGACTTCATTTGACCAATAATCCCGTCTTGAATAACTGACACCGACACTGTTGTGTGCCCGTTGATACCATCGACGGAAGTCGATGGTATCGACTCGCTGATTAGGGCAACTGCCTCGCGAGTCCGGCCGCCGCCTTTTTCACTTGAAAATGTCGATACCATCGACAGACCCGTCGATGGTATCGACTTCACTGAGTCGATTTCTTCTGAAAATCTCCAGAGATCTCGATGGTATCGACTGGCATGTCGATACCATCGACCTTTATTGCGCAGCCTGCCTGTAGGTATGTCGATACCATCGACGGGACCGTCGATAGTATCGACTCAGTGCGATTTTTGCAGCTGTCAACCTGAACCCATGTCGATACCATCGACCAGTGTGTCGATGGTATCGACCCTGCCTGTTCCTGCACATTTAACAAATAGATCAAGGTATCTTTTTTAAACTAAAATCTAAACGAAATAAAAGCAATCTACAACTTTAACTAAACTATCCTAATGTACCAATGGTTGGGTTGCCTCCCAACAAGCGCCCTTCTTTAGCGTCTTAGGCTAGACGGCTTGACAATCATCATCTTTTCACCTTGGGAACTGGGCTTAGAGGATCATTCGGTAATTTGAATTCGACTCGATCTCCTCCAATACCCAAGGACAAAGTCCCTCTGCCTAAGGCAGTCACGACATCTGCCGTAGCTTGAAACGGTCTTCCTAGGAGAATTTCACAACTTTAGAGTGGTGGCATATCCATGACGACAAAGTCCACAGGAAATATGAATCTATCCACTTTGACGAGAACATCTTCACATACTCCATAGGGTCTCACGGTAGACCCATCTTCCAATTCAATTGTTGCGTCTGACCTCTTTATCTCTTTTAACCCCAGCTTTTGAAATGTAGCCAAAGGCATGAGATTTATACTAGCGCCGGAATCACATTGCGCTTTAGAAACATGTTGACCACCTATTGAACATGGAATGTAAAAACCTCCTGGGTCCTTTCTCTTCTTTGGTGAACTCCCGTGAATCATTGAGCTCACCGTCTCATTCATCCAATAAATTTCATCGTCTTCTATCCGCCTCTTCTTATTAATGATTTCCTTGATGAACCTCCCATAGGCGGGTACTTTCTCGATCATTTCCACTAATGGAATATTGATGTGGAGTTTTCAGAATATCTCCAAGAATTTTTTAAAGTGAAGATGATCTTTCTTTGACTTAGGATTAACCACATTTGAAATATCTGCTGCCTCAACACGCCTATGAGGTGGCACATACGTGCTTTTCGGGGGTACCTCCCCTAAGCTTGCTTCAATCACTCTCTCCGATATGGGCTTTGGCGAGACATCCTCAATAGTATCAGCTTGTTGTGGTTCCTCTCTCGCCTTAGATGTCTCCACATGTGCACAAACAACTTGCACTTGTTCTTCCTATCTAGGTGGAGATATAGTATTCACAACTCTTTGTGATTTTCTGAAGAAAGGGTTTCCGCTCGGCAATCCATAGTACGTGCATGGATATGGTATCGCCGGTGTTGCGTTCACATTGAAAGTCATCTTTCTTTCTTCTACAGCTTCTTGCACCTGAGATTCCTCCTCAGTGCTTACCACAGACGTGTATTTGACCTGATGATGTGCTTGAGCCACATTTACATTCTCGGCTGGTTTCTGTTGATTAGCGTGCTTGATTGCCGCCACTTCACTCGAAATCTGTGCCACAGTGGTCTCTAATGCCCGCATCTGTGCTCCATGGCTTTGCAGCGTCTGCCCAAATTTGGTTAGAATGTCACCTTGAGATTGCAATTGTTTACCAAACATGGCCATCATCTCTTGGTTTTGCTGAACCATTTGACTTAGCAATTCAGTGTTCTTGTCCTCGGTTCTCTACTGTGGCTTGGCATCTGGATCCTGTAGAAAATTGTTCGGATCCTTCCATGAAAACTTTTTATCTTTCCTCCATGCATTGTCATTGTTTCTATAGCCCTGTTGTTGTATGAATTTCACTTGGGCCTCCCCATCATCAGATGCATCCTCCTTAGTTAGCACCTTCTTGGCTAGAAGATCTAACTTGGCATTCAGCTCCCTCACTATTCTGGATTCACCAGCAGCCTTGACCTATTCCACTACACCTCTGTCTCTTTCTCCCCAGGATTGCTTTCGTGACATATTCTTCAGTATTTCCCAGCATCTTGTATCAGTGTTATTTAAGAAAAATCCGGAGCCAGCCGAGTCCAAATTGCTTCTATCATGCTCGGAGAGAGCAAAGTAGAAGATCTTCACTTGGGTTTCCTTGTCCAGTCCATGGTGTGGACATCTCCTCAACATGAGTTGGAATCGCTCCCAAGTCTCAGAATAAGTTTCACCCGCCTGTTGGGTGAAATTGTGAATCTTCCTGATCATATCATTGGTCTTCTCAGGAGGGAAGAACCTCTCGAAGAAAACCTCTACCATGTGATCCCATGATTCAACAAACTCGTCGTCGAGGTTATGAAGCCACTCTCTTGCCACTCCAGCCAAGGAACTCGGGAATAACTTGAGGTAGAGCACATCCTGTGGAAATCGATCTATCTTCACCATATCACAGTTCTCCACGAACTGGCTGATGTGGGCCACTGGATCTTCATTTTTCAATCCGTGAAATGTGTTGGATTTGACCAAGTTAATCAGTGACGGGTCGATCTTGTATGTAGGTATGTTTAGCCCCTATTTCTTTATAGGCCCCTTTGATGCTGAGGAAGAAGACGCCTTGATCTTCTCCCATATGGTCTGTGCTTCAGCCATTTCTTCTTCTTGTTCTTGCTCAGATTCAGAATTTATATCACTTTGGTGTTCCTCCTCGTAGTAGTCCTCGTCCTCTGGTCCCGCAGATGGAACCTCAGGTGTGTGATTCACGTAGTCTCGACTACGTGTGTGCACCATGCAAAGTACCTGAAATATGGAAATAGGGGTTCAGTACAATGCTTTGAACGAGTCAACACAATTATAGAGAAATAAAGGAATTTTTGAAATTGTTTTAAAATAAAAAAAATGTGGCCTAGAGTGGCCTCTCTTAGCACTCAAAGTGCCAATAATTCACCGTATCCCCGGCAACGGTGCCAAAATCTTGACGTGTATTTTACTACGCGCTTAAACGCAAGTATACGCGTCGAGTAATATAGGCCTTGTGAGGCCCGAGTCAAACTCAGGGATACGTGAATTATTGGGGACTTTTACTCACTAATCGCGATCAGCTAGACCGATTAACAAAGTAGGGTTTTGTTGTTCAAATTAAAAAGAAAATAAAAATCAAACAAAGAAAACAATCGATTAAAGGTTAATTTAATCAATTCAAAGGGATATCTTTAGGATGGTGGTTTCACCGCGGGTCAACATTGTATTAGGTTTCATATAATTCCTCACACTTCTCTCTCTATCCGGGTAGTGGCCTGAAATGAGAATTACCCACTGTCGTGGTGTAATTCACTACTTAGGTTTAGGTTGATTCCACCATCGTAGTAATCATTCCCCTAAACTAAGCGCATTAAAAACGGTCTCTCAGTTCCCACCATTAATTTTACAACTCCTTTGTCAAGGGTTTTATTAATTAATGTAGAATTCGTCTCTTTTCAACCGTTAATCCTTCTGTCAAAGTGATTTAGGGTGTTAAATTATTATTATGGTGATCAAGCATAACAATAGAAATGGAGAAAACGAATCTATACCACAGATTTGAGAGAAAAATATGAATTATTGATATAAAAATGGCATACAATGCATTCCCGGGCTACTCCCGGTCCTAAAGATTGAGGGTTTTAGCCTCTCATGTTCATCTCACACGAATACATGGTAGAAATTGGGGAATTCATAAGAAAAACGGGAAATAAATGGGAAAACCCCTGAACGGAGAAGAACTGGTGGATCCTTGGCGTAGAACACGAGCTTCCCCGCCTGTCGGTGGTGGAAATCGTCTTCGGCAGCGTCCGAATCACCCGGGATGAGCTTCTGGCCTCCGTTCTCCTTTCTCTCCTTTCTCGGCACTCGTGCAATGCGATATCCCCCGATCCTCCGTCTCGGCGGCCGTCATCAGGTATAAGTCCCTAATTAGGTCGTCAAATAACAACAGCCGTCCGATCGAGATCAAAACAGATCCAACGCATATCTGCCGGCGTCGATACCATCGACGCGGGTCGATGGTATCGACCCAGCGGATTAGCGGCAGCTTTCCTTTCTTTTAGTCTTAGCGCCTGTGGTGATCTCGATACCATTGACTTGGGTGTCGATGGTATCGACTCCTTTAGCGTCGGTTTTTGTCTTCTAGCGACGCTGTAGCTCTCCTTGTGTCGATGGCATCGACTTTCGTCGATGGTATCGACTGCATACTCGCCAGCAACTTGAAGGGATCTCGATACCATCGACTTAGGTGTCGATAGTATCGACTCTGTATTGCTCTTCTCGGCTGACAACCTGTGGCTTGGTCGATGGTATCGACTTCCGTCGATGGTATCGACGGAAGCAGATACTTGTTTTTCCTGAAATTTCACAACAAGACCAAGTAAATCCACACAATTTATAATAAGATGATAAATGATGCTCAAAAATAGTAAAACAAAGGGGATTTGATATAATATGATGGCAAAGACCAAATTAAGTGAATTATGCAATATTATCCATGAAAATGAGTAATTAGAGCACAAAACACATATGAAAAAGGTCTATAAATGCGACTCAAACTCATCGCATCATGAATGGACCCATGTAATCCACATCCAAAACATAAAAGAATTTCACTTATTTTCAAAGAGTAAGGGGTATCTCAACCCTCTTAGTAATGTTGTTGGATCTTTGGCATTGTCCACATGACTTGAAAAAAATTTAGCATCCTTAAATATAGTAGGCCAAAAGAACTTACACTGAAAAACTTTAAACACAGTTTTCTTAGATCTTATATGGAATTCAGTTGGTCTAGAGTAACATTGATAAATAATAAAAGGAGATTCCTCTTTGGATATCCATCGACGGTAAATATCATATTAACACATCTGGAAGACATAAGGATCATTCCAATAGTAATGTCGATTGTATGACATGAACCTCTTCTTTTCCTTCCTTGTGCAATTTGGATGAAGAACTCCCATAGATAGGTAGTTCACAAAATTAGTAGACCATGGGGTAAATGAGTCACCTTCAGCAAGTCGGTATCGGGTAAGGAGTCATTGATGGGGATTGTGTATAAATCTTGGATATAAAATAGGTTGGGGTGATCCATAGCAACATTCTCAGTCCCCCTTCTTATTCTAAAATTCTATATCAAACTCTTGCATCATAAGGATCCATCTAATCATGTGGGCCTTATGTCCTTATTTGACATTAGATACTTTGTGGAAGGATGATCAGGGTAGTCGATCACTTGCAAACCTATTAGATAGGATACAAACGTTTTAAAGTTATAGAAAATGATGAGGATCTCTGTTTATGAGGTTGTAGAGTTCTTCTAGGCATCATCTAGTGTCTTGCATGTGTAGTACATAGCAATGATGTTTCTTGTCAACATGCTACCCCAGACTTGTACCCACAACATAGTAAATGGTATAACACATGATCTCCAAAGGAATTTGGGGCATGAAGGATGGGGTGGAAATAATATCTTCCTTTAGGGTGTTGAAGATCTTCTTGCAGTCAAAGTCAAAGTTATTCCATGTCCTTCTAAAGAAGATTTGTAAGAGGCTTGGTGATTTTTTTTGAAGTCATGGATAAACCTCCTATAGAATTTTTCATGTCCAAGGAATGCTTGGACTTCTTTAACATCATTTTAAGGATATAGCTTTTCAATCACTTCTATCTTTTCCCTGTCAATCTTAATGCCCTCCTTCACCATGAAGTGGCATTTTTCCAATTTAGGCACATGATGTGCTTTTTCACAATGCTTTGTGACCAGGAAAGGATGGTGCAAACGTGATTCAATAAGAATCCCCATAGATTGATAAGTCATCCATGTATATTTCCATTATGTTTTTAGTGAGGCTAGAGAGGATGGCAGACATGTAATGTTGAAAAGTGGTAGGTCATTTCATAGTTTAAAGAGCATTTGGAGGAAAGCATGTGTGTCAAAGGGACATGTGAAGATAGTAATTTCTTGATCATTGGTATGGATGGGCATTTAATAGAAGATAGAGTATTCATCCAAGTAACAAAGAAATCCTGGTGAGCAAGTCGGTCTAGGACCTAATCAAGGAATGGGATAGGAAAGTGGTCCTTGCAAGTTGCATTGTTGAGCTTGTGATAGATTATGCACATGAGACACCATATAATAGTATAAGCTCATTCTTATTGTATAAACAAAATGGTAGTACCTCCATTATTTGAAGTATGAGTATAGGACTCACCCATGGGGAGTCAGGTATGAGGAAGATAATCCCAGAATGCAACAAATTTATTACCTCCTTGTGTACACCCTCTATTAGAATCTGGTTCGCCGTGCATTGAGGCTCGATGGAGGAATAGTAGTTGTCACCATGATGATGTGATTCATGTAGAGGGATTGGCTCACTCCATTCATGACATTCATCTTGTATCATAATGCCTTTTGTCTCTTCCTCGGTTATGTCAACAACTTGTCTTATTGCTTAGTCGTGGGATCTAAATTGACAGTGACTGGGCAAACTTTTTCTCATCATGGAAGACATCATATAGCCCCTCACTTAAGGGCTTCATTTATCCTTATATGGTCTCATTGTCTTCTTATTAAATGATAGAGACATATTTAAGTACTTCAAACTATGGTTTAGGGTCTTCCTCAGCATTGTCTAGGTGAACTACAAATTGCTCAACATGTTCAACATTTAGCTCATGAGAATTGGAGTCGATGAGTGTTGTTTCAAGAAGGTCATAAAAATTAGGTGTTTGTTTCTGTAGTTGTGCCACTTTTTAATGTTGTCAAACAAATACCATTGCCTATGAAAAGAGGGACCCATGAGACTCTCAAATACCTTAAAGTCAATATTGTATGTCCCAAGCATCAATGTCAAGATTTTGGCTTCAACGTGGATTGAGGCTATAGCAGTTGCTAGGAATGGGTGCCTAAATATGACAGGATACCACATATTCTCCTTGATTTCCATGATGACAAAGTCATAGGGGATGTACAATTTAGGACCCTCTCTCACGGGGATGTCTTTTTCCATTGCCATTGGGGTGGGCATAGATGACTCAGCAAGTTGAATCACAATTTCAGTAGGAAGAATGTCAGTAATGAAGCCTTGTATTTTGCATAGACTGTGCGACATGATAGAAATGCTTGCCCAAATATTTATGGGACCTTTCCATCTTGTGGTGTCCCCCAAAGCAAGGTATTTCAAAAGATCCTAGATCTTTTACTTTTTTAGGCATGTTGCTTTGGATGATGTCTGAAGCCATTTGTTCTATCTTCACATAATAAACCTCCTTCAGTAGGTACTTTCAAGTGAGGAGATTCTTGAAAAATTAGTCCATTAGGGGATTTCATCTAGAAATCAAGGAAGGGAATGTTGGCATGAAACTTTTTCATTGCTTCCTTAAACTTTGTGAATCTTGAATCTAGCCAAGTGTGGGCTAGTCGGATCTAGATGGGGATATGTGGTTTGTATATAAGCACCAATGGGATAGGCATTGTTGGTGTAACTTCTAGTGCCTTTTCATAATTAGGTAATGTTCTCATCTTTGGAATGGATGCATCCCCTTACTTGAGAATTTTAGTCACTGATTTGTGATGCGCAGCAACTGGGGTGACTTCATCGTCATCATTGTCTGCAAGAATGATCTTCTTGTCATCGATGATAGGGTCACTAGCTTCAGATTCTCTTCCTAGTTCTTTGAGTTCTTTTTTAAGTTCGTTAGAAAATGAACTTCTTGGATGAATAATGGTAGTAGTGATTTGTGCAAGACGAGCCTCCATGAATTTATTGATGCTTCTTGGCGTGCTAGAATCTTTTCTATAGCATCCAAGCAACATTGACCATTAGCAACAAGCACACTATGTTAGATACCCTAAACAAGGAGAAGTTGACCTTATTTGTTGTAGATTTACTTCGTACATTGTAGTTATTGTGTTATTATGCATAGTTGTAATTGTTCTAATGATATCTATATTGTTGTTGGAACAAGGAGGATCACGATGTTTGTTTTGACTAGGTCCTTGTTGGAGTTGATGCAGTTTCTCTACTTCATTTGGATTACCATATTGGAAACTTGGATGGTTCCTTGATATGTTGGGGTCATAGTAGTAGTGTTTTGTAAGAGAGTTAACATTGTTGACTTCTTCAATGAGGAGGTTGATGTTGAATTGGGGTTGGTACATGCTCAAAGTCTTGATAAGGTGGATGAATCTAGACTTGTGTGCCCCTTCGAATTGTAGACTTTGAATATCACTTGGGTTTCCATGATGGAAAAGAGGATGGGCCTCTATAACCATACCTATGTAAGGAAGACTCGAGATTGTCTTTCTGGAGAGTGAGGGACTTTAGGGATTCGACAATAATTTTGAGATCAAACTTTTCATGTACCATAGAAATAGTGAGAAGACTCCTCTTGCATGATTATCTGGTTCTCCACTCCTATTCCAATGACCTTCATGTTCTATCCAAGATCTACCTCATGAAGTCTCCATTAGAAGTGGCATCAAGAAATCGGTTGATCTCATCATTGACTCCCCTATAGAACTATTCAATAAGTTGTGACGGGGGTGCCGTAATGAGGGAATTCATGCAAAAACTCTTCAAATCATTCTCGGGCTTCAAGGAGAGTCTCATATGTATGTTGCATGAACTGGGTGAGTTCCCCTCACATTTTATAAGTGAGTGTGGGTGGGAACAATTTCTCATGGAATTTGTTTTAAAGTTCCTTACAAGTTATGATGATGCTATTCTCTAGGGAAGTGTAACATACCCTAGCTTTTTTAGTGAGGGAATAATATAATATTCTTAGATTCGTGGCCTCTTTAGATGCACCATCTTGCTTCTCAGTCCATAGAGGTATATGAAATTCTACAAGTGGTCATGTGTGTTCTCACTAGATTGTCTTGCAAAAATATTGTTTTGCAGCATCGTCACCCATTGCATCTTAGTTTTAAAGTTTTGCTTCGATTGCTGGTTGGACAATGGCATTTCATATATCTGCATATTTTGGTATACATAATTGTTATACCTCTCTCCATCTTTAAGTTTCTTCTATTGCTTAGAATTTCACTTGCACTACTACTTTGGCCTCTACCACAAGTCTATCTCTTTTTTCTTCTAGTGCTTCTTCACTTCTATGATTGATCTCGTCTTCGGCCATATTTGCTTGGTGTTCATTAAGGGTATTGTGTTAGGTTCATTTAATATCTAGGTCAAATTTTGTGATGGGTTTGGCTCTAGAAGAGTTTTTCATACACAATAGGTGTTACCTGAGAGGAGTATACATTCAATTTTAGATGGTTGAAGATGAGTTGGATTCAAGATGAATTTCAATACTATCAAATGTAAATGAAAATTATAATCTATTCCAAGCTAATTAATTTGATCCAAAAACTCCTTTGTCCCCAGCAACAATGCCAACATTTGACATTTGTGATATTTGCATAGGAAAAAACACCTAGGGAGAAGTCCCGAGGTTTTTACCTAGACTATGTACAATAACTACCACATATAAGTGGATGTATCTTATCATAGTATTGTTTTGGATCGAAACCAAAGGACAACATTTCCTAGGATTAACTAAAACTCAAACAAGGAATAATATTTATCACATAATGTTGATGGTTGTTAATTTTGCTAATTGAAACTAAGAAACTCAAGGATTAAAGTCTAGGTTTATCAATGGATGGGAACATTAGGGTTGAATGGGTTTCACCACCACTACTTATAATTCAATCTCTCCCTGCATCATATTAAGCATGGTAATACATATCTTGAGGCTAGGAAAATCTCCCTTTTGGCATTCATATTATACTCGAACAGATATCACTCTAAGCTCACTATTATGTTGTGTAGAGATCATACATCTATTGCCTCATAAAACACCTATCCAAAATTCTCATCAAGGGTTTAATGGGAATCAATGAGTAACCTAGATCCTAGGTTCAAAGTTATCTACACCTATGATCTGATAAACATATAAACTTGATGATCAAGCAAGCATATAATCATGAAAATAATTTATTCCAAATACATAATGGTTCATATAATAACAGATTCAGCAAAGAGAACAAAATTTGGTAGCAGGGCTACTCCCCACACCCTGGCGAGAAGACTATTTTCTCATGGTAGTAATATCATAAAGAACAAGGGAAGAAGGATATGGGTTCATAATCATAGAAAGAGTCATATATGTGGTATACAAAAGTAGTTCTTGAGACTCTGAGATTTAACAAACAACAAGGACATCCCTAGACATTTTTCAAGGATGGGATGAAACCATTATTTTTCATTCCTTGTGAACTAAATCTATTGTTGTATAGGAAAGTAGTAGGTTTACGATGGGTGGAAGTAAACATCAACCAATGGAAATAGGTGTCACATGACAAACCTCCTTGGAGGTCAGAATCTTGGAACATTGGTGGTAGAAGAAGTGTAAGCATCATTGATTGGCATTCATCAACCAATGGAAATGGTTGAAGGTTTTTAGAGATGGAGGATGAGTATGAATTTAGTAGTTTTTTAGTGTCAAATGGCATATCCCTTTTCTAGAGGAAAAGGTCTTGTATTTATAAGTGTAGTCTATGGTTTGGAACCACCCTATTTGCCTTAGAGTTATGCCTTGACTTCCATGGAGGTGAAAACACAATGGTAGCATAAGGAAGAGAAAGGGTCGTTGACCTATAGAACTTCCATCCATGGGTGAAAAACTAGCACGACCATTTGTAGGAAAATGGTCGCGAAGACAATCAGAAGGCCTATGAAAACTCCCTTCAGAAAATGGGAGATAGAAGTAGAAGATCCTTCCATTGCTAAGTGTAGGGAGGCATTCATTTGGTATACACAGGAGAACCATCGGAAGGTGAGCATATGTAGTTGGTGCAGAACATCCATCTATTCTGGATGCAAGACTGCCTTTAGAAAGATGGAAGTAGTACTTCCATAAAAAGGAGACTACATGTTTTTTGTAAGAACCTGTTACACTAAATGAGATTACTCAAAACATAAAACATAATCGACCAGTAATTAATCACATACCCAAAAATATGGGTAAATTAAAATCGATTTCAACAACAGCACCTGCATAGAAACATTTGCATAAGAGCCCAACATCTTTCTTATATCCATACTATGCCAATTATTTGATACAAATTGTTCAATCGTCTTAGCCACAACATATATACACAACAGATTAATATTTGTATATGCCACACAAACAATATTAATATGCTAACAAAAGTCTAATTCGTTTGAAACACCATATACAAATTTTTCTCGCTCGAACCTGAGAGTATAGGGATGACTCTAGGACACACTAGACATCTAATCAACTGTCTCAAAGATTCATTACTATAGCTCCTCTTTGCTTCCACATGTTTGTTTTTGTCACTTCTGGTTACCTAAAATGATGTGGCGAACCACAAGGGTGAGACCCATGTCCCAGCAACAGATATAACCTCCAACAATATTTATTGATTCCAACATTTTTAGGTAATGAGACAATTTAAGCAATTTAATCATATATAACAAATAAGCTCAACATCACTGGTGATTAAAAAAATACATAAAGGAGAAGATAATAACTATCTTCATTAGCCACACTATTCTCATATCCCTATTAACAGTATAAGGAGTCTAGCAACATGAGCATCTCTAACATCATGAATAAGTGCAGTATCAGATGCATAGCTAACAACATTAGCATGTCTAACAGGTTGAACATATCAACATCATAAGATGAGCTAACAACATAAGCACAACTATATGGATAAACATGATTAGAAGTATATGCATCTCTAGTTACAAAGGCAAGGCTAGTATGCTAAATGTAACTAACAACATGAGATAGCTAGCATCATGATTATAATCAGTAGTAGAAGTATAGTTATCAACATAAGCATAGCTACTGTATGTACGCATCTACAATCTTAAGAATATCCACAGCCTAAGAATATATACTATCTTTTAATTGCACTAAGCATCATCTTTATGTAAAGATAACAAACAGGGGTTATCATCCAATGTGAAATGTCAAGTATAACCCTAAACAAATATGCTACATAGTTGTATTACATATTTTATTAAACCCTGAGGAATTTGAAGATACCACATAAGTTCCAACTGACCACCGCTTGGTCACAATCAGTGTCATACAAGATCTAGGAAGAGTCGGACTCGTAAGATCTTCTCCACCCCCAGTCAGTACATGTCTGCCACAGCAACACATAAGGTCAAGCTGCTACAGGCCAGTCCGTCCTTGGTACAGGTCATGGCACTAGTTGTTACAACCCCAATTTTTGGGTTCAATTGGTGAGAAATGCAATTTCTCATATTAAAGATAATTGAACAAATAATGATATAATTTGTTGTGAATGAATAGATTTCATTTAAAATAGCCTTGTTGTTTGATTTGTGGGCTTTATTGGCTATTGGGCACAATAACAAGGAAATTGTGTTAATTAATGAATATTTGAGAAATTGAGATAAGAAAGATGTGGAAACCTCTAGAAGGCAAATCCAAAGAGGGATTTCGTGCCACATGGATTCCTTGGGTTCTAAGGAGTCCAAAGTTGTAAAGAAAAGAAATAAGAAAAGAAAATATTAATTAAGTATTTCTTTATTAAGAAAGAAATTGAAAATATTGATGAAATGTGGAAAATAAGTAAAAAGAGGTATAATTGTGTTATCCTTAGTGGAATTTCGTATCCCAAGGATTCCTTATGATAAAAGGAATACTAATGAGGAAAATAAAAGAGAAATAAAGAGGAATCCTCAAAAAGAACTATTTTAATAGGAAATAAACAAGATAATGAGAGATAAAGAAGAATGATGCATTTAGATGTATCTAGAAGGATAATGAGTATCCTTAATGAGGAATTTCGAAATCTTTGAGTTCCTTGGGATCCAAGGAGTTCTAATAAAGAGGAAAGAAAGAGAAAATACCAAGATTACAAATAATAGCATAATGTGATATATTATTGATGAATTTTGTAATATGGATAAAAGGGAGTATTTTCAATTAAAATAAAACATGATTTCGTGATGAATAATTAAGAGGCAAGTAATAAGAAGATAAAGGAAGAAATTTTTGTAATACTAATATCCCAAGGAAAAGGAATATCAGGGGGATGAGAGAGAAAGAGAAGTTCTGCTTCCTATTTAAGGAAAGTCGTTTCCTTTTAGGAAAGGGACTTGTTCCCTCTTATATGAATGCCTTAGGGCTTCATACTCCATCCTATAAAAGGTACAGAGCCCTGGATCGAGTCCAGAAGATCCCACACGTAGTTCTTCAATCTTCTTTCTCGTTTTCATTCTTAAACCCTAGCCCTGGGTAGCAACGTGAGAATGAAAGTAGTAGGAGCCAAGGCAAGTTCTATAGGGTGGCTTGATGTGCCACGTTGCTGGAGAGAAACTTGGCCACCAAAGCTTGGCCCGGGAGCGCGCAAAATGGCAGCCGCAAGGCTGCAGGTACGGTTGAATAGGCATGGCTGACGAGGGTGAAACCGGTCATCTTGGTTGTGGTTTGAGGGTCGACTGTGTGCGCCCAGCTACGGCGGAGTTGGGGTGGCCCTTGGCGGCAAACCCTGAGCCCAGAGGAGGTGAGGACGCGCCCACGTTGCGCGTGGGTCGGCGGCCGTCTGTTGCCAGGACGAGAGCCAAAGGTTGAAGACAACCTAGGGCCACAATGGACAGAAACACCCCTTCGGCGCGTGAAGGATTGACAACTTAACCAAGGGCATTTTGGTATTTTCGAAATGTTTTCAAGCCAAGAGCAACGTTGCATGGGAGACGCCTACGTGGCAGCCCCTCATTGGCCCAGAGTAAGTTATTTTTGTTTAATTCGTATCTCAAAAACCGTAGCTTGGATGGACACGCTTTATACATGAATTTTTCTCAGAAAAATGAGGAGAATCCATTAAAAATATAATGGGAGTCTGATTCCTCTTGGAATTCGAAAAATAATAGAAGTTATTAACTTTAGTGTAATGATGATTAAAGAGACCCTAATGAATATTAATGAAATCTTAATGCGGATTAGAAACCATAGAAAATGAATCCAAGATAATAAAGTAGGTTCTTGATAAAGTGTGTAATAAATAGAGTACATATTCTTTTCAGGAATTATATGATTGTTGAATTACTTAGATTGCATGCTTGGTTGGATTTTCTTAATGCTTCTGAAACCATCAAATCAGGTATGTGGTTACGATTATGAATAACCGCTTTAGGTTTTCCGATGGATTCCCGGATGTTTAATCGCAATGAATGCAACTAAACTATTTGGATGTTCATATTGCAATTATAAAGTGACTATGACTAACACATAAGGTATATGCCTTCTAGCTCAGATCTTGGTCCCCTCTGTGTCGTAATGGCAGACCTAGTACATGGCTACCTAGAGGGTAGGTCCATCAGGTCATGAATGACTTTGGCTGCCTAGAGGGTAGGTCCATCAAGTCACCTTTATAGAGGTACCATATAAGTCTTTACAGGGACAACACAGAGTTGTGGATAGGTATGGATTGAGTAGTTTGGCTTAAAACGTAATCTTGATTGTTAAATGATTAATTGAGTGATTATATTGTTAACCTAGTTGAACATTATTTGTTTCCCCCACATACCAGCTTCGGCTGACCGACGTTTTGTTTGTCCGCGTTTTAGGTACAATGAAAAGAACAAACAATAAAGTGACACATGTGGTACTAAATGATAATTAAAGTGCAAAGGAGGATTAGATAGATTAGTATCTGTGTGGATAGAAGTTTAGAGATCCAAGTTTTCAAAAAGGTATGCAAAAATTTATTTTCTTACAGCTTTCAGTATAGTATGTTAAAATTTGATAATTATTCTTGGTTAATTGTCGAACCTTTGATCCGGAAGTCATGGGTGCGGCTTCGACCTCTCGGTCTCCCTTAATTGGGGGTTATCGGGAGGTGGAGTCGTAACATTTGGTATCAGAGCTTAGGTTCCTCAATTAACCATTAATAATTATTAAATTTTACAAACTCCATAGAACCCAAGGGAGTTATTAGAGGATTATCTGAAAGACGGAGGTGTCTAGAAAAAGATCACGACCGGGGGCTGGCAATATTTTCCTCTGCACTGCTAGTCAGAATACGAGGACTCCCGGATCCGTGTGACTGCCTGGCCAAAGTCTTAGGGTATGAATCGAAATAAGATACCTTTAGGACTTCTCATCTTATTCATCCCTTCTCATCACAAAATTCTGATAAGGACCTAAAGGATTAGGGTTTTCTTTCTTCTCCTCACCCTCTTGAGGTATGGGTAAGGTTAATAAGGTCTAAGGAATCCTCCATCAAATTAATGAAAAGCATGTAAATAAGATGTCATGGACATAAGCTTAATAGATTAAGCGCAAACTAAAGAATAGTTACATGCTTAGGTTGTATGACATAAGTTGTCATGTCCTCAGAAGAGACCTGAGGCTAGACCTTCTTGTCAGGACGATAAGTTAGTCTTGGAGATGGAGGTCTCCATTGCAAGTAGAAACCTGGCACATCCTCTGAGGATGATGTTAACCCTAACCCTAAGTGAAGATTATAGAGAAGATGAGTTGGACCAGGTGTTTGAAAGGACATGTCTTTGGGATGCCATATGATCCATGGGTGACCTAGCACCTTTAGCAACCCAACCCTGGGAAGGGTCGTGCATGTTAGGGTAAAGGATAGTTCCTTAGATGATGATGTTAGTGAAGGACCATAGAAATCCTATGGGCTTGTGCAAGTAGGGCATAGCTGGCACCTAGGGCACGTCATAGTGCTGACAGTAGGATGAAACCCTAGATAAGGAATCATGAGGAAGCATAAAAGGTTATCTTGAGCAACCATAAGTTCGAACCTAGGCTTCACCCATGTAGAGCATGCCTTTGAGGTTGATCTGTCATGAAGAAAGGACCTATAATGGTGAGGTTGGATGTGGGGTTAGCTCTAGATAGAACAGGAAACCTGGAAAGAAGGTTGGAAGCCTAAAACCCTGAATAATGGATGATAGTGGTTGCCTCATGATCGGTCCCTGAAAGTTGATGATACCTTGGTTGTCTTTAGAGGGACCAAACCCTTGAGAAAATATGAAGCTTATGGTACCTATGTGCCTATAGTAGAGATGTTTACCTTCCGAGGTAGGAAGAAGAGTTCGTTAGACCTAGAAAAGTGTAGTAGCAGGTTATGAGGCCTAGTACCTTGTTGGTTGTCCTTGAGGAGGACCCAACCCTAAGTGTTGCTCGAGTTGAAGGATGACAAGAAATGCATGTCATGCCTTTTTCATGCTTGGTTCGTAGTTAAGAGATAGAGCATGCAGTTGGACACCTACAAGTGAACCTAGGGTCCTAAGCCTAAGAGGGGAAGTAGTGTACCTAATGCTCATGATGAGAGTTGAGTTCCTGGTAGAAGCGAGCATGGTACTTCTCTTGAATAGAGGAAAAGGGGGAGCCCCTTAAGTTTAAGGTGTGTTTGATGGACCCCTCACAGCTAGGATGATGATAAAGGAAGGTATGATCTTGATCCAGTCTGAAGGAAAGAGGACAAGTATGACCTAGCATGGTACAGTAGGTGATCTGTTTGTACCTTAATAGCTTGCTAGGGTTAAGTAAGCTCATGTGGATGTAAACCCTAGACCTAAGAGCTTTTGTGACCTTGTTGTCAAGAGATAGTTTTCCTCCCATCCTGGGAGAGGGACCCCTTTGGTAGGGTGTATATCAGTTTTGGTGTTAGTTTAAGGTAACATAAAGAGGTCTCTTAGGATCTTGAGAAGCTAAGTGAAAAGTACATGGTATGAGAATGAACCCGTAGGCCCATAGATATCCATCTCTAAGTGCATGTTGATGTGTTACCATGGAGGTAACCGGTATAGGGCTTGACCAAGGTAGGCAGGTTGCCATGATCCCTATGAAAGGATGAGGGCCAGCCCATGAATGCAGAAAGAGAGATGTTGAAGACTTGGGTAAGGTTCTAAATGAACATGTACTATAATGGTGAATCCTAAGTCTATCCTAGGGTCAGGTAGGGATAAGACCGATGAAAGTAGGAGTTGCCTAATTCCCCAGTTGCACATGACCATAGGGTCGGGAGGTAACAGCTATCATTGTCTGAGGGCCATGGGTTAGGAGATTGATCACCTTCATCAACTCATGGGACCCAAAGGACAGATGAGTAGGGCACTCTCTTAATGCATGAGGGAAGAGGGATGACCCCAAGAGAGTCAGTACCCTATAGACCTAGAGGAGATGACCAAGGATATAAACCTCAGTAGGTTCAAGACTAGTTATCCATGGAGGTAACCATGATATCATGATGTCTGTGATGTAGAGACATATGTGGCACGTTGCAACTTAGATGTAAAGGTGTATAGGCAAGGTGGGATGTACCATCTCTACTCTTGGAACAGGAAGAACTCTGTATTTGGACTGCAGCCAAATGCTTATTTCCTCTTGTTATGGGGGTGAGAGATAGGACATTACGCATGTCATACACCAAAGATAAGAGATGATTTAGGTTGGAATGTTGCCACGAGAATTGGGGATAGAGAAGATAACCTACCCTGGTAAAGTGAATGATACGTGGATGGCTTGCAAACACTAAAAGGAATGAGGTAGTCACCTTATGAGGATGTTTTTATCATGAATTAGGTAGAACTTACAAGTTATGCCAGGTAGAGTTTGATCACCATGATGATGAAATCAGAGAAGTGTTCTTATTGAAGATAGACATAGAATTTGAGGTGAGATGATAAGTGAAATACATGGAAGTGTATGTCTTCAACGTTACCTAATACCTAAGGATGTGAAGTGGTAATGGATGATCTAGTTGAGACACATCTGACTTGTTGGACTAGAAGCTAGAAGAGGTTGATTGGCTAACCCTAAGTTTGGAAAGGAGAGGTGTTTGGAAAACACTCAGATGTAACAAGATACGTTGAAAAGTTAAGGGTTTTTTTGGTTAGCCAGTCTAGTCCTTGATACGATGAAAGGATGGTGGTAGAACCTCAGATGCACTCCTTTGATAGGAAGCTGATGAAACCCTGATAAGAATGGTTTAGGGTTTTTGAGGTTTTGATCTTGAAGAATAATGACATACAGAGAATCATGATTGAATATCACCATACATCGTGGTAAAATGGTGATAGCACTTTGGATGCTTAAGATGAAGTTGCATGTGGTTTGTGGCCATGCAAGCCAGAAGGTAAAGGACGAACCCCAGTAACCCATTGTATCGATATAGAGGACAAAAGAGTCCCTGAGAGAGAATGGGAGCTCAACACTATGGATGTTGTGATAGGTCTCCCTTGGGCCAAGGTAGGTCGAAATGCAATATGGGTTATGGTAGGTTGCCTTACCTAGAGGACATGAGAAAGAAAGAGTTCTATTAAGGGAAAGATCTGGTTGAACTATCCATGAGAGAGGTGGTCCAACCACACCATGATGTGAGTTCAAAGGTTCTTGAGTTTGGCCTAGAGGTTCACTTCCATAAAGTGGAAGTAAGTACGTGAAGAACTTAATGTTAGTGTAGTTTATCACCCCTAACTATGGTTAGTATGATCCAGACTAAAGGGTCTGATGAGAGCATGTGTGCTCGTTCAGGGTGATATCTAGAGACAGTTCTTGTCCTAGGAAAGATGTGATGATGACCACCATAGCCAGTATCGGGATTCTAAGAAGCTCTTAAGGGAGGTTGTGTCGGTCACCACTTCAGTAAGGTGATGTTGGTGAAAGGACCACATGATGGTTAGAAAAGGGACCACAGTGCGGGTAGATGAAGTCACTTTGATCATGCAAGGGCTGAAAGGAGCCTAGAGACGATGAGAGTCGTGAGTAGATGCAAAGTAGACTGACTTACAAGTTACTGTGGAAGAATATGTGAGAATCTGACCCCTCTGAGCTGCAGCTGAGAAAGCTGAGTCCCCGATACATGGGTCCATTAGAGATGGATGGGTGGAGAAGGTTAGGTTTGACCCTACCCCTCAGGATAGAGTAATGGGAGATGTTTTCCATGTGTCTAATTTAGAGCACTATGTGAGGTACCCCGACCATGTGCTGAGCAATGAACCTAGTGAGCCCCAAGGGAGGATGAAATGGCCTGAGTCACCTGTGTAGTTTATAGACGCCAGGATGAAAGAACTCAGAGAAAAGAATATGTGATGATAAAGGTTCTTTGGAAACGCCATGAGTACGGTAAAGCTACATAGGGGCCAATGATGGACATGGAAAAGTCTTATCCTGAATTGTTTGTTTGCTTGCTTGAATTTTGAGGACAAAATTCCTATAAGAGGGGAAGGATGTTACAACCCCAATTTTTGGGTTCAATTGGTGAGAAATACAATTTCTCATATTAAAGATAATTGAACAAATAATGATATAATTTGTTTTGAATGAATAGATTTCATTTTAAATAGCCTTGTTGTTTGATTTGTGGGCTTTATTGGCTATTGGGCACAATAACAAGGAAATTATGTTAATTAATGAATATTTGAGAAATTGAGATAAGAAAGATGTGGAAACCTCTAGAAGGCAAATCCAAAGAGGGATTTCGTGCCACATGGATTCCTTGGGTTCTAAGGAGTCCAAAGTTGCAAAGAAAAGAAATAAGAAAAGAAAATATTAATTAAGTATTTCTTTATTAAGAAAGAAATTGAAAATATTGATGAAATGTGGAAAATAAGTAAAAAGAGGTATAATTGTGTTATCCTTAGTGGAATTTCGTATCCCAAGAATTCCTTATGAGAAAAGGAATACTAATGAGGAAAATAAAATAGAAATAAAGAGGAATCCTCAAAAAGAACTATTTTCATAAGAAATAAACAAGATAATGAGAGATAAAGAAGAATAATGCATTTAGATGCATCTAGAAGGATAATGAGTATCCTTAATGAGGAATTTCGAAATCTTTGAGTTCCTTGGGATCCAAGGAGTCCCAATAAAGAGGAAAGAAAGAGAAAATACCAAGATTACAAATAATAGCATAATGTGATATATTATTGATGAATTTTGTAATATGGATAAAAGGGAGTATTTTCTATTAAAAGAAAACATGATTTCATGATGAATAATTAAGAGGCAAGTAATAAGAAGATAAAGGAAGAAATTTTTGTAATACTAATATCCCAAGGAAAAGGAATATCAAGGGGGTGAGAGAGAAAGAGAATGTCTGCTTCCTATTTAAGGAAAGTCGTTTCCTTTTAGGAAAGGGACTTGTTCCCTCTTATATGAATGCCTTAGGGCTTCATACTCCATCCTATAAAAGGTACAGAGCCCTGGATCGAGTCCAGAAGATCCCACACATAGTTCTTCAATCTTCTTTCTCGTTTTCGTTCTTAAACCCTGACCCTGGGTAGCAACGTGAGAATGAAAGTAGTAGGAGCCAAGGCAAGTTCTATAGGGTGGCTTGATGTGCCACGTTGCTGGAGAGAAACTTGGCCACCAAAGCTTGGCCCGGGAGCGCGCAAAATGGCAGCCACAAGGCTGCAGGGACGGTTGAATAGGCATGGCTGACGAGGGTGAAACAGGTCGTCTTGGCTGTGGTTTGAGGGTCGACTGTGTGCGCCCAGCTACGGTGGAGGTGGGGCCGCCCTTGGCGGCAAACCCCGAGCCCCGAGGAGGTGAGGACGCGCCCACGTTGCGCGCAGGTCGGCGGTCGTCTGTTGCCAGGACGAGAGCCAAAGGTTGAAGACAACCTAGGGCCACAATGGACAGAAACGCCCCTTCGGCGCGTGAAGGATTGACAACTTAACCAAGGGCATTTTGGTATTTTCGAAATGTTTTCAAGCCAACAGCAACGTTGCATGGGAGACGCCTACGTGGCAGCCCCTCATTGGCCCAGAGTAAGTTATTTTTGTTAAATTCGTATCTCAAAAACCATAGCTCGGATGGACACGCTTTATACATGAATTTTGCTCAGAAAAACGAGGGGAATCCATTAAAAAATGGGAGTCTGATTCCTCTTGGAATTCGAAAAATAATAGAAGTTATTAACTTTAGTGTAATGATGATTAAAGAGACCCTAATGAATATTAATGAAATCTTAATGTGGATTAGAAACCATAGAAAATGAATCTAAGATAATAAAGTAGGTTCTTGATAAAGTGTGTAATAAATAGAGTACATATTCTTTTCAGGAATTATGTGATTGTTGAATTACTTAGATTGCATGCTTGGTTGGATTTTCTTAATGCTTCTGAAACCATCAAATCAGGTATGTGGTTACGATTATGAATAACCTCTTTAGGTTTTTCGATGGATTCCCGGATGTTTAATCGCATTGAATGCAACTAAACTGTTTGGATGTTCATATTGCAATTATAAAGTGACTATGACTAACACATAAGGTATATGCCTTCTAGCTCAGATCATGGTCCCCTCTGTGTCGTAATGGCTGACCTAGTACATGGCTACCTAGAGGGTAGGTCCATCAGGTCATGAATGACTTTGGCTGCCTAGAGGGTAGGTCCATCAAGTCACCTTTATAGAGGTACCATATAAGTCCTTACAGGGACAACACAGAGTTGTGGATAGGTATGGATTGAGTAGTTTGGCTTAAAATGTAATCTTGGTTGTTAAATGATTAATTGAGTGATTATATTGTTAACCTAGTTGAATATTATTTGTTTCCCCCACATACCAGCTTCGGTTGACTGACGTTTTGTTTGTCGGCGTTTTAGGTACAATGAAAAGAACAAACAATAAAGTGACACATGTGGTACTAAATGAGAATTAAAGTGCAAAGGAGGATTAGATAGATTAGTATCTGTGTGGATAGAAGTTTAGAGATCCAAGTTTTCAAAAAAGTATGCAAAAATTTATTTTCTTACAGCTTTCAGTATAGTATGTTAAAATTTGATAATTATTCTTGGTTAATTGTCGAACCTTTGATCCGGAAGTCATGGGTGCGGCTTTGACCTCTCGGTCTCCCTTAATTGGGGGTTATCGGGAGGTGGGGTCGTAACACTAGTGAAAGGAGGTGGGTACGCATACCCTACCATCTGAGGTACAACCGCAGTTGTCCTCCAATCTTATCACATATATAATCACTGAGACACGGCCACATTTGTTCTCAAACTGAGGGCTAGGTATGACCGCAGTCATCCTCCCTAAACACTTGAATTCAGGATGAAAATCACCATACATACTCATCAGTATGCGCTCTGAGTTTCCCTTAGGAATACTTATTTCACCATCTAGCAAGTTCTGACACTCAGATGGATCTTTGGCACAGGGCACTACATGATTAGAGTTCCACTTGATTAGTTATGCCAATTGGGTGAATTAAGGTTGCATCAAACAATTGGACATACAAACCCCAATTCACATCTAGCAAGCATATAAGTATCACAACTTCAAAAGTTATAAAATGTGTAAAACACAATTTCTCATCTCATCATCACATGGTACTATTCACTTGTCATTCATGAGACTACACTAGTCATCATACTATCACAAGATATAAATCTTTTTCACAATATCACAGGGTCTCAACCCTTATCAACACAACAAGATCACACCTCATTCCGGGCTCAACCATGCCCAAAGGTCATTAAGACCATCATACTATTCCCTGCAAGATCATCATTACCATTCCATGCCTTATAGAAAGGCTCCACAACATCACTTACATATAATACACCAGATCAGCACAATATTGCATTAAAGAGATAGGAGATATTCATAAACAATCATAGAAGGGTTATATTAACATTAAGAATATTCCTTTATTACATCAACATGTAAGGAATATAGATATGATTAACCCTCATCATATTCATAATGCACATGTTTAGCATAAGAAAGTATCAACCATGTGGCTATGATAACCACCAAATAACACATTAAGGTTATGATCATATTAAGGAGGTAATTTCACCATCATGCCATCATATAAGAATGTAAAACATGAATACTCATCTTTATCTATTTGCATTAGAGTTAGGTTCAATAGATAAATCATATTAATGTTACTAATCAGCACTCATACCCAAACCCTAACCCACGGCATCCCCATTGGATCATGGATGCATAAGGTGAAGTATCACCATCACATTCTATACTATTCTCAAGTATGAACCCACAAAAAATTTAGGTGTAACCATCAGGTTATATCATACAAGGGCTTCAACAACAATAAGAGAGTACTCCATGATAGTATTAGTCATCCAAGGACTATTCATACCCAATTACCATCATTTAGTTATATTAAAGCTATACATAACAAACTATACCTCATTAGAGTTGCCCATTAATTTATTATGGTGATTATAAATCATAATCATATGAGGGTAAGGGTAATACTGATTATAAATCATAATCATACGAGAGAAAGGGTAATACTACAAGTTTAAGTCATTGAAACATCAAATTATCATCATTAAAATCATAACATTACACTACACGCTTCACCTAAAAAAATGGGAATATTTAGGCATCAACTTCTAACCATTAAATGTTGAAAAGGTAAACACATTGGCGTTTACATAAGTAAACATATTTAATAAACCACCTATGAATTCATTGAGTTGTTCTCTAGAACGAGTCACCATCTAACCCTAGACATCCCTTGATTAACAACATAAAAAGTTCCATTGAGAGTAGGGTAAAACCCACAAGTGATTGTTTATTTAAAACAAGCCGCCAGTAAATGAGATTCTTAAGTTGATCTCGTAAAGGAAACCATTTAAATCACTTTATTAGGACCAAAATATTACATTTATGCATCATTCCAATTTATTGGATGAAGAAACATTAGATCTTAACCATTAGGTCAAGTTCATATATTAAAACCATCAATTGGAGTATAGGTCCAACCATTGCATCAAATGACCCAAGAAACCATTGGTTTAAGGCTTAACTGATGCTACAACTACATGATTAACTCACCATAGGTTGTGGAGACCCGATCCACCATTAGTAGTGACCATTAAGAAACCATAGGTTGTTAGATCAGCACTATATTCATTAATCACCATCGAATATCAAACTAATATCACCATTGATTGATAGCATCATTAGGGTACTTAGTTGTTAATCACTAAGCTTCTAATTAGGACAAAACCTGACCTAAGGGGTGAACATAAGTTGACACCCTTAGTCACCACCATCAATTGTCATGAAGACAACACCATCAGTTTTTGCAATGGTACCACCATTGAGTCATGTGTTTATAGAAGAAATCAGCTTTAAACCCTAAAATTGACCATTGGTTGATAGGTGTTTAGCACCATCAATTGTCAAACCAACCTGATCCAAGTCATATTATACCTTAGGAATAATGTACACATGATCACAGGTTCATCTAGAACTGAAATCAAATTAGGGAACATTATAAAAATCGAAATCCAAGTCAAGCATAGCTTTTAGTGCATGGATCATCATTTAAAAGCAAGAACATGAGCTAGCAAGCTTATGGTAAGAAATAAATGTGGAGAAAGTTATAAAAATTGCCTCTAATTAGAAGATAAAATCCCAAACAGAAAAAAAAACGAGTAGGTAGGGTAGAAAATCCAAGCATAAGTTGTGAACTCGTCCATCTAGCAGCTTTCTTCATCAAATGAGCAAACCCAAAGCATAAAGAACAAGAAAGGTAGGGTTTTAGAGCTTTAGAGCAATTTCTACCATGGGACAGCAAGGTTCTTACCTAGAGAAAGGTAGGAGGAAGGATAAAAAAGAAATAAATGGAGCAAAGAAGGGGATTCTTACTCTCTTAGGTCAAGAACACTAGAAGGAAGCTTTTTAAACCCTAAAAGAGAGCAAAACAAAACCCTAAGAGTTTCCACCAAGAAATTCTCCTTCTTATTCTACCTTGGATAGGTCCTTCATAGATAAATAGATAGGGAATGAGGTTTTTAGTAGGAGAGAAGTGGTGGAAAGTAAAACTTTTGTTTGGGAGCTCAAAAATAGATATATAAAGCTCTAGGATAAGGGAGAGAAGAAGCATGAGGTGGTCTAAGAAGATCTCCATGCATCCATGGCCTTAAACTATTAAGGATATACAAGCAGCCACACAAGAAGCTCCCCCACCGTCCATAGATACCTGCTTATCTCTCCTTTGTCGAATTTCCAAGCTAATCAAATAATCCATTGGTTGATGGCTCCTAAAGGTAGCTCATCCATAAAGGGGTAAACCCTAAAATACCCTTGAGGAAAACACCTCCAAACTAAGGTTCAACTAGGAGCCCCATGGCTCAACAAGCTCATAATGATGAGAGCACATCCAAAGAACATTATGAAAGTGATAATTTCAAGAAAAACCTCCCAATTTGGTAAATTTTAGAAAAGTCCAAAATGTACATAAAATTGCATAACTTGCATAAACATTGTTCAAATTGGACCAAACGTGAAACTTAAGCTTGTATTATGATTCCAAATCATATCACAAGGTTGAATTATAGTTATAAGAATTCAATTATGGTAATTAAGCATGTTCAACACTTTAAATATGTTTAGGGGTCTTACATTTTTCATCAATTTTCGATTGCATAAGTTCTTTACGAAGGTAACCATTGGAAGATTTGAGTGTAGAACAAACATTGGAAGGAAACCATAGGCATGTGCATTGGTCTTCCTTTGGATATCAACTAATGGATTGATAGAGTGATGAAAAGCAATGACTTAGCATATGCAAGTTTAAACTGATGGTATGGTAGATGCAATGCAAACCTATGATCTGGGAGATGCAAACTCCACCCGGGGTGTTTTCATGTGTTGTAGGGTTTGCTCGTATGAAGCATCAACCAATGGAAACATCAACTGATGAATAAATAAATCAATAGAAATCTAGTCTATTTTATCAAAAAATATCTTGAAGCAACTAGTTGGTTAGAGGGAACACAGTCACCTTTGTTTCTACATGAGATATGGAGTTCAAACCATCTAGAAAAATTAGGGATCAGGATCAAAATCTTACAAATTAATGTATAATCAAGAAAATCTAAAAGTAAGCTAGTTCTAAAGTTAAATGATGTGAATGAATGCAAATCTAGACTAAAAATTAAACTAAATTTTTCATGAATATGCAGTCATCGTCTACTCCTAAAATATAAGAGTTAGATTATCTCATGTTAAATAGCATGATGTGAAACCCTAGATGTCGTGAGGAGGCCAAACCTCCATATATGTATATTGACAAAAGACAATGGTTCTTATTCCTGATGGACCTTAGATCTGGGTGAGTAAAAAGTTCTAAGACCCTAGAAGGGGTAGGCATAATGAACCATTCATCTAGGTGAAGGAAGATCCCAAGATTTGGAGGAGATATGTTGATAAAGATGTGTACTTGGTTTAAGGGTCCCTAATATACAAATCTAGTGGTTGTACCCAAGATAGTGAGATCATATAGTGATCATAAGTACATGCCTTGACTAGAAAGACCCCGACTTGAGTGACCTGAGACTTGAAAGTTCATCTTAAGCTACTTATGAGGTCAACCTTGTAACTATACATGTTCAAGAGGATTATGTTGGTGATGGATGATAATGATGATATAGAAGCCCTTTTGGAGAAATCTTCATTGATGAATAAAGAGTCACTTGATTATCTTGAGTTAACATAATGATGTGGAGTGAAATAGTTATTTCCTATCCACCTTGGATATGATGTGGTTGAATGTGAATGTCCAACCATATAAAAAATTATATGCTAATTCATGATAAAGGACTTACCAATCTACTTGAAAAGAATAAGAAAAAAAATATTCTAAAGAATACTACGCATCCATATCATTGCAATGATTTCAGGAAGTTGAACCCTAGGAAAGAAAATCTTATGATTTATTGGAATAGGCTAAAGGTCTTGTTTTACATATGTCCCCATCAACTTTGACATGATTTGATACGTAAGGAGTTCCATGTGTCTGACTTTAAGCATCGTGTGAAGGTTCAGGCCCATGTGTTGATTTTCAATCTTTAGATTTTTAAGGTAGTTGGATCTTCCCACAAAAATATGTGAGGACCTTTGTTTCAAAAGTGAAGGACCTTTAGAATTAAGGAAAGTCTGAATCACCATTGAAGGATGATACCCCATGCGAGCTAAAATTGGATGTGGCAAAAGCATATCCAACTCCTATTTGCTATATGAGCCAAATTATGTATGCCAAAATTCTTTTAAGGTGGGAAGGATGTGATGACTTGGAAATTCCTCTAGTTTTCCCTTTTTAAATTTTTATAATTGAAAAAGAATTATTAAAAAATAATCCTCTAAATAAATAACTTAATGATTACTCCTGATTCCTCAAGACACCAATTCAAGAAATAATGATTCTATTGAGTAAATATATGGTGCTTGTGATTTTTTTTGGCAATAACGCCATAATATTTAAGTCAAAATTTAAACACTTTATGAGTTTATATGTGTTATCTGAGAAGAATTTTGAGGGGAAATAATATAACGGTAAGGATTTAAGAACATGTATTTTTCTTTTCATGTCTTATTGTTACTTGTGCCAAAGTGATTTTATGAAATGCAACTTTTTGCTTAACTTATCATATGCATTTTTTTGAAATAAAACCCATGTGGGTCATCTCATGCAATGAATGTGTTTTATTTCAAGGATTGGTAGAAAACAAATCCTTTAGTTAGGTATTAGATTAATAATCCCAACTATAAGTTTGAACAAAATTGGAGAATGTTTATTATTTTATTTTCCTCATTTGTGCTTTTACTAATGAATGACTTAGAGAGAAAATTTTAGATATGTATATTATGTATATATATCACATTTTAGATGTAGGTATGAAATGATTTGAACTCAAAATTTAAAAAAAGGGATAATCCTAGTGGCCTTTGGAAAATCATGAAGATATTGTTCACATTAATTGTAATCAAGAACTTAGGAATGGGGTCACAACCCCTTTCCATTGTTGCACACCTCAGTGGTTGCATGACCTCTAATCCATGGCTCTAAATCCATCTTCCACCTCCAACCAACTATGGAAAATCCAACCCCGCTTGCCTCTCTCCCTCTTTCTCTCTCACTCTCTCTCCTTAACACCCACACTGTGAAATTTCCTCCATTAACTCCCTCCCATGATTTCTCAAGGTATAAGAGGAGTATATATTGAGGGAACATGGAGCCATTAGGAATCTACACTCTCCCACCCACTGAAACCTAGGTCCCAAAACCCTAAATTCCTAGCTCTATACCTATAAAACAATACCCCCTTTAAGTTTAGGAGTGACTCAAAAACCCTACTCACATATTCGGAATATTTGGATTCCTCTCTCTCTCTTCTTTTCCTCTCACTGTAACAACAATTATGTCTTGGTGTCTCTGCTCCTTGGGAAACAAAAATGAGTGGTTATCAAGTAGCAACCATCTCCCAATATGGATCTCGGTTAACCTTGACTAACAATTTGATGGCTTGAATACATGCAATTAATTGACAGCATATGGGTTGGCCAGTCACCTCTAAGGATAGCCTTCTCATGTGTAAGTCCAAGGATGACGAATGTGCCTAATTGAAAAAAATATGTGGTGCATTTCCTAGCTACTGCATTCAAGATCAAAGGTTGTTATTAGTCGATTTAAGGCAATTCTTGTAAAATTCTACAAATTGCGAGGATGACCGGTTTACTACAAACCATATATAGATTCTGATCCAAAAAAATAAAAGGAAATTTTGGACATGGTTGCAGTCTTGAGGTGCTATAGTCTTCATTCCTTGACAAATATATTATGGATTAAGAATCAAATATTGATATTATGACCATGTGAAATTGGAATCATAAATAAAAGTGGCTATGATGTCTTATATCATAATTTGAACTAAGGTAAAGCATGAAACTAAGGGTTATCTATCTAGTATTGATGAAATATTTGATAAACCTTAATTTTATTGAAATATATGAATATATGCCCTTAAAATTTTATGTTATTTGCAAATAGTTAACTTGAATCTTCATATGTGTTGCTATAAATGCATCCATACATTTGGGTTGCACCCTCTTACACGGTAGAAATATGACGAATGTTTTTTCCTATGTTTTAGGTTAGAGATGTTCACACAAAAGAGATATATTATCTCATAATAAAATATCATAATAATTAATGAAGGAAATCAATGAGGATTTAAGATATTTTATATTATGTTATTAGTTTCATAAAATGTTAGTCTTTTCCATATTTCAAAAATATTGTAAACACTCTTGAAGAGCTTTATTATCCATTTTGTAAACAATACCTCTTTTAGGAAATTATTAATGATTATTTTTCATTTGTTATACAATCTACATTCTAGAAGTATAGGCAATGACCCTTGACTATGTGGTCCACCTTCAAAAGGGATAATGGGAGAATGGGGTCACTACAATATGTGTATGAGCCCTTCAATGTCCACCCCTATATATAGAAGAGCCATGGGATTGGATTTCTGAAAATACAATATCGTTCCTAATCGCAACGCAAAACAAAGTCAAACTAGTAATACTTCTAGAATTCCTAGTCACATGGTTTGTTGAAAGGTCCACCAGTTGGGATTGCTTTGGTAAAGTAGTTGATTTGTTGACATGTCTTATCAATTTCTTTTTAAGTCCATTTCTAATTTAAGTTGACCATTTTTTTAAATGGAAATGCCATATATTCCATATCATTTCCTAAATTTAGTACAATCACCTGACTGGTAACTGACTAGTCAGTTTCCCAAATGGGTGGTCAGTTGATAATTGGCAATCAATCAATCCATTGACCCAAACCATCCAGTCAATTGAATGGTTTTTCCAGTCTATCGAATGACTTTTCTAGTCAACCAAATAGATATTACATCGGTTTGTACATGATTCTCAAGCATTATAAGCATATATTTGATTGTGAACCACATAGGTTCCATATTACATTGGTAGTGATTTTATAACTTCATAGGAACAAATTGGTATCTAGAAATACATCATTACTACTCAAGCAAAAGAAATACATTGGAGAAAAAATTTAACATATAAAATAACCAGTGTTACCATTATCACATAATCCTTTGTCACATATGTCAAGATTGTAACTGGGTCAAGGAGTTTTGTAACACCCCAATATTCTAAAACATACAAAATACTAAGCGGAAGCATAAATCTCATTTGGATGTCACAAAATGATTATCTTGCAGAAAATATAGTTCATATATAAACCAACACAAAATAAAATAACATTTCTTAAACTAAAGTCCTCATCATACCTCACACATGAACAAAACTGAACACATTCACCCTTAAACACCAAACACTTTCTCATAAACATGAAAAGAAATCTAAAATAGGTATAGTTGGAACCCCACCAGGTCTTTTCTTGTAAAGATCCTTGGACTACTCCTCGCACGTCAGATGGCTTTATTCTCTAAGATTGGTTCTTACATGCAGGCATCGCGCCACCATCCATGCATAAAAAAATGGTAAGTGGAATTGAACATATCGTATCTTTAAGAAAGCATGTAAATTGAAATTAAACTTTAAACATTAAACATTGAAAAAGGGACACAATTGCTTATAAAATATGTCTTTTATCTTGACCTATATAAGAGTCCTCGGATTTTGCAGCAAAGTGCATCTTCTCTTATAAAATGAAGTGCCTCTTGGGTTACACTAAAGTACATCTTCTCTTATGCACTGAAGTGCCTCTTAGTTTTGCTCCAAGGAGCCTCTTGGTAAGGATCTTATATAAGTTATCTTTTAACATTATCTTTCTCTTAAAAACTCTTACTTTGCTCTTAGATATTAATCTTGACTTTACTCTTAATGTGAATTAAAATGGTACAATAATATTGACAATAAATAAGACGTTTAGTTCATTATAAGTTCATTAACTTTAAATAGTTGAAAAAGTAAATAATATATCCATAGCATCCATTGTACATACATATATGAAATAAATCAATTACATATGTTCAAAGTGAATGGACCACTTACCTCTCTCATAGAGAAGATCCTTAGTTTCTCTTATTAAGTTGAAGTTTCTCTTATTAAGTTGAATAAACCTAATCACGTTCATGGGGTTAAGAAACCCTAATTACCCTATTTTGACAGTTATTATTCATCTACAATTAATATTCATTCTAATTTCTAGGGTTTTGGGGGTTCTTAATTTGAATAGGGAAACATTGAGTCAAATCAAGCTTTGGAACCTAGTCCATCATCTAGATCTCAAAAAAACCTTTCCAATACTTTTTGGGGAAATTTTCTGATAAAGCATTAATTAGATGTGAATTTTGGAAGAACTGGCCAATAGAAATTCAAGAAAAAACCAAGTGGGTAGCTTTATCCACAAAGGAGGCAAACCCCCATCTGAGCTAGTCCAATGGGCATAGATTTCCTAGCAAGAAGGCCAACTTAGTCAGCATGCATGATAGAGAGGTAGGGCACGTTGAAAACCCAAAATTACCCATAACGATATAATACATAAATCTTTGTCACAAGGGAAAAACTAGAAAAACAAGACTCTTTTTGTTCATCATCTTCGTGAGTGTGAGGCAAGTGTCTGTAGGGAAAGCTCCATCAATCTATGATCTAGAACCTAAACAAGCAATCACCACTACGAATAGAGATTTGTGAACCACTTCTTATGAGCTATGAGCACAGAGAGCCATTCTGGAAGTCAAACTATGGCTGGAAGCTCATAACCCAATTGCACCATAGATGGCTAGCGAAGTCATGATTGAAACATTAAAAGAGAAATTATAGGGAAAACTGAAATTATACATAGCTTGACCTAACCTTAGAGAAGGTGAAGCACAAGGAAATTAGGCGGAAGAAGTGCCACTGATGCGGATTGCAGAGAAGAATCTAAATAGCATAAAATAAGGGAACCCAATATACCTCAATTTAGGACCAATCAAAGACTCAAGAAACCAGTGAAGGATTATTCAAACCAAACTGAAGCATTGGCGATCCTTTGGGGTGTATTGGGCGTCACTGCATGCCGTCATAGGAAGAAGTTGCAAGGTCAAGTATAGAAGGCAGTCGTGAAGAAGCGAGATGGCATAGGGGTAATGGAAATAGGTTACTTGATGTCACATGAATGTTTCTGGGGACTTACTTGTATAGGTGGTGGTTGAAAGACACCTGAATCCCAGTCGGAGTGGGAACCAAGTTAGAGACATGGGAGTCTTTATGTCTAGGGACTCTAGGAGGCAAGAGTGAGTCAAATTGGGTTTTTGAAGCTTTGGGAGAAAACACTGATTGCAAAAAATTTATTAGATCTCAATGAGGGAAAACTCTGAGAGAGATCAGAGTGAGAGAAGCGGTGGGATATTATGGGTTCTATCTATTCCTAGGAGTCGAGTGAAGGAGGAAACCCTCCCATGCACGTTTGCCTCCAGATCTGAATCCGACCTGGACTCTGACTCAGTAGGGCCGTCTGACACATATATGCTAGCTATCATATGAAATCGGTCCATTAAAATCAAATATTGCTAAACTAGGATTAAAATTATAATAATTCCTTTCCTAAATCAATTAGGGCATCTATGGTTCTCCAAATTCTATGAAAATTGGTATATTAATCAAAGTAACCACAAGGAATCTAAAAATGTAATTAGTTTATGGATTTGACCAACTTGTCTTACAATATTTCTCTTTTTGAGATAAATGTTTAATTGATCATATAGGAATACTTATAATGAATTTGGTGACAAATTTTGGGAGAAATCGAGAATTATCTAAACCAAATTAAGTAAAGATTATGTGGCCATAAAAAGAACATTGGTTGGGTAAATTTCATTTTAAACCCTAAATGTCAATCATTGGATATTTAGGGCAAAATTGGTGATATTAAGTTTCTAATGAACTGATTAAAAACAAAAGTTATCTAAATTATTTGATGTAACAAAATTTATAGCCATCATTGCATTAGTCTATGTATTAAACATCAATTTTTAAACTAAAAATTTTATTGTTTCATTTTAGGGTCATTTTATAAGATTCAAATTTTTTGGGTGTTACAGTTCTACCCACCTTATAAAAATTTCATCCTAGAAATTTCTAGGGTACTACCCACCTTAGGATTTTCGTTATCCTTAACATGAAAGGTTTAACTTATTTGGAGTATTGTGCAATTTCTATAATTTTTACATGTTCATTCATAAGATGAGGCTAACCACAACTATAACCTTAAATAGATTTCATAACTTAAATATACCTTGCTCATTCTTATCATCTTCATCATCATCCACCATGGTGAAGATTGTAGCTTGTCTCTTCTCTCTAGGTGTTTGATTGACATTAGGCTCTTTCTTTTGAAACTTGGGGCAGTTGGGTCTAATGTAGCCTAGTTCACCACATGCATAGAACACTTCGATTCCATACATGCATTCTCCTATATGATACTTGGAGCACTTGGAACATTGAGCCTTCGCAAGTTGATTTTGAAAAAACCTCAGATGGATCCTTCCTCTTCTTGTCATTATGGTGGTTGTTGTTGTGAGAGTGATTGTCCTTCTTCCATGTTGTTCATGGGTGGTCTTCCAGTTCTAGGGTAGCATCTAGGGAACCTTGCAAGGTGTGGTGTCCTCATCTAGATAGAGAAAAATGAAGGTCTTCTTTGAGACCCCTAATGAACTTCTTCATCTTGCGTCGTTCACAATTATTGTAGCCATACTTCTACAAGATTATGAACTTCATCTTGCGTCGTTCACATTAAACGTTAAATTATGTCTTTTATATTGACCTATATAAGAATTCTCAAAGTTTGCATCGAAGTGTCTCTTCTCTTATGCATCGAAGTGCCTCTTGGGTTTCACTGAATTGCCTCTTCTCTAATGCACCAAAGTGCCTCTTAATTTTTCTCTGAGGAGCCTCTTGGTGATGATCTTATATAAGTTATCTTTTAACATTATTTTTCTCTTGAAAACTCTTACTTTGCTCTTAAATATTAATCTTAACATTACTCTTAATGTGTATAATTATGATACAATAATATTGACAATAAAAAAGATAGTTCATTATAAATTCATTAACTTTAAACAATTGAAACATTAAATAATATATTTGTAGCATTCATTGTACATACATATATGCAGTCGATCAATTACTTATGTTCAAAGTGCATGGATCACTTACCTCGCTCTTAGATAATATCCTTAGTTTCCCTTATTAGTTGAAGAACTCTAATAACATCCATGGTGTTAAGAAACACTAATTACCCTATTATGACAATTATAATTCATTAACAATTAATATTCATTCTAATTTCTCGGGTTTTGGTGTTCTTGGTTTAAATAGGGAAAACACTAAGTCAAATCAGCTTTGTAACTATTCAATAATCTAGATCTCAAAAAACCCTTTCCAACACATATTTTTGGGCAATTTTCTGACAAAGCATTAATTAGATATGAATTTTGGAAACACTGACCAATTGAAATTCAAGAAAGAGCCAAGTAGGCAACGTTATTGTGATGGAGTGAACTTTTGGAGTATTTGGATACCTGATGACATAAGTGAATTCATATTGTTGAATTGTATTGAGAGTTCCAAGGTTTTGGCAAAGTTTAAGTGTTGATGGATATTGATATCATGATTAAGATCCTTCAATTTATACCTTTGTGAAGTATTTAATTGGATGATCAAACCACAGATTTTTTACACCAAATTTGAGTATAATGAAGCTTGAGTTGTGTTAAAGCTATGATTAAAATTTAGTGGGAAATGGAGGATCTTAGAGGAAGTTATTTAGGTTTGGAATGTGTGAAATAATGTGTATTATTGATGGATATAGAGCTAAGTTTCCTAATAAATGTGATGGCATGCATCATGTGCGTGAGCCATAGATCGACTAAGTGGATGGATCCCAAACCTTTAGATTGGCTAATCGAATGGCTCTGGATTTGCCTTCTTTGTAGCAGTAGATATGGTAGTGACCATCTACGACATGGTGGCGTGGAGCACGTGGTCTGAGAGGGGGAAACTAACTGGCCGTTTATCCTCCACTGAACGAGATGGTTTTGTAGTATTTGATCCCTGTCGTGGAGAGATGAGGAAGTTCCCTGATTCCCAGCACAGTGGAATGAAGAAGACAAAGTCAGAGAATAAAGTCAAAGAGGCGGGGTATGGAGGAAGCTAAGGATTGCTTATCACCAAGTATGGAAGATGCAGTACTATTTCTGGAGTGCCCCAGCACATCTCAGACGCCTCTGTTTCCACCTCACAACGTGAGCGAGGAGAATACTCCCTTTTTTCCCTCCACAACGGTTGATGACGACGAGCTCACGGGGGATGAGCTCTAGAGCCGAACCAGGAGCCCAGAGTAGCTGAGTAGGTCCTCCTGGCCTTGGCACAGCCTGAGGAGACATTACTAGATGTCGAGGAGAACGACGGCACTACCTAGTGCATGCCGAAGAAGGAAGCTACCGCAGCGCGCTGCCTCGCTCAGCAGCAAGTAGGAGCGAGCGCTGGAGCTAGGATCCAGCCGACGACGCTTATGGTTTAGCGTTGAAGCTTTTGGCGGCCTAGAAGTCGATGCCAAGGAGGAGGAATGCGACATCCGATCGCACGACATAAAGGAGGATCACGGCGGCCGATGGACTCACAAGTGGGCGTCGGGCAGGCTCGCGTTCACGCAAAGCCGCGAGGAGGAGACACCCTCCTGCGATCTAGATAAACAGGCTGCATATCAACGGACGTGGAGGAGGATCTCCGAGCTACCACTCGCCGGCTTTCTTAAAACGGCTGCGCTATCAGTCCGGAAGAATCGAGCATTGCGTTGAGAACGCTCGAAACATTGGGTGGGAGATCGGACGCGAGAGGGAGGAAGAAAAGGGAACGGCCCGCTCCAGTTAGACCAGCCATAAATCGGCCAATCCAGCAGTGAACCGCCGGGTCAATCCCTAACCTGAACCGGCCCGCCTCAAGCAAAGAAAGAAAAAGATTAGCGCCACATTAGGGACACGTGGCAACGCCAGATTGGTCAGAAAAAGATAAAATCTCCAGAAAAACTCAGATCTTAGAAAATTTATAATAAATAGCTCCAATGTCCAATAATTCCTAGAAAAATATCATTGTTCTAAGAAAATTGTGTAGAACAACATGAAACTACAATATTAGGCTTTTGATGCACTAATCTTAGTGATATCATATAAATTTTGAAATGCTTATTTTATGGATAATAAATATTAAACGATGGCCTAAAATTACGATAATATGTCATTAAGTCCAAACTCATGTTTTTAATCCATTTAAGATTAGTGATTATGATGTTGATGCACGAAACCATGTAATTTGCTTTATATGGCTAATTAGGGTTAACAACCCTAATTAATGTGTAATAATTACAAATATACTCAAGAAATGCTGGAAATTGCTTAGTAAGCTTATACCAGTAACTAGAAGATAATATATAATTATGAGATCATAATTATGCATATAAATAAGGTTACATGTTTAAGGATCCTATAATGATGAGAAAACCCTAATTGGATTGATGTATCTAATCTAGGGTTTATACATGCAAACAATGATATGGAAACTAATATTCATACAAACGAACCATAATATGGAACATGATCTCAGTAAGATAATTACAAGACAAGAATACAAGTAAAAAGGAGAATATCCAATGACTAAGCAAAACCCTAAAATGGGCATAGTCTGGGTTAAGTTGATGAGAACCAGATGGTGATATGTGATCTTGTCTTGATCAGGGGTTGAAGAGGATATAGATGATATCAGGAATACGGTTTAGAATATCCCTTTGGAAGGTACACCATTACCTCTTACTTGGCTTATTATACATTATGCTTGTATTATGTGTAGTAAAATACTTGGCATATGATATTGAATGATATGATTGTTCTTGTATGATATCTTGCTTGATTTTCCATACTTATGGCTATGAACACATGAAACATAAGTATCTGATCCATTATATAATAGCACTAAATCTCTTTGGTAGTATAGTGCATTGATGAAAGTACTAAATCTCTTTGGCAGAATAGTACATGTGAGCACCAAAACTCTTTGGTAGAATAGTGTGTGTAGTTGATCAACTTTACTTATAATGGAAATTGTGCCTAAAATATGTGTTTCTCTTTTTTTAATGAACATCTTTGTGCAAATATATGATTTTTCTTATAATTGTATATTACTGTCAAGTTCTAGTTCTATCTTATTGCCAAACTTGTAATGAGAGGTATATAAAATAAGCGTAGGCATACTCAATACAATATTCTTGAATATTGTACTGACGTGTACCACATGTAATCTTTGTTTTAGGTATGTGGACATATGATCTAGAAGGACCAGGATAGTTGAGAGTTGTATGGTAAGTTGATGTACAGGTGGACCTATTGTCTTAAGATCCTATTTAGAAGGTAGTATTTGTACATGTAAAAGGTTTGTTGTTCAATATGTAATATCAATTTGTAATAAGTCATCTTGTAATTATGTGTTGAATGATGAGCATGTGTTGTGGTTTGTTTATTGTTCATGTACATGTGATACTGTTGTTTCTTGTTGACTTCCTCTTATTTTCTTCTTCTTAGCCTAGTTTGTGGTGTTTAAATTGGGATTCTCATTTAGGTGAGGGTTTCAGTTTCGATGTCACACATCAGATTAAGTTTTAGAAATTTTGGGGACATCACAGTTATCCACACAGGAGGTGAACCCCTCTTTGAGTTGGGCCAATGAAAATAGCACGCATGGTGTGAAGGCAAACCTAGTCAGAGCGTGCGTCAGATAGGTAGGGCGCGTTAAAAACCTAAAATTACCCATATCAATACAATACATAAATCATTGTCCAAAGGGCAAAATCAGAAAACCAAGTGCTTTTGTTCATCATCTTCATGGGCGTGAGGCAAGTTTTTGTAGGGAAAAGTCCATTCAATCTATGATCTAGAACCTAAACAAGTGATCACCATTGTGAATAGTGATTTTCAAACGGCTTCTGATGAAGCTATGAGCATAGAGAGCCAATTTGGAAGTCAAACTATGGATGGAAGCTCGAAACCCAGTTCAGCCACAGCTGGCTCGCCGAGTCATGATTGAAAGAGAAAATGTGGGGAAATCTAAAGCTATAGATAGCCCGAGCTCACCTTGGCAAAGGTGAACTGTAAGGAAACCAGGCCGAAGAAATGCCATCAACGCAAAGTGCAGAGAAGAATCCAAACAAAAAAAAATGGGGGGAACTGATATACCTTTATTTAGGACCAATCAAAGACTCGAGAAACTGGTGAATGATTCTTAAAACCAAATAATGGCATTGGAAATTCATTGGGGAATCTTTGGCATTGTTTGTAAGGAGGGTGGGATCACCCCCTTACTAAAAATTTAAAGAATAAAACATCCATTCCAAACACACACTCAAAGGTATGTTGGAATAGGTATAAATTTTCCAAATTTATTATAATTGTATGCAAAAGACAAAGTGTAGCAGCGGAATTTAAAGAATGACTATATTCAATTTTTACAAAAGATTACAAAAGTATATCAAAATCTCTATAAGGGTTTACATGTATGATACAACATAAGGATTTAAGTAGAGGGAAATCTAAACTATAACAACTTTGTCTCCAAGCTTTAACACCTTAAGCTAGTCCAAAACTTCATGTCTTATCATCCAAGTCCTTCACCTAGGGCTGGAAGCATACCCCAGCAAGAAGAGAAAATAGATGACATCAGCAAAGGTTGGTATGTGCATACTAAATAGGAAATTGAGAAATATATGGAATAAAGGACATCAAATATAAAAGACTTCCCATAGAAATGATAAGGACCACCCAAATGGGTATCAAGAGAAAAGGAATTGAAATCATGTGATAACAAAAGGATACTTGACATTAATAAAAACTAAAGATTGTGTCACACAAGCACATGTAAAGAATTAGGGCACACACCCCATATCATGAACCTGCATGCATGTGAGATAAACATATCTCTAGAACAATATAAACACAAAGAAGAACAAGTTTCATAAACTTGAAACCTGATAGAGAAAAGAATACTGCCAATCTCCCAAATATATAAAACATGGGCCAAGAATCACACATCTTGCCATGGGTATGAGATTCCTTTCCATCCCAAAAGAGCAGGATATATCACATCTGCTAGGCAGGAAATAACACATATGTTGGCTAAATGGACATCTATAAATCCCTTTGTTTTGATTATGACAAACATTTCATTCTTATTAATCTAACGAGCTACTTGAGTGTGCAGGACTAAGATGGATGGCAAAGCAACTAGGGAAAATCCACAAGCTAAAATGTTTATATTTTCATGCAATGTAATCATTGTTGTAAAAACTTGTACAAATATATAATGTACAAGTACTTAGAATTGCATGTAAATCAAGCGTTAGATTTTCCCTAGCCAAACACCATAGTTAGACATGTCATCCCATTTAAATAGGATCATTTATGCACACTCACACATATAATTAGTGCCTAAATTGAAATCTTGAAACAGGATCATTCTCGGTCGACAAACTCCTCGACCGAGACACTCTCGGTCGACAATCTTCTCGACCAAGAAAGATCCAAAGTAGCCGTTAGACACAACAGATAAGTTAGTTGGCAGTTGAAGAAAGACGTTGCAAATCACTTGTTCCAGAGAGCCTGTTGGTCGACAAAAGTTCGACCGAGTAGGTGTCTCGGTCGACCATTTGTCGACCGAGATGGTCTCTGACAGCAACTGCAGAATAAATTAATTAGCCGTTGTTAAAGCAACAACTTTGTACCTAACGGCTAGTTAAGCACTTAGAAACCCCTAGAAGTTGTCTAGAACGTCCTTAAGCATACTTAGGCCATTCCTATAAATAGGAGAAGCCATAGGACACTAGAATTTACTTGTTACACTTGAGAATATACTTGAGCAATCTATTGCAAGCAATTTGAGCACTGTGATCATTAGTCTACATTCTCCTTAGCTCAATCTCGTGTCCTATAGGCTAGATTCTCCTATCCACAGCAATCACAAGTTCACACACTTGGCTAGGAAATCTATATGCTTGATCTAGGCATATCAAGCCTTGGGCTTAAAGGATAAGTTGTAATTTCCTTTTTCTTTCTTGTTCCTTTTTATTATTTGTACTCTCCTTGCTACTCCTAGGTTTGGAGGCTGCAGATTGGAGAGGGTTGACTTCTCAGGTGGAGAAGGGGACTTCAAGCTACTTCAAGAAGGCTATCGCAAGGGAAGCTACTTCAGAAGGCTGGTGCAACGGGAGTTGGTGCATCTACTTCAAGGGAAGGCTGCTTCAAGGTTGGGCGATTACTTCTAGGTGAAGGCTGCTTGAAGGGTTTGGGAAAAGAAATTGTATTTTATGTAAAGTCCTTGCGAGGTAATAAAATAAATTTCTTTTCAAATCCCGGTTGGGTAAGCAACCGGGTAGTGGACTGATGGCTATAGTATTTGCTATAGTTGGAACCACTCTAAACCCTGTGTCTCCTTGTCCAATATCTTCATTGTGGTTGTTTGAGTTTAAATTATTATTAAAATCTTTATAAAACTCTATTCACCCCCCCTCTAGTAGTTTTCAATTGGTATCAGAGCGGGCTTCAAGGAACCCTAACCAGGTCTTGAAGAATGAAGGGAAATGGTGAAAGGTGCTGTTTGGACAAAACCACAACATGCTGCAATTGGTGTTTAGGAACAAGCCACAAAACAACCGGATGCCCATGGAGATCAAAGGAAGAGCACAAAGAATGTCTTATTGCTACATCTAGTGAAGAAGAAGAAGTGGTAAGTCTTTTTTATTTATCTAAGGAAGAATTAGTTGCTATTATTGAAGAGACACATAATAAATATGTTGAGTGCAAAAAGAAATTAAAGAAATCAAATAAGGAAAATGATGATCTAAATGTTAAACTTCTTGCTCTTGCATCTGAAAATGAGAATCTCAAAGAGGGAAATAAATTTTCTGATCTTAAGTTAAAATCTATGGAAGCCGATTGCAAGCTCCTTTCTATTGAAAATTCAAACTTACAGACTCAAGTAAACGATCTTCAAAAACAACCATTATTGTGCACCCATGTAGATTATGACACTATTGTTAAAGAAAGAAATGTATTGACATCTAATCTAGACCAAACAAAACTAGATATTAAGAAGAGAATGGAAGAGATTACCAAGTTACAACAAAAAATCAGTAATTTGAATAATAATGGCATTCTTGATCAAATCTTAGATAATTCCTATCATCAGATTGGGAGAAGAGGACTAGGTTATAAGCCTAAAGGGAAGTCCTATCAACCTAGTTGGAAAAAGTCACAAACCCATCAATCTATATATGTACCGAAAGGAACAAATACATTTTTACTAAAGAACAACCTAGAACAAAACCATAGAAAATGACTTGAGGTTGATTCTATATGTTGCCATTATTGCTCACGTCTTGGACATTACTCTTTTTCATGTCCTTACAAGAGAAAAGATGTAGAGTTAGTTTGGGTTCCAAAACCTCCAAACTAATTGAACAAAATCAAGTTGAGATATGACCAAAGACATTAGTTGCATACTTCTATGTCTATCTCAACTCTACATAATTACAAATGTAAATGAAATTAATATTAGTTTTGTTCCCTAGATGATTTAAAGTTTAAGTCAAATGAAAAGAAAATTCCTATTTTCATATGATTTTTCGTAAAAGTATTTTCTGGTCTATTCATATACTAATCATAAAATTGAATTATCATTGTATGCTGTTATTACCATTATACCATGCTTTCATCATTGGGTGCGCATAGATAATTGTATGCATGGATCCATGAAAAGATATAAGCAAGCAAAATAATTTATTAGTTATATGTTATTGCTTGCAACAAAATCTCTAACTTAGCATCTTTGAAATAATTAATTGTGCCTCCAATTAAGTAGTATGCTTCAACTTGATATTTAAATTAAATTTTATGCAGATATTATACTCAATATACTCAATCTGAGAAATCTGCAAAATTTGCCTCTTGGTCAAAATAAAATTTGACTAAGGGGCGCTATGGTCGTAGTCAAGGGCGACCTAAAATAAGCTTCGACAAAAAATTGCTTATTTGGAAATTCTCTCTTTGGACCTAATCTTATTATAAAGATTATTATTGTAAAGCATACAAATTAAGGGGAGTAACAAATAAAAAACTTGTAGTTAGAATTAACAACAATCTATGACACAGAAACAGTCTTGGTCGAGACATGTTCGACCGAGAACACTGTCGGTCGAGAAATCGTCGACCGAGCAGGTCTCTGTTGTCAAGTCTGAAATAATTCTGCTGCAAATGATTGCTCATCAATAATTTTAAACCAAGGATGCATGTTGGACATCATTTGTGAAACAGAGTATTGTTTTATGCATATGGACACTCTTCAAACATATTGCAAAGCATTTAAGTCTTCATTTGGGATATCTAAGGGGGAGCTCATAAAAACAACTTTGACCATTTGATTGAAGAAGCTTACAAAAACATTGTAACCACCATGTGTAGCTGGAAATTTTCCTTGATTATAAAGAAATTTATGAATTTATTGAAAATGGTATCTTGTACTTGAAGGAACTCTCTACCCAAAACAGGGCTTAACATCCCTTGCATTTGGATGGAGACATTTTATGTAGTCTAAGATTAAACGATTCTCATTTTATTTAGGGATTAACATCCATTGATAGGTGAGAAATCAATATACATTCATCATAAGCTTAAAGGAATCTCATATCATTTCAAGGCTTAACATCCTTTGCAAATGATTGAGAAACAAATTGTGGCTAAATTATAAAAATATGATATTAAATCCATGTTCCTAATAGGATATCTAATTAAGGGGGAGTTTTTATTCTTAACGGTTATCTTTTTGAAATGACAAAGGGGGAGAGATAAATATAAAATTAACATTTAGTCAAACAATTAATGAGTTTCATAAATAAACTCTTGGCTTTACATTGAAAGTTGCTATATTCCCAAATGATCTGGATTTCATAATTCATGGGGAATAATAAGCACATTTTTTTTACACAAGAGAAAAAGCTACAAAAGGTAATCTAAAGGTATGAAACTCATATGTTTTATATTTCTTTTATTTATATTTTGGAAATGTTTGTCATCTTCAAAAAGGGGGAGATTGTTGGCTAAATGGACATCTATAAATCCCTTTGTTTTGATTATGACAAACATTTCATTCTTATTAATCTAACGAGCTACTTGAGTGTGCAGGACTAAGATGGATGGAAAAGCAACTAGGGAAAATCCACAAGCTAAAATGTTTATATTTTCATGCAATGTAATCATTGTTGTAAAAACTTGTACAAATATATAATGTACAAGTACTTAGAATTGCATGTAAATCAAGCGTTAGATTTTCCCTAGCCAAACACCATAGTTAGACATGTCATCCCATTTAAATAGGATCATTTATGCACACTCACACATATAATTAGTGCCTAAATTGAAATCTTGAAACAGGATCATTCTCGGTCGACAAACTCCTCGACCGAGACACTCTCGGTCGACAATCTTCTCGACCGAGAAAGATCCAAAGTAGCCGTTAGACACAACAGACAAGTTAGTTGGCAGTTGAAGAAAGACGTTGCAAATCACTTGTTCCAGAGAGCATGTCGGTCGACAAAAGTTCGACCGAGTAGGTGTCTCGGTCGACCATTTGTCGACCGAGATGGTCTCTGACAGCAACTGCAGAATAAATTAATTAGTCGTTGTTAAAGCAACAACTTTGTACCTAACGGCTAGTTAAGCACTTAGAAACCCCTAGAAGTTGTCTAGAACGTCCTTAAGCATACTTAGGCCATTCCTATAAATAGGACAAGCCATAGGACACTAGAATTTACTTGTTACACTTGAGAATATACTTGAGCAATCTATTGCAAGCAATTTGAGCACTGTGATCATTAGTCTACATTCTCCTTAGCTCAATCTCGTGTCCTATAGGCTAGATTCTCCTATCCACAGCAATCACAAGTTCACACACTTGGCTAGGAAATCTATATGCTTGATCTAGGCATATCAAGCCTTGGGCTTAAAGGATAAGTTGTAATTTCCTTTTTCTTTCTTGTTCCTTTTTATTATTTGTACTCTCCTTGCTACTCCTAGGTTTGGAGGCTGCAGATTGGAGAGGGTTGACTTCTCAGGTGGAGAAGGGGACTTCAAGCTACTTCAAGAAGGCTATCGCAAGGGAAGCTACTTCAGAAGGCTGGTGCAACGGGAGTTGGTGCATCTACTTCAAGGGAAGGCTGCTTCAAGGTTGGGCGATTACTTCTAGGTGAAGGCTGCTTGAAGGGTTTGGGAAAAGAAATTGTATTTTATGTAAAGTCCTTGTGAGGTAATAAAATAAATTTCTTTTCAAATCCCGGTTGGGTAAGCAACCGGGTAGTGGACTGATGGCTATAGTATTTGCTATAGTTGGAACCACTCTAAACCCTGTGTCTCCTTGTCCAATATCTTCATTGTGGTTGTTTGAGTTTAAATTATTATTAAAATCTTTATAAAACTCTATTCACCCCCCTCTAGTAGTTTTCAACATCTGCCATAAAAACCAATGCAATTACACTACTCTAGTGCTACTGAATCACATAGAATGTTAAATGTAGAGGCAAGTAGAAAGTATAGATAGAATATATAAACTGGTCACCACTAAGTGACCAACATATACATCCACCTCATAAGTGGGCAAAAGATATCACATGCCATCTTTTAGAGTCCCTTCATGAACAAATCATAAGATAAAAGTTCAAAAGAATATCCATGATCACATGATCAATATCAAATAAGGTAGTTCACATGAACCATGATTTTCAAAAGAAAAGACATTATGTATAGGCTCATGTCCATAGAACAAAGAGAATGAATAAGCATAGGTGAATTTCTCAACATAGAAGAATAGGGGATACATCATACCTCAACTTCATTGTCTAAACAGTCCAAGTCAGTCGTAGATCCAAGATTAGGCCTCCAAATAACCTCTAGGGAAGGTGGAAAGGTCCAATAAGTAAGGTTCCCAAGCTTAGATAGGCTGGTTTCTCCAACAAAGATCCTATCTCGAGCAAGAAACACCTTCTCCAATTTAGAGAGGTTAAAATCCCTAACAAAAGAACATGGAGATGAGGTGTTTAAGGGCTCTAGGTGGGGTTTCACCATGGAAGACTAGGGTTCTGATCTGGAGGAAGGTGGAAGGAATACTAACAACATGAAAATAGGGAAGCAAAGAAGAAAACTTAATAGTTTTGGTCGAAATAACCAAGGAGGAGCTTTAGAAACCCTAAATAGAGCAAATTTGGAACCCTAGGAGCCTTCTTCACCAAGGTAGGCACCTTCTTTTACCTTAGGACAACACCTTTGTAGACAAACAAAATTAGGAAAACTAATGAAAACTATTAGAGAAATCTGTCTAGATGATACCCTCTGGTGATCACCTCAGTTCGTAGTGTTTTGACTGCAAATCGTATTATAAGAGTTTCCTGAATTGTCTAGTATGTGACCATCTCCTCCTCTCTATGCTTCGTGCTCTGTTGCAACATATTAGAACATGATATCCCAATCTAGCCAAAGTCCCTATGGTTATAAGTAGAACTCGGCTTGTCATTAAGTCCCATCTATCCTATGTGTGTTAATCTTTATTCTGATCTAATTGCATAAAGTCGGTGGCACCAAGTTGTTGGTTGACTTAAAACCCTGATAAGTATTGGTACTACTGACTTGTGTAGTGGTAGGACCAAGTTGATTCCTACAATTTGTGACTTGTTCTGGATATGGAAGTTGGTACCACCGACTAGGGTGTCAGTGACACCAAAGCCATAAAGTTTGGTTCCTAATGCTTTCTAGGTGGTGAGTCAGTACCACTGACTTTGTCTTTAGGTTGCATTGAACATCATCTCAGTAGCACCAGAAATCTCAGTAGAATCGAGACTTCCAGAATTTTTTGTTGGATTTCATCTAATGTTAGTACTACCAACCTTTATGTCGATAGCACTGAGTTGTCTTGAAAGTGCCCAAACAGCTTGAAATGAGGAAAACATAACATAAGTCCAAATAAAAATTGATAACTTGATATAACTTGATAAAAATACTTGTAACTTGATGCAATAGTGTTTTAGAAGATAATAATGCTAATTAATGCATAAATAGTAGAAAAATGAGCAATTATGCGATAAAGACATGGAAAATAGTATGTAAAAAGCAACTAAAATCTAGTGCATAGGCAGGAAAGACCTTTGTCATGGATCTTGGAGGAGGTGGCCATGTAGGTCGTAGCACAGACCCAACCTTGATGCAAATTAATCATACATATGAGTTATTAACACCATGGAAAAGGTGGAGAAAGTAAGGAGAATGGAGAAGGGAGGCCCTTAAGAGGAAATTGCAATTAGGGATGGAAGACCAATAGAAGGGATAATGCAAGGGGAAATGGGAGTACATGTAGTACCTAGTGGAACTGAGGGCCAAAATAGTTTCCTTGGGATTCAGGTGGATGTTTAGCAGCCTCAACTAAAATCACAATCATAAACCAATGTGTCATCAAAGCTTGATTGACCAGTAGTAGTGGTGTCTTGAGCAACAAATCCCTTGCGGTACACAGGCAATATCGCACACTCAGAAAAAAATAATGGATTCCCCACAATTGATTATGGATAGCATCTAGTAAAGGTAGGGGTTTATATAGAGTCTAAAGTTTGGTGGAGTCCTAGTTTGGGTGGAGTAGGGAGTCCTAATTCGATTGGGCATTCGAGGTTTGAGGAGTGGCAAGAGATATCGGGTGGGAATAGAATTCTACAAATAGCAGAGTATTGAATACCAGGACTCGGGCAAGAGAGACAAGAGTGGGGGGTCTGAGAATCCTAGTCGAATCACGACTATGATCTGTGTGAAAGAAAAAAATAATAATAAGGTGCATGACACACCGAAAATAAATGGGACTTAGGTTAGGTCAGGATCAACGTGGCATGTGTTGATTTAAGCCAATAAAAAATATTCATTTAGGTTATCTAGATGCACATTTACATATCAAATGATACAAAATCTGGACCACAAGATACATATAGGGTCTAAAACATTCCTCTTTAATTAGATACAGGTTATTTACAAATTCTACATGTGTCATTATCTTAATTTATATGCATTATAAGTATGACAAATTGAATTAATCCATCTTTATTTAGTTGTTTGAGTCAATAAAACAAAGTTAGGCCAATTTGGTTTAATATGTATATTAGTGGTGATGATGCTCCACTAAGGAGAGAGAAGATGCATTCAATTGGAATTTTGACTTATTTGAACATATTTCAATATAAGAGAATATTGAATTAACTATCATCGTAAGAGAGAGAGAGAGAGAGAGAGAAATAATGCTGCTCATGTTTCATAATATTCAAAGGGAAGTTTTTTTTACTTGGATTACTTACATTAAGGTCCAAAGCTTGAATTCAATTGGTGAGACATTTCATTAAAACCCTATAAATTTGTTTAAATCTGAATTTGGGATGTTACACGTAGATAATAGTTCCACATGATTTCTTATACAAAGGGGGAAGAGAGCATCAAAGAATCAAGGCTTTATCATCATCTTCCAATTTGATATCATTTGTTTAAATCCATAATTCTGGAGTTGAACTCATCAATATTAGATGTAGCTCCAGCCATGTATAGTAGATATAGACGTTGCTTATGTTGTAATATTATTTGGAGAATCTTTGTCAAGTAGAAATATTCAAGTTTTGACACAAATTGCAACGGTCTTATCTTTAGCAACTTCACCAAGAATTATCCATGAAAGTGAATATTGTATGTCAATTAGTACTTTCTCATCCATTTCTTACATTTTTTCGATAGTCAAGGAAGATGTCATACTCTATCACTCGTAGAAGCACTTTAGTGATGTCGTGTTGCATTAGTAAGCATTGCATATTGATTTGTCGTAGCCCAAAGTTGATTGTGGGGTCAAACTTCTCCATGTCATGCTTGTTTATCATTGTTCTTGATCGCCAAGCTCTAATAACAATTTTTTGAGTTGGCATAGCAGAAATAACAACGAGCAATCGTACATGACTAGAAGAAGAAAAACAATCACACAAACAACAAACTTGAGGTTTGTGTGGTTCTGTCTAGATGACCTACCCCACAGAATGAGAAGAGGATTTTACTATGGCAATAAGATTATAAAGGGGAATTTCTCTCAAAGAAAGAACTTGAAAATTTTGAGAAGATTACAACCAAATAAGAGAAAGAACTCATGTATAAGAAAAATCAATGCTCAAGGACTTTATTTATAAAATCCATGCAATAACGCTTTGAATAGGAATAGTCAATCTTAATAGGAGGTTAGAATACAATAGAAACACAATTCAAAGAGGGTCACCTCCAAATAGGAATACTAATCCAATCCAACTAGGAACATGGGTTGAATTCAAATCAAACCAAGATACAAAATAGATATGCCACACCATGTAGAATTAGGAGTCTTTGATCAGCTAAGAATATTAGTACATTGCTAAAAAGAATTGTCTTGTATCTACCTTGAAGTAAGCCAAGTAGCAGATACCTTGGGTTTATTAAAAGAAAAACATGTTTTTCGATTTTCAATGTGGTGCCCATGAGTTTTTTCACCCTCTCTAGTTTGCTTTAGATCTGCGGGAGTCAGATAGGTGTGGTTTGGAGATTCGACTGAACAAACAAAATGGATTTTAACTGCATATATACAGAAACTTTGGTCACTTCTTATTACTTTCCATACAGAATTTGGGAATTGAGAAGGTTAAACACAAAAAATACAAGCCCCTTTGAGCTCCAAACTCTACAATTTAATTCTCCTAATCCAAAATCTTTCTCAAAAAGTCAACAACTACTTGAAAGTGGAACATCATCACTCTTCCTGGCAGGAAAGCAAGCTCCTGTCTATACTAGAACAGCTCAAAATCACCAATCTCGCCTCCATCCTCCTTCACCACCACCCCCTTCTCATGTTTCCTGTTCAGAATTTTTGCCACAATGCTCTTGTAATCACTGCCCTTAATAGGAGTTTAGAATACAATAAAAACACTAATTGTATATAAAGAGAGTCATCTCCAAACAGAAATTCTAATCCAATCCAACTAGGAACATGGATTGGATTCAAATCAAACCAAGATAAAAAACTGAACCGCCACACCATGTAGAATTAGGATTAGAATTAGAAGTCTTCGATCAGCTAAGAATATTAGCACATTGCTAAAAAGAATTATCTTGCATCTACCTTGAAGTAAACCAAGTAGCGGATACCTTGAGTTTATTAAAAGAAAAACATGTTTTTCAATTTTCAATGTGGTGCTCATGAGTTTGTTCACGCTCTCTAGTTTGCTTTAGATCCACGGGAGTAAGATAGGTGTGGTTTGGAGGTTCGGCTGAACAAACAAAATGGATTTTAACTACATATATACAGAAACTTCAGTCCTTATTACTTTGCATTACAAAATTTGGGAAACGAGATGGTTAAAACCAAAAAAATTACAAGTCCATTTGAGCTCCAAACTCTACAGTTCAATTCTCCTAACACAAAATATTTTCCAAAAAAATCAACTACTACTTGAAAGTGGAACATCATCACTCTTCCAGGCAGGAAAGAAAGCTCTTGTCTATCTCAAAATCACCAACCTCGACACAATCCTCCTTCACCTCCACCGCCTTCTCCCGTTTCCTGTTCAGAACTTCCACCACAATGCTCCCATAATCACTGTCCTTAATAGGAGTCTGGAATACAATAGAAACACAAATTGTATACAAAGAATATCATCTCCAAACAAGAATATTAATCCAATCCAACTAGGAACGTGGGTTGGATTCAAATCAAACCAAGATACAAAATGGAACCTCCACACCATGTAGAATTAAGATTAGAACTAGGAGTTTTCGAGCAGCTAAGAATATCAGTAAATTGCTAAAATTATCCTGCATCTACCTGTTGGGGATGTTGTACCGATACAGTCCCGGATGTGACGAAAAGTTGTCACGGAAGCGCTACCAACAAGCGTATAAAACCCAAAGAAGAAAAACACCAGATTTAACGTGGAAAACTCTCCCCTCAATAAGGAGAGAAAAACCACGGGGCAATCCCGCTAATAAGCACTATGTAATAAAATTACAACTCACACCTCCCAGATTTAATTACCCCTAAATCCGGGTAGCAACTGCCAACTGCTACTTTGCTTCAAGGCAAAGTCGCTGGCCCTCTCTTATAAACCAAGAGAGCTTCTCTACCAGTTGTTCTTGTTCTCTGGCACCCTCTACCACAGAAGGCACCAACAAGCAACTGGAGAACTCACACCTCAACCGGTGGATAATCCAAAGGCCTCCCCAGGGGCCTCTATTTATAGGCCTCTATGCATGTGATTGCAACCAGGAATTCTAGTCCCAGTTTGAATCCTAGTCCAACTACATGTTGCACATAGGAAGTCATATTCCTACTATTCAAGATTTGACTCCTATTAGGATTGGTAGCACAAACCAACCCTCCCAAGTCTAAATCCCACTAAGACATGGGCTGGATTATATTCCTAATCCCAACAATCTCCCCCTCCAGCCCATGAGGGAGATGTGGTCTTCAGCGATCATCATTGGGAATGTACACCACAGAGCTTCTTACAAAGCTCTAGCTTGTCTCGTGTCACCACCTTGGTCATCATATCAGAAGCATTCTTCTCAGTATGGATCTTTTTCAGAGTCAACAACTTCTTCTCTATAACATCACGAAGCCAGTGATATCTCACATCAATGTGCTTTGTCCGTGCATGATGCATTGTGCTCTTGCTCAAGTCAATGGCACTCTGACTATCACAGCAAATAGTCTGGTCAATCTGAATCATCCCCAGCTCCCTTAGAAATATCACCACCCAGAGAATTTCTTTTCCTGCTTCCGCTGCTGCAATGTATTCTGCCTCTATAGTTGAAAGTACAACACACTTCTGCAACCTGGACTGCCAAGATATGGCTCCCCCTGCAAAAGTGAAGATATACCCAGAAGTAGATTTCCTGTGATCTATATCACCTGCCATGTCAGCATCAACGAAGCCCTTTAGAATTGGTTCCGAACCACCAAACATCAAACACGTGTTGCTCGTGCCTCGTAAGTATCTGAAGATCCACTTGACCGCCTCCCAGTGATCTTTTCCAGGATTTGAGAGAAACCTGCTCACAACACCAACTGCATGAGCAATATCAGGACGGGTACACACCATTGTGTACATCAAACTCCCTACAGCAGAAGAATAGGGAATCCTTGCCATCTCCTCCTTTTCCTCATCGGTAGATGGGCATGACTTCTTACTCAGCTTGAAGTGACCTGAAAGTGGAGTCCCCACGACTTTGGCTTTGCCCATGTTAAACCGCTCAAGTACCCGTTCAACATAACTCTGTTGTGACAACCACAACTTGCGCTGTGTCCTGTCACGTGTGATCTGCATCCCCAAAATCTGTCGTGATGGTCCCAAATCCTTCATCTCAAAGGCTTTGGAAAGCTCTGTCTTCACTTTTCTGATCAAACTGAGATCTTGACCCACTATCAACATGTCATCCACATAGAGTAGTAGAATAATGAACCTGTCATTGGGAAACCTCCTGATGTAGACACATGAATCTGCACTTGTCTTCTGGTACTCGTGACTCTGCATGAAAGAATCAAACTTCTTGTACCACTGTCTAGGAGCCTGTTTCAACCCGTACAAACTCTTTTTTAATTTGCAGACTAAGTGGTCTTTCCCCTTGACTTTAAAACCTTCTGGCTGCTCCATGTAGATCTCCTCTGTAAGGTCACCGTGAAGGAAAGTTGTCTTCACATCCATCTGCTCAAGCTCCAGATCTAGACTAGCAACCAAGCCTAGAACCAATCTGATAGAACTCATCTTTACAACCGGAGAAAATATCTCATCAAAATCCACTCCTGGTCTTTGACCAAGGCCCTTGACAACAAGTCTGGCTTTGTATCTAATATCACTACCAGTGTCGTCATTCTTCATCCTATAGACCCACTTGTTCTTTACTACTCTCCTACCCTTGGGAAGTGCCACAATCTCATAGGTGTCATTATTCTGCAAAGAATTTATCTCCTCCTGCATCGCCTGATGCCACTGTACTCTGTCTCTATGAGTTTGTGCCTCCTGAAAAGTCTCTGGCTCCCCCTGATCAGTAAGCAAGATATACTGAGATGCCGGATATCTGGATGAAGGATGACGTACTCTGTCAGACCTCCTCAGCTGCTGCTCTGAGGACTCTGCCTGGTCCTGATCCTGCTCCCCCTGCCCAGAAGTCTCTTCTTGTGAAGTTGAATCACTCGTCTGTGCGTCTGGAACTGGACCACTTGATGTGCTATCACTCTGCTGCTCATGGTGATTATGTTGCTCATCTTCATCATCAGAAGACTACACCTGTGAAGAAGCTGAATCATCCTCATACTCATCGTCTGAAGAACTGTCACCTGATCCCGCAGCCTATGCATCATCAACCTCAGGCTCTGTCACTGTCTGACTCTCACAGAAAGTCACATCTCTGTGTCTGGTCATGGTCTTTTTCACTGGATCCCATAACCTATACCCAAACTGTTGATCTCCATAGCCAAGAAAGATACATGGCACCGCTTTATCATCCAGCTTTTGCCTCTTTTCCTTGGGAACATGAGCATATGCCTTGCATCCAAATACTCGGAGATGTGAGTAGGATGCATCCTTACCTGTCCATACATGCTCAGGTATATCAAACCCCAAAGGAACTGATGGAGATCGATTTATCAGATAGCAGGCAGTTCTCACTGCCTCACCCCAAAATGTCTTTGGCAACTTTGCAATCTTCAACATGCATCTGACTTTCTCGACAATAGTACGGTTCATCCTTTCAGCTGTACCATTGTGTTGTGGTGTGCCGGGCTCTGTCCTCTCATGCCGTAGGCCATGCTGCGTGCAGTACGCCTGGAACTCCCTGGAGGTGTACTCTCCTCCATTGTCCGTTCGGAGACACTTTAATTTTTCACCGGTCTCTCGCTCTACCATGGCATGGAACTTTTGGAAACATTGAAAAACCTGATCCTTGGTCTTCAGCAAGTAGAACCACACCTTCCTAGATGCATCATCAATGAATGTGAAAAAATACTTATTGCCTCCCAGTGAAGCCATCTCAAACGGATCGCAGACATCCGAATGAACCAACTGTAGAAGCTTTGACTTCACCGCAGACCTTGTCTTGAAAGAAACTCGTCGTTTCTTTCCTGTCTGACATGCATCACATGAACTGAGACCACTATCCTTGCCACAAGGAATCAACCTCTTCTTGGATAGAAGATTCAAGCCCTTCTCACTCATGTGTCCTAACCGTTTGTGCCATAGATCTGTCTGGTTATCCTCAACTGCATATATACTGCCGTCTCTAAGTACTTTGAGTTTGGTCTTGTATAATGTGTGAGACAGTTTGCCACGTACAATAACCAAAGCCCCTTGGTGATCTTGCATTTGCCGCCACCAAAATCAAGATGACAACCTTCTCTATCAAAGAAAGAACCAGAGATCAAACTCAGCCGCAAATCTGGAACGTGACGAACATCCTTCAGCGTGAGCGTGCAACCAACACTTGTCTGAACACAAATGTCACCAATCCCGACAATTCTAGAGAAGCTGGAATTTCCCATGTTCACCCTCCCAAAGTCTCCCCTCCTGTATGAAGTGAAGAACTCCTTACTTGGTGAAGCATGATAAGAAGCTGCAGTATCCACTACCCACTCAGAATCATCCTCATCAGCATGCAAACATTGTTCTTGGACTGTTAAGACCACATCGTCATCATCGCACCTATCATCTGAGATCGTCGCTGTAGTATTCTTGTCGTCATCTTGCTTGTCTTTGGCTTCAGACCCATTTTCTTTTTCCAAATCTTGCAATCTCTTTTGAAGTGACCTGGCTTGCCGCAATGGAAGCACCCTCTACCATTCTTTGACTTGGATCTACCACGAGACTTCTCGCGGTCTTGGGATTCACCGCGGCTCTTAGATCTACCACGGTCTCTCGCTCTATCAACGCCTCTGCCCTCTGTGAAGTGCACCTCTGATCCACTGTCGCCTGAGGCTCGTCGTCGAGTCTCTTCATTCAGTACACTGCTCTTCACCTGGTCAAGTGTCAACTTGCCATCCTGTGCAGAATTGCTGACTGTCACTACGAGTGTCTCCCAACTGTCCGGTAGCGATCCTAGAAGAAGTAGAGCCTGAAGTTCATCATCAAAAACCATCTTCATGGACCCCAACTGATTTACAAGGCTTTGGAATTCATTCATATGCTCGGCGATGTCTGTACCATCCTGGTACTTGAGGTTCACCAATTTTCAGATCAAGAAAGCTTTATTTGTGGCAGTCTTCCGCTCATATAACTTCTTGAGCTTTTCCCACAGATCTTTGGCATTGGTCTCTTCTGAGACGTGATGGAATACGGAGATGTCGAGCCACTTCCGCACTGTTCCGACGGTTTTCCTGTTTAGCTTCTTCCAATCTGCATCAAATGTAGTCTCTGGCTTTTGTCCCTCTATTGGATCGTATAGATCTTTGCAATAGAGAATATCCTCCATCTTGGGTTTCCAAATCTGCCAATTTGTGCTTGTCAACTTTATCATCGTCGCATCTTCATCTTTCCCCGTCTGGACTTGTATCTGCAACCTCGCTCTGATACCACTTGTTGGTGATATTGTACCGATACAGTCTCGGATGTGACGAAAAGTTATCACGGAAGCGCTACCAACAAGCGTATAAAACCCAAAGAAGTAAAACACCAGATTTAACGTGGAAAACTCTCCCCTCAATAAGGAGAGAAAAACCACGGGGCAATCCCGCTAATAAGCACTATGTAATAAAATTACAACTCACACCTCCCAGATTTAATTACCCCTAAATCCGGGTAGCAACCGCCAACCGCTACTTTGCTTCAAGGCAAAGTCGCTGGCCCTCTCTTATAAACCAAGAGAGTTTCTCTACCAGTTGTTCTTGTTCTCTGGCACCCTCTACCACAGAAGGCACCAACAAGCAACTGGAGAACTCACACCTCAACCGGTGGATAATCCAAAGGCCTCCCCAGGGGCCTCTATTTATAGGCCTCTATGCATGTGATTGCAACCAGGAATTCTAGTCCTATTTCGAATCCTAATCCAACTGCATGTGGCACATAGGAAGTCATATTCCTACTATTCAAGATTTGATTCCTATTAGGATTGGTAGCACAAACCAACCCTCCCAAGTTTAAATCCCACTAAGACATGGGCTGGATTATATTCCTAATCCCAACACGTACCTTGAAGTAAACCGAGTAGCGGATACCTTGGGTTTATTAAAAGAATGACATGCTTTCCAATTTTCAATGTGGTGCTCATGAGTTTGTTCACCCTCTCCAATTTGCTTTAGATCCGCTGGAGTAAGATAGGTGTGGTTTGGAGGTTCGGCAGAACAAACAAAATAGATTTTAACTGCAAATATGCAGAAACTTCGATCACTTCTTATTACTTTGCATTACAAAACTTGGAAAACGAGATGGTTAAAAACAAAAACAAAAAAAACAAGCCCCTTTGAGCTCCAAACTCTACAATTCAATTCTCCTACTCCAAAATCTTTCCCAAAAATCAACAACTCCTTTAAAATGGAACATCATCACTCTTCCTGGCAGGAAAGCAAACGCTTGTCTATCCTAGAACAGTTCAATATCACCAATCTCACCACCATCCTCCTTCACCTCCATGGCCTTCTCCCGTTTCCTGTTCAGAACCTCCGCTACAATGCTCCCATAATCATTGCCCTTGGGCACTTCAGGTGGCGTTGCACACCGTACTAGAGCCCAGTTAACACCTTGAAAGAACGCGTGCTGCTTGATCTCCGCAGCACCTCTGCGCGCACCGAGCCTGTTCTGGGGATCTTTCACAAGCAGCCCTCTGATGAGGTCCCTAGCACGGGAACTCACAGACGGTGGGCCGTCGGGGAACATCAGCTCCTCGGACACGACATTAGTAAGAGTCTCTTCATTCCCGGAACCCTTGAACGGCGTCTTCCCATACAGGAGCTCATACAGGAACACACCGAGCGTCCACCAATCCACCGCACTGCCATGGCCCTTTCCTTTTATGATCTCAGGGGCAAGGTATTCATGCGTGCCAACAAATGAGTTGGAACGGGCCTCTGTAGGTTCCACAACCACCTGGGGAAGAAGCGACTGAGATCTCCCATGGGTGGTGGTAGTATGGTCGTGTCTGAGGAGCTCATTCCTGGACGTCCTTGGTGTGACTGAGGAGATGAGGCGGGGTGAGAAGCAGGAGGAATGCGCCCAGGAAGAGTGGAGGCAGAGAGGGTCCATGCAACCAGAGCCGGCACAGGCACCTGACGGCCTAGCAGGATCTATTGCAGCAGCATTGGCTGAAGATGATGATGATGATGATGGTCTGATGAGAGATGGGCTTACGGCGCATCTCAGTGACAGGTCGAAATCCGAGAGCATTATGTGGCCGTCTCCACGGACCAGGATGTTCTCTGGTTTGAGGTCTCGGTAGACAACACCGAGCATGTGCAGGTATTCCAGTGCAAGGAGGACCTCTGCAACATAGAACCTGTAGAGAAAATTGTATCGACTCATCAGTAAAAGGGAATGAAATCCAGGAGGGAGCAGAACTCGGTTTTTATTTCAATTAAGGAACTTTAGTTTTGTGTGACAGAACAGAGTCATATTATACAACTATGGCATCAGCCAGTATACAATTCAAATATTTTTCCTACAAAAACATAAAAACTTCAACAACAACAAAAATAAAAATTGATCAAACTCTGAATTGGGTTCCTGATCCCATTAGTCAAGTACAAACAGTATCAATGTGGTAATTTTCGGGGCAACAATTCGACCACGATTGCGATCAAAATGAACTGAGAAATTGTTGTTTCATTGACAATCTTACCCAAATGGACTGTATTGTTAAGGTAATATACACACAATCAAATTTCCATGACATAACCAGACTCAATTCCCTTTTCAATCTGGGAGATGTAGTTTTTAAGTGTAACAGAGCAGAACCAACTTATACAGGTCAGAGCAGCAGTCTTGGTGATTTAGTTCTCCTATGACACAATCATATGAGGAATAATATCGGTGATCTTAACTGAAATTTCATGGTGTTCTAAGCAGGTTATTTCACAATGCCATAGCTAAATGAAAACGAAGCCAACGTTCATATGACTAGGACAGGGCAGGAATGTTGTGTGTGCAAAGGATTAATGCCGACGAAAACAGAATGGTTAAAAGAAAACAGAAATAAGGACGTAATTAACACGGCTATTCAAATGAAACGAGAGAAACAAATGTTTCTGAAATGGAATCATACCTAGCTGAAGCTTCAGAGAAGCGTCTGCCGGGCTGCTTCTGCCTTAGAACGTGCAAATCACCACCAGGACAGTACTCCATAACCAAGCAAGAAAGATTATCCGTCGTGAAGTAGGTATACAGAGTGGGGAGGAACGGGTGATCCAGCACCTGCAATATTTCCCTCTCAGTCAGCGCCCTAATCATCTTCTTCCTCCTCGCCAACAGCTCATTGTCCATGACCTTTAGCGCAAACAGGGTCCCTCCCGACCCACAAAGCTCGGCGAGGTATACAGTCCCAATGTCACCGCACCCAAGCCTCTTCAACAGCTTGAAATTCGTCAACCCGATGGCGCCTCCATTCCGCAACTCGGCACTACGAATCGACACCCACCTCACGTCACCGGCCATGTGAGGCCTGCTTCTCCCGGTAACAACAGCACCCGAGCCACTCCGGTTGCTATCGCCACTGACGCTAGTGCTGCTGCTGGTGCTATAATCACCAAGGCTGCTCTTTGAGCTTTGAGAGGCCTCCCCTTTGTCGAAATTCCTTGGGAATTCGATCAGTCTCTTGATCACTGCGGATACTTTGGCGTCGCGGACTGCATTGATGGTGCTGCGAGCTGGGGCTACAGGTACGGGGCTGGGTAGTGGATAGGACTTTTGTTCCGCAGCTCTTGCTGATCTGACTGCGCATCCGGCGCCACAGCCACCGTAGCTGTGGGTGGTTGGCTTCCTCCTGCTTGTGTTTGGCGCCGACACCGATTTGGGCGTTTGGTGAGGCTGAAGCTTAGGCGTCCCTGCTCCGTTGGTTCCCGGAGGAGAAACGGTGTTACGAGTTTGTAATGGTGGCCTAGGTAGTCTTGGGCTGACACCCGTTTGTCTTGGATGGTGATGATCAACAGTAGTACAGTGATCAGAGGTGGAGACGGGTGATGAGTCTGAGTGCCTTGACTTTCGCGCTATTGGCCTACCGATGGCTCTGGGAGATGGTTCTGTCGGGATTCTAGGAGAGGTAGAAGAAGAAGGCACTAGTCTGGGTGAGACTGACATAGCGCGTATGTTGCTACTGGTAGTGGGCCGGTGTGCAGGAGGTGTTGGTTTAGAAGACAAAGTTCTGGTGACTGACGCAGGTAGCAGTGGTGGTGGTGGTGGTTTCTCCCGACCCGGCAGATCACCTGCAGGCACCTGCTGATTCTGAACGGGTTTGTTCTCCTTCCCTCCCGGTCGAAGACCCCCAGGGGAATGTAATCTCATCGTCGTCCCCGAAGCAGAGTAGGCCGGAGATGCGTCTTCTGCGGCCTTGAGGATCGGTGGCTTAGAAGACGGCCGCCTCTTCACATTAGCACCCATCTCGGAGTCGGAGGCCTGCGCCATCGTCAGCTTCCTCAAGGCCTGCTTCAGGGACGCGCTGTCCATTCCTCCTGATCCAGGAGTCAAGGACACACCACTACGACATTGCGGCGAAACTGGCCTGTTCACGGTAGCGCCCTTGGCGGCGGCTGTGGCGGAGGGTTTGTCCGGCTTTGTTTTGATCTTCGCCAGACTCAGGCTCTTGAGAACCATGTCGTCGTCGAGGGAACCCGTGATGTCACAAGCTCCGGAAGGTGGACTCATCGTTGAATTCTTTTTCCCCACCGCTCAACAATGCAAAGAGAGACTAGCTAGCCGGTGAGGAAGCCGTCTCCGGCTGGATTCCCCTTCTTGAAAGCTCAACCAGGTCGAATCACGCACCTAAACTATAGCATCTTGGACACTTGATTGCATTGTTCCTGGAAAAAACAGGGGTAAAATTGGGAGCTTGTGAGAACTTATCTGAAACATCAATGAAAAGACGGTATCTTTGCGTATGGTTTCCTACACGTATAAGAGTAGCAATATTCATAACAGAAATGACAAGATGAAGTTGTTTTTTATCCCCAATTGGAGGCCTACGGAGGATATGGGATGGGTGAAATTGAATGTGTGCGAAGGGTTGTGGAAGAAAGGGTAAAAGCAGGCTAGCCATTATATCGGGGAATCAGCAAGGCGGCGGAAAAATAAAGAGGAGGATAGTAATAGCTGGAGCAGTAGTGGTCCGACTAAAACGGTTAAAATTGAACTGTAGAGCAGAGTAGCTATACCATGATTTGGTAATGCGGGAAGCAATAGCAAGTGATTCATGGCGGAGGGGACATAAATGCGCATCACGAGATCGACGCCGACGGGCGGGGCGCAGCATCGCGAATACAGCAGAAGAAGAAGATAAATGCACGTCACGAGAAAGGGAGGGTGAAGCAGCTGGAATGAAGATCAAGAGGAGGATGAGGATAGGGAGGAAGAAGAAGATGAAAAAGAAGCCCGCCGCTAGGCGGTAAAACAAAAACGCGCGGGAAATCGAAATCCAAATAGTTACTACGTACCAATTATAGCACCTCAGTAATTTACTTCGTCTCGCCTGGCCTAGAGAAACCACGCACGGCACGATTGTGACTCTACTATTCCAATGAGCAAATGTTCCCAACCCGAAAGCCGCAATGAGGAGCAAAACAATACACGCCTACCTAAATAGAGAGGGAGGAGGCATCGCCCCTGTTAGAGCCGTTTTGCTGACTGCTTTTTGCACCATTAATTAAAAAAAGCTGGAATGCCATTCCATGTGACATGGCATCCTCGTGTCTAGTAGCACCGGTTTATTATTTACCCCATGGAAATTTACCCTGCTTCCTCAGTCTGTACTCTTTTGGACGGGTTTAATTGCTTGTTCTACCCCTAGAAATATTATTCTGCTTTGCGAAAAACCTGATGCTGTGTTTAGGCTTTTAACCATACTACTTAGTACTCTATCCTTTTTATCCCTCTCTACTTGGTCTTCCTTTGTTTATTCCAAAAAAAACCACGACGTGCCGGTTCGTGGCGGTGGGTAAAAAGAAAATAGCATCCGTCCACCATCCGCAGAAAACTTGGTCTACGTCTCAAACCGACCACTCTTCCTAGTTCCTACAAGTCCCAACTATATCAAACAACATCCATCACCCAATCATGACCAACGGTTGATTCATATCTTTGCGTATGAGACATTGATTGTAAACAGTAACAATCGGCAGTAACCGTTGCGTTTCAAAATAGTCTTTGACGTTCAAAATTTTCAACTAGATTCCCCCAAGTCCAATAGATCTTGAACTTGGATTGAACGTCATGTTTGGATCAATTTCAGCGGGATTTTAACCAATTTCTCAGCATAGTTTGGTATCCATGCATCACAAATATGCCATGTGGGAAATTGTTGCAACCTGTTCAAACAACTTACCACAATTCAACAAGCTTGATTGATCAACTTCGCTATTTGTAACTTTGAATACACATAAAATATATCCTGACAGAAAAGCACGCTTAACTATACTCCATCCCAAACACTGCAAAATCTAGATTGATGACTTGGAGTAAGATTTGAAGGTCTTCTTGGTGATCACTTGAATTTTGATGGCAATGAAAGAGTGTTGTCGACTATTGTTGGGTGAGTTCTTGTGATCTCTTCTATGATAATCAACTTTTTTTCCTCTTCCCCTAAGGTAGGGGCTCACCATATGGGATTGTTCTTCTCTTCATTCCTCTTCTTGTATCATGCATGGGTGTTGCAAATAGGTTGCGGACATGCAACTTTAGTTTGGATTTCTTAACCCTTTATCGAACCATATTAAGGGAGAGTTTCTGCTGAGGTGACAGATCGGTCGAGCAATCTAGAGAAAATATGTGGAAGTAAGAATTTTTTATGTTAAACATGATTTTTGTGTGTTGATTGATATTATTAGAGTTAATTCATGTTTTCTTAAATAATCGTGTATACATGTACATTAACAACTAAATTTTGATATAGCTTCTTAAGACTATAACCTATAGTGATATGATAGTGAACCTTGATTGAATAGTTTTCTCGCATTTATTCATAAGAAGGTGATATGAAGAATACAACATGTATTTTTGTCAAATATATCATAGACAATGAGTAATAATATGTGATTTGGAATTTCTTGTAAGTTCAATGATGATTCAGTGATCCCGTGCTTGTCAATACTCTAGTGATCATAATTTAGTTAATTGTGCTACATTTTGAGTTCCTTGATAATCATTTGGTTATTTTTATTTTCTTAAAGTGAGGTAGCTAATTAAAATTGATAACTGAGTCACTTGTAAAATTGGAAATTAGTAAATAATTAATACATAATTCAAAATGAATGAGATGAATAGACAGTCTTAAGCCCTCGACACCATTCAAATCACTTTTAGACATGTACCATGGGATAATAAAAGGATCTCCAGGGTCCGTGTGTTAGTCATGAGGAGTATATTTGTGATGTCTCTATGTCGATGACTTAGATCATTATCATTTCATTTTTTATGGCAACATCACTTCAAATACCCTCTTCTTTATCCAAAAACCTTATTCAAAACATAATTACTTTGTTCTTTTTGTGAGTTACAAACTTGGTGAAATAACTTCTCTTAGCATCTAATATCATAGTGGATTTTATTGAAAATCCTTTCAAGTATTTATATGGTTAATTTGTCTTCTTATCCATAGGGATTCGGGAAAGGTGAAATGACTATTTTAATGTTAATGATGAGGTCAAAAGTTAGGGTCTAACAATGTATTGAAGGTCATAATGGGACTTAACTTTTCATCATCTATATTACTCATTTAACATTTTCCATTGAACTTTTGATATATCGCCCAAGTGGAAGTTATTATATAATCAAAGAACTCACCAAACATATCTTGTAGTAAATCTATGACCTTGTTACTAATTGAACTAACTACCTTATATATACCTTAAGTATGTATGTGTACATCAACTAAGACATGGTCATTAAGCTATGGCCTATGTATTGGAAACTTAGGAGGGATGTCATGGATCTAAGGCATGTAAAACCAAGTGAAGTGATTACATTAGGTTTGACTCACAACACTAGGTCTAATGAGTAAGATATTTCTCCTCCTAATAGTAACTAACATAATTGAGGTACTACTGGGCTCACCAAATATTGTGGGTATTTGTGTGAACTAAGGATACTATCTCCCTTAGTGGCTTGATCCCCTATGTTGCATGGTAAAATAGGCTAAGAACGCTCTCAGATACCTCATCCCAAGATTTTCTAGTAATTATGCATGTTTCCACCGTACGCAACACATACCTCTATGAGGGAATCTACAACCTTCAGTATATTCTCAACACCCAATGAACTATAATTATCATAGTTCACTAGCTTATCCGCTTACTCATAATGTTTGACTCTACTTATTTTAGTTGATTTGCCAAAACTTGGCCATAAGAAATTTTGAGTAATCGAGTGTTAATGTTTTGTATATTTTACATTTCCAAACTAATTAGTAATATGAATTGACAACCATGTTAAAAGATATCTTTATCAAGTAAAAGACAAAAAGACATTTTCAATAAAAATTGGGTAAATACAAATGCACCTAGTACCCAAAAATTTTACTATTTAGAAAACTCAATCTGAATGTAGAGGTGAGATATAGTTCTTACATGTTTGATGAATGCATATTTCACCCTAGATTTAGCTAAATTTTAAGCATAGTCTTCCACTCATTTTCATCATTTTAGCTTAGAACTAGCTTACATTTAGGCTTTCTTTATTTTATGATAATTGATAAAGTGTTGAATCAAATTCCTAGTTTTTGTGGCAGGTTTGAACTACATTGCATGAGAGGAGAGTATGAGGCAGTGGTCCCACCAATCGACTAGCATGACCAGAGTTTAAATAGACCATATTTTTGATGACCAGGTCCTCTATTGGTTGATGAAGTTCCCTTAGCTTGCAATACATCTATCAAACCATCAATTTTCAAAGGTCTTTTAGGCCATCGGTTGATGGATCCTTCAGAAGATGCTCCATCGATGCAGACCATCAATTTTGTGCCAACACCCCCTGGTGGGTATAATCTTCCAACCCATCATATCTCATCACCTCTACCCAACCATCAGTTTCCATCATTTTGTTTGCCCTTCGGTTGACATCCGACTCTAACCTTCCAGTGGCTCATCAGTCGATGGTTTCCCTACTCCATCTATCGAAGGAGGTTCAGGACATCTCTTCAGATGTTGACCCCACTCACCTTCTGAAGGTTGCTCTGTGATTGTGCCTACTGATGGTCATCTATCATTTTTTCCTGACGATGGGCATCTAGTGTTTTTGCCTCCCGATAGCTGCCCAGTGCATGCCTTCTGATGGTAATTCTACCATCATCTTCTAATGTCTAGTTCAGCACCCAAAAATCGATGGCTCCATTGAGCGTTGTGAGACTCCTTGCTTGCCAATGAAAGACTTGCAGATATGAAGCTTATCATTTCTTGTGCATTGTTGTCGACTTTTCACCTCCATGGTGGCTAGTACTTCACTCCATGGTGGCTGGGAGGGATCCTAACACTACCATATGCCTATGAATAGAAGGGAAAGACCTACAGAAACAAAATTCATGATTGACATCTCAAGGCTACCGCATTTGACCTCTACAACCTTCGACCTTTGTCCATCAGTTTTTGAACACCAACTGAAGGGCTTCCACCTTCACTGACACCCAAGTTCCAAGGTACAAACCTTGATAGAGGTTTGTTCCACTACACTTGTTTCCATCAGTTGACAACCTCTACCTTCATCAACCGCTACTCTCTCATGGATGTGATTAAATCTAGCCTTGAAGAAGGAAGAATGGTGCCTCAAGTGCTCTTGTGTTGAACGTCCAGGGGTAGATTTGAGTTTGCATCAACTGTCATCTCTCCATATCTTGAAGACAAACTTCTGCACACCATAGATCAGTTTTTATCTTTCTTTATGATTAGGTCTTCCTTTCTTTCTTCCTTTATTGCTTCTGTTTCTACTACCATGAGTGATTAGTCCTCGCGCTAGGGTGCAGGGAGTAGCCTCGTTGCCTGATTTTGTTCTCTTTGTTGTATTTGTCACTATATGAACCATCATATTTTTGAATCAGTCATTTTTATGCTTATTTTTCTGCCTGGTCATATCAGATTTTGGGAGTAGAGAACTTCAAACCTAAGATCTTGGATATCAATTGATTCATGCTAAACCCTTGATGAGAACTTTGGATAGGCATTTTTTAGGGTGATGGATGTATGATCTTTGGGTAACGTGAAAGTGAGATAAGAGTGTTATAGTTTGAGTTCTAACCTACTGTCAAAAGGTGGATTTTCTGGGCCTCAACATATATGTTCATCCTTAATACAATGTAGTTACAGAGTGAATGATAGGTAATGGTGGTGAAACCCATTCAACACTAGTGTTTCCATCCATGGATTTATCAATCCTTTAATTCATCCATTATTTTTTGCATCCTTAGTTTAATAACCAAATCCAAATCTTTTGTTAAGTACTAGTTCTTACATGGTTAACTTGGTCAAATTACTTTTTAAAAATGTTGCCCTTTGGATTTGATTCTAACGATACTACAATAAGATTCATTAGCTTGCGAGTGGTGATTTGTATCTTAGTCTCGATAAACTCTAGGGAAATTCACCCCTAGTGAATTTGCCATTGTGATAATATCCACGTCAATGTTTCATATGTAATGATAATAACTCAGTAATAGTCAATGATATATCACCAAAATGTCCATCACAAAAATATGAACTATAACGATATCATTATGCATATTAATCACAATTATATTTCAACTATTAATTCATTTTAAATGTTTTGAAAATGAAGAAACCAATCACCTCATATTCTCAAGACCTAGCTCATATCCCATCATATATTAAAATCTTCCTTTAAACCAAAATATATCTCGCCAATCATGCATGTTCTTCACAACAAAAATGATTACTCTTGTAACTAGGAAGAAAAGTGGGAATGAGGAAGTAGAATAATTGTACCTTGCTAGTTGAGGTTTATTTACCTTGAGGAAGATAAGTCACAAGAAACTAATTGATGCAACTATTGGTATATATTTTGTAGAAGCCAATCATTAGTTATGTGTATAGGGATATTTTGTAGTTTTGACTTAAGTAATAAAGACAACTCTGATTTATTGATGCACATTTAATTATTGTAGTATTAATGTACATAATAAATGTACTTGGAATGAGTGGTTCAAAGCCATGGGACTTTAAGGGTTTGACTTGAACATGAGATCTTAATGGATGCAAATAACAATGTTTTGGAATGTCTCTGGTCAATTCTTATTGTGGATTGGACAACAATAATACATGTGAGACTGGTATGTGTGGTGACTGATTACCATATATCAAGGGTCATAGGTATTGGATAGCAAGTAAAACACATAGTCACTTGTAAGAGAACAAGTATAGTAGATAGATCCGTCTTAAAAATGATTCATGGATAATTATATGATAGTCATAATCAACTCTCAAATGTGACAATGGTGTTGTGGTCCTTTGACCTGAAGTCACTACAATGGTGATATGACAATTGTCATGATTTAACATTGTTTGACGTGATCTTGAAGAAGGTTATCATAAAGGTAGTGATTGTGTGTTATGGGAATCATATATGCTATGCATTATGCTATGTAGAAGGAATTTATACCTCCCGTATAAGGGGAGTGATAACCAAGGCCTCTTGATAAGTGAGACTAGATAAATACATGGCCATGCCATGTGAGCCACTATATGATATTGAGCTCATATGTATTTTCTAGTCTACTTGAGGATCAACAAACTTAGACTAGATGTAACAAGGATGATGTACCCATGATTTTAGTTCAATCTGGATATCTACGACAAAAGCATTGTACAACATAATAATAGAGGTCGCTGATGGTTCAATTTTGTCCGACTAATCCTACTACTTGGGTAGCAATGATGTGTAGCTAAACACTACTCATTTTTTAATGGAGGTTGATATTAATTGTTTTGGATCAAGGGCTCTAGAGGGGGGTGAATAGAGCTTCACAAATCTCACAAAATGAATTAGACCTTCAAATTATATTAAGTGAAAAAGCTTAAGCATACAACCAATTTGAAGTCCTAGCTAGCAAGCATAGCAAGGGTGAGAGACAAGGATAACATACACTTTGACAAAGTGGTTTAGAATGGTTCCATACTTTAAACTAGAAGTGAGTTAGTCCACTACCTAGAGGTGGTTAATATCTAGGACTTTGCAATCATGATGCTCTTATATTCATTCATAAGATTACAAGACAAAACTACATTCGTCCAAGGACTTAATACCTCAAGCAAGGATCTTCAACCTACCGAAGGAACTTACCCACTTGAACCAGGGAGTCTTCAGCCGTCAACAAGGACTTACCCACTCCATCTTCAAGTCTTTTCCCTTCCAGGAATTACCTATCCTTCTTGAACGTCTGCCTTGCCTATCTCCTTCACTCGGAGATCTGGAACACCAGCTTTCTTCAACCTTGAAGAACATAAACTCCTTCTCCTTCACTCAGAGAAGATCTTCAAGCCTTTTCTTCAATAAGGAAAGGGGGTAGGAATATGGAGGTGGAGAGATTTACATGGATACAAGGGGTATCTCTCTTACAACAAATCCTAACTCACTCATATTCACATATTTGAACTGTAAGTAGAGAAAGAAAGGGGCTCAAAGGTGTGCATCACTCTCAACTAAGAAAGAACCAAGCATATATGGAATGAGCAACCTTGGAATGAACTCCAAGTGGTCCTATTTATAGCTGGGGGTGCCCCTTTGAGTTGGGGAACACTTAGGGCCAAATTATAGCCATTTTTGCACAAGGCAACAGATCTATTTTTGTCCAAACAAGTCACCAACGGTTAGAATCACTTTTTCTGCATTTTCTGTACAATACATTCAGTCGAGATACAATAAAGGTAACTCAACCGATTTGGTAAAAGACAAACCCAATTTTCAAACCATCGGTCGAGTTTGTCCTGAGGAAACTCGACCAACCAATGAAAATAGAATTTGGTCAGTAACCCGATCGGTCGAGTTCTATGAGTGCACAACTCGACTGATGCACTCTTCGGAGAATTGATCCAGTGGATCAGTTGAGATTGTAACTCGACCGATTAACATCCTGTGATCAATTTTCTAAAGTGCTTAAAAAGTGATTAAAACTTGGTTCTAAGTGTCCCACATAATTTTCTCATCTTAGTTACAAGTCGTATCATCAATACAAGTGATTACAAAATTCTTCTAAGGTCATTTACATGGATTTCCTAATTTGCACACTTGCATTGCTTTTGACTTGAACTTTAGCAAACTAGGGCTTGTGTAATTTGATCCTTTTCATGTACCTAACACCTGAAATCAATCTTGAATACACATATTAGGTACATATGAATGGAATGGTTAAGTCATTATCAAAATATGGACAATGTATAACCTCTAGGTAAACATTCTCCCCCTTTTTGACAATGACAAACCATTCCTCAAACATATTGAAAAGTATATAGAAATTATACATTTTCCTTGTGAATTAGGGGGATTCAAAATGTGGACAGTGTGAATTTCTCCCCCTCAATCTATGCTTACTTTAACATGCATAGTTAGTCTATCTACACAAAGCAATTATAGCATACATGTACTCTATGGTCCTTTGCAAGTCACATGATAAACCATAAAATGAACAAGAAAAGGATTTCATAAGCAATAAGCAGCAGTATAATAAGGAATAGCAATATGATTGAGTTTCAAGACATTGAAGTTCTCTCCCCCTTTTGACATTGTCAAAAAGTGAGGGGGGTAGAAGAGCATATAATCAGGTCTTCTCCAAACACAATCAAGTAGATATTCAAACATGCAATCACATATCATATATCAACCAGAGACGAAAGAAACACACAAGCTAAGTCATAATAAAAATATGGTGAAATGTGGCACCAACGCATAGGATACAACATGATCAAAGAGCAAGAGTGCACATAACATTGATTACAACTCAGAAGCATGTTCTCATAAAAGCAGCTACAAACAAGAAGCGATGAAAACTGAAGATAAAATAGTACATCTCAGATAATGTGCCTAGATGTTTCTAATACAAAATAGCCTAGAAAGATATATATGATCAGCAAACTAGACTAAAAACTAAGAAACAACTAGACATCTAGACTATCTATGTCCACAACATCATCATCATCATCAGCTCCAGGCTCGTAGTCCTTGTCTCCATCTGAAGGTGCAGCAACAGTAGTGGCTTCATCACAAGAATCACCACCAGAGCCATCACCATCATCAGAAGCATCCTCACCATCACCATCATCGTCATTAGCAGCAGTCTCATCATCAGCCTGCGCAGGCATCTCCTCGACTATAGGAGGATCAAAACCATGACTGGGCCAACGAGCATTCTTCTCATCCCAAGTCATACCAAGAGCATAGAGCTCATTGGCCTTAAGGAAGGATGGATCAGAATTGCCAAGACTAGCAAGTAGGGTGGCCAAGGGGCCACCAGGAAATGACAGGTAGATGGGAGCAGAACCACCAACAGTAGAGGGTGTGGGAGAAGCAACGGAAGGCTCGGGGTAGGGTAGTAATTATGATATGCATATGAAGCATAATCACCACTGGGAAAAGGTTGGTATGTGGGGTAGGGGTGTGCACAGGATAAGTTCATGTTTGATATGATTGAACATAAATCCTAGTGCAAGTGCTCCTGAACCTGAAGGTTGTATGCCTACTGGTGCATCATGTAGCCCGTGAGGGTTTCATTTGACATACAAAACAAGGCACGACTAGGTCGAGGTGGCTGAGGAGGAGGAGCTCAGGTAGAGGTAGAATCTGGGGCTATAGAGGCAGAGGTTGAGGGTGAAGCATCAGGTGTGGTGGAGGCAAAGACAGGCAGAGACTTCTGAATTGTGGTCTCACTGATACACACACATTTCCTGGCAAGTTTGTAATGGAAGTCAGAAAAGAGAGATTTCTCAGTGGTGAATTGAAACAAACCACAAATCAGGACTGGATAAGGTAGATGGGTGTCGTGGGTATTCTTACCAGAGTCAAAATAGGTCATGTGGTGGAGAATGTATCTTGACCATTTGACTCTGATATTATCTAGAATGCAATACATTATGACCGCAGTGTTCTCTATAATATCCATTTGATTTTTCTTGGGATGAATGTTGTAGTTGACCACTAGGGCTAATATACGCTTTCTGAGATATAAGGAGGAGAGTAGGGTGCACTTCTTCTTGTAAGGAACATCGAGTTTCTTTAGGTAGCGATGGATATCAGGAAGATTGATCTCATTCTTTTTGTAGAAACCCTCAGGATCCAAAAGGTCAAAATACTCCATGTAATCCTTACGCCAGGTGTCATTCTCCTCATCTCCTGAAAAGAAGACATTTAGGATATCTTCAGAGATTTGAAACCTCTTCCCGGAGATCATGGATGTAAGGATCACTTGAGCATTTGGCGGGGGTACAAGGATGTCGTAATTCCAACGTAAGTTAGCGTAGAATTCATGAACTGCTTTTGTGCTTGTCATAGAATTATTAAAGAAGTCACACTCGACAGGCAGGGATGCAAGGTGATAAATGTCTAGAAACCTCGCCACTTGGTCTATGATAGCTTGACGCTTAGGGCTAGGCTCAAACAAGGCTCTAAATGGAAAAGGACTCCTCAGAACAAGGTCCTTATACCTATTTACAGCCTCTATTGAGACAAAGGAGGTGTCATCAAAAGGAACCAAGCGAGATGATGAAGAAGATGATGGAGCATTGCTAGGGGCAGGTCTCTTTCTTCTATGAGAAGCCATGGAGGCAAAAAGAAGGAGAAGAAGAGAGCAAACACACAAAGCAAACCACCAAAATCATCCAAACACCAAGGAAGAGTAAGAGGGAGGGTCTAGGATAGCCTATCTAGGTTGAAAAAGGGCTAGGATAGGGAACGTAAGGGTTGGGGTTGAGATCTTAGGTCTATAAGAAGGGGAATCGTCAACTATTCTCTAGTTGAGAGGAAGAATAGTCGGCCGAACTCAACTTAAGTTGGCTTCAGCCCGCTGATCGGTCGAGTTTTGAGAGTCAGAAACTCAACCGATTGGTCCATTTCAGAATAGCTCTCGGCCATGGATCGGTCGAGTTTGTCCTGGGGGAAACTCGACCGATGGTCAACCTGACCTAAAACCATCAAACTTAATTTCTAGCCATATGAATGCTAATTAAATTCATTTTTCAAGTCTATTATGTATGTTGAACATATTTAGGCACATATTACTCATCATTGGGTACTATTTAGCGATAAAACCCTGAAATTCGAGAAATGCCCAAAAACAAGTGAAACTAAGCATGTCAAACAAATTTGCAATTTTAGGCAAGCAAGGTGAATAAAACATGAGCAAGACATATAGGATAAAAGCAACAAACTAGATAACATGTCCATATCATCTGAAGCAATTATGAGCAGTTTAGATCTAATGAAGTTAAATTTCTCTCTAGCTAGAGGTTTGGTGAAAATGTCTGCCAAGTGATTTTTCGTGTCCACATGCATGTTATAAATATCCTTTTTGGCAATGTTATCACAAAGAAAATGATGATGAACCTCTATATGTTTAGATCTACTATGCAATATAGGATTATAATAAAGATTGATTGCACTAGTATTATCACAATAGATAGGAGAAGCATCAAAATGTATGTTAAAGTCTTTGAGCATTTTCTTCATCCATAGGACCTGGGCACAACACCTCCCGCCTGCAATGTACTCACCCTCGGTAGTTGATAATACCACGGTGCTCTATTTCTTGGAAAACCAAGACACCAAGCATGGTCCTAGAAGGAAGCAAGTGCCACTTGTTCACTTTCTATCAACCAAACAGCCTGCATAATCAACATCACTATATGCTATAAGAGTAAAGTCCCTTGACTTAGGGTACCATAGTCCAAAGTTTTATGTTTTGGCTAAGTACCTCAAGATCCTCTTAACAACAATAAGATGTGATTTCCCAAGACTTGATTAAAAGTGAGCACACAAGCCAACACTAAATATTATGTCAGGTCTAGAGGCAGTTAAGTAAAGTAAACTTCCAATCATACCTCTATAGAGCTTCTCATCTACCTTCTCACCTTCTTCATCTCTATCAAGTTTGGCGGTGTTGGACATGGGTGTGTCCATCAGCTTCATGTTCTCCATTCCAAAGCATTTGAGTAGCTCATTGTTGTACTTGCCTTGGTTGATGAAGTTTCCATCTTTGGTTTGCTTTATTTAGAAGCCGACGAAGAAAGTAAGGTCACCCATCATGCTCATCCCGAACTCACTCTGCATAAGAGAACTAAACTCCTTGCAAAGATCAAGATTAGTTCTGCCAAATATGATATCATCAACATAAATTTGAATGATAAGGAAATTTTTAGAAGTGTGTTTTAGAAATAAAGTAGAATAAACTTTGCCCATGACATAGCCATTGTCTAGCAAAAAGTTCTTTAATTTCTTATACCAATCTCGAGGTGCTTGTTAGAGTCTATAGAGAGATTTTTGTAGTAAATAAACATGGTTAGGTAGCTTTTCATTTTCAAAGCCAGGAGGTTGAGCAACAAATACTTCCTCCTCGATTGTATCATTCAAAAACACATTTTTAACATCCATTTGATATAGCAAGAAATTTTTATAACTAGTAAAAGCAAGTAGCGATTCAAGTCTAGCAACAGGAGCATAAGTTTCATAAAAATCAATACCTTCCTGTTGATTGTAGCCTTGAGCCACTAACCTTGCTTTGTTCCTTACCACCTTGCCATTTTCATCAAGCTTGTTGTGGTAGACCTATTTGGTGCCAATGATTTTTCTGTCACTAGGTCTTGGCACTAGAGTCCACACTCAGTTCTTCTCGAACAGCTCTAGTTCCTCCTGCATGGCTAGGATCCACTCGTCATCACCAGGAGCTTCCTTGAAGTTTTTTGGCTCCAATTGTGAGATGAAGGCATTGTCTGCTTGTTCTTTGTTGTAGGCAGCTCGTGTCTTCACTCTCTCGAATGGTTACCAATGATTAGCTCTTTAGGATGATTCTTTGTGAAGCGAGGAGTGGGATCCTTCTTCTCTTCATCTTCTACTTCAACCACCTGCTTACCTTTGTTGTCAATGTTGAGGTCTTTTAAGATTGGAATTAGGTCATCTGCAACATCATTATCAACAACATTCTTTCCAATAGCAGTTTAGATTCAATAAATTTGACATTAATGGATTCTTCAATTTTAGACAGTTCAATATTGAAAACTATATAAGCCATGCTTGTATTGCTATAGCCTAGGAAGAAAGCCTTGTACAATTTTAGATCAAACTTGTCGAGAGAATCCTTCGTGTTCAAAACAAAACAAGGACATCCAAAAATGTGAAAGAAATCGATGGATGGCTTTCTACCTCGCCATAACTCATAGGGGGTTTTCTTCAAAGATGGATGTGTAAAAACTCAATATTGCATACATCATGAGGTGTTCACGGCTTCAGCCCGAAACTTCTTTGGAGTATCATACTCTAGAAGCATGGTCCTAGCCATCTCCTGTAGCGACCTATTCTTTCTCTCTACTACCCCATTTTGTTGAGGCATACGAGGAGAAGAGAAATTGTGTGAGTAACCAGATTTTTCACAAAAAAGCTCAAAAAGATCATTTTCAAACTCTCCCCATGGTCACTTCAGATAGAAACAATCCGGCAAGAAGCTTCATTTTCAACTCGTTTATAAAAGTTTGAGAAAACATCTAGAGTATCACTTTTAGAAACGAGAAAGAATGTCCAAGTATAGTGAGAAAAATCATCGACAGTCACAAGACAATACTTGGAACCACAAAGCGTTTGAGTTCTCATAGGTCTGAATAGATCACTATGAAGAAGCTCAAGAGCTCTTTTGGTACTAAGAACTCCTTTGGATTTGAAGGACGACTTGGTTTTCTTGCCTTGTGTGCAAGGTTGGCATTCCTCATCCTTTTCAAAATCTAATTTAGAAAGTCCCCGAACCAATTCCTTTTTGCTCAAATTCTTCATTTGATGCATATTCACATGACCCAACTGGCGATGCCAAAGAGATATGTCATTTTATCCACAACTAAGCATCTATCAAATATGGGATTTAGAGTGTCAAGCACAATAACATATAGATTACCATTTCTAGTTCCCTTATATATAACATTGTAAGTGAGGGAATCTAGAAGCAAACATTCTAAAGAGGTAAATAGAACAAGATAACCATTATCATAAAGTTGGCTTACACTTATCAAATTATGATGTAGACCATCAACAAGCAAAACATTTTTAATACTTAGATTGTTTCCTACATCACTCTCACCTATTACCTTACCCTTTTTCTTATCCCCGAAGGTCACTGATCCTCCTTTCTTTTTCATGAATTTGCTTAATTGGCTGATTTCACATGTCATATGCTTTAAGAAGCCACTATCAACAATCCACATTCTTTTAACATGTATGAAATAAGGATGTCGGTGCCCAACTCAAACTTTGGGATTCAGGGTTAGCTTGGGGACCCATTTCATCTTTGGGTTGGTCCCCTTTGGCTTGTAAGGACAATAAGTAGAGTAATGATCATCACATTTACAATGAGCACATACCATTGGGTTCTTAGAGCTGGAAGTCTCTCCATAGAAGAAAGGAGGTTCCACACTCTTCTTCTTACCCTTACTCTTGTTCTTGTTCTTGTTCTTATGCTTAGGAGCAGTCCCATCATATCCTAAACCACTAGTACCAATTTATTTGGTAGAGTGCTCTAGGACGGCATTAAGGGATTTCTTTCCTGTAAGAAACTTTTGCAAATAGACTCTTAATTTAGCATTATCATCACTAAGATTAATGATAGTAGAAGATAAGCTAGCAAGATCATCTCTAGAATGCAATAGGTTGGCCTCTAAACATAGGGCTTTAGTATGAAAAGAATCACGTTCTAAAGCCGTGCTAGCTACCTCATTACTTGGCAAAATAGGTCTAGAATATAGATCATTAACTTGAGCAAGCAACTTAGCATGTTTCATATTTAAGCAAAATAATTTCTTTTTGATAAGCATGAGTTTCTTACTTCCTAGTTTCATCAATGAGGTTAAGTTCTACATTTTCAGTTTTAAGAACATCAATCTCATCTTGGCATTTTTGGTTTTCTTCCTTAAGAGTAGAAATGGTCTTAAGGTAAACATCATTCTCAATTTTAACTCCATTGTATTGGAGCTAAAGATTAAGAAATTGCCCTTGTAAAGCATCAATACTATCAAGGTGCAACTTTTCATTTTGATCAAGAATCTCAATCTTAGTATAAAGATCATCTATAATTTTACCTAACCTTTCCTTTTTAGCTTTGCATTTAGTAAAATATGATTGGCAAGCATTAAGCATATCAATAAGAGTTTCTTTAGATAACTCATGCAAGTTAACTTCACTTACCTCACTTACCTCACCTACACCATCACTTGTAGAGGCCATGAGAGTAAGGTGGCATTCTCCATCTTCGGAGCTAGAAGAACTTGAGGAAGACTCTTCCCAAGCTGCATGAGCTGCATCTTTGCTTATTCTTTCTTTCTTCTCCTTTCTCTTGTATTTCCCTTCCTTCTTATACTCCTTGTCCTTCTTGTGGCTGCTCTTGTGGTGACTCTTCTTGGCCTTGGGGCAGTCACTCTTGTAATGGCCTTTTTGGCCACATTCATAGCACCTAGGAGTATATGAAGAAGACTTCTCTTTGAAGTGCTTGCCCTTGGAGTAGTTAGCTTCATGCTCATTTGGGCCTTCATCTTCATTTGAGGAAGGAGTAGGGGACTTGAGTGCAAGTTGTTGTTGCTGAACCATCTCTTCAATTTGAGCTTTGAAGGTTGTGTCCTTGATCTTCTTAGACTCCTTATCTTCTCTCTTTTATTCTTCTTCTTGCTTATCAAGCCTTGGCTCATGAGCTTGAAGGTTGCCAACCCGCTCTTTGGTTGACAATTCACTAAGCTTGTACACTTCTTTAATGGATGTCACCTTGGGCTCCCATCTCTTTGGAAGAGATCTCAATATCTTTGAGTTGATTGTTCCTTTGTCCATCACACTACCAAGGGCTTCCAATACATTGATGATAACATTAAGCCTTGTGTACATGATTGTCACTATTTCATTCTTGCCCATCTTGAAGTTCTCAAGTAGACCACCAAGTATGTAGATCTTTGCTTCTTTCACTTGTTCCATTCCCTCATAGGTGACACATAGCTTGTTCCAAATCTCATGTGCGGTGTCCCATGAGGAGACCCAGTTGAACTCAAATGGGGTGAGGGCTGCATAGATGATGCTCGTGGCTTTGGAGATTTCCCCCTTTAGATCTTCATACTTTAGGTGCACCACCTTCCACATCTCGTAGCTTACTCCTTTGAGGTAGAACTGCATTCTTCTCTTCTAATAGAGGAAGTTGGTGTCGTCGAAGACCGAATGTTGCATGGAGAAGCTTCCCTCCATGTTGAGAGATCCAAGTGCTAAATCACCCATCTTCTCCTACTTGTGGAAGTATCTTGGAGAAGAACTACTCTGATACCACTTGTTGGATCAAGGAATCTAGAGGGGGGTGAATAGAGCTTTATAAATCTCACAAAATGAATTAGACCTTCAAATTATATTAAGTGCAAAAGTGTAAGCATACAACCAATTTGAAGTCTTAACTAGCAAGCATAGCAAGGATGAGTGACAAGGATAACATACACTTGGACAAAGTGGTTTAGAGTGGTTCCACACTTCAAATTAGAAGTGAGTCAGTCCACTACCTAGAGGTGGTTACTCTCTAGGACTTTGCAATATTGATGCTCTTATATTCATTCATAAGATTACAAGATAAAACCACATTCATCCAAGGACTTAATACCTCAAGCAAGGATCTTCAACCTACCGAAGGAACTTACCCACTTGAACCAGGGAGTCTTCAGCCTTCAACAAGGACTTAACCACTCCATCTTCAAGTCTTTGGCCTTCCAGGAATTAACTATCCTTCTTGAACGTATGCCTTGCCTATCTCCTTCACTCGGATATCTAGAACACCATCTTTCTTCAACCTTAAAGAACAACAACTCCTTCTCCTTCACTCGGAGAATATCTTCAAGCCTTTTCTTCAATAAGGAAAGGGGGTAGGAAGATGGAGGTGGAGATCTTTACATGGATACAAGGGGTATCTCTCTTACAATAGATCCAGACTCACTCATATTCATGGATTTGAATTGTATGTAGAGAGAGAAAGAGGCTCAAAGGTGTGCAACACTCTCAACTAAGCAAGAACCAAGAATATATGGAATGAGCAACCTTGAAATGAACTCCAAGTGGTCCTATTTATAGTTGGGGGTGCCCTTTGAGTTGAGGAACTCTTAGGGATGAATTATAGCCATTTTTGCACAAAGCAACAGATCTATTTTCGTCCAAACAAGTCACCAACTGTTAGAATCACATTTTCTGTATAATACATTAGGTCGAGATTCAATAAAGGTAACTTGACTGATTGGGTAAAAGACAAACCAAATTTTCAAACCATCGTTTGAGTTTTTCCTAAGGAAACTCGACCGACCAATGAAAATAGGATTTGGTCAGTAACCCAATCGGTCGAGTTCTGTGAGTGCACAACTCGACCGATGCACTCTTAAGAGAATTGATCCGGTGGATCGGTCGAGATTGTAACTCGACCGATTAACAACCTGTGATCAATTTTCTAAAGTGCTTAAAAAGTTATTAAAACTTGGTTCTAAGTGTCCCACATAATTTTCTCATCTTAGTTATAAGTCATATCATCAATACAAGTGATTACAAAATTCTTCTAAGGTCATTTACATGGATTTCCTAATTTGCACACTTTTATTGCTTCTGACTTGAACTTTAGCAAACTAGGGCTTGTGTAATTTGATCCTTTTCATGTACCTAACACCTAAAATCAATCTTGAATACACATATTAGATACATATGAATGGAATGGTTAAGTCATTATCAAAATATGGACAGTGTATAACCTCTAGGTCAACAAATTAGTGAATTCATTGCCAACATAGTATGGTGCCTATTGGGTTGCACACACATATATAGCTTGAAGAAAGGCTAATTTGGAATCAATTGCTATTGTTCCAAAGAGAGGGACCCGAAAGCAAGTTTTGAGGTATGGAATGAAATATGGATCCATATAGTGGAAATTAGTTTCCATAAGTCAAGGACATGTACTCAATGAAAGATCCCAGTCTACATGACACCAGGACTTGTAAAATGAGGCGTTCTACCACACATACGACATGGTAGATTCAATATTTATGTGATGGAGTGCACAAGCCTACTCAAATTTTGGTATGGAAATCCTACCCTCTCTAGTGCTCTACATATAGTTTATGATAGGAGGCTCTCCATATAGAACATCTCCTTTTCTCATTGTTGCCTCCAAGGTTTGAAAAACCCTAAGAGAAATTAAGAGAGAGAGAGAGAAAGAGAGGCAGGAGACCAGTGACTCCATGCCTTCGTCTTCAAGCGCTTTGCATGGATAGCTCAGAGACAAGTTTGCACACTATATCTGTATTCGATGATAAAATTTATCAGCAACATGAAGTTTGAAGGATGAAGTGACTCAAACCCACTAACCAGGGTTAGGGCCTGCCAAATAGAGATTACTACTAACCATCAGCTTTTAACCACTTATAAAAATATCAGCCATAAGTTTTTTTGTTTTCTTTTTGCATATATATAGTAACATCATTTAGCAAATTGATAATATCTCACTTAAACATAAAATTAAGGATACAATATAGTTTGACTACTACATACGAGAAAAAGCTTCACACTTTAATATAAATCATGTACATTTCATTACAAATTGCTCTCTTTTCTCACTCTCTCATTCCTAGGATCTAGAGGAAGGATAAGAGATCGTCTATCTAATCTAACTAATTCATCTTCAGGACCTCTGTTCTACTCTCGATAAAAACAACTTATATCTCCTTAGGGAGAGCTAGTCCTTTGCCTAAAAATGTTTAGTAGGTTGATGAGCTACTAGCTCAGTGAGTAGAAAATCAACAAGTAACCAAGATATTTATGATGTTTACAATTAATAGAACCTAAACACAAAGTGTGTAAGCATGGCAACTTAAAACTATAAATCATATATCATGGAAGTTGAACATATATTAAAATAAATGATAGGACAACTTAATATATTCACATGATTTTTAGTCCATTTATTATGACACTGGACCGACATAGGTGTACCAAAACTTATGAAAGTATCACAACAAGATACAATCTCATTGTATAGGACTTAGAAGCATTCCCGGGTTTCTAAGTTTTTAATCTCAATACCACGCCTGTAGATGGCATCGCCATGTCTAGCTCTCAGAGATTAATGAGAGTGTTCGGACATCTCAAACTTGTCCTCTCAACATGGGTACTTAGGCGGAGAGTCAAAGCCCTCAGGCTTGTTGTGCACCAGTGGACCTACCAAAGATGTCCACTAATCGCACAACGCATAACTCATGTACCATTGGCATTCCCAGTTGGTGTTAGATACCAATATTTTAAGGAGTATGGCCTCACTGGCTTAGACTCCCACACCCAACTAGTGTGCTCCAGCTTACCTCAACCTATGTGAGACCTCCAATCATGAATCACATTTCCTCCTTATAGTGCAGGCCTCCTGTAAGGATTCTATAATGTCTAGGGCATCTATCGTCTAGTGATATTTAGTCGATTTAACAAGATTCATCATTGTTACTAATCATTACCCTATTTTCATCATTTACACATATCAATGTGAGAACACATAAATCATATAGCAACTTTCATAGTTCTCATAAACTACAATTCGATTCTTTAGTTCTAATTTAGGGCAACTCAGATTCCCTGGTGCCTCTAATCATACGATTTCATCACATCCAATCATAGAAACTCGTATAGAAAGTTTTGATTTGATATTACAACACTAACACATGCTCAAATAAGAATTTATAATACTGAAAGTCATTGTGTATAATTATCAAATTCATTACAATCATCATAAAGCAAGATTTAACCACTGGAAAGCCATTATTGAATTTATGTGCAATAAATATGGGTAGAAGGTTATTTTCCACTCACAATACATCTTTTAGCCCGTTGATCTAGTCTCTAGCCTAGATAAACTCGAAATCTACCTTTCTTGGTCTGATCCAAGCTTTAGACCTTGAAAATCTTGTCCAAACAACCTTTCAATAAGTTTATTGGCTCAAAAGAAGATATATTGGAGGTAGGAGATGAAGAATGAAGGTTAACCCAAACCTTTGGTTGTTGGATCAAGGATTTTGAGTAATGGAACACAAAGAAAAGGAAGGATTGATGATTCAAAATCACTTATCAAGTCAAATATATGGCAAACCCTTATATTTCTTCCATTTTTTGTGTTTTCCCCCAAATATTACCCTAGAAATTGCCCTCCAGGTGGTCTTTTCATTGACCAAAATGGTCCGAGATGATGGAGCATTGAATCATGGTTCTAATACACTTCATTTCATTGTAAAATAGACATGTATAGCCCAAGTTATGATCATTTTATGATTGTTTATCCTGGGCGGCATTCTCAGCGGCCGATGGGCCCTCTTTAGCAGTTGATGGGGCCACTCAACGGTCGCTGGGAACCTGTACATATTACTAAAAATGTCATAACTCTGTCATTTTAACTCTAATTTGGTTGATTCTTTTTTCATTACATTCGTAATTGAATTGTCTATAATAACAAAATATTATTTTGATAAATTTCTCATATAAACTTTTATATATTTAATTATTTCCTCAAGTCTCATAGATTCTCCTCTCACATACATGTATGGATTAATTCCATATCAACTCCAACTCATATCTTTGAGGTATGTTTAAGTCATGATTGTGAGTTATACAAACAAGTATTTGATATTTAAAAAGTTAATATAAGGTACAAGGTACTATACTACAATAAAAGTGTAACAAGTATTAAGGTTATCTTAAATCTATAGGATTACCAGCAAGGTAGAAGAGGGTTATAATAATTCTCCCCCTCTAATAAAAATTTTGTCTCCAAATTCCTAGAAGAGGAAAGAATACTTGTTACATATCTATGACTCTACTTCCCAAGTAGCTTCTTGTATACCATGATTCCTCCAAAGAACTTTAACTAAGGATATCTCCCTCTTTTTAAGCTTCTGAATTCTCCGATCTAGAATTTCAATTGGTCCTTCAACATAGGAGATATCCTCTCTTAATTGTATAGGATCTGGGTCTATAATATTTTTTTTGTAATAGTATGACACTTCTTTGACATAGATACATGAAACACATCATGTAAATTGGCTAACTCTGAAGGAAACTCCAATTTATATGCAACTTGTCCAATTCTCTGAATGATTGAATATGGACCATGTATCTAGGAGTTAGTTTGCCTCACTTTCCAAACCTCAACACATCTTTCCATGGTGAGACTTTCAAATAAACCTTGTCTCCAACCTCAAATTGAAGTGGTCTATGCCTTTTCTCCGCATAGCTTTTATCTCTGTCATGTACAACCTTCAATTGTTGTCTGATCACATATATCTTTTTTGTCTTCTACCAACTCGAAACCTAGAATTTATCTTTCTCCTTCATACCAACAAATAGGAGATTTATACTTTCTATCATACAGAGCTTCACATAGGGCCATGCCTAAACTCAAATGGTGACTATTGTCATAGGTAAACTCCATAAGACTGAGATGATCATCCCAACTGCCACTGAACTGCAAAACAGATGCACTCAGCATATCCTCTAGTGTTTGAATTGTCCTCTCTAACTGTCCATATATATGAGGATGAAATGTTTTGCTAAGCTTCAACCTTGTTCCCAAGGAACATTACAATTGATTCCTGAACCTAAATTTGAATTTGGGATGTCTATCAGATATTATAGAAACATGTATTCCATGTAATCTAACTGTCTCAGGTATATAGATCTTGGATAACTTTTGTGTATCCCAAGTTGTCATAATTGGTAGGAAATGAGAAGACTTATTTAACATGTCTGCTATTACCCATACAGAGTAAAAAACATGTGGTGTTCTAGGTACTCCAACCACAAAATACATAGTCATATGCTCCCACTTCCATGCAGGAATAGGAAGTGATGGTAGAGTACCTATTGGTTTTTGATGTTCAGCCTTAACCTACTAGAATACACCACACCTAGCTACATAATAAATTACATCCTTCTTCATACCTGAACATGAATATAATTCCTTCAGGTTTCTATACATCTTTGTGTTGCTTGGATGCATTGCATACATATAAGAGTGAGTTTCCTCAAGAATTGTTTCTTTAACTCAGTATCATATGGGACGCACAATCTGTCATGTTGGTATAGCAACCCATCATCCAAATATCTGAACTTTGTCCTCTTTCCTTCTATCATAGCATGCATGATCTACTGCAATTCCCTGTCATTCTATTGGAGCTTCTTGATCTGATAATAAAACATAGGTCTAACATGAATCTCATGCCATTAGTCCACCTTGATCAAACACATTCAGATCCAAATTCATCTCTCTCATTTTAACTAACAAGTCTCTTTTTACACATGCCATTGAAAACATTTCTACATACGATTTTTACTTCCTTCTCAGAGCATCTGCCACAACATTGGCCTTTCTAATGTGGTAAGGAACAGTGACATATAATCCTTTATAAGATCCAACCATCTGTGTTGTCTCAGATTGAGATCCCTATGTGTGAAGATGTATTTCAAACTCTTATGATCACTAAAGACCTGACATGATTCACCATAGAGATAATGACGCCATGTCTTCAGGACATGTACTATTGCTTCCAACTCAATATCATGTGTTGGATAGTTCTCGTCATTCTTCTTAATTTATCTAGAAGCTTAGGCCGTCACCTTCCTTTCCTTCATAAGAACACATCCCAAACCTCTCCTGGACCCATCATAGAAAAACACATAACCTTTATCTGCCTCTGGTAATATCAAGATTGGTGCTATGGTTAACTTCTTCTTTTAAGTTTGAAAACTTTTCTCACATGATTCAGAACAAATAAATGGTACATCCTTCATTGTTAAGTGTGTAAGAGGTGCTTATATTACACTAAAGTTTCTTATAAACCTCCTATAATATCTTGTTAACCCTAGAAAACGTCTGATCTCAGTAGGGGTTATAAGTTTCTCCCACTGAAGAACATATTCCACCTTCTTAAGGTCAACATTTACTCCTTCTTATGATATAACATGTCTAAGAAAAGATACTTCAGGCAACCAAAACTCACATTTGCTAAACTTATCATAAAGATGATGTTGCCTTAACAATTGCAAGGATATCCTCAGATGTTGCTCACATTGTTCTGAATCTCTAGAATATATAAGAATATGAACTATAAACACTAGTATGAACTGATCTAGATATAGTCTAAAAACCAAGTTCATCATGTCCATAAAATTTACAGGGGCATTTTTCAGTCCAAAATACATGACTACAAACTCATAGTGCCCATACCTCATTCAGAATGCTAACTTAGGTACGTCAGATGCCTTTATCCTTAACTGGTGATATCTTGATCTGAGTTCTGTCTTTGAAAATATCGTTGCTTCATGTGGCTGATCAAACAAGTCATCAATTCTAGGCAGAGGATATTTATTCTTAATGGTCATGTCATTTCCAGTGCTATTCATGTATATCATTCATTTAAGTAATGAAAAATACACATATTTCAACATACTTGTTAGTGTGTTTATATTAGATGGGTTATTCCCAAGGTTTTGGAAAGCGCGAAGCGCGAAGCGTGCGGAATGCCCCCCATGAAGCGGGAAGCGGGAAGCGGGTTTTGAAGCGGACTAAAGCGGGCGCTTTTTGAAAAAGCGGTCCACATTGTTTTAAAGAACTTAGCAAAATTTAGACAAATTTGCATTTCACTTTCTCCCTTCACGCTGGATCTGGAATAGTGCATTACTTCCACCTTGGATCACTTGTCTTAGCCAAACTTCATTCACCCTCGTCCATACTAATTGTGATATAAAATAGAATAATTAGTAGATTAATTTCCAAATTGAGTAAGTATATTTTAGAGTCATAGAATCATAATGCATACAATTAAAATTTAAATATAACAATGTAGGCTAAGTCTTTATGAATGATACATTGCAACAATTACTACTGAATTTACAATAAATAAATTAATCATAATATTAGTTTTTACAGTGATTAATATGTGACATTGCAGCATATTTTATTCATTATGGAATCATGCAATCATATACAAGTGTCATGATGGTATGTATCGATTCTTCCGACATGATGAAATTGTACAACAACCAACATCAAAAGCAATCGTATATATGTAATGGGATGATGTGCTTTCCTATAGGAGGTTACCTTATGAGATTGTGCAATATCAAAAAAATCATGCAAATTCAACCACAGCTGAAACATGATGTATTACTAATATTATATGATGTATATTAAAATATAGCAGGAACAGGGATGAAACATCAAAGAAATCCTGCAACTATTACTAATATTATATTACAGACTCTATAAATGGCAGATGAAGTACATAGTTTATATATAGACGTACATAGTGTACAAACAGAAGTAATTAATTAGAGATACTAATTACCAAAGTGATTGTTACACCTATTACAATACATAGTTTTCAGTCTTTTTAAATTTAGAAGGAAATTGGGCAAGTCCAGGAAAACCTGTTGTGAAGCGCCCTGAAGCGACCACTTAAGCGGACCCAGAAAAGCGGCCTGAAGCGGGAAAAAGCGGAAAAAAGCGTCCGCTTCAGTGCAAAACGCCTCACAGCCCGCTTCAATGAAAATACAGCGGCATATGTGCTTGGGCGCTTAAGCGGCCGCTTAAGCGGCCGCTTCATCCGCTTTTTTATTCACTGGTTATTCCTTAAATTGAGTAGGGAGTGGATCCCCTCTTGGGTCCCACTCCTTAGGTTTTCTATATTTTCTCACAAGTCCCGGAGTAGGACCCTTATCTTACATTGTCACCATCTAAGAGATATGTTTACCCTAGAATTTACCAAAGTTGTTCATGAGATAATGAAAGTAATATTTATAATCATACAAGATACACATAAGAAGCCTGATTAGTAAACCCTAATGTGATGAGGTTTATGTGCTTTTACCCTATAATCTTGGTTAGTTGGACATATCACTTTGTAAGTTATGATTTTTGTCTTAGGATGGATTTTGGTAATGAGGATGTTAAAGTAGCATGATAAGGATGTCCTTATATGGAAAATTGTGACTCATATATCAGAATCAATTTTGGATCCATCTTTTGTTTTATTTTGAATAGATTTCATCGCCAAAAATAACTTTCCATTATACTATTATATGTAAAAAAGAAAATTTTATGCATTTTATCGATGGTTTCTCAAACTAAGTGACAAGGAAGACAAGTAGAAAGTTTTGGTAGAGAAACCCTAGAATTAGTTAGAATTGAAATCTTAAACCCTAGTTTTGCGTATTGGGTGATGACTAAGAAAAGTATGTGTTGTGCTAAAGGTTTAGTTGACCTACCCTTTTATCTCCCTTATGTTGTATAAAGTTGTATCCTATGTCTTTTGTTTATTGATATGAACCTTAGGGTTGTTTGTTTAGATAATAAAGGACCTAAAATAACCCTAGGTGGATAAGATCATCTAGTTGGAGGTATGACCTATGAACATAATACAAAGTAATCTTGAATAAAAGATATATATGTAACCTTAATACCTTTCTTGTTGTTTAGTTTTACTTATTAGGTTAAACCTATTTAGCAGATGGAGTCATGTAACTTGAAAACTCTAGATTGTCAATTCAACTTCATAGTTGTTTGAGGCTAATAATGAATATTTTAACTAACTATTTAGTAACTTCCCCAACTAGTGTTACATGGATATAACTATAACCTAACTAAGATAATGAATGAACTCTTCTAAGTTGACCCCATGAAAGTTAATTGAGTAACTAGTATAGTTTTCCTGCTATATTTAATGATATAAGGTGGTGATCTTAGATAATGTAAGATAGTAGTTAGGGATAGAAAGGTATTGAAGGAACAAATGAGTTGTCCTTTTCTATCAACTTGCAAAGAAGAAAAACTAACAAGCCTAGGTTAAACAATATGAGAAATTGGAACTTGATGAATGTGTAACCTTGATCGACATGGTCACAACAATTTGAAGTTAAAAGAAATTGTAAACAATAATCCTAATATGAGTAACTAATGTGTGCACTAAATTTTGAATATTTCAATCTATAAATTACATATAGTAAACTATGCTATTCAAATATAAAAGTTCTTGTTAACAAAACCCTAACTTTTACACTTTAACTATAATATGCCTAAACTACTACAAGAAATTCTTGGTCAAGAGATAAAAAAATAATTACTTTCCTTGGTAAATTTTTGCATAAGATCAACCTAAGATGTAGACGTAATACTGGAGAAAAAACAAAATATTAAATCATGATGTACCCTTGAAGTCCTAACACACTTAATATTTATATTAAAAAATATGAAAAGACAATGATGATTAAAGTATAATTTCAAAGTATGTAATCATGATAAGTGTGATAATGTTGAGAGAACCCTAGGTTTTGGTTGTTTGGATTTTGGGGACAAAATCATATTTATGGGATGGAGTGTTGTAATATACCAAATCCTAAGTTTAATCCCTAACTCTGACCTCCTTGCACCTTTTCTTTTAGAATTGGCTCTAACCCCTTTATCCATGATTTAGATGGAAAAAGTAGATTAGGTGTTTATAGACATAGTGTTTAATCTAAATGTCTTTCTTTAGGTGGATTTGGTGCAATTGGATCACTTAGACTTTTAGTGAGGGGTTAGGATGCAAACTCTAAACCTTATATTTTACTTTTAAATAGGGACTCTAGAACCTACCAGTTTCAAATCAATTGAATGAAATGCATGAATCTTAATCCTTAAAGAAAGAATATTTACTTTAACTATATACTTGAGGCACAAGTTAAGGAATAATTAGTTAGGGGTCATACCAAGTGTAAAAGAAGTAATAGAATTCGTATTTCTCCTTCTTAATTGTCTATAAAGGATGATATTCATCATACAGAAACAATTAACATAACTTGGAAAATTTAAGTTATATATGTCTTGAAGGAAATTATAAATTAATAAACTTAAAGGTAGTTGGAGTGAGATTGAATAAGGAAAGAAAAGATAAATGTATTATACTTTATTCATGAGGGGATAATCTCTAAAGGATTGTAGAAACCCAATATAACAAGTCAAAATATAATATAATGACTTTTATTTAAATAATATTTAAAATGCTATCATATGTTGAATAATCACTAAATGATATCAAACCAAGAAAGTGATACCAAATTTGGATTCCTAATATATTGAGAAGTTTAGTTGCCAAGTTTTAGATTAAAGACGTAATCCTAGATACCCTAATTGTATTAAGGAATGAAAGTATGAGTTGATATCTAAAATATTAAACAATATAAATTTTTTATATGAAAAGTATAATATATTAAAAAAATCATATTCTACATATTAAAATGAGTCTATTTGTCAAATTTCATCTTGTTTGGGCATTTATTGCTCCCCCAATGTGGCTAAGAAAGAAAACAAGTATCTATTCAATGTCACTTTATTCTAAATCTTATTTTAGTAAAGTTTCTCATATATAATATATGCCATACTATGTCTATTTTTTCATAAATTATGATTATGCACATCCTTTTCCCTGCCATCAGATTTGGATCAGATGATTAATGCATTGTCTTCTACCTCACAACTGATTTTTTAAACCAACGACATGGTACACATCAATTTGATTTTGTGATCTCTCTCTCCTAACTCCATCTTTATTCTAGATATTTTCTCCAACAATTTCCTTATTCAATTATGAACCTAACCATCCCTCGATAAAACCCCAAATCCTACTATTTAAGAAAATCCCAAATCTACGCTCTCGACTTCGAGTTCCAAACTCACCTTCAACACCTCTTATCTAAACCTAAGCACTCACGAACCTCCATTGAACCATAGGAACCTTTCCCCATCCTCTATTAAACTTGTGTCCACCTATTCTTTCCTCGCAACCTTGGCTTGCTCCTTGGGTCATGGCAGACTTGTCCCAACAACTCATGCCATCTCTACAAAATGAATCCCTTGAAAGCATCCTCTTGACATACCAAAGCTTTTACCATGTCTAGTTTTCCACATTTTCAACCTAGTTGAATTCTCCACAAATTTAACTCTCTTAACATGTTCAATGAAAGTCACAATGGTGTTGTTGCATGTATCATTGTCTTCCTCAGTGTTTGTGACATCGAGCTTCACCATGATGTAGTAAACTCAATACAACCTTTATTTGTTGATTTTCCTTGTTGTTTGCCTCTTTCCATATTTATCCTGGAACTTGTGATGGCAGGGGCAAGTTCTTCAGTTGTAGATCCTCTCGCTTGACCTTCTAGGGCTCAGGTAGGCCATGGCAATCTTAGTAACATAGTTTCATGGATGATTGCCTAATTCTCATGCACCTAAAAGGGGATCTAGTGTGACGATTCACCCCTCTATCATCTTTGTTCATCATCATTGCCGATTTGATGAATTGAACACATGATATGGTCGATTTACCCTTAGATTTATTTAGTCTTTGTCACGCACTTATTGGGCTTTCTCATCTTGTCTCCCATCTGATTTGAGAGACATGCATGGTTTTTGGATCCCTCTACAATTACTAATTTAGGTTGTCATGCTACAAGATATGATGATCATATGTGAGGTATTTCAGTAATTGTACACTCAATTTTGTTTTAACCAATTGTTGGTAATTCAATAAAATAAAGTAAAATATGGTTTAGAATCATGGTGTTTTTCTCTATTCAATACTATACACTTCATTGCCTAACTATGATACTATAAATGTGATTTTAAGGATTTTTTAAATTGGTCAGAATATATAAAATCCACATCTAAAAATTATAAATCAGTAAAATATGTTGTAGAATTAGGAAAATGTAATATACATGATGGTTTTATCTTTGAGACCTAAATCATTAATAATACAAAGGTAGTTTCTAAGGTTCATGTAATTAATGTGAAGTTCACCCTAATTATGTATATATATATATATATATATATATATATATATATATATATATATATATATATATATATATATAACAAAAGAATTGTGTACCCAAGTACATATAGCTTGCATGTACCCACCTTCATTTATGATGATTGTAAAATGAAATTGAACTATCCAACCTTATGGATGTGATGTATACTACTTAGATAAGATGTATATCAAAATCATCAAAATCTGATATTCATAGATCTTCCAATGAAAGAATTTGTGTGTTATGTAATCAACAGTAAGTTGTAGAATTTGCGGAAACCTTTGAATAATATATTAATATATCTCATGATCTATAAGAGAAATGGTTATGATTTTTTAAACACATGTAATCTATATACTTTTGAATCAATGCATATGGTTGGATTTTATTAGCATGCTCCACATATATCATTTTATTGGCCAATACACGTAAGTTATATGCATCGGCTGATACACACTTACTAACCTCTCTCTCTCTCTCTCTCTCTCTCTCTATATATATATATATATATATATATATATGCTTAGGCCTTGATGTGGATCTAAGGTTTAGATTAGATATTAGTAGAATAGATATGAGATATGTTGGGTTATACTATCCATATTGAGAAATTGACCCATTTTTCTCTCTCTTTGTATTTTTGGAACTTGAATCTTGTGTTCTAAATGAATATATTTCCTTGAATTGGCTTACTTGTAAGAACCTTTTTTAAACTAGATCCTTTCTCATTACTAAATTTTATTAGATATTCTTTTAAGGGTCCTCTGATCCCACTTGATATTTAATGAATGTTATCATCTGTCACATTTTGAATTAAACTTTCGTATTCTTTTTTTATGCATCATGTGGTGACTACTAGTGAAATGTGACAGGTTTGCTTTTAAGTGAATGGATAAATTTCCACACTTGATAATGCAAAGCTGATCATTCCTGCAAGTGAAATTAATAGGGTAGATGTGTATGTTGTCCTGCTCATAGAAGATGTGTATATGTTCGTGCTCACCCCATATATATGGGAGAGTGTATATTGTTCTAGGATTATCACATGAAATGCATGGATGCCTCGCTCATGGTTGACATCCCCTTATTTGAGTTTTGTCTAAACTTTTTTGTGTTGTCTACATTTGTTTATTTATAGTATACTATTAGTTAGAGTAGCATTAACTATGTACCCCCATAATATTGTTGAGTTTTCCTTTTCAACCCGAGTGTGTCTTTCCACTCGTATTATATATTTTGCGCTCACCTTTCTGCCCATGGTGTGTCTTTCCACCAAAATTGAGCTTTAAATTTATGGGTCTTAATCCTACTTAAACAATATAAGTATAATTGTTTTAGCAGACACTGTTTATGATTGTGATATTTTGTTCATAGATTGTCCAAGGCTAGAAACCATCTTATTGTGTATCTTGTTTAACTTTTCTCATTGATATTCATTTGGATTTTCTCTTTCCCTCTTGTTTTGAGAAGCCTTGATAATGTTTATTGTTATCCTTTTTCCAAATATTGCTCAGTCTCTATTTACATGCTTATAGCGACATTTTTGTGCTGACAACTTCCACTTTTGTCTTTGTTTGTGGGGGTATGCTTCCAACCTCTTAGGTGAAGGACATGGAGGATTTTACATGATGACTTGGACTTGGCTTAGTGGAGCTGACTCTTGGGAGACAGACTTGAAATAGATTGGATATCCCTCTACTTAGATCTTGAAGTTGTTAAGATTATTATGTAATGTTGTTAAATGAATATAGTCATGATATTTGATTTCCAATGCTATTAAGGTATACCATTCATTTGAGAAATGAAAAAGTACCCCTATTCCAACATACTTGTTAGTGTGTTTTTATTAGATGGGTTTGTTCCTCAAATTGAGTAAGGAGGATCCCCTCTTGGGTTCCATTTTGACACTAACACCTTCCTTATTAGGACTCGAGGTGACAACAAGCACAATGGAAACAATAAAAAAATCTCCTTTTATCCTATAGGTAAATATTGTTAACAACGATGTATTTGGAATGAAGGTGCGTGAGGTATATGTACAAAGTTGGTTCAGTGATTTCCTCCTCACGCACTAGTGTGTGACGTTCCTCACGTGCATGGATGATCCTCATCGACATCATCTGAGTGCACTCGCTCAGAGCCTGCATCTCTACCTATTCCACGTGGATGGCTACAATTCCCCGTCACGTTGCCTGAGCCAGCAGGGAAGGAGTAGTCTTCATTTCATGACATGCTAGTATCACCATCACTCATCTTCTCCCCCTCTCCCGGGGATGATGGTGGCTAGGTTTCACATACAAGAGTGTGTCTAATAACTCGACTGTCATGCCCCTATAAATAGGAGAGAAAGGAGCTAGGGTTTCTCAAGAACCCTGGGAAATGAAAGGTTGCGACTGCGATTAAAAAGGGACGCTCGTGGACTGCCAAATAGACAATTAGAATGTAGTAGAATTATGTCCTTAATTAATTAACCAATTAATCATATTAAATGATTGACAAATTTTCTATCACCCGACTATAAACTCTATCCAACTACTTAGGGTTAACCGATCAACTTATTATATAAGTCAAAATTTTAAATCCAATTAATTTTCTTAAACCTTTTAACCAATTGACTTAGATTGTGTTCCAATATTATTCTAGTTGATTACCTAAACATTTTAGTAATAAATTTGATATGGAACATTTCCAATCACGTCCACAATTATACTCCTCTTCCATTGCATCTTATGTGTGTGACCTTATAGGCTCCAAATTATGTTGGCAGTGATGTTCATAATCAACTTATGATCTCACAAGCAATGATTGGTATCTATCAAGACTTCATGTCTACCCGAGTAATTAGAAAAGTTGGAGAACTTAACCTAGTATTATGACCAATGTTACAATGATTTTATAATCCTTGTCACTCATATTTAGATTGAATCTGATCTAGATTGAATATGAGGCATGGAAATGACATCCTATTAATATTCAATCTTTGTTCCTTGATCTATATTAGACTATTGAGATACACATGAGATTAATATCATATATTGAATCACATGAGCATGGCCATGCATATTATCTCACTCATCAAGTGGCCATGATATCACTTGAATGGGAGGGGAAAAAATTCCATCTACATCACTCAGAATAACCCACATGTGCCATAACACACCTAAGCACTACTTGTATAGCAACCCTTTTCAAGGTCATGATGGGTAGTGTTAAAGCACGTTGAACACCACACAATCATTGTAGTGACTTTTGGTCTAAGGACCATAATTACCACTATCACATTGAGATGAGAGTTTGACCACCATTATTCTCTTCCATGTCTCACACTCAAAATGGATCTATATAGTACACTTGTTCATAACAAGTACCTATATATTTGATTTGATATCCAATGTCAAGACTAATGAGACATCGTCATCAATCAACACACATATCGATCTCAATGTATTATGTTTTCCTTATTTCCACAATAATATATGTCCAGGGGCTTAGACAAGAATGTATACTATTAACATACACATGATCTCATGTGTGGGCTGAATTCACGAGCCATAATTCTTAGGAAATTATTATATTTATTCATTTTCCCATATTGAAACAAACATAATATACAGAATTTCCTTTATTAATATTCAAATCAATTACAAGATATGACATTACACTCATGCTATGATTGGCACTCACGTCATCTCACCAATATTCCTCACACATGAACCAATGCCTTGTTGATGTAGCCTCATGAAGGTGTGCACTTAATCAATAATAAAAATCCAAATTACACACCTATGGACCTTAATACGATAGGTTTATAGTAGCATAGTTTAAGGTTGTCGCCACATGAAGGCAATGCAATTCAACAAAAAATAATCCCAATTAATCATGCAATTAAAACATGAGAACAATCGGCCTGATTAAGTCCTAAATCAAGTTAAGGTTGACATAAATTTGGTCTTAAGTTATTAATTCCAAATAAATGCATTTGGTGCATTTACACATATCAATCATGATGAAGAGCATTCATACAAAATAAATATAATTTCCTCTGGGCCACATATCACACAACATTACTATTAGTGATTTTCAACTATAAATTACGTAGGTGGTTCGATTATCATCTTCCAACTAACAAAATAAAACAAGATAGTAACTTTCTCTTACATATGTATAAACATAATCTTGTACACACCTTGTGTCACATAATCATTTATTATGCCAATTCCAACCTCCAAATGACTAGAATGTCAATGGATAAAGGACATGAGAGTTCATCCCTGGCATGGTAAAATTAAAGTGCAAATACAAAAGCATAAAAGCTTAGTATACATGAAATGATAACAAGACAAATGAACTGACATAATATACAAAATTTAAAAAAAATATGAAGCAAAATTGCCTTATTACAAGATTTCAATTACATATTGAAGAGTCAAATTATACAAGTTTGATCATGTGCACTAAACCTAGATCTACAAAAAGTACACCCGACTCACCAAGTTATCTCTAAACCTAAAACATACATGAAACAAGTGGGTCAACACACGATGTATTGAGTACATTACATATTGATACATGCATACATACATATATGCATGCATACATATATATATAAGCTTTGCATAATTTTAAAAGATTGTGAAAGTAAACGTTCATAATCAAACAAGTTAAGTACATAGAAAAATGAGAGGCCATGTTTTATGTCATTTTACTCTGACTATACCAACAATATCATTGATCATAAGGCCTTTGAATAACGTCCCATCATAAAACTTCATGAAAGTGTTGAATATTAGATAACCCTATTCATAAGGGATCTCAAGGCCATTGCCAAGACTTGACCCTTTTATCATCAAGGCTCACCCTCTCTTGACAACTCAAGTAAGACGTTGAACCTTGTGTTCTTATCCCAACACTACAGGCAAGTGCACAAGGTTTGTATGATGGAGATCTATACTATGTGTTCAAGTTATAAAATCAATGAGACAAATCATAGATGTATAATACTATAGTACTGCATAGCAATATTTGAGCAAGTAAATAAGATTACATACATAACAATTGGCAATCAAGAAAATCATAGTCATATAATTATTTAGAGCCTTTACCTGATTCATATATTCATAACCTAACTTAGACTTGATCGTATAACCACAAGCCACATATGGTTAAGAATAAGATTGCATATATGTACTACATCTCATCATTAACCCTAATTAGTTCCATTTTAGGGTTTTGGTAAAGTTCAGTTTCAAGTTGGTTGATTACATGTTTGATGATCTTTTACTAATTTATAAGTTATAATGGAGGTGTGATTCAAGTTTCATTTCGTTCCAAGGTCCCTTTCAATTTATATGATTATTACAAGATTTAGGTCACTTATGCACATTTTAGGGTCAAAGGACTCATAACAGGGAAAACAAGCTCATGATTCATCAGGGCATGAGACTCAGGTATAAAAGATCATTATGACTAGTAATATAATGGCATAAGAATCACATTCAAAATTGTGTGGATCTCCCCTAGGGTCAAGGAATTAGGGTCCAATCTTGATATGAACATATTAACATACATTCAAAAACCAAAATATATGGCTTATATCATTAAGGTCCAATATATGACCTAAGTAGGACATCCACATTAGAGGAGGCATGAGGGATGAAGTGTTCCCTGATTTGAGAGGAGGAGATATTAGATTAATATCTCCATAAGAATTAGGGCACATGGAATCAAAAGAAGCTATATAAATCACTCAAGTCAACCACTAGGGTATTTAGGGTCATACACACCATCATAGGTCAAGAGGGGTTGACCCCAAGCATTAAGTATAGCCAACATCACAAGCTTACTTATTCCATAGATCTATAGATACTTAGAAGGAACAAGGGGGTCAAAATCATCATTTGAAACAAGTAAGATCATGCATCATCACTAGGTGTTACACTTATGCATACTTAGTGTCATATGTAACCACCATAGAAAAAGGGTATTAGCGGATGGCACTTGAATCATGGAGGGGTACTAGCTACTAATTTGAAGGTGATTAAGGATTAGGTGTCATTTAGGAGTAATATTATCTATTATAACCAAGTTCATCATTTGATTCTCAAAACAATCCATATTCAAGTCTTAGAGTCAACCATAGAGCAAAATAGGTGATTAGGACCCTAATTAGTTTAGGAGTACATATGAGACATTTATTTAATGATTAAAGATGAAAAATTGCATAAAAGATCCCAACTTCATCATAATCATACTATAAATATGGTCAAAGTAGTCAATGAACACATTTTTAGCGAAACATGGAAAAGAGAAGGGATTTTAGGGTCTGAAACGATGCCCTAGATGTAGATCCTTCTGAGACGTTCAACTTGATATATATATATATATATATATATATATATATATATATATATATATATATCTGTGTGTGTGTATATATATATATATATGTGTGTGTGTGTGTGTGTATGTATACTTTGAGTGAGGGGTTAGGAGAAATGCATTTTTTAAGGTTTGAACTGCAACTTCATAAAATATAGAAGGAGAGTTACCTATATTTGATGACAAATACAAGCCATTGATGAAGGGCACATCGTGGAGCCATGTGATCCCACAATCCTGCACCCCTCATCCACCTTAGTTCACCCAAAAGTGCATGTTGTCGTCGAATCCAATTGGCATTGATATGTAGCCATTGGGTAAAAGTTGGGGTGACACATTGTGTCCCCCACCTCCCTTTGCCTTCTCACGTGAGATAGGAGCAACATCTCCATGTTGCAGGCATCATATTCTTGTTGGGAAGGGATATGTGGCTGTCGCACACCCTGGAAATGGTCTGGCGAGCTCCACTATGAATCCTTGAACCCAAATTGGGGTCTTTGGGTGGTCACAGAGGTGCAAGGGGAAAATCCACAAACTCCACAATTCCATGATGGCTTCCATGAAAGGGGTGAAGTATATCTTGTAAAATTAGGGCTACAAGGTACAAAAAATAAGGAAAAGAAGGGGGAATGACCAAGAAAGAGAAAAGGAAGTGTTTTGGCAAGTCAATTGTGCCCAAAAGAGTCAAGAACAATGCCTATTGGCTGGACCTAAAGCTACTGATACAATATTACAAACAGAGGTAGAAGATGAGCCCCTAGTCGTCGAATCATTGGGGGATCCGTGGGCATAATGTGAATAGATTAAATTACGAGAAACACTTGATAACGCGTGGATTGTGGACTTGGTACCCAAAGGGTGGGGGTATCCCACCTTGTTGGGTTGCGCCCCTACTTTGGGCCCAGTAAAGCTCCAATCAAGTTAATTCGATTAAATCAAGTATAATTTTGAGCCGATGTTAGAAAGGCCATAAGATGGACTATTATGGTCCGATTATGGTGATGTTTGTGCCTTAGATTCACAATTGAAATATCTACAACATGAATACATTATAGAGCAATGTGATCACATTTATAGGCTCAAAATTGGATATAGTAAGTGATGTGTTAAATCATGATACTTAGTTCAATCCTCATATTAAAGTCACATGTTGTGAACATGATCATTTATGTGACCAAATTGGTGCATCATTATGCTCTAACTATTGAATTGATATCCAAAAGAGTAAGAAGTTCACTTGATGAGAGAGAAGGAGTACAATATAATAATGTGGAAATCCATTATGTCACATCCTTCCCTCCTTAAATGAAAGTCCATCCTAGAAATTCGTCCTAAATCATAGTCAAAGGTCAAAGTTCATATTTATCATTTTTAAGCAACCAAACATAGGTATCAAGGCATCTCCCATTATGGGGTGCACACACAGGTTGCCCTTATCAAGGGTTTACCCATCCCCATCTATAAATATTACTTGGCATTCCAACATATTATGACATCACCTTGACTTTGGGGTTCCATAATCCCTTATCCCTCTAGAATTAGGATTTTGTTCATGCATTCATTCAAGCTCAAGGTGTGTTATCACAATCTATGCTATAAATTCCTCAAAAAGACATGTCAATCATCATGATTTTCAAATGAGAGTATCATTAAATGTGTATTTATATCATTATGCTAGATTTCATGCATGTTTTAGTTTTCATCCAAGATTCTACCAAATCTCATCCTTTGTGTTCATTACTTTTAATATTGGATCTGAAATTAAGCATTCATATCTCACAATTATAAATCTAACATCTCAAGGCATCATCATGTCAAGAATCATAATTTCAAACTTACATCTTTCATGTATGGTTTGGTTTCATACTGGGTCTAACTTATGAGAGTGGATATCATACATATATCAAGTTTTAACTTAAGTGATATATTTCATGTGTCAAGCATCATTTGAGGAACAAAATTATTATCAACATCAAGGTTTAGTGATTATCTCACTTTTATCTATAAAGATATTTTCAAGCTCGAGCCACTCAAGCTAAGACCTATCAATATCCAACACAGTATGCTAACCACAACTATTTACCCATAACACAATTCCTACCCAACATTCAACAACTAGGGCAACCACTAGATTCCTTTAAATATAACCACCAACCCAAGTATGACGCTCATCATGGAGGTCACACATAATACACATCATTGTAGGGTTTTGGGACATCTCCATAACCTAGCTAGGAAACATACATATATATGTATATATATGTTGAGAGAGAGAGAAAGAGGGGAGAGAGAGAGTCTGGCTAGAATACACTCAAGTGTATAGATAACACATTGAACTCAAGTGATGATTACATATGTAGACTCTTTTTTTGACAAATCCAAACCATTTATATTCATTGTTATGATAAATACATTCTACATGAAAAATTTGAGCTCATTTGGATTCGTCTAGTTCAGCCTTTTATGGTCAACAAAATTGACACACAAAACTTATTCGAATTGTATCATTTTTGTTGCCTTTTGGATGCATGACCTTAAGTGTCCAAATGAGATAAAATTTTGTATGTGGTATGTTCATAAGTTACTTATGAAGATAGTTGGTTTATATTTTCAAAATAAATGTTGCATGATGGAAAATGACTTGAGTGTATCCGGTCTCTACTACACTCGGGTGTATTCCATCTTGACTCTCTCTCTTTCTCTTTCTCTTTATATATATATATATATATATATATATATTTATTTACTTATTCCTCTTTCTCTAGGGTTATATATTTTAAAAGTATATCTAGGGTTTTACGTCATCAAAGGGTAAACACGCTAGGTGACTCTACTTATATACTTAGAAGTATACTAGCTAAGGACTCATCATCATGTGTTTCATTGTCCATATTTTTCAACATTTCATATGTTTTGGAGATTAGATACTCTGACCTTGTCCCATGTCAGGTCAACTCATATCAAGAGATCACCTTTTTGTATTTCCCATTCTATAGGTCCTCTTTTGTAAAGATATTTGAGGCCCACATTCATCCCAAACCATATCTCATATATCATATCTCAATATGTACAAGACTGCATACAAGCAAGAATACCAACCCACTAGATATGTTTAGCACATCAACCAAGTCACATGTACCATACAAGGTGCTAGATCTAGATAGGGTTGCAAGGTCAAAATGCATCCCATGTCATCAAAGCATACTTGACCCTTCCAAAAGTAAACTTACATTGAAGAATGCTCATATCGTCAACAAAAACATCATCATCGTCATCATCATCATAATCAATGTGGCAACCCACCATACTAAATGAGATTACTCAAAACCAAAACATTGATTAAACACTAATTGATCATATTACCAAAAAGGTACATAATTAAAACCCAATTAACTTTCTAAACATGTCAGAGAATATTTACACAAAGGTCCAAAATCTTTCACATATATATATACAACCATACCATATATCTTTACATTTATTTTGTGGTCTCAACCACAACCTATATAAAAATGATATTGTCCACATATTTACAACATGTAGAAAGCAGAATTACACTAAAAAAATCTCGAGTCAATGTAAATCATCTACAAAACTTCTGTGCCTGGACATGAGAGTACATGGATGACTCTAGGACTCACTAAACAACCCACCAACCTTCTTCCTCTACAAATATCCAAACTAATCCTCCTCACTGCCATGGGTCTGACGTTGTTGATGATGATCACCTAAAAAGATGTGGTAACCCACAAGGTGAGACACATGTCCTAATGAGAAATGTAACTTCTAAAAACATCTATTTCTTATAGAACGATTATGTACTTTTAACAACTATAGTAGATAATATTACATAATGAAGGATTATATAATTTGCACAAAAGATAAGGCATAGCTAGAATCATAAGTATAGTTGATTTCACTTACTGCATTGTAAATCATCTACAAAATAAAAGAAACAAAGCAAGGATAATCATCCAATGTGAGCCTCCAAGCAACCCTAACAAATATGCTACATGGCTGGTTTACATATTTTGTTAAGCTCTAGGTAGTTTGAAGTGTACCACTAAAACTACTAGTTCACCATTATGAAATCGCAATCAGCCCCATATAAGATCTTAGATATTAAAAATCCTAAGACCTCTTCCCTCAGTTAATTCAAGTAACATCATAATGGCACACCGTCCCAACTGCTAAAGCAATCTAGTCTGTCTTGGGTACACAACCCATGACACTAGAAACTAGGGTATAAACCTTCAAAACCAAGTTATGACAACAATCACCCTCAAATCATATTAATTTTGAGACACGACATCAACCCCTCTCTAAAACCTTGGGATTTGTATGAAAGAGATATACCCTCCCTGCACCCACATATAATCAACAATATATGACTCTAAGATCCTCTTGGGATAACTTGTTTCACTATCCAGCAAGTTCTGAAACTAAGATAACTCTATAGTCTCATGGCGCTACATAATTAGGGTTATAGTGATTAATTATGTTGCTTAAGTATTTTGACTGCATCAACCAAGTTACATACAAACTCTTAAAGTGTGGTTACAAAATAATTTGTAGAAAACAATTTTCAAAAATGTAAAATGTGTGAAATCAATTCCATGTTACTCCATCATAGTATATCATCCATTCCCATCCATAAAAAGGACTAGATCCCAAACTAGAGTGCAACCCAAAACGGCATTTAGGAAAAATAGTAATAACTAGCTGTAAGAACATCTCTATCCTCTCAAAATTTATAGGTAGCTTAACCAGTCATAGACAAGGTACCACGTAAAATTCATCATAAAAGACCATCGTACCTAAAAGTTATGGTATTTTCAGGATTTAGGCATTTATATGTTCAAATCCTAGCATGAATGAGCCACTTTCAATATAATGTCTTCGTCTAATTATCATTTCAACACCAAAACAATAAATAAAAGCATTATAACCACCATTAGTTTACCACTACGTGGTAATGTTTAAAGTTTGGGTCAGACTTATGTGCATTGTGTACCAAAATGGTACACATATGGCATTTTTAGGACTCACTACACCTATATTTCGAATTTGAGACCTTCCATGTTCAAAGAAAATCTCATTTACAAAAGGATGAACGTTCATAGGGTCTAAGGAAGGCTTAAGAACTCATATTATCATCATTCACACATCAAACAATGCTAAAAAAGGCCATCTTTTCTCATATTATAGGTTTTGTAGAATAATATTTACATAGAATAGGTTATGAGTAGGCAAGAAACGTATTAGAGGTTATATCACTAGCCTTAAGGAGAAGAAGAATGTCGAAGCAGCAATAAATCACTAAGAAGAGAAGGTGAAACCTGAGATTTTTACTCCAAAAGATCCGAGATAGATCCTATTTTAGGAACCAGGTAGATCTAGAGCAAAAGAAAGAAGAAAGAGAGTCCTTCATCCATGAGCTTGAGTTTTCAACAAGGAACACCATGGATTATGTCCATGCAAGAAGAGAGAAGAAAGGAGACAACAAGAAAGTGAGGTTGGGGATAAGATATTACGTGAAAGAAACAAAGAACTAGGTAAGAAGGCTCAATCCGTCCTAGAAGAGCTAGATCCAAGTCCTACAACAACATGCAACCACGATCTAGCAAGGCTTTGACCTTGAGAAGCTCCTCCTTTGTCAATCAATGGTTTTCGGTGGTCTCCATAAGTAAGAACATTTTAGGGTAGAAAGTTTCATTTAAGGGAAGAGGGGAGGGGTATTTATAGCTATGAGGAGAGAGAAAGGAGGTCAAAGGTCAAAAACTACTCTACCATAGGTCAACGGTCGAGTTTCCCATCTAATTGCACACTCAGAATAACCGTAAATTTGCACCCCTCAAGGAAAACCATTGGTTTGTAAACCAATGCAACCATCAAGTTGCAGACCTCAAGGAAACATGTTGGTTTGCAAAACCAATGCAACCATCGAGTTGCAACTCTGAAGGAAAACCATCACAATTGCAAACCAGTGTAACCATCGAGTTCCATCCCTCAAGGAAAATCTTCAGATTGTAACTCCTTAAGGAAAACCATTGGTTTGTAACTCTTCAAGGAATATCATTAGTTTTCACATCCAGTGCAACCATCGGTTTGCAATTCCTCATGGAAAACCATTGGTTTGCACACCCAAACAAGCATCAAAAGGTGCAAAATACCTTCACCTCCACACAAAACAAACATCAAGGGTTGATACCTTCATTAAACAAGGTTCAAAAGCATTCAAATAAGACAAAATCTATAACATTATGAAGAATAACATAAAGCAGTATATACATGTGTTGAAATTGTAGTTATATCCCTAGAAAAGGAAAATTGCATATAGGTCCACATAAGAACATAAATTAGCAAAACTTGAGAAAATGAAGTCTGATTTGGATGAAATTTGAAATATAGTTTTTTTAAATGATATAAAATATAATCTAAGGTTTAATTGCAAAACTAAGCACCCAATAATATCAAAAAAGTAGGTTTGAGCATAAAACCAGGTCAGAACTAGAAAGCCTAATAGGGATTTTGCCCTCGAAAACCTATGCAAAAAAGGATGGGTACTTCCTACACATCTCCTCCTATAATCCCATTGGCTTCCTATACACCACAGTGATGCTACAACACATTCTCTAAGGGTATGTCATTCTTCCTCAACTTCTGCACACACTTATCTAAGATCAAAACTGGACCTTCAACATAAGAAACATCCTCATATAACTCTACTTCCATTGGATATATCGTATGATTTGTCAAGGTGACACTTCCTCAACATAGAAACATGGGAAACATTGTGCAACCTGTGCAACTCTAGTGGCAAATCCATCTCAACTTCCCAACCTATGCAACTTTTCAACTCTAGAAAACCTAGGAGCCAGCTTACCCTTCTTACCAAACCTCAACACACCCTTCCAAAGGGATACCTTGAGACACACATGGTCTCCAACTTGGAACTCTAATTGTCTACGATGATTACCAACATATGACTTCTTTCTATCTTGAGCTGCCTTTTACTATTGTTGAACCACCTTGATTTTCTCTATAGTTTGCTGAACTAACCCAGGACCCAACATTTAATACTCACCTATCTCGTACCGAAAAAGAGGTGATTGACAACGTCTCCCATACAAAGCCTCATACAGTGTCATGTATATGCTCCTATGGTAGTTGTTGTTGTAGGCAAACTCAATCAGACTTAGATGGATATCCCAACTTCCAAGAAACTGAAGAACACATGCCTTCAAACGGTCTTCTAACAACTGAATGGTCCTATCTGACTGACCACCTATAAGTAATGAATTATAATCTAGGCATATTCTTAATGTAGCCCGTTTCCCTAAGTTTTCCTATCCTTTTTATCATTTTTGACCTTGATGTTGAATTTGTGGGATTATTAGTTGTTTGGAGTATATTTGATATCTATTTATGCCAATGTATGGGTTTATGAACAAATACCTCAGTTAGTGTTTCAATTAGGGTCTAAGATGCAAAATTTCCACTTAAGTGGTATATTATTAAAATAATTTCGTTCTAGAGCATTCCTTAGCCTTATGGAGCAAGGAAGAGAAAAAGGAATAAACAATAAAGTTGTATACATGTTAATATGGCATTAAATAATTTAATGTGACAAACAGTGAAAATAATGTGTAAGGGAGATGAAATTCATAAAAGGAAAATTAGTTAAATAAGAGTGACATTAGATATGTTTTATTTGGGTTTGACATGGCTTGGAGGCCAATTTTCACAATTTTGGGATAATAATAATTATATCTATTTGATTTACAAAAGTAAAGGTGAGTTTTCTCCAAAATATAAACTAAGTTATTAAATGACCCAAAAAGTGGCAACAAATCTCAAATTTGTGACCTACATGTTAAAATAAGCCTATGAGTGAATTTTCAACTAATATGGACCATCTTTAATGTTCTAGTGTGTTTAGGGGAGAGAGAGCATAAATATAGCCTAAAATATTAAATAATGTGTGAATCAATACTAAGGGATAAAATTAATGGCAAATTTGTGTTCCATATGCTCAAGTATGCTTGAGGGTGAAGTTGCACCAAAATTGGGTAATTTAGAAGTCTCTAATGCATTAAGAAAGAGAAATATGATTTATTTTAAAAGAATTAAATAAAATACTAAAAGTTCTCAAAAGAAATATTAATGCCATATTCAGATCTACATGTCTAAAATTGGCTAGGTGTCAAATTTCATTTAATTTGGAGTTTGTTTGCACCCTCATTGAGGAGAGAGAATAAGAGAAATAAATGTATCCACACTTTAGTCAAAATCGTACTCGAAATGTATTTAATGTCATGCGAACGATTTTATTTTTACAAGTCTCATGCCTCGATCTAGACGGTTGGATTCGTGATCCAATGACTTGTGGGTCATCTTCTAGCTCTAGCATGATGAGGAAACAAGGGCCAACTCTACATTATTTTCTAATCCGGATTTCTCGCTCATTTTTTCATCTTTTTCTATGATTTTTTTGCCAATATTTTCCTTTTTAGAGTGTGCATCTTTTAATCCCTTGCTTGTACCATTTTGTCAATAATTTGGGAAACATCCAATTCTTGGGCACCAAGCATCTCGGTTGACTTCCCTCTTCTCTATTTATCTCACCCTCATCTATAAATACCACCACCCAAGCCTTCATCTCACCTTACATAGATTTCCTCCTCTTTCAATTTCTTTGCACATCACATGTGTTGCAGCTAGTGATTGAGTTTTAGACCTAATATAGCACTGGGTTTTGCTTCCTCTTCGCGTTACCTTGGTTCAATTCGACCAAGTGGTAAGTTGCTTGTACCTTGATCTTTCTTTCTGTGTCATTATTTTGATGAATCATCATGAATCTTGGATTTGCCCAAATTTGACTGAGGAAGAAAGTTGCTTCACACAACCATGGTTTGTGTGAGCCTAAGAGCGATGATTCCCCCTTGTGAATTATCTGTTCTACCCTCTTGTCCCTGTTCACTCCTTATTTTCTCACGCAAGGGTGTTTTGGTCTTTCGGCCTTGCTTTTTCTTTGCCTTGGGCGTGACTTAGTTGGTCATTGACTAGTGACTTGGCCGCCCATGATTGGGCCAAGTCACTAGGATGGTCTCCCTCTCTCTTGCACGAATTTCTTTTTGCTTATTTGGAATTTTCTAATTTCATGATTGGTCTGTTTTATAAAAAACATGTCTTTTGATCTACTTGTCCAAAAATTCCATAAAAATATGTTTTGGAATAAAAAAATGTGATCTTTCTAATAAAAATAGTTTGAGAGTCTAGTTTCCATGATTTCAATGGTTGATTTTTGAAGATCTAATAAATTATATAAAAAACCCTAAAAATTGTAACTAATTCATATAAACTCCAAATAAGGCAAATATATATGTCTTATTAATTAGGAGAACACAAGGAATTAGTTGGTTTAGGTTTTGTGACAAAAATCTGAGGTTTTCCAAATAGGTCAAAAATTAGGGTTTCTTTACACCTTATGATTTATAAAACCCTAATACATGTGATTAACTTGTAATTCGGGAAAAGAGAACTTGGAAACAACTTAATTGGTGAAAATTGATTATTAGGACTCTAAATTGTGGTATGTGCATATTACCCTTTTAGTTGAGCATATTTTTTATCCAACCCCTAATTTCCTAATGAGGCATGGACTAAAAACTTGATTCCAATTATTGCTCTTTTTGGTGCAATTATTTCATTATTTGCTTGGGTTTTGACCCAAAAGACATATTTCCATTATTTGATGTTAAATCTTGACTTTACATATTATTTCTTTTAGCATGATGATTTGGTTGACTTGTTAGTTGATGTAATGTACCTTTGTACGACCACCCATAGTTTGGGCATGTGCTATTTTGCCCAGGGGAATGTGTTTACTCTCCCCACTTTTATTTATATTTTGTAGATGTTTGCAAATGTGTTACTATCCTTCACCTATTGGTTGAGGTTTGGTAGGTGCCTCATCCCTACTTAGTTAATGTAGTCAAATTGTTAATCATGCATGCTACATTATTATTATTTGTTGTGGCAGGATCCTTATTTGATATGTGTCTCATACTCTTGAGTTTCTTTATTCTTGTTGAACATAAACTCTTTATTATCCTTTATTGATCTTATTTTGCTCTTGTTCCTTAATTTGACACATAACTTGTTTTCTCCTCTAGCCGGGTGATCCCAACAACCCGGGCCTAGGACAAGGAGCAGAACAAGATCAAGGAAGACCTATCTAGGAGTAGATTCAAGAGGCTTTGATGAGATGTCTAGGTTGCTACTGCTAGATCATGTAGTTTCCTTTCTAGTTTATGTTTCAAGAAACTCATGTAGTGAACTTGGATCAAATCCATGTAATAGTTTAGTTTACTATTAGAATTTGTTTCCACTGCTACTATTGACATTCTGCGTATCTAGATCATGCTTATTTAAATGGAGATATTATGCATACATCCCTCATGATCTAAATTCTTTGAAAAAGACGGGTGTTGTGTATTTTCCTTTAAATTTGAGTAAGGAGGTGATCTTGCCTCCTTACAACATGGTATCAAAGCTTGTTAGGTAGCTATTAGGGCACAAGTTGAAAGCAAGGGTGTTTAGAAAGGATCAGGGTTCAGGGGTTGGTAAGATTTTCCTCTGTGTCACTAGCTTGGTTTATAAGGACTCCCGAATCTGCATGATACCTGCTTGGCCTGAGATGATACTGACTATCTGAAATAGCATACCTATAGGCAATAGTAGCCATAGATATCTCTATTGGATACTCCTAGAAATCTTATGTTATGCCTTTATCTTTCAAGAGGGATGATTTGTTTTGGGACATGAACAACACTTCCAAGGGAGCCTCCTCTAGCAACATCGACAACTGGGACACCCCAGTGACTCCTCATAACAACATGTTTATCCCTACTCCTCCTGTGGGTACACCGGTCCTGACCCCTGAATAAGAGTTGACCATGTTGCAATAACTACTCTCGACTACCTTAGTGGGACAACTCTTTGATGTTGCAGCCACCACTAGCCATCCTAAGGAGTTCAACCTGATGGACTTCATCAAGATGCAACCACCGTACTTCAAGGCTGAGAGTGAGTCAAACATGCTGGATAAGGCTGATGATTGGGTATTGGTCCTGGAGCGGATTTTTTTGGGCATGACGTGTCCTCCACGTCAAAAGGTTCACTTTGTGACTTATGTGTTGGATGGGCCAGTACATGTCTGGTGGAATGGTATGGATCGTACCTATCATGGAACCATTGTTACCCTAATCCCAATCCTACTATTAGAATGGGCAGTGTTAAAGGGATTAGAGCGTCTGTCCCTGAGTGGCCTGAAAATCACACACAAATAATATGCAAAAAGGAAATAACATTCTTCTTTATTGAAAATGAACCAAAGGTTTAGTACATATAGGCCCGTAGGCAACATTGAAAGAAAGATCCAAGATAAGAAAATTTAACCAAAAACTACATCCATTTTATATTAGCTCCCATGTAGTGTCCAAATTGATGTAGCAGTCTTAATTTTCCATAGATAACAAATGAAGTAGATAGCAGAATTGACAGGTGCATAATATCTAGTTCTTTGCATGGCTCAAAATCAAGAAAATCATGACGCAATCAATGCAATTGCATGGTACACTATTAAAAACAAGTAAACTAGTTTTATATCAAAGTAGTTTACTTGGAAGGACAAAATATTCAAAATAGTCAACAAGTGATTTTCCAAAACAATATTTATTTGACAAGATTTTATTAAAAAAATCGGAAGCCTAATCAATAGGGAACGAGGTAGCTCAAACAAATACATAGCCAAGTATATGTTTTTGCTTCACAAATATGATATTTTCTGGGCATTTCTAATAATATCAAGTCTTATTCCTATCTTGGCATTTGTAATTTCATTATCACTACTATTAGTCTATTTAAGGAGGAGGTATAAAAATGTACCTTCTTTGTTGATTTTCAGAGTACAAGATCTTAACAAGGAATAGGTCAAACCCTCGACTCAAATTCTAGATCAATAAGATTTGGATCAAGGGTCAAGATAATGATATTTTGAAGATCATGTTTCAATATTCAAGATTAGGGTTATTCATTCCTATTAAATCTTGGGGTTAGTTCATTCACTTATGATCAATAATATTTCGAATTTTCAACATCTATTCAAGTGTCAAGTATATTTCAAGTATTAATAACATACCTAGGTATTTTAGGAACATATATGCTAACCCTAATTGTTATTATCAATATTCAAGTCGTTATCAAGTCTCTAGATCATCATCATAATGGATTAGCATCATTTGTATTCAAATTAGATCAATGTTTGATTGATGTAATAAGGAAAGTCAGGGATCAAAATTTAGGTCAGATGATCAAGTATTAATAAGAAAAGATCACATATATGCATTTGGATATATGATTTACTAAATATGGGAATAAGGTTGAAAATCATTTATTGGAACCATTTTTATTATATCAGGCTAATTTTTCTGATGAAAATGGACTATAGTTTCGGTATTTTTGGAGCTACGATGTATTTTATATTATTTAAACAAGATCTGAGAATTTTACTAATTATTCATGTGGGAGGGAGAAAAATACCCTTAATGGGAAAAAGGATGATCGTTTGATTGCACAATGGATCGTCAATATTGAGCCATGTAGGAGGCACGACTTGCTGGTTCACTGGGTTATGTGTCTGATTTGATCCTAATTTGTCAAGTCCATTCGTGATTCACTGAGATTTGGATCTGGTTGGTTCCTCTCTGGATCAGGCATTCTGAGGTATCTCCTTCTTCACTCAGACATCCATGTGACCAAGAAATGAGGTGGGGGAGCTAGCCGGAGTTAGGGGCTTAGGAGCAGGAGGCACCAACGACGGTAGCAGGAGTGTCGTCTGGGCACATCGTGACCTCGTGAGGTTGTGTATGGCCAAAAATGGTGGGTTGATGGTGCAAGGGAAAGACGCTCAAATCGATCCAGTGGCAGCATAGTAGAAGATTGATGGGGAAATAGGGGGTGATTAGAGATGAATGAGAGCACGATCACACAGCTAAGGTGAAGGAGGGATTGCAGCAGCCCTTTGGGGGGTGTTTTGTTTAGTGTTAGGATTAGGTTTGGGGCTAGATAAGATCTGGGGTTAGTCCATGGCTGTCGCAGTGAGAGAGGTGAAAGAGAAACTCATTGTGATGGTGTAACTGAGCATTAACTCTGGTCAAAGTGGGGATGGGTGAGCATGAAATCATGAAAATGAACAATTCTATGCAATTAGAAATTCAAATCATGGTCAGAGTTGTTAGATTGCTCATTATGGTTTCCTTGTCTCCTCCCTATAATGAGCAAGAGGTAGGAAACAAAACCATGGCCACTTAATTGGGCCTCCAATCCATGAGAGCCAGATCTGAGGGTCAGGGTTTGCCCCTTAAGCCTTCCTCGACTAGATGAATTGGAAAAGGGTCGAATAAAAGGGAAATAAAGGGATTTTTAGCATATAACTTCAAGAAATCATAGGAAATTGTAGGAATGTCCAATTGAGATGAAATTTGAATCACATGCTCAAAATAATGTGTAAAATACTTATAAAATTTTCAAAAACTAAACGATGAAGTTACATGTCTAAATGTACTTCTTTGGATAAAGTGATAAATTAACCTAAGTTGTAGTGTCACAAGGTGTATAACATTTATAATGATCATTATATTTTGAATTTGAGTGTCAATATCAATCAAGTAGTTAAGAAATAATGAACTAAGGTCATGACTGAAAATAATGAGGGAAAAATAGGAATTGAAAAATAATAGAGGATAAAATCACTTTATCATCACATCCTCCCCTCCTTATTAGGAATTTTGTCCCCAAAATTCAGACTTTATTGAAAAGGTTAGGAAATCTTTCCTCCATATCTGAATTCAGCTCCCAAGTAGAAACATCACTATCATGGTGCTTCCGCAACACTTTACTATATTGATTTTCTTATTTCTAAGCTCCTTGGTGTGAGTATCAAGTATCTTGACTAGAACTTCCTAGTATACAAGGGTGTCCTTCAATTCAATTTGTTCATGATTGAGGAAATGTCTAGGGTCCTTGACATACCTCTTAAGGTTTGACACATGAAAGACATTTTGCATCATGATACATTGTGGAGGTAAAGCCAACATGCATGCGCATTCTCAAACACGGTTCAAAATTTCAAATGGACCCACATATCTAGGGTAAGTTTTCCTTTGTTCTTCACAATAGATCAAATCGGTCGAATCTTTAGGAACACATGGTCACCTACCAAAAACTAAGTATTAGTCATGTGTGTATCAACATAAGACTTTTGAAGGTCCTGTGCCCTTTTCATCCTTTGCTTGATTAGGTTTACGTTATCAGAATAAAGTTGTAGCTCCTCATACTTCAGAATTTGTCTTTTGCCTACTTCATCCCAATAAAGTGGAGACCTACACGGCCTTCCATACAAGGCTTCATACGGAGGCATGCCTATATTGGAATGGTAGATATTGTTGTAGGCAAACTCAACAAGACGAAGATAGTGGTCCCATGAACCATCCCGATCAATGACACGATCTCAGCAAGTCTTCTAAAACATGAATTGTCCTTTCAGATTGTCCATCCGTTAGTAGATGATATGCATCGCTGAAGTTTAGCTGAGTCACCAGTTCTTCTTGTACTTGTCGCCACATGTGAGAAGTGAACTTTTCATTGTGATATGACACAATGGATACAAGAATCCCATTCAATCTAACTATCTCATGAATGTAAATCTCTTCTAACTCTGGGACTTTGGTTGTTGTCTTGATTGGAATAAAATGGGTTATTTTAGTCAGTCAATCAACTACAACCCACATGGCATCACTCCCTTTCCTGGTCCTGGGTAGACCCACCACAAAATCCATGGTGATGTTTTCCCATTTCCACTCAAGGATAGGTAGGAGTTGTAGAAGACCTCTTTTTTGTTGATGTTTAGCCTTGATCTGCTGGAAGGTCAAACACCTAGAGGTGAAAGAAGCAATGCTGGTCTTCATATTCCTCCACCAAAAATGCCTCTACATATCCTTGTACATTTTAGTCAATCCACGATGCATTGTATATTTTGATCTGTGAGCTTTTCACAACACCTTTTCCGTCATATTTGAATCATTTGGGACCCATATGCATTGTTTGTACCAGATTCCACTATCCATACTGACCTTTAGATGTTTTTGGGGCTTCTCTAGCATCTTAGTCATCTCCTTAAGACTCTTGTTATTCTTCTGGGCTGAAAAAATCTCGAACTGGAGGCCTAGTTGGACATGAATACTGGCCAATATGAGAACATCGCCCACACGCCTCAGGGCCCATGGTGACATGACTTCCATGTTTCTCCACTCAGTTAAAGATGACAACACATTTAGCTTGTTTCCTATCGAGCGCATCAACCGCTACATTTGCCTTACCACGGTGGTAGGCAATGGTGAAGTCATAGTCTTTAGATACTCAAACCATCACCTCAGTCTGAGATTGAGATCCTTCTGTGTCAGGATATACTTCAGACTCTTGTGGTCATTGGGGATGTCAAAGGTGGCACCGTATAGGTAGTGTTGCCATATATTCACATCATATATGATGTCACCAAGCTCGAGGTCGTGGGTTGGGTAGTTGACTTCGTTTGGCTTCAATTGTCGAGAGGCATAAGTATCTACCTTTCTTTCTTACATGAGGACACAACCTAGACCGAACCTCAATGCATCTGTGAAGATGACAAACCCATCATTTCCCGAGGGAAGGGTCAAGCCAAGGGTAGTTTTCATCTTTGTCTTCAACTCCTAAAAACCAGACTCACACTCCTTCGACCAGACAAACTGCTCTCCTTTCTTGGTGAGCTTTGTGAGAGGCAAGGCAGTCTTGCTGAAGTTGGGTATGAAACTTCGGTAATGGCCAGAAAGACCCAAAAAACATTGAATTTCAAAAACATTTTTGGGGGCTTGCCACTCAAGAACAATTGAGACTTTGGCAGGGTCAATAGAACATTTTCCACCAGCAATTATGTGACCCAAAAACATGACTTCAGAAATCCAGATCACATTTTGACAATTTTGCATAGAATTTCTACGATTGGAGGATATCAAGGACTTTGTGAAGATGAGTACTGTAACATCCCTGACCTGGGTTATGAGTTAACCCTAGGTGTTTTTCCTAAATATGTAATTAAATCCTTGTGATTATCTTTTGGCATGTAATTAAGTTCCTAAGGAACATACATTTTCATTTCTGTCCCTTTTAAACAATGATTGTAGTAGTGTTTGGTAATACAGGGACCTATGTGCAAATTACCCAGGTAAGGGGTTTAACTTGCAAATTTCACAAGTTAAGATGTTCCTTTGATGATGAGACATCATATGAGTGATTATGATGAGGTAAGATGGATTTCCCAAGCTTGGGCATTAAGATGCAGCTTGTGGAATGATCCTTGTGCTTGAAAACCCTAATTTGGATTAAAGTGCAATTTACCCAAATGTGGGGTGCAACTTATAAAATACACCATCTAGAACATATTTTATGACTTTGGCATCATTTAAAATAATAATGATGAAGAGGGCACTTCATTTGAATAATTATACAATAAGGAACATTTTTTTGGTAATTAAATCACCTAGTATGAGTAAAGAGACCTTTTATATATGTACCTTAGTGTGCATATTGGTTTTCTTTACCCTTAGCTCTTGAGTTTTGATGGGCTTTGATTAAGTTTTTATAGCTTGAACGTGCCTTAGAAATAAGGAGGGACTTGGATGAGAATTACATGCTTTTGAGGTCCTTATGGTGAAAATTAGCCTAAACTATATAAGCACCTTTCTTTCCAAACCAAGCAAACGTTTTCCTTCACTTCCTCACTTCTTATCTTTCTCAACTGGCCAAAGCAAATCTCAGGAGCTCAAGGGGACGACCAACCTGTTCTAGGTAAGAGAACACCACCTTCTAGCTTGGATTCATGGAGGAAATCGTATTACAAGGTTGAATTGCTAGTTTTCTTACTTAGGTTCCTTGTTCTAGCCGACCATCCCCATCTTTTTCTTGAAGAATTGACCTTGGCCGACCTGTGGAGCTCAAGACGCCATTAAAGGCTTGAAGCTTAGAAGCTTGGAAGCTCTAGGAACCACGTTTGAGGCGGGTTTTATAACTCTAACTCTTAGCTTTGTTATGCATATCTTTGTTCTTGTTTTCTATGATTAGTTCTTCTTCTACCTCCCTTCTTCCTTGCTCTTTTGCAAGCAAAATGGTGGAGGAACCGACCTGAACAGAGGTTGAGGATGATGGGCGTGGATTCCTAGGTCACTTTATGAAACGACCTTGGACCCTTTTGGTCCAAACGGGTGCAACTCGTTTAAGGTCAAACGGGTTCAACCCGTTTGATCTCAAACGATCCTACAAGATCGTTTGGATCAAAACGACCCCAAGACTGTTTCATAGGGTTGACCAAGGTACAACCGTTTGAGGGTCTGTTCATAATGTATTGAATTTCTTTCCTACAAATAATTATAATCTAATTCCCAACCAATTGAGAGTTGAAGGTACTTCAACACCCTAACCCTAATCGGGTTGAAATTGCTGATTTTAGATATAGATCTTGTTGAGTTTTGGGTTGAAGGATCCAAACGGGTTCAAACCCGTTTGGGGTTCACCCAAACGGTCTCACACTCGTTTAGTGACACCCCAAGACCGTTTGGAGGTCTAGTGTTAAGGAAAATTGATCCATTGTAGGTCCAATTTCAATAGGTTGAAGAATTGATAAAAGTGCTGATTTTAGACCTAATTAGGGTTCAACCCTAATCAAATCAACTTAGATTTTGGTCAAACTTTGGGCAAACGGTCTCAAGACCGTTTGAAGGTCATCCAAACGATCTCAAGACTGTTTGGGCCAAGTTTGGGCCCAATTGGAGTTCAATTGATGGGTCCAATTACAATTTGTTTCACATTATTGAGAATTGATGATTAGTCGATTGGAAACCCTAATTGAGTTAGACTTAACCCTACTTGGATTTCAATTAAGGGTCAAATTGGAGTCCAATTGATTGAGGCTCATCCTAATTGACTCAATCTGTAAGTGGTTAACATGGCTTTGGCCAATTAAAGGCTTCAACATAGGAAACCCTATTCAAACATAACCTATGTGTCACCTTTTATGTTCATGCGGTTTGGACCCAAGTAAGTTCACACTCGTTTGAGTCCAAGAGCTCACACTCGTTTAAGTCCAAATGAGTCTACACTCATTTGATCTCAAAAGGGTTCACACTCGTTTGATCTCAAACGGGTTCACACTCGTTTGATCTCAAACGGGTTCACACTCGTTTGATCTCAAACGGGTTCATACTCGTTTGATCTCAATTGGGTTCACACCCGTTTAGACTCAAGTGGATTCACACCCGTTTAAGATCAAGTGGGTCCACACTCGTTTAAGGCCCAAATGGGTTCTAGGTCGTTTGAGGTTAAATGAGTTCAAGGTCATTTAAAAATCGAATGGGTTGAAGGTTGAAGATCAAACCCTAAACCAATTGGAGATTTTCAAGGTTGATTATACTTAATCACTTGAAGGTGTAAACGGTTCAATGATGATCTTATCTAAACCATAATGGTAACTTAAGATATTAAGGGACTAAGTGATTAATGAATTGACCCATGAGGATGATCAATGGGTAATTTACCAAAATGCCCCTGAGAGGTTTAATTGAGTTATACCTTGTTCTAATCAAACCCTAATCACTTGATAGTGGTGATTTGGTTTATGTAGATCAAAGGGGACTTAACCCAACCTAATCTAAGTGGTGTAATCACCATCTACTAGTGAGAGGAGAGAGAAAGTACCATTTATAGTGGAAACTCAAGTAAAATACCTTCAATATACATGAATGTGCATGATTAGGGTATGATCCACTTATGAGAGATCATGGAAACCCTAATTATGGTAATTGGTGGATCTTGATCTTATCTGAGGGCTTTAAGGATGATGTTTCTCATACATGGTGATGTAATGAGATTAATTCACCATGAGGTGAATAGTAAACCCTAATTCTAGGTTGATGACATATATTGTGAATAGTAAACCCTAATTGATGAAAATCAGGGAATCTAACCCTTGTAAGAGTATAAGGGTACAACTCTTGATATGAACTGCTTACTATTATCAGTTGAATTAACCATGCAGGTTTTTATACATGATGGTGATCATATCCAGTTAAGGATTATGATTTCATATTCATTGGAAGCATGTTATTAGCTTTATGAATAATGACATATGTTGATGCTTAGTAAGTGGCATCTTATGAGAATGAGAGGCTGTGAGAGCCATGAATATCATCAAAGTCATGCTTGTCAAATGACTTGCGATTAGACGATTGAGAAATGATAATTGATGTGAGTTAGACTTGATACATTTAGTATTCTACTTTCATAGCTGCTATGCTAATGATTAATGTTTGAAAACATGTATGATGTTAAAAGAATACCGAAATGTACCTAACTAATCAAGTATAATCATACCATGTAGAGCCCTGATCATAGATCCATCATTGTCAGGAGTTAAATGATGGTGAAACAGGTTTTCCTAAGGGAAATCCTGGATCACATACTTTTGAGTATGTGGGGGAATATGGATGTGAATACCCTTACATCCTAGTGTAGGAATTGATGTAGATGTATCTAGTCTATCAATCCTTCACTATGTGTTTATGACGGGGTGATGTAACACTAATCTCCTGAGGAAATCTTTTGTACCGCATCGATGAGAGATAAACAAGAAATCTTTTGATGGCGAAGAGAGTACAGAATGCCACTGTGACTCTAACAGCGAAGTACCAGAATACCCTGGTAAGCTATAGTAGTAGAGACACTAGATGTCCTGCATGTTAATCCTCATACTGACTGAGGAAGATGAGGTCATAAGAATCTGGCTCTCTTGATGACCTATGTATGATACCGATGCGACTTAATAGTGATCGGTTGGAGTATGAGCGGTATACCTCATCTCCGTAGGGCATAATAATGTTTGTAAAACATAATCAACCGCGTAGTATATCTGCTTAGGTTGAACTACGAGATATAATGATTGATGGTTACACTGTTTAGTATACATGTTCTTCATATTCCTTAAATATTGTTGATCTACTTGATAACAATATGCTATTGATTTCCTTAAAGCTTTATTGCTTATGTTGATCTGTGATTGCTATAATAAAGCTTCTGGCGGAGAGTTATAACTCTCGCTGGGACAATTATTTAAAATTGTCTCACCCCGTAGATTTCTACCTTTAGGTGGACGTCGAGGTCGAAGGAACCGATCTGCAGGTGGACAACAACAACAACAACAATTTCAGGAGCAGTAGTGACTTCAGGTAGAAACACTGTGCTGTCTAGTCTTGTAGTTAGTATAGTCTTATGTCGTCTCTGTACACTCAGGTCCTAGGAGTTTGTTGATCTGAGAATTTTGAAATCTTGAGATTTTGTATCATGACGTATATAATCACTCGAGAAGTGATTTATCAGAGATGTAAACAGTTCATCTTACTTTTATAAAAGGAGTTTCAGGTTTTTGAAATCTCATTTTCGAAACAATTTTAATTTCTCGTGATTTTCATATTCCGCTGTTAATCGAATCGCTTCCGCTATGTTTATCTTATGTTTTGGAGATCAGAGCCCACACGTACGATGCGACTCAATGTCATTTGAATATATCAGGATGTCATAAATGAATACCACTACAAACTCACTGAGGAAAGGTTGGAAGACACTATTCATCAAATTCATAAACACACGAGGGGCATTGCTCAGCCCAAATGGCATGACCTAAAATTCATAATGCCCGTACCGAGTATGAAAGGCAGTTTTAGGGATGTCTTCATCCTTAACCTTGAGTTGGTGGTAACCATAACGAATATCAATTCTTGAAAATACATGAGAAGTATGAAGTTGATCAAAAAGGTCATCAATTTTAGGTAGTGAATATTCATTTTTCACGATAGCTTGATTTATCATACGTTAGTCAGTGCACATTGATGCACTATTTATTTGTCATTTTCATAGGCTATTTTGTACTAATTTTTGTGCTCTTTATTGTCAAATATCAAATTAATTATGCATGATTTACTTTATTAGCATGTGATACTCATTCACATCAAATATGCATAATTTTAATGTTTTCAAGTGATTTAGTAATTTTTGAGAGCTTAGATTCAAATTTTATGCATTTTAGGAGGATAAAAGAATCTACACATCTTGGTACTACCAACCTTGGAGTCGGTGGTATGACACTTGCTCTATAATGGAGAGGAAATGAATCGAGAAGACTTGATAGTACCAACGGGACTGTCGATACTACCGACAATGTTACAACGTTTATGTCAAAGAATTTTGAAGTAACTTGGTACTATCGACACCCAGTCGATAGTACCGACAACTTGATAGGTGGTTGCATGATTGAGAGGAGTCGGTAGTACCAAAGGATCATGATCAAGCATATATGAAGGTCTCATTTAATCCAACAATTGAGGTTCTAACTCACTCAAAGTCATGCCTATGACTAAAGGGAGTGACAGACAGACCTAATTATCTCATCTTTTTTCATTGTTTGACAATGGAGAGCAAGAGGAAGGGATATAAGAAGGAGGAAAACTAAATGATCTGGGTACTTCTAGCGGACAAAATTGTAGTCGGAAGCTAGATAATGGGCACGTGCGCAAGAAGGGGTCGTTTGGACTATCTACTTCAGGGGTTTTTCATGTTCTCCACATTTTTCCTTTCTCCTTTGATGTTTTTGTCCACAGAAACCATGAGGGGCTAATCCTCACATTCCTTAGAATATGGGATTATCCCGGTTATGCATTGTATTTGACTCTTATGCATTAATTCATCAATTTATCTTAGTTTCTAGATTTATTTCTATGTGAATGAATGAACTATTTGTGCTTGATCACCAGGGATAGTACTTGGACTGTTAATTACTTGAAATAGAAAGTTAATAGTAGGAACTTCATAGAAATACACATTTCATAAAACCCTTTGGAAAAGGTGGTTTAACAATGTGAGGAGATTACCCAGAGTATTCATTAAAGTACCTATCTAATAACACAATCGTTATTGTCATGAGATTGGTATTAGATTAGGTACTGAATTATACCATGAGTGTGGATAATTCTTGCTGCAAGCTCTTTATCCATACTTAGAAGATATTGTTATTAATGTAATGGGACTAAAATGCAATGTTACCTATGGTAAAACCAATATCCTAAGGAAACTACTAAGACTGAGAACAACAACCACAATTTAGATTTCTTTCCTGTCAGATAACCCAACCAATCACTCAAGTTTTCTTCAGTCAAAGCTGATCATACTACAAATAGTACTAGTTTCTAAAGTAATGTTTCCTTGTGTTTGACATCTGGGCCTCATAGGCCTATATTAGTACGATAGTGTATACTTGCGTTTTGAGCATATAGAAAATACCTATCAAGTTTTTAGCACCGTTGCTGGGGAAACAGTAACTGCATCACTACGACTGTTGTAGTCAGTCATTCTAAGCCAACCCTTTTATTTTTCTTTCATTCCATTAAAAGTTGAATTCTAATATCTTTATTGTTTCCCCCATTAGTGTCGTGTCTCACAACCATTTTTGCTAATTGCATGTACTAGTGCATGGTGCATGCCCGAGCCTACAACTATGGAGAATCATCCCCTTTGGGCTTAGGTCAAGAAGAGATCCTTTGCAGAGAATGGGAGTACGAAAGATCAGTGGATAGATCTAATTGAAATCCACCACCTACAACTCCACCAGAAGGACCTAAGCCACCAGTGGAACCCGAGCCAGTAGAAATGGGTAACCAAGTATAAGAACAGACAATCTGGAAAAGGATTAAGGCATCCTCTTCTACTGCTCACAAAGAGCCAATCGAAATACAAGCCATCAATGTCGGCAGCAACAAGATCGATCCAGGGTTGGTTTCTTGGTCAAATCATAGATTTTTCATGGCCACAACTTTGAGGACCCGATGACACACATCATCAATTTCATTGAAAGTAACAATATGATCAAGATAGATAGGGTGCTGGCTACTATCATATACTTGAAGCTATTCCCATCTTCATTGGCAGACTGTGCTAAGTCTTGGTTTCATAACCTTGCTGATGAGTGCATTGAAATGTGGGAATAGATGATTGATGGTTTCATTGAGAGGTACTTCCCACCATCGAAGACAAATAACCTGGTAAAGAAGATCCACAACTTTAGACAACAAGATGATGAGTCATATTCTCAGGCATGGGAGAGATTTCAGAACATGTTGCGGAAGGTCCCCCACCATGGCATAGATTTACTAGGGAAGACAAAGATTTTCTACTATGGTCTGCATAAGGGAGAAAGTATTACACTTGATAGTGTAGGGGAGGGCTTCTTCCTCAACAACAAACCAGCCCACTGTCATGAAATCTTGAAGAACATGTCTAAGAACCAGACATGGGGATATGAAAGAGAGCACCTGACAAACCCTTAAAGGTGTCGGGGAGACCAAGGTTATTTCAACACTAAATGAGAAGTTGGACTTGATTGTGAAAACATTGTGTGCTAAAGATGGAAATTCTTCAGAAGGGGAAGATGAGGAGTGCAAGTTTGCACAACAACAACAATAGTAAAGGAATAACGACTACTCTTGGAGGAATGATCCTAAATTCTCTTGGAAGGTGTAAAGAAGTGAAACCACTCCTCTACTAGAAAGAAAAGATCACATCCCTTAAAACCAAACACCACGTAAAATTTTCACCAAAGGGATGGAGATCAATTCATTCAACATGTATGTATCATTACACAATGAGTAGCAGCGGAAAAAGAAATATTATCTAACCATTTATAAAGCTTTATACAACACATCACCACAAAAGGTATTCTAAAGGAAAACTAAACTTAATGCCAAGGACTAAGCCAAGGGTCATCTAACCACCTCTTCAAGCCTCCCAAAGATCATCTACAAGGTTGATGTTGAAGTTCACTCTCCTCGATCTATCCTGGGGTTGGAAGCATACCCCACAAAAGAAAAACAAAAGGAGATAATCAGCAAAAAGCTGGTATGTGTATACTAAAAGAAACTTTGAGCAATTTAAGAATAAGGACTACAAAAGTAAAATGCTTCCCATACAAGAGATAAAGACTACCCACATGGGCATAAAAGAATAAGATCATAACAGACGAGATAAAAGAGGATACTTGCCATAAACAATGAAATTTGTGCAACAAAAGCACATAGATAGGTAGTAGGGCACACACCCCACAACCAATCATCAAACCTGCATGCATGTGAGATAAACATAGTCCTAAAAAAATATAAAATACAAAGGCGGCCAAGGCTTCACATCCTTGAAAACCTGATAGAGAATGACTCACCGCCAAACTCCCAATATATATATAAAAATTGAGCCAAGGCTTCACATCCTTGAAACTCGGGTATGGGGCACCACCACCACCATCCCATAAACAAAAAGGGCACACACCCAAAACCAAAGTAATTTACATTATTCTAGTACTACTGATTCACATTGCATGTAAATATAGAGGCAAGTAAATAGTTTAGTCAAAAGATGATACAAAGGTTACCATCACACAATGGACAACACAAACATATAACATCCACATCATAGTGGGCATATAATATCAAAAGTCCAACATGCACCAAGGCATAGGAAAACAGATTCAAGAGATTATCCATGATCATAAGATCAATAACAAAGCAAAGTAGTTCACATGAACCATGATATCAAAAGATTAGACATAAGTGTAGGCAAAAGTCAAAAGAAAGATAAGATAGGTGAATTGCTCAACAAAGATGAATAGGAGATACAACATTCATAAGAGAGAAGAATTGCTCAATATGAATAATCGGAGATACAACATACCTCAATATCATGTCCAACAGGCTCAAAGCACTTCTGGATCCAAAACTAGGTCACCAAAGAGCCTATTAAACACATATACCGATTTTATGTCAATTTCATACATAAAGACCAAACCCTAAAAACTACCTTTTATATATGTGTAAATTAGGTTATGAAAACTATTCCATATTTTAGGTTATGTTATTACGAGTCTAAAACATATTTTATTATATTTTTCTGACTTATAGATTATTAGTTATGAATTATACAAGTTTTTATCTTATTTAATTAGATCCATTAAAACACCTGTTATTAATATTTGGATTCAGTTATCAAAACTTATACCATTAGCTAGATGTTATTTCTCTGATTCCAATAAATATTTATTTATATTTTTATGATCATCCATTAATTAGTTATAGATTTTAGAAATTCGACCAATCAAATATTTAGATATTGCCACATAGGCGGGAAAATCCACGAGAAACAGGCTGGGCCCACCTGACATGGCCCAATGAGTGCCAGCCAAGCCATCGGGTCAGTGGCTTGTTTGACTCGATCCAAAGCAAGAGACTAGAATGTAAAAAGACGATATTACCCTTTGTCGTGAAAGAAAAACAGAAGAGCCGAGATGGGCACAACGGAGAAAGCCTCACGAACATTGTTCCTCCCTCGAGCTTGCGCGACCACAAGCTCGCCAAATATGAACCAGGCGAATCTGGCAGCGATTGAAGCCACAAAACTCGAAGCTAACATCAGGGCTGGGTCCCTGGCGCACTTCCGATCACAACAAGCCCAAGCTCGGGCGGATCGGAGCACATGGCCACAAAAAAGACATCGACAGACCAAGCTGTTGATAACATAGAACGACGAAGAACAACAAGGTCCTCAAAGGAAACTATGTAGGGATCACCGGAAAGCCCAGACGAAGTCAAACATGAAGAAAATAAGTGTCGAGGTGAAAGGAAACACCGAAATTGGCTCGAAGGTCAGAAACCAAGGAAAAGGGGGAAAGCCACGGTACCTTCCGAACAACCGAATTGAAGGCTCGCGAAGCTTGCCCACGCCTTCACGACTCGAAGCAGGCTTGGAGCAGACCCCGCCGACGTCCGAGATCTCCAGATGCAGCCTCCGCCACCGCAACAGGTGGTCAGAGTTGGGAGAAGTGGAAGCAGGGCAAATCGGATCAAGAGAGCTATGTCACGAGGTTTCAGAGGGTCCATAGATCGTGGGGAAAGCCCTATATATAGGAACAGAGATCTGGTTCGACGAGTATCCAGAGAAAACTAGGAAACAGAGGAAGGGGAGGAAGGTTCTAGTCGACCCAACGATTGGGAGAGAAAGTCCCACACAAAGTGGGGATGAACAAAACCGGAAGGCAACACTGATGGTAAAACGGGAATCAGAAATCACCGAGAAGGAAAGACGGGAGAGAAAAGCGCGGAGGAAACTCGCGTTACTGTAGCCGCGAGAGAGAGTCCTAACGGAGGTAGGAGATGACTCGTCATCCATTGGATTCTCATCCAAGGGCCACGATGAAGTCCGAATCAAATAGGCCGCGTGACAGCCCAAAGTTAGGAAAAATCAGAAAATCAATCGATTTAATCAAAGTGAAATTCAAATAATTTATGTATATTCTCTTTCCTGATTTAGGGGTTCTAGAAATATCCAAATTAAACCAAAATTGGCACATATGTTAAATTAAGCATGTAGATTCCGAATATCCAATTAGTTTTGCCTTTTGGAAACCTTTAAATTGTTAATTAAATCAAATTTCATTTTCTCTTTCCTCCTTCATTAATGGTATTAGGATTATCCAAATTTTATGGAACTTGACACACAAGTCATATTTAATGTGTTGAATACGAATTTGCCTTTATTTCCAACTTTTGGTGTCACGAATTACATTTATTTATTAATTTCACCTTTTAGGCATTTTCTCTCTCCTATTATTACCTAATAATCAAACATTATCCAAATTAGTTGCAAATTTGCCCAAAGGAATATTTTTATGTTTCGATTACGAATTTGAAGTTAGTTTTCCAATTTGAGGACATTAAATATTTTATATCACTTTATTGGCCTATTTCCTATTTTATTTAGATAAGGACATTAGTATATACAATTATCTTCCAAATTAAATGATACTTGGTCCTTAAGTTACTTTTTGGTCAAGAAAATGAATTTTTAGTGTCAAATTACCCGGATGGGTTTCCAATTATAAATTTTGGTGCAAAATATTTCTAATTATCCTCTTTAACCATTAATTCCCATATTACCTTTAATTATTGCATTTATCTTCTCCTTTATAGAAAATTCGGATTTTCTCCTATTTCTCCTATTTTAGGAAGTGCTAGAAAGTTCTAAGATGAAATATTTTATGATTTCTATTACTTAGTGACAAAATATACTTCAACCCTATATTAAGATTATATGAGGCGGTATTTATCCAACTAAGTTCTTTAATTTCTTATTATCATCTAAATGAGTTATTATTAAGCACAAAGTATTTTGTATTCCCTTAATTACATGTATTAGTTTATTCTTGTTTGGCTAAGACAAAAGGGTAAAACTACTAGGGTAGGGTTCTAGTTCGAGTATGTTACAACACACCACCCCTTAAAGAGATTTCGTCCTCAAAATCAAAACATTCATAGGAAACTTATTCACCATCCCTTAAAAGAGTTCATCTCATAAAATCAAACTTAACTTCAGTTATAAAAGTTTCAACTATACTTATTACATCCACTTCATAAGCAACATGCAAAAGGAAACATAACTTGTAAAGACTAATCTAAGGAACTATGGGTTAACTTGCTCTTGCTTAGCATCATTAACTTCTTCGTCATCCAAGGCAAAAACCCTACCAGCTCTTCTTTCCACAGGTCTTTCTCTATTATTGTTACCATTATTGTTGCCCTGATTTTGAGGAGGTGCTTGTTGTTGTGGTACTGGAGCTTGACCATTATGACGCTTAGGGCAATCAGGTCAGATGTGTCCAGGTTCATTGCAAAAGTGACATACCAATGGGGTGTTGTGACGAGGTTTGTCCTGAGAACACTTTCCTGGAGGATGGTGACCATTGCACTTAGCACACTTGTCTCTTCTCTGATCATCACCTGAGAACTTCCTTTTCTTGTCGAACTCCCTATGCTGAAAACCAGGGTAAGACTCCACAGCCAAAGCTTTATCAACCATCTGCTAAAAGGTCAAGGGCAATTGTGGAATAAGAGCACATCCCACATTGTAGTTGAGTCCTTGGAGGAAGAGGTCAGCCCTACGTTCCTCACCCAAACCAACTGCATAACGCTCCAACAGCAGAAACCTTTGCACGTAAGTAGAAACAGATAAGGAGCCTTGCTTCAAACTGTATAACTCTGCTTCTTTCTTCTTCAAAGCAGCAATGCAGATGTACTTCCCACGGAAGAGAGTCAAAAACTCTACCCAAGACATAGTTGAGATATCTCTAGTCCTTGCAATTCCATTCCACCAAACTCTTGTAGGTCCATCCAAAACATATGAAGCAAACCTAACCTTTTGGTGTGGAGGACAGGCCATACCATCGAAAGTCCTCTCCAAGGCCAAAACCCAATCATCTGCTTTGTCGACCATCTCTATCTCACCTTCACCCTTGAAGGAAGGTGGATGCATCTTCATGAACTCCATGATCGAGAACTCCTTAGGCTTCTCAGGTACAGACGGGTCTTTCATCTTCCCCACCATGGAAGATGCAAAGAGTTGTCGAAACATGGCCAACTCTTGATCTGGAGTCATAGCTCCTCCCGAACCAACAACATCAGAGGTCCCCTGACCAAACCTAGTATTTTGTGGCGTCTCATAACCGTACTGGCTGTCACCTGATGAGTTATCTCCCGCCATTAGGGTTTTACCTGCACAAGGCAAGGTACTAGGTATAAGCAACCTAAGATAAAGGTAAACATCCTAAGGGAGACGAGTTTGAAATAGTTAGATAACCGACTGCTAATGGCTCTAATACCATGCTGTAAAGAAGTGAAACCACTCCTCTACTGGAAAGAAAAGATCACATCCCTTAAAACCAAACACCACATAAAATTTTCACCAAAGGGATGGAGATCAATTCATTCAACATGTATGTATCATTACACAATGAGTAGCAGTGGAAAAAGAAATATTATCTAACCATTTACAAAGCTTTATACAACACATCACCACAAAAGGTATTCTAAAGGAAAACTAAACATAACGCCAAGGACTAAGCCGAGGGTCATCTAACCACCTCTTCAAGCCTCCCAAAGATCAGCTACAAGGTTGATGTTGAAGTTCACTCTCCTCGATCTATCCTGGGGTTGGAAGCATACCCCACAAAAGAAAAACAAAAGGAGATAATAAGCAAAAAGCTGGTATGTGTATACTAAAAGAAACTTTGAGCAATTTAAGAAATAAGGACTACAAAAGTAAAATGCTTCCCATACAAGAGATAAAGACTACCCACATGGGCATAAAAGAATAAGATCATAACAGACGAGATAAAAGAGGATACTTGCCATAAACAATGAAATTTGTGCAACAAAAGCACATAGATAGGTAGTAGGGCACACACCCCACAACCAATCATCAAACCTGCATGCATGTGAGATAAACATAGTCCTAGAAAAATATAAAATACAAATGCGGCCAAGGCTTCACATCCTTGAAAACCTAATAGAGAATGACTCACCGCCAAACTCCCAATATATATAAAAATTGAGCCAAGGCTTCACATCCTTGAAACTCGGGTATGGGGCACCACCACCACCATCCCATAAACAAAAAGGGCACACACCCAAAACCAAAGTAATTTACATTATTCGAGTACTACTGATTCACATTGCATGTAAATATAGAGGCAAGTAAATAGTTTAGTCAAAAGATGATACAAAGGTTACCATCACACAATGGACAACACAAACATATAACATCCACATCATAGTGGGCATATAATATCAAAAGTCCATCATGCACCAAGGCATAGGAAAAAAAATTCAAGAGATTATCCATGATCATAAGATCAATAACAAAGCAAAGTAGTTCACATGAACCATGATATCAAAAGATTAGACATAAGTGTAGGCAAAAGTCAAAAGAAAGATAAGATAGGTGAATTGATCAACAAAGATGAATAGGAGATACAACATTCATAAGAGAGAAGAATTGCTCAATATGAATAATCGGAGATACAACATACCTCAATATCAAGTCCAACAGGCTCAAAGCATTTCTGGATCCAAAACTAGGTCACCAAAGAGCCTATTAAACACATATACCGATTTTATGTCAATTTCATACATAAAGACCAAACCCTAAAAACTACCTTTTATATATGTGTAAATTAGGTTATTAAAACTATTCCATATTTTAGGTTATGTTATTACGAGTCTAAAACATATTTTATTATATTTTTCTGACTTATAGATTATTAGTTATGAATTATACAAGTTTTTATATTATTTAATTAGATCCATTAAAACACCTGTTATTAATATTTGGATTAAAACTTATACCATTAGCTAGATCTTATTTTTCTGATTCCAACGAATATTTATTTATATTTTTCTGATCATCCATTAATTAGTTATAGATTTTAGAAATTCGACCAATCAAATATTTAGATATTGCCACATAGGCGGGAAAATCCACGAGAAACAGGCTGGGTCCACCTGACATGGCCCAATGAGTGCCAGCCAAGTCATCGGGTCAGTGGCTCATTTGACTCGATCCAAAGCAAGAGACCAGAATGTAAAAAGACGATATTACCCTTTGTCGTGAAAGAAAAACAGAAGAGCCGAGATGGGCACAACGGAGAAAGCCTCACGAACATAGTTCCTCCCTCGAGCTTGCACGACCACAAGCTCGCCAAAGATGAACCAGGTGAATCCGGCAGCGATTGAAGCCACAAAACTCGAAGCTAACATTGGGGCTGGGTCCCTGGCGCACTTCCGATCACAACAAGCCCAAGCTCGGGCGGATCGGAGCACAAGGCCACAAAAAAGGCATCGACAGACCAAGCTGTTGATAACATAGAACGACGAAGAACAACAAGGTCCTCAAAGGAAACTATGTAGGGATCATCGACAAGCCCAGACGAAGTCAAACACGAAGAAAACAAGCGTCGAGGTGAAAGGAAACACTGAAATTGGCTCGAAGGTCAGAAACCAAGGAAAAGGGGGAAGCCACGGTACCTTCCGAACAACCGAATTGAAGGCTCGCGAAGCTTGCCCACGCCTTCACGACTCGAAGCAGGCTTGGAGCAGACCCCGCCGACGTCCGAGATCTCCAGACGCAGCCGCCGCCACCACAACAGGTGGTCGGAGTTGGGAGAAGTGGAAGCAGGGCAAATCAGATCAAGAGAGCTATGTCGCGAGGTTTCAGAGGGTCCATAGATCGTGGGGAAAGCCCTATATATAGGAACGGAGATCTGGTTCAACGAGTATCCAGAGAAAACTAGGAAATAGAGGAAGGGGAGGAAGGTTCTAGTCGACCCAACGATTGGGAGAGAAAGTCCCACACAAAGTGGGGATGAACAAAACCGGAAGGCAACACTGATGGTAAAACAGGAATCAGAAATCACCGAGAAGGAAAGACGGGAGAGAAAAGCGTGGAGAAAACTCGCGTTACTGTAGCCACGAGAGAGAGTCCTAACAGAGGTAGGAGATGACTCGTCATCCATTGGATTCTCATCCAAGGGCCACGATGAAGTCCGAATCAATTAGGCCGCGTGACAGCCCAAAGTTAGGAAAAATCGGAAAATCAATCGATTTAATCAAAGTGAAATTCAAATAATTTATGTATAATCTCTTTCCTGATTTAGGGGTTCTAGAAATATCCAAATTAAACCAAAATTGGCACATATGTTAAATTAAGCATGTAGATTCCGAATATTCAATTTGTTTTGCCTTTTGGAAACCTTTAATATGTTAATTAAATCAAATTTCATTTTCTCTTTCCTCCTTCATTAATGGTATTAGGATTATCCAAATTTTATGGAACTTGACACACAAGTCATATTTAATGTGTTGAATACGAATTTGCCTTTATTTCCAACTTTTGGTGTCACGAATTACATTTATTTATTAATTTCACCTTTTAGGCATTTTCTCTCTCCTATTATTACCTAATAATCAAACATTATCCAAATTAGTTGCAAATTTTCCCAAAGGCATATTTTTATGTTTAGATTACGAATTTGGAGTTAGTTTTCCAATTTGAGGACATTAAATATTTTATATCACTTTATTGGCCTATTTCCTATTTTATTTAGATAAGGACATTAGTATATACAATTATCTTCCAAATTAAATGATACTTGGTCCTTAAGTTACTTTTTGGTCAAGAAAACGAATTTTTAGTGTCAAATTACCCTGATGGGTTTCCAATTATAAATTTTGGTGAAAAATCTTTCTAATTATCCTCTTTAACCATTAATTCCCATATTACCTTTAATTATTGCATTTATCTTCTCCTTTATATAAAATTCGGATTTTTTCCTATTTCTCCTATTTTAGGAAGTGCTAGAAAGTTCTAAGATGAAATATTTTATGGTTTCTATTACTTAGTGACAAATTATACTTCAACCCTATATTAAGATTATATGAGGCGGTATTTATCCAACTAAGTTCTTTAATTTCTTATTATCATCTAAATGAGTTATTATTAAGCACAAAGTATTTTGTATTCCCTTAATTACATGTATTAGTTTATTCTTGTTTGGCTAAGACAAAAGGGTAAAACTACTAGGGTAGGGTTCTAGTTCGAGTAGGTTACAGAAGGATCCTGGTAATTTCTAGCAAAACCCATCTCAGGCACATCCGAATAAGCCAGAATAGGTTGGTGGTCAACAATAGGACAGGGGTCCCAATAAAATAGATCACATTGAAGAGATGCTCGAAAAGCTAGTGAGCCAAAATGAAGTGCTTATTGGCTAGAATCAAAGAAAACTTTAGAACCAAGGAGCACAAATTTGTAATATTAAGACACATATTTCTCAAATAGCAGTAGAAGTGGCTTCCTTAAAGAAGCCAAGTCAGCAAGGGTTCCTAGCCAATACTAATGTACCTTCTGGAAATCAACATGTTAAGGTAGTTTTAATCCATAGTGACAGAAAATTTCTGAATGATACACCATCCAGTTCAGATGCAGGAGATACTATAGGTGCTAAAGATAAGGCAGTGACAATGGATGTAGTGGAATTGGACGATGTAGATGAGGAGAAGACAATTGAGGAAGAGGTTGACAATACAGAGGGAACAAGAAAAAAACACATATCCCACCTCATCAAAGAAAAGTGGTAAAGTTAGTTCCCTTTACTAACAGTCTGAAAGCAACAAAGGTTGATCAACAATTTCATAAATTTTTAGACAACTTCAAAAAATTGTATGTCAATATCCCTTTGATTGATACAATTGAAAAGATCCCTTCTTATGAAAATTTCTAAAAGGTTTGATCAATAATAAAAGGTAGATAGATGATTCTGAGGTGGTAGTTCTGAAAGACCAAGTCAGTGCATTCATCCTGGGCACATTGCCTCCAAAAAGACAGGACCTAGGTTTTTTTCATATAGCTTATTTTATTGGGAAGACTAAGAGAGGCCTTGTGTGACTCAGGGCTAGAATCAATCTTATGCCCTTGTCCACTTTCAAAAAGCTAGGACTATAGGAGTCTAGAAAGAGCAATATGGCTATTTAGCTGGTGGACAATTCTGTGGTGAGGCCTTATCATATTTGTGAGGATGTTCTTGTCAAGGTGGATATGTTTGTATTTCCAGTAGACTTTTTTGTCATGGAGATGCAGGATGGGAAAGGAAACAAGCTATTACTGGGGAGGACATTCCAATCCACGACTGATATTGTTCTGGAGATGGAAAGAGGAAGGTTAGCATTGGGAAATAGAGAGGAGCAATTTGAAATCTTAATACCCAAGCCTACTCAAACTGCAAAGCTAAAGCACAATGTCATATGCAGCAGTAGGTCCAAGAAAACGTGTCATTGTTTCTGGGGCAGCCATTTCTTGAGATGACACATGTGATGACGCAAGTCCACAAGGGAACACTAGTAGTGGACATCTTGGACAACACAAAGGAGATATCCTTAACAAAGGCGGTTCAACATCCTGATGATATAGAAGATGACTTTTACCCAGCATCAATGGAAGAGGCAACCTCTACCACTCTATTCAGGCATACCAATAGCTGCCTTTAGAGGAATGTCTCATGAATCTGGTGGATGATTATACCAGACACTATTCTTTGGTGGAGTGTGTCTTGCTTCTCAATATCTTATCATGCTATCATACAAGACATTTTGAGGATTTGGGACCATCCCCACCACCATTGGTTCCTTATTTGTTGAGTCCCCTAGAGTTGGACCTAAAGCCATTGCCACCTAACTTGAAGTACATTTTCTTGGCAGCAAAGGAGAAACTTCCAGTCATAGTCTCAGCTTCACTAAGCGTTCAAGAAGAGGAGCAACTACTTGGAGTTCTAAGGAATCATCGTGTTGCATTCGGCTGGTCAATAGAAGATATGAAGGAGATCTTCCCTAATTTCTATCAATATAAGATCAGATTGAAGGAAGGAGAAAAAGTTGTAGTGCAACCTCAACTTCGACTTAACCCCATCATGACTGAGGTAGTGAAAAATAGGTAGTGAAGCTTTTATCTGTAGGTATTATATATGCTATCTCTAATTCAAACTGCATTAGTCCAACCCAGGTGGTTCCTAAAAAGGGAGGAATAACATCCACCATTAATTCTAATGATGAGATGACTTCTACAAGACTAGTGACTGGGTGGCGTGTTTGCATAGACTATAGACGCTTGAATGCTGCAACACTCAAAGATCATTTTTTCGCTCCCTTTTATCGACCAAATTTTAGAGCGGCTCACCGACCACTCTCATTTTTGTTTCCTTGATGATTATTCGGGATACAATCAGATTTCCATCGAGCCACAGGAGCAAGAGAAGTTGACTTTCACTTGTCCTTATGGCACATGTGTGTATCGCGGTATGTTGTTCAGTATTTGCAATGCACCAACCACCTTCCAGCAATGCATGCTTTCCATTTTTACCGATATGGTAGAGTGATGTTTGAAAGTTTTTATGATTATTTTTCAATGTATGGGGAGTCATTTGATGATTGTCGTGATAATCTAGATAAAGTTTTGCAAAGATGCGAGGAAACTCACCTTGTTTTGAATTGGGAGAAGTGTCACATGATGGTAAGTGAAGGAATTGTCCTGGGACATAAGGTGTCCAATAGAGGGATGGAGGTAAACCTGGTCAAAATAGAGGTGATATCCAAACTACCTCCACAGTCATTGGTGAAGGGAGTAAGGAGCTTTTTAGGAAACACCAGATTTTACCACTGCTTTGTCAAGGATTTTTCTAAGATTGCTAAACCGCTATCAAAATTATTAGAAAATGATGTTGACTTTAAATTTGACGAGCAATATTTGAGATCTTTTGAGGTGTTGGAGGAGAAACTAGTCTCCGCACCCATTGTCCAAGCTCCAGATTGGAGTCAACCTTTTGAGTTGTTGTGTGATACAGTAGATTATGCATTAGGGGTTGTCCTAGGCCAACAGTGAGATAAAGTCCCTATTGTCATCTATTATGCATCCAAAAATTTAAATGATGCCCAATTGAATTCTACAATGACTAAAAAGGAATTCTTGGTGGTTATTTTTTCTTTTGAGAAATTTCATCAATATTTGATTGGGGCTAAGGTTGTGGTATGGACAGATCATGCATCTATCAAATACTTGTTGTAGAAAAAAGATGCCAAGCCTAGGTTGATTAGGTGGATCTTGTTATTGTAGGAATTTGATATAGAGATCAAGTATGTATCCAGCCCCAGGAATGTTGTGGTGGATCATCTTTCTAGGCTTGAACGGGTTGATAAAAAGGATATTAGTATACCTATTGTGGAAGAGTTCCCTGATGAGAAACTCTTTGCTATGAGAAGTAAAAACCCATGGCTCACAAACATTGTGAACTATTTGGCACGTGGAGAGTTTCCAGGCGATTGGGGGTACCAGGAGAAGAAAATATTATTCCACTCCTTGAGGTACTATATATGGAATGATCCCATTCTTATTAGGTAGTGTAGGGATGGTATTCTGAGGATGTGTGTGTCGGATTATGAATTCTAGAGAATTTTGGCACACTATCATTCTTTACCTATAGGAGGTCATCATGCTAGTTATAGGACCATAGATAAATTCTTAGAATGTGGATTTTATTGGCTGGTGATTTTTAAAGATGCATACAATTTTGTTTGTCAGTGTGATTTGCGTCAACGTGCATGTAATATCTCAAAAAAGACACAGAATGCCTCTAATTTTTTTTTTTTCAGGAAATAAAGGTATTTGACTTATGGGGCATCAACTTCATGGGCCCTTTCATGTCTTCAAATTCTACTCTCTATATATTACTTGTTATAGACTATGTATCTAAGTGGGTGGAAGCACTTCCAACCCCCACCAATGATGCACAGGTGGTATGTAGATTTGTGAAGGACCACATCTTTTGTAGGTTTGGGGTGCACAGGTTGATAATTAGTGACGGTAGTTCTCACTTCACCAATAGAAAGTTTGGGGCACTTTTGAGTAAGTATGGGGTGAAGCATAGAGTAGGTACTCCATATCATCCCCAAACTCAAGGATAAGTTGAATTGTCTTATAGAGAGATCAAGAAAATTTTGGAAAGGATAGTTTCAACCAATAGGACCAACTCGAGCATGTTGATCAATGATTTTATATAGGCATATAGGACCGTCTATAAAACACATATAGGTACTACTCCTTTTAGGTTGGTTTATGGGAGGGCTTGTCATCTGTCGGTGGAGTTAGAGCACAAGGTTAAGTGGGCTCTAAGGAAACTTAATTACAATTTGGACAATGCAGAAAAAAAGATATTACGAAAGTTGAATGAATTCGATGAGGTTAGGTTTGATGCTTATGAGAGATAAAGAATCTATAAGGAGAAGACTAAGAAATTTCATGATTGCCATATTGTGCATAGGATGTTCACTCCAGGACAAAAGGTTCTTTTGTTTAATTCTAGGTTGAAGTTGCATCCTAGTAAGTTGAGGTCTAGATGGAGTGGACCCTTTGAGGTGATTAAGGCATTTCCCCATGGGACCGTGGAGATTAGCAATAGGGTTGAGCCATTCCTTATCAAATGGCCAGTGTCTTAAGCATTAATTTGGGGGAGATGTGATGATGAAGGAGGATGAGTTGAAGCTCATTGATCTTCACTAATCCATTGAGTTTAGGGTCATCAAGCCTACAAAGTAAAATTAGGGCACTTGTTGGGAGGCAACCCGACCATATTTTATGTTCTTTGCATTCAAAATTTGTAGTTTTGTAGTTGCATTTTCCATTTTTACTTAGTTTGATATAAAAAAGGTACTTTGATGCATTTTGTGTGGTGTGTAGGCTGAAAACATCAATACTACCGACCCCAAGTCAGTACTACCGACAAGGTCACAAGAAAAAGAAAGTTACAATCGACTGCAAAAGTCGGTACTACAGAGATCAATCTTGGTACTATCAATGAGGTTACATGGAATTTGGAAAATTGAATGCCACATTTTGGTACTACTATCCCCATTGTTGATAGCACTGACTCTCTACAGAAATGAGGGCCGATTAACTGATAACGACTCAGTACTACCTACACCATTTCAGTAGTACCGATGAAATAATGTGCCCCACGTTCGAGACACCGAGTTCACACTTAGAAGCACTAACTGAATTTGAACAGGTTGGTACTACCGACAGCTGATGTCAGCAATCCATGGGGAGAGTCAATGAGTGATCGAGATCAGCCATATCTGATGGTCGGTAGCACCGATCCATGGGACATGTCAGTACTATTGACATCCCATCAGTACTAATGATGAACAACAATTCACACAACTAAAATCAGAGCATCCCAACCACTAGTAGCACCGATCACGCAGATTCTCATTCAAAAGTTGGAACTACCGACGTCGCGTCAGTACTACCGACGTGGTCGTTGGTCATAGGGTGCAACTATAAAAGGGAGGGAATGTGAATCCATTTTCTTCACACATTCTCTTATCCTCCCTAGAGCAATTATCTATAAGAATCTTCAAGCATATAGACACTACACTGAGCTATTCTCTCTCTAATCTCCTTCATCCAAGAAAGATGGCACTAAGGCATGAAGCTTCATCGTCAGTAGGGATTCCAAACCTATTTCCCAAACCAGGCTGGATAGCTCACCCTAACGCCGACATCAAGAAGATATACGAGGAGTTGTAAGGGCAGGAGATCTAGGTGACACAGTATAGAGATCGTGAGTTCATCACCTCCATTGGCGTTATAGAAAGCATGTGCATGGTCTGTGAACATTAAGAGCTGGTAGGGGACCACCCCTTCTTCAACGACTAGTTGACATACCCATATCTCATCTATGAGTCCCTAACTTCACTGGAGGTATGTATCATCCCCAAGAATGGGGATGGATGGAGGGGGAATCATCAACTTATGACTCTACAATACCAATTACACCCTGACGCTGGAGCAATTCAATGCCATATATGGATCACATATGAGGGGGATCACTACTACCTCAAAAATTTCAATTTTCTGGTGGAATGGGAGTTAGCATCTGAGCTACCAGAGGGCCAACACATTAGTTGGCATACCAAATCTGTCAATGACATCGAGCATCCCTTTGCTCGCATTCTCCATTGCCTCCTCACCAACACCATTTTCCCTAAATCTAGTCAAGGGCAGGGGAAAATCCAACGGGGTGACCTCTACTTTGTGTACAAGCTACTGGAACCTAGGAGAAGTAGTTTGGACTTCGGCTCCTTCTTTCTACTACACATGATGTGAGTCAATAGCTAGGTGGGGAGGAAACATCCAATCGATTTTGGAGGATTGATCACTCCAATTTCTATTCTCCTCAACCTCAACCTCTCCACCGCCAAACCACTGAAGGCCACCCAAAATCTTGATCTTAAGCATTGCAAGAAGGTCAGCCTCGTCAACACTCGTCTGGGTACTATATACATGTGTTGTAATGTAGGCACTCAGTATAAGGAGAGGGTTCTTCCAGATGCCATATTCGACCTGTGGGGAATCCACCTCATGCGGTGTCATATGGTTAGTTCATTAGATTAGGAGGAAGAAGAGGTAGGTGAAGTAGAAGACTAGTTGTAGGAGCACAATGAAGAAGAAGGAGAATAGGAGGAGGTGGAGCCAACAATCCCAGTCACAAGGAGGTTGGTTCCACACAAGCATCCACAACATTATGCAACCTCCACTTCTTATACTCCCCCACCAATGCAAGAAGATGACCCATACTCTATGGTAGGCATGTACAGGATGATGTAGGAGATCCAACTGGGATAGCAGCAACGGTCAACTCATTAGCAGGTATCCATGATGTCTAGGGACGGCTGTATGAAAACTGGCACACGATTTTCCAGAATGAGAAGCTTCTCTTGCCAACCAAGAGAACATGCATATGCACCGACAGTGGATGAAGGGGCACCAACAACCATTTTTTTATCATTACTGGAACCAAGGATATTTTGACAGCTATCAACAACCACCACCCATACCCCCACAGTAGCCGGGTTTTTAGGGGATTTTTCCACCATATGATCCTACCATGTCTCATCCACCACCACCACCCATGTGATATGGTACCACTGTTCCACCTCTAAAGTTCGAATTTTGACTATGTGGACATAGTCAACTTCAAGCTTAGAGGGTAGATGGAACATTTTCTATCTTTAGCTATATTTTCTTTAGTTTTTATTTGTATTTATTTTTATTTTTAGTTTTATCCTTTCAATTTGTAGGATCCATATCTATCTAGTGTAATCGTGGAGTTTAATTCATGATCATGTCATATGCTCTCAGTTATGTGAAATGAAAAAAAAATGAAATTTTGGCTTAGTAGCAAATTTTCTTGAGTTGCACCACTTAGAGGAAGTGTTTGGGTAAGTCAGCTTAAGGACATTTAATATGAATGGATGTATTATATATTCATGAGATGTGGATGAAGATGGGGTTTGAGCTTAATTTGATCAAACAGTTAACAAGACCTTAAATTGAAATCTAAGAAAGAAATTCTAAGGTTACCCTATCACACGTCATTAGAGAGGGACATATCATAATTTCATGAAAGGCTCTATCTCTTAATTATGTGATTCCAACCATCCTTCACTCATTATTGAATCGCCACCTTAAGATGAACAAGTACTCAATTTATTTTCTCTTGTTGAATTGCATGGCATAATAGGTGGCATGATAGTTTGCTTTTATCTCATGCGAAAAAGAAAAAAAAACATGCATGTATGCATAAACAATTTTTGTGCATACCATTTTAGTTACATAAACAATTTCATATAGATCACATAGCACTCATTTTTGTTTATCGTCTAGATACCATTTATGAACTACAACATAAACAACTTTGATAAAACATTGACATGATTGTTGGACATGTTAAAAATAGTTGAGGAGCAGATGAAGAAACACAAACCCAAGTCTATAATGATGACCAACAATACAAAGGGGAAGTCTAAAGGCAAAGGAAAACCTAAGAAGGGTTCTAAATTTAGACAGAAGCCCAAGTCTTTAGATCTCAAAGAAAATTGATGGGTAAAGAAAATAAGAGGTAAATGTCACCATTGTCAGTAGCCTGGACATTGGAAAAGGAATTTCCTACTCTAGTTAGAGGAACTAAAGAAGAAGAAGGATGGCACTGAGGCCTCCACTTCATGTATAAATGTTATAAGATAAATTTGATTACTTCTTAGTTTTGACATGTGTTGCCAAATGGATATATGACATACTGATGTGCAAGATTTGATAAGAAGTAAAGGCCTTCATGGAAGGACACAAAGATGGACAAGGCAGAGCAAGAGTTGCGGATGATTTATTCTATATTTAAATTTATCTTAGCCCAATGGACATGTAACAGAGTTATTATAATTGCTATTTCATTATGCCAAGAAAAGAAAGAAACAAATTACTTTTGAGCATCTTGTATGACAAGGATGATATATCAATGAAGTATGAGATTATTATTTCTATTTCAAAATATATGATCTTGAATGGCAATGCCCATACATCTAATATTCTTTGTACAAAAGAAGAGATAAGTTCTTATAATGTTAATACCAAAGGATTATATTTGATAACTCAAGAATTATCATTAGCAATAGACACCTTGGATGTATATATAAGAAATGCATACCTAGAATACATATTAATGTCAATCCAGACACCCCCAGTTACTAAGCCTAAGGAAATATGAAATTCTTGCTTGTACATTAAGTGACATGTCATCCTTAAGTAGATGTAGTGGGAGGATAAGTTTTCCACTATACCTCATACATGTGATGCATGAAGATCTTATGGAATGAATGCTATAGATAATTACTTATACTTCATTTCTATTACTGGTAATATGATGATATGTATTTAGTAAAATAGAAACATAAATCTATTGAAGTGTTCAAGGAGATTATAAATGAACTATAACTTTGATGAAAGTATTAAGAAACTCTGATGAGATCAAATGTTGAAACACCTTGCATCAATGTCTTGAGAACCTTTAGGAAAGAACTATGATAATGTATCACGAGTCAAATCCATCTGAACATGGTGATGTGTCAGAATGAAGGAATTACATCATGATGAATCACAATATAATTATCAATTAATCTAGTCTTCTTATACCCACATAAAATTTATGCTATCACTAAATAATGTACCATCTTAATGGTTTATAAAACATCATATATGATATGATATGATTTGGGAATATCCCAATATGTCTAAAGGATGGAAACCTACATTAAGAAAGTAGTTTCTTAAAGAATGTTTATCCACAAACCATAACTGTTGAATATTACTATTAATCCTAATTCAATAAAAAAGTGTTTTCTTGATAGGATAACTATGTTCCTAAAGAATCAATGAGAGTAAGAGTAAAACTCAAAATGCTTGAGTTCAACAAAGAGGTACAATGAGAACTAAGGGAATCACAAGATATTGTAGAATCTCGAGTTCATCATATAACACAGAATAAAATAGTTCTAGTAGGACACATATGAGATTGAAGGATTTTGAATGTAATGATTCAGATGGGTTGGTCATAACAGGATGAGACAACTAGTCAACTAGAGACTATTAAGTACCATAATTTGAGTAAAGGCTCAAGGGCCATTATGGGATCCATGTAAGATACAAGGTAGGACCTTGATAAGTGCCACCTTAAAGGGTAACACCTAAAAGGTACAATAGGGTCTTGTAGCAAAGACCTACAAGGATAACATAAAAGGAACAAATTGGTTGAAAAGTTTTCAAATCAGTTCAATTTGTTGAACATGATAGTAATCCCTTTACCAATTGTCATGCTTGTTGTTATAGTTAGAATAGAATGCAAGATTTGGCATATGAAGATGGAAACTGGATTCCTTAAAAGGAATACATCAAAGGATGTGTACGTGACACAACCTAAAAGGTTTCGTGACTTCAAGGAATGCAAATAAAGTATATGAACTATAAGGTTCAATCTGGGATTGAAATAAGCATCTCAGAAATGGGATCATTTGTTTTGACAAGATAGTCAAAGAGTTTGACTTGAATCAAGATAAAAGATGGAATATGTGATTACAAAAGATTTAGTGGGAGCATGTATGAATATTCCACATGTGATGAGGAATAACATCTCAATATTATGAATATTGAGAGCTGGCATGAAAACACCTTCATAATGAAGGACTAAGTGAAATGCCTTATGAGATAAGGATCAAGACCTATGAGATAGTTCTCAAATATTTCACAATGGAAGTTTGAGAACATACAATAGCAATGTGTTGAAAGAGTTCAACATGGGAAGAATTCAGTGACAGAGGATTCAGATTAGTCTCTCATGAACCCTATCTTTTGGTTTTGTGAAGAATGGAAATATCATGAATAAGATTCCATGGGCTATCCCAATAGTGGATCTATCATGTAAGCTATTAACATGCTTATCCCATTTAATCTTGTATGTATTAGACATGACAAGATGATATTAATATCCAATAAGGGTTACTGGAATGTCATAAAGGCATCCATTAGTACTTGTCAAGTACTTAAGGATAGATTTCTAGTCTATGAGGATAGTAATAAAAATGAAGAGTTTGATGTAAAGGGTTACATTGATGCAAGATTCGATAATGACAAAGTGATCACAAATTATATATGCTTTGATTTAAAAGGGATAAGTGATGATTATTTGGAAAGGTTCCGAACTAATAGCCATTAATTCTATTCTACAATAGAAGCCGAGTATACTTGAGTTATGAACACAGAGTGATACTATATGGATCTAGAAGTTCATATGATGAACTTTTAGACGTTCCAACCATTGATGACTCAATAGAAATATTGTAACAACAATGGAGCTAAGTGTTAGGCAAGGAATGTTAGATACCATATTACGAAAGTTTTGTCCCATACGAGAAATTGTACAACAAAGAGATTAGGAACATGTAATATACCGACTTATAGCAAAGTGATGCTGACCCATTGGAGTAGCACTTGTGTAGCAAAAACATGATGTACATGTTTATATCACTATGAATGGGATTCATGGGTGATTAGCTCTAAGTGCAAGTGGGAGTCTATTGGTAAGGTATGCCCATAGAGATAATCATATGATGTTTTACATGCCATATTACCTTAAAGGATTTGATTAATACTAATAAAGGAAAGCTTCCAATTCATCTGTTTCATTCAGTTATGAGATAATGAGGAAATACTATGAATGTCTAGAGAACAATATTACTAAATGATGCATGTCTTAAAGTATTAGCCTTGTGGAAATGAGATCATACAAGTGTTAAGAGTACATATACATATTCCCATTATGTCCCTAGTCGGTTGTTACTGTGTAAGGTAGATAGACACCAGTAACACATAATACTAGAGTGTGAGTTGGTTGATGAACGAGTCTAACTAAGTCATGATATGTAAATATTGAACCAAGCACACAGATACATGTTAGGGATTAGTGTATCGGACAAACCCATCTTGAGAGTAACACATGGAAACCATCATATGTTATGTCATAATCATCTCTTATATTGAAGGTGGTGATTGTGATTCTTAGACCTGAAATCACTGCACTCGTCACATGTCATTGGGTATGCTTTGACATCATCAAACGCAGTCCTAAAATATGGATTGTTATAACAGTGATGATTGGGTGACTTTGACACATGGGGATAGACTGTGAGTGATAGATATGGGATTTGTCCCTCCTACTGGAGTATGATATCCTGACCACTTGATAAGAGAGACTGATAAATGCATGTGCATGCACATATGAATCAATATATGATATTGAGGTCAGATTATCTCAGATGGTCTGCTCTTGGTTCAAGGAAAATTGATTGAACATTGATAGGATGACCTTCCATGCCTTGAGTTCATCTTAGATATCAGAGATAAAGGAATTATACAATCATTGCAACACCTTACATAGAGTGTATGTTGAAGTTCTTCTCCAACTTTCCATTCAATTGGGTAGCACTGATGTTCGACTAGGCACCACTCTCTTCTTGTGATGTCATAAGCTAGTTATGGACATTCACCGCCAATGTGACATGGGTCCTATAAGGTCACACACATACGAATTCATCTAGAAGAGGATTTTTATCTTGAATGATGATTGGATTGATTACTAAAGTGTTTAGGTATTCAATTCACGCAACAGATTGGCTGATTAGTTGACTGGGTCTTCCGAACGACCATCTCACTATGTGAGACGACTGCTTGGGTAGCTAGATGGGTGTCTCAAAGTGTTGAGATGGTTGTTTGGATGGTCAGGCTAATCAGAATTCGAATTGTCTAAGTTCTACCCTTAAACCGACCAGTTCAAAGTGATTGAACTGACTGGCTCATCTTGAATCACCATAAGGGCATCTGGGTGAGTGAGATGGGAATCTCTCATGTGTGAGATAGCTTGGTTGAGTTGAATGAAGGTTCAAGATATTTCCTAAATAGTTTTGATTGTACTTTACTTGGGGTACAAGAAAATTAATATGTGATATTAATTAGAATCGAAATTGCCAAATTCGTGTGTGATTGAGAAACTGCCAAACAACCATTTGGCAGTGCAAGATGACCGTCTCGCACCCCAGAAGACCATTTGGGTGTGTCAGGTGACCGTTTGGCATCTCGTAGGTTGCAAAAATCCAAGATCTTATGATCCCTTCCACTCCCACACAATCTCGTATAGACAGGGAACCCTGACCCTAACCTTGCCTATAAAAGGAGGGGTACTGGGGCTTCCCAAGACACACAACACAGACAACTGATAATGAGTTCCTCTGACAACTATTGTCTTCTCTGGTTGTGGTAACTGAGAGAGCCCAGGAAAGTCCTACTTGACATGAAGATATAGCCAATGGGAGAGAATAACTGAGAAGTTGTTGTTGTGGGAGAGCAGGTTGGTGACTAGTACACCAACGGAAGGGACAACTCCTTCCAATCTATTCTTGGTGAATGACAAGAGTTCTAGTTGGTCCATGTGGGCTACTCTAGAGGCATGAGTCCTTGGACTGTTTCTCATAGAGCAAAGTCAACCTATAGTACGTGGCGAGACCACCATAGTCATTGTAGAGGTTGAGCAGACAAATGTTCATGGTGAAGACTAGGAGCTGCACAACCACCGTCCAAAAGAAATTAGCAACAGTTGCAAAGAAGTGAGTTTTTTCACTGGACTTGCTCTAGGACCACATATAACTTGCTAAAACCATCCTTCCTATTTCATAGTATTTAATGTAATCTTGCTGGCATGGGAATATTGATACATACAATTTTTGTTTTTGTAGCTATACTCTATGCCTGTATTTCCCAACAATTATGGGGTTTCCCTTTCTGCTCAGGCTTTGCGAGCACAACATCAATAAGTCCTAGGCAGGCTAGGGTAATTAGTGGCTTCCTGTTTCCCATCCCCAGGGTTCTCTCCATGGAAAAGGCATGGTCATAGGCTTCTTGAAAAGATGTAGGTTTGGATGAGGAGACAAAAACTTTAAGGGTTAGGAAGAGCCCATCAATGTAATAGTCTAACTTCTGCTCTTCCGTGAGGTTTGTGGCATGTCTCTCTAGGAGATGAAATTGTCAAATATACTCAACCATGATATTTGTACCTTGGGTAAGGGTAAGGAATTACTTTTGTTTCTCTTTCACTTCATAGGTATGTTGGAAATAGTTGGTGAAAATGAGCTTAAAGGCTTCCCAGTTAATAGGGATGATTTGTTGTAACCGGACGTAGTTCTCCCATCACAACTTGGCTGCCCCTTTCAACTGGAATGTAGAAAAGGAAACTTTATCTTGTTTAGGGAACCTCAAAACCCTAAATGTGTTCTCCATAGACACTAACCAGGCATCAGATTTATATAAGACATCATCCTTATCCTCACCATAAAAAGGATTATGGGCTAAGTTTTAGGAAATCCTAGATGGAAATGGGTTTTGGGTTATTGTTGGGTACAAGTGAGGCTATGTGGGCTTCCAAGTCATGAATGGAATCCATAAGGGATTTCTAATTCATTTCCCAATCCCCCATATCTGTGGTCTTATTGGCAGAACTGACATCCTCATCATCACTCCTATGAGGCCTCTTTCCCTTATTCTTAGTTCTAGAGGTTCCTTCACCATCCCTATTGTTCTAGGTTTTTGGGGCCATATGAAAGGGTTCAAATGATATAAGTTTTCTCATTTATAATTTTCAAATCAAGGATAGATCATGGCTATATTTCAACTTTAATTCAACTTTCTCAAATTATTTTCAAATTTAAGTTCTTTCCCATCCTTAGACTACCCAAAATAGAGAGAGTATAGATCAAGTCATGACACCCTAACGAGAGCAAAAAGATGAGGAGTCATCATGCTTTCTTCCAATAGGTGGATTGGGTAGTCCTTAAAGAAGAGATGAGATGCTAGAAGACTCTATAGGGTTATACGAAATCCTTCAGTCCATTTATGGATTCACTAAGGCCAGATGGACTAGGAGGAACCTTAGCCACCGTGAAGACAGATAGGAGGTGATTAGCCAAAACCCCCTTGATACACTTTCTAGACACTTCAATTTCACCATAGTGAACTTTAGGGATTCCTTGGTTCAACGATTAAGAACATCATTTCAGTAATGCATATGAACTATTTTATGGCTCTGATACCAAATGTCACAGCTTCATCTTACCCTAATACCAATCTCACCATCCGAATGGGCAGTGTCAAAGGGATTAGAGAGCCCATACATGAGTGACCTAAAAATCACACATTGATAATATGCAAAAAGGAAATAACATTTTCTTTATTGAAAATGAACCACAGATTTAGTACATATGGGCCGGAAGGAAACATGGAAATAAAGATACAAGATAAGGAAACTAAACCAACAACTACATCCCTTTTATATCAACTCCCATGTAGAGTCCAGATTAATGTAGCCGTCTTTATTTTCAACAGATAACAAATGAAGTAGATAGTAGAATTGGCAGGTGCATAATCTCTAGTTCTTTGCATGACCTAAAATCAAGAAAATCATGACACAATCAATGCAATTGCATGGTATGCTATTAAAAACAAGTAAAATAGTTTTAGATCAAATTGGTATACTTGGCAGGACTTATATTAAAAATAGTCAACAAGAGATTTTCCAAAATAGTACTTATTCGATAAGATTTTAGTACAAGTTTTCCATTATGCTGATATCGAGAAGCACACTTATATTTATGTGGCTCCATGGCTGGAATGAGATGGTGGAGGTCACCAGGATTCATCTCTCCATATGAGGAAGGATGTCAACGACATGTACAAGTTCCACCCTCCAAATGAGGAGGTCACTTGTACTCAATATCAATTATTACTGGCAGTCATAATGGGCAATATCATTTATGTTTCAGGTGTATTGTAAAATGTAATATAAAAAATTGGAAGACTAATAAATAGGAACAAGGTAGCTCAAACTAATACATAGCCAAGTATACATTTCAAGAGGTACATAAAATGTATCATCACTACTATTATTTTGTTCAAGGAGGAGGTATAATATCGTACCTTCTTGGTTTATTTTCAAAGTACAAGATCTCAACAAGGAACATGTCAAACCCTCAAGTCAAATCATAGATCGACTAGATTTAGATCAGGTCAAGATCATGATATTTTGAAGATCATGTTTCAACATTCAAGATTAGGTCTATTCATTCCTATTAAACCTTAGGGTTAGATCATTCACTTATGATCAACAATATTTTGAGTAATCAACATTTATTCAAGTGTCAAGTATATTTCAAGTATGAATGATCTACCTAGGTATTTTAGGAACATGTATGCTAACCCTAATTATCATGATCAATATTCAAGTCATTATAAAGTCTCTAGATCATCATCATATGGATTAGCATCATTTGTGTTCAAAATTAGGTCAAGGTTTGATTGATGTACTTAGGAAAGTTAGGGATAAAAATTTAGGTTAGACAATCAAGTATCAATAAGAAAAGATCACATATATGAATTGTTATAGATGATTTACTAAATATGGGAATAGGGATGTGAATCATGTCTTACAACCATTTTTATTGGATCTGGCTAATTTTTCTTGTGAAAATGGACTATAGTTTCGATATTTTTGGAGCTACGATATATTTTCTATGATTTAAATGAGATCTGAGCATTTTACCAATTATTCACATGATAGGGAGAAAATACCTTAAATGGGAAAAAGGATGACCATTCTATTGCACAATGGATGGTAATATTGAGCCATGTAGGAGGCACGTCTTGTTGATTCACTAGATTATGGGTTCGGTCTGATCCTGATTTGCCAAGTCGATTCGTGGTTTGCTGAGATATGATTCTAGTTGGTTCCTCTCTGGATCAGGCGGTCTAAGATATCTCCTTCCTCGTTTAGACCTCCATGTGAGTCAAGAAATGAGTTGGAAGGGCTCGCTGGAGTTAGGGGGCTTAGGAGCAGGAGGCGCCAACAACGACAACATGAGTGTTGTTTGGGCTTGCCGCAAAACTGCGAGGTTGCAGGTGGCTGAAAATGGTGGGCTTATGGTGTAAGGGTAAGACACCCAAATCTAGCTAGGCGGCGACACAACAGAAGATTGGTAGGGAAATCAGGGGTGATTAGAGATGAGGGAGAGCATGATCACATAGCTAAGGCAAAGGAGGGATTGTGGCAATCCTTTGGGGGTGTTTTTAAAGTGTTAGGATTAGGTTTAGGGTTAGATAAGATCTGAGATCAGTCCTTGGCTGCCAGAGTGAGAGAGGTGAAAGAGAAACTCATTGTGATGGCATAACCAAGAATTAACATTGGTCAAAGTGGGTATGGGTGAGCGTAAAATCATGAAACAAACAATTCTATGCGATTAGACATTTCAATCATGATCAGAGTTGTTAGATTTCTCATTATGGCTTCCTTGTATCCTCCCCATAATCAACGGGAGCTAGGAGATGACACCCTAGCCACTCAATTAGGCTTCCAATCCATTGGAGCCTGATTCGAGTGTCAGGGTTCACCCCTTAAGCCTTTCTCGACTAGCTAACTTGGAAAATGGTCAAATAAAAGGGAAATAAAAGGATTTTTAACATAGAACTTCAAGAAATCGTAGGAAATTGTAGGAATGTCCAATTGAGATGATTTTTTATCATAGGCTCAAAATAATGTTACTTAGAAAAAGTTTGAGAACCAAAAGATGATGTTACATGTCTAAATGTACCCTTTGGATAAAGTGACAAATTAACCTAAGTTGTAGTGTCACAATGTGTATAAAATTTATATTGATCATTATATTTTGAATTTGAGTGTCAACATCGATCAAGTAGTCAAGTAATGAACAGAGATAATGAGTGAAAATAATGAGGGGAAAATAGGAATTGAACAAGAATAGAGGAAAAACTCACTTTATCACAGTACATGTGACACCACCGACATATCTTGGGAGTAGTTTTTCAAACTGTTCTGTGAGAAGTACATTTTCCCTACTTATCTGAAAAGGAAGGAAGCTGAGTTTTATAGCCTACAACAGGGAAGTGTGAACATTTCTTAATACATTCAATGTTTCCTACTTTTGGAATGTTATGCCGTCAATCTCAAAGCAGAACGAAGATCAACCCTTTTCTTGGAAGGACTCAGCTATAGTGTCAGATGCAATATTGTTCCCCAACTACCTCTTACTTTTCAACAAATGGTGGACAAGACACTTGTAATCGAGTCCTATCCTGAATTTCAGTCTTCCGAACACAACAACAACAACAACATGTGGAAGAACTTAGGTGGGAATCAAGGACGTGATAGTAGCAATCGATATTCTCGATCTCATCCACTTGGGAAGTTCCCTGTAGGCAATGCCCCACCCCCAAAGACATGATCGACATGCACCTATCTTCTATGAGTGAAGCCAAACTAGACATATTTGATCTATTCCCAAGCTTTAACGAGGACACGGCCCAGCTCAGCATCTACCACATCGTGTAAAGGTGGAATGAAAGAGTTTTCACTCTGAATGCCAAAGAAGTTGGAGAGGAAAATGGAGTTATTGAAGGTACTTTACATATTAATATGCATCCTATCAAGGTGCTTTTCTATTCTAGATCACCAAATACCTTCATATCTACTCATCTTGCTTTGATGTTAGAAATAGAATCAGATTACATGGACCATGTCCTAGATGTTAAAACCCCTAGTGGTAGAATCTACACTTCTCATCTCAAACTCCCAACCTTAGATCTTTGTATCTCAGGGAAGATGTTTCCTTTAGACTTCATCCTACTTGATATGTCTACTTTTGATGTTACCCTAGGGATGGATTGGTTGAATAAGTATAAGGTAGTTTTGTTCTGTCAAGAATCAAAAGTTAGCTTGTTACATCCTGATGGAGAAAGGATGTAAATCAAGGGTAGGAAGCTAGAGGATCAACAATTAATCATCTCAGCCATGAAAGTTGAAAAACTTGTCTTGCAAGGGTGTAAAGCATACCTAAAATCCATCATTCTCGATGCCACACCTCCTGCTCTAGATCATATAGATGTTGTGAAGGACTTTCCTGTCGTGTTTCTGGAGGAGTTTCTCGGGTTTTTGCCAAATCACGACGTAGAGTTTTCCATCGAGCTCGCGCCCAAAATTTCACCTTTCTCAAATCTGCCTTATCGCTTGGCTCCAACTAAACTTGCCAATCTTAAGAAGTAGATTCGGGAGATTCTTGACATGGGTTTCATTCGCCCTAGTATTTCACCTTGGGGAGTCCCTATCTTGTTCGTGAAGAAGAAGGAGGGATCATTGTGAATGTGTATGGATTATTGTATGCTTAAACAAGTGACAATAAAGAACTGTTATCCCTTACCACACATAGATGATCTGTTCGACTAGCTTAAGTTAGTCATTGTGTTTTCAAAGATGGATATGTGAAGAGGCTATTATCAAATGTGTGTGATATATGAGGATGTTCTGAAGACAACTTTCAAAACTCAATATGGGCATTATGAGTTTTTGGTCATGCCTTTTGGTTTGACTAATGCCCCTGCTTATTTTATGGACCCGATGAATCGAGTGTTTTATCCTTACCTCGATGAATTCTTAATAGTGTTCATCAAAAATGTTTTGGTCTATTCTGAATATGAGGAACAACATCATGGACATCTACAAATTGTGCTTAACACACTGAAAAAAATCAACTCTATGCTAAATTCTCAAAATGTGAGTTCTGGATAAAGGAAGTGATGTTTTTGGGTCGTGTAATTTCTTCCGGACACATCGTTGTTGATCTTGAAAAGGTGGAAGTTGTGATCAAGTGGAAAGCTATGAAGAGTCCATCTGAGATACGTAGTTTCCTTAGATTAGTAGGTTACTGTCATAGGTTTATCAAAATCTTCTCTGAGTTATCTCTCCCTCTAACAAATTTGACACGAAAACAAGTCAAGTTTGTGTGGACACCAGAATGCGAGGATAGTTTCAAGAAGCTGAAAGTGTGTTTAACAGCTGCTCCTATTCTTGCATTACATGTTAAAGGCAAATCCTTTATAATTTACACTGATGCTTCTAATCAAGGTTTAGGGTGTGTCTTGATGTAAGAAGAAAGAGCGATCACCTACACTTCACTCCTGTTGAGATCGAATGAAGTGAATTAGCCTACACATGATTTAGAGTTGGCCACCATTGTGTATGCCCTAAAGATCTGGAAACACTATCTGTATGGAGTTAAGTTTGAAGTCTTCTCTGATCACAAAAGTTTGAAGTACCTTTTGACATACAAGGATCTGAGTATGAGAAAGTGAATATGGATGGAGTTAAGTTTGAAGTCTTCTCTGATCACAAAAGTTTGAAGTACCATTTGACATAGAAGGATCTGAGTATGAGAAAGTGAATATGGATGGAGTACCTAAAGGACTATGACTTTACCATAACTTATCATCCCGATAAAGAGAACATAGTTGTTGATGCTTTGAGTCAGAAGAAAGATGTAGTTTGTGCTGCAATGAGCTATTCATTGCGGAAGAATCTGGAATATGTTTCTTGTTGGCAACCACATCATGTTGATGCAATGGATGAAGAAGCTTCTGAGAAGTTGTGCATTCACATTTCCAACTTATCCATTACACGATGTTGGATCTCAAAAGTCATTGCTACCAAGTTAGAAAGTCATGAGCTTGAAGAGATGAAGATTTTAGCTGAGAAACCACAATCTGACTTCTTAGTTGGATTGGATGGTGTTGTCTACTTCTGACATAGGTTGTGGATTCTTGAAGTTGGTGATCTGTGACAAAAAGTTTTGAGTGAATATCATGTGTTTAAGTATACAATCCACCGTGGTACGACCAAAATGTACAAGTACCTACAACGAAGTTTCTAGTAGAAGAATATGAAGAAGGATATTGCTCTATTTGTTGTGAAGTTTTTGACCTGACAACAAGTTAAGATAGATCATCAATGACCAGGTGCTCTTCTACACCCACTTGAGATTCCAAAATGGAAATGGGAGAATATAACCATGGACTTTGTCATAGGTTTCCCTAAGTTCAAGAAGGTTATGATGTTGTGTGGATAGTAATGACCGACTTACTAAGTCAGCACACTTTTTGCCTTTCAAATCCACTTACAAGGTTGATGATATGGATCAGTTGTATGTGGATTGGATCGTTCATCTGCATGGTGTACCAAAAGTGATAGTATCAGACCATGACCTGAAGTATACCTCTCATTTATGGAGTCAGTTTTAGGAAGAAATGGAAACTAACTTATGTTTCATTACAACTTATCATCCACACATCGATGGTCAGTCTAAAAGGACGATGTAGATTCTAGAAGATATTCTTTGTTCTTGTGTTATGGACCGGGGAGGTGCATGGGATAAGTGTCTACCATTGGCTGAATTTGCATACACCAATAGCTATCCAACCAACATTGGTATGCTTCCTTATGAAGCACTATATGGAAGGCCTTATGGTTCTCCATTACACTGGGATGATGTGGAAGAACGTGCTTTGGTGAAGACTGATGATATGGAGATGATGATAGAGAAGGTTCAACTGATTAAGAAGTGTATGAAAGTTGCACAAGATTGTTAGAGTATGTATGCAGACAAGAAGAGGTCTAATGTAAGTTTCTTGGTGGGTGACTATGCTTTCCTAAAGATCAAGCCTATACACTCTATTGCACAATCTAAAGTTAAAGGCAAACTTAGTCCCCACTATGTTGAACCATTTCAGATCTTGGATAAGGTTGGATATTGCACATACCGTTTAGCTCTTCCTCCTACCTATGACAAGATCCATAATGTGTTTTATGTATCTGTGCTAAAGAAGTATGTGAAAGACCCTTCTCATGTACTTACAATTGAACATTTGGAGATTCATGAGAACCTGACATACGAGGAGTTACTTGTGAATATTCTTGACTCCATCGTTAAGTAGTTAAAGAACAAGGAGATTGAGCTAGTAAAAGTCTTGTGGAAGTACCATGGTTTGGAAGAAGCAACTTGGGAGCTTAGAGATGAGATGTTACATACTCACCCTTCTCTTTTTGTTTGAGATTTTGGGGACAAAATCCTTTTTAAGGGGTGGAGTGTTGTAACAAGTAGAAATCTAGGTATATTCTTAATCTAGCCATTTTCCCTAAGTTTTCCTATCCTTTTTATCCCTTTTGTCCTTGATGTTGAATTTGTGGAAATATTAGTGGATTGGAGTATATTTGATATCTATTTACGCCAATGTATGGGTTTGTGCACAAATACCCCAGTTAGTGTTTCAATCAGGGTCTAAGATGAAAAATTTCACACTTAAGTGATATATTATTGAAATAATTTTGTTCTAGAATATACCTTAGCCTTTTGGATCAAGGAAGAGAAAAAGTAAAAAATAATAAATCTTTATCATGTTAATATGTCATTAAATCATTTAATGTGACAAATAGCGAAAATAATGTGTAAGGGAGATAAAATTCATAAAAGGAAGACTAATTAGATAAGTGTAACTTCGTATTTGTTTTATTTGGGTTTGATATGGCCTGGAGGCCAAGTTTCACATTTTTGGGATAATAATAATTATATCTATTTTATTTAGAAAAGGAAAGGTGAGTTTTCTCCAAAATATAAACTAAGTCATCAAATGACTCCAAAAGTGGCAAAAAATATCAAATTCATAATACACATGTTAAAATAAGCCTATTAATGAATTAGCAACTAATTTGGACCATCTTTAATGTTCTAGTGTGTTTAGGGGAGAGAAAGTGCAAATAAAGACTAAAATATTAAATAATATGTTATATAATACCAAGGCATAAAATTAATGGCAAATTTGTGTTCCTATCTGCTTAAGTTTGCTTTAGGATGAAGTTTCAACAAAATTGGGTAATTATAGAATTCTCTAATGCATTAAAAAAGAGAAAATATGAAGAATTAAATACAATATTAAAAGTCCTCAAAAGCAACAACTAATGCCATGTTCGGATTTTACGTCCAAAATAGGCTAGGTGTCCAATTTCATTAAATTTGGAGTTTGTTTACACCCTCTATTGAGGAGAGAGAAAAAGAGAAATAAATTTATCCACACTTTAATCCAAATCATACTCGGGATGTAGTTAATGTCATGCGACTGATTTTATTTCTAAAAATCTCACGCCTTGATCTGGACTGTTGGACTCACGATCCAATGGCTTGCAGGTCATCTTCTAGATCGAGCCTGAGGAGGAAACATGTGCTGACTATACTTTTTTGGTAACCTAAGAGACTCGTAAGTCTTGTGTCAAGCCCAACCTGGGGAGCTCAGCCCCATCCTGTAAGGAGCATAGCCCATTAAGTCACGTAGAGGCCGGCTACGCTATACGAGAAAGAATTTCGAACAACATCACCAGGAATATTCAAACTCGGGCCCTTCATGAGGGGCCCCGTGCTGTGACCACTAAGCTACTGCTTGTCGCACCGACTATACTTGATTTTCTAATCAGGATTTATCGCTCATTTTTCCATCTTTTTCTATGATTCTTTTGCCAATATGTTCCTTTTTAGATTGCACATCTTTGGATCCTTTGCTAGCGCCATTTTGTCAAGAATTTGGGAAACACCCAATTCATGGGCACCAAGCATCTTGACTGACTTCCCTCTTCTCTGTTTATCTCACCCTCATCTATAAATACCACCACCCAGACCTTCATCTCACCTTATAGAGCTTTTCGCCTCTCTCAATTTCTTCACACATCGTGTGTGTTGCCATTGGTGATTGAGTTTTAGATCTGACCTTGTAGCGGTCCGTGCTTCCTCTTCGCGTCATCTTGGTTCAATTCGATTGAGTGGTAAGTTGCTTGTACCTTGATCTTTCTTTCTATGTAATTATATTGATGAATTGTCATGAATCTTAGATTTGTCCAAATTCAGACAAGGAAGAAAGATTCTTCATGTAGCCATGGTTTGTGCGAGCCTGAGAGGGATGATTCCCCTTTGTGCATTCTCTGTTCTACCCTTTTGTTCCTCTTTACTCCTTGTTTTCACGTGCGAGAGTGTTTTGGTCTTTCGACCTTGCTTTTTCTTTGCCTTGGGTGCAACTTAGTTGGTCGTTGAACAATGACTTGGCCGCCCATGATTGGGCCAAGTCACCAAGACGATCTCTCTCTCACTCTCTCTCTTTCTCTCACGTGAATTTCTTTTCACTTATTTGGAATTTTCTAATTTCCTGATTGGTCAATTTTGTAAAAAGCATTTCTTCTTATCTGGTTGTCCAAAAATTCCATAAAAATATGTTTTGGAATTGAAAAAATGTGGTCTTTCTAATAAAAATAGTTTGAGAGTTTGTTTTCCATGATATGGATGATTGATTTTTGAAGATCCAATAAATTATATAAAAATCCCTAAAAATTGTAACTAATTCATATAAACTGCAAATAAGGCAAATACATATGTTTTCTTAATCACGAGAAAACAAGGAATCAATTAGTTTAGGTTTTGTGACAAAAATGTGAGGTTTTCCAAATAGGTCAAAAATTAGGGTTTCTTTACACCTTATGCTTTATAAAACCCTAGTACATGTGATTAACTTGAAAACAAGGGAAAGAGAACTTGGAAACAACATAATTAGTAAAAATTGATTACTAGGACTCTGAATTGAGGTATGTGCATCTTACCCACTTAGTTGGTATAGTTGTTATCCAATCCCTAATTTCCCAATGAGGCATGGACTAAAACCTTGATTCCTATTATTGCTCTTTGTGGTGCAATTATTTCATTATTTGCTTGGGTTTGGAACCACATGCCATATCTCCATTATTTGATGTTAAATCTTGCCTTGCCATATTATTTCTTTTTGCATGGTGATTTGGTTGACTTGTTAGCTAATGTAGTGTACATCAGTACAACCACCTATAGTTTGATCATGTGTTATTACGCTCAGGGGAATGTGTTTACTCTCCCCACGTTAATATATATTTTGTAGGTGCTTGGGAATGTGTTACTCTCCCTCACCTATTGGTTGAGGTTTGGTAGGTGCCTCATCCCTAATTAGTTAATGTAGTCATATTGTTAATCATGCATGCTGCTTTATTATTATTTATTATGGCAAGATCCTTATTTGATATGTGCCTCATAAATCTTGACTTTATTTGTTCTTGTTGAACATACATTCTTTATTATCATTTGTTGATCTTATTTTGTTGTTGTTCCTTAATTTGACACATACCTTGTCTTCTCCTCTGGCTGGGTGATCCCAACCACCCAGGCCTAGGACAAGGAGTGGAACAAGACCAAGGAGGACCTGTCCAGGAGTAGATTCAAGAGACTTTGCTGAGATGTCTAGGTTGCTATTGCTAGATCCTGTAGTTTCCTTTCTAGTTTATGTTTCATGAAATGCATGTAGTGAACTTAGATCAAAGCCACATAATAGTTTAGTTTTTCTTTCTACTGCTACTATTTTTCTTACATCTAGAACCAAATATAATGCTCTATAATCAAAATTGTTGTGAATCACTCAAAATTCAAAGATGCTAGACATTCCTCTGATTACATATCGAGTTAATGACTCCCACTTGACATAAACTAGCCAACTAGATATCTATCTAGCCATTTTGCTGCTACTAGATGAGCATGCAACTTCAATGGGACTTGACATATTCCTAAACAATGTGAAGTCTAGTGGATTCCTCACCATAGTCCTTAACAATGACACAAGAGCAGTCGAACACTTTTCTGGCATTCCCTTCAGGGTCAAGCTTGCAAAGCCCCACCCATTCACCAAGATCTTTAGAACTAGGAACTATGATCAAGTTGATGTTGTGGTCAACACAAAGTGCTTTGATCATCTTGTCATAATCATGCTAGTCACAGTCCTCAGCAAGCACACATAGCTGCACAACATGCTTCTCAGAGTCCACAGGCAACACCATCATGCTTTTGACATTCTATGTAGTTGGATCAATGATCATCCAAATACAATCCTGACCTTTGACTATCCTTGGAAGGCCAACCACAAAGTATGATCCCATTTCCACTGTAGAATTGGAAAAGATTTCAACATCCATGCAGGCTTCTGATGCTCTGCCTTGACCTATTAACAAACTAGACAATTGGCCACAAACTCAGCCACATCTTGCTTCAAACCTTGCCACCAGTAACAATTCTTCAGATTACGATACATCTTTGTACTGCCAGGATGCATCACGTACATTAAGGAATGAATATCCTCAAGTACCATCTCCCTTGACTGCCAATGTCGGATACCACCATTCAGTTGTGGAGGCACACTATACCATCATTTAACTCATGAAATCCATCATGCTTCCTACTGCCAAACTCTAATTTAACATTTCGTATCACAATATCATTCTTTTGTGTGTCTCTGATCTGCTGTATCAATTCCATAATTACCTATAATTGTGGCAACAAACCTACCAACAAGGAAACATCCAACTGTACATTCATCTGCTTAAGAGAAATTAGCATGTCCCGCTTTGAACACACCATGGAGTGAAACTATGTTTTTATCAATAGATGAATATGAGGATGACTTTCTTCTTAGTGCATCATCCACTACATTTGACTCTCTAGGATGATAGTCTATCGTACAATCATAGTCCTTAACCAACACCATCCACCTCCTCTATCTCATGTTTAGCTCCTGCTTTGAGAAGATGTATAGAAGGTTCTTATGATCTGTGAATATTTGACACTATTCTCCATATAGATAGTGCCTCCAAATCTTCAAAACAAGAACCATGTCTTCTAGTTCTAAGTCATGAGTTAGATAGTTCTCCTCATGCTTCTTAAGCCGCTGAAAGGCAAAATAAATCACATTCTTATCCTACATCAACACACATCCCAATTCATTCTTCAAAGTATAATAGAAAAGGATTTAACCTTTATACGGATCCAGAAACTCTAAACCAGATCACTCATCAAATTCTCCTTCAACAACTAAAATGAACACTAACACTTGTCATCCCAAACAAAAGGAAAACTTTTCTAGTTAGCTTGGTCAAAGGTAAATCTATGATACTAAAATTCTTAATGAACCTCCTATAGTAACCAACTAGACCTAGGAAGCTTTGAACCTCATTAGGTGTCTTGGGATGCTCGTACCCAACACTGTCTCTATCTTCTTAGGGTTTACACAAACACCCTTTGTAGAGATGACATGACCAAGAAGAGACACCTCGGTTAGCTAAAACTCACACTTATTGAATTTAGTATATATCTGATGTTGTCTCAACATCTCCAATGCTTGAAAAAGATGTTGCTCATGTTGTTGAGTGTCCCTAGAGTATATCAATATGTCATTGATGAACACCACGATAAACTAATCAAGATATGGTTTGACCACTCTATTCATCAAGTCCGTAAATGTTGTCGGTGCATTGGTTAGCCCAAATGGTATAACCATAAACTCATAATGACCATACCTAGTCCTAAAATATGTTTTATGTACGAAATCCACTTAGATCCTCAACTAATGATACCTTGATCTCATATCTATCTTGGAAAACACTTTCACACCTCTTAACTGGTAAAAAAATATCATCTATCATTGGCAACGAATATTTGTTCTTCACTGTGACCTTGTTCAACTACCGATGGTCTATGAAAAGCCTCATCAAACCATCCTTCTTCTTCACAAACAACATTAAAGCACCCCAAGGGGAAGTACTTGATCATATGAAACCCTTCTCCAACAACTATAGGAATTGCTTATACAACTCCTTCATCTTAGATGGTTCCATCCTATAGGGTTCCTGAGCTATGGGTTGTGTGCCACAAACTAGATTGATCTCAAAATCAATCTCTCTAGGGGGTGGAACACCAGAAAACTCATCTGGGAAAACATACTCAAACTTATGCACCATAGGTACATCTTGGATACTAGGACTCATCACCTTGGTATCCAACTACATGAGCTAAGAAAGATTCACATCCTTGTCTCATCAACTTCATTTCTATCACAACCTACACAAGATAGGTAGGGAGGATCTTCCTATATCCTTAGAAAGTCCAAGCGGAATCCCCATAAAAAATGTCACAATTTTAGAACTACAGTTCAAAACAACTTCATACTTCTCCAAGGTATCCATCCCTAGGATTTCATCAATCCATGCATATCAAGTGGCCTGAGAACCACTTGAATGTTGTGTACTAAAAATGAAAGAACACAAGATGGACACACATCTAGCAACATGGCAAAACCAACCAAAGGAGTTTCCAACAAGAGGCTATCATCCCTACTACATACATGTAGACTACAACTATTTATCTCCTCTCTGGTGATAAATGAGTGTGTCACACCTAGATCAACTAAAACGATACAAAGGTAGAAGCATATAAGTTCGAATGAAAAATTCCATCTGATCCGTCACAAATAGAGGGTAGACCACTCCTTCTGGATAACTCATGGCATAGAATTTGATCATTGCATGTTGCCATCCTCGACCTATGCCATCTGGTCCTTAAGACCCTATCTGTATTGTTTGGCCACATCCTCTACCACCACCACTATTGTACTGCTACTAGTGTGAGCCCTAGTGGCTATGCATCGACTACTGTGTAACCTCCTCATTCTTTATGGGGCAAGACCATCTCACATGCCCCACCTGATTGCACTTGAAGCACATCCTTGTATCATATTGTAGCCTAGATTTCCATGTCCACTGAACCTTAATTGTTTGTACTAGCTAGTGGAAAATTACAACCTCTACCTTTACTAGGGGACTGTTTTAACTATGCCTATATCCTTTGTTAAGGAAAAGTCGACTTCAGATGGTATTGTCGTGAAGAAAACATTGGCTTCTTGAGGTTGTCAGATGGAGATCATTGGATCTGAGCAAGCCTCTTCCTAGAATTGGCTTCTCATTGCTCCACAACTGTCCTCTCTATCCTCATCACAGACTCCAAAAATATGGAAAACTTCTCTCAGACCTCTAAAGTAGATGATCTCCTTTCCAACTTGGCGTTCAAACCCTTCTCAAACCTTCTAGTCCTCTCCTTCTCTGTGGTTTCCATGTGAGGATAGAACCTCAACAACTCCAAGAACTTTGTGTTGTAGTCATTGATGGACCACGATCCTTGGCACAACCATTCAAATCAATCCATCTTCTCCTCATATACGTCTCTAGGAATTAATGGAGATAAACTCCCACCAAAAATCCTCTAAACTAACTACTTCACCTAGTCTCTTCTTCTCTTCTATGACCCACTAGTGGTTAGCACTACCCTTCAAGAGGTAGATTGCATGCTTTACCTTATCCTCTTCTGAGATGTTCAGAATCCTAAATGCCTTCTCTAACTCTATTAGCCACATATCTGCATCGACTGGATCTGTTGTGCCCTTATACTTTGTGGCTCCTACTCGCTTCAACCTCTCAAAGGTATTTCCTGGACCATGAGATTCTTCATTGGGAACATGTGCCCTTGATTGAGGTGCATGCACCTTATCTTCCAAATGCATAATCGTTGCCATAAGCTATCCAAACATAGACTAAAATGTTATATCAACCATGGTCAAAGGGTCAAATGGAGGCGAGATGGGATGTTATGGCCCCATATCAGGTACTCTTCCTCCATCTCCCGATCTCCTACCACCACCTCCTAGTGCCACAAAGCTACTCTCTACATGCTCTTATGTTCTCCAAACATATCTCAATAACCATGAATATGGTCATATATGTTTGATTGTGTAAGAAAAAACACAACAACCTAAGTTTTATGTCCATATAGACTTAGGGAACCTAAGGATATAATACCAACTAAATGTGGCAACCTACCATGCTAAATAAGATTACTCAAATAAAAATGTCATTTAAACACTAATCAAACATATTACCACAAAGTTACATAACTAAAACTAAAACAAACTTTCTAAACACGTCAGAGAATATTTTCACAAAGATCGCACATCTTGCATATATATATGACCATACCATGTATCTTTACATCTGTTCCATGGTCTCAGCCACAACCTGTATACAAAAGATATTGTCCACACAATTAAAACATGTACAAAGCTGAAGTACACTACTAAAATATTGAGTCAATGTACATCATCTACAAAACTTCCTCACCCGAATTTGAGAGTACAAGGTGAATCTAGGACTCACTAAACAAACCACCAAAATTCTTCCTCCATAGATCTCCAAACTGATTTGCCATGGGTTTGACGAATCCCTATTGATGATCACCCCAAAAGATGTGGTAAACCATGAGGTGAGAACCTTATCCCAACAAGAGATATAACTTCAAAAAACATTTGATTTTCATGGAAAGATTATGTACTATAAAAAATTAAAGCAGATAATATTATGGAATTGAAGGATTATATAATTTACATAAAAGATCAGGCATTGATAGAAATCATAAGTAGAATGATTTCTCTTACCATATTATAAATAATTTACAAAATAAAAGAAACAAAGAAAGGATCATTGTAATGACCCCACTTCTCGATAACCCCCAATTTAGGAAGACCAAGAAGCCAGAGTTGTGATCCCAAAATAGGATCAATGGTTTTGTAAATAATAAAAAATAATTAATAAATTCTCCAAAGACTAAGCTTAAAGTAGGATAAAAATTTACTTTTCACATACCTTTCAAAAATAGGAATTGGAACTTTATCCAATGTAGAGTTCTATCTAACTAAAAACACCTTTCTTTAATTAGCTTTATTCTTCAAATATCACTTTAGTGTTTTTCATTTTTCAAGTATTCCTAAAATGCCGATAAACAAAATGTCGGTCAGTATAAAAAATATATTGGTATGTGGTGGCAACCAATATCTCGCACATATTTCATTACAAACTACTTACTTCAAATAGTTGTTAACAATCTAAGATTATGTTTTCAATATAACTTCCCAACCACTTTTACTCATCCTCTGGGATACCCTCTCTTAGGGTTTAGTCCTTTCAAGGGACTTTAGGCTACCTTCTCCATCCTGATCTTGGTACCTTATCGGTCACCTCTTTGGGTGCCCTGTAGTCTTCCCATTGGGGATTGACCACCTTTGGCCTTCTCTCCAGGGCTTGGTCTTCTCAAATCTTACATCCAGGGATGGTATGTAGGTTCGGGCAAGTCATATGTATACTTAAATTGTGATAATCATATTCACTTTAAAGATTGAAGAAATTAAGTCATCCAAACAGTTATTTCCATGCAATCGATGAAATGTTAGAAAATGTCGAGAAACTAAAGTGAGTAATCATAAATAAACGCATACCTGGTTGGGAGATTTCACAGGAAATAAGCACAATCCAATCCAGTCAGGAAATCCTATCAAGCAAGTTAAGCAACCATTCAAGCATATCCTGAAAGCATGTATAATGCCTTACTGTTACCGTCATATCCCAAACAACTCCTTCTTGACTTGGGACACCTTTCTAAAGTTTCTAAATCTCATTAGTATGCATTAGGGTTTCTTAGATCATTTTCTCAACCATTACCTTTTTTTAGGTCAACAAACCCTAAAACGAATTTTACATCATAAAACCCTATTTATTCAAGTCATCCATATTAAGGATTTCTTATTCTCACTTTGGCTTAAGATCATCATGTCTCTATCTTATTTATGGATTTTCATGATTAAAACCATTAAAAGTCATTATTACCAAAATTAGGGTTTCTAGGCCCATTATTGTACTTTATACATATGAAACCCTAATTAGTCCAATTAAGCACAAGGATCATATTTTTAGATCTAAAGCTTCCTTTTTTTTATCAAGAAGAGGTTAATATCAACTTAAATCATTTAGAGAATTTCACTAAATCTAATTAATCTCATAATTAGAGTTTCTAACTCATAAATGCATTAAAGGTGATAACTTCATGTACTTTTTGCATTGTGAAAAATATTTAGTCTTCAATTATATTTTTATTGAGTTCCTTGCATTTTTCTGATCAATTTTCATATATAACATTATTCCATCCGAGCCATCAATCATTAGTTATGAATTTTGCAAGATAATTACCTTTGGGCCAATAGAATGTCGCCACGTCAGCAATCAAGCTCCTTTTCCTTTTCCACATGTGTATTCTATAGCCAATAGCATGTGGTCATCTCAGCGGCTCGGTCCAGTGAGGTTGAGTCAGATTTATAAACAAAAGCTGACTTTACCCCTAATCCTCTTCATTAAACTTGGGGGTAAAATGGTCATCTCCACGGGGTTCATCTTCAACCTTGTGAAGCCTTGTGAGGTAGCGCCCAGCTGCAGTCAACCCCACAGTTGACTTTGGGTATCCCACCTCCCCATCATCCGGTGAAGGCCACCTCTCCTTCTCCCAGACCTACCGAACTCCACAGTAGTCTCCAATTGTCATGCACTGTCTCGAGAAAGGCAGCCGACTAGAGATAGGTTCCAGCGAACAGTAGAGTAGAACCTAGGAATGGAAGTGGGTCTTGTGGAAGATTGGAGGCAGAGAAGGGAGCGTAGTGTCTAGTGGACTCTTATGCAGTAACTCTTGGTCTCAATGAGGTTTCTACTCCCCTATATATAGGTATGAGGTAGAGCATGTCGCCCAATGGAGGCCGGCTCTCTAGGCCATTAGGGAAACTCCCAATTTTGCATGAAACAGGGGCATCAAAGGGATCATCAGATCCAATTTATTCTCCCAAAGTCGAACATCAACATCTTAGGACTCCTGGTGGATCAAGGAGAGAGATATATAGAATCGATCCTGCATTTTAAGGTTCCCTCTTTCCTAAAGTGAGATGGAGGTCAAAGATAATAGATCAACGTTGGATCCCAGATCTAAGGGTCCATATTGCTCATGTCAATAAAAAGGCTGATAAAAGCAATTCTAATATGAATACAAATCGTGATATTTGATGGTTATCCCTCTCACTTTAGGAATCCTTCAAAAATTCATAACTCTCAAACCATGCCTCCTTTAAATCTCAAATTGTTAAGGAAAGTCCATAATGACTTAAACTTCATGTGTGCAAAGTTTGAGACTCAAATTTGAAATTATGAGAGACTTTCTTCACATGCAAGTTATCTCTTAATAAGGCATATTTTATTCATATTTTCTCTCTCTCACTCTTTTATTGTCTTTATTTGGATTCCTTTTACCATCAGAAACCTTATGGATTTGAAATCCACTCTATTATGAACAAACACTTAGCCTTCTAGCGAATTCCACATTATTCTCACATTATCTCAATTTCTCTGATTATTAGATTTCTTTTCACTATTACTCTCTTTTAAACATATTGGGCTTAATACTCAATAAGTCCCACAAACCATTCATGCAAGAGGATTATAACCAAAGAAATTCACACAAAGTACTTAAATCATAAAATTTTCATAATCATATGCTTTATTGGAGAAATTGCATTTCAAACCATATAAGCCCAAAAATTGGGGTTGTAACGTCCTTCCCCTCTTATAGGAATTTTCCCTCAAAATTCCATCAAACATACAAACAAATTAGGATAAGACCTCTCCATGTCCATCATCAGCTCCCCTGTGGCTTCATCCTCTCCATGGTGCTTCCAAAGAACATTTATCATCTCTATTCTTTACCCCTGAGCTCTCTCTCACATTGGTATCTTGTACCCTCATAGGTGACTCAGGGTAAGTTATCCTCCCTTGGAGTTTAATAGGTTCAATGCTCAACACATGGCTCAGGTACATCACATAGAACTTCAGATTGGACACATGGAAACATCATGCATCATACTATACTGAGGGGATAATGCCAAACGATATGCAGTTTCACCAATCCATTTTGAAACCTCAAACAGACCCACGTATTGGGGACTCAACTTTCTTAGCTATAGTTTAGAGGGGTCAAATTTTCAAAAACACATGCTCGCCCATTGTGAACTGCAAGTCAGTCTGCTTTGCATCAGTATGTGACTCCTGTCAATCTTGGGCTTTCTTCAACCATTACTTGATCCAAGAAAATTCATATGCATACATTGTGGTTTCTCTGACCTCTATAAGGTCCTCTCACCGAAATCACCCTAGTGAAGTAGTGTCTGACACTGCCTCCCATTAAGAGCTTCATCCATCTCGATACTAGATCTGGTAGCTGTCATAACAAGCAATCTTTGTTATGGGTAGGAATTGCTCCCATGAATCACCCCTAATGAGTACATATGCTCTCGTCAGACCCTCTAACGTCTGGATCACACTCTTTTGACTGTCTACCAGTCGGGGGTGATATACTATACTAAACTTCAATCTAGAATCGAGTTCTTCTTGTACCTACTTACACAACATGGAAGCAAACTTAAGGTTATACTCAAGAACATTTGAACTCAGATCACTGTGTAGTTGAAATATCTCTCTCTCATATATATGGTTCAACCAGATCTGTAACACTAGAAGTTCTCTCTTAGACAAGGGAATGTGTCAACTTGGTAAGGCGATCTACCATAACACATATTGCATCATGACCTTTCTTGGTCTAGGGGAGACCCATCACAATGTCCATGGTGATATGCTCCCATTCCCTCTTGGGGACTCCTCACTATCTGTAGCAATCCACTGGGTTACTGGTGTTTGGCCTTCACCCTCTAGTATGTATGGCATCTGACCACATGCACCTCTATATCCTTCTTCATTCTAGGCCTTCAAGGTACCACTGCAAACCTAAACCAGCTTGGTAGTACCAAAGTGTATGGTGTACTTAAAATCATGAGCTTCTTGTATGGCATGATTCCTAAAGGGTGACTCCTCAGAAACCCTAAAACACTCCAGTAGTGGGTTTCACCACCTTCTTTTCCTTAGAGGTGTATCTAAGGTTCTTATAACAATCCTTTAATCTCATAAAGCTTTGGCCTAGCTAACTGGGAAACCACCAACTTGACCAATGGGTCTGGTTGTATCTAGATGTTAGTCACACATGTCTAGTCTTCTAATGGTCACGGGGTCCACTTAGCAACCTCTTTCAGCTCTCTCCACTGGTTAGACAAGGCAGATGTACACCTGAGCTATTTTCAACTGAGAGCATCTCGTTACTGCATTAGCTTCCTTGCGTGCTAGCTGCTAGTGAAGACATAAACCTTCATATACTCCACTCATCATCCTCATCTTGGGTTTAGGTCTAACTCAGTCAAGAAAACTCTGAGCTCATCATCTCGGTTATCAAACCCAAACTTATAACTCATAGATTCCAAACTACTTCCAGAGAGGTACGTCCTCATATTACCTTTGTTCTTCTCATGCTTTCATACCATATATCTAAGATGCTTCCAAAAGGGTGTGGTACTTCCTCTGTCCACAATCATCATAAAAAAGTTTCAACTCATATCACCTTTATCCTTAGTATATGACATGTGTTTTGTCCTGTCTCTCACCCCCATAACAAGATGAAATAAGTATTTGGCAGGAGTCCAAATACAGATTTCATCCCATTCTAAGAGTACAGATGGTGCATCACACATCACCATTACCCTTTCCAATCTAATTTGAAACATTCTTCACATGTCTCCACACCATGAATATCTCAAATCTTATGCTTACATCCCTTAGAATACTCTTCTGATCACTCTTATATACAATCCTCAGTAATTCCTTCAAGGTCTCTAGGGTGCCAGTACTTTTGGGTCGATTTTACCCTTATGCATCTAGGGAGTACCTCTCACTTTTACCCCTTAGGCCCCATGAACTCATGAAGGTGGTCAACCTCCTAACCCATGGTCCTAAACAAAGGTAGATGTTACCTCCCGACCATATGGTCTTATGCATCTAGGGAACAGACAACTCCTACTCACATCGGTCTTATCTCTCCTTGACCCTGGTATTGACTTAGGATTCTATCATAGCACATCTCAATCTTGAATCCTCACCCAAATATACATCATCTCTCTAGGTACTCATGCTTGAACTTACATCTCTTCATAGGAATCATGGAGACCTACGAATCTCAGTCTGGCCCCATACAGGTTACCTCCACGACAACATATCATCATGCCCCTTAGAGATGGTCACACATGAGTCTACAGATTCATTCTCATACTATGTGCTCTTACACTTAACTCGTCAATCTCATCTAAGTGACCTCTTAGGGTTACCTCAAACCTAAACAAGAGTTGGTTCTCACCCTAACATGAAGGGTCCCTTCCCAGTACGGGAGAAAACTATCACTTGATAGTAAAAAAGGTCACAAAATGTTCTTGCATCCAAGGTTTATATCATCATGTACATTCTTAGCTCCTATCATGCTACCTATGCACATGGCTAGCAAGAAGACAACTTATTAAACCATTCTATGTCCCTTGGTAAGTCAATCTTATTCATCATTCCTCAAGGTCAGACCAATATCATACATACATATGTCACCAACTTATATGAGTGGCTCAACAAACATATATCTTAGTCCAAGTGGGGTTTTCTTTTTCTCTAATACAAGTAGGGGTGGTTCCATGCTTAATTCCTATGAACTCAAACAGCCTCATGAGCATCATGTGCACCAGGTATAACTACTTCTCCTCTTTGGTCCAGGAACCCTAGGTTCACCTCATGTACATCTGGTGTCTAACTGCATGCTCAGTTGTCCAACCATGAACCAAACCTATACCAAATATGGCATATACTTCCTAACACTCTTCCACATGAACAACCCTTAGAGTCCTACACTAGGACAACCAACTGGGTGCAGGGCCTCACAACTTGTTACCCACGATACCTCCTCAGGGTTCATGGAACTCCCTATCCTACATCTAAAAGGTAGGCTTTCATATCATCTATACATTTGTACCAGAAGACTCTTTCCCTCTTCTACGGTTTGGTCCCTCTAAAGGTATCTAAGGCATGACAACCTCTTTGGATCATGCATGGAGCAACTCCACACGTCTATAAGGGTCATACATTATACCAAACCTTCACGTGATTCCTCATGCCTCAGAGTCTAAGTCTCCAACCTTCTTCATTGGGGTCTCACCCTCTCTCTAGAGCTAACCCTATAACTGATCCTACTATTGAAGGTTCTCTCTCAGAAGATGGGTCAAGCTCTAAAGGATACACGTCTACCCCTACCTAGGTGAAACGTACTATCGAAAATTATGTCCGGACAAGATCACCCAAAGATCTGCATGCTTATCTCATAAACTATCAGGCGTAACCCTTCTAGCTTAGGTCTAAAACCTACTGCCATCCTTGCTGCCACACACTTCTATGTAGGTGCATGCCTCTTTTCTACTCATATATGCCCATAAGGGTCCCTATATGGTGACCACTAACCTTCGCGATGAGGGATCTATCCCTCACCCTTAACAAGAATGACCACCCAAGGTTGGGTCACCAAAAGGCACTAGGGTCAAACAATCACACATAGTTCATGTTTCTCATGCGTACTCAAAACCTCTATGTAACGCATGAAAGTCTAACCCAATGTATATACATGCATAGTCAACCATGATATCCAATTCCTCGTGTCTTCTCTTTCTCTATCTACCGCTTAAGGTTTTGGGTTGAGCATCATCCTCAAAGGATGTGTCAGGTCTTTTCCTCTTCCTAGAGGCTTCTTCCTCCAAGGCTATCCCTCTCCTCATCTTCCTAAAAGATGGTCTTGTTGGTATGAATGCCCTGAGAGCCAATCATGGGATGATTGGTGGGATACATTAAGATTGATTTGATAAACATCAAAGGCAAGCTTCCAATTCTTTCTGGTTTAGTCATATGAGATAGTGATAGAACAGATTGAATGTCTAGAGAATGACAGTACTCAATGACGTATGCCTTCAAGTTCATGACCTGAACGATGAGATCATACGGATGCTAAGAGTTTGTACATTCTTATTATGTCCCTAGTCGGATGTCATTGTGGAAGGTAGATAGACAACAATGACACACAAGACTAGATTGTGGTGTTGGTTGATGACAAAATCTCGTTAGTCATGATATAAAGATATCAAACCAAACACATAGGTACTTGTTAGAGAACAAGTGTACCGGACAGACCCACCGTGAGTTTGACACATGGAACCATGAGATGGTAGTCACAGTCAGTACTCACAGTGATGGTGGTGAGTGTGATTCTTTGACCTGAAATCACTACACTCAACACATGTCGTTGGGCACACTTTGACATCATCAAACGCAGTCCTGAAACATGGGTTGTTATAAAGGTGATGATTGGGTGGCTTTGACACATGGGGCTTTTGAGGGGTGAGTGATAGATATGGGATTTGTCCCTCCCGAGGGAGTTTGATATCCATGGCCACTTGATGAGTAGGATTGAGATAGGTGTGCGCACGCATGTGTGAATCAGTATGTGATATTGATGTCATACATATCTCCTTCAATCTACTCTGAGATCAAGAAAGTGAATGAATGTTGACAGGATGACTGCTCCATGCCTCGAGTTCATTTAGGATATCAGTGACAAAGGAATTATACATTCACTGTAACACCATTCACGGATTGTAGGATGAAAGTTGTTCTCCAACTTTCTACTTTCACTTGGGTAGCAATGATGTGTGACTAGGCACCACTCTTTGCTTGTGAAGTCATAAATGTTATGGACTCTCACTGCCAACGTGAAATGGACCTGTAGGGTCACATATATAGGATTTAACCTGGAAGAGGAGTTTAGTCCACAAGCAACGTTTAGATTGATTACTAAAGGAGTTTATTAGTTCAATTAAACATTCAATCAGTCGATGGCTCAATATCATATGGTTCAAGGTGTTGGACGCATTGATAGGAGTATCAGATTGATTGAAATCACAATTGACTGATTTTGCCCAACCTGTGCTCCCAACTGATCGGCTCAAGTGTTGAACCGGTCAGCTGAGGTTGCTGAACCGGTCGGATGGAGTGTCCAACCGATCGGCTCATGACCAGGTTGAAATGACCGGTTCAAGGGTTGAACCGATCGGCTCAACTGGTGCAACCGACCAGTTGGGAAAGTCATGTCGGCAAGCATTTTCCTTTGGTTTCAAATTGCCCAATTCGATTGGGAATAATATTGGTATTCGATACCAATTGGGAAAGAAACAAAGAAAGTCTTTTTGAGCCGGATTAGGACCATGAACCGATCAGTTCAGGGCACCAACCGATCGGTTGGAGTGCCCCAAACGGCCGGCTCAGGTCCAACCGATCGACTCAATGGCCGAACCGATCGGTTCAGCTATGAACCGATCATTTCAGGTTGCGAACCGATTGCTTTTTGTGGAAAATCTCGAACCCTTCTGCTCCTGCATTTAGTCCCATATTGCCCGGGACGGAGAACCCTGTCCCATGACCCTCCTATATATATAGGGGTATTGGGGGCTTCTCATAGAACAACTCAGTGCAACCAGTTGCTATGCAAAGTTGTCGTTCTCTCTGGTTTTGGTAACCGAGAGAGAGCCCGAGCAAGTACTTCCCGCAAAGGGAGGTGCAGCAAGGGAAGGACAACTACAGTTGCAACTGGCAGGCAGGAGAGTGTGTTGGTGACTAGTACGCCAACAGGAGGGTGTGAATCCTTCCACTTCCTTGTGGGACAAGGAGTGTGGAGTTCCAGGTGGTCCGTGTGGACTACTTCAGAGGCGGGAGGTTTCTGTCGCTCGGAGAACAACTGTCAACCCCGACAGTCCCGATGAGAGGAGGAGTCTTCAGTCGCGGTGCGACCAGGAGCTGCACAGACACCGTCTAAGACCGGAGGTGAAGACTGCGCAAGGCGTGAGGTATTATCACCGAGCAAGCCTCGGGACAAGGTATGATTCCACAAACCATCCCTTTCCTATTATATAGACGTTGACGTGTTTCCTCGGTATGGGTTTGTGGGAGAATTTTTTTGTTTCCGCTGCCTTCTCTGCCTCCCCTAAAACCCAACAGGTCTAAACTCATCATTCTCTTGAGGGGTATCCAAGGGAACAACAACACATGCCATGCAACCTAAGCATGTAACTAAACTCAGTCTGAGTTTCTAATTATCAAAACTTATGTCCATGACATCTTTCTTACATGATTTTTTTATTATTTGGTGGAGGATTCCTTAATCCTTAGTACTCTTAACCCCAAAACTCAGGAGGTGGAGGAGAGAGAGAAACCCTAATCTCTTAAAGTTTATTCAATGAACAGGGCAGAGAAGGGACGAAGATAGATGAGAGAAGACCTAGAGGTATCTTATTTCGAGTTAAATCCTCCAATTTTGGCAAGACAATCACATAGAATCTGGAAGTCCTCGTAGACTGACTAGCGGGGTGGAGAAAAATCTTGGCAGCCCTCAGATTGTGATCCTTTTCTAGACACCTTAATCATTGGAAAATCCTCTAATAACTCCCTTGGGTTCTAAAGAGTTTGTAAAATTTAATAATAATTAGATATTAAATGGAAAACCATGCTCTAATACCAATTGTAATGACCCCACTTCCCGGTAACCCCCAATTAAGGAAGACCAAGAAGCCAGAGTCATTATCCCAAAACATGATCAATGGTTTTGCAAATAATAAAAAGTAATTAATAATTTCTACCAAAGACTAAGCTAAAAGAAGGATACAAATTTACTTTTCACATACCTTTCAAAAATAGGAATTGGAACTTTACCCAATGTAGAGTTCTATCTAACTAAATCCTCCTTTCTTTAGTTAGCTTTATTCTTCAAATATCACTCTACTGTTTGTCCTTTTTCAAGTATTCCTAAAATGCCGACAAACAAAATGCCTGTCAGTGTAACGAATATACTAGTATGTGGTGGCAACCAATATCTCGCACATATTTCATAACAACCTACTTACATCAAATAGTTATTAACAATCCAAGATTATGTTTTCAATATAACTTCCCAACCACTTTTACTCATCCTCTGGGATACACTTTCTTAGGGTTTAGTCCTTACAAGGGACTTTAGGCTACCTTCTCCATCCTGAGCTTGGTACCTTATGGGTCACCTCTCTGGGTGCCATGTGGTCTTGCCTCTGGGGCTTGACCACCTCTGACCTTCCCTCCAGGGCTTGGTCTTCTCAAATCTTACATCCAAAGATGGTATGTAGGTTCGGGAAAGTTATATGTATACTTAAATTGTGATAATCATATTCAATTTAAAGATTGCAGAAATAAAGTCATCCAAACATGTATTCCCATGCAATAGATGAAACGTCAGAAAATGTTGGGAAACTAAAGTGAGTAATCATAAATAACCACATACCTGATTTGGAGATCTCATAGGAAATAAGCACAATCCTCCCCATTCGAGTGAAAATACAACTCATACGACACCAACTTCCAAGTCAGTGGCACTGAGATTTTCTTGACAACTGTGATTAGCAAAGGAATCATCCAATGATTCATTGGTTAAGTCATATTTTTTTGCCTCTTTGATCAAAATCTAAGAGGACGGATGGAGAGAGGGCATCAACCATTTTATAAGAGACCAAAGATGAAGACAAGGAGACATGGATCAAGGATCGTTCTAGCACCTCTGAGGAGCCATTGTAAGGGTTTTCTTCATTTTGTATGTTGTTCTTCTCCTTGAATCCTTCCTTTGATATCATGCCAAGCATGTAGATATAAACCTCCTATTCTATAGCACCCAGAGTAGCCAATGTTGACTTTGTGTATGTTTATATTCAATTTAATATATGTGTTAGACTAATAAATATTATGAGAGCATAATTAATAATTTGAAAAACCATATTCAACACAACCAATAACGCACTGCGAGAGTGGGATAACCATTGTGAGTTTGATTGTTCTTAAAGAGATCACATCATTTAATATTCTATATTAGCATTGTGAGAGCGAGTTAATAATTAGGTTAAACATTGTACTGCACTACAAGAAAGGGTAGTGCAAACAAAAAATGCCTAATCCAAAGAGCAAGATCTATGTTATTGGAGAGAATGCATGCATAAGTCACATCATGGTGAAACTGATATCCTGAAGACCCGTCAATCTAATCTTGAATCCATTTTCAATTCTTTACTATTTAATTTCAGTTCTTAGTTTAATCAACCCAATCAACTCTTTTCTTTAGTCTAGCTAATCTATTTTAGTTAGTAGTAGTTTCTTGTAGTCCTAATTCTCTTAGATAAACAACTCGAGCATCTTTGAGTCCCATAGTACTCTAATGCGTACATGTGCGTTCAACACACACACTTAAGTTGTGTCAATAACCTACCATGATTTATATTTTTTCTAGTATCTTTTTATATGCATTAGCGTGCATTGTCAATTTTGGTATTGAATCTATATCCAAATAAACTCATAATTTGCATATGAATGATCATGTCTAGTTAGTGAATTCTCACACATTAATCCAGTAGCTCACACTTTATTGAGAGAATTTTTTAGTCAATCCTACATATCAATAAGAGGATCTAAAAGCTAGTTACCAGCCCAAGTAGTATTATAAAGGTGTTTAAATTAGGAATGGCTATATATTATCCATCTCTTATTCTTCAGTTGTCATGGGCATGTGAGATTAGGATGATAGATATTTTAGAACTGTAATGATGTAGTTAATATCCCACACATATTTACTTTATGTTTCTAGACATTTTGTAATAGAAAAATACTTAGTTGGTTATTCAGTCGAATTTTAGGGATTCATCTTGTGTATTATTGCACTTAAAGCACATTAATACATGTTATATTACATGCTATTTCCCTCAATATGCATATGTCCATCAAATGGAACTTATGAATGTTCTTTGCATGTTTTTCAGGTACTTGGACCACGCTTGGATGGACGGGAGAGAAGGAGGGTGATCCTAGGGTTGCTCTACTATTGGAGGGGTCCAAGGAAGGTACAAGATCTTCCCAAACATACCCCACTGGACAAGACTTAAGTGAAGCAAAGATGACCATTGAAACCCAAAGTTGAAGCTCAAAGTGCAATTGAAGACCCCAACATGATCATGGTGCCAAGGAACGACCGTGTTGGCCAAGTTAAAAGTCACAGAGAAGCTCCAATTCAAGAGTTGAAGAAAGAGATCATCACCATGACCATGCTAGCCAGTACAATCATTCTATGAAGACCCCAACATGACTGTTCCATCTATAACGGTCGTGTTGGCTAGATTCAAAATGGGCATTCTCCAAGGAATGACCAACTCATTCTTAGCCCACCATGGTCATGTGATCCACCACAGCCGTGTGGCCACCTAGCCACCACGGCCGTGCCACCAGCCATTGGAAAACCCCAAAACAACCTGTAATTTTTCCCATTTTCACCTCACATGTCCCACTCCACCATAGACATTCTTTTCACTATCCTCCATAGTCATTCTTCCCAAGACATTCATGCTACTTGAAAACCTATTCAATTTTCTGCACCGCATTAGCCATTCTACCCCCACTTGACCTAGTACGTCCCCACCGCCTATACATACTACATACATGGGTGGTGGATGGAGCTTGATGTTATCTACCTTCTACCCCCTCTTAATTCCCCCATTTCCCCCTTAGCCATTCCATCACTTCCCCACCTCATTTCCACTCCATTTCCACCACCATAACCCTAGTTTTCTAGGGTTTTTGACCACTTTCCACCATCATCCCATGCCATTCCACCTTGGAGGGTGAAGGAGCACGACCTTGCAGATGCTAGAGCGAAGGATTTATTCATATAGACCGAGCTCAATGGCTACTTGTACCTCCTTCTTCATTTTTGTATCTACTTGTTCTATGAGTAGCTAGGCCCCATAGGTGGGTTGTTTGTGGTAAAAATATTACTTTGATACCATGTTGGGTAAAAGTGATATGTACGCATTTCAATTTCATTTGCTAATGATTATGTTATATATATATATATATATATATATATATATATCATTTACCATAAATTGGTTTGTGGTTTGTGCTTGAAATCACCTAGGATTCTAGGAAAACTGCTTATATGTAGCTAATTTTGTTAACTGCTCCTAGGTCCAATTAGTAGATCCCTAGTTAGATTTTCAACTTCCTACATTCTAATCAATTCTCCTATGCCTAAGTGAGAGATATAAGTAGTGAATATAGAAAAATTTCATGTAATTAGCTTGGACCCTTCTCAACGCTAGAATGTAGGTGATGTGAGGTCTAAAACCTCATTTCCACCTCCCATTACTACCCTCGTCCCTAATTACCCTAAGAGTTTCTATCTTAGAAACCTAGGATTGACTAGACCCTAACTGAATTCCCCCAAATAGCCCACACTTCCTATAGTTGCATTAAAACCCTACTTGCCTTCTTGCTTAACTAGTCTTTATTTGTTTAGCTCTTTACTTGCTTAGTTAGCTTCTTGCCTTTCTTTTTCCTTGTTCTTTCTAGTTTAGGTATTTCATTGCCTTCTAGTCTTAATCTCTATATTAGTGTAGTGTAGATCTCTTCTTGCTTGCCGTAGTGTAATTTGCTCCTTTTCTTACCTTTCATTGTGTAGCTTCCTTTCTTGCTCATTAAAACAAATTGTCTAGGGTTAGCTTTTGATCCTTTCTCCTTTAATTGATTTCTTTCTCAACCTTAGTTAATTAACCAAATTAACCATGAAACTCTTTACCCTAGACTCCGTAGTAGGAACCTAGCCAAAACTAACCTAGCTCTAGTGCCCCCCTTTTCTCCCTGTGGATCGACCCCTAACTTACCGCACTCCTATACTATAAAATGAACCTGTGTGCTTCCGGATAAGTGTGTAGTCTATATGAGTGTGTCCAAATCTTATGGCTTTATAAACATGAAAGATCCCGAGTGTGTTCAAACCTCGAGGTGAGAATCTAGTCAAACTCTATCGGTTAGATGTAATCCAAAGATCTGAAGGACATGCCAGTTGTTAGCTAATTACTTCTAGTAAGGTTGGATGTTATGTCATTATTTAGTAAATTCAAGTGTAAAATGAAAGGATAAGTTAGTGTTGAATTGAATTGAAGTTAAAATAATTGGTTATCTATGTATCACCCTCTAGAATAGATCTAACCCTAGTTGGTAGGTTAATGTTGCATCAGAGCTACATCTGAAGACATATTCAACTAGGTGTCTTTGCATATATGAAAAATGCTACATCTCTTTCAATTTCTTTACATTTTTGAAATTGTTGTTTTACATTGCATGCGTCAATAAATTTTCCTCTTCGAAAATGTATGTATCTATGATATCAATATTTGTAACACACTACCTATCATGTATATAAAAAAAATCAATTCTAAGAAACCTAAATTGTTGTGTCTTTTCCTGACTCATCTTTGACAAAGTTGATATAATATTCTCATCTTCGTGGTAGAGCTATTTAATATCATCATGAAAAATATGTTCAACATGCATATATGTGATTAAACTTCCTCATGGATAAATAGTTACATACACATCCAACTCCTTGAGTATCAACACGATGTCCCCTTATTTTCATACTAGAGAGAAGGTCTCAAATGTAGATGTGAGAACTTTGCTTAGAATACATATCGAGAGTTTATACTACTAGACATGATGATTTCCATTAGATAAATTTGATATTTTCTCAAAATTATGTATCCTTATTTCTACGTGAGCTATTCTAGTATTGGTAATGTGGAGGAGACAGTGTATCTATTTCAATTTTTAATGATGGAGAAGGTTACAAGACATGTTCTACTTCTAGTATATTTTATAATCAAAGAATAGGTGGATTTTGTTGATGGAGCATGTTAGTTTCTCAACAAAAGATTCATTTATTAATATAAACATATACAATGAGATTGACCATCTTTTAAACACACATGAACATCTTCCGGGAATCATACCTCAACAAATGATTGTATAAGGCTATGCCTGAATTGAGTACATCTCACAACAAAATTACATGCCATCTTTGACATTTTTTAGATAAAATCTATTATGATTTTACATTGTATCAAGAGCTTATATAGTCTGAGTAAATTGTTTGATATATAGTCCAACACGACCATATTGTAGTTTAGATCTAATCCTACTACAAAAGGAGTGCCAATTGTGGTTTCATTTCATATAAATATACCCGCTAATGTAATTTTGGACATATAAAGACAATAAGAGATGTAAAACACAAAGACCCAAAGCAAATGGAGGACCTCAATTTTCCTTGCAATTTAAATCATTTTTTAGATATCCTCCAAGCAATCATTCTTCTTCAAGGGTTGATTTCTGAGTGTCAAAGGGATTATGTACTTTTATCTCTATTTCATCCTCTCTATAGCTCTCAATCATCACCTTCTTCAATGGTTGTAGGCCCCCACATTGGGAATGGTTGAACTAGTATAAATCTATCTTTTTTGGAGTAGTTGCTTGTTGATGTTGTTATGCATGAGTTCAATTGACTCATCAAGTCTCATGATTCAACATAAATGTCTTGTGTTCAAGACTCTCACTACTCTCATTCCCAATAATATTTATCTGTAGAACAAATATTTTGGATAAATATGTAAAAAACTTATTTAAGTGTTCAATTTTGATCAAGTAGTCATGATTCAGATCAAATTACCTTCATGGAAAATCTTAACAAGATTATACTATCATGTATTGGGGAATCATAATTGCATGTTATATAAGTATAATTCATAATAATCTAGAAATTGGAACAAAGCCTACATACCTTTTTTTTTACCATGAACTGGTCCTTGTGTTGACTCAAGGTCAATTAGGTCAAAGTTGACTCACGTCGAAATTGACTAAACCCATGTTTTGATGATGACTAACCATTCCACATATTGGTGTCTAATGTCTCTACTTGAGTAATTTCAGATTAGGTATAGACACACTCCAATTGCCCTAACTTGTGCATATCAAATTGGAGAAAAAGACAAGTCAAAGTCATACAAGTGCATGTTTTTGTAATATGATGTATATCCATTAGAATCATGTTGTAAATCACTTGTAATGATTGTATGACTTGTAATTAAGCTTAGAAAAATATCAGGAACACTTAGATCGAATATTAGAGCACTTTAGATGCAACTTTGAAAATCATTTACATGCACTTGATCGGTCCAGTTTCCCACCCTGAAACTCGACCGATCCACCTGGACTGATTTTCTGAAGATTGAATCGGTTCAGTTTCCCACCCTGAAACTCGACCGATCCACCTTGGCTGATTTTCTGAAGATTGCATCGGTCGAGTTGTGCACTCACAGAACTCGACCGATTGGGTAGTGGACTACTTGATCGGTCCAGTTACACCCATTGAAACTCGACCGAATGCACTGTACGAAAAAGTGCAGAAAAGTGCTACTAGCCATTGTGGAGTTGCAACAAGTGAAAATATATCCGTTGCAAGCCACAAAATGGCTAGTTTTCATTCACAAGTGTTCCCAAAGGCTAAGAGACATCCCCAGCTATAAATAGGACCCCTTGGGCTTCATTCCAAGGTTGAGCATTCACTATGAAGGTTCCTATTCTATAGTTGAGTGATCCTACAGCCTCCTCTCTCTCTAAGCTTAATCACTTGCTACATCCATTAGAGTGAGTAGGAAATATGTAAGAGAGCTAGTCATATATGTATATCTTGTGAGGCTCTCACTTCCACCACCTCCTATCTCTTCTTTCAATCATGAAGATGAAGGTTCTCTCTCTTGTCCAAGAGAGGTGAAGAAGAACAAGGGAAGGAGTCCCTTGGTGAAGATCAAGGCCGAAGACTTGGAGCTAGAGTGGGTAAGTCCTTGGAGAAGGCAGAAGACTCAAGCTCAAGTGGGTAAGACCTTGGTGGAAGCTTCTCCGAGTGAAGGTGAAGTCAAAGGCAGAAGATCCAAGAAGAGTGGGTAATTCCTACAAGGCCGAAGACTTGTGCAAGAGTGGGTAAGTCCTTGGAGAAGGCCGAAGACTCTTGCAAAGTGGGTAAGTCCTTGGTAAGGTTGAAGACTCTTTGTATTGGATAGGTAAGTCCTTTGTTGGTCATGTATTGTAAGTCTTATAAGTGAATATAAGAGTGCAATTGTTGGAAGTCCTAGAGGTTGACCTCTGTAGGCAGGTGGACTGACACACTTCTAGTTTGAAGTGTGGAACCACTCTAAATAGCTTGTCTAATTGGTGCATGTTCAATCTCTCTTATCCTTGCTATGCATGATTTAGTTGCACTCAAATTACCTATTTAGCAACCTTATCTTGTCATATAATTTGAAGGTTTAATGAATTTTGTTTAAGTGCTTTCAGCTCTATTCACCCCCCCTCTAGAGCATCTAATCACCCATCTAGGATCCAACAATTGGTATCAAAGCGGGTCTTCTCCAAGCATACTTCCACAAGTAGGAGAATATGGGTGATTATGAAGATGGGCAACCTTCAAAGAGAAAAATAGAAGGAAACAAGAGTGAAAAAGGGATCACAAAGGCTCCATCAACAAATGAAATCACTAGTGGAAGATCTAGTAAATTTGAAGATGGAAGATGCCATTGCGCCCTCATGACAAGCTCAACTAAAGATTTAAATGAGGTAAATTCAAGTGTTGAGATTCAAACAAATGCTTATCTTAGTCAACTAAATGCTCTTAAATTTGCAAATTCTAGCTTGCTTGATAAGATTAAGTTTTTAGAATCTCAACCTTCTATGACTGCTTCATATATAGAGCTTGCTACTACTACTGTTTCTCTCTCTATTGTTTCTTATGCTCTTAAATGTGCTTATGAGAGTCAAGAGCCTACTTTGCAAGGAATAGAATGTATAGATAAAGTTTATCCTTCAAATATTACTTGTCTTGTGTATGAACTTGCTTCCTTGCATAGTAGAGTAATTGCTCTTGACCCTCATACTATCTTTTCTTATAGAGAGAAAGCTTTTGATGCTCTATCTTGTGATAAAGATTCTTATATGACTAAAGATGTTTGCTTAGAAATCTATCTTGTGCATGCTAGAGATGATATGAATCTATTGTGTTTTACCTTTACTTCTCTTGTGCATGACAATCATAGTTTGAGATCTTCTTTGAAAATATTCTTTGGTGATAAAAAGAATCTTTATCAAATCCTAGACCATACTACCAAACAAATGGGTAGAGATGGCATTGGACTTGACTGTAGCCAAAGGAACAACAAAGATAAAGGACCTTCAATATTCCATGGAGAATCCTCTAGTTCCAAGACTATGGGCACATGCAACTATTGCAATGAATTTGGTCATTATTCTACGTGTTATCCTTTTAGGAAAGCACCCAAGAGAAATAGGAGTTGGGTTGCTAAACTAACCCCTCCGGACCCAAAAACATGATTGGGGACCATTTCATCTTTCTTCTTGTAGGTACTTGCAAATGGATTGACTTGAGCTATTGAATTGCAAATTGACTTCTCAATCCACATGAAAGAAGAAAGGTGAGATGTGTAGAGGGTGACAACAAGTGGAAAAGCAATGGTAAGCACAAAGGTAAATGTTTTATTGCTTATAACCTATACTAACTTGTTTTTATCAAGTTAGTGTGCACTATACATATGGTTTTTGAGTCAAAAGTGGCATTTTGTGATTCTCTTCACACTCTTGATCAAAAACTGTTTCTAATGCTTCTATAGTGCATTACTAACTTGCTTAGACATGTTTGGATATGGTTTGTATTTTTAGCATGCCTTTAAATATGCTTTTATGAAATATATGTGCCTTTTGACAGTTGCTCTGTCGGTTGAGTTTGCCCTATTGAAACTTGACCGATAGGCACCAAGAGTGTTGCCAACAGCTGTCATCGGTCGATTTGACAATGCATAGAACTCGACCGATAACACTGTGCACAGAATACACAATTGGCTTATTGGATGACAATTTCTCTCTAAAATAGATTTTATCAACCAATAGCCTTATTCTTTGACACTCCCTTGGTATCTTTATATATGCATATTTCCATATTCTAAATTGCCTATCTTGCTTACAACTCTATCTCTCTAATTGCTCTAAATTGGTATATCTATATCTTGCAATTGCTTGCTTTGAGTTGTTTTGCAGGTTTTGATGATGATCTCTTTGGATCTCTTGGTTGTGTCTAAAAATTGCTTCCATTGTACTCTAACTTGCTACATCTTTTTAGGTGTATATCTTGTTGTGATACAACCTTGAGGTTCTTAGGGATAATCATCTTATGGTAAGGATGCATATCTAGTGAGTTATATCCTTTCATGCTTCTAATATTGCTTATCTCTTTGTTTGGATATATCTCTACATCTACTCATAGCTTGCTCTTTGACTTGTGTATCTTTTGGTATCTCTTGCTACGATCTAGATCCTACTAGTAGTCCTAACTTGTGATATCATCTACTAGTAGTTCATATACATGTAGTTCTAACTCTGTTTATAATTGGAATATTTGCTCATCTATATGCTATGCTTGTATCTTGTCTCATACATACTCAAGATTGTTTCTTAAATTGCATATCTACTATCTTGAGTTTCTTGCATAACATTGTGATGCAGGGTACATAGATCTACATTATATGTAGAAATTGGAGTATTTTTTGAATTTTTATGCAACTTTTGCTCCAGTTTCAGTTTTTGGTGCAAGACTAGTGTTTTTCATGCAGAAACGGCCTTCTAAGCAAGACTCATCGCTTTGCCATGAGCTCTGATGGTTTTTGGTCAATTTCCATCATCTTGAGGGTCAAAATTGCAATTTATTATTCTTCTGCAGCACCTTATCTTGCATCTTTGGGTTGTTCAAGTATATGCTTTAACTTTCTTTTCTTTCTATGCTTGGACAAGACCCTATATGTGCTCTTCTACTCTCCTTATATATATTTTGTGTTATCTTTTTTCTCCTTAACAAGTGATGTTTCTTATTTCTTCATAACCCCCACCTTTTTTAAATGACAAAGGGGGAGAAAGATGTGTCTTCTTTTAAAAAGAGGAAGAAGGTGTGACACCTCATCACGTTAAACGAGATTACTCAAAACTCAAAACACGATCAACTACTAATTAATCACATTGTCAAAAATGCAGAATAATTAAAACCGATTCCAAAGGTGTAAACAAACTTTAGAACATTGATAAAATGTCCATCATTCCATTCTCATATATTGTATCAAGCATTTGCATAAGGGTCCAAAGACCTCAGTCACATCCTGCATACAAAAGATATTTCACATGTACATGCCATATATTTACAAACATTGGCATACGACCAAAATCTCATGTCGATACAAGTATATCTTCTAGAAAACACATCCTATACCAGGACCTGAGAGTACAGGGACGACCCTAGGACTGTACTACTAACATCTATAACTAACATCTACAACTAACCAACCTTCTGAATCTATTGATCACCAGGTTGGTTCTCTTCCACAGCACGACCTCGACCACGCTGCCCGCGACCACCTAAAAAAATGTGGTTACCCACGGGTGAGACCCAGTCCCAGCGAGAGATATAACTCTCTCCAACATATATTGATTATAACTTATTAATTAACAGTAATTACATAGAGCAGTTAGGGTATTGAATAAGCAATATGAACATATTGAACAATTTAAGCATACTAAGCAGTTAAGCAAATAAGTTGAAGCATCAAGTAGAATTACACAGTTTTCATAAGTCTACATCATGTAAGAAATATGTAGTGTAAAGACAATACAAGGGTTAGTCAACCAATGTGATACGTATTTAAACCCTAGCAATTATACTACACGGCTGGTATTATATCTTTTATTATTATGCCCTGGGGAGTTTGAGTCGTACCACTCAAAGTCCAACTGACCACTGCGAAGTGCTATTCAGTTCCGTATAAGATCTAGGAGTGCCGGTATCCTAAGATCTCTTCCCCTCGGTCAGTACGAGTAAACCGCAGTGACATACCAGTCAAACTGCCAACAGTGACATATAGTCAAATGATAACAACTAGTTCGTACTTGGTACAAGTTACGACACTAGAACACAGGGTATACAAAACCCTCTAATCCGAGGTACAACCGCAGTTGTCCTCAATCACATCAAATGTCTGAGGCATGACCATAGCCATCCTCCATAACCTGCAATTGTGGATGACAAGAATATATCCTCAACTTGCCACCCCCACATACTCAACAGTATGCGCTCCGAGTTTCCCTTGGGAATACTCGTTTCACCATCCAGTAAATTCTGACACTGAAGATGGCTCTACGGCACAGGGCTCTACATGATTAGGGTTATACTTGATTAATTACTGCCAATTGAATGCGTTAAGGCTTTATCATACAAGTGGACATTCAAACCCTAATTATTTTCTAACAAGAATATATGTATAATGAATTCAAAGGATATAAAACATTTGATGTAAAAATCTTAATCATATTACCACATCCTATCATTCATTGCAAATTAATGGACCACACTTATCATGATACTATTTCCAAGATACCAATATCTTATCACAAGTTCCAGGGTTTTAACCCTTATTGGAACATAAAGAGGATTTCACCTCAATCATGGCTTCAAGCTTGCCCAAAGGTCATTAAGACCATCACATTATGTATAGTAAGGTTATCATCATCATTCCATGCCTTAAACAAGGCTCAAAAGATCATTAGCACATATGTATCCATAGATATTAACATGGCAATGCACTATGATATTGAAATTGTACTACAATGTGGTTTCAACACAAGAAGAATGTAATTCATTATCACATTAATCATTCAAGAGGTCGGATTATAACCAATCAACATCAAATAATTACATCAAGGTTAGGTATAACAAGCTAGATCACACGGGAGTTACACATCCACTTATTATAGTGATTTATCAAATATAACTATACAATGGCAAAGGTAATGCTGCCAATTAATGGTAATGAACCATTGAATTATATTCACTAGGAACCACATATAATAACATGTGATTTATTCAAATCCATTGGATGTTAAAGCATCCAATATTATTCATTGGATCAGGTTCATTGTTCAAGGTTATCAATTGAAGTATAGGTCTAACCATTAGATCAATTGAACCTAGGAACCATTGGTTCAAGGTATAGTCAAATATACAATTTCATTCCTAATTCATCATATATGGTGATGACCTGATCCACCATTAATTGTGATCATTAAGTCACCATTGGTTGTTAGATCAGTAATACATTCAATTAACATCATCAAATAATAGGCCAATATCATCATCGATTGATAACATCATTAAAATACTTAGTGGATGATAATTAAATGTATAATTGAGTCAAAACCTGTCCTAAGGTGGTAACCATAGGTTGTAACTATAAATTTTACACCCTTGATCACGAACCTAAGTTGCTAAGATAGCAACACTATTGGTTATTGAATGGTATAACAATCAATTATGTGATAGGGAAGGAAATAGCTTAAAAACCCTAATTTGCACCATCATTTGTTTTGTACATAATGCCATAGGTTGTTGCTATCAACCTGTCCCAAATCATGTTACACCTTATAAAGGCTTTACACAAGTTTACAGGTTCATATAGAACTGGAATAAAATAGGAAACACCACAAAATTCGTAATTCTAAACAAGCATAATTCCACTATGCTTAGATCATCACATTCAAGCATAATCATGAACTAACAAGCTTCTAATAAGCAATATAAGTGAAGAATGTTATATAACTCGCCTCTATAGAGTAGTTCAGATATCCAACAGCAAAAATCTCGAGCAAATAGGGCAAGGAAACCTTGGATTCAGATCTGAACTTGGCCAACTATGCAATTTTCTCCACAAACAAGCAAAACCCTAGAAAAGAGACAAGAAGGAAGGAGTTTTGAGTTCTAGGGAAACTTTCACCATGGAAAACCATGGTTCCGACCTGGAGAGATGTAGGAGGAAGAGGAACAAAGAATTTGGACGGAGGAAATAAGGAAAAACTTACACTTTTAGGTTAGTATCACTAGGGGGAAGCTTCATACACCCAAAAAGAGAATCAATTTCAACCCTAGAATTTGTTTCCAAGAGGATCCCCACCTTCTTCTTCCTTGGGCAGCAAAAATCGCAGCTGAACAGAGGGAGGACGAGGCTGGGAGAAGGAGAGAGAGAATGGAGAGCAAATGGCTCGTTTGTGGGCTTTTGGATAAGTATATAACACTTTAATATTAAGAAAAAGAAAAAAAAATGAAATTCTAATATATATCCAAGTATCCATGGCTTTATATTATTAAAATACATAAGCACACACACACACACACACAGCTCTCCCACCGTCCCTCTAGACCTGCTTGGCTTGCCTTTGACGAAATTCTCAGCCAATCACATAATTCCTTAGTTGATAGCTACTAAAGGTAGCTCATCCATGAAGGGGGAAAACCCTAAAATGCCCTTGATAAAAACACCTTCAAAGCATGACTCAAATAGGGTCCCCATGGCTCAAAAATCTCAAGAATGATAATATAACAACTAATGAATATAATGTATGTGACAAATTGCAAAGAAAACCCCTCAATTGGGTAAATTGCAGAAAAGTCTGAAATATATGGAAAATTGCATAACTTTCTCAAACAGTGTCCAAATTGGACCAAATTTGAAACTTAAGCTTGCGTTATGATTTCAAAACATATCAAAAGGTTATATTAGAGTTATAAGCTTTAAAGTATGGTAATTAAGCTCCTTCAACTCATTAAGAAAGTTCAGGGGCCTTACAACTATAAACCCCTAACAAGGATTTCGCCCCGAAATCCTACGCAAAAAGAGATGGGTATTTTCTACGCATCTCATTCTCTAGTTCCCATGTGGCTTCCTCAATGACACGGTGATTCCACAAAACTTTCACTAGTATTATATCCTTTCTCTTCAGCTTTTTCACCCTTCTATCCAGGATTAACACAGGACCCTCAACATAGGAAATATCCTCATCTAACTCAACCTCTACTGGTTGAATTGTCTGTTCAGTATCTGGATGGCATTTCCTCAACATAGAGATGTGAAAGACATTATGCAATCTATGTAGCTCTGGTGGTAGCTCCAACTTATATGCTACCTTTCCAACACGAGCTAGGATAGGGTATGGTCCCATAAATCTAGGAGCCAACTTACCCTTCTTTCCAAACCTCAACACACCTTTCCAAGGAGAAACCTTAAGATATACTCTATCTCCCACTTGGAACTCAAGTGGTCTGCGTCGATTATCTGCATAAGATTTCTGCCTGTCCTGGGCTGCTTTCAACTGTTGTTGTATCACTTTAACCTTTTCTGTAGTCTGTTGTACTAGCTCAGGACCCAAAAGTTGATATTCACCGGTCTCATACCAGCAAAGAGGAGACCGACATCGTCTCCCATACAGAGCCTCATAAGGAGCCATATCTATGCTTCTTTGATAGCTATTGTTGTACGCAAACTCTATCAGAGTTAGATGTACATCCCAACTACCAAGAAATTGCAGCACACATGCCCTCAAGAGATCCTCTAAAGTCTGAATAGTCCTTTCAGACTGGCCATCGGTCTGTGGATGAAAAGCTGTGCTGAATCTCAGCTGTGTTCCCATTGCTGAATGCAGACGCTCCCAAAAATGACTTGTAAATTGTGGACCTCTGTCAGAAACTATAGTCACTGGAATTCCATGCAAACGGACTATCTCATCAACATATATTTGTGCCAATTTCTCTGCTGTAAATGTCGTCTTAACTGGCAGAAAATGAGCTGACTTAGTCAATCTGTCTACTATCACCCATATGGAATCATGACCCTTGGCTGTCCTAGGAAGACCAACCACAAAGTCCATGGTAATATGATCCCATTTCCACTGTGTTATTGGCAAGGGTTGCAATGTCCCTGCAGGTTTCTGGTGCTCAGCCTTCACCTGCTGACAAACTGGACATTTGGCAATGAACTCTGCCACATCACGCTTTAGACCTGGCCACCAATACATGTCTTTCAAGTTTTGATACATCTTGGTACTTCCAGGATGCATTGCATACATGGAGGAGTGAGCCTCCTCAAGTACCATCTTCCTCAACCCATCAACATCAGGAATTACTATCCTATTATGGTAACAAACTATACCATCATCTGCCTCGTGAAAGCCATCATACTTTTCACTACCAATCCCAGATCGGATATTCTGTATCACAGTATCATTTTGTTGTGCATCATGAATCTGTTGTCTCAAGGTAGGTTTCACTTGTAACTGTGCTAACAATCCTGCCAGCGAAGAAACTTCTAGATGTACATTCATCTGGCGAAGAGACACTAGCATATCTCTCTTATGGCACATCAAGGAGTTTAATTGTGCATTATCTATCATTGATGATGAAGATGACTTTCTACTCAATGCATCAGCTACCACATTAGCTTTCCCTGGATGGTAGTCTATTGTGCAATCATAATCCTTAATCAACTCCATCCATCTCCTCTGCCTCATATTCAGCTCCTGTTTTGAGAAGATATATTGTAGATTCTTGTGGTCAGTGAAGATCTGACACTTTTCACCATACAGATAGTGTCTCCAGATCTTTAAGGCATGGACCACTGCTGCAAGCTCCAAATCATGTGTTGGGTAATTCTCCTCATGTTTCTTAAGCTGTCGTGAAGCAAAAGAAATCACATTTTTATCCTGCATCAACACACATCCCAACCCATTCTTTGAAGCATCACAAAAGACAATATAACCTTTCCCTTGCTCTGGAAGTACTAACACCGGTGCACTTGTCAACTTTTCCTTCAAAAGCTGGAAAGAACGTTGACACTTGTCATTCCAAGCAAAAGTAACATCCTTCCTGGTTAACCTAGTTAGGGGTAACGCTATAGAACTGAAGTCTTTGATGAACCTCCTATAGTAACCTGCCAGACCTAGGAAGCTACGAATCTCTGTCGGTGTCTTTGGCTGCTCCCACTCTAGTACAGATTCCACTTTCTTGGGATCAACACAAATGCCTTCTGCAGATATAACATGGCCCAGAAAAGACACTTCAGCTAACCAGAATTCACACTTGCTGAACTTAGCATAAAGTTGGTGCTGCCTCAACAAAGTCAATGCTTGGCGAAGGTGTTGCTCATGTTGATGACTATCCTTGGAGTATATCAGAATATCATCTATGAACACGACAACACACTGATCAAGATAAGGTCTAAACACCCTATTCATTAGGTCCATAAAAGCTGCAGGTGCATTGGTTAGCCCAAATGGCATAACCACAAACTCATAATGACCATACCTAGTCCTAAAAGCTGACTTAGGTATGTCATCAGCCTTAATTCTCAACTGATGGTAACCTGACCTCAGGTCTATCTTTGAAAACACAGTGGCACCTCTCAACTGATCAAAAAGATCATCAATCCTCGGCAAAGGATACTTATTCTTTATTGTCACCTTGTTCAATTGTCTGTAGTCTATACACAGCCTCATTGAACCATCCTTCTTTTTAACAAACAACACTGGGGCACCCCAAGGGGAAGTGCTCGGCCTAATAAAACCCTTCTCTAATAGTTCTTGTAACTGTTTCTTTAACTCCTGCATCTCTGCTGGTGCCATTCTGTATGCTGACTGTGCTATGGGTTGTGTTCCAGGAACAAGATTGATCTCAAACTCAATCTCTCTAGGAGGGGGAATGCTAGGAAATTCCTCAGGAAAGACATCCTCAAATTCTCGCACCACTGGTAACTCCTGGATACTAGGACCTACCGCCTTGGTATCCACAACATGAGCTAAGAAAGCCTCACATCCTTGTCTCATCAACCGCTCAGCTGTCATGGCTGACATCAAACATGTAGGAAGAATCTTCCTATCACCCTGAAAAATCCATTGTACATCTCCATCATGGAATGTCGCCACCTTAGTACTACAGTCCAAGACTACCTTGTATTTCTCCAAGGTATCCATTCCTAGGATTACATCAAAACCATGCATGTCAAGTGGCAGAAGATCCACTTGAATGTTATGTCCAGAGAAAGAAATAACACAAGAAGAGCACACTTCTAGCAACTCGGCAGAATCAACCAAAGGAGTCTCTAGCCGCAGGCTATCAGATCTAAGGCTAACAGGTAGATAACAACTATCTATCACCTCTCTGGTAATAAAAGAGTGTGTCGCACCCGGGTCTACTAACACAGATATGAAACAGGAAGCAGACATATCAGAATGAAATAACTCCATCTGACCTGTCACGACTCGTGGATTGACCACTGCTTCAGGCTGGGTCATGGCATAGAACCTAGCTGTCGCCTGCTGCCGTCCACGTCCTCTACTCACCTGTCCTGAGGATCCTGCATGGGACACCTGACCACGTCCTCTGCCACTACCACTATGAAACTGTCGTTGTTGTGGACCTTGTTGACTTTGCCTTGCCTGCTGAGTCACCTCCTCATCTTTCATAGGGCAATAAGGTCTTGTATGCCCCACTTTCCCACACTTGTAACATGTTCTGGTGTCCTGATATGGCCTAAATGGCCCTGTCACTGAAACTGATGAGGTACTGCGGGCTCCCGTCGGTGGAAAATTGTGACCTCTACCCTGGCTCGGGGTCCACTATGATGGTGCATGTGATCTTGGTTCAGTGAAGGTTGACCTTGGTTGTGACGATGATGGGAAAAACCTTGGCTTCTTAAAGCCTCCAGATGATTGCCCTTGAAACTGCATAGGTCGCTTCTTAGCATTAGCATCACGCTTCTCTATGGCAGACCTCTCAATCCTCCTGACAGATTCCACAAAGGTGGAAAACCTTTCCCTGTTCTCCAAGGCTGATGCTGTAGTAGTCAACTCTGTACTCAGACCCTTCTCAAATCTCCGGATCCTTTCCTTGTCTGTTGCTGCCATGTGTGGGCAAAACCTCAGAAGTTCCATAAACTTTGATTCATACTCATTGATATTCATAGCTCCTTGACGAATCTTCTCAAACTGAGAGATTTTCTCATCTAGGTAGGTCTCTGGAAAATATCGACTAACAAATTCCCTCCGAAACTCCTCCCATCCTATCACAACTCCTGGCCTTTTCTCCTCTTCTATGGCCCACCAGTGGCCAGCACTACCCTTCAACAAGTATACTGCATGCTTAACTTTGTCTTCTTCAATGATGTTTAGGATTTTGAAAGCTTTTTCCAGCTCAGTCAACCACATGTCAGCGTCTGCTGGATCAGAAGTACCTGCATATTCAATCGCCCCAACACGTCTAAGACGTTCAAATGTTTTCCCAACACCTTGGGACTCTACATTAGAGGCGGCTGCCCTAGCTGGAGGTGCTGGTGCTCTGTCAGCAATATGTGTGATTGTGGCCATCATTTGTCTAAACATATGCTGAAACTCAGGATTGGCAATCATTGTCGGGTCTAGATGAGTCATTGTGGGCTGTTCTGGCCCTGCTTCTGGCACTCTCTCATTGCGTGCCTGCCTCCCTGCACCTCCTCCTGGTACAACATAGCTACTCTCAACATGTTCTTCATGTCCTCCAGACATATCTGCATAAGCATAAACTATGATCAGATATGTTGGATACATAAGAACAGACTCAAACCTAAGTCCTATGTCCCTGTAGACTCGGTAAACCTAGAGCTCTGATACCAACTTAACTGTGACACCTCATCACGTTAAACGAGATTACTCAAAACTCAAAACACGATCAACTACTAATTAATCACATTGTCAAAAATGCAGAATAATTAAAACCGATTCCAAAGGTGTAAACAAACTTTAGAACATTGATAAAATGTCCATCATTCCATTCTCATATATTGTATCAAGCATTTGCATAAGGGTCCAAAGACCTCAGTCACATCCTGCATACAAAAGATATTTCACATGTACATGCCATATATTTACAAACATTGGCATACGACCAAAATCTCATGTCGATACAAGTATATCTTCTAGAAAACACATCCTATACCAGGACCTGAGAGTACAGGGACGACCCTAGGACTGTACTACTAACATCTATAACTAACATCTACAACTAACCAACCTTCTGAATCTATTGATCACCAGGTTGGTTCTCTTCCACAGCACGACCTCGACCACGCTGCCCGCGACCACCTAAAAAAATGTGGTTACCCACGGGTGAGACCCAGTCCCAGCGAGAGATATAACTCTCTCCAACATATATTGATTATAACTTATTAATTAACAGTAATTACATAGAGCAGTTAGGGTATTGAATAAGCAATATGAACATATTGAACAATTTAAGCATACTAAGCAGTTAAGCAAATAAGTTGAAGCATCAAGTAGAATTACACAGTTTTCATAAGTCTACATCATGTAAGAAATATGTAGTGTAAAGACAATACAAGGGTTAGTCAACCAATGTGATACGTATTTAAACCCTAGCAATTATACTACACGGCTGGTATTATATCTTTTATTATTATGCCCTGGGGAGTTTGAGTCGTACCACTCAAAGTCCAACTGACCACTGCGAAGTGCTATTCAGTTCCGTATAAGATCTAGGAGTGCCGGTATCCTAAGATCTCTTCCCCTCGGTCAGTACGAGTAAACCGCAGTGACATACCAGTCAAACTGCCAACAGTGACATATAGTCAACTGATAACAACTAGTTCGTACTTGGTACAAGTTACGACACTAGAACACAGGGTATACAAAACCCTCTAATCCGAGGTACAACCGCAGTTGTCCTCAATCACATCAAATGTCTGAGGCATGACCATAGCCATCCTCCATAACCTGCAATTGTGGATGACAAGAATATATCCTCAACTTGCCACCCCCACATACTCAACAGTATGCGCTCCGAGTTTCCCTTGGGAATACTCGTTTCACCATCCAGTAAATTCTGACACTGAAGATGGCTCTACGGCACAGGGCTCTACATGATTAGGGTTATACTTGATTAATTACTGCCAATTGAATGCGTTAAGGCTTTATCATACAAGTGGACATTCAAACCCTAATTATTTTCTAACAAGAATATATGTATAATGAATTCAAAGGATATAAAACATTTGATGTAAAAATCTTAATCATATTACCACATCCTATCATTCATTGCAAATTAATGGACCACACTTATCATGATACTATTTCCAAGATACCAATATCTTATCACAAGTTCCAGGGTTTTAACCCTTATTGGAACATAAAGAGGATTTCACCTCAATCATGGCTTCAAGCTTGCCCAAAGGTCATTAAGACCATCACATTATGTATAGTAAGGTTATCATCATCATTCCATGCCTTAAACAAGGCTCAAAAGATCATTAGCACATATGTATCCATAGATATTAACATGGCAATGCACTATGATATTGAAATTGTACTACAATGTGGTTTCAACACAAGAAGAATGTAATTCATTATCACATTAATCATTCAAGAGGTCGGATTATAACCAATCAACATCAAATAATTACATCAAGGTTAGGTATAACAAGCTAGATCACACGGGAGTTACACATCCACTTATTATAGTGATTTATCAAATATAACTATACAATGGCAAAGGTAATGCTGCCAATTAATGGTAATGAACCATTGAATTATATTCACTAGGAACCACATATAATAACATGTGATTTATTCAAATCCATTGGATGTTAAAGCATCCAATATTATTCATTGGATCAGGTTCATTGTTCAAGGTTATCAATTGAAGTATAGGTCTAACCATTAGATCAATTGAACCTAGGAACCATTGGTTCAAGGTATAGTCAAATATACAATTTCATTCCTAATTCATCATATATGGTGATGACCTGATCCACCATTAATTGTGATCATTAAGTCACCATTGGTTGTTAGATCAGTAATACATTCAATTAACATCATCAAATAATAGGCCAATATCATCATCGATTGATAACATCATTAAAATACTTAGTGGATGATAATTAAATGTATAATTGAGTCAAAACCTGTCCTAAGGTGGTAACCATAGGTTGTAACTATAAATTTTACACCCTTGATCACGAACCTAAGTTGCTAAGATAGCAACACTATTGGTTATTGAATGGTATAACAATCAATTATGTGATAGGGAAGGAAATAGCTTAAAAACCCTAATTTGCACCATCATTTGTTTTGTACATAATGCCATAGGTTGTTGCTATCAACCTGTCCCAAATCATGTTACACCTTATAAAGGCTTTACACAAGTTTACAGGTTCATATAGAACTGGAATAAAATAGGAAACACCACAAAATTCGTAATTCTAAACAAGCATAATTCCACTATGCTTAGATCATCACATTCAAGCATAATCATGAACTAACAAGCTTCTAATAAGCAATATAAGTGAAGAATGTTATATAACTCGCCTCTATAGAGTAGTTCAGATATCCAACAGCAAAAATCTCGAGCAAATAGGGCAAGGAAACCTTGGATTCAGATCTGAACTTGGCCAACTATGCAATTTTCTCCACAAACAAGCAAAACCCTAGAAAAGAGACAAGAAGGAAGGAGTTTTGAGTTCTAGGGAAACTTTCACCATGGAAAACCATGGTTCCGACCTGGAGAGATGTAGGAGGAAGAGGAACAAAGAATTTGGACGGAGGAAATAAGGAAAAACTTACACTTTTAGGTTAGTATCACTAGGGGGAAGCTTCATACACCCAAAAAGAGAATCAATTTCAACCCTAGAATTTGTTTCCAAGAGGATCCCCACCTTCTTCTTCCTTGGGCAGCAAAAATTGCAGCTGAACAGAGGGAGGACGAGGCTGGGAGAAGGAGAGAGAGAATGGAGAGCAAATGGCTCGTTTGTGGGCTTTTGGATAAGTATATAACACTTTAATATTAAGAAAAAGAAAAAAAAATGAAATTCTAATATATATCCAAGTATCCATGGCTTTATATTATTAAAATACATAAGCACACACACACACACACAGCTCTCCCACCGTCCCTCTAGACCTGCTTGGCTTGCCTTTGACGAAATTCTCAGCCAATCACATAATTCCTTAGTTGATAGCTACTAAAGGTAGCTCATCCATGAAGGGGGAAAACCCTAAAATGCCCTTGATAAAAACACCTTCAAAGCATGACTCAAATAGGGTCCCCATGGCTCAAAAATCTCAAGAATGATAATATAACAACTAATGAATATAATGTATGTGACAAATTGCAAAGAAAACCCCTCAATTGGGTAAATTGCAGAAAAGTCTGAAATATATGGAAAATTGCATAACTTTCTCAAACAGTGTCCAAATTGGACCAAATTTGAAACTTAAGCTTGCGTTATGATTTCAAAACATATCAAAAGGTTATATTAGAGTTATAAGCTTTAAAGTATGGTAATTAAGCTCCTTCAACTCATTAAGAAAGTTCAGGGGCCTTACAGAAGGTATGTCTTACATGAAGAAGAGAAGTATATTCATGTAAAGGGAGAAGGTAAAGGGGAGAAGACATATATGTGTAGAATATATATGAGTAGAAGACATAGTATTCTATAAATGTTATGAAAGCTAACATGCAGGAGAAATAACATCAATTGAGGGGGAGTATGAAAATTCCATGCGCATCAATTGAGGGGGAGCATATGAACTCCATTCTATTGAAGCCCCTAGGTTTCTCCAAAGGTATGAATTTACTTAAATGCTTTCAATACATTTATGGAATGGTTTGTCATCTTCAAAAAGGGGGAGAATGTTGACTCAAGGTCAATTAGGTCAAAGTTGACTCACGTCTAAATTGACTAAACCCATGTTTTGATGATGACTAACCATTCCACATATTGGTGTCTAATGTCTCTACTTGAGTAATTTCAGATTAGGTATAGACACACTCCAATTGCCCTAACTTGTGCATATCAAATTGGAGAAAAAGACAAGTCAAAGTCATACAAGTGCACGTTTTTGTAATATGATGTATATCCATTAGAATCATGTTGTAAATCACTTGTAATGATTGTATGACTTGTAATTAAGCTTAGAAAAATATCAGGAACACTTAGATCGAATATTAGAGCACTTTATATGCAACTTTGAAAATCATTTACATGCACTTGATCGGTCCAGTTTCCCACCCTGAAACTCGACCGATCCACCTGGACTGATTTTCTGAAGATTGAATCGGTTCAGTTTCCCACCCTGAAACTCGACCGATCCACCTTGGCTGATTTTCTAAAGATTGCATCGGTCGAGTTGTGCACTCACAGAACTCGACCGATTGGGTAGTGGACTACTTGATCGGTCCAGTTACACCCATTGAAACTCGATCGAATGCACTGTACGAAAAAGTGCAGAAAAGTGCTACTAGCCGTTGTGGAGTTGCAACAAGTGAAAATATATCTGTTGCAAGCCACAAAATGGCTAGTTTTCATTCACAAGTGTTCCCAAAGGCTAAGAGACATCCCCAGCTATAAATAGGACCCCTTGGGCTTCATTCCAAGGTTGAGCATTCACTATGAAGGTTCCTATTCTATAGTTGAGTGATCCTACAACCTCCTCTCTCTCTAAGCTTAATCACTTGCTACATCCATTAGAGTGAGTAGGAAATCTGTAAGAGAGCTAGTCATATATGTATATCTTGTGAGGCTCTCACTTCCACCACCTCCTATCTCTTCTTTCAATCATTAAGATGAAGGTTCTCTCTCTTGTCCAAGAGAGGTGAAGAAGAACAAGGGAAGGAGTCCCTTGGTGAAGATCAAGGCCGAAAACTTGGAGCTAGAGTGGGTCAGTCCTTGGAGAAGGCAGAAGACTCAAGCTCAAGTGGGTAAGACCTTGGTGGAAGCTTCTCCGAGTGAAGGTGAAATCAAAGGCGGAAGATCCAAGAAGAGTGGGTAATTCCTACAAGGCCGAAGACTTGTGCAAGAGTGGGTAAGTCCTTGGAGAAGGCCGAAGACTCTTGCAAAGTGGGTAAGTCCTTGGTAAGGTTGAAGACTCTTTGTATTGGATAGGTAAGTCCTTTGTTGGTCATGTATTGTAAGTCTTATAAGTGAATATAAGAGTGCAATTGTTGGAAGTCCTAGAGGTTGACCTCTCTAGGCAAGTGGACTTACACACTTCTAGTTTGAAGTGTGGAACCACTCTAAATAGCTTGTCTAATTGGTGCATGTTCAATCTCTCTTATCCTTGCTATGCATGATTTAGTTGCACTCAAATTACCTATTTAGCAACCTTATCTTGTCATATAATTTGAAGGTTTAATGAATTTTGTTTAAGTGCTTTCAGCTCTATTCACCCCCCCTCTAGAGCATCTAATCACCCATCTAGGATCCAACACCTTGCACTCACCATATTAGTCCGTTTCCCTGCATTCATCTAGGCACTTCTACTTGCATTTCTTTAGAAATAATAAATATTAGTTCGTTCATGTCATAAGGAGGGATGAGGGACGACCTCCTCTAGATCAACTTTGAGGCTAAAGCAATCACGGTAACGGGAAAGGGTACACGACTATTCCTTCAGATATAGTTTTGTATTGTAATAATACCTATATTCTTACTCAAAGATTGTATTTCCTAGACATGGTATGATAATATATTAGCGAGACATCAATATGCCACCTTTACAGACCAAAAAAGGTATTACCCCAAGAAAAGGGGATTTTTAGGTATAACTTTCTAGACTAATATAAGAATAAGGGACTTTCCTCACAGATAACTCTATTCAACTTTGTTTCATTTTTGTTGAATACTTGTATGTTTCTTTGAGACATATAAAATGACCAAGAAGTGAAATAAACATCTTTCTACAATTTATGGACCCATTGAAACATGGATATTAATGAATGAATTTTTGTTTTTCATGGAAGAGTTTTCCATCATTGGTGAATGATAAATTCATTTGTTCTTATCTAAGTCATGAATATCAATCATTTGAAATTAACTTTGCATGTTATGACCCTAGTAAAATATTTATATTGTTTTCAGTATAGTTAGAAATAAATAATATGATGATAAGCATAATAATTGAATGCTCATATATTCTACTTTTTTGGAATTATATAGTGATACAAAAATACCATTGCATAATATATGATACTATGTGGAACATAGCTACTTAAGCTTGTTATGTTTCCACCTAGAACAACGATATTTGGGCAATTTTGATTTTAGTACATCTTGTATTCATTTTAGTGTACTCAAAGAATTACATTAATTGGATGGTATCCGCTTACGTAATATTAGTTGGGTTTACCTTAAAATTAGTGTGATGGTTCTAGAAGATCTATCTTACAAATGAGTTCTGTTTATAAATGATATATTTTTTGATATGTGCATGCAAATTATTGGTTGTCTAGTACATAGTAAGGATTAGAGGGGGGCGGGAAGAAATAGCCCAACAGTAACGGAGTAAGCCGTCGTCACTTGCCTAACGCCGCCGGGGAGTTGAGGAAAGAGATACACCGAGCATTGACTTGGGTTTAAATTTGGCGCCATCTTAAAATTTGGCTTGAGCATCTCGAAATCCAAGCACCGCTTTCGCTCTTTGTCTTTGATGTTCCCTCCTCCCTTCTCGATCGCGGCCAAAATGAGGAGGCATGTTCCTCCCCTGACCCATCTCGTGTCTTGTATCGGTTTACTACTCCCTAGAAATTACGAATTACGATTTACCTTCCTCTGCACATTGGGATCGCATCCCCGCAGCCACAGACAGGCGAATTACCGGCCAGCTTCGGGAAAACCAGATGTCGTCCTTCGTTTTTAACCGTACTGGCTGCTGTAGTTCTTGTGCTTCTCCTTCCTTTGTTTATTCCAGCAGTGTCGTGCCGGTTCGTGGTGGCAAAGAAAAACATCCACGATCTGCAGAGAACTTACACTGGGGTTATTGCTCAGGACAGCACCGCACATCCTTGGCTCGATCGGAATACCCACGGGTTCCGTTTATCTACAGATGGAGGCCGCCTGCTTGCTAGCTAGCTCCAAGAAGGATCCATCGATCCATTATCGGGCTTGCTTCTGCTGCTACTGTGATTTTCGAACTATTTTTACAGGGGGCAGAGCCTCTGTTCAATGTCAGTAAAACGGATAAGGGGTAACTTCCTCAACCTTCTTCTGCTGTTATACCACATGATTACTTGTCTCGGATCACTCACCCAGCTAGCCACAGTCAGAAAAGGTGGAGTTTTTTTACTGCGCCACTGTACTTCCACCTTCTCGAGCAGCCACCGGGCATTCTTTTGGGGGTGATAACCAGGGGAGGGCACGACAATGAGTGACATTGTGGATTTTGGTGTGTGTGTGGGGGGGGGGACTAAATGCATTAGTTTTGGCTGTAATCATTAATTAATGCAAGTGGTATGCGCTGTTCTTTTCATTAATTACTGGTATAATAACACAAACTCAAAGCCATAGTTGTCACCGCCAGTCTGTATTGATCGATGCAAACATGCAGGGTGATATATGATGAAGTAAGAAAATCAATAAACAAGATGATTTCATCCAACTGCCCCCAGATTCCTCTTCATCCATTCAGATAGAATTCACCTTGTTAAGCAAAAACGTTTTACGGAATCCTATGAAGATCCACTCCCGAGCAAATGTAAGACTGCTACAATTTTTAGCCAGTACAGTAAATACCAGCGCAAGAGAACTACTGTTAGGGCTTGTTTGGTTGCTTCCGGTTGCAAGACGGTCGATGATTCCAGAAACAGGAAATTCAAAACAAGTTTTTGATCTGCATCTACATCGTTTGGTTGGATGTGGTATCAACAAAAATCGTTTGCTTGTTTACGTTTGGTTTGAAGCGGTTTCAGATATGGTCACCGATGGTGTGTATGTACCTCTCATTTGCTCGTTCTTTTCCACCAGTTTTCTAGCTATGGTTAGGATGAAGGTAGGGAGACAAGCAGAGGGTGACTTAACCGTTGCTGCTACCGGAAACGAGGGAAGGAACTGCGCCCGAACTGGACACGGTCGGTTCCCCAGAATTTTGTACAGAAACAAGTAGCTCTATGTAGTTGGTTCCCCAGCTTGAATTGGAGTTCGGTGGTACCAAACAGAAAAAGTTGAAAAACGCGACCAGTTGCAACCTGCGTGTTCACTTTCGGTCCAACCAAACGGGGCCTAAATTAACTAGCTAGTTTGAATTGCACGTTGTTGGTCATCAGACGGGTGTTTGATAAACTGAAATAGGGTGATCAGGTAAAACCCATGTCTTAGTTAGCAGGACTAGATAAATTTATGCAGATCAGTTGTCAACTAGTTGTAAAAGTCGCATAGTAGATGCAAATACAAGAAGATAGTGAATGCAATAGTATACATTAGATCACTGGCTTAATTAATTACTTTACTTGAACAACAGTTTGTGTCCAAGTTTGCATTAATGATCAATTCAAACGACTGAAGAGACAGGAATGCAATATGTATACACGTCAACTAACAAGAGATGGGCATTCAAAATTTCTGAATAAGGTCATGGCTTGCAAGACAAAACTATACTTTATCTGAACTGTGAACGTATTTCCTGTTCGAATTTGTTAGGTTCCCCGCAGGCAACGAAAGCGTGACCGCATTGAACTTGTTGCGTAGCTGCCACTGCCATAAATGGAATTCAGTGGCAGCTATAGTAATCTGTCATAAACGAACACAACATCTGTCTCTTTAACAAAACAAGAAGTTTGAAATGATTCTGGTCGCTGGATTACAGAATGATGATTTCAATCATACTACACTGCCACCCGTGTCAACAGTTTGAAATGATTCTTGGAACGTTAGGCTGGCCGATTAGTCTCCAAACATGGAGCTATCTACTGATATTGTTAGCAATTTCTAATTGTTGGGTATCGCAGAGAACATCAAACCAAAAGACATTGAATTCTACTGGCAGATACGCTGCAGAACGTTCATATGCCATGATTACTCGACAAGCAACAACGAGCACGACCTTGCACGTACACTGAGTGATCAATCCTCTGCATATAATATCGGGTTATCGCTCTGCATGCATGCACAAGATTTTGTCATCCTTTTGCCAAGTTCAGTAGAATTCAGACGATATACGTTGATTAGACCAAATTCTGCGGAGACAAGTTGGCTCAAATGAATGAATTTTCTTCTGCCCGTGTAGAGCCATTGGCGTGCATGACAAAATGCCACCCTTGCATTGGCGTTCTTGCTCGGTGCGGGCGCGTGAATCAACTCAACATAAGGCCGAAACCAAGCCTGTGTTGATAAAAGGAAAAAATACCTAAATGGCACATTTGCCAATTTTAATTACCTAAATGGCATGTTCTTGAACTTATTGCCCAAAATGGCACATTTTGGAGCAATACGTCCCCTGCTGGGACGCATTGCTCTCCCGCGAGGCAATGCGTCCCGGTGGGGGACGCATTGGTCCCACAGGAGGGCAATGCGTCCCGAGCCGTGACGCATTGCTCTGTTGTGGGACCAATGCGTCCCCCGCCGGGACGCATTGCCACGCGGCAGAGCAATGAGTCCCGGAAAGGGACGCATTGACCCCACAGGACTGCAATGCGTCACGGCTCGGGACGCATTGCCCTTGTGTGGGACCAATGCGTCTCCAGATGGGACGCATTGCTCAATGAGTCTCCATGCAGGACGCATTGGAGCAATGCGTCCCCATGCAGGACGCATTGATTTTTTTAATCATTTTTTGCAATCACTGATATGTTATTGATATGTAAATTAACAATATTGATTATATTTATACATTTATAATTCGTTCACTTGTATTTGGATGTCTATAATATACTCAATTATTATAAATTTGTCAATTTCAATAGGTCGTAACATGCATATGGAATATATAAGTATATTGCAACTAACATTGGTTGGCTCCTAATTGATTATATAATACGAACTTAATCCAAATAATTGAGATAGCAATTAAAAACAAGGTTAAAACATGAACCAACATGACGAGAAAATAATACACAACAGAACAATATGATAGATCCACAACAACATGATCCAAAATGAACCAATGTCATATCATAATATGATAGATCCACATACAATAGATGTCCTCACAAAGGCATACATACAAAACTGTACAATATATAAAAAACTAAGTATGTCGTCCTCGCCCACGACGTCCTCGCCCACGTCCCTCTACATCAGGATCCTCTGTACCGATGTCATCTGGAGACTGCTGAACTGGGGACAACTGTGTAGGAGGCTGCTGGCGAGCATCAGGGAAGAAATGAAAAGGTGGAGGTGGGGTGAGGGGTCTAGGAAAACCAGGATAGGATGCATCGGGTGGGGTGCATCCTGAGAAATCAAACGGAGTAGGTGAATATGTGACATAAGATGGTGGTCGGCTCTCGGGAATAATTGCTGGTGGGAATGGAGTGTATGGAGCAAAAGAAGAACTTGCTCCATGGTATGATGGTGGTTGAGGTGGGGTGATGAATGAGGAATATGAAGCAGCTCCTGAAAAATATGGCCCTGTCGGTCCCCATGACATGAACTGAGAAGTGGGAGTGGGAGTGGGCTCAACAGTAGGAGTAGGAGTAGGAGTAGGAGTGGGCTCAGGGGCTGTGGTATGAGTGGGTATGGGATCCCACGGCCGAGCATAGTCGGGAAGACTATCAAAGTAACTCCCCTGGATGGTATAGATGATGTCTCTGATCTGTGCAGGGGCGTGCTCTACTGCCGCTCGGATCGCCACATGTGTTTGTACCTGTAAAATAAAGTATGTACACATAATAAAGACCAATTACATATATTACAAATAACAAAGATAAATAATAACAATTTGTAAAAGAAAATAATAATGATACTCACAAATTCCTGCTGACGATAACTTTGCGGGTAGTATATGCTTGGAGGCATATCTGGAGGGGGCACAATGTATTGTGGATGATACCATGCATAGTGAACCTGAGGACTGTAGACTGTATCAGCTGGTGGAGCGGGAACTAAGCTCTCACGTCTGTTGTTCCACATCTGCACCTCCTGCCTATAATGAAGCATCCAATCCTCAGCCGCATGACCCCTCCCATCTATCCGGCTAAGCTGCGGCAGCTCAAGAGTAGGTTGTACTTGAACAAAGCCGAACTGTCCAAGTACTCTGTCGGGAAAGTGCCACTCCACTATTGTGTAGCACAACAGAGGCACTCGTGCCAACCAAATATCACTACCATCTCTACAAATGGCAGGCAATCTCTCGAGAACCTCAGCAGTGTAAGGAGTCAACTCTATCTGTTATTCATATAAACAACGTGTATCATATAAAAAGGAGTAAATTGTAAATAAATAAAACATACCAAACAACAGAGGTAAGTAAGTTATACCTGTGAGGGCAAAATCTGGTCAAATGCTGAATCGTAAAATTGAATTGTTCCCCTGATAGTTTGACTCCTTTGGACAAAGGTAGGCCAACTATTAAATTGAGAAACTAAATTTAGATAAACACTACATAATATTTAGACAAATAAAAAAGTTAATTGTGTTGATCTTTAACCTGTAGCCCAAGGGAACATCTTCTGGCCAATCATTCCAGCGCATTCTAATTGTACCTGGGCGTCCAATTCCCAACCTCTCCCAACACCACAGCTGTAATAGGCACACACAACCTGATAGATGGGCTGTTCTCCTAGACCGGGTGGTTGCCTTATACAACTCCCTATATAAGAAAGCTAGAGTTGCAGCACCCCAAGATAGAGTGCCACAACGTGCAAAATCAGACACAAGAGGGAGATACCTAACATGAACTCTATCCCCTGTACTATCTGGGATAAGGTAACTACCTAAGAAATATAAGAGATATGCCCTAGTATACCTTGTCCTCATTTCTACTTGTTGTTGTTCATCACCCGCGGTCAGATCCATATCCTTGAAGGTCTCACGCAACCAAATCAAGGAGATATGCCCCTTAGACATCCCATCTGGTGCATCTCCTAAGAAATTCTCACAAAGGTGAGTCCATGAAGAAAATTGCCCCTCATTTACACCTAAAGGATATGAAGCTATAACCGGTGGGCCATCAATCCTCAGGCCTAAAAGAACTGCAACATCCTGAAGAGTGACACTCATCTCAAAAGGGGGAAGCCTAAAAGTATTGCTAGAGTTGTCCCACCTGTTAACTAATGCAATTATTAAAGTAGGGTCAAGGTGGATACATGGTAGCCTATGAACAAGCCCAAAACCAGCTATGGAAATATTGTCTAAAACATCCTGGTCAATAATAGGCCATTGTGCCAACATAATGTGGTGCTGGGAGAGTCGGTAGGTTTCTTGTCTAGGAGCCATATCTATGAAAAGTGAAAATATTTCATTAAATGAAAAGTGCAAAAATTACATTACATGAAAAGTGCAAATAGTGTACAACATTTAAGATTGTCAAGATTCTTCATTAGATAAGATGAAATTACAACATGAACAACATGAATTACATTAACAAACAATATAAAAATACAACATGAACTACATGAAATTACTGCATTTGATTCAGTATCTCATCTAGAGGTTCATAAAATGGCCACACTTGATGTACCACTCGATGTATCTCTGGATGTGATACAGCTAACTGGTTTTTTACTTGTTCGTTGATTGACATTGCTTTCTGTTTTGTGTGATCCCAATACCAACCAGGTAGCTCAAGAAGTTCTTCATACATGTGAAACATTTGCTTTAAAAATTGCCAATGAAATTTTGCTTGTTCTTTTGTCACTATAAATCCTAACTTGTTGTGCAACAAATCTGGTACATCATTCTAGTCATCATCCAATAGAGTTTGATGAGCCATTTTTCCCTGTAGGCACTTCATAGCTATTATTTGGATTAACTCTACGGACATGTGAAATGTCCATGTCCTTCGATGAGCCATCTATAGAAATTGAAATTACAAACATTACATGACTTTAGTGAAATTGCAAACATTACATGACTTTAGTTAAATTGAAACTGCAAATATTACATGACTTGAGTAAATTGAAATTGCAAACATTACATTAGAGAAGCCATCATATGACATTAGGACAAGTGCGTCTATTATGGCCCTTTCTGCCACACTTATGACAGTGATATGTATACTGATTTGGATCAACATCCATAGTTGAATGCCTTCTCTTTTTCTTTGGTCTTCCAGCTTGCCTTTGTTTCCTAGGGGGTAATAAGGGATAAATACCTCTACTTTCATCAAATTGAGGCCAATACCTCTTGTCGGGAATGCCACAAAATTCAGTTCTGTACGCATTTAGATAAGCCTCATTTGTATAATATGCACTCACGAGTGCATCAAGATCCCAATTGACAGATTCTGCAGCTACCCAAACATGAGAGCATGGAAAATGCCATTGTTGTGGAAAACCACAGCTGCATTCACTGCCACCATTTGGACGCACTATTACTTGAAATTTATATCCATCCATGTCACCAACAAGCCATTCATCATTGTTCACACGGATGTGTATTGTCAATTTTTTTGCATCCTCTCGAACATTATAAAGCTTATCATGAACCTTAAAGGGCCAATGAAATCCATGTTGTGCACGTTTATTTGCGAGATTACGCCTGCACAACCACATGGTCACAGAGCGATAGTATGTGGCAACAATTAACGCTTGTATTGGCAAACCTCTAACACCTTTTAAGATTCCATTACAGCCTTCAACATGATTGGTAGTCAATGACCCATACCTGCAACCTCTGTCATATGCGAGAGCCCAATGTACTGGATTTTGGCCCAATAAATATGAATTCGCTGCTGGTTCTATGGTTTCTATAACAGTCATATGACGATCAAATTCATGTGTATCAGTTGTGGATCCCACCTTCCACATAAGGTCCCTCAACTCCTTGGACTTGAACTGCTTATGGAAGTTCTCCCGAAGATGTCGAAGACAATAACGATGTTGAGCCCAATGAAATTTTGATTGAAGGGCTGGAAAAATCCCACTCATTCGATCAGAAATAATACACAAGTCTGTACGTCGTGGAATGATTGGAATACAAGTTTGTAGAGAACCAAAGAACCACTCCCAGGAGTCCTTATTTTCTTTCTCGACAACAGCAAAAGCAAGTGGAAATAGACCATTATCAGCATCTATGCCACATGCAAGGAGAAGTATGCCAGTATATTTTCCTGTTAAAAATGTGCCATCAACAGTAAGAACAGGCCTACAATAGGCCCAACCCCTCACAGCTGGACCAAATGCCCAAAACACCCGCTTGAATCTACAAGTGCCTTCAGTTTGAAGGATATAATCATCAATAAGGTGGGCATATATAGTTCTTGGAATATATTGTGTCAGAGAAATTAGGAACGGCAACAAACTATGATATGATGATTCCCAGTCTCCAAATATTTTACAAACAGCCTTCCTCCTCGCTAGATATGCCTTCTTGTAAGATATATTGAGCCTTAGTTCAGCATTCACCTTGTCACGAATTTCTCGTGTCGACATATCCAGTCGTGATACTAGGATTGGCATTATCATTCGAGAAATATAAGATGTTGTGACTTGGTGATGATCATGATTCATAACAGTTAATTCACAATTGTGGCCTTCTTTACAACATTTTATCTTCCACATGCCACCTGCTTTTTTGGACTGGCAAGCGGTCAATCTCCAAGGACATCGTTCATCATGGATACAAGCAAGTTGAAGATGACGATTATTTGAGCGTAATGTACGGTACTGGACATTCTTTTGTACCGACCATTTTTGGAGTGTCTCAACCAGTACAACTTTAGATGCAAATAAAGCACCCTCATATATAACAGCACTGGAAGGATTGTAATCGAGACGAAATTCATGACAAAAATCTTCCACCCAGTCATCATCTTGAAAAGCTTCATAGTTGGAATCAATGTGTTCATGTTGGGGCCATTGGTTGTCAAATATGGATGGAATATGACTCAATGCTACAATAGAGTCAGGGAATGGATGTGTGTGCTCAGCATCGGTTTCAGTCAATGACTCATCCTCAGGTGGTTCACTGTTATTACCACCTTCAATGTCACTATTGTTATCACCTTCATGATCACTATCATTATCACCTTCATGATCACAATCATTATCTCCCTCCTCAACCTCAACACCAATATTCTCAGTAGTTAGATTTTGAGAAAATTGAGGTGGTTCACTCCACTCAGCTGTTAAATTGCTAAGACTGAATTGAGGTGTAAGACTGAATTGAGGTGGTTGACTCCATTCAGTAGTTAAATGACTTTGAGATAATTTAGGTGGTTGACTCCGAGAGAATTGAGATTGAAATTGATTCAATAGACTCATTAAATAAGGTTGTTGGTGGATAGATATTTTTTCAAGAAACACATCAATATAGGCATCAGCTGAAAGTGATAACAAGGTTCTGTATGCATCATCATCATCAACTTGTATGAGCATATGATTTTCTCCAGGGAAAAGATAGGATATTTTGATAGAGAAGTGGTTGGGATTGATGTCAAGTGTTGTATAGATATATGATTTTAGTTCAGATAGGGTATTAATAAGTGAAATGTTTATGGGTCTAACAGATCGACTAGAATAAGACCCATCAGAGAGAAATTGTCCATCATATCGCATCTTCACAATTCGTGAATTTGAACTAGATGCCATGTTCCTATATTTTAGAATATTATATTAACATCAGAAAGAAATTCATATTTTATGACATTATATCAACATAAATTAATATTTTAGAGCAGTGACATCAATTTGGAATTAAATTTATTGGACTACTTTTTCTATAACATTAACAGTGAACAACAATTAAGAACAACAATTTTGCTATTTTTTTCAGTAAAATTAACTAACATTTCATAACAACAATTTTGCTAATTTTTTAGTAACACTAACATTTCAAAATAACAATTTTGCAATTTCGAACAATACATTTTCAGGTATTAAGTAGCCTTCAATTGTCATTTTCTAGATCATTATTTCAGTAATGTACAATTAAAGAGTAACAATACATTTATTTCAGTTGTAATATTTCGTACTAAAGTTAAGTTCATATTTTGAAAATTAAAATTTTGGTAGAACAAATACCTGAAATGGAGAGTTATCTGTTGACAATCGAAGAATAGAAGAAGAGAAAGAAGAAGCTCCAAGTAGTCTCCGAGCAGTAGCAGATATCAGCTCCAAGATCGCCCGAAATAAGCTAGAAAGCACCCAAAGCAATAGAAATCCGAGAAGAAGCTCCAGAGCAATGGGAGTATAGAGCTAGATGAAGGAAATGAAGAATGGTGTGAGTTTGGGGGGCTGTTTTCGGCCAATATATATAGGGGAGCAATGTGTCCCGGTTGGGGACGCATTGCGCCCACGTGGACCGCCGCGCGACGGCCCAACGGTAACATAGCCGTTGGCCTGGGAGCAATGCGTCCCCGTCCCGGACGCATTGCCCGCGTGGCAAATTCTAGCCGTTGGGCGCGTCCCGGGGCGCGACGTATTGGTCCCACAAAGGGCAATGCGTCCCGGTTCGGGACGCATTGCACTCCCGTGGGGCCAATGCGTCCCCCGCCGGGACGCATTGCTCTGCCGCGTGGCAATGCGTCCCGGCGGGGGACGCATTGGTCCCACAACAGAGCAATGCGTCACGGCTCGGGACGCATTGCCCTCCTGTGGGACCAATGCGTCTCCCACCGGGACGCATTGGCTCGCGGGAGAGCAATGCGTCCCGGCAGGGGACACATTGCTCCAGAAATGTGCCATTTTGGGCAATAAGTTCAAGAACGTGCCATTTAGGTAATTAAAATTGGCAAATGTGCCATTTAGGTATTTTTTCCTTGATAAAACTACTATGTTATCCCATTACTAGAGATCAAAATCTGACTAATGACGGTTAAACTAAGCAGGATATAGTAGTAACTTTTACTTTTCTTTCTCAATATTTTATTTATGCCCTTGAACTCACATTAGATTTGCCACAATATGTAAAAGCTTCACGTTCTAGTTATGACCAAAACCTGCATACCTTAGGTAGACTTGGTATACTAATTAAAGCTAGTAAACAGCCCCCAAGTCTGCTATGGGTTTTTCACCATGTTTGTCCTCGACGGCTAAACATCTAATAGCTTATATGGAAACCTGTCTAACCAAACTACTCATGTGAAGTGTCTCGCATCTCCATACTATACAATCCACATCCAGTACTTGGGCTGACATATATATTATGTGGTACAAGAAACTAATTGTAGAGCCTGTAGTAGTGGTTTTCTATTACTAATAGGTACGTTAATTGTATTCAATTGATTGTTCTTATAGGGTTGGATCCTCCATAATCCACCACACTAGAGGAAAATGGTTCATAGTCCGCAACCATTACCGTGGACTATACTTCATAATCCATGGTTTTAACCGTGGAGTATAAAACAACCGTGGACTATTTCCGTAGATCAAGTATCGGTAGACTATTCCCCACAGTCCACGGATAAACCCATGGACTATTAGAAAACCGTGGACTATTTTCATTTCTGTAACTCAAATTAAAAACCATACAATCCACTGTGATAACCGTGGACTATTATTCTTTTTATAATTTAATCAATATTTATTGTCCACTGTGAAAACTGTGGACTATTATTATTTTTATTTTGAGACATTACATTGGAAAATTGTAGACAACTTTATTTTAAATTCTAGTTTTATTTATATAATATATTTCGATCACAATTAAACTATAAATATTCAACCTTATTCATGTAGGATATCACATAGCAAAGAACATGTTATGCTATGATATTTATTCAGGATGTACTCATATTAAATCTTGCACTCATAAATATTTAACAATCGCAACAAATTGTTAAATAATATTTGATTATTTGACACAACTCAAAAGACACAATACTTACTTCATTCACATATGTTCAAATGCCTAAGAATCATTATTTTAATGATATCAGTAATGAACATATTCAATAAACAATATTCATATGTTTGAAACAAATAAAAATATAATAGTTGAAGCTGTCTCGGCCACGTCTCTAAAAATTCTAAAAATATCATAGTATTTCCGTACAAATTCTGAACTTAAACATTAAAACATGTTGTGTTTTAAGAATCTGACAACATGGTATCACAACAACAGTAACTTCAACAATGTTGTAAGATATTTTGGTCTCTTGCAGATCTTGTCTCCCAAAGTGATCACTTCCTTCCCAAATATGTGGCATGAGAGTCATATTCCTATATAAAACAAAATATTCAAGTCAAATATACATGAAAATAAAATACATTTTTTAACATTCATTTATATAGATAACTTCATGATAATTTTATAAGTGTAAAAACATGTCATAGTTTGTATGTGTGTTATTTCTTTATAACAAAGTAATAGATTACCTCACAGTTGTATCATGTAAAATAAATTTAAAGATATATTTATCTATATTCATTGAATGACATATAAAGTTTGACATTTCATTTAGTATCTAACAATAAGACAAGGAAAAATACACTAGTAACACATTAACTAGACAAAAATATTACTTATTATGCTAAAAGAAAACATAAATCTTACCCAAATGAGGAGAATCAATATCCGTTCCTTCCTATAATTGGTGATTAAATAAAAATATTAAAATATTATTGAAGAGATGATATATAAATATAGGAAAATAAGATAGCTAGTATACCGGAGATTCTAATTCATCCTCAAAACTAGAATCAAGAGTTTTTGTCTTGTCCTGCAATGAACATGTAAAATAAATTTTCATTCTGTAATGTTTGTGGAGTATGAACCATTTTTAGTGAGGCAGAGATCCTCATGTAATCTGGAGAAATCAAGAAAGGATCAGACTAGGTTTCTTCTGTGAGCGGAAAGAAGAGAAAAATACAAATCTTCCAAATAGTTAATACATAAAAATTAGTCTTTGAATGAATTGGTCGAAGACAACTTACTACAACTGGTAGCCTGTTCGTATTTTATTAAACTATGAATCAGGAAAACAAGTGCAGGCTTCCAAAGGAACCATGCCTAAACATTGCCTGATGTTGTACTTACATCTTTGTCCCACAAAATAGGGCTCCAAGTTACTAATAGCAGGGGTGTGGTGTAGACAGCCATCATGCTGGCTGTTGGAAAAGAAGTCAGACAAAGACGATGAACGAGAGACTAATTAGAGGGAGAGTAACAGTAACATTGGCGGAGAAAACAAGTTTACTTTAATGTTGGATATATACCATTAGAGACGATCAAAGCTTGGGCAGTGGGTTGGAGATTGGCCTTTGCCCATGGCAACATCCTCACGCTAGCCAACTAATAAAACAAAAAAGTATGATCATCAGATCAGAGTTCAGGTCTCTGTGGGTGTCCGTGTTCATCTAACCTCACATGTACTAAATCAGAAAAACACACTGATTTACTTACCGTGGGCACAGTAGATGCTACGGTAGCTACCACGACCGCCTTCACCCTGGCGAGAGCAACTCTGCGTAAAAGCCAGCTTCTGATCCGGCACCCGTGGACTATCGGCATGAGGGGAATGCTTCCGTGAAATAGTGCCGCTCGCCGCCTCTGCGGAGGTCTGTGTTTTTACGGACGGCTAGGGATTGAAAGTGATAAATGCAATTTGGTTTTCTGTTATCAGAGGGAAACAACCTGCTAAAATTTTCATTTGGCGGGTCAGTATTTTGAAATTGGCGGGTTACTAATTGACATTAATTTGGAATAGCCCGTGGACTAAATGGGTTGTAAGTCGCGGCTTCAATAGTAGTTGATATTTGGGTTAAAATAATCGTGGACCAATACCACAACCGTGGTCTATTATGAGTTGTGCGCTAGTGCCAATGTGCTTCAGTTATTGAACCATGTCATAATGTATGTTTCATCCATCGCTGTATAGACCTTGCAATGGCTCTATGATGTTCAGGGCATCATGAGTGTACTGGTATCTTTGATTTCATTGATCACAAAGTACACATTTTATTTTTAGCTTGACCATGTAACTAAGCATCATATTTCACTTATATACATATCTCCATTCAATATATTGCCAGGGTTTCTCATTAAAAAACATGTTCACATTTAATTTCTTACGAAAAATGATCTCAGCTATAATCCTAGATTACAACTTCCAATTATATATCTGATATAAACAAACATTTCAAAATTTATATTAGTGATGAAATCTATTTTGTGAAATAGAGGTAATCCTTAATAATCTTGCCCCTCTATATTTCACTTGTCTAAAAAAATGTGAATTCATATTATCAATCTACAACATAATTAAATCACATTCTAGTTAAGCTTGTCATGTTATAAGACAACGATTTATGGGGAACTTTGGTTAATGTAAATTTGAAGTTCACTCTATTATGCTCAAAGAATCATGCTTATTGAATGAAATCCATTTCTACTACTTAATCAAGATCATTCCTAAAATAAATTGATGGCTTTAGAAAGTTTTATCAACTAAGGCACACTTTCTTAAGATTTGCATGAGCACAAAGTGTCGCCTGATATATAGTAAGGAAAGGAGGGGTGGGAGAAGAAATAGTCCAAAACTAACGGAGTAACGCCCCCTCAATTCCACGGCGTGAGGGGTGGGAGGAGGTGATCGCCAAGCGTTGACTCGTTGTTAGATTTGGCGCCATCTTGTTTTGGCTTGCGCGTCTCAGATCCAGCACCACGTTCGCTCTTTATCTTCGGGGTTCCCTCCTTCTCCCTTCTCGATTGCGGCCATGTTCCTCCTCTGTCCCGTCTCGTGTCTTGTATAGGTATACTGCCCCCTAGAAATCACGGATTACGATTTACCTTCCTCAGTACATTGGGATCGCATCCCGGCGGCAACTGCAGGTAGGCAGGCAAATTACTGGCGGGCAGCTTCGGGAAACCAGCAGATGTCGTGCTTTGTTTTTAACCGTACCTTCTGCTGTAGTTCTTGTGCTTCTTCCTTTGTTTATTCCAGCAGTGTCGTGCCGATTCGTGGTGGCAACGAAAACATCCACGATCTGCAGAGAACTGACACTGGAGTTATTACTCAGGACAACACCGCACACCCTTGGATCGATTGGAATACCCACGGGCTCCGGTAATCTGCAGATCCGAGGCCGCCTGCTTGCTAGCTCCAAGGCGGATTATCGGGTTTGCTGCTGGTGTGATTTTCGAAACCATTTTTACTCAGATGCAAAGTAAGCCTCTGTCAATGTCAGTATTACGGATAAGGGTAACTTCTTAACCTTCTTCTGCAGCTCTACCACATGATTACCTATCTCGGATCACTCGCTCGGGCAAGCAGAAAACCACCCAGCTGCCAGCCACAGTAAGAAAGGTGGAATTTTCTTACTGCGTCCCGTACTGTACTTCCACCTTCTCTAGCAACCACCGGGCATTCTTCTTGGGGGTGACCACCAGGGGGTACGACACAGTTGTATGTAGATGAGAGACATAGAGGAGGAGAGAGAATGGGGTAATTAATAATAGCGGATTTGGCTGTTGTCATTAATGGAAGTGGTGCGCGCGCTGAATCTTCGGATAAAATACTGCTACGATAACACAGAGAGATAGCTCGCGCCGTTAGTTTCTGTATTGAATATGCAGGGTAAAATGACAGTGTAAATACCAATTCAAAAGGGAATTCATCCCATTACCGCCAGATTCCTCTTTATCCATACTGATGATATATTACCTTGTTTAACAGTTACTTCTTACAGAATCTTCAGAAGATTCACCCTCAAGCAAAACTGCCATTCACAATTTATGTCTAACCAATGTGATTTCCAGTACAATTTAGGGAGCCATGCTTAGCCAGAAAGCGAGTTTGAATTGCACATCAATTGATAGTTTCACCAGATGACTGTTTGGTAAACTGAAACCGGGTGACCAGGTAAGGAAGCTGGTCTTAGCAAACAGGATACTGAATCGATTTTAGAGCAGATTATCAATTAATTTAACCACTAGATGTAAAAGTCGCATTATTGCAGTCTGTCAGCAAATTGAGATGCAAAATATAGCAGATTCATTAACCAACTCCAATATTACTGTCAGCTTCATGCAGTTGTAATATTGTACAACGCAGAAAGTCAGTATCTTGAATACCTAGCGAAAGTATTTAATCTTACTGAAACAGCAGTTCATTCCTAAGTTTTGAAGAGAAGAATGCAACGATATACACGTCATATAACAAAAGGGGCAGCAAACAGCATTCAATTTTTGTCATACGACCACGGCATTGCAAGATCACAAAACCAGATTTATCTGAACTCTGAACGTACATTTCCTGTTTGGGCTTTGTTATGTTCCCCTACAGGCAACGAAGCCGTGACCGCATTCATTTGCCACATTGCCATAAATGGAATTCAATTGCAGCAAGAGTAATCTGTCATGAACGAAACCAACAGCATCTCTTTAATAAAACTATTAGTTCGAAACATTCTGGTGGCCAGATTAGTTACGAAAGGATGATTTGTATCATACTACAGTACTGCCACCCGTATCATGAGCTAGAAATGATTCTTGGAACGTTAGACTAGCCAATTAGTCTCCAAATATGCAGCTGTGTAATGATACTTCTAAACAATTTCTATTTGTTCTGTACCCCACAGCATATCAGACTAAACGTATTTGAATTCCATTGGGAGAAAGGCTGCAGAACGTTCATACGCTACGATTACTCGAAAAGCTGCAACCCAGCACGACCTTGCACGTACGCTGGGCGGCGGATCATCACTGCTCATTAAATACTTTATCACGGTTTGCTCTGAATGCATGCAAGATTTCGTCGTCCTTTTGCTAAGTATCAGTAGAATTCAGAGGATTTATACGTTGATTAGACTAAATTCTTCTGAAACAAGTGGCAAATGAATGCTGAATGCCCTTCTGCCCATGCAAAACTTTTAATGTGCTGACAAAATTGCCACCCATGGATGCAGGACATCTAAAAGTAAATAGTTATCCTTGCTCGTGTGTGGCTCGTGATATCGACTCAGCATAAGTCCTGCTGAAACCAAACCCGTGTTGATTAAATTTAGAGGTTAGCTTTTGCTGCAATATCTTCTGCTAGTGGGCAGATACATTGAATTCTATTATTGGTTATAGCCTTTCCACCGAGCTGTGTGCATGTGCCGTACCATGCAGCAGCATCCGAGCACAAATCTTGGTTCCTTTGCTCTCGCCAGTTTGCCTTTTTGTTACCATCTTGAATGAAATGTCAGTTTTCTTGTACTTATTTGCACGATCGATCGTTTTCCATTAAAATTCTAATTTGTCACCAGCAGTTGCACCAAAGACTTTAGCTTTTCTTCTGCAACTTGACTTCTGACCATCAAATAATCAAGGTCCATCATCACGAGAAACATACAACAGACTTGGGTCTCATTTCATCTGTCTCTGACTCTCCCAATATCCATGCTTTCAGTAGGAAGCCGTTGGTGGTCTTCAGGTTTTCATGGTTGATTGTTATTCTAACCTCGTGGAGTTTTTAAATGAGCAGACAATGACACAAACATGTTGACTGTTACCACATTCAAACACTACACGCTCCAATTCTGCGAAGACATTGAATTTATCTGTCATCTGAATTTTGTTTTACTGATAACTGCAGGGCCGAGACAAATAATTGCAAATTCAGAGCTATATAATTGTCACCACTATACATTAATACAATTTAAAACCTCCCCTGACCAATAGTTTCTTATCAGAGCTGTGATCAGACAAAATGGATGGTTTTGATTGAATCAAGTTACTGATAAAAAAATTTGTTGCATTCAACTCAAGGTAGTAACCATGAGATGCTGTTTTAGAAGTTCGACAGATACCAGACCGTTCTCTTTAAAAGATTACAAATACATGACAACGCTTCTGTAACTGAACATGTCAGCCTTAATAAGAATGCTTACCTTTGTTTTATAAGTGATTCTTGCAAGCAATGTTATTATCTTTGTTCGATGTGTGACTCTTGCAAGAAGAATACTTACCTTTGTTGTATATGTGCTCTTGCCCTACTTGATTCATGTATTCTTTATTTAAAACCTCAATCATTGATAGTCCCTCTTAATGCACTATTGAAGGTTGCATCTTTCCAAAGGAGTGTTGATGGAAGTCTTGAAAAATTAACACTAAGTTGTGTTGCAGAAAGACACAAAGAATGATTCAAATTATGTCCCCACTCCATGTCCCTAATTGTGTCTCTATTAATATTTCCATAAATCCACCTAGTTATCTATTTGTAGGGGTGATTTTTTTGGTAGATATAATCAATGGGGACATAGTTGGGCACAGTTAACGGGGAAAACCCATTTTTATTCATTTATAGTATGTACATTTCATCTGAAATGCATCATAATTTATTTTAATCATTAAATAATTACATTTGTAAACAAATTGAGGATGTCAACATAACACCAAAATCAATAACTCATAGGTCAAATTTTCTTCAAAGACTTTCAGGAGGGGTGAGTCTGTGTACTAGTCCTACTCGCCAAGCTCAAGAATCTCAACTCCCTTTTGTGTGGTTACAATCATAAATCAAGACTTATATCCCTCCATATGAAGGTTATGTTGATATGTACGCTAGATAGCCAATCATATGATGATTGTAATGGCATAACTTGTAATGATTTGAATAATAAATGAAGGTAAGCTTCTAATTCATTTTATTTAATTCAGTTATGAGATAATGATGTAACATTATAAATGTCTAGAGAATAATACTACTCAATGACATATGTCTTCAAGTACTTGACTTGGAGAAATGAGATCATACGTATGTTAAGAGTACATATATACATTCTCATTATGTCCCTGATCAGTTGTAATAGTGGAAGGTTGATAGACAACAATAATACATAAGATTAGAGTGTGAGTTGGTTGATGACAAACTCTCATTAGTCATGATATGACTATATCAAACCAAGCACACAGATACATGTTAGAGAACAATGTATCAGACAGACCCACCATGAGTCTGACACATGGAAACTATTGCCATGATAGTCATAGTCATCCCTCATAGTGATGGTGGTATTTGTGGTTCTTCGACCTAAAATTACTGCACTCATCATGTTGTTCGATATGCTTTGACATCATCAAACGCAATCCTAAAATATGAGTTGTTATAAAGGTGATGATTGAGTGACCGTGACACATGGGGACTGACTATGAGTGATAGAGATGGGATTTGTCCCTCCTACAGGAGTATCATATCCTAGGCCTCTTGATTAGAGAGATTGAGAAATGCATGACCATGCACATGCTACTCAATATGTGATATTGAGCTTACATATATCTCAGACAGTCTGCTCTGGTTCAAGAAATACCTGCTCCTGATAAGTCAGTGTCAGAAATACATGCTCCTGATGCACCTAGGGAACAAGTGGATGCTTACTGGAAGCATGCCAATGATGTCTTAGAGATAAAGTACCTTATGCTTAGCTGCATAAACTATGAGTTGCATGAGCAGTGCAAAGACATGAGTGTTCTTGATATGGTAAAACATCTTAAGAAAGTGACACTTGGTCTTATAAAGCAAGAAAGGGGCGATATCATGAAGATACTACTTGAGTCTAAGATGACACAGGGAACCTCAGTAGAAGAACATGTGCTTAATATGATTGGATATGTGTATCATTGTGAAGAACTGGATTCACCTTGAGCCAAGAGTTGGTCACATATATGATTCTAAAGTCAATGCCAGAATCATATAGCCTCTTTATTGCATGTTATCATGTGAATAATGTTGCTGACCACATGTCAGACTTGCTTGCCATGTTGATTCATGTTGAAGCAAAATTGAAGAAGGACAAGCCCGTGATGATGATCAGTGGAGCTGAGTCTAAGGATCAAAGCAAGGATGAGAAGAATTTCGTGGTCAGGCCCAAATCAAAATCTTCAACACTCAAAATAAGGAGAAAGAAAAGTATAAGAGGAACTCATGCTTTGTACTTGAAGGCATTCAGGAAGAAGAAAATGGGGATGGTGATCTCCACTTCAGGTATATACGTTATCAAGATAAACCTATCTACTTATCCATCATGGGTACTATATACTAGATGTGGATCTCACATATGTTCTCATATGCATGATCTAAAAAGAAGTAGGCCTTTGGAAAAAGGTGAGGTAGAACTGCAAGTTGATAATGGCACAAGAGTTGCAGCGAGCACAGTTGGAACATATATGTTATCTCTGCACACAAGACTTGTAATAGAGTTAACGAATTGCTATTATGTACCATATATAAATAGAAACATCATTTATGTATCTTGTATGGACAATGATGCATTTTAATTCTATATTAAAAATGGTTGATGTTCTATTTCAAAAGATGAGATATTTTATGGCAGTGCCCCAATGTCTTATGGTCTTTACTTATTAGATCTAACGACATATGTTTATAACATTAATACCAAAATAATAAAACTCAAAAACTCAAACAAGACATACCTTTGGCATTGTCGTCTAGGACACATAAATGAAAATGACATATCTAGACTCCAAAAAGATGGTTATTCTAGACTCTTTTGATTTTGAATCCATAGAGACATGTGAATCTTATTTGTTGGGCAAGATGGCTAAGACTCCTTCCACTGGTAACAATGAGAGGACTAGTGATCTATATAGGACTCATACATACTAATGTATGTAGACCTTTTAGAACAACCGCTAAAGGTGGGTATCAATACTTCATTACGTTTACTGATGACTTCAGTAGGTATGTCTATTTTTATTTAATGTAACAAAAGTCAAAAACTCTTAACAGGTTCAATGAGATTATGAATGAAGTAAAGAACTAACTTGGTAAAAGTACTAAGGCACTTCTTTCTAATCGAGGTGGAGAATACTTAAACCAAGAGTTTGAGAATCTTCTTAAAACCCATGTGATTGTATCCCAGTGGACTTCACCTGGAACACCACAGTATAATGGAGTGTCAGAAAGAATGAATCACACATTTCTAGATATGGTGTGATCAATGATGAGTTTAGCTAAGCTTCTGACTACCTTCGGGCGGTATTCTCTAGAAACTGCCAGTTTACACGAAACCGAGTACCATCTAAATCGGTTCCAAAGACACCATATGATATATGGACTGGGAAGCATCCCAAAATGTCTTTTATGAGGATTTGGGTGTGTGAAGATTATGTCAAGAAAATATTTCCTGAAAAGCTTAGCCCTAGATATGATAAATGGTACTTTGTTGGATATCCCAAAAAAATCATGGCATACTACTTGTATAATCCATCTGACAACAAAGTGTTTATTGTTAGAGATGTTGTATTCCTAGAAAAGGAATTTATTTCTAAAGGAATTAGTGGGAGGCAAGTGGAACTCAAAGAGGTTCGAGACCAACAAGAAAACATTGAACCAATAGATGTGCAAGAGGAACAAAGAGAATCACAAAGTATTGTTGTGGCATCCAACTTACAAAACACAAGATTAATTAAGCAGAATCGAATCTTTTGCAGCGGATTACTGAAAATCACTAAAAATTAAAACTTTTTGCAAAGAGATCCACACATAGGAAATCTTTTTCTTCAAGAACCAAAGTATAATATTTACATTCTATTTCAAATTACATGTCTTGCACTATCTCTTCTTGAGATTTACAACATCAGTTGTCTCAAGACATAATATATAGACAACATATAACTTCAAGGCATCAAGCCAAAATCTCAGATCGATTCATTAAAACACTAACTATAAACTCTGAGGACCTAAGAGTACAGAGACGACAGATAGGACTACTATCTATAAAAAAACTTGGCAGCCAGTGACTCCACCTGAGTCATCACTGTTGTCTCTGATACTGCTGTAGCCTTTCCCTTGCTATAGGGTTCCTTCTTCTTCTGTGTTTACCTAAAAACATTGGATCCCACGGGGGTGAGACAATTATAAATTGTCCCAGCGGGAGATATAACTCTCCGCCAAAAATTATTACAGCAGTTTATTATGATTAAAACTGAACTGGAGTTCTTATATATATTAACAACAGTGTTAAACATTGAATGAACAGAGTAAAATAATCTCCTTCCTTAAAGAGAACATTGTATCTACTCATGGTAGATTCATATTCATTTATCTAATTTGCAATGAATAAAAGGAGATATAAATAACATCTATCAACTAGAGATGCATAAAAAGGAATGTAACATCAGCCAATGAGTTCTCGTATTCAATTCTTGAGCAAACATGCTATTCGGCTGATTACATTTTACAATCATACTTATGCCCTGAGGAGATGAGGTATACCGCTCATACTCCAACCGAGCACTGCTAAGTCAAAATCGGTACCATACATGGTCAATGGTAGAGACGGGTTCCAAGACCTCCCATATCTCGATAAGCACGAGATCACATGCAGGATATCTTGTATCTCTGCTATATATATATATATATTTATATATATATATATATATATATGTATATAGATTTCCAGGGTATACTGGAAACTTCACTATTAGAGTTATAGTGGTGTGATGTACTCTCTTCGTGATCGTGAGATTTTGTGTTTATCTCCATCGATCCAGCATTAACATTATTGGGAGATGTGTACTGCATCTGTCACAATCATCGAGGGATTCGTGATACATCCATCTCGTTATAAGTAATGAAGGATTGAGAGATTTAATGTTTATCTCACATCAATTCCTCCATTAGGGCGTAAGGATATTCGCGCCCATAACCCCCACATACTCAAAAGTATGCCCTTCGGGTTTTTGCCGCAGTCTTTATAAGAAATATGTACTATTTTCATCAATCACTTCTCAGTCTTTATAAGACATTGGGATCTCAATCCCTCATTTCATTTCTTTGAAAGTTCATATCCCTTAACATCATCATTGTCATACTTATCAACTTTGGGTATTCATACCCTCAATTCATCACTATCACTGTGGCATCCAACTTACAAAACACGAGATTAATTAAGCGGAAGCGAATCATTTGCAGCGGATTACTAAAAATCACTAAAAATTAAAACTTTTTGCAAAGAGACCCACACATAGGAAAATTTTTTCTTCGAGAACCAAAGTATAATATTTACATTCTGTTTCAAAGTACATGTCTTGCACTATCTCTTCTCGAGATTTACAACATCAGCTGTCTTAAGACATAATATATAGACAGCATATAACCTCAAGGCATCAAGCCAAAATCTCGGATCGATTCATTAAAACACTAACTATAAACTCCGAGGACCTGAGAGTACAGAGACGACACATAGGACTACTATCTATACAAAACTTGGCAGCCGGTGCCTCCACCTAAATCTCACTGTTGTCTCTGATACTGTTGTAGCCTTTCCCTTGCTATAGGGTTCCTTCTTCTTCTTCTTCTGCATTTACCTAAAAATATTGGATCCCACAGGGGTGAGACAAGTGTAAATTGTCCCGGCGGGAGATATAACTCTCTGCCAAAACATTGTTACAGCAGTTTATTATGATTAAAACTGAACTGGAGTTCTTATATATATTAACAACAGTGTCAAACATTGAATGAACAGAGTAAAATAATATCCTTCCTTAAAGAGAACATTGTATCTACTCATGGTAGATTCATGATTCATTTATCTATTTTGCAATGAATAAAAGGAGATATAAATAACATCTATCAACTAGAGATGCATAAAAAGGAATGCAATATCATCCAATGAGTTCTCGTATTCAATTCTTAAGCAAACATGTTATACGGTTGATTACATTTTACAATCATACTTATGCCCTGAGGAGATGAGGTATACCGCTCATACTCCAACCGACCACTGTTAAGTCGAAATCGGTACCATACAAGGTCAATGGTAGAGCCGGCTACCAAGACCTCCCATATCTCAGTCAACGCGAGATCACATGTAGGATATCTTGTATCTCTGCTATATATATATATATATATATATATATATATATATATATATATATATATATATATATATATATATATAGCTTTCCAGGGTATACTGGCAACTGCACTATTAGAGTTGAGCACATGAGTTGAGACCGTTTGGTCCTGATATTTGGAGAGGTGTGTGCTTATCATCTTCAAGCTCTAAACTCACGAAACCTACTGTGGTTTCCATGGTGATTGCACCCATCAACCAAATCAATTATCGTGAATGTGGAAATGATCATTATTTGATAAGGAATTGAATGCAATAACAAAATCAAGGGTTCAAGTTATAAAACTCGCCTCCAATTGAGCTCCAAGCTCATTGAAACAATGGTGGATGAAGCTTTTGCAACTCCCCCTAGGCTCGTCCTCAAGCTTTTAGTTGAAAAGTTTGGCTAGGGTTGAAGAGGAGATCGAATTAAGAAGAAATCAATGATTTACTTTCAATTTCCACCATGGAATCAAGGGGAAAAGGGGTCAAGGACCTTACCAGCAGGTTGGGGTAGTCCTCCTCCTATTCCTAAGCTTCTCTTGGGGTCGTCCAAGGCAAAGAAAGAAAAGAAATCTGAAAAGAAGTCCTTAAGTGAGTGGAAAAAGGGATATGTATAAGGAAATCCCAAGGAAAGAGAAAATGTGATTATTTCCTTTAATTCCCAAAATAATTTCCACCAAATCCCCCTCCATTTCTTGTACACTAATACATATTCATTTTCTTGCAAAACCTCTTCATTATCCAAGAATAAAGGGAAAAGAAATGAAGCAACTTAACCCTTATAATATTAATATCCATTTTTTAGTGGAATTTCTTTTTCTTATAATAATGGTGAGTGGTATTTCACCTCCTTAGGATATGCTCGTGCCTTTGCAAGGCTTAAGCTCGTCCACACACATCTGAATCCAACCGTTTTAATTTTGTTTGAAGGTCCCTTCAATTATTTTATTTATTTTTGCATTAAATTGAATTAGGGTTCCAATTAGGTTTAAATCTTGATTATTTTAATATCAAGATTCTCTCTCCTCCAACTTAATTCAAATGAGGCACCCCTCTCATTTTATTTGCTCTAAATGATGTCAAGAAACATTAGGGACCTTATTGAAGTGGTAATTTGCATATCGAACCTTATGTTTTGGGTAAATTGCACTTTACACCAAAATTAGGTTTTAATGCACAAACATTGTCCAACAAGCTCTATCTTGGTGTCCAGGCTTGTGGAAACCATAACACTACATCATATTAATTCTTATGATGTATCAACATCAGGGGAACATATTATTATGTAACATTTGCAAGTTAGCCCCTTAACTTGGGTAATTTGCACTTTAGTCCTAAATAAGCAAATATTGCTTCAACATTGTTCAAACATGACCAAAATTGAAACATAAGTTCCTCATGAGCCCTAATTACTTTTCACAAGATAATATTAAGCATATAATCATTTTTATTTATTAAAACACCTAGGGTTAAAACATAACCCAGGTTAGGGATGTTACAAATTATCCACCCCTTAAAAGGATTTCGTCCCCGAAATCCCAGATAAAGGAAAACATATATTATTCATGCATTATACCAGCATGTACTCACATAACACCTCATTATTATGGAGACACCATAGAGTTTTGATAAATACAAATTTATTCCATACAAGTTTATCATGGAATGATTCACATGGAACATATACTCCCACGTTCCTTGATTAATTCAGCCGTTCTCATACAAGATTCACCATTATATTCTGTCATCCACTTGGGACTATAAGTCTTTTTATGCTTTAATTGTGTCACCTTACCTGATGACACAGCACAAGCTTTCCTTATTACATGCACTAACTATCTCATTAGTTGTGCATTTTCTTGCCATAAGAAGAGGTTACATATCAACCAAGAACTTTTCTCAAGGATATCTTCAATTGTTATGTTTATGAAAAACATAAACCCCTAACATGTGATGTTCATATTATTTTGCATTATTAATCTAATTTTATGATTGACTATTTCAGATAGTCAACATAAGTCATCTAATATATCTTTAGACACCAGGATTTCTTACCTTGGTACTTATTTCATGTGTTAAAAACACATCACATCTTTATCTTCCTTTCATCTTGGGACATTACTTATTACATATATCTTCATCTTGGAGCCAAAGCCCAAGATAAACTGATACCTTTCTAAGTATCCATCACATAAACATCTTTGTATTATGCACATCAAGTGTCCTATGACCCACTTGATTGCCATGTCCTTGAAAGGAAAGAGAACAAGGAATCACATTCCTCTATTATTTCGTGTATTTTCAACCATTCATAAAGCATTTACTCTTTATCTCATCCTAGGTTCCTTTCCCTAGCATAGGAATTATAAGGATGATTACATGACATTATTCCTTTCTTTATTATTATCTAACATGTTTATGATCATCTTAGGATCTCATCACATTTTCCATTTCCACATTATGGAAAGGATCTTTATAATACTTACACTTTATTGAGTAGGGTTTATCTTCCTTATTCTCATTCTTATCTTATGAGGATTATACTTCTAATTCCTCATACAAACATGATCCTATGAGGTTATCTCAGACTTCTCTTTCTTGTTCTTAGGATATAACACATTTATTCATTCCATATTTCTTATTTCATGATACTCATTAAATTGTATCAGAATGACTGCTTGATCAGGGCAATCACAAAGATTACAATCTAAGAGTTTCCATACTCACTTTATCATCAATAGTTGTATACTTGGCCTGGGTATATAAATACTGAGATTAAGTAGTATGCACTTTTTATATTATCATATTCCTTCCTTTTCATATTATCACAAAAATAAGACTTAACATTACTGGATTTTATCCAGGCATCTCTTCAATACCTCATCTTCTTCTCATAGAGGTAAGAGAAACATGAAACATCTATAATGTTATTATGCAAAGTATAAGTCCTCATAGGACTAATCAAGGAAAACTCAGTCAATTACCTTCTCATTTAACTTAGGAAACCATAAAAAGACATATAAGAATGACATTATTTTGTCTAACCTGTCATGATTCGTGGATTATTCACTGCCTCAGGCTGACTCTGCCTCAGAGATTGATTCATCATAACATTTTTGACTGAGCAATCTCTTACCAGATGTCCTACCTGTCTACATAAGTAACAAGTTATAAGCTCATGATGTGGTCTAAAAGGTTCTTTACCTTTTCTAGATAACCATTGCCTTGGTGCACTAGGCCCTGGTTGTACTGGTGGTACCAAAGTCTTTCTCTTTTTAGAACTACTAGGCCTTTGTCCCTGAATTTGGATGGGCCTTTTCTTAATTCTCTCTTCCTTGTTCTTTATTGGACAATTCTTTACAATGTGTCCAGGCTTTCCATACATATAGCAAATTCTACTTTTTGGTCGTAACCTATTCCTTCCCACCTTTTCTATTGCTTCCTTATGTTGATGTGGATTGGGAATCCTGTTGGAGCCCATAACTTCATTATTGGGGGTTGGTAATCTGGGTTGCATTGCTAATGCATGGTCCACTACATGCATCACAGCTGCCCTGAATTGTCCATACATAGCTTGGAAAGTTGGGCTCTCTATTATTTCTTGGTCCAACTGAGGGTATTCAGATACTGGTTCCCTCCTAATCCAATCCCTTGCACCACTTCCTGGTGTAGCAATGCTGCTCTCAGCAGTAAGTTCCTCATATGATCCAGGCATCTTCAAGTTCTTCTCCTCCTATATGGGCAGAAGACACTATCAGATACACCGAAAGATACTAGAACATACTCTACTACCTTAGTCCTATGTTTCTGTAGACTCAGCGAACCTAGAGCTCCGATACCACTAAATTGTGGCATCCAACTTACAAAACACAAGATTAATTAAGCGGAAGTGAATCATTTGCAGTGGATTACTAAAACTCACTAAAAATTAAAACTTTTTACAAAGAGATCCACACATAGGAAATCTTTTTCTTCAAGAACCAAAGTATAATATTTACATTTTGTTTCAAAGTACATGTCTTGCACTATCTCTTCTTGAGATTTACAACATTAGTTGTCTCAAGACATAATATATAGACAGCATATAACTTTGAGGCATCAAGCCAAAATCTCAGATCGATTCATTAAAACACTAACTATAAACTCCGAGGACCTGAGAGTACAGAGACAACACATAGGACTACTATCTATATAAAACTTGGCAGACAATGCCTCCACCTGAGTCATCATTGATGTCTCTGATATTGTTGTAGCCTTTCCCTTACTATAGGGTTCCTTCTTCTTCTTCTGTGTTTACCTAAGAACATTGGATCCCACAGGGGTGATACAATTGTAAATTGTCACAGTGGGATATATAACTCTCCGCCAAAACATTGTTACAACAGTTTATTATGATTAAAACTGAACTGGAGTTCTTATATATATTAACAACAGTGTTAAACATTAAATGAACATAGTAAAATAATCTCCTTCCTTAAAGAGAACATTATATCTACTCATGGTAGATTCATGATTCATTTATCTAATTTGCAATGAATAAAAGGAGATATAAATAACATCTATCAACTAGAGATGCATAAAAAGGAATGTAACATCAGCCAATGAGTTCTCGTATTCAATTCTTAAGCAAACATGCTATATGGAGGATTACATTTTACAATCATACTTATGCCCTGAGGAGATGAGGTATACCTCTCATACTCCAACCGACCACTGCTAAGTCGAAATTGGTACCATACAAGGTCAATGGTAGAGCCGGCTACCAAGACCTCCCATATCTCAGTCAGTGCGAGATCACATGTAGGATATCTTGTATCTATGCTATATATATATATATATATATATATATATATATATATATATATATATATATATATATATATATATATATATATATAGCTTTCCAGGGTATACTGGCAACTGCACTATTAGAGTTACAGTGGCATGTTGTACTCTCTTCGTGATCGTGAGATTTTGTGTTTATCTCCATCGATTCGGCATTAGCACTATTGGGAGATGTGTATTGCATTTGTCCCAATCATCGGGGGATTCGTGATACATCCATCCCGGTATAGTATTGAAGGATTGAGAGATTTAATGTTTATCTCACATCAATTCCTCCATTAGGGCATAAGGATATTCACGCCCATAACCCCCACATACTCAAAAGTATGCCCTCTGGGTTTTTGCCACGGAGCAACCCATTTCACCATCACCAATTTGCTAATGATGATGGATCTATGGTCAGGGCTCTACATGATATGATTTCACTTGATTAATTAAGTACATTATCATATTCTTTTAGCATCAGTCAAGTTCTCAAACATAACTTATTCAGACAAATTCTATAAAGAAATATGTACTATTTTCATCAATCACTTCTCAGTCTTTATAAGACATTGGGATCTCAATCCCTCATTTCATTTCTTTCAAAGTTCATAACCCTCAACATCATCATTGTCATACTTATCAACTTTGGGTATTCATACCCTCAATTCATCACTATCACTGTTACCACTAGTTAGGTAACTATTACCTCCAAGTTCTCAGACCGAGGTATACATGATACTTGTTACACCAGTATCTCACATGGCTCACAAGGCCTTAAGAATTTTATCACCTTTTACTAGGCAACAATTATTCATGGAACTCATAAGGTTCATATACCTTTTGTTACTCTTGCTAAGCAACAACACATTAGGCACATAAGGCCATTCAACATATTTATTATATGAATGTCATAGCTCAGGTATGGCTATGTTCATCATCTCATGATGTCTAGATGATTAAAATACATGATAACAATCATGTAAGTCATTTGTCACATCATATGAAATATCAGTAACACTACCATCCTTTATCAGGATTAGGGTTATCTGTCAATTAGGGTTTTTCATTCCCTTTACCCAAAATTAGGGTTAGTGTTTCCCATCTTACATTAATTAGGGTTTCATGCTTACATTATTAGTTCAACTCTAATATGTTGCTCCATTCCTCTAGGAGTATTCGAAGATATTATAAGTATTTGCTTATGATCACCATTCTCATCATATATCATTAATGATCATCAATTCAAGGTATGAGTTCATTTCTCATCCTTGTCATGGTATGATTACATCATGCTCATTGATTTGGCTTAACCCCATTCTCAAGGTATATTAGTCAACATTTATCAAAGGTACATTGAGTTATTACAACTTTATTGTAACAATTGCATATCACACACTACATGTGTTTCTTATCCAAGGATATTGAATTAGAGGCTCATCAAGGTGTGTCTTCCCTGAAATGTTGAATATGATATCTATCATGTCTTGATGTATCACTTCCTTTTCATTTCCATCTTGCTTAAGTTAATCAACTAATCCTTGTATTAAGGTATTTCCCTCTTAATACTTTATCCTCTAACTTGCCACTTTCATCATATGGTGCATAGGTTATACATTAGAATTGTCCAGCTATCTTTAATGATATGGACTTGTCCAATGGTTAAGCAATGTTGAATATAGGATAAACCATTATCAACTATCTTAGGTATGTCAATTCTTAGGATGTTATTCACTCCATTATATAATATTGCATACTTCACTCCTAAAAGTTCCATACCCTCATCATTGTAAGATGTATAGGATTGTTACACATATATGAAATTAGATATATAATGTTTTGGACATCATCTTGTCTTTTAGACTCTTATTCATTAGGGTATCAACACTGTCATTCATATAGTTCATCAACTTTACCCTTCATGGTTATAACATCCTCCTCGTACTTGATTGTAATAACCACATCCTACTTTAGTGTATTGGCCATTATACCATGACTATGATTGCACATATCATTATATGGCATCATCCTAGATTTAAGTCTCACTTCTCATCATTCCTCAGGGTTTTCATAATATTACTCTTAACTAGGGTTACACATAACATTACCCTAGATTATGGTTTACTATTCACATCACATCACCCTAGATTAGGGTTTACTATTCACATCACATCATCCTAGATTAGGGTTTACTATTCACATCACATCACCCTAGATAAAGGTTTACTATTCACCCCAAGTAGGAGAGAACATCAAAGTGCCCTGAATTAGGGTTTCTAATGTCATCACTATGCATTAAGATTATACTATCATCATGTATTAGGATTTCACCTATCAATGCCCTCAATTGGGGTTATGATTTATTAACCTTCATAATTAGGGTTCATGATCTCATTATAAAGGATCATACTCTAATTAATCATTCATTTATATTGAAAGTGTTAGGACTTAACCATTACATGGTTATCACTCATATAGGAAGTCTTCTCTCTCATCTTCTATAAGATGATGTTTACTTCAGCCTTGATTAGACTAAGTCAACTTCAACTTGAAAGAAGAATCGACACTATGAGTTATGTCATTACACCATGATCATTAAAGCTTAATTATTCAAAGGTTACTAATCACCCTATCTAATTAAGGGTACCATTATCATAATCACCCTTGGATTACATCATGTAATTGTTCACTTAAACAATTGACCTTTATTCACCTTAAGTGTTAATACAATTTGGTTGATTACATTTCAAATGATCTTGAACTCTTAGACCTCAAATGGTCTTGACCAATCAGACCTCAAACGGTCTTGCTCAATAAACTTCCAAACGGTCTTGGTTACATATTTGAAACAGTTTGGTAAAGTTGAAGTTGAAACCGTTTGCCAAAGGTGACCCTTGAAACTATTTGCCAAAGGTGACCCTTGAAACCGTTTGCTAAAGGTGACCTTCAAGATCGTTTGCTAAAGGTGAACCTCAAGATCGTTCGCCAAAGTTGGTCACTTGAAACCGTTTGCTAAAGTACCTTTTTGAAACCACATGAACCCAACCGGTTTGGGATCGTTTGGTCCCAAACGGTCTTGAGACTGTTTGGTCCAAACCTCCTCAAAACCGCATGGACCAAATATGGTCTCAACCAATCAAATTGAATTAGGGTTTCCAATGTTGATTCATTCAACCATTGAATTCATGTAATCAATCATCAATTAGACCTATCAGCATACTTCTATTGAGTTAAATTGAACATGTAATCAATCAATCAAATATCGATGAACCTTCAACATTAATCAATGTAAGATTAGTTACTTTGAAACCATTGAACCATCATCAAAATTGAACATGACCTGACCCCAAACGGTCTTGAGGTCGTTTGGATGACCTCCAAGCGGTCTTGAGACCATTTTCCCATGTCCACATAAAAATCCAAGTCACCCAATTAGGGTTTGGATCATTGGATTGATCACCAAATCAACATTTGATTGCACTTCAACTTAGTACCTTTGGGTCTTCAACCACCTAACCATACTCAACCCTAGACCTCCAAACGGTCTTGGGTGACCACCAAATGGTATTAAGACTGTTTGGGTGATCCCCAAACAGTTTTGAAACCGTTTGGGTCAATCAACCCAAGTTTCAAACTCAAACAAATTGGAAATCAGCACTTAACCCGATTAGGGTTTTGGTGATTGATAGACCTTCAACTCATGAACCAATTGGAGATAATCAAATATAATTGATGGGTCATTAACCTAGATCATTATTAACAAATCCCCAATCGGTCAACCCTGGTCAACATCACCAAACGGTCTGAAACCGTTTGGCCTCATGCGGTTTGGTGAAACCGTTTCTCCTCAAACGGTTTGAAACCGTTTGCTCCCAAACGGTTTGGGAAACCGTTTGAGCACTTCAGTTGAGACCGTTTGGTCCTGATATTTGGAGATGTGTGTGCTTATCATCTTCAAGCTCTAAACTCACGAAACCTACTGTGGTTTCCATGTTGATTGCACCCATCAACCAAATCAATTATCGTGAATGTGGAAATGATCATTATTTGATAAGGAATTGAATGCAATAACAATATCAAGGGTTCAAGCTATAAAACCCACCTCCAATTGAGCTCCAAAGCTCCAAGATCATGGAAACAATTGTGGATGAAGCTCTTGCAACTCCCCCTAGGCTCGTCCTCAAGCTTTTGGTTGAAAAGTTTGGCTAGGGTTGAAGAGGAGATCGAATTAAGAAGAAATCAATGATTTACTTTCAATTTCCACCATGGAATCAAGGGGAAAAGGGGTCAAGAACCTTACCAGTAGGTTGGGGTCATCCTCCTCCTGTTCCTGAGCTTCTCTTGGGGTCAGCCAAGGAAAACAAAGAAAGGAAATCCGAAAAGAAGTCCTTGAGTGGAAAAAGGGATATGTATAAGGAAATCCCAAGGAAAGAGAAAATGTGATTATTTCCTTTAATTCCCAAAATAATTTCCACCAAACCCCCCTCCATTTCTTGGACACGAAGCCATATTCATGTTCTTGCAAAACCTCTTCATTATCCAAGAATAAAGGGAAAAGAAATTAAGCACCTTAACCCTTATAATATTAATATCAATTTTTGAGTGGAATTTCTTTTTCTTATAATAATGGTGAGTGGAATTTCACCTCCTTAGGATATGCTCGTGCCTTTGCAAGGATTAAGCTCGTCCACAAACATCTGAATCCAACCATTTTAATTTTGGTTGAAGGCCCCTTCAATTATTTTATTTATTTTTGTATTAAATTGAATTAGGGTTCCAATTAGGCTTAAATCTTGATTATTTTAATATCAAGATTCTCTCTCCTCCAACTTAATTCAAATGAGGCGTCCCTCTCCTTTTATTTGCTCTAAATGATGTCAAGAAACATTAGGGACCTTATTGAAGTGGTACTTTGCATATTGAACCTTAGGTTTTGGGTAAATTGCACTTTACACCAAAACTAGGTTTTAATGCACAAACATTGTCCAACAAGCTCTATCTTGGTGTCCAGGCTTGTGGAAACCATACCACTACATCATATTCATTCTTATGATGTATCAACATCATAGGAACATATTATTATGTAACATTTGCAAGTTAGCCCCTTAACTTGGGTAATTTGCACTTTAGTCCAAAATAAGCAAACATTGCTTCAACATTGTTCAAACATGACCAAAATTGAAACATAAGTTCCTCATGAGCCCTAATTACTTTTCACAAGATAAGATTAAACATATAATCATCTTTCTTTATTAAAACACCTAGGGTTAAAACATAACCCAGGTCAGGGATGTTATAATCAATGTTACCACTAGTTAGGTAACTATTACCTCCAGGTTCTCAGACCGAGGTATACATGATACTTGTTACACTAGTATCTCGCATGGCTCACAAGGCCTTAAGCATTTTATCACCTTTTAATAGGAAGAAGTTATTCATGGAACTCATAAGGTTCATATACCTTCTGTTACTCTTGCTAAGCAACAACACATTAGGCACATAAGGCCTTTCAACATATTTATTATATGAATGTCATAGCTCAGGTCTGGCTATGTTCATCATCTCATGATGTCTACATGATTAAAAGTCATGATAAAAATCATGTAAGTCATTTGTCACATCATATGAAATATCAGTAACACCACCATCCTTTATCAGGATTAGGGTTATCTGTCAATTAGGGCTTTTCATTCCCTTTACCCAAAGTTAGGGTTAGTGTTTCCCATCTTACATTAATTAGGGTTTCATGCTTACATTATTAGTTCAACTCTAATATGTTGCTCCATTCCTCTAGGAGTATTCAAAGATATTATAAGTATTTTCTTATGATCACCATTCTCATCATATATCATTAATGATCATCAATTCAAGGTATGAGTTCATTTCTCATCCTTGTCATGGTATGATTACATCATGCTCATTGATTTAGCTTAAAACCATTCTCAAGGTATATTAGTCAACTTTTATCAAAGGTACATTGAGTTATTACAACTTTATTGTAACAATTGCATATCACACACTCCATGTGTTTCTTATCCAAGGATATTGGATTAGAGGCTCATCAAGGTGTGTCTTCCCTTAAATGTTGAATATGATATCTATCATGTCTTGATGTATCACTTCCTTTTCATTTCCATCTTGCTTAGGTTAATCAACTAATCCTTATATTAAGGTATTTCCCTCTTAATACTTTATCCTCTAACTTGTCCCTTTCATCATATGGTGCATAAGTTATACATTAGAATTGTCCAGCTATCTTTAATGATATGGACTTGTCCAATGGTTAAGCAATGTTGAATATAGGATAAACCATTATCAACTATCTTAGGTATGTCAACTCTTAGGATGTTATTCACTCCATTATATAATATTGCGTACTTCACTCCTAAGAGTTCCATACCCTCATCATTGTAAGATGTATAGGATTGTTACACATATATGAAATTAGATATATAATGTTATGGACATCATCTTGTCTTTTAGACTCTTATTCATTAGGGTATCAACACTGTCATTCATATAGTTCATCAACTTTACCCTTCATGGTTATGACATCCTCCTCTTACTTGATTGTAATAACCACATCCTACTTTAGTGTATTGGCCATTATACCATGACTATGATTGCACATATCATTATATTGCATCATCCTAGATTTAAGTCTCACTTCTCATCATTCCTCAGGGTTTTCATAATATTACTCTTAACTAGGGTTACACATAACATTACCCTAGATTATGGTTTCTCATAACATTAACATTACCCTCAATTGAGATTTATCATGGATTCATCCTCAATTAAGGTTACACATGAGATCATCCTTAATTAGGGTTAATATTCAATAACCCACGATTAGGGTTTACTATTCACATCACTTCACCCTAGATTAGGGTTTATCATTAACATTCCATAGTTAGGGTTTACTATTCACATCACATCACCCTAGATTAGGGTTTACTATTCACATCACATCACCCTAGATTAGGGTTTACTATTCACATCATATCACCCTAGATTAGGGTTTACTATTCACATCACATCACCCTATATTCGGATTTACTATTCACCCCAAGTAGGAGAGAACACCAAAGTACCCTGAATTAGGGTTTCTCATGTCATCACTATGCATTAAGATTATACTATCATCATGTATTAGGATTTCACCTATCAATGCCCTCAATTGGGGTTATGATTTATTAACCTTCATAATTAGGGTTCATGATCTCATTATAAAGGATCATACTCTAATTAATCATTCATTTATATTGGAAGTGTTAAGACTTAACCATTACATGGTTATCACTCATATAGGAAGTCTTCTCTCTCATCTTCTATAAGATGATGTTTACTTCAACCTTGATTAGACTAAGTCAAATTCAACTTGAAAGAAGAATCAACACTATGAGTTATGTCATTACACCATGATCATTAAAGCTTAATTATTCAAAGGTTACTAATCACCCTATCTCATTAAGGGTACCATTATCATAATCACCCTTAGATTACATTATGTAATTGTTCACTTAAACAATTGACATTTATTCACCTTAAGTGTTCATACAATTTGGTTGATTACATTTGAAATGATCTTGAACTCTTAGACCTCAAATGGTCTTGACCAATCAGACCTCAAATGGTCTTGCTCAATAAACTTCCAAACGATCTTGGTTACATATTTGAAACCGTTTGGTAAAGTTGAAGTTGAAACTATTTGCCAAAGGCGACCCTTGTAACCGTTTGCTAAAGGTAACCTTCAAGATCGTTTTTTAAAGGTGACCCTTGAAACTGTTTGCTAAAGGTGACCTTCAAGATCGTTTGCTAAAGGTGACCCTCAAGATCGTTTGCCAAAGTTGGTCACTTGAAACTGTTTGCTAAAGTACCTTTTTGAAACCGCATGAACCCAACCGGTTTGGGATCGTTTGGTCCCAAACGGTCTTGAGGCCATTTGTACTCAAATGTTCTTGAGACCGTTTGGTCCAAACCTCCTCAAAACTGCATGGACCAAATATAGTCTCAACCAATCAAATGGAATTAGGGTTTCCAATGTTGATTCCTTCAACCATTGAATTCATGTAATAAATCATCAATTAAACCTATCATCATACTTATATTGAGTTAAATAGGTCAACCTTCAACTGATTTGACCCTCAATTGACCCTCAATTGGTCATCAATTAGGGTTTGAATCAAATGGATTAGGGTTTGGAATTGATGATCCTTCAACATTAATCAATGTAAGATTAGTTACTTTGAAACCATTGAACCATCATCCAAATTGAACATGACCTGACCCCAAACGGTCTTGAGGTCGTTTGGATGACCTACAAATGGTTTTGAGACCATTTTCCCATGTCCACATCAAAATCCAAGTTAACCAATTAGGGTTTGGATCATTGGATTGATCACCAAATCAGCATTTGATTGCACTTCAACTTAGTACCTTTGGGTCTTCAACCACCTAACCATACTTAACCCTAGACCTCCAAACCATCTTGGGTGACCACCAAACAGTCTTGAGGCCGTTTGGGTGATCCCCAAATGGTTTTGAAACCGTTTGGGTCAATCAACCCAATTTTCAAACTCAAACAAATTGGAAATCAACACTTAACCCGATTAGGGTTTTGGTGATTGATAGACCTTCAACTCATGAACCAATTGGAGATAATCAAATATAATTGATGGGTCATTAACCTAGATCATTATGAACAAATCCCCAAACGGTCAACCCTGGTCAACATCACCAAACGGTCTGAAACTGTTTGGCCTCATGCGGTTTGGTGAAACCGTTTCTCCTCAAACGGTTTGAAACTGTTTGCTCCCAAACGGTTTGGGAAACCGTTTGAGCACTTGAGTTGAGACCATTTGGTCCTGATATTTGGATAGGTGTGTGATTATCATATTCAATCTCTAAACTCACGAAACCTACTGTGGATTCCATGGTGATTTCACCCATCAACCAAATCAATTATTGTGAATGTGGAAATGATCATTATTTGATAAGGAATTGAATGCAATAACAAAATCAAGGGTTCAAGTTATAAAACCCGCCTCCAATTGAGCTCCAAAGCTCCAAGATCATGGAAACAATGGTGGATGAAGCTCTTTCAACTCCCCCTAGGCTCGTCCTCAAGCTTTTGGTTGAAAAGTTTGGCTAGGGTTGAAGAGGAGATCGAATTAAGAAGAAATCAATGATTTACTTTCAATTTCCACCATGGAATCAAGGGGAAAAGGGGTCAAGAACCTTACCAGAAGGTTGGCGTCATCCTCCTCCTATTCTTGAGCTTCTCTTGGGGTCTTCTAAGGCAAAGAAAGAAAGGAAATCCGAAAAGAAGTCCTTAAGTGAGTGGAAAAAGGGATATGTATAAGGAAATCCCATGGAGAGAGAAAATGTGATTATTTCCTTTAATTCCCAAAATAATTTCCACCAAATCCCCCTCCATTTCTTGTCAACGAAGCCATATTCAGGTTCTTGAAAAACTTATTCATTATCCAAGAATAAAGGGAAAAGAAATTAAGCACCTTAACCCTTATAATATTAATATCCATTTTTTAGTGGAATTTCTTTTTCTTATAATAATGGTGAGTGGAATTTCACCTCCTTAGGATATGCTCGTGCCTTTGCAAGGATTAATATCATACACATACATATGAATCCAACCATTTTAATTTTGGTTGAAGGCCCCTTCAATTATTTTATTTATTTTTGCATTAAATTGAATCAGGATTCCAATTAGGCTTAAATCTTGATTATTTTAATATCAAGATTCTCTCTCCTCCAACTTAATTCAAATGAGGTGCCCTCTCATTTTCTTTGCTCTAAATTATGTAAAGAAACATTAGAGACCTTATTGAAGTGGTAATTTTCATATTGAACCTTAGGTTTTGGGTAAATTGCACTTTACACCAAAACTAGGTTTTAATGCACAAACATTGTCCAACAAGCTCTATCTTGGTGTCCAGGCTTGTGAAAACCATACCAATGCATCATATTCATTCTTATGATGTCTCAACATCAGAGGAACATATTATTATGTAACATTTGCAAGTTATCCCCTTAACTTGGGTAATTTGCACTTTAGTCCAAAATAAGCAAACATTGCTTCAACATTGTTCAAACAGGACCAAAATTGAAACATAAGTTCCTCATGAGCCCTAATTAATTTTCACAAGATAATATTAAGCATATAATAGTCTTTGTTTATTAAAACACCTAGGGCTAAAACATAACCCAGGTCAGGGATGTTACCATTGTGGAATCTCAAATTCCTCAAGTAACATAGGAACCTCGTAGATCTAATAGGACACGCCTTGAACCTGAGAGATTTAGATATCTTGTGACTTAGGAAGGCAGTGAATTGGTCATAGGTGATAAGCCAATAACCTATCAATATGCTATAGAGGGACCAGAGTTTGACAAATGGCTTGAAGCCATGAGATCTGAGATGGAATCCATGTATGCCAACAAGGTATGGACTTTGGTGGAACCACCTGAAGGGGTAAAACCCATAGGGTGCAAGTGGATCTTCAAGAAGAAGATAGACATGGATGGTAAAGTAAAAATCTATAAGGGAAGATTGGATGTAAATGGTTCCAGACAAGTTCAAGGTGTTGACTATGACAAAACCTTTTCTCTAGTGGCCACGATTAAGTCTATTAGGATCATGCTTGCTATTGCATTTTATCATGACTATGAGATTTGTCATATGGATATCAAATCTATATTCCTTAATGAGAATCTTATTGAGGATGTGTACATGAAACATCCTGGGGTTTTATAAATCCAAAGGATGCAAATAAAGTCTCTAAGCTACAAAGGTCAATCTATGGATCGAAGTAAGTATCTCGGATCTAGAATCTTTGTTTTGATGAGTCAGTTAAAGAGTTTGGCTTTATTCTAAATGAAAATGAACCGTGTGTGTATAAGAAGGTTAGTGGGAGCATAATTACATTCCTCATATTATATGTAGATGACATACTATTGATGGTGAATGATATCCCTGCTTCACAAAAGGTAAAGACATGGCTGGGGAATATATTTTCTATGAAAGACTTGGGAGAAGCATCCTACATCTTGGGGATAAAGATCTATAGATATAGATCCAAGAGGCTTCTTGGAATAAGTCAAAGAACATACATTGACCAAGTGTTTAAGCGATCAACATGGAGAACTCAAAGAGAGGAAACCTACCCATGCTACATGGAGTTACCATCTCTAAGGGTTAAAGTCCCAGTTCTTGTGAAGAAAGGGAACAAATGAGTTTGATTCCATATGCATCAGTAATTGAATCAATCATGTATGCAATGTTGTGTACCCTTGCAGACGTCTCGTATGCCTTGAGCATGACAAGTAGATATTAGTCAGATCCAGGTGATGCTCACTAGACATTCATGAAGAACATCATCAAGTACTTGAGAAGAACTAAGGATCAGTTCTTGGTCTACGTCGTAGAGGATGAGTTGGTGGTAAAAAATTACACGGATGTAAGCTTTCATACTGCTAAAGATTATTACAAACCGCAATCATGATTCATGTTTTGCTAGAGTCAATTGAAGTAGGCATGGATGAACCTAAGGACATTCTCAAACACCTTGAGATCACTTGTTGACATACCCTGGATTTGTTTACTCTTAAGATAGGTATCTCCTATCTAGTTTTTCTCTCTCTTATGGTGGTTGGGGTAGATGGCATGGTGGGGCTCAGTTCTTTTGGTGATTCTGTACACTTCCTTTTTAAATAGTGGGGTAAGGTTTTCCTTTTATTATTTTGCTCGGTGCACTTTAGCTTATATTTTTGTGATGATTTCTTGGGCAGGGAGGGTGGATGAGTACAAGAGCCTCTTGAAGCCCCTCCCCCAAATAAAAGAATCACGACGAGATGACTTAAAAGATATAACATTATCTCATCAAATTTTATCTACTATTGCAGTAGCACCTCGCTCATTATTATATGACTTGTCTACTAAGAAGAACTCACTCTCGTTGTGAAAACTCGTGGCTCTCACCTAGCCACAAACTTGTCTCCCCTGATGGGGACACACACACGCACACACACTCACTCACACACACATACACACACACACAAATATATATATATATATATATATATATATATATATATACACACACACACACCTTCATCTAGCACAAGTATGCCCCATCAGCATTAGGAGCACGTCCAGTGCTCCTTGATGCTCCCTGCGGTGCTCCTTGATTTTCCACCCTCTGATGTTGTTACTATTTTTATGTATGCAACTATATTTTTTTAATAAATAATACTAGGTATATATTTTTTTAATAAATAATACTAGGTATAAACCCGTGTTATGCACATTTTATTTGTTAAAATAAAGAAAGATCAACTTGTAATTTTGGAAAATAAAGAAAGATGTTATCTAGCTTCTTTCACACTTTTTTATATATGGTATACATATGCATCGAATCCTCCATAATTTTTTTAAGATACTATGTACGTCGGATGACACTTTATAAGAATATTATGACTATCTATAACTTAAAATTTTATACAATATCTCGCATAGGATGTATTTACATGGGCTTAAGGATAATATGGTTGTATATAAGACATCATTAGCACACAAAAAGATAAATTCAAACCTCTAAAAAATATAATTATATTTTACATACACATGAACTGGATATTTCAATTTTGACCCTTCCAAGGTTTTTCTTATATCGTATATAACTCTAAAAATAAAGAAAAAATTAGTTTACACACATGGACCGAATTGTTGACTCAAGGTCAATTTGGTCAATGTTGACTTACGTCTAAATTGACTAAACCCGTGTTTTGATGATGACTAACCATTCCACATATTGGTGTCTAATGTCTCTACTTGAGTGATTTCAGATTAGGTATAGACACACTCCAAATACCCTAACTTGCACATCTCAAATTGGAGAAAAGACAAGTCAAAGTCAATACAAGTGCACATTTTTGTAATATGATGTAAATCCTTTAGAATCATGTTGTAAATCACTTGTAATGATTGTATGACTTGTAATTAAGCTTAGAAAAAATTAGGAGGACTTAGATCAAATGTTTAAGCACTCAAAAGCCATTTTCTAAAATTCACAACAGGTTGTTCATCGGTCGAGTTTTGTGACTTGCAAACTCGACCGATCCTGATTGGATATTGAAAATAACTTTTGATCGGTCGAGTTTACACTACACAGAACTCGGTCGATGGAGTACCAGACCAATTCGATTTTCATTGGTCGGTCGAGTTTCCCCAGGAAAAACTCGACTGATGGTATGAATATCAGCTTTGTCTTTTACTCTATCGGTCGAGTTACCCTTATAGAAATTCGACCGATTGCATTGTACGGAAAAGTGCTTCTAGCCGTTGTAGAGTTGCAACAAGTAAAAATATATCTGTTGCAAGCTACAAAATAGCTAGTTTTCATTCTCAAGTGTTCCCAAAGGCTAAGAGGCATCCCCAGCTATAAATAGGACCCATTGGGCTTCATTCCAAGGTTGAGCATTCAATACAAACTCTATGTGAGGTTCCTATTCTATAGTTGAGTGCTTCCTACAACCTCCTCTCTCTCTAAGCTTAATCACTTGCTACATCCATTAGATTGAGCAGGAAATCTGTAAGAGAGCTAGTCCTACATGTATATCTTGTGAGGCTCTCACTTCCACCACCTCCCCATCTCTCATTTCAATCATGAAGATGAAGGTTCTCTTAGCTAAGAGAGGTGACGAAGAATAAGGGAAGGCATCCCTTGGTGAAGATCAAGGTTGAAGACTTGGAGCAAGAGTGGGTAAGCCCTTGGTGAAGGCAGAAGACTCCTTGTTCAAGTGGGTAAGTCCTTGGTGGAAGCTTCTCCGAGTGAAGGTGAAGTCAAAGGCGGAAGATCCAAGAAGAGTGGGTAATTCCTTGAAGGCTGATGTAACACCCAGATTTTCATAACACATGAGCGGAAGCTATATTTTTTTTTCTGGGAGTGTCACAAACATGATAATCATTGCAATAAAAGCAAATGAAACACTTTGCATAATTGGAAAACTGATTCATACATAGTTTTGATAAAGAAAAACAAGTCATATAACATACTCTACTAAGAATACTATGCATAAAAAGATATGTCTAAACTCTGGATCATCTCGGTAGATGGCACCCCACTAGGCAAGCTTGAAAACCTGCTACATCTTTTCTTATTCTTTAAATCTTCCGCTGCTCCAAACCCTGCGGACATCACGTCCCCAGCCATGCATTGGGAAAAACAGTCGTTAGAGTAAGTGGCATGAGTATTCTAAAAATATACATGACTAATAATCTTAAATCGACATTATAAACGACAAGTTACTATCAAGCTCTGAGTAAAATCTGAAACATAAAATCTCTTATTTCTTAATCTGAAATTTATATCTTTCTATCTTATCTTTCTCTAGAGACATGTACCCTGGTACATGGATCTCATGACCTACGCCAAAGCGCCTAGGTCTTACTTATCTTATCTAATACCCTCTCATCATTACTCATGGATGAGAATATGGGCATCTCTAATCTATGGTATCTTTTACTTACGATTTTTATCTGACTGTGGCCACCATTATACAATAAGTCCTCCTCTGTGACACCGAAGTGTCCTCTATGGTGCAACGCACCCTCTGTTGGCACAACGTGCCCTATGTTGACACCGAAGTGTCCTCTATGGTGCAACGCACCCTCTGTTGGCATAACATGCCCTCTGTGACACCCGCAGTGTCTGGCGCAACGCGCCCTCTGAATCGTCCCGGGACTCTCTGGTGAGGACTTATTATATAATGCATTATGTGAATGTTTCAAATTAATTATCTTACGTCTATCTTTAATAAATACTGAATCTAAACTTATCTGAAACTGAGTACTAAACATGTACTGAATTCTGAATCTGAAATCTGAATCTGAATCTCTTCTCTTTAAAATCTAAACATAATCTATTATAGAATTTGGATATGTATCTCAAATTACAACATATTTGAGATTGGGTCTATATGCATATCATGTACCTTTTATTCAAAATATGGCTACTCACATAGTGAGTAGTCTAATTCTGAATCTAAATCTCTTATTCTTGAGTTCTAAACTAAATCTGTTATTGGATTTAATCATGTATCTCATTATCTAGGTAAACTTTATTCTAAAACTCTGATTTGGTAAGATTACTTCATTATATCAATTATATCACACATGAGTCTAATGTCTTATGAGACGAGATCTGAAATGAGTATAGAAATACTAAATATACAAAAGTAAATTAAGTAATGTGTATAGCTAAAGTATGATTTCTGATTCTTGGCAAGATAACTCATTCTCTATTAAAACCTCATCAAAATCTGATCTTAATGGACTTAAGTCTTAAAATCATAACCATAGAATAGAAACTTTAGAAAATCTTAAGTTGCATCTTAATCATACTCAATTTAATCTCATTAAGTTTGATCTCAAAACATTTGTTTGAACTTAAATCTTAAACCTTAAGGTAGAAATCATAAAGATTCTCATCGTGCAACTCAATCATGACTTAATATCTCATAATTTGATAATATCATCACAAACTCATGTTACAACATCTTTAATGCCACTAGTACATTTATCCTAGAAATTGGGCCATGGTCTACCATGTGCAACAACCATATTATCACATAATACTTAACTTTTAAACATCAACCTTATTAAAGAATCTATTTTACTTCTTAATTCCTTAGATCACTACATATATAAGAAACCTTGATGACATGTTCCTATTTGAAATCTCAATACATGGTTACATCTATATTTAAGAGATATGATAGAACTATATTTTCTTATCCTTCTTATGAACTTAACTTCATGATCTAGAATCATTCCATGACACATCACTACTTAAGGTATTGAGCATATGAATTTCTACAATCATAAGCACATAAAATATTTCTTACATATTTAACTTAGAATGTAGGACATGAAGGTCTTATCTAAGAAGCATGTAAATATAGTTGATTTGATAAACGTAAATACTCATGGGCATGAACCACTTACCTCTTATACAGATGGCATTGATAAGGAAGTCTCCATTCTAAGTCCCATAACTTTAATAACCTGGATATCATCATAGCTTTATCAGTCCAAGCATATATTCCCTCTTTCTATTCCTAATCTCAAAACTCCATCTTCCTAACTACATATACCAACTTAGGGTTCTTATTTAGACTAAACATAACTTTAATCTGAAATCACCATAAAATATTGGTGTTGAAATAAAATAAAACTCATACTATATAATCAATATTATCTTTATACTCAAATAAGACATAAGTCGTCTTATGAACTCATATGAACATATAGATCAAAGAAAATCTCAAACATAGTCATATATACTAATCTTACTTGACTCTATTATGAAATAAAATTAAAAATCATTTAGATAAATAATATCAGACTTAATTAGACATATATATCACTTATTGTCTCAAGATAATCATCTATTACCCTCACATAATGGTCACTCATGTCCAAATCTTAATACAAATATAATAACACAAGAAAATCCATCAAATCTCTAGAAAAGTAATCACACAATGTAGTAAGATCATGTATAAAATATTAGGTCATAAGAAAAAAATCATATCATGGGTGAAATACCCAAAATATCCTTATTAGGGTTTATATCAAAAATCTCAATAAAACTTCTTATATAAAAGATCAGGCTCTAAAGTAATGTTAGACATGTCAAAATACACATTCAGTAAAATTTGTATAAATTTCTAAAGGCGTTTACTATTTTTAATTGGTAAAACATCAAAATCATATAGTTTTGAATACACTATTTTAAATAAATAGTAGATATCAAAATCATAATCTGGAAGTATTTTTATAAGATAGTACACTCGAAGAGATTTCCATAGGTACCTTGTTTATCCCAAACCGAGATCTGTAGCTCAAGATATGAAATTTTGAAATTATCTCAGTTTGGATCAATCCCAGCCACTGATTTGGGATCCAAAGGGCCGAGATAGTGGCGCCCCTTCCCTTCTCCCTTCTCCGTGCGATACAGGGATTGTGATCCCCTGTTGCGCCGTGAAAACAGGGCGTCGGCCGTGGAGCTGCTCTCCGGCCTGCCTTGCTCATCCCTTGGCCACCGCAAGTCACGGCGTGAACATGTTGGTCTCTCTGACTTGCTACTCACTCGTCTATGTCCTTTGATCTCGGACAAGAGACCATGAGAGGCACCTGCTCCCCCTTTGTCTTTGCGAGGCTGCACCCTTTACAGAGCAACGCCTTCCGTTCGGAGTTGTGGCTAGCCAAGAAGCCAGGAGCTAGCGGGTGATGCTAGGTCTTCGGCTCTGGATTGGGCTGGCGCCGCCACCCCTATGCTTCCCGAGCCTTCTCTCTCACGGGGACGCTGCAAACAGGGATCACAAGCCAAAGAAAAAGATGCCCCTGTTTTACCATAAAAAAGGGCGCCGTCCATGGGGCGCCGTCAAAGGGGTTCTGCCCGATCCGTGTCCACCACAGCTGAAACAACTCGTGTGGTCGGCCATTCGGTGTCTCCTCGTGACAGATGCACCCGGAAGGGGATCTGCGAATCCCCTATTCCATGCCCAAAATAAGGTGTTGTCGATCAGCTTCTCTGGAGAGGTCCATGGTCACCGCTCAGGCCCAACCCTCCATTGACTTCGGTCATCCCCCAGCAACCAGGGAGCACCATCTTTGCATCCGAGTTGGCCAGAATCGAAGATTTCTTGTTCCAAGCGCCCCATCCAGCGCCACTCGCCCTCACGGCTACAACCTTCTCCTCGAACCCATTTTAGACTAAAACCCTAGACGGTTTTACTCGCCGTCAGCACACCGAACTTTTTATAGCCTCCTCTTTCTTAATGAGATTCACCCGATGGACTGACTCGATCTCCGCTAGAGTCCCTATTCCTTCCAACATGGGGACTCTAGGATACCCCTTTTCTTTTGCAAACGAGCGTTTGTAAGTATGAACCAAAAATTTGGCCATGAATCCATGGGTTCAGCTCTCGATTCCCTTGGTTTAATGCTAATAAGGGCATTAACACAATGTATCATTTCTAATTCCTTTTAAGTTTTCTATAGGCTACCCCTGGGACCACTTGGTCATATAATTGACCAACACATCATACAAATACTACCTACTTCCTCATGACCTAAATCAACAAAATGAATCACTAAAATCATATCAACTCTTATACATGTCATTGACCATTAAGATCTTTCAATACACTGCACTAGGCCATCAACCTATGTCAAAAGTGATACTAAGGCCTTTATCTCCATTTATTCAATATAAACTTGTATCCAACACATTTATTTACTTAAACATTAATAATTATCACACCATGTCCATTAGTCACATCATTGATCATTCATTCATATTCATCCATACTCAATTACTAATTTTGGCATAAAAGGCATCTTTTATGAACTCGTTGCACATTAAACAATGGGTAGGTTTACTTTCTTTGTTAGTGAAATCTTACTAGGAAAAACCACATTAAGATTTTTAAATTAACTATGAAATTTGGGATGTTACAATTCTACCCACCTGAAATAAATTTTGTCCTCGAAATTTCCAGTACTACCCACCTTAGGGTTTTGCTTACCTCTTTATTAACTAATAGTTAACATTCGACATATACTTATGTTCAACATTTTGCATGAAAAGAACTATGTAATGTATTCTCACAAAATATTTATGTGAGAATCATCTATTCCCTTGGTTTACTGCTCAACTCATACTTAGGGTTTATGAAACTAAACTTGGCTCTATACTTAGGGCATCTGCCTCAACATTTTCATGAATTCCTAACATTATATGCACATGACTGTCTAATCTAAGGTCCTTCAGGTAAATCCTACATTCCTAGATATGTGGTGATCAGGCACATACCTAGAGATGTGGGATCCTGAGATGCTATCTCTCACTCACCCACTAATACATGTGTCCCATACCACATGGACCAGTAAGAAATGAGAGATGCAAAAAAAGGTCTACTGCTTAAGACATCCCTCTTCAATCCTCAATTGAATGGCCATAACCATTGAGAATGAAGAGGTTATCTCATTAGCTAGGTTTAGGTTGCTACTTTAGATCTAAACTAGGTTGACTTCTGTCTCTAAGATATCTATCTATTCTGAGCTTAAGTCTCCTAATCACTCTAGGTTATGGTATTCTTCTTTTGGAATCTATCCCTAAACCTTGATCTTACCTCTCCACTTTAGGGTGACTATGAGAATCATGTTTGCCTAGTGGCCATTTACCAAATTGCTCTGATACCATATTGTAACACCCAGATTTTCATAACACATGAGCGGAAGCTATATTTTTTTTTCTGGGAGTGTCACAAACATGATAATCATTGCAATAAAAGCAAATGAAACACTTTGCATAATTGGAAAACTGATTCATACATAGTTTTGATAAAGAAAAACAAGTCATATAACATACTCTACTAAGAAGACTATGCATAAAAAGATATGTCTAAACTCTGGATCGTCTCGGTAGATGGCACCCCACTAGGCAAGCTTGAAAACCTGCTACATCTTTTCTTATTCTTTAAATCTTCCGCTGCTCCAAACCCTGCGGACATCGCGTCCCCAGCCATGCATTGGGAAAAACAGTCGTTAGAGTAAGTGGCATGAGTATTCTAAAAATATACATGACTAATAATCTTAATACGACATTATAAATGACAAGTTACTATCAAGCTCTGAGTAAAATCTGAAACATAAAATCTCTTATTTCTTAATCTGAAATTTATATCTTTCTATCTTATCTTTCTCTAGAGACATGTACCCTGGTACATGGATCTCATGACCTACGCCAAAGCGCCTAGGTCTTACTTATCTTATCTAATACCCTCTCATCATTACTCATGGATGAGAATATGGGCATCTCTAATCTATGGTATCTTTTACTTACGATTTTTATCTGACTGTGGCCACCATTATACAATAAGTCCTCCTCTGTGATACCGAAGTGTCCTCTATGGTGCAACGCACCCTCTGTTGGCACAACGTGCCCTATGTTGACACCGAAGTGTCCTCTATGGTGCAACACACCCTCTGTTGGCATAACATGCCCTCTGTGACACCCGCAGTGTCTGGCGCAACGCGCCCTCTGAATCGTCCTGGGACTCTCTGGTGAGGACTTATTATATAATGCATTATGTGAATGTTTCAAATTAATTATCTTACGTCTATCTTTAATAAATACTGAATCTAAACTTATCTGAAACTGAGTACTAAACATGTACTGAATTCTGAATCTAAAATCTGAATCTGAATCTCTGCTCTTTAAAATCTGAACATAATCTATTATAGAATTTGGATATGTATCTCAAATTACAACATATTTGAGATTGGGTCTATACGCATATCATGTACCTTTTATTCAAAATATGGCTACTCACATAGTGAGTAGTCTAAGTCTGAATCTAAATCTCTTATTCTTGAGTTCTAAACTGAATCTATTATTGGATTTAATCATGTATCTCATTATCTAGGTAAACTTTATTCTAAAACTCTGATTTGGTAAGATTACTTCATTATACCAATTATATCACACATGAGTCTAATGTCTTATGAGACGAGATCTGAAATGAGTATAGAAATACTAAATATACAAAAGTAAATTAAGTAATGTGTATAGCTAAAGTATGATTTCTGATTCTTGGCAAGATAACTCATTCTCTGTTAAAACCTCATCAAAATCTGATCTTAATGGACTTAAGTCTTAAAATCATAACCATAGAATAGAAACCTTAGAAAATCTGAAGTTGCATCTTAATCATACTCAATTTAATCTCATTAAGTTTGATCTCAAAACATTTGTTTGAACTTAAATCTTAAACCTTAAGGTACAAATCATAAAGATTCTCATCGTGCAACTCAATCATGACTTAATATCTCATAATTTGATAATATCATCACAAACTCATGTTACAACATCTTTAATGCCACTAGTACATTTGTCCTAGAAATTGGGCCATGGTATACCATGTGCAACAACCATATTATCACATAATACTTAACTTTTAAACATCAACCTTATTAAAGAATCTATTTTACTTCTTAATTCCTTAGATCACTACATATATAAGAAACCTTGATGACATGTTCCTATTTGAAATCTCAATACATGGTTACATCTATATTTAAGAGATATGATAGAACTATATTTTCTTATCCTTCTTATGAACTTAACTTCATGATCTAGAATCATTCCATGACACATCACTACTTAAGGTATTGAGCATATGAATTTCTACAATCATAAGCACATAAAATATTTCTTACATATTTAACTCAGAATGTAGGACATGAAGGTCTTATCTAAGAAGCATGTAAATATAGTTGATTTGATAAATGTAAATACTCATGGGCATGAACCACTTACCTCTTATATAGATGGCATTGATAAGGAAGTCTCCATTCTAAGTCCCATAACTTTAATAACCTGGATATCATCATAGCTTTATCAGTCCAAGCATATATTCCCTCTTTCTATTCCTAATCTCAAAACCCCATCTTCCTAACTACATATACCAACTTAGGGTTCTTATTTAGACTAAACATAACTTTAATCTGAAATCACCATAAAATATTGGTGTTGAAATAAAATAAAACTCATACTATATAATCAATATTATCTTTATACTCAAATAAGACATAAGTCGTCTTATGAACTCATATGAACATATAGATCAAAGAAAATCTCAAACATAGTCATATATACTAATCTTACTTGACTCTATTATGAAATAAAATTAAAAATCATTTAGATAAATAATATCAGACTTAATTAGACATATATATCACTTATTGTCTCAAGATAATCATCTATTACCCTCACATAATGGTCACTCATGTCCAAATCTTAATACAAATATGATAACACAAGAAAATCCATCAAATCTCTAGAATAGTAATCACACAATGTAGTAAGATCATGTATAAAATATTAGGTCATAAGAAAAAAATCATATCATGGGTGAAATACCCAAAATACCCTTATTAGGGTTTATATCAAAAATCTCAATAAAACTTCTTATATGAAAGATCAGGCTCTGAAGTAATGTTAGACATGTCAAAATACACATTCAGTAAAATTTGTATAAATTTCTAAAGGCGTTTACTATTTTTAATTGGCAAAACATCAAAATCATATAGTTTTGAATACACTATTTTAAATAAATAGTAGATATCAAAATCATAATTTGGAAGTATTTTTATAAGATAGTACACTCGAAGATCTTTCCATAGGTACCTTGTTTGTCCCAAACCGAGATCTATAGCTCAAGATATGAATTTTTGAAATTACCTCAGTTTGGATCAATCCCAGCCACTGATTTGGGATCCAAAGGGCCGAGATAGTGGCGCCCCTTCCCTTCTCCCTTCTCCGTGTGATACAGGGATTGTGATCCCCTGTTGCGCCGTGAAAACAGGGCGTCGGCCGTGGAGCTGCTCTCCGGCCTGCCTTGCTCATCCCTTGGCCACCGCAAGTCACGGCGTGAACATGTTGGTCTCTCTGACTTGCTACTCACTCGTCTATGTCCTTTGATCTCGGACAAGAGACCATGAGAGGCACCCGCTCCCCCTTTGTCTTCGCGAGGCTGCACCCTTTACAGAGCAACGCCTTCCAGTCGGAGTTGTGGCTAGCCAAGAAGCCAGGAGCTAGCGGGTGATGCTAGGTCTTCGGCTCTGGATTGGGCTAGCGCCGCCACCCCTATGCTTCCCGAGCCTTCTCTCTCACAGGGACGCTGCAAACAGGGATCACAAGCCAAAGAAAAAGATGCCCCTGTTTTACCATAAAAACAGGGCGCCGTCCATGGGGCGCCGTCAAAGGGGTTATGCCCGATCCGTGTCAACCACAGCTGAAACAACTCGTGTGGTCGGCCATTCGGTGTCTCCTCGCGACAGATGCACCCGGAAGGGGATCTGCGAATCCCCTATTCCATGCCCAAAATAAGGTGTTGTCGATCAGCTTCTCCGGAGAGGTCCATGGTCACCGCTCAGGCCCAGCCTTCCATTGACTTCGGTCATCCCCCAGCAACCAGGGAGCACCATCTTTGCATCCGAGTTGGACAGAATCAAAGATTTCTTGTTCGAAGCGCCCCATCCAGCGCCACTCGCCCTCACGGCTACAACCTTCTCCTCGAACCCGTTTTAGACTAAAACCCTAGACGATTTTACTCACCGTCATCACACCAAACTTTTTATAGCCTCCTCTTTCTTAATGAGATTCACCCGATGGACTGACTCGATCTCCGCTAGAGTCCCTATTCCTTCCAACATGGGGACTCTAGGATACCCCTTTTCTTTTGCAAATGAGCGTTTGTAAGTATGAACCAGAAATTTGGCCATGAATCCATGGGTTCAGCTCTCGATTCCCTTGGTTTAATGCTAATAAGGGCATTAACACAATGTATCGTTTCTAATTCCTTTTAAGTTGTCTATAGGCTACCCCTGGGACCACTTGGTCATATAATTGACCAACACATCATACAAATACTACCTACTTCCTCATGACCTAAATCAACAAAATGAATCACTAAAATCATATCAACTCTTATACATGTCATTGACCATTAAGATCTTTCAATACACTGCACTAGGCCATCAACCTATGTCAAAAGTGATACTAAGGCCTTTATCTCCATTTATTCAATATAAACTTGTATCCAACACATTTATTTACTTAAACATTAATAATTATCACACCAAGTCCATTAGTCACATCATTGATCATTCATTCATATTCATCCATACTCAATTACTAATTTTGGCATAAAAGACATCTTTTATGAACTCGTTTCACATTAAACAATGGGTAGGTTTACTTTCTTTGTTAGTGAAATCTTACAAGGAAAAACCACATTAAGCTTTTTAAATTAACTATGAAATTTGGGATGTTACAGCTGAAGACTTGTGCAAGAGTAGGAAAGTCCTTGGAAGAAGATGGATGACTCTTGCAAAGTGGGTAAGGCCTTGGTAAGGTTGAAGACTCTTTGTATTGGATAGGTAAGTCCTTTGCTTGGTCATGTATTGTAAGTCTTATGAATGAATATAAGAATGCAATCGTTAAGAAATCCTAGAGGTTGACCTCTCTAGGTAAGTGGACTGACATACTTCTAGTTTGAAGTGTGGAACCACTCTAAATAGCTTGTCTACTTGTGGTTGCTCAATCTCTCTCATCCTTGCTATGCATGTTTTAGTTACACTCAAATTACCTATTTAGCAACCTTATCTTATCATATATCTTGAAGGTCTAATGAGTTTTATTTAAGTGCATTCATCTCTATTCACCCCCCCCCTCTAGAGCATGTAATCACCCATCTAGGATCCAACAATTGGTATCAGAGCGGGTCTTCTCCAAGCATACTTCAACAAGTAGGAGAAGATGGGTGACTACCAAGGAGGGAGATACTTGATCAGCCTACCAATCTTTGATGGGAGCAATTTCCTCTATTGGAGAAGAAGGCTTCAATTCTACATCCAAAGATCAAGTCTTGAGATGTGGCAAATGGTGAACAACCCATACATGCTACCAAAGACAAAGATTGAAGAATGGGATGAAGCTACTTTGAAGAAAGCAACCTTGAATGCTAGAGTCATGCACATCCTCTATGCTTCCATGACCCCCACTGAGTTCAACCGGATTTCTTTATGTGAAATAGACTATGAGGTATGGAGAAAGCTATACATCACTTATGAAGGGACATATCAAGTGAAGGAAAGCAAAGTCTACATGCTCAAAGGGTTGCTTGAGAACTTCAAGATGGGAAAGGAGGAGAGCATAGCCAACATGTACTCAAGGCTCAACACCATTGTGAATGGTCTTGCTATTCTAGGACATCATATGAGTAGAGGAGAGATCAACTCTAAGATCTTTAGAACTCTCTCTAAGAGATGGGAACCCAAGGTGACTTCCATTGAAGAAGCAAGGTCTCTTAAGAATATTCCTATTGAAGAGCTCATTGGAAATCTACAAGCACATGAAGTCACACTTGCCAAGAGAGAAGAAGTTGCAAGACAAGAGGAGAAAGAGCTAAAGATAATGAAGAAGGCTGAAATGAAGGCTCAAATTGAAGCTATCATGGAACAAGTCTCTCCATCCTCTCAAGTTGAAGAAGATGCCATGTACTCTAAGGGTAGATTCTATAAAGGCAAGAAGATCCATCATCATAAGAAAAGAGAAGATAAGTGCCACTCAAGCTCAAGTGACTCCTCCAACTCAAGCTCAAGTGAAGATTCAAGTGAAGGATCAAGCTCAAGCTCTAGTGATGAAGGAGAATGCCATTTTGCTCTTATAGCATCAACAAGTGAAGACTCAAGTGAGGCAAATCTAAACTCTTTAGATAAAGAATCTTTGATGGTTATTATTCATGATACTTGTGCCTCTCTTAAGTCTTATAAAAGGAAAAAGAAAAAGCTTGCTAAAATTGTTGATAATTTACATGTAGAACTAGATGATCTTGAACATGATAATTCTTGCTTGCTTGATGACAAAAATGCTTGTCTTAGTCAAGTAGACTCTCTTAAACTTGAAAATGCTAGTTTGCTTGATAAGATTAGATTTCTAGAAGCTCAACCTCTCATGCCTAGTTCTAATGAAGGGCATACTTTAATTGTTGATTCTCTCATGCATGATATTGATGTTCTTAAATATGAAAACAAGGACAAAGATTTTGTTTTGTAAGAACTAGAAATAGAAAATGCCTCCTTGCTTGCTAAAATCAATGTGCATGAATCTTATTCTAGTTCTACTAGTAGAGAGAATGATGTTGCTGCTCTTCATATTGATAGAGATTCTTATTTAACTAAAGGTCTTTGCTTAGAAAATGATATTTTGCATCCTAGAGATAATATCAATCATTTGTCTTGTACTATTGCTTCTCTTAAGCATGATAATGACAGTTTGAGATCTTCTTTGCAAAAATTCTTAGTTGGTAAGAAGAGCCTTAATGATATCCTACACCATACTACAAAACAAAATGGTAGACATGGTTTAGGGTATGATAGTAGTCAAAGGAACAATAAAGGTGAAGGACCTCCAATCTTCCATGGAGAATCCTCTAGTTCCAAGACTATGAGCACATGCAACTATTGCAATGATTTTGGTCATTATTCTAATTGTTGTCCTTTTAGGAAATCACCCAAGAGCACTAGGTCTTGGGTTGCTAAGCTAATCCATCTGGACCCAAAAACATGATTGGGGACCATTTCATCTTTCTTCTTATAGGTACTTGCAAATAGATTGACTTGAGTTGTTGAATTGCAAATTGACTTCTCAATCCACATGAAAGAAGAAAGGTGAGATGTGTAGAGAGTGACAACAAGTGGAAAAAGGAATGGTAAGCACAAAGGTAATGTTTCTCTTTCTTATAACCAATCCTAACTTGTTTTGTCAAGTTAGTGTGCACTATGCATGTGGTTTTTGAGTCAAAAGTGGTATTTTGTGTTTCTCTTCACACTCTTACTCAAAAACTATTTCTAATGCTTCTATAATGCATTACTAACTTGCTTACACATGTTTGGATATGGTTTGTATTTTTAGCATGCCTCTAAATATGTTTTTATGAAATATATGTGTTTTTTTGACAGCTGCTCTGTCGGTCGAGTTTGTCCTGTGTGAAACTCGACTGATAGGCACCAATGGGTGTTGCCAACAGTTGTCATCAGTTGAGTTGTCAATGCATAAAACTCGACCGATAACACTGTGCACTGAATATACATTTGGCTCATTGAATGAGAATTTCCCTCTCAACTAGATTTTCTCAACAAATAGCCTTATTCTTTGGCACTCCTTTGGTACCTTTATATATGCATATTGCCATGTTCTAAATTTCCTATCTTGCTTACAACTCTATCTTTCAAATTGCTCTAAATTGGTATATCTATATCTTGCAATTACTTGCTTTGAGTTGTTTTGCAAGTTTTGATGATGATCTCTTTGGATCTCTTGGTTGTGTTTTAAATTGCTTCCGTTGTGCTATAACTTGCTACATATATATAGGTGTATATCCTATTTTTATACAACCTTGAGGTTCTTAGTGGTAATCATCTTTTGGTAATGATGCATATTTGTTAGTGAGTTATATCCTTTCATACTTCTAAAATTGCATATCTCTTTGTTTGGATATAACTCTACATCTACTCATAGCTTGCTTTATCTTGTGTATCTTTTGGTATCTGTTGCTATGATCTAGATCCTACTAGTAGTCCTAACTTGTGATATCATCTACTAGTAGTTCACATACATGTAGTTCTAACCTTGTTTATAATTGCATCTTTGCTCATTTATATGCTATGCTTGTATCTTGTCTCATACATGCTCAAGATTGTCTCTTGAATTGCATATCTACTATCTTGAGTTGCTTGCATAACATTGTGATGCAGGGTACATAGATCTACATTATATGTAGAAATTGGAGTATTTTTTGATTTTATGCAGCTTTTGCTCCAGTTTCAGTTTTTGCTGCAAGAGTAGTGTTTTTCATGTAGAAACGACCTTCTAAGCAAGGCTCATCGCTTTTTCATGAGCCCTGGCACGTTTTTGGAAAATTTTGTCATCTTGAGGGTCAAAATTGCGATTTATTGTTTTTCTACATCACTTTATCTTGCATTTTGGGTTGTTCAAGTATATGCTTTAACTTGATTTTCTTCCTATGCTTGGACAAGCCCCTATCTATGCTCTTCTACTCTCCTTATATAACTTTTTGTTATCTTATTTCCTTTAACAAGTGGTGTCTATTATTTCTTTATAACCCCACTTTTTGAAATGACAAAGGGGGATAAAGGTACATCTTCTTTTAAAAGAGGAAGAAGGCATGTCTTACATGAAGAAGAGAAATATGTTCATGTAAAGGGAGTAGGTAAACGGGAGAAGACATATATGTGTAGAACATATATGAGTAGAAGACATGGTATTCTAAATGTTATGAAAGCTAACCATGCAGGAGAAATAGCATCAATTGAGGGGGAGTATGAGAACTCCATGAACATCAATTGAGGGGGAGCACATGAGCTCAATTCTATTGAAACCCCTAGGTTTCTCAGAAGGTATGATTTTACTTAAAAGCTTTCAATACATTTATGGAATAGTTTGTCATCTTCAAAAAGGGGGAGAATGTTAACTCAAGGTCAATTAGGCCAATGTTGACTCACTTCTAAATTGACTAAACCTGTGTTTTGATGATGACTAACCATTCCACATATTGGTGTCTAATGTCTCTACTTGAGTGATTTCAGATTAGGTATAGACACACTCCAAATGCCCTAACTTGCGCATCTCAAATTGGAGAAAAGACAAGTCAAAGTCAATACAAGTGCATGTTTTTGTAATATGATGTAAATCCTTTAGAATCATGTTGTAAATCACTTGTAGTTATTGTATGACTTGTAATTAAGCTTAGAAAAAAATAGGAGCACTTAGATCGAATGTTTAAGCACTCAAAAGCCATTTTCGAAAATTCACAACAGGTTGTTCATCGGTCGAGTTTTGTGACTTGCAAACTCGACCGATCCTGATTGGATCTTGAAAATGACTTTTGATCGGTCGAGTTTACACTATACAGAACTCGACCGATGGAGTACCAGACCAATTCGATTTTCATTGATCGGTCGAGTTTCCCCAGGACAAACTCGACCGATGGTCTGAATATCGGCTTTGTCTTTTACTCTATCGGTCGAGTTACCCTTATAGAAACCCGACCGATTGCACTGTACGGAAAAGTGTAGAAAAGTGCTTCTAACCATTGTGGAGTTGCAACAAGTGAAAATATATTCGTTGCAAGCCACAAAATGGCTAGTTTTCGTTCTCAAGTGTTCCCAAAGGCTAAGAGGCATCCCCAGCTATAAATAAGACCCCTTGGGCTTCATTCCAAGGTTGTGCATTCAATGCAAACTCTATGTGAGGTTCCTATTCTATAGTTGAGTGCTTCCTACAGCCTCCTCTCTCTCTAAGGTTAATCACTTGCTACATCCATTAGAGTGAGTAGGAAATCTATAAGAGAGCTAGTCCTACATGTATATCTTATGAGGCTCTCACTTCCACCACCTCTCCATTTCTCATTTCAATCATGAAGATGAAGGTTCTCTCTCTTAGCTAAGAGAGGTGAAGAAGAACAAGGGAAGGCGTCCCTTGGTGAAGATCAAGGCTGAAGACTTGGAGCAAGAGTGGGTAAGCCCTTGGTGAAGGCAGAAGACTCCTTGCTCAAGTGGGTAAGTCCTTGGTGGAAGCTTCTCTGAGTGAAGGTGAAGTCAAAGGCGGAAGATCCAAGAAGAGTGGGTAATTCCTTGAAGGCTGAAGACTTGTGCAACAGTAGGTAAGTCCTTGGAAGAAGGTGGAAGACTCTTGCAAAGTGGGTAAGTCCTTGGTAAGGTTGAAGACTCTTTGTATTGGATAGGTAAGTCCTTTGCTTGGTCATGTATTGTAAGTCTTATGAATGAATATAAGAATACAATGGTTAGGAAATCCTAGAGGTTGACCTCTCTAGGTAAGTGGACTGACATACTTCTAGTTTGAAGTGTGGAACCACTCTAAATAGTGTGTCTACTTGTGGTTGCTCAATATCTCTCATCCTTGATATGCATGTTTTAGTTACACTCAAATTACCTATTTAGCAACCTTATCTTATCATATATCTTGAAGGTCTAATGAATTTTGTTTAAGTGCATTCAACTCTATTCACCCCCCCCCTTCTAAAGCATCTAATCACCCATCTAGGATCCAACACGAATCATATTCCCAAAAATATGGGGGAAACACATTCAACCACCTTGCAGACTTTCTTGTATAATACAAGCAGCTTCATTAGAGTATAAAAGAAAAATTCATAATCCTTGGTGTGTAAATAAAATTGTAGTTTACACACAGAGGATTATTTATTAATAAAAAAACTTAAAAAAATCATATATATATATATATATATATATATATATCCTATCATGAGTTTTCTTAGTAGTATATAATTTTAGAAAGTCAAGATAAAAGTGTAGTTTACGCACATATGATACATTTTTTATTTCAAACAATAAAGGAACAATTAAAGTTAGTAGGGCTCTGAGGGCTTTTTAATATAAAATGGTCGAATTTTACATATAGTATACAATTAGAAAGGTAAAAACAAAGGTGCGATTCACACACACGAGGACCCAATTTATTTCGAAAAAATAATGGAAAAGTTACATTTAACCCCCTCTACATGTTTTCTTATATAACTTAGACAAGTCTTCTTATATAATATATAATTTTAAAATATAAAGACAAAAATGTTGTTTGCACAAACAGAGAATGGTTTCCAACCTGCAGAAAATAAAGAAAATTGCATTATGTCCTTTTATATAGTATAGATAAGCCTTCTTATATATATAATTTTAAAATATAAAGATAAAAGTTTTGTTTGCACACATGAGGCCCGTTGAATTCCAAATAATACAAATAATTCCATTTAGCCCCGTCAATGGGCTTCCTTATATAATTGAGTCTTCTCATATAGTATAAAATGTTAAAAGAAAAAAGACAAAAAACTGTATAACCACTTCAAATCTTATAAAATAATTTGAAAATACATCTAGGCCCCTCCACTGGCTTATGTAGTATAGATAAAAAGGTTAGAAATGGAGGGGTGCAGGAATAAATAGCCCAACCTTAACGGAGTAACCCGCCGTCACTTCCTCGCAGCATGATGGGTGGGAGGAGGATATTGTCGAGCGTTGACTTTGGCGCCACCGTAAAACTTGGATTGCACGCCTCGGATCCAGCACCACGACCGCTCTGTGTAATCTTCGGGTTTCCCTCCTTCCTTCTCCATTGCGGCCAAAGTGAGGGTGCATGTTCCTCCCCTTGTATCGGTTTACTACCCCCTAGAAATTACGAATTACGATTTACCTTCCCCAGTACAAACATTGGGATCGCATCCCGGCCGGCGGCTGCCACTGGCGATTTACTGGTCAGCTTCGGGGTAGCAGCAGATGTGCTTTGTTTTTAACCCTGGGTGCTGCTGTAGTTCATATGCTTCTCATCTCCTTGCCTTTGTTTATTCCAGCAGTGTCGTGCCGGTTCGTGGTGGCAAATCCACGATTTGCAGAGAACAGCTGGCAGTGCACATCCTTGGATCGATAGAATCCAAGGCCGCCTAGTTCTCGCTAACTAGCCTAAGACGGATCGACCGACCTGTTATCGGGCCTGCTGCTGCTGTGATTTTTAGAACCATTTTTACTTGAAGTACTGTCAATGTCAGTAAAATGGATAAGGGGTAACTTCCTGGACCTTCTTCTGCGGTTCTACCACATGATTAGTTGTCTTGGATCACTCGCTCAGCAAATCAGAACCACCCCGCTAGCTAGATAAAGTCAGAAAGGATGATTTTATTTACTGCACGCGCACCTGTACTTTCACCTTCGACCACCAGGCATTCTTCTTGGGGGTGACCACCAGGAGGGCACGACAGAGTTGTAGGTGGATGAGAGACATAGAGAAGGAGAGAGAATGGGGTGATTAATAATAGCGATTTTTGCTGTAATCATAATGCAAGTGGTGTGCGCTGTTCTTCTTATTAAATACTGCTGTAATATTGCAACTCTAAGAGATAGCACCCCGGTAAATTTACAGAAGTAAGAAAATCAATTAACAAGGTGGTTTCATCCCACTGCCTCCAGATTCCTATTTATCCTTACGGATAGAATTTACCTTGTTGAACGAAAACTATTTACAGAATCTTCAGAAGATCCTGAGCTATTTAAAATCTACTGCAATTTTTTACCAGGACTGCGATTACCAGCACAAGCAAGCTAGTGTTATATAGCTAGCTAGTTAAAATTGCATAGTTGTGATCATCAGACTAAATCGAAATCAGGTAAACAGGTAGATCCTGTCCTAGTTAATTAATTAGCAGGACTGGATACATTTATGTAGATCAAGCATCCACCAGTTGTAAAAACCGCGTATATAGTGGTCATCCGTAAATGCAAATACTAGAAGAACGCGGATGCAGTAGTGCACCAACTAATTACAAGATTTATTCACGCTTTTATGCAGTAAAAGATAGTCATCTCTTCAACAGCCTGCAAAACTAGTTACCGTAGTGGAACAACAGGTCTAAGTTTGAACGTGCATTAATGATCATTTCAAACGAAGAGACAGGAATCCAACATGTATACATGTCAAATAACAAGATATGTGGAACAAGCAGCATTAAAATTTTGGAACAGGACCATGGTTGCAAAACAAAACTAGACTTTTTTGAAGTTCTGAACCTACCTTTTCCTGTTGTAATTTTGTTATGTTCCCCCACAGGTAGCGTGACGGCATTAACTTGTTGGACAGCTTCCACACTGCCATAAATGGAATTCAGTGGCAGCTATAGTGATCTGTCATGAACGAATCAAACACCTACCCTTATACTATCCCATTGACAAAACTAAAGTTTGAATCGATTCTTGGCTAGATTACAGATTGATGGTTTGTATCATATACATACTACAGTGCTGCCATCCGAATCAAAGTTTGAAATGATTCTTAGAACGTTAGGTTGGCCTATTAGTCTCCAAACATGCAGCTGTCTACTGATACTGTCAAGCAATTTCTAATTTTTCCTTATCCCAGAGCACAACAAATGCAAACACATTTCCACTGGCACTGCAGAACGTTCATCCGTCATGATTACTTCAGAAGGAGCACGACCTTGCACGTACGCTGGGTGGCCAATCCTTACTGCGGATACAATATTGAATCACGGCTCCGCATGCATGCACAAGATTTCGTTCGTCCTCTTCCTATGTTTTGCAGAATTCAGAGGATATATACGTTGATTAAAGTTCTGCTGAAACAAGTGGGTGGTGCGCTTCTACCCATGTAAAACCATTAATATGCATACAAAATGCCACCTTTGGATGCAGGAAAACCAGCCGAAACCATTGATCAACTCAACATAAGCAACACCGAAACCAAACCCGTGTTGATTAAACTAATTAAGCAAAAGGTTTGCAATAATATTCTGCTAGTGAGCAGATGCATTGAATTTTATTTTTTATTTGTATGACCTTTTCGTCCAGCTGTGCCGTACCATGCATGTAGTATGCTACCACAAATTTTGGTTCCGTTGCTCTCGCCAGTTTGCCTTTTTGTTACTTTCTTCGATAGAAAGCCAGTTTTCTTGTACTCATTAGCCATCAGCATGATATCCTCGTTTTCCATTCAAATTCTGGTTCTTGCTTACCCCATGACTTCAATTTTCTGTTGCCACTTGACTGCTGATCATCAATCAAGTTCCATTAAAATCACGAGAACCACAGTACCCTACTACCCTTGGGTCGCATGTCATTTGTCTGCGAGTCTCCCGTTCATGTTTCGGTCCTGATAGCAAGGAGGTGGTCAATGCCGTTGGATATCTTCGGATTTTCATGATTAACTGTTATTCAAACTTCGTCAAGTTATATGATGAACTCACAAGGACACGATATACCACATTCAAACAATACAGGCTCCAATTCTATGATGACAATAAATAGATCTCTTTTACTGATAACTGCAGGGCCGAGACAAATCTTTGACGATTCAGAGCTATATACCTGTCACCATTTTAGATTAACATAATGTAATCTTCCCCTTGACCTGTAGTTGCTTATGAGACCTGTGATCAAACAAAAATGATGGTTTGGATTTAACCAAGTTACTGACATAATCATTTTGTATTGCATTCAATTCAAGCTAGGCACCGTCAGATGCAATATTAGTTGGCCTGCTGCCAGACCATTCTCCTCTACAAAGTACAAAGAAATGGCAACGGTCATGTCAACCTAAATCCGAATACTTACTTTGTGGGATTTATGGTTCTTCCCGTACTTGATTCACGTACTCTTTATTCAGACCCTCCAATTGTTTGGTAACACAAAAATTATTTTTGAGGTGTGAATCTTTCCAATCGAGTGCCGATGCAAGTGGTGAGAATTTAAGACTAAGTGGTGTCGTGGGAATTCACAAAGAATCCCACTTGGTGTAATATTGTGTAACGTAAAAATATATCTATTTCATTAGAAAACGCATCATGGTTTTATATAATCATTAACCTAATAATTGCTTGTTTGAATACCAAGTTTAGGAACTTATATCTATTTCAACATAACAGACGACACCAATAACTAATATGGCAAATTTTCTTTGTGAATCGGAGGGGTGAGGTAGTATAGTTGTCCTTTAGGCCAAACTCGATCATCTGAACTCCCTTTTGTGTTTCTGCAGATCAAGGCTTTTAGCTCTCCATGTGACCCTTTAACTCTGGCAAAGAGCCCAACCTAAGTTGACTCTTCAAACGAGCGTATACAATTGTCATCGATCGGCAACAAGCTATTCATACAAAATTTCTGGCAGCTTCAGCAGATGCCCCACTCTTGTAGTAGTTATTCTCATATAATTTCTGATGTCATATCCCAATATGTAATCATTAACATGCAGTTTTTAGTCACTAAGACCAACGTGATGCATTGAATTTACCCCTTATTACCAATTTCCCATGATTCTGATTGGGTTCTCAAAGAAGCCCTAAGTTTCATTAAACTAAAAACAATAGATAAGACCTCTTGAACCATGTTTGTTTTAGAGTTTTTTTTTCAAAACCCCCCTCAACTATCTGGAAATTCTAGAGAACCCCCTCAACCATGCATAATCCTTAATAACCCCCAACACAGCTATTACCACAGTTAAAGAGTAACGGATGGAAGCTGAGTTATTTGTTTCTTATTTCATTTTTGTCATCCGCTGCATTCATTTCTCAGTTGTGTTTTTTCTTCTTTTTTCCTTTTACACCATTCAATCATTTTCTATTAATTAGTCATTCTGCTATTAGTTGGTCAATTATATATCATATTTATGGAAAAGTATGGACCGTAGACCGAACCGAGGACCGTATTGTGTAAAAGTATGGATCATAGATTGGACCGTAACTTTTCTAATAATAAATTTTTTATAATTTTAATTACTTCTAACAATTGTTTAACATTAATACCAAATATACATTTTGGTGTGTGTTTCGTTTGTACTTTTTACTTTTGACATAATGAAATTTCATATCTAAATATTTTACATAAAAAATAGTGTATGGTCCGCCCCACAGTCTGGCAGATTTTGTACGGGATCGAACAGCAGACCGGGTCAGTTCGCTCGGTTCGGTCTGGTCCGACCCTATCTTGGACCCCTTTGACTTTGATTCAGTCTGTGGTCTAGAAATTCTGGAAACTCGGTCTGTTGTCCGATCTGGTCAAATCGGTCAGACTGTGGAGCATATCGTAGATTGTTCTTTATGTAAAATGTCTTTAGATATGAAATTTATTATGTCAAAAATACAAATAAAATACATATCAAAGTACTAGTAGTATGTATTTTTATATTAATATTAAATAATTGCTAGAAGTAATTAAAATTGTTAAATTTTATTATTAGAAGAGTTACGGTGCAGCCTACGATCCATACTTTTACATAACATATGGTCGTCGGTCCAGTCTACAGTCCATACTTTTACACAAATATGATATATAAATGACCAACTAATAGCAGGATGACTAATTAATAAAAAATGATTGAATGGTGTAAAAGAAAAAAGAAAGAAAAACACAAACTGATGAATGCAGCTGATGACAAAAATGAAATAAGAAACAAATAGCCCAGCTGTTAGTTTTTAAAGGTAGTAACAGTTGTCGGGGGTTAGTAAGGACTATGCATAGTTGAGGGTTTTTTTTCTTTTGAAATTTAGGGGGGTTTAAGAAAAAAAATTATGTTTTATTCTCGTTACAAAAAGAAATATATAGAGCTGTTTGGACTCACAAGCTACTAAAACCAACTTCCTAAATACTACATGCTATCTATGGTAGAAGATTTAACTAGTGCTGACAAGAAAGCCAACAAACACCTTCGTGGGTGTAGTTTGAATTTACTCATGTTCGGTTCATTCTAAATATTTTTTTTCCTTCTAAACATGCTTAAAAGAGTGGACTTTTTCTCCGGTGCAACACCTAGTTGAGACGTCGTTAATTTGGTTCATTTGATTAATTTGTAATGGTTTGCATTTCAAAAATCAGTAGGAAAAACTTTATGTTTGGTTGAGGATTTGAAAGTTTGCTAATTATGGGATTTTTAGACATGATAGAGAATATATAATTGGTTTTCTCATAAATTTGTCTTTCGAAGAAAAATCTAATTCCAACATTCATTAATTATATTTGACAAATTATGATAATGTAGTTTTATTGGTATAGCTGCCCTCTGGACGATCTGGATGCGTAGGAACGATCGGGTCTTCGGGAACAAAATGAGACCACCTGCTATCGTTCATCGCTCCCTGCTAGAGCTACTGAAAGGTCACCGGACAGCAACCAACAACATCAGCCATCCGGCGCAAGCGAAGGTGGCGCAGCCGTGGATACCACCAGAACCGGGCACGGTGAAGATGAACTGCGATGCAGCGGTCGAGTTCCAAGGACATGATGGAGCCGGGATCGTTTGGAGGAACAGCAACGGCGAGGTGCTCAAAACGGCTGGCTGCAGGAAGCCGTCAATCCAGAACGTGATGTGCGCCGAAGCTTGGTCAATCCTGGAAGGTATCAAACTATCAAGGGAGCTGGGACTGCAGCGGCTGGTAGTCGAGTCCGACTCGGAGACGGTGATCAATCACATTGCGATGGGAACCAGGAGAACCAACCTGCTGGGAACTTTGCTCAACAACATCCACCATTTCAAGTCTTCTTTTTCAGAAATTTCCTTTTGTTTTTGTAGGAGACATGCAAACAAGCTTGCACATCAGCTTGCACGCAAGGTTGTCTCAAGTAGTGGTAGTTTCTTTTCCTTTTCTGGTTCCCTTCCTTCTGTTAATGTAGTTCCCTTTGAACCATCCTTTAATTAATAGCAATCGTATTTGCCTCAAAAAAAAAACCAAGATTGTGATTCCTCGATTATAGGACTTCAATAAATCTATGTTTGTCAAACATTACTTGACATTCGTTCAGTAGAAATTTATCTAAGGGGCCGTTTGCATTCCAGGTTTTAGACTACCAACATTTAATACATGCTCCTGGTAATTCAGCTCTTTGGTTAAATAAAACATGTTGTGTGGGAGCAGGTGCGGGGAACCCCATTCCGATGAAAACGTCGTGTTTAGGAAGCCCGCTGATATCGGCGTGTTTCGTAAATGCAAACTTTAGTTGCTAAATTTGTACGATCGTGGTATTTGTTATCACCACCTACTAACTATAATACGATTGCGGCTCTATAAAAATGCCGCATTTTAAAATTCTTCTCCCAAACTAGGTCTAAGTTCCAAGTCAATTACATGGTATCGGTCAAACACTTCCAAATCTCCCCTAAGGGGACAATTATCGGAAAACGTCGTGTTTAGGAAGCCCGCTGATATCGGCGTGTTTCGTAAATGCAAACTTTAGTTGCTAAATTTGTACGATCGTGGTATTTGTTATCACCACCTACTAGCTATAATACGATTGCGGCTCTATAAAAATGCCGCATTTTAAAATTCTTCTCCCAAACTAGGTCTAAGTTCCAAGTCAATTACATGGTGTCGGTCAAACACTTCCAAATCTCCCCAAGGGGACAATTGTTTTCTTCATATTCTTGCCGTAGCTCCTTCAAGTTGTCGTGATGCTACCTATCAATGAACTTTGTGATTTATATTTTGCTCAGACTCGGGCCCAACAATTAGACTTGCCTGGACTTATTTTTCTTGCTTCATAAGGCCGTACCTTGGAGTTGGGGTGGCCATTTATTTTAGGGTAGGGCTGGGTTATGCCAGACCCAATCGAGGAGAAGAGAGTGTGCACTTAAACAGCTTTTTGTATTAAGCTGGACCATAGAATAATAATGGGCCGTCATGAGCTCGTCACTGCGCTGCCCTGCACAGCCCATTGGGTTCGGCTGGGTTAAGCTGGAAAAGAAATACATACACGAAACGGTGTTTTGTACTGAGCTGGACCATAAAATAGTAATTAGCCATCACAACGCGAGCATCATCGAGCAGCCTGTTATGTGGTCATACTGCATTTCTGTTCGTCAAACCGGAAAGTGATATTTCTATCTCGACCAAATGCAAGTGTGTTGCATGTTTCAGTTATGTAACCAAAAAGGTATTTGGAAATGACCAACATAAGTAGATTCACACCCTTATTTGAAAATGATTAGCAATAACATTCCAATGAAGACGAAATTTTCAGCTTTATTGGCCCAAAGGTTTGATTACTTTGTCAATTTATAATTTATAGTTGGAAAAGTCACCTTTACACTGAGAGGTGGTGAAACGAATCAACTTTAAAAGAATCAACCTTCACTTCTTAAATTAGGCGTTTGCCATGGCATTGATATTTAAGATTTTGAACCTCGTATACAGATATTTGGCTGCTACTTTAATCATGCCAGATGTTTACCAAAACCATACTCGAGAGCTACATTCCTCTCTCGCCTAGCTCCTAGTTAAGAACCCGGTTTGGTAAAACACGCCTCCAATAATTTCGAGAGTACTTGCTACTCATATATGATTATAATATGCGCCGATATGTGGTTTATGCTGCAACTACGTAATTACACCAATCTTAAATCTCACGAAATGTATGCCCATATATTGGTTGGGCTGCAAGTTAGTTTGATAAAAAATAAAAATAAAAACTATGGGGGAATTCTATTCATCCTGCCAGTGGGTTATTAACCAAAAATTACGAGGCATCCGACTAGCTGTTAAAAAGGATCCGCATGCAAATGAAAAACTATAACCTATGAAAAGGCCTACAAAACCTTACAAAACTATTCACTAGTGCAAGCAACTGCCTCACGCTTCAGTAAGAAAAATCCAAGGACTTTAGCCTCTAGATCTCACAAACCAGGGGCATAGTTTGAAAGTCCCTAAATACAATCATCTCTTCTAAGCCGAGTCTATATTCCGCCAACCTATAAGCTAATATATTTGCTTCTTTATAGAAAAAGGAGATTCAGCAACCACAAGACTGATTCTTCCTCCTAACATGGTCTACTTGATCTCTAAGCCTCCAAGGCGCAACTAGATCAGTGTCAATCAGACACAAGAGCCTCTTGTCGTTGCATTCTATAATCAGTCTCCTCAAGCTAACACCAACACCCACCTCTAGGGTGTCGAAGAGGCAACCTAGCCAATCCATGTATGTGTCTCTCCCATGTCCATAAAATCACGTCAGAATCTCCCCCTAAAAGCCCCTAATAACACATCTAGAAGTATGGTCATTGACCCCAGATACACCTTGTAACATCCCATTTTCTAAAACATATAATTCGCTGAACGGAAGCATAATCTCATTGGGAATGTCACAAACATGATAATCATTGTATAAAAATACAGTTTGATAAACCAACACAGGATACATTGCATAATTTCTCATATCTCAAACTCATAACATCAAACTCACACTAGAAAGCTAAAAACATGTCTCATAAGTATAAAGAAAAATCCAAACTATTGATATTTGGCACCCCATCAGGTCCGGTCTCAGATGTCCTTGAGCTCCTTCTTCAGCTGGTCCTTAGATAACTTTGTCTTTGATGTTGCTCCTTTCTTGGGGGCATCGCGCCCCCAGCCATGTATAAAATAATTTGTAAGTAGAATTGAACATATTATAAAATTAAAATAGCATATACTTTGAAAAGAAAATATTTAACATAATTAAAATAAAATTTCCATTTTATCAATGTCTTTTACCTTACTTATATAAGAAACCTCAAAAATTTTACACTGTGGTGTTGTTGACTCAAGGTCAATTAGGTCAATGTTGACTCACGTCTAAATTTACTAAACTCATGTTTTGATGATGACTAACCATTCCACATATTGGCGTCTAATGTCTCTACTTGAGTGATTTTAGATTAGGTATAGACACACTCCAAATGCCCTAACTTGCACATATCAAATTGGAGAAAAGACAAGTCAAAGTCAATACAAGTGCACATTTTTGTAATATGATGTAAATCCATTAGAATCATGTTATAAATCACTTGTAATGATTGTATGACTTGTAATTAAGCTTAGAAAAAATCAGGAGTACTTAGATCAAATGTTTAAGCACTTAAAAGACATTTTTTGAAATTCACATCAAGTTGTTCATCGGTCGAGTTCTGTGAGTTGCAAACTCGACCGATCCTGATTGGATCTTGAAAATGACTTTTGATCGGTCGAGTTTACACTTCACATAACTCGACCGATGGAGTACCTAACCAATTTGATTTTCATTGGTCAGGACAAACTCGACTGATGGTCTGAATATCAGCTTTGTCTTTTACTCTATCGGTCGAGTTACCCTTATTGAAACTCGATCGATTGTACTGTACGGAAAAGTGCAGAAAAGTGCTTCTAGCCATTGTGGAGTTACAACAAGTGAAAATATATCTGTTGCAAGCCACAAAACTACTAGTTTTTGTTCTCAAGTGTTCCCAAAGGCTAAGAGGCATCCCTAGCTATAAATAGGACCCTTTGGGCTTCATTCTAAGGTTGAGCATTCAAGTCAAGCACTATGAAGGTCCCTATTCTATAGTTGAGTGTTCCTACAACCTCCTCTCTCTCTCTAATCTTAATCACTAGCTACATTCATTGGAGTGGGTAGGAAATATGTAAGAGAGCTAGTCCTACATGTATATCTTGTGAGGCTCTCACTTCCACCACCTCCCTATCTCCCATTGTGCAGAAAAGTGCTCTAGTCGTTGTGGAGTTGCAACAAGTGAAAATATATTTGTTGCAAGCCACAAAATGGCTAGTTTTTGTTCTCAAGTGTTCTCAAAGGCTAAGAGGCATCCCCAGCTATAAATAGGACCCATTGGGCTTCATTCCAAGGTTGAGCATTCAAGCCAAGCACTATGAAGGTCCCTATTCTATAGTTGAGTGTTCCTACAGCCTCCTCTCTCTCTCTCTAAGCTTAATCACTTGCTACATTCATTAGAGTGAGTAGGAAATCTGTAAGAGAGCTAGTCCTACATGCATATCTTGTGAGGCTCTCACTTCCACCACCTCCCTATCTCTCATTTCAACCATGAAGATGAAGGATCTCTCTCTTGGCTAAGAGAGGTGAAGAAGAACAAGGGAAGGCATCCCTTGGTAAAGATCAAGGTTGAACACTTGGAGAAAGAGTGGGTAAGACCTTGGTGAAGGAAGAAGACTCCTTGATCAAGTGGGTAAGTCCTTGGTGGAAGCTTCTCTGAGTGAAGGTGAAGTCAAAGGCAGAAGTTCCAAGAAGAGTGGGCAATTCCTTGAAGGTTGAAAACTTGTGCAAGAGTAGGTAAGTCCTTGGAAGAAGGCGGAAGACTCCTTGCAAAGTGGGTAAGTCCTTGGTAAATTTGATGACTCTTTGTATTGGATAGGTAAGTCCTTCGGTGGTCATGTATTGTATCTCTTATAATGAATATAATGAAGGTGCAAGGTTAAGAAATCCTAGAGGTTGACCTCTCTGGGTAGTGGACTGACTCACTTCTAGTTTGAAGTGTGGAACCACTCTAAATAGCTTGTCAATTGGTGTATGTTCAACTCTCTCTCCCTTTCTATGCATGTTTTAGTTGCACACAAATTTTCTATTTAAAAACCTTATCTTGTGATATATCTTGAAGGTCTAATGAATTTTTTTTAAGTGCATTCAGCTCTATTCACACCCCCCTTCTAGAGCATCTAATCATCCATCTAGGATCCAACAGGTGCCACTTCTCTTTGCACTGGAGTGCTCTGTATGCTAGAAAATCCCATGATTTGCACTAAAGTGCATTGTATGCTAGGAAAGTCCATGATTTGTATCGAAGTACATTGTATGTTAGGAAAGACCATGTTGAGAATCTTATATAAGGTTCATTCATCATCTTTACTCTTTACTCTTGAATACTCTTTACTCTTGTTCTTAAATATGAATATGATGTGATATGATAATTCTTGAAGATAAATAGTAAAACAAATTTCATTTATCCATTAACTTCTAATTTGAATCAATAAAAGTATAGTACGCATAATACATTCACATAATAACATGTACATGGTACATAATATCATACAAATATCCAATAATAATTTGCAAAGTGCATGGACCACTTATAGAGATTGGATCAACTAATATTCTTTGATGTTGAGGAAATACTAGTTACCTTGTTGAATAATTAATTTTCATTATTGATGTATATTCATATAGACTTATAGGGTTGCAAGGTTATTTAGGGATTGATGGAAATTTTGGATCAAAATAGGGTTCAAAACCAAGTTATTATGATTCCTTGTGTTTTTATCTTTCCAAAAAATACTTACTTGTATTTTTCTGATCACGTATGAATTAGTTATGTAATTTACAAAGACAGACCAATCAAAAATCTCAAAAAATCCATGTGGTTACATCTGGATTACAAAAAGGCACTAGGCCCTACTGAGGTGGCCCACTCATCAGTGGCCACATGGCTCAGGTCAACCCGAGGGTAGCACGTTCTTGGGACAAGCAGGCGTACGGCCAAAAACCCCAAAAAGTCCTTGCGACCAAAATTGACTGATTGAAACAAGATGGGCAAAGGAGGGAAATCACGTTTGGGTTTGTTCTTCCTTCGATCAGCGAAGAACACTGAGAAAAATTAGTGATGAACTTTGAGATCCAAAACTCTGGCAAGTCAGATCTTTAGATAAAACTAAGTCACATAGGACTTGGCAGATCGCCCCCGGTGCCAATGAGCCAAATCATGTGTTCATAGGCAAGCTGTAAAGTTGAATCCGTCCTCACAAAACAAACCAATAACTAAGTCTGGAAAACCAAAGGATGGACTCTCACAGTACAAATTGAAGATCTGGGTAAGTTTGGTGTACCAAGGCAGAGCTAGCCTCTCGCAAACCAAGAAACAAGACGATCGGGAGTCTAAAATTGGCTACGAGATTCCAAACATGGGGAAATGAGGGAAAAGTTGATACATGCAACTCATGGGAAAATTGAATGTTGAAAAAGGGACTTCGACTCTTGGGTGATCTTGAGACGGCTTCCTCTGGACTCATGGAGTTCAGGCAGCCCGAGAAGGACCCACAAAAAAGGTAAAAGCAAGATGGAGAAGGGATGACGGATATTGCAGTGCAATATGGCAAAACAACAATGAGGTTTTGTTTATGTGTGTTTGGCCATCGATTTCGATGTTCTATATATAGGTTTTGCCATCTGAGAAGGGTGGTGTTACTTGCGTAGGAAGAAATAGGGGAAACCTTGAGGTGGTCGAGTCGATTGGGAACTCTAGGGCACCAAACCCTACCGTATAAGGGGTCAGAAGGTTTGGCAAGGCACGAGGATGGTGAAGAAAGGATCTATTTGTGTTGGGAGTCAGTAGAGAGGGAGATAAGGAGGGCTAGACATCACTGCTACTGTAGCAGTCTGACTGGGACTCGAACGGGCAAGGGAGAAAGACATGGGCCGTCAGATGGGTCTACGGATCAGGCGGATAGATCGCAATCGTCCGATCTGATCTGAGGTAAAAAAAAGGTAGCATGACACTTATTTCGCTAAATAAGGCCAGTGACCAAAGTGTAGATACATAAGGATTAGGTTTATTTAAATTTTTCTTATTTTCTTTCTCATGCAATTTGGGACATCAAAGGAAGTCCAAACCTAATAAAAATTGTTGTGTTACTAAATTTGGGTGCAAGGATTCCAAAAATCAAGTTAGATTTTATTTTTGATACTTCCTACTACATGTTATTTCTTTTCCAAGTTAAGTCTTATTTTAATTAACCAAAACCATCTAAAAATATTTAGAGTTGGTATTTCGAGGAAGGCTATAAAACATCATTTAAAGTTCACTTTAAAATTGTTAGGTCAAATTATTATTATTAAAAAGGTCAATTTCACTTTTCCTCTTACATAGTACTAATGTGCTAAATTAGGGTTTCGAATTAGGTGTAAGATGAAAAAAAATTAATGGTGTTACACACCTTGTATCCATGCCACACAACCTATATTCAACTTACACCATCCTTCCTAAGGTCCCATCCATTTAATTGGTCTCAGAGAGGGTTTATAGAAAGAAAGGTGTGGTGAGAAACCCCTTTCTCTCTAGAGCTCCAACATAGCCCTGGGGTCTCCATCCAGCCTAACCATAATCCCTCACAAGAAACTTTGTCGATGTGACACACCATATGCCAAATCATATTAGCATCCATTTCTCTACAGTCAAACCTACTAGTGCACTTATCCGCCCAAATGTACCAAAGCAACACCAGTGAAAGAATCTGTCTAAGAAAGTCAATCAATGATTAATTGCTTGTTCAAGCCCAGCAGCGGCTCATTACACGAGCCTTGGACATTCCCATTTACATAGGATTGACTAGGTAGGGTTCACAAACCATGCAGAGACAATGTGTCAATTTTCATGGCTGGGTGGCAGCCACACATGACGAGTCAATTGACTGGCCAATCCAATCGATCGATTGGATTGTGGTCAGAAGCGCAATTAAACTGGTTTTATTGCAATGAATAGCATGTGGTTTTGACCAAATTAAATTGTTTGACTCATTTAAACTTGCCGATTTGACCCATTCAATCGATTGGACACTCCAAACAATCAACTGACTACTTTGATCATTTGTTGGTGACTTTGATCAATTGATCAAATGAACATTTCAATCAATCAAATGCATCATATGTGTGTGACCCTATAGGTCCCATATTATGTTGACAGTGAATATCAATAACTAGATTATGACAACACAAGTAATGAGTGATATCTAGAAACACATCATTATTGCCCAAGTAATTAGAAAGTCGGAGAACAACTATAACCTACATCTATGATCAGAATTATCATGATCATGTAGTTCCTTTGTCTCAGATATCTAGACTAAATATGAGGCATGAATTCATCATCCTCATAATACCCAATCTATGTTTATTGGACCAGAGCATACTGTTGACTTGCATGTGAGCTTAATATCATATATTTATTCACATGAGAATGGGCATATGTTTCTTAGTCTCGCTTATCAAGTGGCACGGATATCAACTCTAATAGGAGGGACAAATCCCATCTACATCACTCACAATAAATCCCCATGTGTCACAACATACTTGAGCACCAATTTTATGGAAACCCTTGTTTAAGGTCACGTTCAACGGTGTCAAAGTTCATCGAATGATAGGTGATGAGTGTAGAAACTACATGTCTAAGAACCCCAATCACCACTATCACTTTGAGAGATAATTCTTACTATCATTCAGTGGTTGAATGTATCACCCTCAAGGTGGGTCTTTCCAGTACAATGTTCTCTAACAAGCACCTATGTGTTTGACTTGATATCCAATATTATGACTAATGATCAGACTCTGCCATCAGTCAACACACATTCTAGTCTTATGTATTATGGTTGTCTATTTTTCTTCCATAATAATATCTGACTAGGGAGATAACAAGAATGTATGTACTTTTATTGTGATGCCCTGTCACTCTAAACAAGAATACTCAAAACAAAACACGTGATTTATCACTAATTAACCATACATCCAGAAAAGAGGGCAAATTAAAACCAATTTAAACATTACCATCATTCTTGGAAATATCTACATAAAGGCCCAACAACTTGCATATCCACACATACCATACAAGGTATTTACATGTATGTCTAGTGGACTCAGTCGCAACATGTATACAAAAGTATTTGTTCCACATATGCATGCCATATACAAACATCAGCACACTGCCAAAAGCTCGAACCAATATACATATCATCTACAAAACATCCCCTAACTAGACCCTGAGAGTACAGGGATAACTTTAGGACACACTAACTACTAGTCAACCTCCTATTAATATTGCTTTTTAGGATGCTCTTCCTCACCACCATGATCTTGATGACGTCGCTGACTATCACCTAAAAAGATGTGGTGACCCATGAGGTGAGACCAACGTCCCAGCGAGAGATATAACTCTCAACAACAATTATTTATTACATCGAATTATATTATTAAACAAGTTAAGCAGATTAAACATATTGAGAAAGTTAAACATATAGGCATAGCAACATGCATTATTAACAAGTATATATAAGGAAACAGATAAGACCATTATTTACTAAATAGATGACTTATCCTACTGCATTATATAACAACTAGCAATATAAAAAACAAGGTAAGGGTTATCATCCAGTGTGAATAGTATTTAACCCTAAACAGATATGCTACACGACTGGTTTACATATTTTATGAAGAACATGGGAGTTTGAGTTATGCCACTTAGACTCCAATTGACCACTACTAAGTCGAAATCAGATCTGTAGAAGATATAGGAGAGTCATAATCCTAAGATATCATCCACCCTTTGTCAACACAAGTCCTTCGCAGTGATGTAATAGTCCATCTGCAAAATAGACTAGTCACCCTTAGTATATAGGTCATGACACTAGTAACCAGGGTATACAAACCCTAACATCTAAGGCACAACCGCAGATGTCCTCAAGCACACCACATATATATATTATCCTAGATACGACCACAATCGTTTTCCTGCCGAGATATGACCGTAGCCATCCTCAAAAGCATGCATATACTCAACATGAGCTTCCATTAGATGAATACTCGTTTCACCATTCAGCAAGTCCTGACACTAGAATGGATCTACAGCATAGGACACTACATGATTTGGGTTTCTCTTGATTAGTTAATGCCAATTGGGAGTTATGGTTGCATCAATCAAGTTACCTACAAACCCTAATAGAATTCTAGACAAACATAGTATGTTGCAACTTCAGAAGATATAAAACATATGAGACATGTTCTTATCACATCATTATAGGATAACAATCCTTGTCACATCATGAAGAGGATAACACCTCAATTAGGGCACAAAACCATATCCCAAGGTCATAAGACCATCACATAACTCCTAGAAGGACATCATTATCTTTCCATGCCTTACTAGAGGCTCAACAATCCATCACCATTTATGTGGTACATAGATTCAACATAACATTACATTAAAGAACTATGATGTTCACATAGTATTATATTAGGGTTACAATCATGGAGGGAATATTCCTTTCATCATACTAATCATACAAGGGAACTAGGTATGATTAACCATCATCACCTATTTGTATTAGGGTTAGGTCCAACAAGATTAGTTGAATTGAAGTTACAAGATAGCATTGAAGGATAAAACCTGACTCTTAGCATTTCCATCGGATCATGAATGTATAAGATCAAACATAACCAGTTGATTCCATACAACCAAAACTCTTGACTCATAATCATAGGATCAAAAAACCCATCGACCCTAGAGTCAGGAAAACATAGCGACCATAGAGTCAGCAACCTTATCAACCACTACGGTCAGAATTCTTGGTGACCACTGGGGTTAGGAAACTTGGCAACCACTAGGGTTAGAAAACTCGGTGACAGCTAGGGTTACAAAACTTAGTGACCACTAGGGTTATAAATCATGATGACCACTAGGGTTAGAAATCTTGGTGATCGCTAGGGTTAGATGTCTTGGCGACCACTAGGTTATAAAACTTTTCGACCGCATAACTTCAAAATCATATCAACCACATGCATTCAAAATCTCATTGACCACATGGAATCAGATTCTTGGAGACCAACATTGTAACATACTCAATTCTAGGCACATAGGCTAATCCCCCTTTCTTTAAGGCCCCTAGTCGACTATGTGGATATCCAATCCCCCTTTGTCCTTTTTCTTGACTTTTTCCATTAGACATGTTTTAGTACCCATATTGCCCCTGTTTTAGGGCATATTATACTTTGTTGTGATCTATTAACCCTAATTGACTCATTAGGATTCCATGACTCCCATGTATTAGGATTTATGACCATAATACTTAAATTGTGGAATTAATGAGTGATGGTACTAACCTAGATGTCTTGACCATAATAATATACTCTAGAATAGACCTAGGATCATAGAGGGGCATGATTTGAGATAATATGAGAGGTTCCACGACATTTGACCATTAGCTTAAGTTTATTACATTAATGAAGTGAATAATTCATTATGGTAAAGTTATAACAAAATAACCTCAAACTCTCAATCTAAGTCCAAATTTGTAATTACCATGCAGTAATTATGTAACCCACTAAATTTGGGCTTAATCGGATGTCAAATACACCATTAATGTAAGCCAGAAGACAAAACCTAAGTTAAAGGGATTATATCGTTTCACCATTGATTTCGCGATTTTGGACCTAAGTCTGGGCTTTTTAATTGTCACGTGTATTTTTCCTTTGTGGTTGTGACTTAAGTGAGTCATGGACCTACCATCGGGTTGGGTTAATATACCGGTGGACTTCATCCCTTTCCTTCGGTTTCCTCGCATTCCCGACGCTTATAGAAGACCATCTCATCATCATCGACTGATTCCAGTACTTCTCTCACTGTTCACTCACCCTTTTCTCACGGTTCTTTGTCTTACGATATGGCTCTCCACTCCAGTTCCATTGAACCCTGATTCACCCTCTCTCGGCGACGGTTGATGAAAAGCCCAAAATCTCCACAACCCTCTCATCCTTGCGATCTCATGGATCCAAAAGTAGGGAATCCCACTGCCAAATTTTGGGAAACATGGCATTGAAAGCTCTAGTCAAAGTCTCCTCTGAAGGCAATTAGGTCACCCGCACCCCGAGCCACCACTACCAGCTTGAGTTTCTCATTCGATGACTATCTATTCTCCTCGTTGAGTCTTGCTGCCATGCCAAAATTAACTACGTAGTAAGAATCCTTAACCATCCCTCCCTTTTTCTGTTATGTTGTTTTGTCGTCTCTGCTCTAGATTTCATCCATGCGCTTCCAACTTGCCGGAGGTTTGGGTGAGTTTTCATAGGTGAGTTCCAGTCACCCTTGTGTCATGGTGCATCCACGAAAAGGTCCTAGAGACCTCTGTAAATCTTCTACAAGCCTTCGTTAATCTAATCATGATGGTTTCTTTGGATGTCAGAGATGGATATGGGGTTCAAGGTTTTGAGCCCAGGATCTGTCTGACTTCCTTCCAGCCATGAGTATGTGTTTTTTTTTACTTTTAAGACCTCGCTAATCTCTAGACTAGTCGCTCATGTTTTTTCCCCTCGTGGTTTGATTCTGGAGGAGTTCTCATTCTTCCCCTCCTCCCAATCACCGGCAATAGGTGAACATCCTACTATCACGATGCTTGGTCTCAAATCCTAGACTCTGTGTCTACCTTGGATCTTGGAACTCGTTGAGAATGATTTCCAAGTGTGAGGATGGGTAAAGAACTGATATGACCTCGGTGCCAAAGATCTAGAGCCATGGCCATGGTGCACATGAAAGGAGATCAATCATGGTAATGATTTTGCCGTCTTACCCTCACCTGGCCTCGAGCCAGTGTCTTCAGCCCAAGGATGGTTATGCAATTTTCTTTATCTCTGGATTTCTTGTTTGGCACCGGTTGATCAAATGAGAGGGATGACAAGAACACCCTGTTATGCATTATTAACCAATAGTAAGGTGCCCTATATATGGGTCCTTTCACATCTTATTTTATTTTATTTTATTACATAATCAAAAGGTTCTTTATCTTGTAAAATTCATAATAAATAAATGATCTACCAGGAAAAATATGAAAATATATATTTTTGAAATCCACAAAACTATCTCGACCTTTTGGTGTGGCTTTTAGGGTCTAAATCAGAGTTTACCAAAAAGACTTTTAGGGTTTTAAGTAATAATTTGACTCATTATAAACACAAATGCCTTAATATTACAATTAGGTGATGAAAGACATGATTCTCAATTTAGGAGTACTTTTGGATTAGTCTTGGATTACAAGGTATGTACATCCTCTATTTTACATTGGGCATTAGTTGATTGAAACCTACATTCTTTTAATGAGGTATCTCTTGAACTGTTAGTTTATTTGAAATCCCATTGCTCGGACATTTATAACATCTGTTCTTATTCATTATATTCCTGTTGTTGTTGAGATATATTATTTATGATGGGTTCTTGGGCCCCTTCTTCTTGATTACCAATTTGTGAGAAATCGATTACAATGCTAGTCTTGCTACTCTATTTATGCATGCTACATGTTTGATTAGAATATCTAGAATAGTGGTACTTACATACAACCATATCCATACTTATATAGGGCGTGTGTATTCTGCCCGGGGTGTGCGTTTCCACCCTTATTTCTTTTTAGGCTATGATCCTATGGTGTTATGCCCCTGTTTCAGGTATATTTAGTCTACATTGTTATGCATGCAAAAAGTTATTATTTTATATTGATATTGTTGGTTAAATGTTATGGCAAGACATTTTATTCTCATGCTTGTAATCTGAATTATTATATGCCTAATTTCTCTTGTGATAATCTTTTGAATTTACCAAATTGCAAATAGCCCCTTCTTGTTGGAACATATCTTCTTGTACTTTTAACCCAACAAATTTCTCTTGTGATAATCTTTTGAATTTACCAAATTGCAAATAGCCCCTTCTTGTTGGAACATATCTTCTTGTACTTTTAACCCAACAAATGCCCAAAGTGTTTATTATATGTACATACTCAGCTCTTTGCTGACATTTATGTTTTTCCTATGTTCTGGGTGATGTTCCCTTCCACCCAGGTATAGGTAAATTAGAAGACAATGACTCAAGAAGATCACCTACATGACATGGATTTAAGGATAGCTTGGAATGTCTAGGTTACTCTATGTTGTTGGCTTTAATTGTAGTTAGTTCAAGTTTTTGTAATATCATCTTTTATGGTGAGGAACAATTGTATAATGATACACATTATAACTTTGTAATAGTTTTGTTTATGTTGCTTATAAACTTCATGCTTTCATATTTATACCATTTGATAAATGAATGAAATTCCTTCTTGCCTTATTTGGAATTGGATGGACTTATTCTTCAATTTAGTGAAGAGAAAATCCCCAATCGGTTCCCTCTCTTTACAAACATTAAAATACAAATCTTGGTGACCAACATGGAGATACAAAATCTTGGCCACCAACAGAGTTCAAAATCATGGAGACCGACATGGGTCACACACACATGTGCAAGGTCTAGGGTTTTCTATCTTCAAAGAAGAAACATGCACTGGGTCTAGAGTTACATGAAGAAGGATTATCTACTCAATATCTACCATCTAAGCTCAACCCTCGGCAAAGATAACATATTTCTACTTGAAAAAACATTTTAGGGAAAGATCATGTACATGCAAGATAAGAGTAAGAAATAAACATGAAGAAAGTTATATAACTCGCTTCTAGGATGAAGATGAAGCTCCAAACAGCAAAGTAGCTTGAGGTGGGAAGGAGGAAACCATATCTTGAGCATTCCACTCAGCCAAGCTAGCTCCTTCTCTAAGGACAAGCAAACCTTGGTCAAGGAAGCAAGAAAGAAGGTGTCTTCAACCTCTAGCTAAAGCGCCACCACGGAACCGAACAAGAAGAAGAGAGGAGAAGATAGAGAAGCAATAAAAATAAAGTAGAGGAAGACATTATGCACCAATTTCTATATTTTACTTATTTATCCTATGAAGTATATCAATTCAATATTTATTTAGATAGTGGTGCATTATTCATATTTAAGGACATAGAAATACCAATTATTATTCTAGTTCGTGTACTAATCACATTATACCTCTTATTAAACATATCTTAGATGCTTTACAAATATTAGTTAGAAAAGGAAGCATATGTGACATATTTTATGAGCTTAATTACATGTTAACACATATACAAGTTATTATGTTAATATGCATATATGTATGATATGGGATGTTGATTATTGAACATAATGTATATGTTTTCAAACCTATATATGTTAGTGTGAGTAATTCATGTTCATGTATTAACTATATACATTAAGGTCTAACTTCATCCTTGTTTGGTTAAACCTAACAAACCAAACTTACTAACCTTCTAATCGTGGAATAAGGTAAGATTCTAGCTTCAGGTATGTTACAACTTTGGCTTGTACCAAATGAATTTTCATATGAATCTCAGGATAAATATAATGCTTTTCATTTGGTGTTTATATTCCAATTATTTTTTTATGGGTCCTAACCTTCCTAAAAAGAAAATACAAGGGTCTTTCCCTTGCATGTTGTTCTAGTATAAAAAAGGATGTATCATACATTTATCATTTTTATTTTTCATCATACATATGGACCACTTTCAACTTCTCCTTTAATAACATAAATGATAATTACCCACGACATGACACTTCGCATTATTGTTAAAATCAAATTTTCACACTAGAAAAATAAATTTACCTGAGCCAATGGAAATATGGCTTGAAAAAAAACAACACACCTTTCACAATAATCAAACTATAATTAGAGAGAATGTAAATCGATCATGGGTAGATTTCATCTAACCCTCATCATAGTAATAAACAAGTTCCTCTTATAAGAGTTATCTTGATCATCATGACATTACCCCCATCATCCTCGGTGGCCCTTTTTGCTGCATATAACATCCCTTCAAGCTTCATATCTACCGGTCTTAACCGTCCAAGCAACTCTGATACACTTTAGGTACTTATGATGTTTATATGCCAAGGACACTCTACTTAGTATTTGATATGCTACTAGCTTAGTATCTATCACCTTAACTATGCTATCATAGATATTTGTATTAAGGAGCATTCATCCAATGTACTTTTAGTTCTGCTTTTGGGGAATGTCTGATGGCGTCCTCAATTTATTTATTTTTTGGTGGTCGGGAGAACCCACCACGGGCCAGCCCGGCATGGTAAACTCTCAAGCCATCCCCAATTCAATATAACATTAACTCCTAGTTTAGTGTTTTCACCTTACCATCTTACTTCTTATAAGTTTTGGAGGTTACATACCCTTTTACCACCTACCCTTAGTTCATTCCTTAATCTTGCCCATCTATAGGAAATTGGTATGTACTCTCTTTATCCTAATATATAACAAAAATCATAGAAAACAAGATTACACTGCAAAGAAGATCCAGAATAGAGCTACTACCAGCATGAGTAAATGTTGAGGGTAGTGATACTATAGTTATATCTTAGGTGATCATTTGTTATTCTTAATTCTTGGGAACAATGGATAGAGTATAGGAGTAGGATGAAAATAATGTATATTGTCCCAGTATTAAGATGTGATCATGTTTGTCAACTTAATTTATTTTGAGTATTATGTGGTTCCTTGTTATTTTGTAGTCGTAAGAATATTAGATAGGGTAGCATACCATGTTGGCTAATGTGACTCTAGAAACCCTAATTACACATAGGAGGTTAGTGTGTTTGGGTCATTAAAATTGACCAAACAAGGTTAGAGTTATATCCTAACATGCGTGTTTGTGTCCTAATGAACATTTCATGCACATAATATGAGTAACTCACATATTAACCATGATTGTGGATACATGTGATCCTGACCAAGGAATGAGATATCATCTATATTGGCGATATTTCAACTAAAATATCGATACCGACATTGTTGGTTATGGAAACATGTGTGTGTGCCGACAGGATTGCAATATCGATAACACTGACATATATATTGCTGATACCACCATATTTTTGGTGGTTTCGGTGAAAAATGCACTAGTGACATCATTGTACCTACCAAAACCACTAGTATACCAACTAGTATACCATTTTTTGTGAGAGTGAATGTTGTTACTTCTTGGGAGGAAAAAAAAAGGTGCATTTGGGTGATGTTTGGTGATTGGTGCTAATATCAACCCAAATCAAGGTATGTCTAACTAATATTTTTCATTTTCTACCATTTACAACCTATCAATCTATATTTCCTACTTTATACTTCCACTTTCATCTAAAAAGGCTTTTTTACCGCCAAAACCTAGTATTGCTCCAATTTGATGTGTTTATGGGAACTATACATACATCTATAAGTATATTATGTAGATCTACAATATTCTCACTGGATCTACCTAATCACATCACCATTAATTACTATTATCATGCAATTTATCTAATCATATTACAGTAAGTATTGATATTATCATTTATTTATTTATATTAGTAGAAGATATTTTACTAAAGAGTAATGTGAATATAATACAAATGAGTATTATAAACTTACACAGTATTGCACATGAATGAGTAACATGTAACTTCATACAACCAACCTTACATAATGTACATGTCATGGGAGCAATATGTCAACCATATGAACTCAATATTGTATGGAGGATCAATGTTTAACTCGGCTTACAACTGATATGAGTTAGTAAGTTACTATGTTATTATTGTATTGAAAATTGGATATTAGTGTGTATGTATATTTATGTTTATGGATTGCTCTAGTTATATTCCAAACTAAGATTCCCACATTTTGTCATCAAAATCCTCAGAAAACAAGACATGTTCCCTACCCCCCACATGATGGACACCCCACCCCCACATACTCATTACAAAATTTTATTGCGTAAAATGATGGATTTGTGTGTAGACATTACACCTATAAAATTTCATGATTTAATTCATCCATTTTGGCATCAAAATGGATAGGATCGCATATGTTGATATTTTTGTCGGTATATCGATAAATAACTATTTCTAGGGTGTCAAAATGGCAATGATATTGGATACCTCATTCCTTGATCCTAACCATTTCATGGACCAATAAACCCTAATGTTATGATGAGTGAGATATATGGAGATGAACATGGACATCATAAATGTTGATGAGGTTTGTATGTTGAATGATGATCATGTTGACCTAAATCCTACGTTGTAATCATCCAATCCTAATATATGTTATCTTTGTGACTTTTATGTTACATTAGTGACATTAGGCATCATAATCAGTTAGCATGCATTGATGCACATAAATGATACATAATCACCTAATCTTGGCTTGATATGAGAACTCATTTCATCAATATGAAATATGTTCCACCTTGTTCACTAATATACATCTAATGGCTCAAATATGACTAATAAATAATTTGATATACATAAATCTGCATAAATGGATAATGTGGGATTAAATGTGCATAATTATGAATTGGATATGAACAAGTATGAGTATTGATTCATTTGGTCAATAATGTGATTGATTTATATAATGTGACATTGATTATATGCTTAATGTAAACAAAATTTAGTAGTGTGTTTTTCAAATTAATATTAACATTAATATACTTATTGATAATTGCTTCAAATAACCTATTTTATACAGGATAATACAATATAATCACATATATTGATAATAAGGGGATAATGAAGTCTAAATTCGAAATATTGAGAATAATGGTAAATTATAATAATAGATATCAAAAAATGACTAAAACCTTAATTGTATTAAAAGTCATGCAAGATAATTTGAAAACCCAAATCTAAGTGCATAATCGTGTTCTTTGGGTCGTACTTAGTCTAGTTGCAAATTTTTAGCTAAATCAAATAATGTTTGGTAGCCTGATTTAAATAGAGAAGATAATCCCTAAATATCATATTCATATCTAAGTCAGACTTTGGTTAGTTGGTTTTAAATCATGAATTTGTGTCACGTACCTAATTTATTAATTTTTTAGGTCTTTCTGTTACACGTGTATTTGTTTGTCTCAGGTTCCTTATAAGGTGTTCATCAACATCCTATGGTGGAAAGGTTTTCTTCTTCCTGGAGTCCTCCGCTTGGACTACCCAAACCGCACGGCTTCAGGATTTCTTCTTCCTCTGTCATTCTCTAACCCGCTTATCTCTTATCCTCAAACCCTTCTAAATTTATCTCCATGTCCATCGAGATGCATTGATCTCAGAGGGCCCAAACTCAATAGGATTCCTTCTCCCAGTTTATCCCATGCACATTGGACTCCCAATATCCCCTATTTCTGAGTCCATCTAGGTTTCTTCTCCTTTCCATGACTGAATCAGACCTCCCCACCTATTAATATCTATCTCATGACCATCATGGTATCAAAGGATCTCACTTTCCATTGTCATCTCAATCCCAGCAATTTACAAGCCATCTCCCTCAAACTCGATTGTTTTCTCAAGCAATCTTGGCCTTGCTGGCAAGCTGGCCATTTTGTTTTTGTGTAGTTTCCCATACACCTTCTATGGATGGTCTCGAAGCCACCAAGGTACTAATTTCCCTTGGGATAAGGTATTCCGTTATTCCCTCTTTTCAATTCAATGACTTGTTGTCCTGCTTTGGTGTGTGTGCATTGTTTTGGTCGCGTATATGGGTTACCATGATTGTCATTCACCTCACCTAAGTTCATGTTTCCTTTCTTGTATATTCTAGTTTCTAGATGTTGATCAAGTTCTACTCCCTCGCCTGACTAGCTTTCTGACAATGGCATTGGGGTATAGTCATGACTTCTCCAAAGCCCCTTCTTGGGTTCAGGGAGACTGAGAAGGATTGACGAGTGAATGGTGTTGTCTGACAGTGGGTGCTATTTGTCAGAACATGGTTGTCATTCTTTCTATCGGGTTGTTCCTTTTGTGATTTTTACAAGAAGAAAAATGATTAAGATAACAAAGAAGATGATAGTTGACTAGTTTACCAACATGACCCTAGTTTGTTTTAATTTTGTAACGCTTATCATGGGCTTTCTGGTAGTTGCATCTTTCATTTGATCCTTAATCGTACGAGATTTGAACATTTAATGATGACCAATATACCCTATCACGCGTCACGCAATTGATGCAACATGCAGGGGTATTTCGGTAGTTTTTTAATGGTTTTATTTATTTAAATTTGGTAAAATAAATATTTTAAAATTCATAACATTAATTGGTAAGTCAGAGAAATAAATCAAGACATGTTTGGAAATAGAAAAATGAGAACTATTGTTTGGTATGAATTTTATGATCTAATCTATTATATAAAATATGTGATTTTTATGGTTTTTCCTAATTACCTATAATTTTGTAAATCATATCTAATGATCTAGAAGTCAGAAATTAATAAATAAATATGTTTAGAAAGCACAAAATAATTATATATATTACTATATAATTTTCATAACCTATAGTTTTAATGATAAAAAGTCACCTTTAGGGTTTGATTATAGGAGCATAAACCCTAATTCATTTGAATATTTAATAGGTAGCTTTGGACCTTAGTTTGGATCTAAGGTCTGACCCTGACTTTGGATACACATTATTGAGGTATGTTGCTTCTCTTTATGAGTCATATTGGACAATAATTCTAATTTCTCTCTCTCTCTCTTTCTTTGACTTTATTGTGGCATAGTTCTTTATATGTCATTTGATTATGCATGTTTGACCCAATTGGGTTCAGTTAACTGAAATTCATCTTATATACTGTTGAGAATGCAAATTGAATCTTTATTTAATCTTGCTCATACTTATTCAGTTTACAAGCTTTATTGCCTTATTTCATCTTATTGTTCCATTTAATGATGGAAATCCTAATTTGATGGATATCTTGACTAAATTTATCTTGGATCTCTATTATATGCATGTTTAATTATTGTGACTATTATTATTTATTAATGGTGGTACATTATGGGTTCTGACCTCATTGTATAATTTTTTTGATATATGAAATGATGGTGCTCTCACCTAAGTCTGAGGTGCTCTCACTTGATATATATGACATTATATAGGATTGTGGGTACTCTCACCTCTTTCCTTGGTGTGGAATGTAGAAGTGTTCCAGCTCTGCTTTTATATGGTTGTAGTCTAATATTTAGTCTGCATGCATAATTCTTATTATTTGTTGATGTTCTCTAACTTGAGATTTAAAGGCAAGAATTTTATTACTGTATTTTTATTTCTTGGTATAATCTATCTTACTATATAAAGAACATTTTTGATATCCACTCAGATACTTCTACCTCCCTCTTAAATGGGAACTGTGTTATTTTTTGATTTAACTTTTTCATATAAATTGTCCAGTCCCTATTACAAGCGCATACCAACTTTTGATGATAATCTTCCACCTTGTCTTCTCTTGTGGGGGGTATTCCCAACCCCTTAGATGGAGAAGATCATGCCATAGGTGTCCCTGAGTTGCAACATGATTGGGAGTAGTTGTTTTTTTAGAGATAGATTGAAGTGGTTTGTTTACCCTCTGTTGATCATGTGTAATAGATTAGTTTTCTTTAATGTACACCTTGTGTGGTGAAGAACAATGTTATACATGAATATTGTAATAGTTATATTTTCATCTTTTGTTGCTATCCTTTTGGTATTTAATACATTACATGCTTGAATTATAGTATATCCTCCTTTGCAAAAATTATTATCAAATTTGACATTGGATGGTTTATATTCATCACTTGAGTAATTGAGTGGCTCCCATCTTGGGTTCCACTCCTTACAAATATGGTATCAAAGCTAGAGCATTCAGTTATCTGACTACTTCAATCTTTATCTCCCTTAGGCTTTACCTCTCCTATAGGTTCTGTAACGACCGTCTCGCGAAAACAAGATTAACTAATGCGGAAGCGTTCATTAAGTAGCGGATTACCAAAAATCACTTTAAATTAAAACCTTTTTATCAAAAGATCCATCAAGTAAAAACTTCTCACATCGAACAAAAGTAACACAATTACATTCTTGTTCACAGGTACATATTCTGTATCATCTCCTTTTGAGAATTACAAGCATTAACTGTCCTGTCAAGCTAAACACAGACAGTTCAAAATCTCGAGGCATTGAGCCAAATCTCGAAAGCACTAATTACAACTCTGAGGACCTGAGAGTACAGAGACGACACATAGGACTTTATATACATCTATACATGGCATAATAGACAGTGTCTCCACCTGAGACTTCACTATTGTTACTTCTGTTGTTGTTGTCCTTCCCTTACTGAAGGGTTTCTGTCTCCTCATCCGTGACCACCTAAAAATGTAGTTCCCACGGGGTGAGACAATTGTAAATTGCCCCAGCGAGAGATATAACTCTCCGCCAATAACATTATTATTGCAGCTTAAGAAGATAAATATGAACAGAGGAATCATATTTGCTTGATAGCAGTTAATTCAATGTCTATCATATTAGAATATTAATCTTATTCAACATTGTAGCTATAACTTGAAAGAGCATCATATCACATATCCATTAGGGAATATGAAGAACATGTATAACATTTAGCCACTACAGAATCATTATCACAGCATTAACTCTCTTCAGGCTTAGATCATATATCTAAAGCCTGGCATTGTCATAGTGGAGTCATGGCCTGTAGCCACACTCTTTTCTCAGAGTATTGGGATCTCAATCCCTCAACTCATCAAGTACAATTCCACTTCTTAACACATTCATCATTATGATTATAGAATCTGGGTATTTAAACCCTTATCTCATCATAGAACACTTGTTACCACTTATTAAGTAACTTCATACCTTCAGGTCATCTGACCAAGGACATTATAATTCTTGCTACACAAAGTATTGCACATAGTTCACAAAGCTCATATCACCTCTTATTACCCCTTAATAGGCAACAAGACATATGAAAGCTTATAAGGTCTATAGAACATTTTCAATATACAGAACATCATAGCCCATACCTGGCTATGCTCATCTTCTCATCATATCTACATGATTAGTAATCATGATGCAATTACATATCAGTACCATGCAATATAAGGGTTATCTTATTATATTCATAACCCATTAGTCTATATTTGAGCTTCACATAGAATTACTCTGTGTTATAGCTTCACATAACAACACCCTACATTAGGGACTCACATAGCAATCACCCTACATTAGAGATTCACATAGCATTTACCCTACATTAGGGATTCACATAGCAATTACCCTGCATTAGAGACTCACATAGCAATTACCCTGTGTTTTTTTTAAAATTGGCCATTCTATTCATCCCGTGCCCTGGGCTCGATCCTGGTACCTCTCACTAACATAATGAGTGTCTAACCATCTTGGTGTCTTCTGTTAGACTGTGTTAGGGTTCATATAGTATTACCTTGTATTAGGGTTCACATAGCAAGGAATCATTATGGAATAATAAGTATTTTAATCATACTTCATTATTCTCATCATTTATCAACACACAACATGAATTTCTCTTTCATCTTTTCCAGACTATGATTACATCATAGTTTATAGGTTTGGATTAACCCTTTTCATAAGGCATGTTGGCCTACATTCAACAGGGTACATTTAATCTCAATGTAACCATTGACATGACACATCTCATGTGTTATTCATCCAATTATATTGGACTTATAACACATCAAGGTATACCAGTATTGGGGTGTTGGATGTGATATTTATCATATCTTGATGTATCACTTCCCTCAACACCTTTATCTTACTTGAGTTTCATACACTTAGCTTGTATTAGGGTATTACCCATCCTAATAATGTATGTACCAGATCATCACATTTATCATGTAAGGTAGTGATCATTAGTCACTCACTTAGAATATACAGCCATTGCCAATACTATGATTCATCCATAAGTTAGGAATTAACAAAAAGACCATATTAGGTCCCTTTCAAATCAACTAAAAGTTAAGCATAGAGCACCACGGCCATGCAATCAAGAACGGTCGTGCAAAGGTTAATCACCACAGCCATGCTACCTTGCACGGTCGTACAAATTGAAGCCACCACGGCCGTGCTACCTTGCACGGTCGTGCTACAGAAGATCACCACATTAATTATATTCATATATGAATTCTATTCTTTCATCCTTTCAACTTGATTAGGTCACATCAACCCTTCAATCAAGTTCATACAACTATGATTAACATAGTGTATCAAGTTATTGATCCTATAAGCAATTAGGGATTCATCCCTTAATTGACACTAATCACTTAGGTACTATTAGGGTTTCAACCTTTGTACCTTCATTTTTTATCATTACTAATCATCATTGGATCAATAGAACATTTCTCATCTTAACTCGCAAAGATTCAATCACATTGGACCTCCATTACATAAGGTATCCAATTGAATTAGAGTTTCCAATGTTGATTCCTTCAATCATTGAATTCATGGAACCAATCATCAATTGGACCTATACTCATACTTCAATTGAGTTTAATAGGTCAAACTTCAACTGATTTGACCCTCAATTGACCCTCAATTGGTCATCAATTAGGGTCTGATTCAATTGAATTAGGGTTTGGAAACGATGATCCATCAACACTAATCAATGCAAGATTGGATATTTTGAAACCATTGAGCCTTCATCCAAATTGGGCATGATCTGACCCCAAACGGTCTTGAGGTCATTTGGATGCCGTCCAAACGGTCTTGAGACCATTTGCCCATCATATCATCAAAATCTAAGTCAACCAATTAAGGTTTGGATCATTGGATTAATCACCAAATCAGTAATTGATTACACTTCAACTTAGTGACATTGGATCTTCAATTGCTTAGCCATACTCAACCCTAGACCTACAAACGGTCTTGGATGACCCCCAAACGTTCTTGAGACCGTTTGGATGAGTCCCAAACGGTCTTGAGACCGTTTGGCTCATCCAAACCTTGGATTCTAGTGAGATTCCATCAAGGTTTAGTCTATTGAGTTGATCAACAAATCAGCACTTAATTGCAATATGATTTGGTACCTTTGGACCTTCAATTGGTCAACTATACTTAACCCCAGACCTCCAAACGGTCTTGGGTGACCCCCAAACGGTCTTGAGACCGTTTGGGTGATCCCAAAACGGTTTTGAAACCGTTTGGGCCAATCAACCCAAAACATCATCTCAATCACTTGCAAAATCAGCACTTAGCCGATTAGGGTTCATACCACCTCTTTGGATCTTTAAACACATATCCATACTTGACCCTAGACCTCCAAACGGTCTTGGGTGACCCCCAAACGGTCTTGAGACCGTTTGGGTGATCCCCAAACGGTTTTAAAACCGTTTGGGCTAATCAACCCAAAATCTCAAATCAACTCATTGGAATTTCAGCACTAATTCCAATTAGGGTTTGCCTAATTGATTAGCCTTCAACTCACGATTCCTTGGGAGTTAACCCATAAAATTTGGTTTGTCATTAACCAACATAATTATGAACAGTAATCTCAAACGGTAAACCCTTGGTCAACTCACTCAAATGGTTTTGAAACCATTTTCCCAAAAAGGTCAAGTTAATCAGGTTGGAAATCAGCACTTAATCCAATTAGGTTTACCTAATTGATTAGCCTTCAACTCACGATTCCTTTGGAGTTAATCCATAAAATTTGGTGTGTCATTAAAAAACATAATTAGGAACAGTAATATCAAACGGTCAACCCTTGTTCAACTCACTCAAATGGTTTTGAAACCGTTTGCTCCCAAACGGTTTGCAAACCGTTTGGTGGTGAAACCGTTTGGTCCCAACTTCCAAACCGTTTGCCCAAGATATTTGGGGAGGTGTGTTCTTATGATGATGTCATCATCATCAAGCTTCGTCCCTGAAGTTCTAACAACTTATGATTTCATGAATTAATCAATTTCAACCAGCAATTAATCAAGATAATGAAGGAATCATTGAAATTACAAGATTAATGGTTGAATAACAATGTAAAAGGGTTCAAGTTATAAAACCCGCCTCCAATTGAGCTCCAAAGCTCCATGTCCATGGAAACAATGGTGGATGCAACTCCTTTCACCATTCCAAGGCTCGTCCTCAAGGTTTGAGTAAAAAGGAATGGTTAGAATTGAAGAGGAGATCGAAATAGGAAGAAATCCATAATTTATTTTCGATTTCCACCATGGAATCAAGGTGAAATGGATCAAGAACCTTACCAACAGGTTGGGGGTCGTCCTCCTGCTCCTCCCTGTCTCCTTGGTCGGTTTTGCAAGCAAGGGGAAAGAATGAAATCCGAAAAAGCCTTTGTTTTGGCTTGGAAAGGGAACTTTTATAAGGAAATTGATGAGAGAGAAAATGCCTTATTAAAATGCATTTAATCCCAAAAATGATGCCGCCTCTCCCCCCCCCAACTCCTTGGATACGAGGCTATATTCATTGCCTCATATTCCTCTCAATTATCTATGATTTAAAGAAAAAAAAATTAAGCACCTTAATGCTTATTATATTAATATCCCATATGTGAGTGGGAATTACTTTCCTTTATAATAAGGTGAGTGGAGTTTCACCTCCTTTAGATATGTTCGTTCCTTATCTTGGCAAAAGAACGTCCATCCTTATTCAAAATCAACCAATAACATTTTGGTTGAAGGCCCTTTAATTAATACATTCATTTTTGCCCTAAATTGAATTAGGATTTCACTTAAGATTAAATCTTAATTATTTTAATATCAAGATTCTCTCTCCTCCAACTTAATTCAAATGAGATGCCCCTCTCATTTTCTTTGCTCTACATGATGCCAAGAAACATTAAGGACCTTATTGAAGTGATAATTTGCATATTGAACCCTAGGTTTTGGGTAAATTACGCATTACACCAAAACTGGGTTTTAATGCATAAACATTACTTTACAAGCTTAATCTTGGTGCCCAAGCTTGTGAGAACCATACCACTATATTATATTCATTCTTATTATGTCTCAATATCATAGGAACATCTTATCATGCAACATTTGCAATTTAACCCCTCGACCTGGGTAATTTGCACTTTAGTCCAAAATAAGCAAACATTGCTTCAACATTGTTGAAACAGGACCAAAATTGAAATATAAGTTTCTCATGAGCCCTAATTACTTTTCCCAAGATAAGATTAAGAATCTACTCAACCTTATTAAGAAAAAAATCTAGGGTTAATTCATAACCCAGGTCAGGGATGTTACAAATTATAAACCCCTAACAAGGATTTCGTCCTCGAAATCCCAGGAAAAGGAGGGACAGATTATTCATTAATCATGCCCTCAAGTCTCCACATCTCATCTTAATGTTATGGAGATACCATGGGTCTGTATTTCACACAAAGTTCCTTTCATTAATTCAACCTTATCAATGTTTATTGTTTATGCAAAGCATAAACCCCTAACATATGATGTCCATATCATTAAAAGGAAGAAACGTAAAAGAACATACATCTATCATCACCTAAGAACATTTATCAAAGGAAAAAAAATATGTCTAACAAGATAATTTACTCAGCAATCCTTTATTTGTTTAGGAAAGTTCACTTAGCAAATTCTATGTTGGAAATGTTCACATAGCTTTTCCTTCTTAGTTGGGAATGTTCACATAGCTTTTCCTTTTTAGTTGGGAATGTTCACATAGCTTTTCCTTTTAGTTGGGAATGTTCACATAGCTTTTCCTTTTAGTTGAGAATGTTCACATCGTTCTTCTTTTTGGTTGGGAATGTTCACATAGCTTTTCCTTTTTGTTGGTAATGTTCACATACCTCTTCTTTTTGGTTGGGAATATTCACATAGCTTTTCCTTTTTTTTGGGAATGTTCACATAGCTTTTCCTTTTAGTTGGGAATGTTCACATAGCTTTTCCTTTTTGTTGGGTATGTCACATAGATTTCCCCTATTGGTTGGGAATATTCACATAGCTTTTCCTTTTTTTGTTGGGGATGTCACATAGCTTTCCCCTATTGGTTGGGAATGTCACATAGCTTTTCCCTTTTTGTTGGGGATGTCACATAGCTTTCCCCTATTGGTTGGGAATATTCACATAGCTTTTCCTTTTTTGTTGGGAATGTTCACATAGATTTTCCTTTTAGTTGGGAATGTTCACATAGCTTTTCCTTTTTTTGTTGGGGATGTCACATAGCTTTCCCCTATTGGTTGGGAATGTCACATAGCTTTTCCCTTTTTGTTGGGGATGTCACATAGCTTTCCCCTATTGGTTGGGAATGTCACATAGCTCTTCCCTTTTTGTTGGGGATGTCACATAGCTTTCCCCTAGTGGTTGGGAATGTCACATAGCTTTTCCCTTTTTGTTGGGAATGTTCACATAGCTTTTCCTTTTAGTTTGGAATGTTCACATAGCTTTTCCTTTTTTTGTTTGGGATGTCACATAGATTTCCCCTATTGGTTTCATTATACTCTCTAGATTGTTTCAGAATGATTGCTTGATCAGGGCAATCAAAAAGATACCAATCTAAGAGTTTCCATACTCACTTTATCATCAATAGTTGTATACCTGGCCAGGGTTTACAAATGCTGAGATCAAGTAGTATGCACTTACATGCTATCATATTCCTTGCTTTTCATATCATTATACACACATGATTTTCCCTTGTTCCAACATGACTAAGTCATTTAGGAACTCTTTTAAAGCTCAAACTTTTTGTATTAAGGATTGATAACCTAGATCGTAAGGCTAGTATCCAGTCCACTATATGCATTACTATTGCCCTAATCTGCCCAACAAGAGCATGATCATAGGATTCTCTATCCTGATCAGGTCTTAATGGGGATTCTCAGGCACTTGTTCTCCTCTTGCCTGGTCCCATGCACCCTCTCCTGGTGCAACAACATTGCCCTTAGCAATGTGTTCCTCGTGTTCTCCAGTCATTTTCAAGTTCTTCTTCTCCTATGTGAGCAGAAGATACTATCAGATAAATTGGAAGACACTTAGAACAGACTCTACAACCTTAGTCCTATGCCTCTATAGACTTGGTGAACCTAGAGCTCTGATACCACTTAATTGTAATGACCGTCTCGCGAAAACAAGATTAACTAATGTGGAAGCGTTCATTAAGCAGCGGATTACCAAAACTCACTTTAAATTAAAACCTTTTTATCAAAAGATCCATCAAGTAAAAACTTTCTCACATAGAACAAAAGTAACACAATTACATTCTTGTTCACAGGTACATATTCTGTATCATCTCCTTTTGAGAATTACAAGCATTAATTGTCCTGTCAAGCTAAACACAGACAGTTCAAAATCTCGAGGCATTGAGCCAAATCTCAAAAGCACTAATTACTACTCTGAGGACCTGAGAGTACAGAGACGACACATAGGACTTTATATACATCTATACATGGCATAACAGACAGTGTCTCCACATGAGACTTCACTGTTGTTACTTCTGTTGCTGTTGTCCTTCCCTTATTGAAGGGTTTCTGTCTCCTCGTCTGCGACCACCTAAAAATGTAGTTCCCACGGGGGTGAGACAATTGTAAATTGCCCCAGCGAGAGATACAACTCTCCGCCAATAACATTATTATTGCATCTTAAGAAGATAAATATGAACAGAGGAATCATATTTGTTTGATAGCAATTAACTCAATGTCTATCAGATTAGAATATTAATCTTATTCAACATTGCAGCTATAACTTGAAAGAGCATCATATCACATATCCATTAGGGAATATGAAGAACATGTATAACATTTAGCCACTACAGAATCATTATCACGGCATCAACTCTCTTCAGGCTTAGATCATATATCTAAAGCCTGGCATTGTCATAGTGGAGTCATGGCCTGTAGCCACACTCTTTTCTCAGAGTATTGGGATCTCAATCCCTCAACTCATCAATTACAATTCCACTTCTTAACACATTCATCATTATGATTATAGAATCTGGGTATTTAAACCCTTATCTCATCATAGAACACTTGTTACCACTTATTAAGTAACTTCATACCTTCAGATCATCTGACCAAGGACATTATAATTCTTTCTACAAAAAGTATTGCACATAGTTCACAAAGCTCATATCACCTCTTATTACCCCTTAATAGGCAACAAGACATATCAAAGCTTATAAGGTCTATAGAACATTTTCAGTATACAGAACATCATAGCCCATACATGGATATGCTCATCTTCTCATCATATCTGCATGATTAGTAATCATGATGCAATTACATATCAGTACCATGCAATACAAGGGTTATCTTATTATATTCATAACCCATTAGTCTGTATTTAAGCTTCACATAGAATTACTCTGTGTTAGAGCTTCACATAACACCACCCTGCATTAGGGACTCACATAGCAATCACCCTACATTAGAGATTCACATAGCATTTACCCTACATTAGGGATTCACATAGAAATTACCCTGCATTAGAGACTCACATAGCAATTACCCTGTGTTAGGTTTCATATAGTATTACCTTGTATTAGGGTTCACATAGCAAAGAATCATTATGGAATAATAAGTATTTTAATCATACCTCATTATTATCATCATTTATCAACACACAACATGAATTTCTCTTTCATCTTTGCCAGACTATGATTACATCATAGTTTATAGGTTTAGATTAACCCTTTTCATAAGGCATGTTGGCCTACATTCAACAGGGTACATTTCATATCAATGTAACCATTGACATGACACATCTCATGTGTTATTCATCCAATTATATTGGACTTATAACACATCAAGGTATACCAGTATTGGGGTGTTGGATGTGATATTTATCATATCTTGATGTATCACTTCCCTCAAAACCTTTATCTTACTTGAGTTTCATACACTTAGCTTGTATTAGGGTATTGCCCATCCTAATACTGTATGTACCAGTTCATCACATTTATCCTGTAAGGTAGTGATCATTAGTCACTCAATTAGAATATACAGCCATTGCCAATACTATGATTCATCCATAAGTTTGGAATTAACAAAAAGACCATATTAGGTCCCTTTCAAATCAACTAAAAGTTAAGCATAGAGCACCACGGCCGTGCAACCAAGAACGGTCGTGCAAAGGTTAGTCACCACAGTCGTGCTACCTTGCACGATCGTGCAAAGTGAAGCCACCACGGCCGTGCTACCTTGCACGGTCGTGCTACAAAAGATCACCACATGAATCATATTCATATATGAATTCTATTCTTTCATCCTTTCAACTTGATTAGATCACATCAACCCTTCAATCAAGTTCATACAACTATGATTAACATAGTGTATCAAGTTATTGATCCTATAATAAATTAGGGATTCATCCCTTAATTGACACTAATCACTTAGGTACTATTAGGGTTTCAACCTTTGTACCTTCATTGATTATCATTAATAATCATCATTGGATCAATAGAACATGTATCATCTTAATTCGCAAAGATTCAATCACATTCGACCTCCATTACATAAGGTATCCAATTGAATTAGGGTTTCTAATGTTGATTCCTTCAATCATTGAATTCATGGAACCAATCATCAATTGGACCTATACTCATACTTCAATTGAGTTTAATAGGTCAACCTTCAACTGATTTGACCCTCAATTGACCCTCAATTGGTCATCAATTAGGGTCTGATTCAATTGAATTAGGGTTTGGAAACGATGATCCATCAACACTAATCAATGCAAGATTGGATATTTTGAAACCATTGAGCCTTCATCCAAATTGGGCATGACCTGACCCCAACCGGTCTGGAGGTCATTTGGATGCCCTCAAAATGGTCTTGAGACCGTTTTCCCATCATATCATCAAAATCCAAGTCAACAAATTAAGGTTTGGATCATTGGATTAATCACCAAATCAGCAATTGATTACACTTCAACTTAGTGACATTGGATCTTCAATTGCTTAGCCATACTCAACCCTAGACCTCCAAACGATCTTGTATGACCCCCAAACGGTCTTGAGACCGTTTGGATGAGTCCCAAACGGTCTTGAGACCGTTTGGCTCATCCAAACCTTAGATTCTAGTGAGATTCCATCAAGGTTTAGTCTATTGAGTTGATCAACAAATCAACACTTAATTGCAATATGATTTGGTACCTTTGGACCTTCAACTGGTCTACTATACTTAACCTCAGACCTCCAAACGGTCTTCGGTGACCCCCAAATGGTCTTGAGACCGTTTGGGTGATCCCCAAACAGTTTTGAAACCGTTTGGGCCAATCAACCCAAAACATCATCTCAATCACTTGCAAAATCAGCACTTAGCCGATTAGGGTTCATACCACCTCTTTGGATCTTTAAACACATATCCATACTTGACCCTAGACCTCCAAACGGTCTTAGGTGACCCCCAAACGGTATTGGGTGACCCCCAAACGGTCTTGAGACCGTTTGGGTGATCCCCAAACGGTTTTGAAACCGTTTGGGCTAATCAACCCAAAATCTCAAATCAACTCATTGGAATTTCAGCACTAATTCCAATTAGGGTTTGCCTAATTGATTAGCCTTCAACTCACGATTCCTTGGTAGTTAACCCATCAAATTTGGTGAGTCATTAACCAACATAATTAGGAACATTAATTTCAAATGGTCAACCCTTGGTCAACTCACTTAAACGGTTTTGAAACCGTTTGCCCAAAAAGGTCAAGTTAATGAGGTTGGAAATCAGCACTTAATCCAATTAGGTTTACCTAATTGATTAGCCTTCAACTCATGATTCCTTTGGAGTTAATCCATAAAATTTGGTGCGTCATTAACCAACATAATTAGGAACAGTAATATCAAATGGTCAAGCCTTGGTCAACTCACTCAAACGTTTTTGAAACCGTTTTCTCCCAAACGGTTTGCAAACCGTTTGGTCCCAACTTCCAAACTGTTTGCCCAAGATATTTGGGGAGGTGTGTGCTTATGATGATTTCATCATCATCAAGCTTCGTCCCTGAAGTTCTAACAACTTCTGATTTCATGAATTAATCAATTTCAACCAGCAATTAATCAAGATAATGAAGGAATCATTGAAATTACAAGATTAATGGTTGAATAACAATGTAAAAGGGTTCAAGTTTTAACAACCGCCTCCAATTGAGCTCCAAAGCTCCATGTCCACGACAACAATGGTGGATGCAACTCCTTTCACCATTCCAAGGCTCCTTCTCAAGGTTTGAGTGAAAATGAATGGTTAGAATTAAAGAGGAGATCGAAATAGGAATAAATCCATAATTTATTTTCGATTTCCACCATGGAATCAAGGTGAAATGGATCAAGAACCTTACCAACAGGTTGGGGGTCGTTCTCTTACTCCTCCCTAGCTCCTTGGTCAGTTTTGCAAACAAGGGGAAAGAAAGAAATCTGAAAAAGCCTTTGTTTTGGCTTGGAAAGGGCACTTTTATAAGGAAATTGATGAGAGAGAAAATGCCTTATTAAAATGCATTTAATCCCAAAAATGATGCCGCCTCTCCCCCCTCAACTCCTTGGATACGAGGATATCTTCATTGCCTCATATTCCTCTCAATTATTCATGATTTAAAGAAAAACAAATTAAGCACCTTAATGCTTATTATATTAATATCCCATATGTGAGTGGGAATTACTTTCCTTTATAATAAGGTGAGTGGAGTTTCACCTCCTTTAGATATTTTCGTTCCTTATCTTGGCAAAAGAACGTCCATCCTTATTCAAAATCAACCAATAACATTTTGGTTGAAGGCCCTTTAATTAATACATTCATTTTTGCCCTAAATTGAATTAGGATTTCACTTAAGATTAAATCTTGATTATTTTAATATCAAGATTCTCTCTCCTCCAACTTAATTCAAATGAGATGTCCCTCTCATTTTATTTGCTCTAAATAATTCCAAGAAACATTAAGGACCTTATTGAAGTGATAATTTGCATATTGAACCCTAGGTTTTGGGTAAATTACACATTACACCAAAACTGGGTTTTAATGCATAAACATTGCTTTACAAGCTTAATCTTGGTGCCCAAGCTTGTGAAAACCATACCACTACATTATATTCATTCTTATGATGTCTCAACATCATAGGAACATCTTATCATGCAACATTTGCAATTTAACCCCTCGACCTGGGTAATTTGCACTTTAGTCCAAAATAAGCAAATATTGCTTCAACATTGTTCAAACAGGACCAAAATTGAAACATAAGTTTCTCATGAGCCCTAATTACTTTTCCCAAGATAAGATTAAGAATCTACTCAACCTTATTAAGCAAAACATCTTGGGTTAATTCATAACCCAGGTCAGGGATGTTACAGGTTCCTTATAGGATCCTTAACTTATGTGAAAAATCTCTATATGAGACACCAAAATTAGTAACTACCTTCCTTAAGATGATAGAAGGATATATAATATAAGGAAATATTATGATGTGTTCAAGTGAAGTTAACCTTATGTTGTTAGTATGGACACCTTGTGCCTTTTCCCCCAAGGATTATGTTTGATACCCATGTTTATGTTATGGATCTATGAGATCTGACTTAAGATTACAATTATGTGATGATTATGATTCGAGTAGGTGGTAAATTGAGATACCCAAAGTAGGACCATAGGATTGGTTAGATTACCCTTGGAACCTAGATTTTTATGTACGGTGACATCAAAGATTAAGTGCAAAGTGATAGATTATGTACATGCTTCAGTTAGACTCACCCTTGTACCTCTAGTGTAACAGCCCTCCAAGTACATATATGTCAGCAGAAGCAAACCCTATGTTGACCATAACATGGGTCACTTAGCTTGGAGGAACATGTCACGGAACCAGAATCCCAATCCCATGAACCAAACGAATACCAAGGCGACATGCGGAAGCATAAAGCTTAGCACACATGAACAGATAACAAGATATAAGCACCAACATAATCTCAACAATTAACAAGGTATATTAAGCAACATCATTATATTACACGATTTGAATTACATATTCAAGAGTCACTTTGTACAAGTCTGCTCATGTATACTATATCTGGATCTTACAATAAGTACACCTAGCATAGCTCACCAAGCCCTTCATCTTTCAAGCTATCTCTGAACCTAAAAACAACATATGAGAAATGGGTCAACACACAAGGTGTTGAGTATGGGGCCGAAAGATACACATATATATAAGCTTTGCATAATTTTGAAAAGATTTCAAGACTAAATGAACAAGAATAAACATGTTAATTGTTTAACAAATGCAAAACCATATTTTATGTCATTTCACTCCATTATACCAACAATAACAAGCATGTTTAAGGCCTTTGACCATCTTCCCATCGGAAGGGTCCGTAAGGGTGCTCAAGCTTAGCTAACCCTTTTATACGAGAGGGACCTCAAGGCCGTAGTCAAGAGATAACCCTTTATCAATCAATATTATAATGGAGTTTGATCTATATATGTGTTCAAGTTATAAAACTGACGAGGCAAACATCGAGTAACACATAGCAATACTACATGGCAATATTTGAGAAAATAGATAAACAAGCATACAATATATGTCTTTTCAAGCAAGAAAGCGGTAGTCATATAACTAGATAAGGCCCATACCTGATTCAGAGATTTCATAACCTAACATATCCTTCACCATCTAGTCTCATGCCAAACCTGATTAAGAACAAGATTGCATATATACATTAGATTCTCACCATTAACCATGATTATCTTTATTTGATGGTTTTGGCAAAGTTGGTTTCAAGTTTGGTTATTAGTACATTAGATGATCTCATAATGATCTAGGGTCCATCATAAGAGTGTGGTTCAAGTTTCATATCATTTTGATGTTCCATGCACTTTCTATGATCATATCAAGGTTTAAGGCATTTACATGCATTCTAGGGTCGAAGGACTCACAATAGAGCATCTTATATCATGATTCATCAAGTCAAGAGGTCTAAATCTAAAAGATGATTTAGATCAGCAACATTAAGCCATTAGAAACACCTAAAAGATTAGGTAGGTGACCATTAGAAGCAGGATCAGCAATTTAGGGCAAGTTCAACATTATAGTCCAAAGGAGTCACATGATGACATATGAATAAACCATAGATCAAAGATAATTATTAGGATGTTCATTAGGCTCAAAAGTAACCCTAAGTTACTGCTATGATGATTAGTGGGTAAGACAAGCATCAAGGTCTCAATATTGAACATACTCCTATACTACATGTGATTAATCATGATCAAGTTGATTGTTTTATCAAACTAGAAGGGCTACACTAGGATTTAAGGTTTGAAACAAAACTCATAGTATAGGTATTCTCTTGCTGATCATTTTGATATATAGTTTTATATATTTTTAACCATCATAGCATTGTTAAGGTGGTCTTAGAAAAAGTCATGACACTAACCCCATATTAGAGCAAAAGAAATCACCTTGGTAGGCTTGGGGCAGGCTGCTGGGCTCTCTTGCTCGGCCCAAAAGCATTGGTTGGGGTCGGCCCGTATGGGAGGGATCTCCGTCTCCTTGACCCGCTCGGACGTGCCCCTGTTCCTGCGGCAAAACAGAGCCGGGACAGAGGTTGTTGTCTGGGCTCCCAAGCGCCGCCAGTCCACAGTTGAAGGGGGAAGACGAATGAAGATGGATTGGGGCAGGTCGGATTCTAGCTTGATCATCCATCCCTCCCATCCTCGCTGCAGCAGGGACATGTGAAGGAAAACAGCCAGGTTTGATCCAGCGCCTCCAGCCCCTGCTTCTTCAGCACCGTAGGGACTACAGCAGGCGGGCAGGGTCAAAGGGATGGTGGACTAAGGCACCTCGACCGCCCAAGATGTTGTGTACCTGTCGGCGTTGAGGGTGTACCAGCCGCCGCTGCTGTTTACTAGGCTTGCATTGGACTCAAGCGGCAGAAGGCATAGCCGCTGAGGGGTTAGGGAAGAACGGCTCGAGAGTGGAGGAGGAAACGAAGAACAGGAACTAGGGTTAGATGGGAGGCGGGTTATATAAGACATTGTGAATGCTAGGGTTTAGATCCCAGCAATCCTTAGCATCCTTACATTGTCTGTTTTGGAAAGGAAGGAGGACGACAACTGCTTACCTTCAATGCTTTCCTGAAGGAGAAAGGGGGGGAGCGTAAGGGCAGTGCATCGACTGGGCCCATGGATAGACCGGCCCAACAAGCAAGCGAGGATACAAAAGTACTTAAAATCAAAGTAAATCAAAGCACCTTCAAGCTTTCATAACTCATGCTACAAAGGTCAGATTGGGTTGATTTTTGTGTCATTGAATTCATAATTGAGTCCACTACAATGTGGTGCAAAACAGAAAGACAAAAGATCATAGAGTTGAGGTTCAAAATTAGATGCAAGAAGGTGACGTGCTATAGCAAGATACTTAGTTTAAAAGTACAAAATAAAATTACACATTGTAAAATTGACCATTGTAGTTGCCAAAATGGAACATCACAACTACCCAATTATAAAATTAATATCAAATTGAGTAAGATACACTTGATGAGAGAGAAGGAGTAGTACAAAAGAAGAGAGATAAAATCAAGGTTGTCACAGAACATTACAAAACATGATAAACATAGCAACAAAATAAATGAAACACCGCGCATTACTTGGAAAAATAGATTCATACATTGTTCAAGGAATTGAAAACTTGTACAATTGTATTCTTGAATATATCATCTAACATCTAAACATAGCTTTGAACATGAAAGAAACTCTAATCTAAATAACTAGATCGGCTACGTAGATGGAACCCCACTAGGTATGTCCTTGGAAAACTTTGAGCTATTCCTTAGGCTAGTTTTCACACGGCTCTATCCTTGACGTTGCTCCTTTCCTACGGGCATCGCGCCCCCAGCCATGCATCAAACAAATTAGTAAGTAGAATTGAACATATTATATCTTTAAAGAAAACATGTAAACTGGAAAAATAGACTTTCAAACATTAAACATTGAAAAAAAGACAATTACTTTTAGATTACGTCTTTCATTGACCTATATAAGGATCCTCAAGTTTTGCATCGAAGTGTCTCTTCTCTTATGTACTGAAGTGCCTCTTGGGTTGCACTGGAGTGCCTCTTCTCTGATGCACCGAAGTGCCTCTTAGGTTTACTCTGAAGAGCCTCTTAGTGAGGATCCTATATGAGTTATCTTTTAATCATTATCTTTCTCTTAAAACTCTTAAGTTTCTCTTAAAATCTTAATCTTGTCATTAATCTTGATGTTCATGAAAGATGATACAATAAATATTGACAACAAATCATGACTTTCAGTTTCTTATACAATCATTGCATTTTAACAATTAAAATAGTAAATAATACATTCATAACATTCATTGTACACATATAATTAAAATCATGCAATAATAATGTTCAAAATGCATGAACCATTTACCTCTCTCTTAGAGAAGATCTTAGTTGTTTCTTTAGGTTTAGGTTGATGAAATCTTATCACGTCGGTGGGGTTAAGAAACCATAATTACCCTGTTAAAGCATTTGTTATTAAATGATTATTTATATTCAACCTAATTTCTAGGGTTCTGGGGTTTGTGATTAAAACAGGGAAACAATGAATCAAAACAGACTTTCGAACGTAGTCCATATTCTAGATCTAAAAAAAAATCAATAAATATTTATATGAAAATTTCTGACATCATAATTAGGAGATATGAATTTTCTACTATCTGACCAATGCCACGTGTATTGCTGAATCTACAAAAAAAAATAGGCGCAGAACATCATCGAGCGCATCGCCCAGGATGACATGGCCCAATGGAGTCCGGCCAGCTGTTCCAGGCCAGCGTAACAAATCACCCTGTCGACATCTCAGAAACCATGACCAAAAAGTCACTAATGTCCCTAAGCCAGAAACGCGAAAAAACAACCAGCCAGGGTAACACAGTAAGACCGGCGCGGCGGCGCCTGGGGTTCTTCCTCCTCTGACACAACTGGTGTGAGGAAACAGGTGGAGTACGCCCGCGAGATCCGTGACTAAAACTCGATCGTGTTCACTATTATAAAAATTAAGGGCACAGATGAAATCCTCAAGCATCCCCGGTTCCAGAGAGCCTATCTTTGGCCTCTGCGATGGCCAGGAAACCAAGAAGGCCCCTCCGCCGTGGAAGAGCATAGGAGGATTAGGGAAGAGGAGTTGAAGAGAAAATCTCGACCTTGAAGCTGTTAGTCCGTAAACCAAACAAAACGCAAGGGGAAACCAATGTTCCGAACTGTTTGTTAAATGAAAAATGAAGGGGAAACGGTCAAAGCGTGACTAGGTTCTGGATTACTGTGAAGGTCCACGAACGGTGAAGAAAATAAAAGAAAACTAAGATACCTGAAATCATGGGCTCAACTAATTTCTGAAAAGGGTTTGTTGAGGATACTAGTAACAGTGGTGGACCGCCGGAGGGGATGAATGCAAGGTGAAGACCCAGAGTAGGCTGGCTGCGTCTGGCTACTCGAAACCTCGGCCAAGTGGTGGTTCCATAGAATCGATTCTGGAGGCTACCTATATAGGAGGGGGGTCTAGATCAGGTGGGAGGAGAGTCCCAGTACTGTAAGGGCAGAGATGTCCTCGCCACCCGGGGTCTGAGGCAAGTATTCTGGAGTTTGGGATTCTACGCAACGAGAGTCTGAGTATCTCCCTTGCGCTGAGGCTAGGCAGCGAAGAAATCGAAGGCATCACACCCAAGGAATAAGGTATCAGATTTCGATACCGTTTGGACAGCATGTAAACCGAAATTTATGGAAATTTCGACAAAATTTTTGATAAATGCAACAATGTCCGTTTCGACGCCAAAATGAACGAATTAATTTATGAAATTTTACAGGCGTGATCTCTACACCTAAATGCATCGTTTTATGCAATAAAATTTTATGTGGGGTAGGTTGGGGGGGGGGGGGGCTTCATGTGGGATGTAAGGGAACTGTCCTGTTTATTGAGGATTTCGATGACAAAATATAGGAATTAAGTTATGCAATTTTACTAGCACAATCCATAAACATAAGTACACACACTTCTCCAATAATATCAAACTTACAACATATGAATAATATAGTAACTTACCAACTCAAATCAATTGTATGTTGAGTGTCGTGTTGATTGAGATGGTTGTTCACCATACTGTATAGTGTTGATATGGTCGACATATTGCTCCCAGGTCATGTACATTCTGTAAAGTTTGTTGTATGAAATCACATGTTCCTCGTGCACATCACCAGAAATGAACATCATCATCCCAAACCTTGGAAAGTGATCTTCCAGATCTCTAAGATATCGACTCCTGCTTTCAGAATCAGATGGAGGTTGACGAGCTTGAGGAAAAGTAGCATGCATTGGGACTTGAGCAACAGGAATAACTGAGCTACCACCGCTCCATGATTGCCCCCCATCATCAGAAAATACACTACTGTTGTACTGATATGTTCCTTGCGGGCCCGAGACATTTGCACTATATGTATATCCAATATGATGCTCTAATTCTGCTTCTGGTTGTGGTGGTGGCTGAGTTTGATATCCAGAATACCCATAGTACGCTTGTGGGTGCCCAAACAACGTATCACCAAATGATTGTTGAGGATATAGAGAATCAGAAAGCCTCATGTTTCCCATGGATTCAGCAATATCAGAAGTGGAATCAGTATAGTATTGTGAAGTAGGATAGGATTGGAATCCTATAGGTGTAGCTGTAGCTGTAGGAGGCCCATAGCATGTATCCTCATGTGGCCGTGGTGGTGCACCACTGTAGTCTTTTCCACCTCGAGTTTTCTTCCTCATAAAGGTTTTTTCAGCCATTGTGACATTTCTTTTCTGTGGATATATAGGAATATCCCTAGTGATATATGGACGATCATCATTCTGAGGATCAACTGCTGGAGGATACTCTGGAGAACGTTGACCACCACTTGCATTACCACCATCATCATCGTCGTCATCACTCTTAGACTTGGACCCAGATGATGTAGCAGTTATAGATTTTGAAGCACTAGATGCTCCACCCAATTCATCTTGCACTGCTCTATCAATTTACATATCAAGATCTACATGCTCAGGCTCTGGCTCAAGTCTTTCAGGTGGGCTTCTGTTTCTTCGTTCTTCCTCAAGTACAACACCCGAAGCATCTTCAAATTGCTCCTCCACATATGGATCTGGACGGCCAGAAGAAATATTGTCTAGAACTGGACGGCCTATTTCATTCATCCATTCTTCCAAGGGATCTTCTATTGTACTGGTACCCTCATCATCACTATTATAAAGGCCCCAAAATCTATCTTCATGGAATGTGTATGCTGTGTCAATGGGATCATGCATTTCAGCAAATTGGACTTCTTTGTAGTTGGCCTCTCTTATGGCTCTAGCTCTCAAACGCATGTTGTAGTGGACATACACGAGATCCCTTAACCTGAGAGCCCCCAATCTGTTCCTTCTTTTTGAATGAATCAAATTAAAAGTGCTCCAATTCCTTTCACACCCTCCTGTAGAAGTTGTCTGTGAAAGAATGTGTATGGCTATTTTTCTAAGTTGAGGGGCACCGTTCCCATTCCACACCCACCATTCACAAGGATCACCCTCTGCACGGTCGGCTACTGCATTGGGGTGGCCAAAGCATCCAAGGCCTTCACGGAATTGTCGTAGCTACAAAAAAGCCAACAAACATGAAAGACCACATTAATAGTTGTTAGGTTATAGATATTAGATAAACATGAAATACAATTATACAACTATTTGTATACCTGATCCAAAACCTGCATCCGTTCTTCTGTGGATGTAAGCAACTTATTGAGCACATCCCTAACCGCATTCATCAAGTCTGGTTTCATACCCAATTTCCGCGAGTAATGGTATCTTGGGTTCAAGTAGTATGTTGTAAATAAATAATACAAAACATGTTAATTTCTTAACATAGACCAGTTAAATAATTATATACATGATACAATTACAATGATGCTCACCGACTTTGTGTAGTGGATGCAAAAGCATATCAGTCCATCTCTTTTTTATGATGCTCATGTATTGTGCATTGGATGTTGGAGCGGCTTTTTTCACATTCTCCACCATTGTTTCCATTGCATCATATAACCAAGGCATGGTTGCAGCCTTGTCACCATCTACTAACCTCAACACTTTTACTATAGGAGCCATTACCTTAAGTACCTTTGTAACTTTGTCCCAGAAAGCCCTATTAGCAATTAGTTCTTCAATTCGTCGACCAAGTGGGGTATTGTGCTCCTTCATGGAGGTCCACTCTACTCCATTAAATAACCTCCTCAGTCCATCTCTTTTGTTCTTCAGTGAATCTAGAGCCAAGTAGTTGGTAGCAAATCTTGTTACCCCCACTCTAACTAGATTGCCTCCACAATATCCTGGGCGTCTCATTGCATTCAACAGAAAAGAATGATTATATATGAAACCTGTAATCAATTTTGCATCAATGGTCACAAATTTGATGTACTCAAGTTTTCCCATATCTTTTAATATGAGATCTATACAATGGGTAGCACACGGCGTCCAGTACACGGGAGAATTCTTCATTATCTTTCCCCCCACCTTCTTAAAATTTGATCCATTATCAGTAACAATTTGCACAATATTCTCAGGCCCAACAACTTTCATGTATTTCTTCATCAGCTTGTATAAATATGAGTACTCTTTAACCTCACCAGAAGCATCAACAAAATCAAGGAAGATAGTAGATCCACGACAATGAGAAAGGAAGTTTATAATTTGTTTCCTGTTGCCACTGGTCCACCCATCACACATGAGTGTGACCCCATACTCAGCCCACAATATCTTTTGCTCCTTAACCCACTGTTCTAGATCTTTTTCTGCTCAGGGAAGATATTTATGCATAAGTTCATAAGTTGTGGGGGCCTTAGTTCCCCTACCAGACTCCCCTATCACATCAACCATATGTTGTAGATAGGGTTCAGTTGCAACATGTGCCGGGATTCCGTGAGCAAAAAAGAATTTACCTACAGCCTTTCCCACTTTCTCCTTTACCCAACTGAACATGCCTTTAAGGGTTTTTTGCCTAGGTTCAGCCTTCCTAACCCCTGGTTCATCAATATTTTTCGATCTAGCACTAGCAGAACGTAACATAACATCAATTGTGCCTTTCTTCCTTTTTGTTTGAGCAAACACATCATCTTCATCATCCAAATCAACAACAGGAGGAACATGTTGACTGCGACCTAGTCCTAGTCCAGTCCCTCTCCTACTGCCTCCTCCGGTTCCTGATGGCCCATACCTCCATAGTATTCTTACAGCTTCCTCCCTTTCCCACTCACTTCTTCTTGATTCTCTATATGCCCGCCTATACATATGCTGACCGTAAGCAGTATCACCACAACCTGGAGGATACACCATGTCATCATCAGACTCGGCAGATGAACCTGTGGCTTGTACATTGAAGAGAGTATCAGTGTAAGATTTGTTGGCCTCAATACATTTGTCTTTCTTCTCCATTTTGGATGCTATGATCTTTCTGAAATCATCCCTAGCAGATTGCGGACACTTCTGGCATAAGGCAACATTCTTGTCTCCCCAGTAATATGACGCTTAAACCTGGTGATGCCCCCTCCACCAATTGTCTTTTTGCAGAAGTTACAAACCACCTTTCCCTTGACCCCGGGAACAGGAGCACAATAATTCCAAGCAAAATCTACTTCCTTGGGTTTGGGTGCATTCTGCCTAGAACCCTCATTCCCAGACGAATTTCCATCAGAAGACATTGTCAACACTGAAATAAATGAAAAACAACATAGAATATGCAATGCATTAGGCCATTAGCAATCAAAACAATAAACGACATAAACAAAAATTCATACAGATATGTAACTGATTAGGTACACTATTGAAATAGGAAATTAACAAGGAAGAAAAAGGGTTTAGAATTATTTTTTTTGTATTTTTAGGTCTGAATTATTTTTTATTTGTATTTTTAGGTCTAAAAATATTTTTTTAATTGATAAATGCACATACTTATCAATAATTTGTACATATATGTAATGGATTAGGTACACTACTGTAATAGGATATTAATCAATACGAAAAAAGGTTTAGAATTATTTTTTATTTGTATTTTTAGGTCTGAAAATATATTTTTAAATTAATAAATGCATATTTAACAAATAATTTATACGTATATGTAAGTGATTAGGAGTACTACTGTAATAGGATATTTAAAACAATACAAAAATATCTTATTTCTAAAAAAAAGAATATTTTATGATTTTTTTAAATTTTCGGATTTTTAAATAGTGTATATATAAAAAATATCTTATTTTTTACAAAAATTATTTTCCTTGTGTTCATATTAGTGTTTGTAACAACTTCTTCTACTAAACCTAAGTGAAATAACTAGTTATGATGAATATATATTATATATACTATTATTAGTATTTATAATCTAAAAAAGATATAAAAATTAGTTATTTGTATAAATTTATTGAAGATATATATAGATCCATGGCTTAGATGTGTGGATCTATGTTTAGAACACACAAATTTGATGAATAGTGGAGTAGATCTAAGATTTTAGTGTAAATTACGAAATTATGTGAAATGGAGAAATAGGTGTTCAAAATAGATGATAATAGGAGAAATAGAGGTTGCAAATGAATGAAAATGGAAGAAAATATATTTATTTACCTTGTTCTAGCAGATCTTCAGCTCCAAATCGGTTTTCCCCCTCAAAATCAACTTCTTCTCGCAAAACAGCAGCAACAAGTAAAAGAGCAGCAGCAACTGAGCTCGGTACCGCCGATTTCGCCCGGGTTTCGCCACTTAAGATGGCAAAATAGCACAGACCCCCCTCGAAATCTGACGATTTCGGCAAAACCGCCGAAACTTGGCGAAATTTCGTTTTTTTCGCGAAATGCGACCGTCTCGACACAGCCGCATGGTTTCGTATCAGGTCCCATCGAAATCGGTATTTTGGACTGAAATTTTGCCAATTTCGACGAAACCTTATTCCTTGATCACACCCCGTTCCAGTCCTAGCGGGACAAAATTGGGCGGAGAGAGTCTTGTCTCAGATACGGCTCCGAGTCCGGGAGCCCAGCCCAAGCTGGGCTTTGTTCGGGCTATATTAATTAAAACCGGGTACTATAGTGTTATCTGGCATGTTAGATAGAAATCAATCAATTAAATTATTAACTTATATCTTTCCTTACTTTATTTCTTGAGGGCTCTATGGTTATCCAAACGAGCCAAAAATTTTGCAAGTTACTTAAATGGACTATTAGGAATCCAACTATCAACTCATATTTCTATTTTGAGAATCACAATTATCTGAACCATAATTATGGGATAAAACTTATTTTAATGGTCTATAATTATCCAAAAATGATTAGGGACCCAAAATTGAAGGGAAGCAAAATAGTAACGTACTTGAAACATATAATTTTTCTTGGAACATTATAAAGGCATTAATTAGGCAATTTCATTATAAACCCCAATATGTGCTTAATTTCCATTAAGTTTATAATTTGTGCATATAACTTACACATACCCAATTATTATTTCAATAAACTCACATTAATTTTATTGTACCAATATATAATCTGTTAATGTATTAATTTTAGTATGACCCTCACTTGTTACTTATTTATTATTTAGGATTCACTACTATAGAAATGGCTTATAGCGTCACATTTACAGGCGTCAGTTGTATACAAGAAACTGACGCCTAAACCATACAGCGTCGGTTGAATACACAAACTGACATCTATCTATGAAAAGTGACCAGACACGGGTATCATTTTTTATTTAGCGTCAGTTCTTCAATAAGCAACCGACGCCTAAAATCGACCGCCAAATCCAAATTTTCCAGCAAAAAAATTTACCTCGAAAATATAACATACGACGTCAGTTTTTAGCTAATCAACTGACGGCTAATGATTTTTCACGAGACAGAAATTGGGCTCATTGTTATCGTCAGTTTTCTTGAAATAACTGATGTCGATATGTTTCGCGCGCTGACCCCACAAAAATTTTCACCCCCTTTGGTGACGGTTTTCTACAGCACCCGACGCATATAGTTAGAAGCGTCAATTGTTTTTAATAATCGACGCCTATTGTTAACTCAATAGCATTTCTCTCTATTTCATTGCCGAGAGCTTAGGTCTGACGATTTTCGATTCTTTCCGCCGCTCGCTGTGCTCGTCGTCGCCGCCGCAACTGCTCCTGCCGCCTGCCGCTCCTGTCACCGCTGCCTGCTGCCGCGTGCACCACCACCGCCTGTTGCTATCGCTGCACTGCCACCTGCTCCTTCTCCCACTGGTCCTACTCCTGCTCCTGCTCCCGCCTACTTCTACTCATGCTCCCGCCGCCACTGTCACTGGTATATCTGATTATCCGATCATATACATTCTAAAGTCTAATTATGCCTCTAGTTCTAAAAGTGTAGTTAATACATGAATGTAGAGTGGTTAATACATATAAACCCTAGATGTGTTTAATATATTGTGTATATCATTAAATCTGTCTATTTTAACATAATCTAATGTTTCTAATAATTCGGTTTTATACCATATCGAATCATGTTGCAATGGAATTAGGGTTTGGTACCCTTATTCCTATCCAAACCCGAGACCACCCTAAACCCTAGTTATGATATAGTCTTGGATGAACCCATGTACCAATATAGATGTAATCCCATGATTAGGAGGTTAATGTATTTGGTTTTTTAGATTTGATAAAAAAGGATGGGGTTATGCCCTAATATGGTTGTCTATAACTCTAATGAATATTGTTACGGAAAAAAAGTAAACCCTAGGAATTTATAGTATAAATGCTTACCCCATCATCCTATAGTCTTACCTTTGCCCTCGAATGAATACAAATATTAGAGCTTTTTAAAGAGCTGATTGGCCATGCTAATTCAGCTCATAATTCTTAACCTGACCCTAATGCAAGTAAGAGATGATGGTACATAGACTCTTGTGTGATTATTATAATGATAGAGTACTTTCTCTCTCTATGTTGTTGTAACCCTAAGTTTATGTCATATGAACATCATATCTTTTAAATAATGTTGTATTAAGCTTATGTATCACACATACGATGACGAGCCTGGATGAGGTATGGGGAGATCATGATGTTCTTGTAGGAAACAATGTGAATGGTCTTCCTAATGAGTTTTGTTACAAATATCTGTATATTAGGTTGAGGACATGTTTCTGTTGTGACATGTTGAGTTTTTTGCTATGTTATACCCACCACGATTTGTGTTATAAAATAATACATTGATTAATTTAGAAAGCATTGATATGTTCTTATGGTTGTCCACAAGTGTTTTTATAAGAAAAGTGTGTGTTCTGTGGTGTTATATTATGTTGGCCTAGAAACTCGTCCAAGATTTACTCATTAGGAGTAAATCTTGGATAGTCCCCAGTTTGGGACTATTCTTGAACACTTAATCCCACTTAGGATGTAAGTGTATAATGTGTATTGGGTTTTTAAGAAAATTTCGGCAGCATTTTCCCGTTTGTTCTCTAAGTACATATGTACTTGGAGAACAACGGGGAAATGCTGTCGAAATTTTCTTGAAAACCCAATACACATTATACTTACTAGTGAGATTAGGTATTCAAGAATGGGATAGGTGGTACATATTTTGAAACGACTGACACCAAACTGACAATCAAATTAACGAATGTGGAAGCGATTAGCAGCGGAATTATCAAAAATCAATAAAAATTTAAAACTTTTGTAAAGAGATCTTCGAAAGATAAAAACTCTTTCATAAACAACATGATAGGTCATTTACAAACTGATCCATTGATACATCTCTGTAATAAACACATCTCGAGCATTACAACAAAACCCACCTTGTTAATTGTACAAGGTAAGATACAAAATCTCGAGGCGTCATGCCAAAATCTCAGATATACTGACTCCTAGGACCTGAGAGTACAGAGACGACATAAGACACACTATCTACAAGACTAGACAGTTAGTATCTCCACCTGAGATTCACTACTGCCCCTGATGTTGTTGTTGCTCATTCTTAAATGGATTCCTTCGTCCTCGGCGTCTACCTAAAAAGTAGAATCCCACGGAAGTGAGACAATTTAAATAATTGTCCCAGCGAGAGTTATAACTCTCCTCCAGAGGCTTTGTTAAAGCATATAAGGAATAACAGAAGCAAAGTAACTGAAAATATCAACAGTAGGTTTGGTAATAAGTAAAACAACATTTACTTAAGCAATCACTTCATTAAAGCATATGTAGAACATGTATTCTAGAAACTTGAACAGACTATTAAAGTCAACAATGTAACATCAATCATTGTTTCTCGTAGTACAACCTAAGTAGTTATACTATACGGCTGATTATATTTTTCAAACATCATTATGCCCTGCGGAGATGAGGTATACCTCTCATACTCTAACCGACCATTTATAAAAATCGCGTCGGTACCATACATAGGTCATCAAAAGAGTCAGATTCTTATGACCTCATCTTCCTCAGTCAGTAAGAGGATTTACTTGCAGGACATCTTGTGTCTCTGCTGTAGTAGCTATCCAGGGTATTCTGGAAACTTCGCTATAGAGTTATAGTGGAGTTCTGAACTCTCATCGTCATCAAAAGATTTCTTGTTTATCTCTCATCGATGCGCTATTAGTAATTTCTTCAGGAGATTTGTGGTACATCACCCGGTATGAATATATAGTGAAGGGTTGAAAGATTAAATTACATCTACATCAATTCCTACACTAGGACGTAAGGATATTCGCGTCCATATACCCCCATATACTCAAAAGTATATGCTCCAGGAGTTCCCTTAGGAAAACCTATTTCACCATCATTTGGTTTCTGACAATGATGGATCTATGGTCAGGGCTCTACATGATATGATTATACTTGATTAGTTAGGTACATTCTAGCATTCTTTTAGCATTAAGCATGTTTCCAAGCATTAATCATTAGAACAACATCTATAAAAGTAGAATACTAAATGTATCAAGTCTAACTCACATCAATTATCAATTGGATATCATTTCTTAACCATTTCATTACTATGATTCAAGAATAGGGTATTCAAACCCTTAATTCATCATAAGTCATCTTATTAGCATGGCCTTGATGTTAATCATGGCTCTCACAGCCTATCAATCTTATATGATGTCACTTAACTAGGCAACATGGTATATCACTATTCACAAAGCTAATAACATGCTTCCAATGAATATGATATCATAACCTTTACCTGGATATAATCATCCTTTTATAAGAATCTACATGGTTAATTCAATGGACAACAACAAAAATTTTATTTCCAGATCAGCAATTTATAAAGCAGAATTAACCTTTCAATTCAGGAATAGTACCTTCATGCTTACACTAAGGCTAGGTTCCCTTATTTACATCAATTAGGGTTATTAAACCCCTTTCTTTATGATTAGGATTAATGATTCCTCATCTCATACTTTAATCATGAAGATTCATGCTTAAAAGCATAAGTAGAGTTAGGGTTTACCCCACTCAGTTAAGGTTATTGAATCCCTTTGTCTTATAAGGCATAAGAATTCTTATATTGTAATTAGTTCACAGGGTTTCATACTTGAAAACATAACCCAGGACTAGGGTTATCATACCCCATCCTTCATTAGTTAGGGTTTGTATTCTTTTACTTCAACATAGGGTTATAGAACCTCTTAGCTCTCGAGGCATAAAGATTTCTCATATTACAACTTGTAATTAGGGTTTCATACTCAAAGGCATAACCCTGAATTACTCCATTTATCATATCACCCTAAATTAAGGTTTACTATTCACGTTACATGTTATTACCCTAAAATTAGGGTTTACTATTCACTTCATAGTGAATTGAGCTCATAGCATCATTATATATGAAAATTATCATCATTGATGCCCCCAAATTAGGTTAAGATTCATTAATCATTATAATTAGGATTTCCATGATCTTACCTTGATGGATCATACCCTAATCATGTACATTCTTACATATTGAAAGTATGTTACTTGATTCTCATTCATATTAGGAGCTTTCTCTCTCTTCTTACTACTAGATGATGTTTAAATCACTCTAGGTTAGATTAGGTCAAGTCATCTTTGATTAACATAGATTAAGTCAACCCATTATAATCATTAGGGTTTGCTTGATCAAGGGTTGTTATCTACTTGAACCCTTCAAGGGTACCTTGGTAATCTTATTTAATAATCATAACATGGGTCAATATACTAATCACTTAACCCCTTAATGTCTTTAGGTATCATTAGGGTTTAGATTAAACAACCATTGAACCATCTAAGCCTTCAAGGCATTAAGCATAAAATGATTCAGGAACATGGTTATTCAAACCCTCAGATTATCATAACACTTGCTACCAAGTGACATATAAGCATCAAGTCATCTAACAACATGACCTTGATTGAAGCAATGTATATACTTTTCACATATCATTACTCTAAAAGCTTATAATTGTTTTCAAGGAATATGACATCATAACTCTTACCTGGCTATGATCACCTCATAATATCAACCTGTATGACTTATACAAATAAGGACATGCATATATAACAATGTCAACACAATACCAAAACTTTTCAATTTCTTTATAGGACACCACGGCCGTGCCACCTTGCACGGTCGTGCAAAGTAAGGCTACCACGGCCGTGCTCCCTTGCATAGTCGTGCAAGTTAAGGCTACCACGGCCGTGCTCCCTTACACGGTCGTGCTACATAAGATCATTACATGATTCATATTTATATATATATATATATATAAATATATATATTCTAATCTTTCATTCTTTTAACTTGATTAGGTCACATCAACCCTTCAATCAAGTACATGCTACTATGGTTAACATAGTGTATCAAGCTATTAATCCTATAAACAATTAAGAATTCTGCCTTTAATTGGTTCTAATCACTTAGGTATTATTAGGGTTTCAACCTTCATTGATTATCATTAATAATCATCATTGGATCAATAGAACATTCATCATCTTAATTCCTAAAGATTTAATCACATTGGACCTCCATTACATAAGGTATCCAATTGAATTAGGGTTTCCAATGTTGATTACTTCAATCATTGAATTCATAGAACCAAACATCAATTGGACCTATACTCATACCTCAATTGAGTTTAATAGGTCAACCTTCAACTGATTTGACCCTTAATTAACCCTCAATCGTTCATCAATTAGGGTTTGATTCAATTGAATTAGGGTTTGGAATTGATGATCCTTCAATACTAATCAATGTAAGACTAGTTACTTTGAAACCATAGAACCATCATCCAAATTGGGTATGACCTGACCCCAAACGGTCTTGAGGTTGTTTGGATGACCTCTTGAGACCGTTTTCCCATCATATCATCAAAATCCAATTCAATCAATTAAGGTTTGAATCATTGGATTGATCACCAAATCAACAATTGATTACACTTTAACTTGGTAACATTGGATCATCAATTGCTTAACCATACTCACCCCTAGACCTCCAAACCGTCTTGGGTGACCTCCAAACGGTCTTGAGACCATTTGGATGAGTTCCAAACGGTCTTGAGACCATTTGGCTCACCCAACCCTTGGATTCTAGTGAAAAATCATTAGGGTTTAAGCTATTGAGTTGATCATCAAATCAGCAATTGATTGCTTTGTAATTTGGTACCTTTGGACCTTCAATTGGTCAACTATACTTGACCCCAGACCTCCAAACGGTCTTGGGTGATCCCCAAACGGTCTTGAGACCGTTTGGGCCAATCAACCCCAAACAATCAACTCAATTCAATGCAAATCCAACACTTAGTCGATTAGGGTTAACACCATATATTTTGTCCTTCAAACACTTAACCATATCCAACCCTAGACCTCCAAACGGTCTTGGGTGACCTAAAAACGGTCTTGAGACCGTTTGGGTGATCCCCAAACGGTCTTGAGACCGTTTGGGCAAGAAAACCCAAAAAGTCATATCAATCAAGTTGAAAGTCAGCACTTAATCCAATTAGGGTTTACATAATTGATTAGCCTTCAACTCACGATTCCTTTAGAGTTAATCCCTAAAATTTTGAGGGTTATTAAACAACATAATTATGAACAGGAATCCCAAACGGTCAACGCTTGGTCAACGCCCTCAAACTGTCTTGAGACCGTTTTCCCAAAACGTTCAATTAATCATATTGGAAAATCAGCACTTAATTCAATTCAATTACCTAATTGTTTAGCCTTTAACTCATGATTCCTTGGGAGTTAACCTATCAAATTTGGTAGGTCATTATAACACATAATTAGTAACAGTAATCCCAAACAGTAAATGCTTGGTCAACGCACTCAAACGGTCTTGAGACCGTTTTCCCAAAAAGTTCAATTAATCATATTGGAAAATCAGCACTTAATTCAATTCGATTTGCCTAATTGATTGGCCTTCAATTTACAATTTCTTTGGAGTTAACCCCTCAAATTTGGTGGGTCATTAGCCTACATAATTATGAAAAGAAATCCCAAACGGTCAATGCTTGGTCAATGCCCTCAAACGGTCTTGGAGACCGTTTGCTCCAACCGACCTTGTGAAACCGTTTGCCCTTCAAACGGTTTTGCAAACCGTTTGCCCCAAACCGTTTGGCCAAAGGGGGGAAAACAAGACCGTTTGATAAAGTAACATTGGTAATCATGCCCATCTGGTAATCACACCCATCTTCTTCTACCTCCAGATCAAGGTCTGTTCTTCGTGGTTTTAGTTGCAAGAAAGCAAGGAAGAGTGGGAAAGAAGAAGAACTAAGTACTAATTGCAAGAACAAAGATATGCATAAGAAAGCAAAAGGTTTAGAGTTATAAAACCCGCCTTAAGGTCGTTCCTTGAGCTCCAAGCTTCCAAGCTTCAAGCCTTTAATGGTTTCTTGAGCTCCACAGGTCGGCCAAGGGTGTTTCTCCAAGAAAGGTTGGGAAAAGATGGCTAGAAAGAGGAAACAAGTAAGGAAGACCATAAAACCAACCTTGCACCATGAATTCCTCCATGAATCCGAGCAAGAAGATGACCAAAGCTTACCTAGAAGTCCTTATCCGTCCTCCTTTGCTCCAGAGCTCTGTCCTAAGTCGGTCTAATTAAGGGGATAAGAAGGGAAGTGAAGGAAACGATCCTTGCTAAGTGAGAAAAGGTGTATATATATACTTTGGGTGAAATTCCAACATGAGGACAACTTGTTTCTCCATTTCTCATCTAGGTCCTTCCCTTCTTCTAAGACAAGTTTCTCCCTTCCATACTTAAGAAAAACTCATCTTAAACCCAAGGTCTAAAGGTGAAGAAAGCCAACTTTTTACTAAGTTGCACATATAGAAGGGTTATTAGGCTTATAACTTGATTATTTAATTTATAAGGGTTATCATTCTTATTTGATTATTCAATTGAAGTGCCCATTCATCATTATTACTCTAAATGATGCCAAGAGTCATATATATACTCTAAAAGGTGTATTTTACAAGTTTCATCCCTCATTTTGGGTAAATTGCACTTTACACCAAAATTAGGGTTTTAAGCACAAGGATTGCCCCACAAGCTGCATCTCAGTGCCCAAGCTTGGGGAACCAATCACACTTCATCACATTCACTCTTATGATGTCTCAACACTAAAGGAACATCTTAACATGTGCAATTTGCAAGTTAACCCCTTTTAATTGGGTAATTTGCACATAGGTCCCTGTATTACAAAACAATATTACAACATTGTTCAAAAGGGGCAGAAATGGAAATGTATGTTCCTTAGGAGCTTTAATTACATTATAAACGGATAACCACAAGCATTTAATCACATGATTAAGAAAAACACCTGGGGTTAGTTCATAACCCAGGTCAGGGATGTTACAAATTATAAACCCCTAACAAGGATTTCGTCCCCGAAATCCCAGAAAGAAAAGGGAACGTAGATATTATTTAAGAATTATACCATTATGTCTTCAAGTGACATTTCGTTATTATGGAACATCATAGAGTTTTGTTCAATACATAGTTACTCCACACAAACTTTTCATGGAAAGATTCATATGGAACATATACTCTCATTTTCCTTAGTTAGATCAACATTTCTTAACATCACAATTATACTCTATCATTTATTTGAGACTATATAAGTCCTTTCATACCTTGATTGTGTTATCATATCTGATAACACCATATTAACTTTCCTTATTATTTGCACTAATTCTCTCATTAGTTGTACATTCTCTTATTATAGGGAAAAGTTTCTTATCAATCAAGGATTTATCTGAAAGATATCTTAGAAAGAATTTTGTCTATGAAAAACATAAACCCCTAACATGTGATGTTCATATTATTTTACATGTTTAATTTGATTTCATAGTTGACCATTCCAGGTAATCAACATAAGTCATTTGATATATTATTACATTCGTATCTTGATACCTATCACATGTGTTATCTTCCTTTCATCTTGGGACATTACTTGTTACATATATTCTCAACTTGGAACTAAAGTCCAAGATACACTGATACCTTTCTAGGTATACTTCACATAAACATCTTTATATTATGCACATCAAGTGTCCTAAGACCCACTTGATTGCCATGTCCCTGGAAAGAAAGAGAATAAGGGATCATATTCCTCTTGTTATATCATGTATTTTCAACCATTCATGAAACATCTTATGATTCCATCACATTTTCACATTTATGGGGAGGATCTTTATTATTATTATTACATCTTTACTGGACAGGGTTGACCTCCCTTATTCCCATATTTCTTATTTCTTGATACTCATTAGATTGTTTCAGAATGACTACTTGATTAGAGCAATCAAAAAGATAACAATCTAGGAGTTTCCATATTTACTTTATCATCAGTAATTGTATACCTGGACAGGGTATATAAATACTGAGATAAGGTAATATGCATTTGTATACTACCATTTTCCTTCTCTTTTCCTATTATCACAAGTATAAGATCTAACATTACTGAATTTTATCCAGACATCTCTTTAATACTTCATCCTTTTTATGGGGGTAAGCATGTAACATGAAACATCTATTTTATACAACAGTATAAGTCCTTATAGGATTAATCAAGAAAAGTTCAATCAATTACTTTCTCAGTTTTGTCCAAGAGATCATAAAAAGACATATACGAATAACATTTATTTCGTCTAACCTGTCATGACTCGAGGATTATTCATTGTCTCAAGATGATTCTGCCTCGGAGGTTTATTTGCCATATCATTTCTGGATGGGCAATTTCTTGCCAGATGTCCAACCTGTCTACATATGTAGCAAATTCTAGGTGCCCAGTATGGTCTAAAGGGTTCTTTACCCTTTCTGGATGACCATTGTCTTGGTGTACTAGGTCCTGGTTGTGTTGGTGACACCAGAAACTTCTTCCTTTTGGAACTACCAGGTCTCTGCTCCTGGGTTTGGATAGGTCTTTTCTCAATTCTTCCTTTATATTTCTCTTCTGGACAATTATTTCTGATATGTCCAGGCTTCCTACACCTATAGCAGGTCCTGGTCTCTGGTTGTATTCTAACCCCTATATTACTGTATATTGATTCATCAGACTAAGGTTGAGCACTGACTTGCTCTAGGTTCAAAGCTTCATCATTTACCATTGCTTCAACCTGTTGTTGTGGTTCACATATTCTGTTGATATCCAAAACATCATCATTAGGAGCTGGTAATCTGGGTTGTATTGCTAGTGCTTGATCCACTAGATACCTCATGGTAGCCTTAAATTCCCCAACAGTGATTCCTAAGGAAGAATTCCTTATCATGGTTGGGTTAGCTAGGGGAATCTCAGGTAATTGTCCCTCTATTGCTTGCTCCTCTGCACCTCTTCTTGGTGTAGTATTGTTGCTCCCCGCAGCAAACTCCTCATCCGATCCAGTCATCTTCAAGTTCTTCTCCTCCTATGTGAGCAGAAGTTACCATCAGATACACTGGATGACACTTAGAACATACTCTACTACCTTCGTCCTATGTCTCTGTAGACTCAGCGAACCTAGAGCTCTAATACCACTTGAAACGACCAACACCAAACTGACAATCAAATTAACGAATGCGGAAGCGATTAGCGGCGGAATTATCAAAAATAACTAAAAATTTAAAACTTTTGTAAAGAGATCTTCGAAAGATAAAAACTCTTTCATAAACAACATGATAAGTCATTTACAAACTGATCCATTGATACATCTCTGTAATAAACACATCTAGAGCATTACAACAAAACCCACCTTGTTAACTGTACAAGGTAAGATACAAAATCTCGAGGCGTCATGCCAAAATCTCAGATATACTGACTCCTAGGACCTGAGAGTACAGAGACGACATAAGACACACTATCTACAAGACTAGACAGTTAGTATCTCCACCTGAGATTCACTACTGCCCCTGATGCTGTTGTTGCTCATTCTTAAATGGATTCCTTCGTCCTCGGCGTCTACCTAAAAAGTAGAATCCCACGGAAGTGAGACAATTTAAATAATTGTCCCAGCGAGAGTTATAACTCTCCGCTAGAGGCTTTGTTATAGCATATAAGGAATAACAGAAGCAAAGTAACTGAAAATATCAACAACGGGTTTGGTAATAAGTAAAACAACATTTACTTAAGCAATCACTTCATTAAAGCATATGTAGAACATGTATTCTAGAAACTTGAACAGACTATTAAAGTCAACAATGTAACATCAATCATTGTTTCTCGTAGTACAACCTAAGCAGTTATACTATACGGCTGATTATATTTTTCAAACATCATTATGCCCTGCGGAGATGAGGTATACCTCTCATACTCCAACCGACCATTTATAAAAATCGCGTCGGTACCATACATAGGTCATCAAAAGAGCCAGATTCTTATGACTTCATCTTCCTCAGTCAGTAAGAGGATTTACTTGCAGGACATTTTGTGTCTCTGTTGTAGTAGCTATCCAGGGTATTCTGGAAACTCCGCTATAGAGTTACAGTGGAGTTCTGAACTCTCATCGTCATCGAAAGATTTCTTGTTATCTCTCATCGATGCGGTATTAGTAATTTCTTCGGGAGATTTGTGGTACATCACCCGGTATGAATATATAGTGAAGGGTTGAAAGATTAAAGTACATCTACATCAATTCCTACACTAGGACGTAAGGATATTCACGTCCATATACCCCCATATACTCAAAAGTATATGCTCCAGGAGTTCCCTTAGGAAAACCTGTTTCACCATCATTTGGTTTCTGACAATGATGGATCTATGGTCAGGGCTCTACATGATATGATTATACTTGATTAGTTAGGTACATTCTAGCATTCTTTTAGCATCAAGCATGTTTCCAAGCATTAATCATTAGAACAACAGCTATAAAAGTAGAATACTAAATGTATCAAGTCTAACTCACATCAATTATCAATTGGATATCATTTATTAACCATTTCATTACTATGATTCAAGAATAGGGTATTCAAACCCTTAATTCATCATAAGTCATCTTATTAGCATGGCCTTGATGTTACTCATGGCTCTCACAGCCTATCAATCTTATATGATGTCACTTAACTAGGCAACATGGTATATCACTATTCACAAAGCTAATAACATGCTTCCAATGAATATGATATCATAACCTTTACCTGGATATAATCATCCTTTTATAAGAACCTGCATGGTTAATTCAATTGACAAAAACAAACATTTCATTTCCAGATCAGCAATTTATAAAGTAGAATTAACCTTTCAATTCAGGAATAGTACCTTCATGCTTACACTAAGGCTAGGTTCCCTTATTTACATCAATTAGGGTTATTCAATCCCTTTCTTTATGATTAGGAATAATGATTCCTCATCTCATACTATAATCATGAAGATTCATGCTTAAAAGCATAAGTAGAGTTAGGGTTTACCCCACTCAATTAAGGTTATTGAATCCCTTTGTCTTATAAGGCATAAGAATTCTTATATTGTAATTAGTTCACAGGGTTTCAAACTTGAAAACATAACCCAGGACTAGGGTTATCATACCCCATCCTTCATTAGTTAGGGTTTGTATTCTTTTACTTCAACATAGGGTTATAGAACCTCTTAGCTTTTGAGGCATAAAGATTTCTCATATTACAACTTGTAATTAGGGTTTCATACTCAAAGGCATAACCCTGAATTACTCCATTTATCATATCACCCTAAATTAGGGTTTACTATTCACATTACATGTTATTACTCTAGAATTAGGGTTTACTATTCACTTCATAGTGAATTGAGCTCATAGCATCATTATATATGAAAACTATCATCATTGATGCCCTCAAATTAGGTTAAGATTCATTAATCATTATAATTAGGATTTTCATGATCTTACCTTGATGGATCATACCCTAATGATGTACATTCTTACATATTGAAAGTATGTTACTTGATTCTCATTCATATTAGGAGCTTTCTCTCTCTTCTTACTACTAGATGATGTTTAAATCACTCTAGGTTAGATTAGGTCAAGTCATCTTTGATTAACATAGATTAAGTCAACCCATTATAATCATTAGGGTTTGCTTGATCAAGGGTTGTTATCTACTTGAACCCTTCAAGGGTACCTTGGTAATCTTCTTTAATAATCATAACATGGGTCAATCTACTAATCACTTAACCCCTTAATGTATTTATGTATCATTAGGGTTTAGATTAAACAACCATTGAACCATCTAAGCCTGCAAGGCATTAAGCATAAAATGATTCAGGAACATGGTTATTCAAACCCTCAGATTATCATAACACTTGCTACCAAGTGACATATAAGCATAAAGTCATCTAACAACATGACCTTGATTGAAGCAATGTATATACTTTTCACATATCATTACTCTAAAAGCTTATAATTGTTTTCAAGGAATATGACATCATAACTCTTACCTGGCTATGATCACCTCATAATATCAACCTGTATGACTTATACAAATAAGGACATGCATATATAACAATGTCAACACAATACCAAAACTTTTCAATTTCTTTATAGGACACCACGGCCGTTCCACCTTGCACGGTCGTGCAAAGTAAGGCTACCACGGCCGTGCTCCCTTGCACGGTCGTGCAAGTTAAGGCTACCACGGCCGTGCTCCCTTACACAGTCGTGCTACATAAGATCATTACATGATTCATGTTTATATATATATATATATATATATATATATATATTCTAATCTTTCATTCTTTTAACTTGATTAGGTCACATCAACCCTTCAATCAAGTACATGCTACTATGGTTAACATAGTGTATCAAGCTATTAATCCTATAAACAATTAAGAATTCTCCCTTTAATTAGTTCTAATCACTTAGGTATTATTAGGGTTTCAACCTTCATACCTTCATTGATTATCATTACTAATCATCATTGGATCAATAGAACATTCATCATCTTAATTCCCAAAGATTTAATCATATTGGACCTCCATTACATAAGGTATCCAATTGAATTAGGGTTTCCAATGTTGATTACTTCAATCATTGAATTCATGGAACCAAACATCAATTGTACCTATACTCATACCTCAATTGAGTTTAATAGGTAAACCTTCAACTGATTTGACCCTTAATTAACCCTCAATCGTTCATCAATTAGGGTTTCATTCAATTGAATTAGGGTTTGGAATCGATGATCCTTCAATACTAATCAATGTAAGACTAGTTACTTTGAAACCATAGAACCATCATCCAAATTGGGTATGACCTGACCCCAAACGGTCTTGAGGTCGTTTGGATGACCTCCAAACGGTCTTGAGACCGTTTTCCCATCATATCATCAAAATCCAAGTCAATCAATTAAGGTTTGAATCATTGGATTGATCACCAAATCAACAATTGATTACACTTTAACTTGGTAACATTGGATCATCAATTGCTTAACCATACTCACCCCTAGACCTCCAAACGGTCTTGGGTGACCTCCAAACGGTCTTGAGACCGTTTGGATGAGTTCCAAACGGTCTTGAGACCGTTTGGCTCACCCAACCCTTGGATTCTAGTGAAAATTCATTAGGGTTTGAGCTATTGAGTTGATCATCAAATCATCAATTGATTGCTTTGTAATTTGGTACCTTTGGACCTTCAATTGGTCAACTATACTTGACCCCAGACCTCCAAACGGTCTTGGGTGATCCCCAAACGGTCTTGAGACCGTTTGGGCCAATCAACCCCAAACAATCAACTCAATTCAATGCAAATCCAACACTTAGTCGATTAGGGTTAACACCATATCTTTTGTCCTTCAAACACTTAACCATATCCAACCCTAGACCTCCAAACGGTCTTGGGTGACCTCCAAACGGTCTTGAGACCGTTTGGGTGATCCCCAAACGGTCTTGAGACCGTTTGGGCAAGAAAACCCAAAAAGTCATATCAATCAAGTTGAAAGTCAGCACTTAATCCAATTAGGGTTTACATAATTGATTAGCCTTCAACTCACGATTCCTTTAGAGTTAATCCCTAAAATTTTGAGGGTTATTAACCAACATAATTATGAACAGGAATCCCAAACGGTCAACACTTGGTCAACGCCCTCAAACTGTCTTGAGACCGTTTGCTCAAAACGTTCAATTAATCATATTGGAAAATCAGCACTTAATTCAATTCAATTACCTAATTGTTTAGCCTTTAACTCATGATTCCTTGGGAGTTAACCTATAAAATTTGGTAGGTCACTATACCACATCATTAGTAACAGTAATCCCAAACGGTCAACGCTTGGTCAACGCACTCAAACGGTCTTGAGACCGTTTGCCCAAAAAGTTCAATTAATCATATTGGAAAATCAGCACTTAATTCAATTCGATTTGCCTAATTGATTGGCCTTCAACCTACGATTTATTTGGAGTTAACCCCCCAAATTTGGTGGGTCATTATCCTACATAATTATGAACAGAAATACCAAACGTTCAACGCTTGGTCAACGCCCTCAAACGGTCTTGGAGACCGTTTTCTCCAACCGACCTTGTGAAACTGTTTGCCCTTCAAACGGTTTTACAAACCGTTTGCCCCAAACCGTTTGGCCAAAGGGGGGAAAACAAGACCGTTTGATGAAGTAACATTGGTAATCACGCCCATCTGGTAATCACACCCATCTTCTTCTACCTCCAGATCAAGGTCTGTTCTTCGTGGTTTTAGTTGCAAGAAAGCAAGGAAGAGTGGGAAAGAAGAAGAACTAAGTACTAATTGCAAGAACAAAGATATGCATAAGAAAGCAAAAGGTTTAGAGTTATAAAATCCACCTTAAGGTCGTTCCTTGAGCTCCAAGCTTCCAAGATTCAATCCTTTAATGGTGTCTTGATCTCCACAGGTCGGCCAAGGGTGTTTCTCCAAGGAAAGGTTGGGAAAAGATGGCTAGAAAGAGGAAACAAGTAAGGAAGACCATAAAACGAACCTTGCACCATGAATTCCTCCATGAATCCGAGCAAGAAGATGACCAAAGCTTACCTAGAAGTCCTTATCCGTCCTCCTTTGCTCCAGATCTCTGTCCTAAGTCGGTCTAAGCAAGGGGATAAGAAGGGAAGTGAAGGAAACGATCCTTGCTAAGTGAGAAAAGGTGTATATATATACTTTGGGTGAAATTCCAACATAAGGACAACTTGTTTCTCCATTTCTCATCTAGGTCCTTCCCTTCTTCTAAGCCACGTTTCTCCCTTCCATACTTAAGAAAAACTCATCTTAAACCCAAGGTCTAAAGGTGAAGAAAACCAACTTTTTACTAAGTTGCACATATAGAAGGGTTATTAGGCTTATAACTTGATTATTTAATTTATAAGGGTTATCATTCTTATTTGATTATTCAATTGAAGTGCCCTATTCATCATTCTTACTCTAAATGATGCCAAGAGTCATAAATATACTCTAAAAGGTGTATTTTACAAGTTTCATCCCTCATTTTGGGTAAATTGCACTTTACACCAAAATTAGGGTTTTAAGCACAAGGATTGCCCCACAAGCTGCATCTCAGTGCCCAAGCTTGGGGAACCAATCACACTTCATCACATTCACTCTTATGATGTCTCAACACTAAAGGAACATCTTAACATGTGCAATTTGCAAGTTAACCCCTTTTAATTGGGTAATTTGCACATAGGTCCCTGTATTACAAAACAATATTACAACATTGTTCAAAAGGGGCAGAAATGGAAATGTATGTTCCTTAGGAGCTTTAATTACATTATCAACAGATAATCACAAGCATTTAATCACATGATTAAGAAAAACACCTGGGGTTAGTTCATAACCTAGGTCAGGGATGTTACAAATTATAAACCCCTAACAAGGATTTCGTCCCCGAAATCCCAGAAAGAAAAGGGAAAGCAGATATTATTTAAGCATTATACCATTATGTCTTCAAGTGACATTTCGTTATTATGGAACATCATAGATTTTTGTTCAATACATAGTTACTCCACACCAACTTTTCATGGAAAGATTCATATGGAACATATACTCTCATTTTCCTTAGTTAGATCAACATTTCTTAACATCACAATTATACTCTATCATTTATTTGAGACTATATAAGTCCTTTTATACCTTGATTGTGTTATCATATCTGATAACACCATATTAACTTTCCTTATTATTTGCACTAATTCTCTCATTAGTTGTACATTCTCTTATTATAGGGAAAAGTGTCTTATCAATCAAGGATTTATCTGAAAGATATCTTAGAAAGAATTTTGTCTATGAAAAACATAAACCCCTAACATGTGATGTTCATATTATTTTACATGTTTAATTTTATGTCATAGTTGACCATTCCAGGTAATCAACATAGGTCATTTGATATATTATTACATTCTTATCTTGATACCTATCACATGTGTTATCTTCCTTTCATCTTGGGACTACTTGTTACATATATTCTCAACTTGGAACTAAAGTCCAAGATACACTGATACCTTTCTAGGTATACTTCACATAAACATCTTTATATTATGCACATCAAGTGTCCTAAGACCCACTTGATTGCCATGTCCCTGGAAAGAAAGAGAATAAGGGATCATATTCCTCTTGTTATATCATGTATTTCAACCATTCATGAAACATCTTATGATTCCATCACATTTTCACATTTATGGGGAGGATCTTTATTATTATTCTTACATCTTTACTGGACAGGGTTGACCTCCCTTATTCCCATATTTCTTATTTCTTGATACTCATTAGATTGTTTCAGAATGACTACTTGATTAGAGCAATCAAAAAGATAACAATCTAGGAGTTTCCATGTTTACTTTATCATCAGCAATTGTATACCTGGCCAGGGTATATAAATACTGAGATAAGGTAATATGCATTTGTATACTACCATTTTCCTTCTCTTTTCCTATTATCACAAGTATAAGATCTAACATTACTGAATTTTATCCAGACATCTCTTTAATACTTCATCCTTTTTATGGGGGTAAGCATGTAACATGAAACATCTATTTTATACAACAGTATAAGTCCTTATAGGATTAATCAAGAAAAGTTCAATCAATTACTTTCTCATTTTTGTCCAAGAGATCATAAAAAGACATATAAGAATAACATTTATTTCGTCTAACCTGTCATGACTCGAGGATTATTCATTGTCTCAAGCTGATTCTGCCTCAGAGGTTTATTTGCCATAACATTTCTGGCTGGGCAATTTCTTGCCAGATGTCCAACCTGTCTACATATGTAGCAAATTCTAGGTGCCCAGTATGGTCTAAAGGGTTCTTTACCCTTTCTGGATGACCATTGTCTTGGTGTACTAGGTCCTGGTTGTGTTGGTGACACCAGAAACTTCTTCCTTTTGGAACTACCAGGTCTCTGCTCCTGGGTTTGGATAGGTCTTTTCTCAATTCTTCCTTTATATTTCTCTTCTGGACAATTATTTCTGATATGTCCAGGCTTCCTACACCTATAGTAGGTCCTGGTCTCTGGTTGTATTCTAACACCTATATTATTGTATACTGATTCATCAGACTGAGGTTGAGCACTGACTTGCTCTAGGTTCAAAGCTTCATCATTTACCATTGCTTCAACCTGTTGTTGTGGTTCACATATTCTGTTGATATCCAAAACATCATCATTAGGAGCTGGTAATCTGGGTTGTATTGCTAGTGCTTGATCCACTAGATACCTCATGGTAGCCTTAAATTCCCCAACAGTGATTCTTAAGGAAAAATTCCTTATTATGGTTGGGTTAGCTAGGGGAATCTCAGGTAATTGTCCCTCTATTGCTTGCTCCTCTGCACCTCTTCTTGGCGCAGTATTGTTGCTCCCCGCAGCAAACTCCTCATCTGATCCAGTCATCTTCAAGTTCTTCTCCTCCTATGTGAGCAGAAGTTACCATCAGATACACTGGATGACACTTAGAACATACTCTACTACCTTAGTCCTATGTCTCTGTAGACTCAGCGAACCTAGAGCTCTAATACCACTTGAAACGACCGACACCAAACTGACAATCAAATTAACGAATGCGGAAGCGATTAGCAGCGGAATTCTCAAAAATCACTTAAAATTTAAAACTTTTGTAAAGAGATCTTCGAAAGATAAAAACTCTTTCTTAAACAACATGATAGGTCATTTACAAAGTGATCCATTGATACATCTCTGTAATAAACACATCTCGAGCATTACAACAAAACCCACCTTGTTAACTGTACAAGGTAAGATACAAAATCTCGAGGAGTCATGCCAAAATCTCAGATATACTGACTCCTAGGACCTGAGAGTACAGAGACGACATAAGACACACTATCTACAAGACTAGACAGTTAGTATCTCCACCTGAGATTCACTACTGCCCCTGATGATGTTGTTGCTCATTCTTAAATGGATTCCTTCGTCCTCGGCGTCTACCTAAAAAGTAGAATCCCACGGAAGTGAGACAATTTAAATAATTATCCCAGCGAGAGTTATAACTCTCCGCCAGAGGCTTTGTTATAGCATATAAGGAATAACAGAAGCAAAGTAACTGAAAATATCAACAGCAGGTTTGGTAATAAGTAAAACAACATTTACTTAAGCAATCACTTCATCAAGGCATATGTAGAACATGTATTCTAGAAACTTGAACAGACTATTAAAGTCAACAATGTAACATCAATCATTGTTTCTCATAGTACAACCTAAGCAGTTATACTATACGGATGATTATATTTTTCAAACATCATTATGCCCAACGGAGATGAGGTATACCTCTCATACTCCAACCGACCATTTATAAAAATCGCGTCGGTACCATACATAGGTCATCAAAAGAGCCGGATTCTTATGACCTCATCTTCCTCAGTCAGTAAGAGGATTTACTTGCAGGACATCTTGTGTCTCTACTGTAGTAGCTATCCAGGGTATTTTGGAAACTTCGCTATAGAGTTACAGTGGAGTTCTGAACTCTCATCGTCATCGAAAGATTTCTTATTTATCTCTCATCGATGCGGTATTAGTAATTTCTTCGGGAGATTTGTGGTACATCACCCGGTATGAATATATAGTGAAGGGTTGAAAGATTAAAGTACATCTACATCAATTCCTACACTAGGACGTAAGGATATTCACGTCCATTTACCCCCATATAGTCAAACGTATATGCTCCAGGAGTTCCCTTAGGAAAACCTGTTTCACCATCATTTGGTTTCTGACAATGATGGATCTATGGTCAGGGCTCTACATGATATGATTATACTTGATTAGTTAGGTACATTCTAGCATTCTTTTAGCATCAAGCATGTTTCCAAGCATTAATCATTAGAACAACAGCTATAAAAGTAGAATACTAAATGTATCAAGTCTAACTCACATCAATTATCAATTGGATATCATTTCTTAACCATTTCATTACTATGATTCAACAATAGGGTATTCAAACCCTTAATTAATCATAAGTCATCTTATTAGCATGGCCTTGATGTTACTCATGGCTCTCACAGCCTATCAATCTTATATGATGTCACTTAACTAGGCAACATGGTATATCACTATTCACAAAGCTAATAACATGCTTCCAATGAATATGATATCATAACCTTTACCTAGATATAATCATCCTTTTATAAGAACCTACACGGTTAATTCAATTGACAACAACAAACATTTCATTTCCAAATCAGCAATTTATAAAGCAGAATTAACCTTTCAATTCAGGAATAATACCTTCATGCTTACACTAAGGCTAGGTTCCCTTATTTACATCAATTAGGGTTATTCAATCCCTTTCTTTATGATTAGGAATAATGATTCCTCATCTCATACTTTAATCATGAAGATTCATGCTTAAAAGCATAAGTAGAGTTAGGGTTTACCCCACTCAATTAAGGTTATTGAATCCCTTTGTCTTATAAGGCATAAGAATTCTTATATTGTAATTAGTTCATAGGGTTTCATACTTGAAAACATAACCCATGACTAGGGTTATCATACCCCATCCTTCATTAGTTAGGTTTTGTATTCTTTTACTTCAACATAGGGTTATAGAACCTCTTATCTCTCGAGGCATAAAGATTTCTCATATTACAACTTGTAATTAGGGTTTCATACTCAAAGGCATAACCCTGAATTACTCCATTTATCATATCACCCTAAATTAGGGTTTACCATTCACATTAAATGTTATTACTCTAGAATTAGGGTTTACTATTCACTTCATAGTGAATTGAGCTCATAGCATCATTATATATGAAAGTTATCATCATTGATGCCCTCAAATTAGGTTAAGATTCATTAATCATTATAATTAGGATTTCCATGATCTTACCTTGATGGATCATACTCTAATCATGTACATTCTTACATATTGAAAGTATGTTACTTGATTCTCATTCATATTAGGAGATTTCTCTCTCTTCTTACTACTAGATGATGTTTAAAGCACTCTAGGTTAGATTAGGCCAAGTCATCTTTGATTAACATAGATTAATTCAACCCATTATAATCATTAGGGTTTGCTTGATCAAGGGTTGTTATCTACTTGAACCCTTCAAGGGTACCTTGGTAATCTTCTTTAATAATCATAACATGGGTCAATCTACTAATCACTTAACCCCTTAATGTCTTTAGGTATCATTAGGTTTAGATTAAACAACCATTGAACCATCTCAGCCTTCAAGGCATTAAGCATAAAATGATTCAGGAACATGGTTATTCAAACCCTCAGATTATCATAACACTTGCTACCAAGTGACATATAAGCATCAAGTCATCTAACAACATGACCTTGATTGAAGCAATGTATATACTTTTCACATATCATTACTCTAAAAGCTTATAATTGTTTTCAAGGAATATGACATCATAACTCTTACCTGGCTATGATCTCCTCATAATATCAACCTGTATGACTTATACAAATAAGGACATGCATATATAACAATGTCAACACAATACCAAAACTTTTCAATTTCTTTATAGGACACCACGGCCGTGCCACCTTGCACGGCCGTGCAAAGTAAGGCTACCACGGCCGTGCTCCCTTGCACGGTCGTGCAAGTTAAGGCTACCACGGCCGTGCTCCCTTACACGGTCGTGCTACATAAGATCATTACATGATTCATATTTATATATATATATATGTATATATATATATATATGTATTCTAATCTTTCATTCTTTTAACTTGATTAGTTCACATCAACCCTTCAATCAAGTACATGCTACTATGGTTAACATAGTGTATCAAGCTATTAATCCTATAAACAATTAAGAATTCTCCCTTTAATTGGTTCTAATCACTTAGGTATTATTAGGGTTTCAACCTTCATACCTTCATTTATTATCATTACTAATCATCATTGGATCAATAGAACATTCATCATCTTAATTCCCAAAGATTTAATCACATTGGACCTCCATTAAATAAGGTATCCAATTGAATTAGGGTTTCCAATGTTGATTACGTCAATCATTGAATTCATGGAACCAAACATCAATTGTACCTATACTCATACCTCAATTGAGTTTAATAGGTCAACCTTCAACTTATTTGACCCTTAATTAACCCTCAATCGTTCATCAATTAGGGTTTGATTCAATTGAATTAGGGTTTGGAATCGATGATCCTTCAATACTAATCAATGTAAGACTAGCTACTTTGAAACCATAGAACCATCATCCAAATTGGGTATGACCTGACCCCAAACGGTCTTGAGGTCGTTTGGATGACCTCCAAACGGTCTTGAGACCATTTTCCCATCATATCATCAAAATCCAAGTCAATCAATTAAGGTTTGAATCATTGGATTGATCACCAAATCAACAATTGATTACACTTTAACTTGGTAACATTGGATCATCAATTGCTTAACCATACTCACCCCTAGACCTCCAAACGGTCTTGGGTGACCTCCAAACGGTCTTGAGACCGTTTGGATGAGTTCCAAACGGTCTTGAGACCGTTTGGCTCACTCAACCGTTGGATTCTAGTGAAAAATCATTAGGGTTTGAGCTATTGAGTTGATCATCAAATCAGCAATTGATTGCTTTGTAATTTGGTACCTTTGGACCTTCAATTGGTCAACTATACTTGACCCCAGATCTCCAAATGGTCTTGGGTGATCCCCAAACGGTGTTGAGACCGTTTGGGTGATCCCCAAACGGTCTTGAGACCGTTTGGGCCAATCAACCCCAAACAATCAACTCAATTCAATGCAAATCCAACACTTAATCGATTAGGGTTAACATCATATCTTTTGTCCTTAAAACACTTCACCATATCCAACCCTAGACCTCCAAACGGTCTTGGGTGACCTCAAAACGGTCTTGAGACCGTTTGGGTGATCCCCAAACGGTCTTGAGACCGTTTGGGCAAGAAAACCCAAAAAGTCATATCAATCAAGTTAAAAGTCAGCACTTAATCCAATTAGGGTTTACATAATTGATTAGACTTCAACTCACGATTCCTTTAGAGTTAATCCCTCAAATTTGGAGGGTTATTAACCAACATAATTATGAACAGGAATCCCAAACGGTCAACACTTGGTCAACGCCCTCAAACTGTCTTGAGACCGTTTGCTCAAAACGTTCAATTAATCATATTGGAAAATCAGCACTTAATTCAATTCAATTACCTAATTGTTTAGCCTTTAACTCATGATTCCTTGGGAGTTAACCTATCAAATTTGGTAGGTAATTATACCACATCATTAGGAACAGTTATACCAAACTGTCAATGCTTGGTCAACGCACTCAAACGGTCTTGAGACCGTTTTCCCAAAAAGTTCAATTAATCATATTGGAAAATCAGCACTTAATTCAATTCGATTTGCCTAATTGATTGGCCTTCAACCTACGATTTATTTGTATTTAACCCATCAAATTTGGTGGGTCATTATCCTACATAATTATGAACAGAAATCCCAAATGGTCAATGCTTGGTAAACGCCCTCAAATGGTCTTGGAGACCGTTTGCTCCAACTGACCTTGTGAAACCGTTTGCCCTTCAAACGGTTTTGCAAACCGTTTGCCCCAAACCGTTTGGCCAAAGGGGGGAAAACAAGACCGTTTGATAAATTAACATTGGTAATCACGCCCATCTTCTTCTACCTCCAGATCAAGGTCTGTTCTTTGTGGTTTTAGTTGCAAGAAAGCAAGGAAGAGTGGGAAAGAAGAAGAACTAAGTACTAATTGCAAGAACAAAGATATGCATAAGAAAGCAAACGGTTTAGAGTTATAAAACCTGCTTTAAGGTCATTCGTTGAGCTAAAAGCTTCCAAGCTTCAAGCCTTTAATGGTGTCTTGAGCTCCACAGGTCGTCCAAGGGTGTTTCTCCAAGGAAAGGTTGGGAAAAGATGGCTAGAAAGAGGAAACAAGTAAGGAAGACCATAAAACCAACCTTGCACCATGAATTCCTCCATGAATCCGAGCAAGAAGATGACCAAAGCTTACCTAGAACTCCTTATCCGTCCTCCTTTGCTCCAGAGCTCTGTCCTAAGTCGGTCTAATCAAGGGGATAAGAAGGGAAGTGAAGGAAACGATCCTTACTAAGTGAGAAAAGGTGTATATATATACTTTAGGTGAAATTCCAACATAAGGACAACTTGTTTCTCCATTTCTCATTTAGGTCCTTCCCTTCTTCTAAGCCACGTTTCTCCCTTCCATACTTAAGAAAAACTCATCTTAAACCCAAGGTCTAAAGGTGAAGAAAGCCAACTTTTTACTAAGTTGCACATATAGAAGGGTTATTAGGCTTATAACTTGATTATTTAATTTATAAGGGTTATCATTCTTATTTGATTATTCAATTGAACTGCCTTATTCATCATTCTTACTCTAAATGATGCCAAGAGTCATAAATATACTCTAAAAGGTGTATTTTACAAGTTTCATCCCTCATTTTTGGTAAATTGCACTTTACACCAAAATTAGGGTTTTAAGCACAAGGATTGCCCCACAAGATGCATCTCAGTGCCCAAGCTTGGGGAACCAATCACACTTCATCACATTCACTCTTATGATGTCTCAACACTAAAGGAACATCTTAACATGTGCAATTTGCAAGTTAACCCCTTTTAATTGGGTAATTTGCACATAGGTCCCTGTATTACAAAACAATATTACAACATTGTTCAAAAGGGGCAGAAATGGAAATGTATGTTCCTTAGGAGCTTTAATTACATTATCAATAGATAACCACAAGCATTTAATCACATGATTAATAAAAACACCTGGGGTTAGTTCATAACCCAGGTCAGGGATGTTACAAATTTATTATATATAAGACCTTAAACCCTAAAGTTTTAACCATAAACCCTAATCTTTTAACCCTAGACCCTAATCTTGTTCTAATATATACTTGTTTTCTCTTTGATCATAGAATGGATAGATCATGGATGTCCATTCCAAATTGCTCCACCCCAGAGTTTATTTCTAGTCTTGATCAGTTTATTAGATTTGCTGAGGAACATAGGAAACAACCTGGAGATAGGTTCTACTGTCCATGTAGGCATTGTGATAACAACTTGAAAGTCAGCACTTGTGACGAAATCAAAAGTCATGTCATGTGCAACAGGATTGTATAAGGTTATACATAATGGAACTGGCATGGAGAGATTTCAAACCTAAAATCAGTGGATGTCAATAGCAGTGCTTGTGTGGAAGAAGAAATTGCCTCCGATGACGTAGATGTGAACGAACCGGTTTCAGTAGACATCGTTGATGCGATGCTGGATAGTTATGGGATAGAGCACACCGATCCACCTCCCATGTTTAGAAACATTGTGCATGATGTTGAGATATCGTTATACACAGGTTGTAAGTTTATGAAGCTTAGCATTGTGTTGAGATTGTATAAGTTGAAAGCTAACAATAGATGGAGCGACAAAAGCTTCACGTCAATGTTGTCTTTGTTGAAAGAAATTCTTCATGAAGGAAACGAGCTGTCAATTTCAACATATCGGTTAAAGAAATTGTTGTGCCCAATGGGAATGGAGGCCAAGAAGATGCACGCATGCATGAATGATTGTGTATTATTTTAAAAGGACTATGTGGATTTGAAATATTATCCCAAATGTGGTGCGTCAAGGTATAAATTGATGACTTTGGGGGAGTCCAAAATTGGTTCTCCTGCCAAGGTGATGTGGTATCTGCCTATAATACTACTGTTTGAATGCTTGTTTGCCAATCTGATAGATGTGAAGAATTTGAGGTGGCATGCATATGTTAAGAAAAATAATGATGGGATCATACGACATGTGTTTGATTCCCCACAATGGAAGAAGATTGATTTATTGTACCCTAAATTCGGTGAAGAAGTCAGGAATCTAATACTTGGGCTTTGTACATATGGGATGAATCTGTACGGGACATTGAGCAGCCAACATAGCATTTATCCAGTTATGCTTGTTATATACAATCTTCCTCCCTGGTTGTGTATTAAAAAATAAGTATGTTATGTTGTCGTTGCTGATATCAGGCCCTAAACAACCTAGAAATGATATTGATGTTTATCTTGAACCTCTGATTGATGACTAAAAGAAACTCTGGGGTGAAGGTGTGATGACCTATGATGCTTCACAAAGAGAGACATTTCGTTTGCACACTGTGTTGTTTTGCACTATTAATAACTTTCCAGCATATGGGAATTTGTGAAAGAGTAAAAGACTTTGCCAATGAATTTGGTAAGAGATCACAATGTACCATGGCCACACGGAGTGACAAATCTTTATTCAAGAAGAAGTCAATATTTTGGGATCTTCTTTATTGGAGTTCTTTGGCAGTCAGGCATTGTATCGACATCATGCACGTTAAGAAAAATGTCTGTGATAGCGCCATCGGTACTCTGTTAAATATACCAGGTAAGACTAAAGATGGGATAAAATCCAGAATGGATCTATGTGAAATGGGAATAAGGATAGAGTTAACATAAGTAATTAGTAGCGATTGGAGAACATACTTACCTCCTGCTTGTTACACATTGTCGAGAAAGGAGAGGAAAGCTTATTGTGAATGCTTGGTAAATGTTAAGGTGCCACAGGGTTACTCATCCAACATCTGTACATTGGTATCAATGAAAGATCTGAAGTTGATAGGTCTTAAATCTCATGATTGTCACACTCTAATGCAACAAATATTGCTCGTGGCAATTCAATCTATATTTTCGAAGCATGTAAGTTTTGCAATCACCAGATTGTGTTTCTTTTTCAACAGTCTGTGCAGCAAAGTTATTGACCATGATACTCTCGATAAATTGCAAAGAGAAGTGGTTGTTACCCTATGTCGGATTGAGATGTATTTTCCTCCTTCATTCTTTGATATCATGGCACATCTTGTTGTCCACTTGACTAGGGAAATGAAAATTTTGGGACCAATTTTCTTGCATTGGATGTATCCCTTTGAACGATACATGAGCATTTTTAAAGGTGATGTTCGAAACTAATATTGGCCTGAAGGGAGTATTATTGAGGGTTATGTGGTGAGAGAGGTTATGGATTTTTGCAATGACTTTCTGAGTGCTAATGACACTCCTGCTAATGACAAGAATATTGAGGAGTATTTTGGCAAAGGAATTTTGGGATCACGGATGAAAGTAATCAGCCATGAGCAGTTGGAACAAGGTCACTTGTATATTTTACACAACATCGATGAAGTGAGTGTTTATATCGAGGAACATACCAATTTCATCAATAGACAATATCCTCAAGCCAATTCAATGTGACTTGCTAGAGAGCATAACAAGATATTTATTAAGTGGTTTTAAGATAAAGTCTTACATCAACTATCTCAAACACCAGATAATCTTACTGAAACTATCAAATGCCTCACCTTTAAACCAAAATTGAATGATATGTCTTATGAAGGGTTGACATAAATGGATTCTCATATTACACAAAGCGTCAAGATGATAAGAGTGTCGTCCAAAATAGTGGGGTCACCCTTCAAGTGTCTTCATTGTTTTTGCAAGTGCAAAGGATAAGAGTCCACGTGAAGCTAAAATGTCATATTATGGTGTCATTGAAGACATATGGGAGTTTGACTATGTAGATTTTAGAATTCCTCTCTTTAAATGTAATTGGGTTGATAACACCAAAGGAGTTATAGTGGATGATTTGGGTTTCACATTAGTGAACTTTGAAAAAATAGGCGAGAAGGGTGAACCATTCATATTGGCATCACAGACGAAACAAGTATTTTATATCGATGATCCTACAAATGATAAATGGTCGGTTGTTCTTCATGGTAAAAGACAGTTCATTGAAGATCCTATAGATGAAAAACAGTACTATGATAAGTATGATGACTCCAGTCCATTCTCAGTTGGGTTGCCAACACCACCAAATATTGAAGCTAATGATGACTTGTATGTGTGTGGAGATCACAATGAAGGATTGTTAATTGATAAAAGATCGCAATATTAGAGGCATGCATGTTTATATTTTTTTATATGTTTTATTTTTCTGAATGTGAAATTTATAATGTGAATGTGAACTTTACAATTTGAATTACTTTACAATGTGAATGTGAACTTTACAATGTGAATGTGAACTTTCAGATGGCCGAGCATTCTCTTGACGACCGTGTTGATGATTACTGTGAGGGTGAGGACGTCAATGTGTCGCCTCACAATGTAAGTTTCAAAAATATATCCCTGAGGTTTCTATCTATATGTTCATTTATAGTTATATCCTATAAGTGTGTTTTTTTATCAAATATTAGGTTGGTGATGTACCCCCTAAAGAAATTGGGGCACTTGATGAGCAACAAAAAAATTTTGAGAAAGTGAGGGGCATCACAATGATGAACAAGTTACTACAGCAAAGGGCCAATGGACCCAAACTGGCTGTGGATTTTGATCATGCAAGAAATCCAATTGGAGTGAACCGCAACTCATTTATTTCATTTCTTGGGGTTCTTACTCGCAGCTATTGTAGTCCTATTTTTGAATCCTGGCATAAAGTTATTAAGGGAAAGAAAGACTTAGTATGGAAGGAATTATACGTGAGTTATTATTATTTGCAATTCTATTTTTGTAGATTACTAATTTTTAGGATACTAGTTAATAGAAATTCTATTTTGCAGAGTATATTTGATCTGGATGAAAAGTTGCATCGTAAATGCGTGATGCAAAGTTGTGGGAGGGTCCTAAGGAACTATAGGGCAAATCTCACTTGAGATTACATACGCGATGCTGAGAAGAGGTTCTTGATTGATTTCCAATTTTAGACAATGATCACTTTTTGACTAACTATACACTAATAATTTTTGTTTGTATTCTCTTTAAAAAATAAATTTAGGCAGAAGGCAGCCACTAAGCAATGGAACTACCTGGACACCAAAGACTGGGAGGAGTTTGTTACCCAAAGAAAAATAGATGAATTCAAGGTATTAAGTTCCACTCCCAATTTAATTAATATACATTCTTATGTATACACCTATTCAAGATTAACCGTTAGTGTTACTAACCAAATCAATGTGCTTACTAACAAGGCTATCAGCGATGCTCAAAGAGCAAGGCTTGCACTGAATGTGCATGACCACACAATGGGTCCAAGAGTCTATGCAGGCATTCACTAAAGACTACAGGCTGAGTCTACTACTCAGTCTATTGCTACTCAGGAATCCTCTATTATTGGTCCTGCACCTCTGCCTCACCATGCTATGTGGATAGCTGGGAGGCAAAACAAGAAGTGAGATATAACGAAGCCCGCAACTGCTAATGCGGTTGCAAAAATGGTAAAATTCAACTCTTAGAGCAATCGATCAATATTTATTATTGTTATGTTTACTTACCAATTTCTATTGATGTCGATTAGCGGGAGCTACACGAGCAGAGGAAGGAAGGCAAGTTCATCCCTGAGGGCACAAGGGATGAATTGACAGTTGCTCTGGGTAACCCAGAGCATCCTAGCGCTGGTGTGGTCATCAAAGCATTCTTTGGGCCATCACAGTGCAAACCAGTCCCAAGAGCGGGACTTTCACAAGCTGAGGTAACTTATTCTTTTTTTAGAATGTTATTACGAAAGAGAATTCAATAATTAGAAGTTAGCATTTCTTTTGTCCATGTAAAGGTAGATCATTTAATTGATAGGAGATTCGAGGAAGCACTTGATAGGAGAGTCGAGGAAATACTTGATAAGAGAGTCAATGAAGCAATTAGTAAGTGGTAGGTGTCTCAGACTGCCACTCAGACAGTACATGTGGCGGTCTTCTCTTCTCCTACTACAAAGGTTGGGAGTAATCATGTAGACCCACCACCTAGTACGTCCGTTGTAAGTATTTTTATGACATATATAGTAGCTAGTCTTTTCAAGATGATATGTTTATGTATATATGTATATAACATTCTTTACGTAAATTTATAGGAGTTGAAGCCATGCCACATCTAAAAATTCAAGAATATATCGTTGCAGAGGCACAGGCTTACCCAGCCCTTCCAGGGGAGATGTTTCATGGGACTCCAGTACCAGCTGGTGCGGTTCGTGTGAGCCCAATACATATACTTCCCGATTGGAGGGATCTTCCACTGCCATATGCCAACCCATATTTTAAAACTCTTGGTAAGGCAGAAGGCGAAGTGATAATGTGGCCCGAAGCGGATGTTGTTTATACTAATATTGTATGGTAAATTTACATTATGTTAATTTTTAGTGTGTATATATGAGTCAATTGATCTGAAATTATATATACATGTCAAAAGGAAGATACTCGCTACATCTCGGCCTCCACCTCCACCTCCTAAAGTACCAAGTTAGCTTCCAAGGGACCTACACGCCTCGTTAGGTCCTAATTGTAGGGGTATGGCAGTATGGATAGGCGAACATGATTCAAATTGCCCTATAAATGTTACTATTCTGGAGGATGTTGTAGGTCAATCATACGATAACAATCTATTTATACAAGTTTTGCATACGTATTAATGCATACATAATATAAGTTTTGCATACATATTAATGCATATGTAATACAAGTTTTGCATATGAATTAATGCATACGTATTAATGTAGGTCAATCATACGATAACAAGCTATTTATACAAGATATTTTGAAGTTGTTTCGTTATGATTGGCTGAACACATCTATGATAGAGTTGTGGATATAATGAGATCTTGTTTATACATCTGTATACCTTATTTTATATATGGTGATTTGGTTTCTTATATATTAATGCATACGTAATACATGTTTTGCAACCACTTACACATGATATGTACAGATTTTGCATTTTCCCATGTGGGATTTTTGGTTCCATCTTTGATTAGTCTTGTAGATACAGACCCTTCTTCAGTTACTTCATACTGTTGCGTTGCTTTTGAATATTTTGGTAAAAATAAGAAAATTACATTTTTATTGTGGATTTTGAGTTATTAATTTTAACTTTCTTACCTATAGTGGTAGGCATTGAGAGTTACTAGTTATTGTCCTCAAGACGTTCATTGTCTATTATCTAGATCTTGCAGGAAACGAAGTAAATACATTATATGGACACACAATGAAAAGGTCATTATTCCCGTGAAAAATATTTTATATTTTTATATTCGTTAATTATGTAATTTAATGTGTTATATTAACATGTAGGGCTTTACAAGAGTTCAAAAAAGTTGTAGGAAAGGTCCCCAGGAAAAAGAATCCGCCACTAATTTGGGAGAATGTGAAAGTAATTTCTCGACTCCAGTGTATATATTATTTATGTAAACTGCGCTTATTTGTATTTTTGAATATTTTTTATGTTTCAATTTATAGTGTGTTACACAAGACAACGGTTGGGCATGTGCCTACTATGTGATGCGATTTATGGACCTAATCATCAAATATGCCGCAATGGAAATCGATACTATACATAAGGTATTATATATAGTCTCATTAGATAATATGAAATATATCAATCTTATTATATATTATTAATTATATATATACGTCATTCTCTTTGCAGGTGTTTAAAACTGACTTCAATACAGGTGGAAAGTTATTCAATGTACATACTCCCTATATGAGGGAGGAATTAGATGTTGTAAGAGAATAATGGGCAAAAGCCCTACAAGTAGTGGGACTTTTTAAATATAATTGGGTATCAGATGACAATGACGACGATGATGAATAAAGAATGATATTTCTAAACTTTGTTCTCATAATTATTTTTGTGTGAATGTGAATGACTTTTTCTGAATTGTCATATGTGTGAATGTGAATGACTTTTTTTGATCAATACATGAATGTTTGAATGTGAAAAGAGATGAAATGAATGGAACTAAATGTGAATGTAAATGACTTTGCAGGTTTCTACATGTATCTGATCAATACATGTGTCTGAATGTGAATGACTTTGCAGGTTTGTGGCATGTTGTTGGCTGATATCAATGTATATTGTAAATATATAGTTCAAAACTGAACTGCAGGTTCTGCATCATGTTGACCAGCCATACAGCAGACCTGCAAACTGATAAGAAAAAAATAAGAATATAGGCGTCGGTTATTTGTATAACACTGACACCAAAGACATACAACGTCGGTTAATAGCCAAAAATTGACGTCTTTTCGCTTACTGGTGTCGGTTATCTGTAAGAACTGATGCCTATTGTGGGGAAGCACGGCTGTGCTGGCAGGGATATGACATTGGTTATTAGTATAAAATCGACGTCTTTATCTCGTTACGACATCAGTTATTAGTAAAAAAATTGACGATTATAGTTCTCTTGTTGGCGCGTTTTTGGTGGCGGGAAGGGTTATGGCGTCGGTATTTGTTTAATAATTGACGTCTTTGATCATGATATAGTGTCGGTTTTTGTTAAGAACCGACGCTTATAGTTCCCTTGCTGGCGCGTTTTTGGTGGTGGGGAGGTTTATGACGTCGGTTAGAAACCGACACTACAGGTGTCGACTTTTAGCAGCGCCCACTTGGGTGTCGCTTGGAAACCGACGCTAAAGGCTCTAAATAACTGACGCCAAAGGCCTTTTGTATAGTAGTGATTACAATCTAGCAAATATATTATAACAAACCATTTATTATTCAAACTATATGAGAAAGGGGTCTTCATGTAATTTAGTTACTCAAAACTTTATTAGAATTAATTGGAAACACTTTTTATTTATGAATATTATCTTAACTTCAATTAGGATTTATTTGCATTGTAAGACTTAAATTTTTTAGGTGGAGAAATATCTTTTAGGACCCTATCCTTATGTTTCAAAATTTTGGATGTTACATCTAGTTTAGTTTGACTTGGTAGGTCAAACCTTTTTAAGGGGTGGAGGGGTAGTACCTTGATATATCATGGCTATGGTGAGTTTGGGGACAAAATTCTTTTAAGGGGTGGAGCCTTGTAACATATTAAGATTTTTCTATCCTGACTCTAGAAATCCTAATTATAAGAATATGAGGTAAGTGTGTTTAGATCATTAGAATTGATCAAACAAGGTTAAAGTTATACCATGACATGCTTGTTTGTATCTTAATGAGCATTTAATGCACATGATATGAGTAACTCACATATTAGACCTGATTATGGATATGTATGATCCTTACCATGTCATGGATCAGTAAACCCTAATGTTATGATGAGTGAGATAGATGGAGCTTAACCTAGACATCAAACATGTTGATGAGGTGTTTATGATGAATGACGATCTTGTTGACCTAAATCCTGAGTTGTAATCATCCAATCCTAATTAGTGTAACCTTGGTGAGTTTTATGCTCCATTAGTGGCATTAGGTGCCATAATTAGATAACATCCATTGATACACATAAATGATACATAATTGCCTAACTTGACTTGATATGAGAATTAGTTCATCAATATACAATATGTTCCACCTTCTTCACTAATACACATCTAATGACTCAAACATGAGTAGTAAATAATTTGATTTAGATAAATATGCATAAATAGCTAATGTGAAATTAAATGTGCATAATTATTAATTGGACAAGAATAAGTATGAGCATTGATTTATTTGGTCAATAATGTTACTAATTTATATAATGTGACACTAACTATATGCTTAGTGTAAATATAAATTAGTAATGTGTCATTATTTAAATTAATATTGACATTAATGTACTTATTGATTAATTGATTAAAATAACCTATTTCATGCAAGATAGTATAATATAATCCCATATGTTGATAATATGGTGATAATGAATTCTAAATCCAAAATATTGAGGATAATGATAAAATATAATAATAGATATCAAACTAATTGACTTAAACCCTAATTGTACTAAAAGCCATACAAGATATTTTTAACCCAAATATAAGTGTGTAATTGTGTTCTTTGGGTCGTAATTAGTTTAATTGCAAATTTTCAGCTAAATTGGATAATGTTTGGAAGCCTAATTTAAATAGAGAAGATAATCCCTAAATATCATATTCATATCTAAGTCAGACTTTGGTTAGTTGGTTAAATCATGGAATCCCATCAAACGCCTGATTTATCAGTTTTTTCTTGGTTTGCTTGTCATGTGTGAATTTGTTTGTCTCGGGTTCCTTTTAGGACGTTCGATCAACATTGTACGGTGAAGAGGTTTTCTTCTTCCTAAATTCCTTCTCTACCTGGACTCACCAATCCACGTGGCTTCAGGATTTCTTCTTCCTCTTTTGGTCTTTAACCCACTTATTCATCATCCTAGACCCCTTCTGACTTTATCCCCATGTCCATTCGGGTGCATCAATATCATAGAGATCAAACTCAATAGGGTTACTTTTTCTAGTTTATCCAATGCACACCAAACTCCTGATATATCTATTTCTGAGCCTAGTTGGGTTTTTTCTCCTTTCCATGACTCAACCACACCTTCCCACCTATTAATACATGTCTCATGACCACCTTGGTATCAAAAGTTGTTGCTCTCCATTGTCATCTCGATCCTAGTGATTCATCCACCTTCTCCCTCAAACTTGAGCGTTTGCTCAACCAATCTTGGCCTTGTCGACATGGTTCTTACCATTTTGTTGTTTGATAGTCACCCAGATACCTTCTATGGATGGTCTCGAAGCCACCTGAGGTACCAATTTCCCCTGGTATCAGGTATCCCATTATTCCCTTTTTTCAATTCAATGACTTTTTGTCATTTTTGTTGTGCGTGCATTGGTCTAGTCGCGTGTTTGGGTTGTCCTGATCATTGTTGATCTCATTGAGGTCGTGTTTCCTTTCTTCTATATCCTGGTTTCTATATGTTTCTCAAGCTCTACTCCCTCTCCTTCCTAGCTTCGTGACCATGGCGTCAGGGTGTTGTCATGACTTCTTCAAGTCCTGCGACCCCCCCCCCTCTTGGGCTCAGCGAGACAAAGAGGGATCAGTGAGTGAATGGTGCTCTCTAAGTGGGTGCTCTTTGTCTAAACTCGGATGCCATTTCTTCTATCGGGTTGTTTCTTTTGTGTTCTTCGTGAAAAGAAAAAGGAATAATATAATTAAGAAGAAGATAGTTGATTGGTTTACCAACATGTCCCTAGTTTGTTTTACTTTTGTAACGCTTATCATGGGCTTTTTTTGTCATTGCATCTTTCATTTGATCCTCAATCATGCAAGATATAGTCATTTGATGATGACCAATGTACCTTGTCACGTGTCAAGCAATTGATGCGTGATGCAGGGGTATTTTGGTAGTTGTTTAATGGTTTTGTTTATTTAAATTCCGTAAATCAATATATCTTGTAAAATTCATAGCAATTAATTGGTAAATCAGAAAAATAAATTGAGACATATTTGGAATCAGAAAATTGAGATATATCATTTGATGTGATTTTTGTGATCTAATTCTAATGTATAAAATAACTAATTTTTAAGGAGTTTCCGAATTACCTTTAATTTTGAAAATTCATATCTGATGATTCACAAGTCAGAAATTAATAGATAAATATACTTTGAAATCACAAAATTATAATCTATCTAATTATTTAATTTTTTAACCTAGATAATGAATGATAAAAAGGCCATTTTTAGGGTTTGATTGTAGGATCATAAACCCTAATTCATTTGAATATTTATTAGGTAACTTTGGACCTTGGTTTGGGTCTAGGGTTTGACCTTGACTAGGAATACACATTCTTAATGTATGTTGCTTCTCTTTATGAGTCATATCGGACAATAATTCTATTTTCTCTCTCTCTCTCTCTTTGAATTGATTGTGGCATAGTTCTTTATATGTCACTTGATTATACATGTTTGACCCGCTTGGGTCCAACTAACTAAAAATACATCTTATTTATTAGTTGAGAATGCAAATTAATCTTAATTATTTGATCTTGCTCATACTTATTCAATTGGCAACCTTTATTGCCTTATTTCATCTTATTTCTTTCATTTAATGATGGAAACCCTAGTTTGATGGATTACTTAGACTAAACATTATCTTGATTCTCTATTATATACATGTTTGATAGTTGAGACTATTATTATCAATTAGTGGTGGTAGATTACGGGTTCCAGCCCCATTGTACAACTTTTCCGATATATGCACTGACTGTGCTCTCACCTAAGTCCCAGGTGCTCTCACCTGATATATATGACATTATATAGGATTGTGGGTCGCTCACCTCTTTCCTTGGCACGGAATGTGTGTGTTCTAACCCTGCTTTTAGATGGTTGTGGTCTAATATTTAATTTGCATGCATAATTTTTATTAATTGTTAATGTTCTCTAATTTGAGATTTAAAGGCAAGAATTTTATTGTTGTACTTTTTTATTTCTTCATGTAATCTATGTCTTACTATATAAAGAACACTTTTGATATCTCTATTGATTATTCGAGTACGTTGAGTGGCTCCCATCTTGAATCTCACTCCTTACAGATAGAGTATTTTTTATGTATGAATACCTGCTCTTATTATAGTCAGTTCATTTATTTCAAGTACTTGTTGTAATAAGTTCAAATAATATAATATTTTCGTTCATGCTCTTTTGCAATAGTTTCAAAAATATAATATGTTAGTTCATATCCTTTTTTTCATTTAGTTAATTCTTGAATGTTAAAAAGGAAAAAAGCTAAAGTTTGAATGTTTTAGTTTAAAAGTGAATATGGTTAGCACAGATACTCATATCAAAATGACTTTAAACCTGAGTATTGCAATTGGGCCGTGTCACTCATTGTAGAGGAGTGTTGAGATTTATAAAAGCAATGTATTCTTTTTTTAATCAAATTTAAATCATATTAGAGTGAAATAAGGTGGTGATGACTAGGTTAAGAATGAAAATGTCCAAATCAAATTCAAGAGAAGTGTTTTTACAAGTACAAATGTGTCAATAGGGTGACGATCATGTAGATGATGTTCTGGTGGTGGTGGTTGTGGTGTCATTATCTTTATTGTAGTCAATGGATTTGGTAGCAATTGTAGCAAAAGCATCAGTGTTGATAGTGGTATTGTTGTCAGAGGAGGTTTGTGTCATAACGAACCACGCATGTGGGACTATGCTAGGATCATCACCATGATAAACAGGTAGATGGTTGAATGTATTTGTCATTTTCTTCGAAAAGGTCAACAATGGGATTTTTGGTTCTCAATGGTGATGTTGCCACTAGCTAGGGACTAGCCTTCCATGACTCATAATCCATTTGTCTTACCAGTGCCATGATGAGGTGAACATGCCTACATCATCTCATAGGATATGAGAAATGAAACTTTTTCCCTCAATTAAACTTTGCCACTGGCAAATGATCAAAAGTGACGCTGCTTTCTAATGAGGTAGCTGCGGACCTTGAGGAAGACTCTTAAGGGATATTGGGATGTTGTATTGTAGTAGTAGGATTTTACTTAAAAATGGTTTTCTAAAAAGTGATATCTATAATGATGTTGTTTGCATTTTTACCAGAGTAGTCAGTATTACTTCTAGTCTCATGGTGGTATTTTATTAGGTTCAACCATGGTCTAATAAGGGTGTGGCTCACCGGTGATCGGACCGTGAACGCAGACACAGTAAGTAGGTTCGGTTCCCTCATGGGGACGAATAAATTGAGGTTTATGTCTCACATAGTTTGCACTATAAGTCTCATTACTATGTAATAAATCTAAAAGTCCAAAACTGTCGTGTTTAAGAACCCATGTCCTCTGAAAATTTCCTCGCTCCTCTAATGTGGACCCTTCTTCCGTTTCTTATTTTTTGCCACCTACTATCCCCCCCCCCTCTTTCACCCCACCTCCGTCACTCCATTCCTAGCGGCTTCTCATGAAACCACAATTATGATGCATTTGGATCTACGGTCAAAAACATGACATTTAGTCAGCGCTCCTTCTACCTCTAGTCATCACCTCCCACATACCTCTCCACCTTCAGTCACCACCCTTCTCTGTCACTCATCCTGCTTTGCCTGCTATAAACACGACTTCTCCTTGACTAGCACATTCCTCCTTCCACAACCAACTCCTACCATTGTCACCTTCTCTTTACTCGTCTTTTTTGTGTCATGGTGAAAGTAGTTTGTAGGTGGACTTCCGTGATGAAAATATAGATTAGCCTCAATCCATTCCTATCGGCTTTCACCCCACCTCCGTCACTCCATTCCTAGCGGCTTCTCATGAAACCACAATTATGATGCATTTGGATCTACGGTCAAAAACATGACATTTAGTCAGCGCTCCTTCTACCTCTAGTCATCACCTCCCACATACCTCTCCACCTTCAGTCACCACCCTTCTCTGTCACTCATCCTGCTTTGCCTGCTATAAACACGACTCCTCCTTGACTAGCACATTCCTCCTTCCACAACCAACTCCTACCATTGTCACCTTCACTTTACTCGTCTTTTTTGTGTCATGGTGAAAGTAGTTTGTAGGTGGACTTCCGTGATGAAAATATAGATTAGCCTCAATCCAAGAAGAAAGATTAGCACTGCACTTGTGCCGACTTTGATGGGAAAATACCTACACGTACATTTTTCTCATTTTGAAATAGAAGATTGTTAATCATCAGCATTTGGATTTGATACTGTTGGAATCCTAAAACTTACAAGGACTGACATTCTTGAATTTGGCATCCAAACGGCTCCTTGAGATATCCTTGGCTCTTCTACTTCCCAAGGGAGAGGTGTCAATCGTTAGCTACTGCATCTAACAAGGCTGAATTGGCGAGAACCCTAACCTCGTAGCATTTGCAGATTCTGGTTTGTTAACTCCATTAATGACAATCAAAACTCTTATTATCAAAGAAAATCTAACGTTATACATCTCTTTTAAACTTTCTATTATAAATGTAATTAGAATTCATATTGGGCAACGAGTTATATGCAAAACCTCCAGAAAGGCAGAAACAGCTGAAGACGTGAACATCAGCAAAGGCGTCAAAAGGCTTGGGCAGCATATATTGTGTTACCGACAGCAATAGCTATGATTCAAATCACATCTAGGGTTGGTATCGGTGCCCGCTACACCAATTGACAAACATCAGCAAATATACTGGCACATCGACCAAAAAGATTGGAAACATTCACATGCACCATAACTGTAATCCTGGAAGTCTAAGCCTCAGTCCAAATAAGAAACAGATACAAACATGTCTGCCAAATTTTAGGTGGCATGGCCAAACATTCTAAACAACTACAAGCTCTATTTCAAAATTCTCAAAAAAGATATCAATGTGACATTGTAGCCTAATCAAACAAACTGAAGCCCATGTCATCGTCGGATTCCTCTTTCTCTTCTACCTTTTCTTCCTTCTTGGACTCTGCAGCTGCAGGGGCAGCACCACCACCACCGGCAGCAGGGGCAGCAACTGCAACAGCACCACCGCCACCACCAGAAGGGACAGAAGCAAGCTTCTCCCTTCCAGAGGCTATGAGCTCGGTGATGTCCTTGCCCTTGACCTCGGACAACAGAAGTTCAATCCTGTCATCATCAGCCTCAGCACCAACTGAGGATAACAAACACCCATTAGCATAAAATTTTACAGAATTGGCATAAAGAAACAGTGACCAAGATTCAAGCTAACAAACCTGATCCAAGGATCTTCTTCAAGTCACCAGCTGACGGGCTGGTGTTACCTCCGAGGACAGCAAGTAGATAGGCGGCGATGACCTTCATTCTGCATTTAAAACAGATAAGACGCATTAAGATAAACGCCACCTAACATGGAATAATCTAAGTTAACGAAATTTCTTCATGCCTTTGTTCAACGAATAAAAATCCGGAATATACACAGCACCTTCGTTAGGGTTCTTTTATAAACAAACTTAGGACCAGAGAGAAGCAAGACAACAAAGTAAATCGAAATACAGAAAATTGACTAGCTGCAAGGCTTCCTGCCTATTTACTTCAGATTTCAAGTGAAGTAAAATAATAAGACATTCTGGTTTAGACGGCAATTATTCAACCATTTCAAAATAGTCAAAAAGCAAAATCAAGGGGTTCGCATTTGGTTCTACAACAATTTTTACAATGTAAAAAGAGAGAAAATTCCAGGCACCAATTAGGGTCTACAGTAACTTGCCATTGCAAGGATCTTGAACAGTATGGAGTCATCATGATACATATTCTTTCATCAACTTACTTTGAAGAGCAAGAACAGGACATCAAGTTGATTAACAGTGATGAATATGCAAGACGATGACATTTAAACAGAACAAAACAAGGTTTTATACTCATAGCCAGGCAGGGCAATACAGAGTAGACATAGAATTAGAACTTATGATTATGTTCGGATCCTATCAACAATAATATCTCTAATAATGTGTACTTTAGCAATAGAGGCCCTCCCTGAACATAGTCATATGAGATGTTGGTTGTTGTCAAGACAAGCACTAGAATGTAAACAGCCAATGTATGCAACCACTAGACAGAAGGCAATATCTATAGCATGACAAGCACTAGCATGCAAACAACGAATGGAGTCCACGGCCAATGGACTATGTACATGCACAATACAGATGGACCTAATATAACAATTCTAGATAGGGAAGATGTAATGTAGTTCTATGAAGAGCGTGCAGACATTGTTCTTTGGGGAACGGACGACATAGAACAATTACTGCGCAGAAATGGGTCAGGAAAACTGCCCTTCCTTTGAAGAATATGGACCTAAAAGTCCACAGAAGTTCAGCTGTTTGCCATGGTCCCGATCCTAGCAGACGTTTTCAGCATCGTACCGGTCAAAACGTTCGATACCAGTGAGTTTTCTACCCGGTAATTTCTCTGTTGCCATGGAGTTGTGGTGTATCCCAACACGCCGTTGGACAAACTGCAATCTTATGCGGTAATGAATGGTTTTCGAAAGGAAGCACTACTAAGTCGAGCTAGATATTGGGCGAGATTTGAGGTATAAGCAGTATGAAGCGATAAACCCAATACATAAAACATGATAAAAATCTCAACAGAACTACTGCGAAGCAGCACTTAAGCCATTGAGTAAAATAGATCTAAGAATAGCAAATGTAAGTCGAAATCTAACATACGGCTTGGATATCTCTCACAAGGGAACAACAGCAAGATGCAAACAAAGGGATTTACTCAACGTTGAAGACGATAGCCTTACCTCGAAGAGTAGAGGAAGAAACGGCGGCGCCAAAAGACGGGCGACTGCAGCAGCGATAGTTAGGGCTCCAAACAAGACAGGGCGGCATCTGCCGCGGCACGCCGAGTTTATATTGGCTGCTAGGACGATCTCCACCGTCGACTGCTTTGGTCCGGGTTCTCGATGCAAACCCTAGGGCAACTTGCACTGTAAACTCAGAAAGTATTATCATTGACACTTTGGAAGGGTAAAATGAAGTTTAATAATTAAATCAAAGGAAGACTCTACCGAGGAGGACCGGAAGAGTACCACAAAAGCGTCACTGAGATATAGTTACCAAGGTTTAACAATATGTTATGGGTTGTTCATTCCTAGCATTGTAAAGGAGAAAACTAAAATAAGTCGCATTCATACACTCCAAGAGTAGTTGAGATGGGTAATGAACCACGTCTTCATTGTCCTGGAATGTCCTCTTGTTAGGTTAGGACAAAACTTGTGGTTTTTTGTTTTTGTGAATATATTTGCACTATGAACTCTAAAAATATTACCATTGACACTTTCAAAGGGCAAAATGAAGTTTAATAATTAAATCAAAGGAAAACTCTACCTAGGATGACTGGAAGAGTACCACAAAAGTGTCACTATGACTTTTACACATATATAGTTACCAAGGTTTAACAATATGTTACAGGATTGTTCATTGCGCGCTGTAAAAAAGAAAACTAAAATAAGTCACATTCATACACTCAAAGAGTAATTGAGATAGGTAATGAACGAAGTCTTCGTTGTCCTCGAATGTCCTCTTGTTCGGTTAGGACAAGAACAAATGTTTTTAAAATTCTTGCAATTTTCATAGGTGATTTAATATTTCTGAAGAAAATGGAGCTATGCATTTTTTTTGTTAGAGTTGTTTACAATATAGAGTTGAGACGCATATCTTTGTGGCTATGACCTTCATTATCCTTGAAGTTGAGCATGTCTTCCCCCATTGTTATATGTATCTTGTGCAATATCAATGCATAATCATAAAGATTGGCATGTGTAAAGCAACATAACACTAATGTAAATGGAGGAGATATTGTTTGAACTGACTAAAGATTATTGGATCGTGTTAATTTCAAATGTAACGTCTCTGGATTTGAGGACTTAGATAAAGTGATCTTAAAAGCAATGATTGGATTACTCATATCCCCAAGGTGGACCTCCTTTTCAGATAGCCCATCACTGAGAACTATGTGATTAAGCATGCTCAAACCAGAGTAGTATTAGGTTGGTGACCAGTCGAGAAGTTAATCACAGCTTCTGCATAAGTGAGGACAAAGCATGTAGTTAAGGTGAGTGGTGGTATGTGGGGCTAGTCGTCACTCTTGAAACTCTACTAGAATATTGAGCAGTCGGCTCAGACGTTACATGGCTATAACCATCTAGTAGGTGGAGACCACATGGGCATGTGGCATGCCAGTCTTGAGTCGTGCGGTCCAGGCATGTTGGAAAGGGTTGTCCAAGATGATGTAGCCATCCTTGTGTTAGTAGTCATGAACAAGAGCCGCGTGTCCATGGGCATTCGCGGACTACACTAAAATGGGTAAATATTATAAGGCCATCTAGTTGAGCCTTGATGAGGATGTCAAGAGTATAAGTGCGCCAGATTGTATCACATATGCCAAACCATTAGTTTGTATCATTGTACCCTTCCTTTTGTTGACCAAAGCCTTCCTTCTGATGGTCGCCCAGAGCCTGCCTTCCGATAGTCACCCAAAGTCTGCCTTCCAATGGTCGCCCAAAGTCCACCTTTTGATGGTCACCCAACACTCATATTCTAATGGAAATTTGGTATTCATCTTCTAATGGTTGTCCAGACTCTGTCTACCCATGGATAATCTACATTCATCTTCTGATGGTATTCCAGTACATATCTACTTATTGTTACCTTCCAAAGGAAGTGCTACTTCGACCTACTAAAAAAACTCTTGCGTGCAATAATAGACGGGCCTCCGACTTCTTCCTTCTAATGGAAAACATGCTCACCCTTCTGATGGTATTCTAACACTTAGAAATTAATGTTTGTTTTGGCCTTTCTCAATCTAATGGTCCTCATGACCCTTCACCTATTGTCGGAAGTTCTATGGGTCACGAGACCCATTGTCTTCCTCACACCACCATTATCTCTTCACCTACATGGCGGTCGAGACTTAACTCTAAGGCAATTGAGAGGGTTCCAAACCCTACTCTCTACCTACAAATAATACACCTTCACCTACATTAAAGGTAGCTTGCCATAGACGTTGCCAGGTTATCCCTATCCACACTTAGATTCTACTCTAGCAACCATCGACAATTTCCATCGGCTGACGGATGTCAACCGAAGATCCTTCCACCTCTGCAACAGCCAAGGCTCCAAGTCCTCACCTCGAAGGAGGTTCATTCTGTGGCACCTATACCATCAATTGATGACTCAAATCTTCATAAAAAATTGCTCTCTCCTCAAAGTGATCAAATCCAACCTTGAAGAATGAAGGACGACGCTCCAAGTCCACCTCCGATGAATGTCTAGGGGTAGATAAGCTCTTGTGTTGTCCACCAGCAACCCCAACAATATAGACAGGCTTCCCCACACCATGACTCTACTTCTATCTCCTTCCCATGATGATGACTTCCTTCTTTTCTTGTGGTATTTCTCTTACTACCATTGCTATGAGCAAGTAGTCGTCTTGCTAGGGTGTGGGGAGTAACGTGCTACCTGATTTTGTTCTCTATATTGTATCTATAATTGTATGAACCATTATATTTTTGGAATCAATTGTTTTATGCTTATATTCTTGTCTGCTCATCTAGTTCGTATGTTTATCAGATATTTGGGTGTAGAGAACTTGAACCTAGGATTTAGGATATCTATTTATTCATGTTAAACCATTGATGGGAATTTTGGATATGTGTTTTCTTAGGCGATATATGTATGATCTTTAAGTAACACGATGCACCTACAGTGATATCTACTTTGGGTTCAATATTAACACCAAAAGGGGGATTATCCTAGCCTCAACATATGTAATTTGCATGCTTAATATGATGTCGTAAGAGAGCGAATGATAGGTAGCAATGGTGAAACCCATTCCACCCTAGTGCTTGCATCCATTGATTAATCAACCCTAAATCTAGTTTTTTTATTATAGCCTTAGTATAATCAACCAATCCAACTTTTGTGTTAAGTAGTAGTTCTTGCTTGATTGATTTGATCAATGTATTCTTAAATACATTTTTCTTCAAGATCTATCCTAATTATACTATAACAAGACTTGTCCGCTTGTGGGTGGTGACTATCATACTTGGTCTGGGTAAAAATACAAGGACTCTTCCCTAAGAGAAATTGCTTGTGCAATAACACACATGAAAGACATGGAGAACATCATAGGCATGAGAATCAAAATTGTAACTTTGGTTTTAGGATGTCAAGGTGGAATATAGTTATGAACCTAACTCACTTTTAAGGATGTAACTGATAAAAAAACTATTTTCCCATCACATAAAACAAAAAAATTTAACTATGCTAACAATAAAGTACAAAAAGTCATATAGTATCACAAACTTGCCAACAAACACAAAGTAGGGCTACTATAACATCATTAATTATTGCTAAAACATAATGAGTAGAGAATAAAGGTAAATTATAATGTTATTTTTGTCACAAATTCATACCCAATACCCTAATGATATAAGATATCATATATCTTTTAATGATATCGTGGAAATATTAGAAACCTATTTGAGGTAGATGGCGTTTATGATGGTCTTCACGTTGATCTTTTATGAAATTTGGGTTGTTTTGGAAATAACATTTCACTAGTGAGTGTGAGATACTGTCTTCATGATTGAATATCACTAGAAACCAGTTTTGAACATATTATTACATATTCAAAGAGAAAACATGGTTGATATATAGATTAAATAATACATGGAAATGTACATTAGAAAATAGTAGATAGTTTAGTGTTTTTCAGACACATGAGGAGTTTTAACATTCATGATTCAAAATAAATATTGAAGCATATAACTACAATTATGAACATATGAGTTTTCATATTATTGCAAGTATGGGTGAGATGTGAACATAAACCAAATCAAACCCTTGAGTCAACAAATTATGTATATCCTTTATTGTTTTGCTCTAAATTCTCATGGAGTGTGTCACTAATTTGAAAGTCTTGTTGTGGAAGTTGAGGATGTATAGCGTAAGTCTAAAGGTAAGACAATGAGACCTTAAGTCTAACTAACCAAATCTCATATTTGGCCGAGGTGGCTAAGTCATGTGTTGGTTCTATTAGGACACTCTCGTTAACATTGATACTTGTGTGATGTGTCAAAATCATTTATTCATGTCAACAGTGGTTCCTTTGAGGATGGACATGTTTCATAGTATGATAATGAGAAGTATACTCATATCCCAAATAGCTATCAAACTACTAGGGTATCTTTAGGATCTTTGGTTTATGCTTGGTACCTCAAATCATATAAGAAAATTCCACTAGGCTATGTTCCACACATCTAGTATGATGAGATTTTGTGTTACTTCGTTCTAATCTTTGCCAGTGTATAATTAAATTTCATCATTTCAATAAAGAACTCAAAAATAGAGTTTACATTATGTAGGATTTATATGTCTAGGTGAGAGATTTCACAACATTATCAACAAACTTGCTTATCCTCAATAAGTCATCCTCTTATCTTTAAAATTAACTCATCGCCTTATTAATGATGCTCAATAAATAAACATGTTGAATTAATTTAAACATTTGATATTTATTGTTATTGTAAATTTAAAATTAGTATGAACTTATTAAATTTAACAATTTTGACACCCATCTTCCCTCCTCATGAATCCAGTGACAGTATGATGTTCATGCCCCAAACTATCTAAATCCACTTCCTTTCAATCAAACAAACATCAAATACATATAAACAATCAAATTGGAGATCTAAACTTGTTTAATCAAAGTGAAATCACCACACTAGTGATACCACTGTTGAAAAATCGGGGTGACAGATAAGGCAGTGGAAGCATATAAAAATAAAAATTAAATCCCAATTCCTCTTAACAGCAAAATCACGTCAACAACAATGTATCTAGGAATGAAAGGTTGCAAGGTTATACCTAGTCCTGGAACAAGTCCAGTGACATTACCCATGCAGTGGTATGGTGCTTCTTCTTCAGGCAACAACTCATTCCTTCTTCATCAGCAACACTCGAACAATCATCTCAACCGACCTCCTAGTGTAGCACCACAAACATCAATTGACGGTGTCCTCCTAACGGCATGTAACAACCTCCCTCCTCTAGAGTAGTCCACACGGACCACCAAGAACTTCACGTTGAGCTACCAAAGCCAATGAAAAGGAGTTGTCTCTTTTGAACGTCAACCTACTAGAGTTGATATTCTCTCCCACAATTGTCTCTCCCTACTATCCCTCCCTTAAGCAGGTAGGATTTGCTCGGGCTCTCTATTGGTTACCACAACTAGAGAGGACAAAAATTGTTAGAGCAACTATTGTGTTATGAGAAGCCCTCAGTACCCCTCTATTTATAGGAGAGTCCAATGCCAGGATTCTCAATCGGTGTGGTAATTGAAACGTGCAAATTCATGAATTTTCTAGAAACTATGCACGGAGAACCGATCGGATCGCATGCCCAACAGGTCAGTTTGTGAAGTGAACTAGTCAGTTCATGCAATTTCCTATTCTAAATCAGATTGGTATTCAATCTATGATTAATGCACAACATGACGTCAACACCAATCATTGATCCAATCAAACTGACCAATGAACTGGGTGGTTCATCCCATGAACCGGTCAGTTGGGACCTGTGAACCAATTAGTTCACTATGTGAACCTGCCGTCTCACACCATGGTTCAGCCATTGATCAGCCAATCTTGATTCCAATTGACCTGACACTCCAACCGATTAGTTCAACACTTGAATCGATCGATTGAAAGTCTAGTCAGTACATTTTTAACCTCAATTGTTTAATTGAATACCTAAACACCTTTAGTAATCAATCTAAACATCATTCATGAATATACTCCTTTAATCCAAGTGTATCTTATGTGTGTGACCTTATAGGTCCATAATTATGTTGGCAATGAATGTCCATAACCAATTATGACATCACAAGTAAAGAGTGGCATCTAGCAACACATCATTGCTACCCAAGTAATTTGGAAAGTTGGATAACAACTTCAACTTACAATCTATGGTCAGTGTTACCGTGATCGTATAGTTCCTTTGTCTCTGATACCCAGAATGAACTCGAGGAATGGAATTGTCATCCTCTAAATGTTCAATCCATGTTCCTTGAACTAGAGTAGACTATCTAAGATGCATGTGAGCTCACATATCACATATTGATTCACATGAGTATGGCCATACATTTCTCAATCTCGCTTATCAAGAGGCCCTAGATATCAATCTCTTGTAGGAGGGACAAATTCCACCTACATCACTCTCACTATATCCCCATGTGTCACAATGCACCCAAGCACCACTCTATGGCAACCCTTATTCAGGATCATGGTGGATGATGTCAAAGTACATGAACGACATGTGATGAATGTAGTGACTTCAGGTCTACAAACCACAATCGCCACTATCACTATGAGAGATGATTCTGACTACCATTCCATGGTCTCCATGTATCATTCTCATGGTGGGTTTGTTTGATGCATTGTTCTCTAACATGAATCTATGTGCTTTATTTCATATCACATATCATGATTAATGAGACTCTATCATCAGTCAACACACACTCTTATCTTATGTATTACTATTGTCTATTTTGCTTCCACAGTAATATCTGACTAGGGACATAACAAGAATGTATATACTCTTAACATTTGTACGATCTCATTATTCAAGTTACATACTTGAAGACATACATCATTGAGTACCATCATTCTCAAGACATCTACGATGTATGTGTCATCATCTCATGAGTGAAACATGCACAGTAGATGGAATTACCTTTATTATTATCAAATCAGGTATTTAATGCCACATTCCAATCATCATATGATTGGCTCTTTGGGCATACATACCAACATGTATGATGTGGCTTCTTTTGTATGAATGGTTATAGTAGAAAGTCGTTGATATAGGATAAAAAATTGCTTTAACAGTAAAACCACCGGCTAATTTGGGGCCCACGACCCACTTAAGTGGAGTAGATTTACTAATGATTATTTAATAAAGAATTGTTGGGCTTGAATAGTCGATGATGTTTAATATATATAACCATCATAGTAGGGGTACATTAGCCCTCATGAAAGATATCCTTCCCATGAAGCATTTCATTTCATCCAACAAGAATGAATTTTGAGCTAATCATTGTCTTCACTTGTTGGTTGTATGCCCCAAGAGATATCATGTTATGATTGTAATAGAGATACATTGTATACGATTTGACTATTAATAAAGGCAATTTCACTTGTTATGGTACTTCTAGTATTGAGATAATGAATAAATGTAGTAATGTCCTAAGAATGTTTTGACCCAATGAAATATGCTTTGGAGTGAGGACCTAAACATGATATCATATGTATTAAGAGTATTTCACTCTTGTAATGTCCCTTGTCAGATATTATTGTGGATGTTATAGGACAATGATAATACATAAGACTGACATGCATGGTGAATGATGGGTATGTCTCTTTAATCATGATATTGTGTATCAATTTAGATACATGGTTACTTAGAACAAGTTGTATTGTACAAACCCATTTTGAGACTAACACATGGAAGCCATGTCATGGCAGTCAGATATATCCCCCAATGTGATAGCGGTGACTATGATCCTTAGACCTAAAGTCACAACAATAATCACATGTTCTTATGTCTAATATAACACTACCTAACATGACTTTGAATAAGGGTTGCCATATAGGTAGTGTTTGGGTGCATTGTGACACTTGTAGTTTATTGTAAATGATGTAGATGGAATTTAGTCCCTCAATTGGGGTGACATCCTGACCACTTGATAAGTGAGATACGAAATGCACGATCATGCTCATGTGAATCAATATATGATATTGATCTCACATAGTCTCAATAATCTGCTCTATTTCAAGAAACATAGATTGAATGTTTAAAGGATGACAACATCATGCCTTAGTTTCAGTCTAGATATCGATGACAAAGGGATTATACTATATAGTAACATTGCTCACTTTTTGGGTTCATGTTATTCTCCAACTTATTCCTATTTCTTGGGTAGACATGATGTATCTATATATACCAATATTTGCTTGTTAGTTTTTGAACATCACTGCCAACATAATAAGTAACATACATGGTCACACATATATGGTTGCATATAGGATTTGAGGTTTGCAATCAAACATACATTTGGATATGTTCTAAATCATGTACATACTAATTTCTTATCCAGGGAAAATCCATTCCATCGACTAGATGATTTAGATTTATCGATTAGTTGATTATCAAACAATTGATACATCACTAGATTGGGAAATTGGCTAGTCAATCGATTGGGTATCCCATCCGGTCACATGAAATTAAGTCAGGAAACAACAAGGAATATGTGGTATTTTTTATTTAAATTGAATAATTCAATTGAAATCATACTTAGAATCCAAAAATAGTCGATTGGGCATGCCCAATCGGTCATTTAGGTGACCAACCAGTCCCAAGTCAACTGGTTGACAAACTGGGAAACTAGGATTTGTGGAAGTACTCATAGTTTAATTCTTTTTTGAGTTGTGACTAGCAACATGATTGATTTTCTTTTTGTGCAAAATCCAAGGCCAAAACTCTCTTATATAAATGGGTGGACGTCCAAAGGGAGACACACACATGACGTAAGTTGTATAAGAGTTCTTCCTCTCAAGGAGAGAATAACTCACCCCAAGGACAACATCATGCAATAGGAGGAGAAGGAGAGTTAGAGATGCTAGCACATCAATGACTCAAAGGTCTGCTTCCTCTTGGAAACCATGGAAGTGAACCAAGTATTCTTTCATCTGTGTATATGACGTAGAGGTTGAGGTCCTCGAGTGGAGGTTTGAGAACAAACAACTTCTTTAAAAAGAAGACAAGGTATTGCTATAACAACAAGGTGGCAACAACCATTTTGAATCCGGTCCAAGAAGTACAAGTTTTACACCAACATAATACACGTCTAGTTGTTGGACAACTAGTGTGTGCCGAGGTATATTTGATATCACTTCCATGTTTATAATATATTGATATTTAACAGCTACGGAAGATCCCTTGGATAAGAGTTTTGTTGGGGAAAATTGTATTTCCATTGTGTCCCTCTCCCCAAAACCTAACAGTGGTATCATAGTAGATGTCATATGCTTTTAGCACTTGTTTTAGTTTTAAAACACAAATGATTTTTTGGACGAATATTTTGCAATGTGTATCCATGTTAATCACCAACTGTCATATATGATATGATATATCTATATTACATAAACCGATATGATGCCCTTGAAATTATTTTGTTTGGTGGATGTCGATATGGAAACTAGGTCATTGTGGTGAATGATTGTGATCTGAAGCATGCAATTCATGGTTTTTGATTGATATACAAAAAAATGTAACATGTATACGACTTGCATGCCATGCCTCTCTATGTACATATTCTTCATGTAAAATCTAATTCTTACCATTAGAATAGGATGATGTAGTGACACCACTAGTGAACCATGGTGGAGAGGAGGAGACAATCAGAAGACCACATCGACAAGGAAGGTCCTTGGAGGGTTCATGATGAAGACAAGTGATAATTCCATCAATAATAGAAGTAATACCCAAACATGGAATCCAATTGGGCAACTGGCTTGCCAATCCATCGATTGAAAAACCCTATAAAGGCACATATAGGTTACATTGAGATGTGAATCTTTTGATTTATTGCTTACAACTCTTAATGGCTCAAAAAGTTGTACTAGTTTACATATTCTACTATATCACTTGTGGTGATTGTTATAGTATATGACATATACATTATAGTACATATAATGGTGATTGGATATGTATGATTGTTAAATCTAAAAGTTGTACATAATATTACAGTTTAAGATGCCTTTTATTGTGAAGTACACAACAAAATCTCGATCAACTAGATATGGGCATGCCAAAGCTTGGTGCACCATCTATCCTTGGGAAGTGTGATAATAAGTATGTGGGTTTTCCAAAGTAGGGTGCATCGTTTATTATATTGGCCTTTGGGTTGGATTTGACTAGATGATCTTATAGGGTGTGAACCTAGAGGAATAAAGATGCATATGCTTCACAAGATGATTTATGTCAAAGAGTTGTACAACCATCTATCCAAGAGTTGCATTGGATGAAATTGGTAATATTTACCTACCTAAATAGTTAAATTGTAAGCAGTCAACAAAAGTTGACTCATAACATAAATGTATTATGGATATTGGCTCATAGGAAGAATGATCATTGTATTCTTATGGATTAATAGTGATGGAATTTTTTTTTCAAAATAGTGGGAGTTTAATTGATTAAAATCCAAATTAATATCATCAAATCCAGTTAATTTTCAAATCAAATTGATGAGTTGTGCATATATTATCTTTGTAGATCTAATGCAAACATGAATAACAAATTTTCATCAAAATTAGTCCTCGAGAAAGAAAATTTTAATGGGAATAACTTTCATGACTGATATAGGACATTGAAAATTGTTCTCACTCATGAGCATAAGATCTATGTACTAAAAATAACATAATCTGAGGAACATACTCCAAAGGCATCTAGAGTAGAATTGGAATCTTATCATAAGATTGATGATGATGCTATTGATGTTTAGTGCCTCAATCTATTATCCACAAATCACGAGCTTCAGAACAAATGTCAGATATAATAGTTCTAGATATGTCCACACATACCGGGAATGTGTACAAATAATAAGCAAAACAAGAAAGGTATGATGTCTCCAAGACGATGTTTAAGGGAAACATGACTAAATGTGATCCAGTTGGCCCCATGTACTCAAGTTTATTGGGTATCTGGAAAGCCTAGATATATTGTGTAACATGCCAAACTTTGGCTACTAAATCTATTTTGAGCTATAATTCTTATTTCCCCTAACTTGAGCTTATTTACAATGTTTTCCTTCATTATATATCCCAATAAGTTATTTTGATTGAATTATCAGGGTATTTGATATAGATTATCCCTCAATTGCATTCCCTTTTGTAAATGTATTTATTATACTCACGTGGGAAATATTTACAAATAAGTCACATGATTTGGCTTTGTAAATTATTTTGACATCATAGTGGAATTTGAACCATTTGTTCCTTGGTATCTTGATTAGACCTACTTTCAAGAGTTCTCTTGAAATTTCATTTGATGCCTTTGCAATTCATATATAATATGCAATGATTTAAAATGTACTAATATTTGAAGGTATTATGAGAGTTATTAAGTTAGCAAGGTCAATGATATAAATGGATGTGTTAATGTTTTCTAGAAATTAGTTTAATAGAAATTAAACTCATGCTCCAAATTTTAGAATAACCAGATGTATATCTTGGGAGTTATTATAGTTCTAAATAATTAGGTGATAAGTGATTGATGGGCATTGAATATGATACTTTGGTAACTGTAGCAAGGACATACCTACAATCATTATCTATAAACCACCAACAATTACAAAAGGGAGAATGGTGATGTTGTTCTCTACCCACATGGGACCTGTTCGTGCAAAAGACCTCTCTTTATCTTCACTTCTATCCACATGATCCCCATCTTCTCCCCTCATTAGATCATATCATGTCAACCCTAGATATAGACACCAACCTGTCTACAACCCAAACACAAACTTGCAAACCTATGAGCACCACCAGTACCTTTTCCTAGTTCCTCTCCATTAATATCCTTAACCTCAACACACTAGCATCTCTAGTTCTCATAGTTGGTCTCAACCCATCTACAGGACAACATAATAGCCACAAAGCAATGTTTCACTCTCCACCCCCTCATACTCTGAAGCTTCATGACGTCGACCTCAAAGAGGTGCAGTCATGCAACTTAGATGACAATTTGCAAAACAACACACTCACTGCCTTCCCGATGAGAGGCATTGTTATGAAAAATCCCCAACCCTCCATTGGAGTTGGAAATTTAGTATACAACTCTTGATTCCTCACAACCACATCATTATTGGTTCTAGATTGGTCACTTCAAATCAATTGTTTCACCATTGATGAATACAACACACCTCTAGACACCCACTCAACTCGTTGGATAGTGTCATGATTACCCCTAGTCTGTGAGGCAATGTCTGGGTCTCCTCACCATAATTAGGATTAAGAGATGCATTCTCTTCCCCTATCCCATTCCCGTGGTGGAGGCCGAACGCCCGGGAGGGTGGTAAATCAAGGCGGCAGCTGAGATTCGAACTCGGGTCCCTTTGTTAGGAGACACCATGTTTGACCACTTGAGCCACTCCTTGCCATTGTAGATCGTCTCCTTCAACTCTTCCATCACCACCTTCTCTAGCGTCATTGACCTCCGCTAAAACCTCCATGCAGTCTTCTTGGCCACCTACAAAATCCTAGGAACTTCTCTAGTCTAGATATAATGATCATGATGGGCTAGAGAGGGAAACAACCTAGGCTACACAAATTGAGAGAGATGAGTCATCTAGGATCAACGACACCCCAATCAAACATTAGGTCAACAATATCACTGTGTTTCTAAAAATGGAATCTATTTTAGATGGTAATTGGATAAGATTAGTTAGATAATCACAAGATTACTACTTAAGTTAATCCTTTATGTTGTAAAAATAGTGAATTGTATTAACCCATATAAGATGCATATGCACATCTATAAATATTAAGGTATGCTTACCTGCAAGCCATGTGAAATCCAAAATTTTTGTAGTAATATATATATTGATATCAAACCTGCCTTACAATACTAATATAGATGTTAATGAATAGGTTAATAGTCAATTAAGTAAATAAATATCCAGGTAACTTGTAACATCTAATTAGGAATATCATTTAAGAAGGATGTATAAGAGGTTGCAAGATGAATTACTCACATTAGTATATATGTCTATATACTCATATTAGTAATGTTCTAGAAAAGATTTCAGTGATTTGGAAATTTTAGTAGGCTAATTTGTGACACTCGGACATCACCCAGACAACGAGATGACATGCGAAAATGTGTAGAACCTCATCTTACCAAAAACATGGGTTAATTAAAACCGATTTTGGAAAGCATACTCAAGGAAACTTTTGCATCCAGATCCTGTAGAGAAAGCATGTTATAAAAATATTTACAGGCTTTGATATATGTTCACCGCTTATCGGAGCCATCTGTACCGTCAGCACCAGAGTTCATCACCTATTTACATATACATAACGGGCCACATACGGCCAGCAACAGAATAAACCACAATTACAGCAGCTACGCGTCATGAAACATCGTTGAACACCTCCGAGGACCTGAGAGTACAGGGATGACTCTAGGACTCTACTACAAAACCACCAAAATAGCAGCATGTCCATCTCTTGCCTTCTACTGCTCTTCTTGCTGCTCGGCCGCAACCTCACGACCACCACTACGTCTAGAGCGATCACCTAAAAAGGGTGTAAACCAGCGGGGTGAGACAAACAGTCCGAGCAGGAAACATAACTCCCCGCCGAAACTATAAAACCTCAGAAGGTTAAGGCAACAACAGCAGTTAACTGATAAAGCGTATAACCAGAGCAACATACTGAGTAAGGCTATTATTACCATCAATCTTACCAAGATATCCAGGAGGCATATAACCAAGCATTTCTTTATGGAACATGATTGACAAGATAAGCTTTATAAGAACTTATCACAAAATATAAGGATCGTACAGATATCAACAAGGTATAATTAGACCAGCTATGTAAGTACAAGGCCTCAATCAATGTTCTGTGTTTTGTTCTAAGCAAGATATACCATTCGACTAGATTACATTTTATTATGCCCTGAGGAAGTGAGCCTTCCCTGCTCAAATCCAACCATTGGCTGTGAAGCCCGATCCGGTGCCATACAAGGTCTAAGGAGATTCAGACTCCATGACCTCACCTTCTCGTGGTCAGTACACGAATCATCAAGCACGACCGCAATCTTATGCTTATAGGGCCTCAGCCTCTGGGTCAGCTCCGCAAGCTACCCATCTCTCTATCTCACCTCATCATAGGTGCTAGTACATACATCTAAGCCATTAACACATCATGCTCATCATCACATATCTTGAGCCATGGGTTTGTTCACCATGCTCAATATATCATGAGTCTGCAACCACAGTTTCACTCAAACCCTCCTATTTTAGGCTAGGGAAAACCTCACATATTCAACAACATGTGCTCCAGGTAATCCCACAGGATAAACCTGTTTCACCATCACCAAGTACTGACGATGATGAATTTATGGCCAGGGCAAACTACATGATATGTTTATCTATAATTAATTAGTATATTTTAAGCCAATTGTTGAGCCTTATAGAATTTCATCATTATTGCCATCATCATACTATCCTGAGACCTCAATCCCTTATGATATCAACCACTGCCTATCAAGACATTATAATCATGCAACAACATTCGGGGAACGCATCCCTTATCTCATCATCAGAGGATAATACCTCAACTAGGCACTCAGCCTTATATTAGATCCTCAGACCTATCAATTGTATTCTCATTACCACATGGTGCTATTCAAGCACATACATCTCATAGCTCTTACCCGGCTATGAATCCACATGAAATACCTACATGGTTAGTATACACATCCATAGAGATAACTGAAGCCATCATGGATTAACAGAATTATCATGCTATCAAGTATAAAGCAACATCCATGAGTATTTTACACATAAGCTGTAGAAATCATCATTTTATTATCAATCATAAGCATATTGCATGCCCCATACTTGTGATCATATGCATGTGTCACATTATCATGTGTAGCAACATCATATCCTTCAAAACTTCCTGGTTCACAACCGATCATTTATCTCATTATCATATTTGCATGATTCAAGGCGATTACACCATATCACTTATGTTATGATTATTAGCCATATACATTCTGAGTTATCAGAACCCTCACTATAGATATGGCGGGCAACGCCAACCCTCAACAAAAGATGTATCGGCTAGGGTTTGGGTTAGGGTTTTATGTTGGGCAGCCACCAACCTCATAACGCTCAAGGCCATAATGATCAAGGTCATGATGCCCAAGGATCCTATCGTCCAACCAACAAACCATGTCATCCAGAGGACCCTCATGATGGCCAAGGCATCGTGTCATCCATGGGCCAGATGACCACAAAGGTTTTACAAGAGAGCCTATCGTTCAACTAGAGTTTAGGGTTGTAACGGGCATCAACTTCCCTAGCATTCAATGCTGGTATCAGCCAGCAACATGGGACTCAAGCTCAGCCTTGTAGCGCCCACCATGCTCATGACAACAACCGATACCAAGGCACCCCGAGAAGGCTCATCGCCCAACAAGATCAAACACATCATATAGGTCACCACTAAGATACTCACTAAGGTGCACCACTCACCCCATACCGTTCAAGGGACCATCCTAACCTGTATCGCCCAAGGCTCTCAACCAGGGATATCCACTTAGGCACCCTATCAACCAAGGAGCAACATCTATAAGGTCAAGGCACATCGCCCAAGGTCATCATCAAGTTCAAGAGTTATCACAAGGTGTGTCATGCAAAGTGCACATCAAGGAGTAGTGCCCAAGCTCCAACCCCACGAAGGGTATTGGCCAAGCTCAACAAGACATATCGGCCACATGTACAACCCAAGACAAGGCTATCTGGCAGCACTACTCCAAGGTCATATCGTGCAAGGCACAACCCAATATGGTCATCTTCAACCTCAAGCACAAGGGCACAAAACCCTAATTGATCAAGAAGACCGGCTCACCTCTCAACAACCAAGAGAGGGATTTTGCACAACCTCTATCACAAATCGGGCAACCACAAGGATCAATCTCACTTAGGTCATCACATATCCAATAGCTCACTTCTCAAATCCATGGTGAGAGGAGGGTGTTGCCCAAACAACTAGAATGTAGACTCACCTCTCAACTAAAATGAGAGAGGGGTATTACCTACATCACTAGAGCTCAAACTCACTTCTCTAGACCAAGTAGAGAAAGGGGTATTGCTCAATAATGAAACCCCAAACTGTGGTTCGGCCAACTAGGTGTAAAGGCATATAAACCATCAACAACATCAACAACATCATGCTCACTATATCCATAAGATCAGCAACATGTACTAGAGCAAGAAACATAACATGCATGGCTGATTATCAACATATAAGAATCATGCCACATAAAGAAGGTAGTATAGCTAGGGTTAGAAGTTATGTAACCCGCCTTAAGCAAACTCTTCAAGCTCCAAAGCTCCAAGATTCTAGCTCCTAGCTCCAAGCACACCACTTTTGGCCATCTCAAGAAAAGGAACAAGGATCATAACCACCATGGCCGAAGGGTAGGCAAGATGGAGAAGAATATGCTAAGGAGAGAGAGAAGATGCTTACCAAAGAACAAGACCCACCTAGGGTTCGGCCACCAAGCTAGAGGAAGAAAAAGAGATCTCCACTAAGGGAAAAGGATCGTCCACCAAGCTCTCCAAGGAAGGTGTGTTGCGCACACAAGGAGGGAAGAGCAACAAAAGAGATAAAGGGTTCCCAAGGAAGAGAAAGGAAAGGTATATATAGATGAGGGTCAAGGTTAAACTAAGGCAATGCGTCACCTTACCAAGGGACACTTGCCCACACGGTTTGCCACCTTGCAAAACACATGCACATGCCATGCCACCACTCAACCAAGGATCAGCCACATGTCCAAGCTAGGGTGACACAACCCAAGCAAGAAGGTCAACAAAAGGCCGACACACCACCACCACCTTGGCCGACACACCCATGGGCGATACCCCATGGCCGACACAAGGCATCCTTGCCCGATACAGGGCTCAACCAAGCTAGGCAAGGCCCAAACAAAGGGAAAACAAGGCCCAAAAGAGCTCAACCATACCCAAGGCAACTCAAGGCACGAACCCAAACCTTCCTCTCAACCCTAGAGGAAGAAAAGAGAGAGAAAGACATCTCTCAAGGTGGAAAACTTGCTCTTCAACCCTAACTTAGGTTATTTCCAAGTAGCACCTTCAACTCCCAAAAAAACACATGCAAACCCTAATCACCACTAAAGGTGATTAGCAAGCAACCAAGCACAAGGTTTAGGCAAAACAAATAGGGTAAGCCCAAAACGAAGGTCAGGGTTCTTACAAGCCATAAACCTCTACAAAGGGATTTTGTCCCCGAAATTTGAAGAGAAAAATGAGGGATACTTCCGCCTCATCTCTTCCTCAAGCTCCCACGTGCCTAAACACCATGATGATGCCAAAGAACCTTCACAAGAACCATGTCCTTCCTCTTCAGCTTCTTTACTCTTCTATCAAGGATCACCTCCGGACCCTCCTCATAGGTCACGTCTTCATCAAGCTCAACCTCAACTGGTTGTATCACTGTCCCTGTGTCTGGATGACTTTTCTTCAACATGTTGACATGAAACACCGGATGTAACCTGTGCAACTATGGCGGCAGCTCTAACTTGTAAGCTACTTTGCCAATACATGCTATTACCGGGTATGGCCCCATATACCTGAGTGCCAGTTTGCCTTTTTGGCCAAACCTTAGCACGCCTTTCCAAGGTGAGACCTTGAGATACACTTTGTCTCCTACTTGGAATTCTAAAGGTCGTCGGTGATTGTCTACATAAGACTTCTGTCTGTCCTGTGTCGCCTTCAACTGTTGTCATATCACTCTGATCTTTTCTGTTGTCTATTGTACTAACTCAGGACCCAAAAGCTGATACTCACCAAACTCATACCAACATAAAGGGAATCTGCACTTCCTTCCATATAGGGCCTCATAAGGAGCCATGTCAATGCTCCACTGATAACTATTGTTATAAGCAAACTCTATCAAACTGAGATGCACGTCTCAAATTCCTAGGAACTGCAAAACACAAGCTCGGAGAAGATTCTCCAATGTCTGAATAGTCCTTTCAGACTGTCCATCCGTCTGTGGGTGGAAGGCAGTATTGAACCTCAACTGTGTTCCCAACGCTTTGTGCAACTATTCCCAGAAACGACTTGTGAATTGAGGACCTCTGTCGGAAACTATCGTTTCTGGTACACCGTGCAGACGCACTATTTGATCTACATACACCTGAGCAAGCTTCTCTACTGTAGACATTGTCTTTACAGGTATGAAATGAGCAGATTTTGTCAGCCGGTCCACTATTACCCAAATGGAATCATGATTCCTAATTATCTTTGGTAGACCAACTACGAAGTCCATGGTTATATGATCCCATTTCCATTGTGGTATCAGCATGGGTTGCAACGTACCTACCAACTTCTAATGCTCAACTTTAACTTGCTGACATACTACACACTTAGCCACAAACTCAGTTACATCCTTCTTCAAGCCAGACCACCAATACATGTCATTTAGATTATAATACATCTTGGTGACTCCTGGATGCATAGCATACATCGACGTGTGTGCTTCCTCGAGTACTAGATTTCTTAGATTATCACCATCGGGGACCACCATCCTACCACGATAGCAAACTAGTCCATCCTCGGACTCATGGAACCCATCACACTTTTCGTTGCCAAGCACTGACCTGATCAACTGCACTGTATCATCCGCATACTGTGCGTCTTTGATCTGCTGTCTCAACATAGGCTTGACTTGCATTTGTGCCAACAGTCCTGCCAATAAGGAAACTTCCAACTGTACATTCATATGTCGCAAGGAGACAAACATATCTCGCCTATTGCATACCAAGGAACTCAATTGTGCCTTTTTCATAGGAAGAGAAGAAGACTTTCGGCTAAGCGCATCATCTACCACATTTGACTTACCAGGATGATACTCAATGGTGCAATCATAATCATTGATTAGCTCCATCCAACGACGCTGTTGCATGTTCATCTCACTCTGCGAAAAGATGTACTTTAGGTTTTTATGATCTGTAAAGATTTGACACACTTCCCCATAAAGATAGTGTCTCCAAATATTTAACGCATGCACCACCGCTGCCAACTCTAAATCATGTGTTGGATAGTTCTCCTCATGTTTCTTAAGCTGTCGCAAAGCAAACAAAACCACATGATCCTCTTGCATCAGCACGCAACCTAAGCCTTTCTTAGAAGCATCACAGAAAACAACATAGTCCTTCCCAGGCTCTGGAAGCACTAGCATTGGAGAACTAGTCAGCTTCTCCTTCAAACTTTGGAAAGCTTGCTGACAACGATCATCCCAGACAAAAGGTACATCCTTCCTGGTCAACTTTGTCATCGACAACACGATCGTATTGAAATCCTTGATAAACCTCTGATAATATCCTGCCAAACCCAAAAAACTACGAACTTCGGTCGACGTCTTTGGTTGTTCCCAATCTACCACTGATTCCACCTTGTTGGGGTCCACTCTGACTCCTTCTGTAGATATCACATGACCCAAAAAAGTCACTTCTTTCAACCAAAACTCACACTTACTGAACTTGGCATATAATCGATGTTGGCGAAGAAGAGTCAAAGCTTGTCGAAGATGTTGTTCATGCTCTTGACTGTCCCGACTGTAGATCAAGATTTCATCTATGAAGAATATGACAAACTGATCTAGAAACAAACAAAACACTTAGTTCATCAGATCCATGAAAGCAGCAGGTGCATTAGTTAGCCCAAACGGCATAACCAAAAACTCAAAGTGACCATACATCATCCTAAATGTTGACTTAGGTATGTCATCCGCCTTAATCTTCAACTGATGATATCCAGACCGTAGATCGATCTTTGAGAACACTATAGTGCCACACAACTGATCGAATAGATCGTCTATCCTTGGCAACATGTACTCATTCTTGATCGTGACCTTATTCAACTGCCGGTAATCTATACATAGTTGCATTGATCCGTCCTTCTTCTTAACAAACAACATTGGAGCACCCCAAGGCGACGTGCTCGTTCGGATGAAACCTTTCTCCAACAACTCCTGTAACTGCTTCTTAAGCTCTGCCATCTCTGCTGGACCCATCCTATATGGTGTTTGTGCAACTGGCTATGTTCCTAGTACCAGATTGATCTCAAAATCAATCTCCCAGGGTGGGGGAACACCGGGGAACTCATCAGGAAACACATCTACAAACTCTCGGACAACCATCACCTCCTCAAGGCTAGGACCCTTCACCTTGGTATCTACAACGTGAGCTAAGAATGCCTTACCACCTTGCCACAACAACTTTTCTACCACCAATGCTGACACTAGACATGTAAGAAGAATCTTCCTATCTCCTTGGAAGATCCACTTCTCTCTATCGTCATCAAACACTGCCTGCTTGGAACCACAGTCCAACACAACCTTATACTTCTCTAAGGTATCCATCCCAAGGATCACATCGAATCCATGCATCTCAAGTGGTATAAGATCCACTTGTATATTGTGTCCCGAGAAAGATAGAACACAAGATGGGCACTCCTCTCGAAGCATCGAGGAACCATCGAGAGGGGTTTCTAACAACAGGATATCTTTCTTACAACTAACAGGTAAAGGAAAACTATCAAGTAGACTATGCGCGATAAAAGAGTGCGTAGCACCTGGGTCAACCAGAACAGATATAAAGTAAGAAGAAGACAAATCAGAATGAAATAACTCCACCTGACCTGTCACCAATCGCGGGTTGACTATCACCTCCGGCTGACTCATAGCATAGAATCGAGCCGTTTCTTGTTGTCCACATCCTTTGATTCCTTGAGCAGACGATCCTGCTTGCGATGCTTGACCGCGTCCTCACCCTCTACTACCACTAGGCTACTGTCTGTCAGACCCTTGTTGACTCTGTCTCAGCTGTTGTGCTACTTCAACATCTTTCCTTGGGCAATTTGACCTTAAGTGCCCAGTCTGTCCACAGTGATAACATGACTTGCCTTCTGTCTCCGGCCTAGATGGCCCTGTCGCTGCCACAGAAGTTGTACTATGTTCCTTCGAAGGCGAAGAAACATAACCTCTTCCCTTACTCAGAGACCATTGTGATGGTACATGAGAACTCTGCATCGTGGAAGGTGTTGAAAACCTTGGCTTCTTGAAGCCACCAGATCTCTGTCCCTAGAACTGAACAAGCCTTTTCCTGGTCATGGACTCCCTTTTCTCCCTAATAGATCATTCAATCATGCGGACGGACTCCACAAACGTGGAAAACCGCTCCCAATTTTCCAAAGCAGCAGTAGGTGTCGATAGCTCATCACTCAAACCTTTCTCAAACTGCCTGATCCGCTCATCATCTGTCACCACCATGTGAGGACAAAACCTCAGCAAGTCCAAGAACTTGGCTTCATACTCAGTGACGCTCATCGATCCTTGGCGTAGATGCTCAAACTGGTTGATCTTCTCGTCCAGATATGTCTTCGGAAAGTATCTGTTGACGAACTCTCACCGGAAAACCTCCCAACCGATCTCCTCACCGGGTCACTTCTCCTCCTCGATGGCCCACCAATGGCCAGCACTACCCTTCAGAAGGTAGACATCATGCTTAACTTTGTCCTCTTCGGGGATGTCAAGGATCCGGAAGGCCTTCTCAAGACCTATCAACCACAGATTAGCATCCGCCGGATCAGTCGTTCCAGCATAATCTGAAGCTCCGACTCGGTGAAGCCGCTCAAAGGTCTTCCCAATACCCGATGTTTCACCATGGGGAGCCTATGCTCTTGGATGAAGCACTGGCAACCTTTCCACCATGTGATTCATCGTAGCCATCAACTGCCCCATAAGCTGTTCGTAGGCAAGATTTTTGAGAATGGCTGGGTCAAGTTGGGGGACCTCAGGCACCCAATCTTCATGTGCATGCCCTCCTACTCCATCAACTGATGCATCATCGCTGCTCTCGACAACATGTTCTTATGGTTTCCAAACATCTTTAAGCTTTATCTTCCGCTGAGGGCAGAAGGTTATTGTAAGAAAACTTGGAAAACTCACAAGAACAAACACAAACCTAGTCCTAGATCCCTATAGACTCAGCAAACCTAGAGCTCTGATACCAAACTAACTGTGACACCCCACCATCACCCAGACAACGAGATGACATGCGAAAACGTGCGGAACCTCATCTTAGCGAAAACACAGGTTAATTAAAACCAATTTCGGAAAGCATACTCAAGGAAAATTTTGCATCCAGATTATGTAGAGAAAGCATGTTATAAAAATATTTACAAGATTTGATATATGTTCACCGCTTATTGGAGCCAGCTGTAACATCAGTATCAGAGTTCATCACCTATTTACATATACATAACGGGACACATACAGCTAGCAGCAGGATAAACCACAATTACAACAGCTAGGCGTCGCGAAACATCGTCGAACACCTCTGAGGACCTGAGAGTACATGGATGACTCTAGGACTCTACTACAAAACCACCAAAATAGCATCATGTCCATCTCTTACCTTCTACTTCTCTTCTTGTTGCTCGGTCGCAACCTCACGACCACCACCACGTCTAGAGCGATCACCTAAAAAGGGTGTAAACCAGCGGGCTGAGACACACAGTCCCAGCGAGAAACATAACTCCCCGCTGAAACTATAAAACCTCAGAAGGTTAAGGCAACAACAACAATTAACTGATAAAGCATATAACCAGAGCAGCATACTGAGTAAGGCTATTATTACCATCAATCTTACCAAGATATCCAGGAGGCATATAACCAAGCATTTCTTTATGGAACATGATTGCCAAGATAAGATTTATAAGAACTTATCACAAAATATAAGGATCGTACAGATATCGACAAGGTATAATTAGATTAGTTATGTAAGTACAAGGCCTCAATCAATGTTTCGTGTTTTGTTCTAAGCAAGATATACCATTCGGCTGGATTACATTTTATTATGCCATGAGGAAGTGAGCCTTCCCTGCTCAAATCCAACCATTGGCTGTGAAGCCCAATCCGGTGCCATACAAGGTCTAAGGAGATCTGGACTCCATGACCTCACCTTCTCGTGGTCAGTACATGAATCATCAAGCAAGACCGTAGTCTTATGCTTATAGGGCCTCAGCCTCTGGGTCAGCTCCGCAAGCTACCTATCTCTCTAGCTCACCTCATCATAGGTGCTAGTACATACATCTGAGCCATGAACACATCATGCTCATAATCACATATCCTCAGCCATGGGTCTGTTCACCATGCTCCATATATCCTGAGTCTGCAACCACAGTTTCACTCAAACCCTCCTATTTTAGGCTAGGGGAAACCTCACATATTCAACAATATGCGCTCCAGGTAATCCCGTAGGATAAACCTATTTCACCATCACCAAGTACTGATGATGATGGATCTATGACCAGGGCAAACTACATGATATGTTTATCTATAATTAATTAGTATATTTTAAGCCAATAGTTAAGGAAGCCAAAGTATAAACATAGCCTTATAGAATTTCATCATTATTACCATCATCATACTGTCCTGGGACCTCAATCCCTTATGATATCAACCACTGCCTCTCAAGACATTATAATCATGCAACAACATTCGGGGAACACATCCCTTATCTCATCATTAGAGGATAACACCTCAACTAGGCACTCAACCTTATATCAGGCCCTCAGACCTATCAATTGTATTCTCATTACCACATGGTGCTATTCAAGCACATACATCTCATAGCTCTTACCCAGCTATGAATCCACATGAAATACCTACATGGTTAGTATACACATCCACAGAGATAACTGAAGCCATCGTGGATTAACAAAATTATCATGCTATCAAGTATAAAGCAACATCCATGAGTATTTTACACATAAGTTGTAGAAATCATCATTTTATTATCAATCATAAGCATATTTCATGCCCCATACTTGTGATCATATGCATGTGTCACATTATCATGTGTAGCAACATCATATCCTTCAAAACTTCCTGGTTCACAACTGATCATTTATCTCATTATCATATTTGCATGATTCAAGGTGATTACACCATATCACTTGTGTTATCATTATTAGCCATATACATTCCTAGTTATCAAAACCCTCACCAAGCTCCTGTAACCCTCACTATAGATATGGCGGGCAGCGCCAACCCTCACCAAAAGATGTATCGGCTAGGGTTTGGGTTAGGGTTTTATGTTGGGCAACCACCAACCTCATAACGCTCAAGGCCATAACGATCAAGGTCATGACGCCCAAGGAGCCTATCGTCCAACCAACAAACCATGTCATCCAGAGGACCCTCATGATGGCCAAGGCATCGTGTCGTCCATGGGAAAGATGACCACAAAGGTTTTACAAGAGAGCATATCGTTCAACTAGAGTTTAGGGTTGTAACGGGCAACAAGTTCCCTAGCGTTCAACGCTGGTATCGGCCAGCAACATGGGACTCAAGATCAGCCTTGTAGCGCCCACCATGCTCATGACAACAACCGATACCAAGGCACCCCGAGAAGGCTCATCGCCCAACAAGATCAAACACATCATATAGGTCACCACTAAGATACTCACTAAGGTGCACCACTCACCCCATACCGTTCAAGGGACCATCCTAACCTGTATCGCCCAAGGCTCTCAACCAGGGATATCCACTTAGGCACCCTATCGGCCAAGGAGAAACATCTATAAGGTCAAGGCACATCGCCCAAAGTCATCATCAAGGTCAAGAGTTATCACAAGGTGTGACATGCAGAGTGCACATCAAGGAGTAGCACCCAAGCTCCAACTCCACGAAGGGTATTGGCCAAGCTCAACAAGGCATATCAGCCAAAGGTACAACCCAAGACTAGGCTATCGGGCAACACTACTCCAAGGTCATATTGTGCAAGGCATAACCCAACATGGTTATCTTCAACCTCAAGCACAAGGGCACAAAACCCTAATTGATCAAGAAGACCGGCTCACCTCTCAACAACCAAGAGAGGGGTTTTGCATTACCTATATCACAAATCGGGCAACCACAAGGATCAATCTCACTTAGGTCATCACATATCCAAGAGCTCACTTCAAAAATCCATGGTGAGAGGAGGGTATTGCCCAAACAACTAGAATGTAGACTCACCTCTGAACTGAAATGAGAGAGGGGTATTACCTACATCACTAGAGCTCAAACTCACTTCTCTAGACCAAGGAGAGAAAGGGGTATTGCTTAACAATGAAACCCCAAACTATGGTTCGACCAACTAGGTGTAAAGGCATATAAACCATCAACAACATCAACAACATCATGCTCACTATATCTATAAGATCAACAACATGTACTAGAGCAAGAAACATAACATGCATGGACGATTATCAACATATAAGAATCATGCCACATAAAGAAGGTAGTATAGCTAGGGTTAGAAGTTATGTAACCCACCTTAAGCAAACTCTTCAAGCTCCAAAGCTCCAAGCTTCTAGCTCCTAGCTCCAAGCACACCACTTTCGGCCATCTCAAGAAAAGGAACAAGGATCATAACCACCATGGCCGAAGGGTAGGCAAGATGGAGAAGAAGATGCTAAGGAGAGAGAGAAGATGCTTACCAAAGAACAAGACCCACCTAGGGTTCGGCCACCAAGCTAGAGGAAGAAGAAGAGATCTCCACCAAGGGGAAAGGATCGTCCACCAAGCTCTCCAAGGAAGGTGTGTCATGCACACAAGGAGGGAAGAGCAATAAAAGAGCTAAAGGGTTCCCAAGGAAGAGAAAGGCAAGGTATATATAGATGAGGGTCAAGGTTTAACCAAGGCAAGGTGTCACCTTACCAAGGGATACTTGTCCACATGTTTTTCCACCTTGCAAAACACATGCACATGCCATGCCACCACTCAACCAAGGATCGGTCACATGTCCAAGCTAGGGTGACACAACCCAAGTAAGAAGGTCAATAAAGTCAAAGGCCGACACACCACCACCACCTTGGCCGACACACCCATGGGTGATACCCCATGGCTGACACAAGGCATCCTTGCCTGATACAGGGCTCAACCAAGCAAGGCAAGGCCCAAACAAGGGAAAACAAGGCCCAAAAGAGCTCAACCATGCCCAAGGAAACTCAAGGCACGAACCCAAACCTTCCTCTCAACCCTAGAGGAAGCAAAGAGAGAGAAAGACATCTCTCAAGGTGGAAAACTTGCTCTTTAACCCTAACTTAGGTTATTTTGCAAGTAGCACCTTCAACTCCCAACAAAACATAGGCAAACCCTAATCACCGCTAAAGGTGATTAGCAAGCAACCAAGCACAAGGTTTAGGCAAAACAAATATGGTAAGCCCAAAACGAAGGTCAGGGTCCTTACATAATCTAGTCATAATAGATAAGAGAATCTATAATAATCTTGAGCTTAGAACGTTCAACATATTCATAAATTAGGTAAGTCAATCTATCATAATCAACCATATGATCTTAGTGTATACATGTATGGGCTAGAATATCAATAGATGAAAAGTCCTTGACATTTTAGCAATCCATTGTAATTGAGATTTCAACATACTAAAATATTGATACTAAATGATGATATGATTCAAGAATTTAGTAGTATTAATTGGTGTATTAGGACTAGAAAAATGGAAATGTGTAATTTTGTAATCACTGAGAACTATTTTTTTTTAAATTCCCATGTAGCTCTTATTTATCCAAATCATTCAAAGCTAGTACATGGATGGAACCGTCAAAGAGGTTGGATAACACCCAATACCCCTCACCGGCCATAGTTGTGCTAGCTAGAAGGTGAGCTACATGATTAGCAGACCTAGGTACATAGTAGGTATTGAAGGTGAGGAAGAAGTTATACATATATATGATCTGCCTCACAAGATTATATTCATACAACTCCATAGTTCCCCATCTTAACTGCATCCACCAGGAGCTTGCGGTCTATTTCTAGGCTGATCACCTCCTGGTCCTTCTCCTTGGCAATCTTCAAGGCTTTGATGATAGCCACACATTCTACCCACATGATAGTTGGGTAGTATTGGCACAGAGATTGCATAGTTAGCATCAATTTTCCCTCATGATCCTACCAAGATACTCTCAAACCCATATCTTGGTTCGATTTCAACTTTCATATATATAATCTTCACAGTCCCATGGATTGATTTTGTCCAGGCAATAGGATGCATGGGTCGGTTGGCTGTTTTTGGTTGGCTTTGGTTGTAGTACATGTAGTAGTTGGCCACCATATTTTTGAAACCTGCAGTCAGTGTTAGGATGTAAGGTGGATGATCATTGAAAAGTGATAACCTCATTGCATTATATTTTGTAGATTTCTCTCTCTTAGAGCCACTTTTGTAGCTATGCAATCTATGGAGTCTTACATAAATTAAGATATTGAATTCTCTATTTATTTTTAAGCTATTTACTCCCTTTTAAAACTGTATGCATGGTTATTGTTAGTGGTGAACCCCACATTTTTATTAGCCCAATCTTTCCTCTTGATGGTCACCACAAATACATTTTGTGAAATCTTGAATGTTTTTGAATATTAATATAACGTTGGAATTGATTTATCTAAGTTTTGACTCCCTTGGTTTTGTCCCCTTAGCTTTCGCTTACTTGAGCTTGGGTAATATCCCACTGCCCTACATGCAAATGATAATGGATTAGTGATATGCACATTTTATATCATCTTTTGGACCACTTCTGGTTGCATTTTTGAATAAATTTGACCCATATAACACTCTTAATCATCCTAGATTCTTCATTTTTTTAGTTCATTACTTGTTCCATGATCTAAATTGTAGGTACTATGTTTTGAAACCAAAATGTGGATGAGTTCATCATGATTCAACCTTCATCACATTCCCTAAAGTTTGGAGCAAATTCCTAAAAACTATGACAGAAACACGTCGTGTTGATCAACCAATATGGCATGTCCATGGTAAGAAAAGTGCATTCTACAAGCAAGAAAATGACATGTTGTGTTGGCCAACCAACACATCGTGTCAACTCAGATACAAGAACTCATAAGTCACTGGACTCCAGCAACATGATGTGTTGGCCAACCAAAAAAATATGTTCTATGATTCCACAGAGTTCCCTGACTTGTAGCAATATGTCGTGTTGGCCAACCAACACGTCTTGTAACCTTGCTCTAGAAATTTCTAGAGTTCCCTAATTTGCAGCAACATATCGTGCTGACCAACCAACATGTGTGTCTTGTATTGAGGCATTTCCACTCTAGAAAATGCAAGTAAAACATCGTGTTTTCCGCAGCTTTAGATCAAGTTAGAAGAAAAACGTCCCACACTTTTGAAATACGAGTGAAACCTATTTGGGAGGTTATCATGATTCATTTGGAGCTAAAGGTGTCTAGAGAAAAGCCATGAAGATGAGAAGGCAATTTTGGAGGACAAGGAGTTGTTACTCTAGAGAGAACCATCTTCTTCCCAAATTCTTCTTCAATATTTATAGCAGAGATCTCCGTTCTCCTTTCCAGCCACTCAGAAGAGAAGGATGTTGGAGTTAGAGATCCAGCAAGGGAAAAATCATGACTCCTAGTCAGAGTTCTACTTCATTCTACTATGTATTTGGAGATTTTCGCTCATTCCTCTCTCTTACTATGCCATGTGCCATATTCTACTATTTGTATCCTCATTACTTAACCATGGGTGAGTAGAACCATTTTTCTTGGGCTTGGCAGAGAAACTCTCAGGTCATAACTTGTTTGAACACAAATTTCATTTATAATGCTAGTTATTTTATTGTTTTAAAGTTCACCGGAGTTGATTTCTCCTTACATGTTTGGTTGGCCACTTTGTGTGTTTGAGTTATGCTCTTTGTATGATCTGGGAGATATGCACGTGAGTAAGGAGATGTACCTTAGATGCACTTCCTTGACCATGATAGTGGATTGGAAGTGTTGGGGAGTAAGGTTTGTAGTCTAAAATTTAGTATATGAATGAGAGTGCTATATGGAATTAGTGTTGCCCTACACTACCAAGAGGTAGGTGTAGGATACAAACCTCCCTTGTGATATTCTAGTATAGTTGATTTCTCACTACTACAGAAATGGCCTTTGGCGTCGGTTATTTAAAGCCAAGGCGTCAGTTTCCAAGCGATACCCAAGTGGGCACCACTAAAAGTCGACACCTTCAGCGTCGGTCCCCCAACCGACGCCATAAACCTTCCCGCCACCAAAAATGCGCCAGCAAGGGGACTATATGCGTCAATTCTTAAAGAAAACTGAAACTATAACCTGATTAAATACGTCGATTATTAATTAACAACTGACGCCATACCCCTTCCCATTACCAAAAAAGCACTAGTAAGGGCATCATCGGCGTCCGTTTATATACTAATAACCGACGCCATATCCCCTACCACCACGGCCGTGGTACCTGGCCGCAATAGGCATCGGTTTTATGGATAACCGACACCAGAAGGGGATAAATATGTCAATTTTACACTAACAACTGACGCCTATGTGTTTTGTTGTCGGTTTTACACAAATAACCAACGCCTATGTTCTGATTTTTTTTTCTTATCAGTTTGCAGGACTGTTGTATGGCTGGTTAGTAGGATGCAGAACCTGTAGTTTAGCTTTGAACTACAGGTTTACAACATCCATTGATATCAGCCAACAACAGGCCATAAACCTACAAAATTAACAAGATGGATAATATTATATATTTATCATGTGATTCATACACATGTATAAGCACATTTAATTCATATGTTTTCATCACACACATATAGAAACTAGTAGTTCCATATCAAATTTTCCTCCATTTTCACACACATTTAGCAACCTGCAGTTCCATTCATTTCATCTATTTTCACATTCAGACACATGTAGAAACATTCATGTATTGATTATCTTCACATTCACACATATGACAATTCATAAGAAGTCATTCACATTCACATAAAAATAATTATGAGAACAAAGTTTAGAAATATCATTCTTTATTCATCATCGTCATTATCCCAATTATATTTAAAAATTCCCACTACTTGTAGGGCTTCTGCCCATTGTTCTCTTACATCATTTAACTCATCCATCATATCGGGAGTATGTACATCTAATAACTTTTCACCTGTAGTGAAGTCAGTTTTAAACACCTGCAAAGAGAATGATGTATATATATAATTAATAATATATAATAAGATTGATATATTTCATATTATCTAATGAGACTACATATAATACCTGATGTATGGTATTGATTTCCATTGCGACATGTTGGATAATTATGCTCATAAATCACATCACATAGTATCCACATGCCCAACCATTATCTTGTGTAGAACACTATAAATTGAAACATATAAAATATTCAAAAATACAAATAAGCACAGTTCACATAAATAATGTATACATTGGAGTTGGGAAATTACTTTCACATTCTGCCAAGTTTGTGGCTGGTTCTTTTTCTTGGGGACCTTTCCTCCAGCTTTGGCGTACTCTTGTAAATCCCTACATGTTAATGTAATACATTAAATTGCATAATTAAATAGTAATATAATAACATATGTTAACAAATATAAAAATATGAAATATTTCTCACAGGAATAATGACCTTTTCATTGCGTGTCCATATATATTCAATTCCTTCCCCGCAGGATCTAGATAATAGACAGTGAATGTCTCGGGGTCAATAACTAGTAACTCCCAATGCTTACCACTAGAGGAAAGAAAGTTAAAAATTAATAACTCAAAAGTCACAATAAAAATGTAATTTTCTTAAGTCCAAATTATAAGCAAAGTAAACTTACCCGACATTGAATGGAGCTATTATCACCGTCTTCTTATTTTTACCAAAATATTTAAAAACATCACAGCAATATGAAGTAACTGACCTAGGGTTTTTACCTACAAGACTAATCAAAGATGGAACCAAAAATCCCACCTGGAGAAATGAAAAATGTATACATATTGTGTGTAAGTGGCTGCAAAACATGGATTACGTATGCATTAATATATAAGAAACCGGATCACCATATATAAAACAAGGTTTATGGATGTATAAAAAAGATCTCACCATATCTATAGCTCTATCATAGATGTATTCAGCCAAGCATAACGAAATATCTCCAAAATATCTTGTATAATTAGCTTGTTATCGTATGATTGACCTACAACTTCCTCCAGAATAGTAACATTTATAGAACAATTAGGATCATGTTCGCCTATCCAATCTGCCATACCCCTATAATTAGGACCTAACAAGGTGTGTAGGTCCCTTGGAAGCCAACTTGGTATTTCAGGAGGTGGAGGTGGAGGCCAAGATGTAGCGGGTGTCTTCCTTTTGACCTGTATATATAATTTCAGATCAATTGACTCATATATATGTTCACACTAACAAATTAACGTAATGTAAATTTACCATACAATATTAGTATAGATGACATCCCCTTTGGGCCACAGTATCACTCCGCCTTTTGCCTCACCAAGCGTTTCAAAATCTGGGTGGGCATATGGCAATGTAAGATCCCTCCATTTGGGGACTACACTTATCGGGCTCACATGAACCACACCATATGGTACTGGAGTCCCATGAAACATTTCCCCTGGAAGGGGTGGGTAAGCCGACGCCTCTGCAATGACATATTCTTGACTTTTTAGATGGAATGGCTTCAACCCCTACAAATTTACGTAAAGAATGTTATATGCATATATACACAAACATATCATCTTGAAAAGACTAGCTACTATATCATAAAAATACTTACAGAGGATGTGCTAGGTGGTGGGTCTACATGATTACTCCCAACCTCTACAGTAGGAGTAATAGAAGCGCAACACGTCACTAGTACCGTTTGAGTGGCCGTCTGAGACGCCTGCCACTTCACCATTGCTTCTTGGACTTTCCTCTCAATTAATTCATCTACCTATACATGTATAAAAGAAACACTAGCTATTGATTATTGAATTTTCTTTTGCAATAACATTATGAAAAAGAATAGGTTACCTCAACTTGTGAAAGTCCCGCTTTTGGGACAAGTTTGTGCTGGGATGGCCCAAAGAATGCTTTGATGCCCACACCAGCGCCTGCACCCCTAACACATCCAGGATGCTTTGGGTTATCCATAGCAACTGTCAATTCATCCCTTGTGCCCTCAGGGATGAACTTGCCTTCCTTCCTTTGCTCCTGCAGCTCCCGCTAATCGTCATCAATAGAAATTGGTAAGTAAACATAACAATTATCAATATCGATCGATTTCTCTAAGAGTTGAATTTTACCATTTTTGTAGCTGCCTCAGCATTTGCAGGCTTCATTATATCTCCCTTCTTGTTTTGGCTCCCAACTATCCACATAGCATGGCGATCCAGAGGTGCGGGACCAATAGTAGAGGACTCCTGAGTAGCAGCAGACTGATCAGTAGACTGAGCAGTATACTCAGCATGTAGTCTTTGGCGAACGCCTGCATATCCTCCTGGACCCATTGTGTGGTCATGCGCATTCAGTGCACGCCTTGCTCTTTGAGCATCGCTGATAGCCTTATTAGTAAGCACATTGATTTGGTTAGTAACACTAAAGGTTAATCTTGATAGGTGAATACATAAGAACATATATTAATTAAATTGGGAGTGGCGCGTAATACCTTGAATTCATATGTTTTTCTTTGGGTAACAAACTCCTCCCAGTATTTGGGGTCCAGGTAGTTCCATTGATCAGGGGCTGCCTTCTTCCTAAATTTATTTTTTAAAGAGAATACAAACAAAAATTATTAGTGTAGAGTTAGTCAAAAAGTGATCAATGTCTAGAATTGGAAATCAATCAAGAACCTCTTCTCAACATCGTGTATGTAATCTTGGCTGAGATTTGTCCTATAGTTCCTTATGACCCTCCCACATCGTTACATCACGCATTTACGATGCAACTTTTCATCCAGATCAAATATACTCTACAAAATAGAATTGCTATTAACTAGTATCCTAAAAATGAGTAATCTACAAAAATAGAATTGCAAATAATGATAACTCACGCATAGTTCCTTCTAGATTAAGTCTTTCTTCCCCTTATGAACTTTATGCCAGGATTCAAAAATAAGACTACAATGGATGCGAGTAAGAACCCCAAGATATGAAATAAATGACCTGTGGCTCACTCCAACTGGATTTCTTGCATGATTGAAATCCACAGCTAGTTTGGGTCCATTACCCCTTTGCTGTAGTAACTTGTTCATCATTGTGATGCCCCTCACTTTCTCAATTTTTTTTGCTGCTCATCAAGTGCCCCAATTTCTTCAGGGGGTACATCACCAACCTAAAATTTGACAAAAAAAACACACTTACATGATATAACTATAAATGTGAGGCAGGATATATTTATAAAACTTACATTGTGAGGCGGCACATTGACGTCCTCACCCTCACAGTCATCATATGAATGCTCAGCCATCTAAAAGTTCACATTCAGATTGTAAAGTTCACATTGCAAAGTAATTCACATTGTAAAAAGTTCACATTGTAAAGTTCACATTCATAAAAATAAAACATATAAAAAAATATAAGCATGCATGCCTCTAATATTGCAATCTTTTATCAATTAACAATCCTTCATTGTGATCTCTGCGCACATACAAGTCATCATTATCTTCAATATTTGATGGTGTTGGCAACCCAACTAAGAATGGACTGGAGTCATCATACTTATCATAGTACTATTCTTCATCTATACGATCTTCAATGAACTATCTTTTACCATGAAGAACAACCGACCATTTATCATTTGCAGGATCATCGATATAAAATACTTGTTTCGCCTGTGATGCTAATAAATGGTTCACCCTTCTCGCCAATCTTTTCAAAGTTCACTAATGTGAAACCCAATTCATCCACTATAACTCCTTTGGTGTTATCAACCCAATTACATTTAAAAAGAGAAATTCTAAAATCTACGTAGTCAAACTCCCATATGTCTTCAATGACACCGTAATATGACATTTTAGCTTCACGTGAACTCTTATCCTTTGCACTTGCAAAAAATAATGAAGACGCTTGAAGGGTGACCCCACTATTTTGGATGACACTCTTATCATCTTGATGCTTTGTGTAATATGAGAATTTGTTTATGTCAAACCCTTCATAAGACATAACATTCAATTTTGGTTTAAAGGTGAGGCATTTGATAGTTTCAGTAAGATTATCTGGTGTTTGAGATAGTTGATGTAAGACTTTATCTTCAAACCACTTAATAAATGTCTTGTTATGCTCTCTAGCAAGCCACATTGAATTGGATCGAGGATATTGTCTCTTGATGAAATTGGTATGTTCCTCGATATAAACACTCACTTCGTCGATGTTGTGTAAAATATACAAGTGACCTTGTTCCAACCGCTCACGGCTGATTACTTTCATCCGTGATCCCAAAATTCCTTTGCTAAAATGCTCCTCAATATTCTTGTCATTAACAGGAGTGTCATTACCACTCAGAAAGTCATTGCAAAAATCCATAACCTCTCTCACCACATAACCCTCAATAATACTCCCTTCAGGCCAATAACGGTTTCAAACATCACCTTTAAAAATGCTCATGTATCGTTCAAAGGGATACATCCAATGCAAGAAAACTAGTCCCAATATTTTCACTTCCCTAGTCAAGTGGACAACAAGATGTACCATGATATCAAAGAATGAAGGAGGAAAATACATCTCAAGCTGACATAGGGTTACAACCACTTCTCTTTGCAATTTATCAAGAGTATCAGGGTCAATAACTTTGCTGCACAGACTGTTGAAAAAGAAATAAAGTCTGGTGATTGCAAACCTTACATGCTTCGGCAATATAGATCGAATTTCCACATGTAATATTTGTTGCATTAGAGTGTGACAATCATGAGATTTAAGACATATCAACTTTAGATCTTTCATGATACCAATGTACGGATGTTGGATGAGTAACCCTTTGGCACCTTAACATTTACCAAGCATTCATAAAACGTTTTCTTCTCCTTTCTCGACAACGTGTAACAAGTGGGTGGTAAATATGTTCTCCGATCGCTACTAACTACTTCTGTTAATTCTGTCCTTATTCCCATTTCACGTAGGTCCGTTCTGGATTTTATCCCATCTTTAGTCTTACCTGGTATATTCAACAGAGTACCGATGATGCTATCACAAACATTTTTCTCAACGTGCATGGCATCGATACAATGCCTGACTGCCAATGAACTCCAGTAAGGAAGATCCCAAAATATTGACTTCTTCTTGAATAAAGATTTGTCACTTTGTGTGTCCATCACACATTGTGATCTCTTACCAAATTCATTGGCAAAGTCTTTTACTCTTTCATAAACATCCTCCCCTGGTATAGGTTTAGGTGTACTCCGTTCCTCATTCCGTCCATTGAATGCTTTGCACAACCTACGATACAGATGGAATTTTGGAAGAAACCTTTGATGACCAAGATATACAGTCTTGCCATCGTATTTTAGTCGTATTGAATCAGTGTTCTCTTCACATATAAGACACACTTTAGATCCTTTGACACTATATCCAGACAAATTCCCATATGCTGGAAAGTCATTCACAGTGCAAAACAACATAGCGTGCAAACAAAATGTCTCTCTTCGTGAAGCATAGTGTGTGATTAATTGCAATCTTGAAAGTCATTCACAGTGCAACATAGCGTGTAATTAATTAAAGGTCTTAAAACCAAGTGATCCCTGCTTTAGTTTCATTCTTTAATTGGTTAGTCTACTTGTGTAAAAGCAAATGACCTTTTGTAAACCAATCTAGATTTAGATAATGTAATACTCTTGCATTTAATAATACCTAGCTACTTGGACAACCTCGATATTACTATACACACCAGTATTCTTGCGGGATAGTGTTTGACTTACACATTTAAGACTTGTTCATATGACTAACAAGTTTTTGGCACTGTTTATGAGGAGCATCAATAATTCTGTTAAGAGTAAGAAGTATTGAACTATACGCAAGACTAGATCACACCTTCACTAGTCATTTCTGCCAACATTTCATCATCATTTTTACCATCTATAGTACCTTCCATTTTTGTTTGTGTTTCTCACTCTCTTTGTGTATTTGTAGGACTATATGTGGTGTTCCAAGAGGGGTCTAGAACCATCAATAATTCTAGACCCGGAAATTAAACACACTTTAAGAAACTGTCAGAGAGCCTGGAGTAGTTGAACACATTTATATTTGGAGGACACACAACCATCACAACCTTCATCTTCACCACAATCTTCACTCAAATGTCAAGAACCAGTCATAGAAGATGATCATTCTCTCAAGGAGTCCATCATTCTAGTTGCTATAAATATCAATGGGGCTATCAACAACCCACAGATCAAGGTAAACAACTTCTCCATCAGCACGATAATGATGTAGAAAATACACCTAAATCTCTTTGCAGGTTCTCCTATGGAGGATCCTAACTACATATTACTAAATTCCTATAGTATCCAAAAACCTTGATTAATGGCATCCCTACTGATGGGATTGCCTTCTTCTTTTCCCATTCACCCTGAGGGACAAATCCAAGGCATGGCTCTCTTCTTTTCTAAGGAGTTCTATTAACAATTGGGAGGAGCTTCTCAAGGTTTTATTAGCCAATTACTTCACACCAAGCAAGACTGCTCAATTGAGAAGCCAACTTACTAACTTATCTCAAAGGGATGGAGAAACTCTTTATGACACATGGGAGGTGTTCAAAGACCTCCAACACCTTTTCCCTCACCATGGTCTCAACAATGTAAGATCTAGAGGGGGGTGAATATAGATTTTTGGAGTTTTTAAAGTTAATTAAACAATTAAACACTTGAATAAGAAGTAGGAGGAAACAAGGAATACACAAGGATGTAGAATGATTCCTACCTTAGAAATCTAAGGTAGTCAGTCCACTACCCGATTGTTTCCAACTGGGATTTTGAAAGTGATTAATTTTATTACCTCGCAAGGATGTTACATAAAATACAATAACCTTCCTTCTACAACCTTCAAGTAGCCTTCACCTAGAAGTAGCCTCAACCTCCTTGAAGCAGCCTTCTTGAAGTAACTCTAAGTCCACGGAGCAACCTTCACCACCTGAAGTAGCTCCACCACCTTGAGATAGCCTTCCTTTGGAAGTAGCTCCAACCTCCCTTGAAGCAGCCTTCCTTGAAGTAATCTCAATCACACCTCCTTTCAACAACCTCCAACCTAGGAGTAGTCAAGGGGAACAATATACAATAAAAGAGAACGAGATTGGAAGAAAGAAGATACTTAACCAATGAAGTACATCGCTTTGATCCTATATCAAGCGTTTAGATCTCCTATCCACTTAATATGGACGTGGCTATATGTGGTGGCTAGGAGATTGTAGCTATAGGAACAACTCTAGAGCACAAGAAAGAAGATAACAAGTAAATCTCAAATTTGTTGCTCTCAAGAATGGATGCTCAAGTGTAACTTGTGTATTGTGTATGCAAGTGATGATTTGGGTGTCCTAAGGCCTCTCCTATTTATAGGAATAGTTTACAAGTGTTTAGGGATGTTTTAGGGAATGTCTAGAGTGTTCTTAGTGCTTAACTAGCTGTTAGGTATAAAGTAGTTGGCTTGCAACGGCTAAATTCACGTTAAATGCGAAGTTTCCAGATCTTTTCTCGGTCAACAATATTGTCGACCGGATAAAATTTTGGTCCACAATATTGTCGAACAGATGACTGACTGGTTCTGACAACTAAACTTGTTACAACAGCTATATTTCAGTCCACAATATTGTCGATCAAATTTTGGCTCAGAAATAAAGATTTGCAAAGTTTTGCAATGTGTGTGAGGTCTTATTGATGACTCATATGATACCTATCAACCCCTAAAGTATTCATGTGAGTGTGACATAGGGTTTTGGGTAGATATGGAAGATCTAACGCTTGATTTACATGATATCTAAGTACTTGTACATTATATAATTGTACAATTTTTTACATTGAGTACAATCATGAAAATATTAAACATTTAACTGTATTGATCTTCAATTTGTATTAATCTTAAATTATCCACTTAGTATGATCTCCTTATTTTCCTTGAACCCTGAAATACTCAAGTAGCATGTTAGATCTACAAGAATGAAATGTTTGTCATCATCAAAATAAAGGGTATGCTAATGTCCAATTTAGCCAACAAAATCTCCTTTTTTGAAGATGACAAACATTCCTAAAAATATAATCAAAATAATAAAATAAGATGAGTTTCATACCTGAGATTTACCTTAGATGAAGACATTCTCTTGTTTTCATGAAGTGTGTGCTCATTATTCCTAAAGAGGTATGGAACATAGTATCCAACTCTTTAAGGAATATAGCAACAATTGATGTGAAGCCAAGAGTTTATGAAACTCATTTAATTTTGATTTATATTATTTCTCCCCCTTTGTCATATAAAAAAGATAGCCATATAACCAATTTGCTCCCCCTGAATGAGATACTCCCCCTTAATTGTATACTATAACAAGAATGTCAAATTTAGCCACAATTCAAATATCATGATTTATTTCTCAATCATTTGCAAGGGATGTTAAGCCCTAAAATGATATGAGAATCTGTTAGACTCATGGATATATTTTATTAGTTTCTCAACCATTTACAAAGGATGTTAAGCCTTGAAATGATATATGAGATTTCATTAGGCTCATAGTAGGATCAATGAATATTTTCCAACCATTTACAAGGGATGTTAAGCCCTAAAATGATATGAGATTCTTTTAAACTCATAGTAGAACCAATGAATGTATCTCTAACCAAATACAAGGGATGTTAAGCCCTAATCAGTGTAGAGAATTAAATTAAGAGAAAGATATACATTGTATTCAAGAATGTTGTAAGCTTCTTAAAGATACTAAGGTCATAACTAATTTTGAGGTTCAATTGAATAAGTAAAGCAATGAGTCAATAATCATGATGAACAAATACACTAAGGTTAAGTGCAAGTCAATGATTTGATTTCACAAGTAAGCATTTTGTCAGGCTTATTTTTGGTCGACCATGACTTCGATCAGGGCACCCCTCGGTCGAACTCTTTTTCGACCGAGAGGCATTTCTGTAGATATCCAATATATGCATTTTCATAAGTTATCCAATGAACCACTTCTTCTAGAATATGATTTGATCCTATTGTGTATGATCATTATTAGTTCTTCATGTTGCTCATATAGGAACTTGTGAATGTTTAATAATCTAAGATAAGACCTTTTTGTGACTTAAGATTAAGTTTGCCTTTTAGAACTTAATTTATGTGAGAAAGATTTTGAAAAGATATCTTGTCTTAATTTCTTAGAATGCTCAAACTTTAAATTTTCTCACAAAATGGTGATGATTATCAAACCAAGTTCATTGTATGATCACTTCCTTTGTTTTCAATTTTGATTATGTTAATGTTGAACAAAATCTCCTATGCCAATAGATTTGCCATTAATACTTTTCTTGAATAAAATCAATCTTTTCCTCTTATATGCTTGCTTGGGACAATTTATTCATGCAAAGTATAAAGTTTTTATGCCCATATATTCTTCCTTTTGATTAGGGTCATTCAAATATTTAAAGAAATGTAATTTGTAAAGTTCATTACATATTTGAGTTACTTAAATTAATTGCAATTGAAGTATCTTATTCTTGTAAAATAATTCTGATAGAGATTATTACTCAAGTGAAATATTCAATTTTATTAAACAGTCTCATCAGAAACATCCTCGGTCAACAATTTTCTCAACCGAGTGAGGTTCGGTCGAAGTATTTGTTAGTCGGATGTTTTTCAAGTATAGTAACTTTCTTGGTCTACTATTTTCTCAACCGAAATGTTCTCGGTCAACAACTTTCTCGACCGATTATGTTACTATTTGTCCAGAAAATGTGAGTTATGACAAAAACTCTCTTAGTCAATTATTTTCTCAACTGAAGAGTATCTCGATCGAGGATTTATTCGACCGAGAATGCTTTAGTTTTAGCAATTATTTTCAAGTAAAACATAAATTACTTCCAATACAATTACAGAAATATACAAATTAAAGCTCAATTTAGTTGAGATAAGACATTTTGAGTATCAAAGTGAAGTTTTAGGTCAAATCTCAACTAATCATGTTCAATATTTCTAAGGTTGGGGTTTTGGAACCCAAACTAGATCAACATCCTTTTTCTTGTACGGGTAAGAGAATGAATAATGTCCAAGACGTAAATAGTAATGACAACATATATAATAATTTAATTTCTCTTCTTAGCTAGATTGTCCTTAGGCACATACATGACTTTAGTCTTGGGTACTTGTGTCCTTTTTGTTCTAGGTTTTTGATAGGATTTATCTTGGGGCACATAACCTAGTCCTCTCCTTCCAACTTGACCAGAAGAGCCTTTTAGAATTTTATCAAGGATATCTTTATTTTTCAAGCTACTAATATCTTTTTGTAACTTAGCAATTTCATCCATTCTCCTTTTAATATCTAACTTTGCTTGATCTAAATTAGATAAAAAACTATCTCTTTTTTTGATAATAGCATCATAATCTAAATGAGTACACAATATAGGTTGAGTTTGAAGATCATTCAATTTTGCAAGTAGTTCAACCTTTTCTTGAGAAAGAAAATTGTAATTTGTTTCTAGAGTAAGCAACTTCATATTGCAATCATTAAAAGATGATTTTAAGGTAGAATTTTCAGAAATAATACTTTCCTTTTCAGAAGCAAGATCATTTAATTGAGCATATAATTCTTCATTAGTTTTTGTAACTCTTTTTAGTTTCTTTTTACAATCAATATATTTATCATGTAATTCTTCAATACTAGCATCTAACTCTTCTTTAGATAAATCAAGTAGGCTTACCTCATTTTCTTCTTCATCGATTGTTGTAATGAAACAACTTCCCTTTCCTTCTTTGTTCTCGCTTGATTGTTCTGTTTTATCTTTGTGGAACTTTTCTCCTTCTTCTTTGGACAATTGAATGTTGAGTGGATTTTTACTTCGCATTCAAAGCACCATCTATAATCTTGATCACTTGATCATGGCCGGATCACGTCGAGGTTGCTGGAAATACCATCCCCCATCACTTCAAAACCTGTTAAAGCTCCTTGAAGTCCTGCTCTGATACCAATTGAAAGATCTAGAGGGGGGATAAATACATATTTTTGGAGTTTTTAAAGTTAATTAAACAATTAAATACTTGAACAAGAAGTAGGAGGAAACAAGGAAGACACAAGGATGTAGAGTGGTTCCTACCTTAGAAATCTAAGGTAGTTAGTCCACTACCCGATTGTTTCCAACTGGGATTTTGAAAGTGATTAATTTTATTACCTCACAAGGATGTTACATAAAATACAATCACCTTCCTTCTAAACCCTTGAAGTAGCCTTCACCTAGAAGTAGCATCAACCTCCTTGAAGCAGCCTTCTTGAAGTAACTCTAAGTCCACGGGGCAACCTTCATCACCTGAAGTAGCTCCACCACCTTGAGATAGCCTTCCTTTGGAAGTAGCTCCAACCTCCCTTGAAGCATCCTTCCTTGAAGTAATCTCAAGCACACCTCCTTTCAACAGCCTCCAACCTAGGAGTAGTCAAGGAGAACAATATATAATAAAAGAGAACAAGATTGGAAGAAAGAAGATACTTAACCAATGAAGTACATCGCTTTGATCCTATATCACGCGTTTAGATCTCCTATCCACTTAAGATGGACGTGGCTATATGTGGTGGCTAGAAGATTGTAGCTATAGGACACAACTCTAGAGCACAAGGAAGAAGATAATAAGCAAATCTCAGCTTTGTTTCTCTCAAGAATGGATGCTGAGTGTAACTTGTGTATTGTGTATGCAAGTGATGATTTGGGTGTCCTAAGGCCTCTCCTATTTATAGGAATAGTTTACAAGTATTTAGGGACGTTTCAGGGAGTGTCTAGAGTTTTCTTAGTGCTTAACTAGCTGTTAGGTATAAAATAGTTGGCTTGCAGCAGCTAAATTCATGTTAAATGCAAAGTTTCCAGAACTTTTCTCGGTCGACAATATTGTCGACCGGATAAAATTTCTGTCCACAATATTATCGACCAGATGACTGACTAGTTATGACAACGAAACTTGTTACAACGGCTATATTTTGGTCCATAATATTGTCAATCGAATTTGGCTCAGAACTAAAGATTTGCAAAGTTTTACAATGTGTGTGAGGTCTTATTGATGACTCATATGAGACCTATCAACCCTAAAGTATTCATGTGAGTGTGACATAGGGTTTTGGGTAGATATGGAAGATCTAACATTTGATTTACATGATATCTAAGTACTTGTACATTATATAATTGTACAAGTTTTTACATTGAGTACAATCATGAAAATATTAAACATTTAAGTGTAGTGATCTTCAATTATCCACTTAGTATGATCTCCTTATTTTCCTTGAACCCTGAAATACTCAAGTAGCACATTATATACACAAGAATGAAATGTTTGTCATCATCAAAACAAAGGGTATGCTAATGTCCAATTTAGCCAACAAACAATTGACTACTTCTTAAAACCTTTTACAATGGTCTATTTTTAACACAATGATGTTGATAGATGCAGTTGCAAATGAAGCTTTAGTGAATAGACCCTACAGAAAAGCTTATGCCATTGTTGAAGACATGCAATTAACCATTTCCAATGGAGAACTGAAGGGAACAATCAACCTTCTTCTTTTTTTGTTGATTTTTAGTAGCAAGTTGGCATACATTTGTTGATGCAGTAGATTTGATTGCATCAAAGTTGGATGCCCTATCCCCAAAGTTTGAGAAGTGAAGAAGTCAAACTGCTCATATAGGCAATCTTGTTTGTGAAACAAATGAATCACATGTGTAGGTAGATTCTTCAAGCTACCCTTCTTTTATTTCATCCGAGAAAACTATGGAACAGTGCAATGTGTTAGGGAATTATGGGAATAAAATCCTTAGAATCCATACTACAACACCTATAATCCATGCTTGAGATATCATCCCAAAATTTCCTACTACAACAACAATACACAAAATCCTCAACAACCACACATCCAACAACAAACACACATGGGGAGTGGGCCACCAATGGCAAATAATCCATTGAGCTTCAACAAAAATGCAAATGGAAATTTCAATCAGAAACAACAACAACAACAACCAAAGTCCAATTTAGAGTCCATATTGAAATGTTTTATTTAATCTCAAATGAAGAAAAATGAGGAGTTCCTCCAATAGGAACATCTCGTGTAGGATTCCATTCACCAACTCTCTTCTAAGGTGGATTGTATTACTACTCACACGAGAATGTTGGGCAACCAAATTGGCCAACATGCCCGTTCTAATAAAAAAGCACCTTCCACTTCCTTGCCTAGCTAACCATAGATGAATCCAAGGGAGACTTGAAAGTCTGTGACATTGAGGAGTAGAAATGTAATAGGAGGATCCTCCCCAACATCAAAGAGGAAATTCTATGAACTTGTTGACACCAATGGAGATGAGGTAGCTGAAAATCAAAGAAAGAAATCTGCTAGAAATTCTCAACAAGGTGATTCTTCTAGCAAGCTTAATGCCCCTTTCCATCATAGGTCTACTAATAAGAAAGATGGCATCAAATTCAACAAACTTTATGGATATTTTTAACATTTTTTATGTCAACCTTCCATTAGTATAGGTTATTGTTGAAATGCCCTCATATGCTAAATCCCTCAAAGACTTTTTGAAAAAGAGGAGGAGGCTTCATCAAGTTGAAACTGTTATGCTTTCTAAAAGAATTAGTTCTATCATTCAAAATGGTTTGACAAAGAAGCTAGACGAATCTTGGTGCATTTACTCTTTCTTGTAAAACTTGGAGACTCAACCTTTGTCACATGTTTGGTAGATCTTGATGCTAGCATAAGTTTAATTCCTTTTTCTTAATGGAAAAGCCTCTAATTTGGGAGAATTGAAATCCACCTTTATGTCAATCCAACTAGTTGATTTATCTATCAAATATCCAAGAGGAGTGTTCATGTGCAAATAGGAAAGTTTTAAATTCCTCATGATTTTGTATTTCTTGATATGCATGAGGACCCAACAAATCTCATTCTTTTTTGGGAGACCAATCCTCCATACTACTTGCTGTGTTTTAGATGTTAGAGAAGAGAAATTGACCCTTAGAGTTGGAGATGAATCCATTGAATTCTTTATCTATTATGCAATGAAAGCACCAAACACAAGGGATCTTTATTTGATTGATAGCATTGACAAATTGCTGGAAGATGACACGAATCTCCCTGAACTAGTTCTTGATGATTTTGAAGATGAAGAACACACACAAACTTGAGTACCTCATGAAACAATTTTTAGACCCACAACAAGCTCAAGCTCTGATGAAGCATCACACAAGAAGAAGACAAGTGAAATCACTACACTGGAGAAAAAGGTAGAACTTAAACCCCTTCCACCAAGGTTGAGTTATGGGTTTCTGGACCCAAAATCTATTTCTCTAGAAATAATAAATTCTGAATTGACCCAAGAATAAGTAGAAAAATTGCTAAAAGAACTTTGTCTTTTAAGAGATGTAATTGTTGTTCCATTGATGACTTAAAAGGAGTCAATCCTTCTATTTGTATGCATCACATAGCTTTAAAGGAGGATGCCAAACCATACATCAAACCACCTGAAAGATTAAATCAAAATATGATGAAGGTGGTACAAAAATAAATTTTAAAATTGAGAGATGTTGGAATAACATATCCAATTAGTGACAACCCCTAGGTTAGTGCTATTCATGTTGTACCTAAGAAAGGAGGAGTGTCTGTAATAAAAGGAGACAATGTTGAACTAATCCAAATATGTGTAGTCACCAAGTCACACATGGGTATTCATTGTAGAAGGCTAAATAAGCCCATTATAAAATACCATTTTCCCTTGCCTTCCATTGACCTCGTGCTAGAAAGACTTGCAAACCATTCATATTTTTTCTACCTAGATGGATATTTCAGATTTTTCCAAATTCCTATTTACCCACTAGATCAAGAGAAAAACAATTTCACATGCACTTATGAGATGTATGTCTATAGGATGATGCCTTTTGTATTGCATAATGCACCCGCTACATTTCAAAGGTGCATGATGCCTATATTTTCTTATTTCATTGAACATATCATGGAAATATATATGTATGATTTCAGTGTGTATGGTAATTCTTTTGATGATTGTTTTGATGAAGATCCCAATTTTTTTGCAACATTACAAGTAGGTAAACCTTATTTTAAAGTAGGATAAGTTCTATTTTATGGTTCAATCTGGAGTTGTGCTTCGTCATGTCATATCAAATAAATTAATTTAAGTAGATAGAGCAAAAGTGGAAGCAATTGAGAAGATGTCCACATCGACAACAATGAAGGAGGTTCGAACTTTCTTGGGACATGCATTATTCTATAGATTGTTCATAAATGACTTTTCTAAAATTACAAAGCCACTATGTTCCCTACTAGCAAAGGATGTTGAATTCATATTTAATGAAGATTTCCTGACAAATTTCTAGAAATGCCAAGATGCTCTCATCTCAGTTAGTATTATTTAGCAACCCAACTAGAATTCTCCATTCAAAATCTTATGAAGAAAGTGATTATGCAATAGGGGCAGTGTTACCACAAAGGTGAGACAACAAGCTCCATGCAATCCACTATGCAAGAACAATCTTAGATGAAGCCCAAATCAACTTTGCAACCATTGAGAAGAAGGTGTTTGCAATAGTGTATGCTTTTGACAAATTCTGCCAATATGTTATTGGCTCCAAAGTAGTCGTCTTCTATAATTGAGTACCTCTTGAGCAAAAAGGATGCAAATCCTCGACTAATTTGTCATATTTTGTTACTTCAAGAATTTTATCTTGATATCAAAGACAAGAAAGGGATGAAAAATAATGTAGATGATCACCTTTCTCGTCCCAATAGTGTTGCAGGAGATTCTCTTCCTATTAATGATTTCTTGAATATTAAGATGTTATATGTTGTGGGATCTCTTCATGTAACTTAGTTTGCAAATTTTGCAAACTATCTTGCAATCGGAAAACTTCCCCCAAACATTACATATCAACAAATGAAGAAATATCTCCATGATGTCAACTTCTATTATTGGGACAATCTGTTGTTGTTCAAGCATGGAACTGATGGGAAGGGAAGAGGCATCCGGATGAATAAATCTCAGATTTATAGTTGAGTGTCAAACTTCGCCTTATGGGGGACATTTTGGAGGAGAGAAGACATACTAAATATTCTTCATTCATGATTTTTATTGGCCTACTTTATTCCATGATGTTCATGAATTTGTGAAAACTTGTGATAGATGCCATAGGATAGGAGGAATCTCAAAAAGAGATGAAATGCTTCTTAATTATATTCTTGAAATAGAAGTCTTTGATGTATGGGGAGTTGATTATATGGGCCTGTTTCTACCATCATGTGGCTAAAAATTCATTCTTTTTGTTTGTGATTTTGCATCCAAATGGGTAGAGACCATTCCTACCCAACGTCTTGATGCCAAATTTGTGATCAAGTTATTTCAAAAGATTATATTTCCTCACTTTAGTGTCCCAAGAGCTGTAATTTCATATCGAGGAACTCATTTTAATGACAAAACTTCAACAATCTATTGAGAAAATACAGATTCAAACATAAAATCTCAACTTCATATCATCCACAAACAGCCGAGAAGTTGAAGTCTCAAATTGACAACTAAAAGGGATACTTGAGAAGACAATGTCCAGTTCAAGGAAAAATTGATCATTGAAACTTGAGGACACATTGTGGTCATAGAAGACAGCCTACAAAACCAACATTGGCACAATTCCATTCAGGCTTATTTATGGCAAGTCGTGCCATCTTCCTCTATAGCTAGAGCACAAATCTTAGTGGGTGATCAAGTTTCTAGATTTTGACATGTGAAAAGCTAGAGAGAAGAGATGTTGTAATTGTAGGAACTAGAGGAACTCTGTCTTGATGCTTATGAGAATGCAAAAATATACAAAGAGAGGACCAAGTCATGGCATGACAAGAAGATCAAAAGAAAGGATTTCTTTGAAGGAGACCTATTTCTACTCTTTGACTCCAATGTAAATCTCTTTTAGGGGAAGCTACAATATAAATGGTCAGGACCTTTCCAAATTTTGAATTTTTTCCCGTATGGAGTTGTATAACTTCAAGGTAAATAATTACATTCAAATTCAATGGACAGACATGTAAGTTATACACACTAGGAGATAAGGTTTACAAGCAAGTATCATACCACCTTTCCAATGCAAGGTGATGACAATGAAGAGTCTCACTCCAAACTCTAAAGGAGGACCTTTATGGGAGTTAGTTATCTTATATTTATTTCACGTTATTTTGCTCAAGAACATTGTCTTTCCAATAAACTTTGTCATTGATACATTTAATCATCTTACGCCCTTAAAGTTCATATTTGAATATCATTGCAATGCAGCTGAAACATTTTGCAACAATGTTATTGAAACACACCATATTGACCAACCAACACGTCGTGTACTTATTAGAATGAAATTTCAATGAGATAAAGTTTAGATGACACGATGTGTCCCAATATCAACATGGCATGTGCTTTAAAAGTTGGACATTCCAGAGTTTTTGTGAAGCAGATAAATATCATGTTTGACATCAACACTGTGTGTCAAGTTTGATGAAGAATGGCAAAGTTTTCAATTGGAGAATGCATAATGTGTTACATCAGTAACACAACATGTGGTGTCCTTCAACAATTCTCTGAACTTGTTGTGACCAAAATCATGACATGTAGCAAAAACAACACAACATGCAACAAGAAGACGACATGTTTAAAATGATCTTGAATTCTTATTTTCACATCGAGCAAGACACATTGTGTATTATTTCTGACATAGTGTGTACTTTAATGTTTCAAGTTTATAGAGTTCGACTATGAAGAGAAACATGGCATGTATTGATCTCAACACACCATGTTATATGCGATCTAAGCAAAAAAATGAGCAATTGTCTTTGTAACTCACAAATAAGGCATATTCTTATACAAGCATGAGGTGTATGCAACACTCAAATAGGGTTTTCCAACCTTGTTTCCGGAGTCATTCACTTGTAATCCCTAACCCTACATCATATTCTCCTTCAGGCACACCATTTTCACCTAGCAACTGCCACCACCTTGCAACCACAACAACCAATCTTCCATCAAATGCCTCGAGATCATATCCACTTAGTATTCGACTTCACTACAATGTTCCATCCTCCGTCTCCTATGGATCAATAGCTCGATGTTGCCTCCATTGTCTCTCCCCATCGCTGCACCTCTAGAAACCCCAAATTGTTGCCTTGATGAACTCAGGATGACCCCCCAAAGCACTGACGTAGCTCCGTTGTTCTCACTCATTACGTGTTTTGGAGAAGTCCACGTCGTGTTGTCAGTCTCTCTTATATTCCAAGTTGTTGTGCGCTCATCCTCCATGCCGTGTTAGACAAATCCACATCATATTTCAAACTCCATTAAGGTTCTTGTTGCTAAGACAACACGCTGTGAAAACATCTACCCATGTTGTGTTAGTACATCTACTATAAATTATTTTGGTTGTTACTTCTCCCTACTACTTCTGTATCCTACATGGCACCAATTAAACGAGCTTGAAAGTGCCAAGGAGGAGAAATCTCTTCAGCAGACATTGACTATGTCTCCTCCACCTGACTCAATGTCACATAAGAGGAAGATGCAATATGTCAGAAACTAGTTACACATAGGGTCTTTCCCACTCATTTTGCATGTGTAGAAACTATGGATGCATTCAGTTTTCATGATGAAGTACAAGGATATATTAAAGAGTTGGTACTTGTGAACATTTGTTGTAGACACAGTTTCACATATCCACACTTAACCTACAATTTTTTGACAACATTGACGGTGGAGGCAGATCTAAAGAAGTCAATTGAACCCTTTGGTATTACCCATTTCCAAATTCTTGGTAAACTATAACACTCAGGCCCACTACCCAATGCTCTAGAATAGTTTTATGAACGGAGACTGACCCCACAGACCACCACTATCCTTAACTGCATGCTTTGTCCCCACTCACCTGCAAGTTAGGATCAACTTCCCAACTAGTCCCTCATCATAGTTGTAAAAGAGTGAAATCACCCCTTTACTAATTTTTTTGGAGAATTGGCATCCATTCCAAAAACTCTCAGAGGTATGATGGAATGGGCATAAATTTTCCAAACTTATTAAACATTGGTATACAAAAGACCATTAGAAAGCAGTGAAATAAAAAATAACTGACTATATTCAATTTCATAAAAGGTTTACAAAAATACATCAAATTCTCCCATTAGGGTTTACATTAAGACACACAATCAGGATCTAGATAGAGGGAAGTCTAGACTACTACAATCTTGTCTCCAAGCAACATCTCCATCAACTGAGTCCAAGCCAAAAGCTAAGATCATCCTTGTCTTGTCCATCACCTTCCTGAACACCTGGGTGGTTGGGAAGGCACCCAACAAAAGGGGAAAGAAAACAAGGTATGTGTCACAAAAATAGTCTAGGATATCAAGATAAGTAAAGCAAACAAAAATAGGCTAGGGTTCATCATATGATGAAGATAACAAGAGTATGAGGCTATTTTCAAAAGAAACTTGCCATTAACAATTATATCAAAAAGGATTTGCATGTAAGATAATTATGCCTACCTAACTAAGTAGGGTTGAGGCACCTACCATACCTCTAACCTTAGGTGAGGGGAGAATAAGACATTCCCAGTCACCTACAATATTATGGGGAGAATAATACATTGCCTAGGGCAATTATTTACATGCTCTCTGTGGGTGGTTGTACATAAGTACCGCTACTTTATTTTAAATAGAACATAAATCCACATGCTAGAAAAGTAGTCATGGCAAGAATAATTATATGAATCAATAAGCATGGCAGTGGGGTACCAAGACCCAAGAATAATGCTCCAAAACGGATTTATGAGGCAAGTATAGCAAAAGATTCAAGAAAATATGAACTAGGGTTTAATAAAGCCTCATTATAGAAAGAGAGGTTAAGGAACAATTATTCGCAACTTAAGGTGTAAATGCACATACATAAAGAGGGATTTCACATACATAAATAGGTATTGCACATACATATCACATACATAGAACTTACCTCTCTTACTGATATCAATTACTAACTTTCACCACTTTAATTGAGTCCAAGTTCCACTTTGCCTATTTTCAATGTATTCACTTGTATTAGAGTACATAGTGCACATTAATGTATAGAAACCCAAATCTTTGATCTTTTTAGAAAAATTCGGAATTAGACTCTTAAAACATCATCAATAAACTTATTAAGTTCTCCTGATCAAGAAAACATATTTTTATGTTACTTTTGGTGTTATGATGATTAAGATGTAATTTTTATGGATTTTATGCATTAAATTCGTTTTACAAAAATCACCCTTCGTCAAACCATGAAATAAGACCTTGAAAATATTTTTATTAGATATATATTAATTTTCCAATTCCAAAACATATTTATTTGTCAAATTTGGATAAGTGGTTTAGAACATATGAATTTTTCAATATTGACCAATAGGAAATTGCCACATCATCAAACCGATCGAGATAATTAAAGAGGGAGAGGGAGAAAACACCATTTGACCCAAGATCAGGTTTGAAGTTTCTTAGATAACCAAACTAGAGATTCTAGAGAAGATAAAATAGCAAGAAACCAGAACCTTAGAAGAACATGGTAAAAAGAGATGGAAATCATCGATTATCAACATAGAAGCATGGGTTTTAAGCATGTACTAAGCAATATATGAGAAGGGGGTTAACAAAACTTGCCTCTAGGAAGGTAATAAGGTTCAAATAGAAAGGATTCTAAGATTATAAGGTCTGGTTTCTCCAAGACAAGCTCCTTTCTTGAGCAAAGATCACCTTCTCCACTTTGGAGGTGTGAACCCTAGCAAAAGTGCATGGAGATAAGATGTTTTAGGGTTCTAGGTGGAGTTTTACCATGGAAGGTCATGATTCCGACCTGGAAGAAGGTGGGATGATACTAACAGTATGAAAATAGGGAAGGAAGGGAGGAAACTTACTAGTTTTGGTCGAAATTACCAAGGAGGAGCTTTAGAAACCCTAATAGAGCAATTTGGAAGCCCTAGGAGCCTTCTTCACCAAGGTAAGCTCCCTGTATTACCTTGGGATAAAAAATTTGTGGCCAAATACAGAAGGAACTATTATCTAAGCTAGAGGAAAGATAAGGAGAGCAATATTTTCTGAATTGTGAGTTGGGAAGGGGTATACATGGCTATATAAAGAAAGAGGTGAAGCATGAGGTGTCTTAAGGGACTTTCCGTGTGTCTTTAGCCTAGGGCTTGATGGCCATGCAAGAGGACAGCTCATGGACTCTTCTTGGATATAAAAATTCGGTCCTAAGAGACCACAAATCCTTCTAGGCCATCCCCACTGTTTTTCAAGAAAGAAATAACCTCATTGGTTGATAGCTTTTAAAGATAAGCACCTTTATAGAGAGGATAATCCCTATAATGCCCTTGGAAAGAAATACCATCAAACCAAGGTGAAACTAGGTTCTCCAATGGTTTAAAATATCGTTAATGGTAAGGGAATATCTAAGGATTAAAATCCAGGTGATAATTTGCAAAGAAAACCTCCCAATTGGGTAAATTGCATAAAAGTCTAGAATGTACCTAAAATTGCATAACTTGCACAAACAACATCCAAATCGAACCAAATTTGAAACTTAGGATCATTTTATGTTTTCAAATCATATCAAAAAGTTAGATTAAGGTTTAGAGAACTTAATTATGGTAATTAAGCTTTCACTAAGGTATTTGTACATAAACCCTTCCATTGGTATAATTAATGAATAAATGTTCACTAAACCACTATAAATTTCACTAATTTAATAGAAAGGATAATAAGGATAGAAATGAAAGGAAAAGATGGGAAAGATGGCCAAAATACAAAATTTCAAAATTTGGTATGTTATAGTAGTACTACTATGTGCTGAGCGCACTTAACCACATAGTTCTTTAGTGACATGCTCCCCGAAAAGGAGGTGCACCTTGGTGATATGAGTAGTTCAATAATCCCTTTTAGGATCATTTCATTTAAGGCCTCAAATCTTGGGATGCTACAATATCCCCCACTCAAACTATGGACTTCCTCATCAAGGCTCAACTATACTGCCTCATAATCTATCCTCATTTCAGTATAGACCTGAATGGACCATGTACACCCAGCTCACGACCATGGCTAGCGGTGCAAGGGTGGCTACATCAACTAGGAGGGCCCTTTCCAACATGCTTGGACCACACAACTCAAAGACTGGCATGCCACAGACCCAAGTGGGCCCCACCTATTAGAGGAAAATTAGCTCTGATACCATTTGCAACATTGGGCCCACTTCTTAAGGCTCTAGTAGAATTTTAGGAATGATGAATGGCTCCACAGACCACACTAGCCTTAACTTTGCACTTTGTCCTCACTCACGTTCAACCCGAGATCTACTTCCCAACTGGCCACCCATCCTAGTACTACTTTGAGTTGAGCATGCTAAACCACAAAGTTTTGTAGTGATGGGCTCCCTGAAAAGGAGGTTCACCTTAGTGATATGAGTAATCCGATAATTCCTTTTAATATCATTTCATATGAGTCCATAAATATTGGGACGTTACATAAACCTTATAAAGTCACATTTAAGTGGTTATGTGAAGTATATCTATGTACTTATGGTGGGAGCATTGTGATGCCTGCAATATTTAATAATCATGAATTTTGGGGTAAGATAACTAAAGACACATCACACCCAACCACCTTTACTAGGGCATCTCATATTCACAACCCAGTCCTCCGCTATATTCCCAAACTTCCTAGTAATTGTGTCTTTGCTAGGAAGGAAACCCAATAGGCAGACTGAAAATAGGATTTATTCTTTTTATGGGCTATGTCACAACTATAAGGTTAATGTTTGCTATTATGTCCTTAAACATTTGTCAAAATCAAAAGAGAATATAATGGCAACATCATGATTGGGGGGACTAATCACCCATATTACTCATGAATTAATCATTGACCTATCAGGATTGGAGGCTACTACTGGGAACAACTAAAATGATCTTCAATTTCTCAATATTTCACATTTAGTTGCTAGAGATCCTTCTAGTGAGAATTTTTTTAGGAAATACTTCCATGATCATGAAGGATACATTGAGCTAGAGAATTTAGAAGCACATACTTTAACCAATCTCGACAATAGGAAATACTCTTTTGATAATGAGGACAATATTGATGACACTCATGGAGATAGGCCCAAGACTTCGGGTGCATTTGAGGCATTGAACCACCACCTCCTCCTCCTCCCACTGGTATGTAGACTGGTGCAATTGGGCCTTACTAGATGTATACCACATGTACAAGTATGTCTAGTAGCACTTCAACCAGCATGATACTCGTCTTGACCAGCTCAGTCAACAATACTTAGACATGCATGGGATGATGCAGAGGATGGACATGTGGCACATTGCTCAAGGTCAATACGCCATTCCACCACAACAACCACCACTACCGCCACCTCAGGATTTTTCCTCCCCATATATCATCGATGATGGAAGTTTGGGCCAACACTTTTTGAATGCCAATCAAGGCGCCAACCGTCCCTTTTGATCATTCACCATGATAGATATTTGGTTGCTATCCTCTTAAGTTTGTTATATGAAGTGAGGATACTATAAATTTGAAGCTTAGGGGGGTGAGAAATCAGCCGGTAGTTGTATTTTTCCTTTCAACTTTTTAGTTTTATGTTGTTTTCTTTTCCAATTCTAATTTTCTTTTCTAGATCAGTGAAAATCTATGCATGGCCATGATGATTCATTCTTGTTACGGAAGAAATTGAGTCACTTTTAGCTAAACCAGTGTACTAATTGAGATAATAGTTGAAGAACCCTAGCATGCACATCCAATAATTTTATGAAAACACTTGGCCAATCACTCATGTTCCCTTGATATTTTTGCTCTAGCATGTTATTCATTTTTCTCACTCTAAGCTCAATACACGTAATGGATCAACCACCTTGGATTAATCAACATTAAAACCTTGCTTAGAATTTTTGATAATTTTGCCAAAGATGTAGTGCATTTTCTACCACCCTTTATAATAAACTTTTTACAAATAATTTTTTTTAAGGTTTTGAATCACCTATCTGCATGACTCTTCTGCCTTTTGAAAATTTGGTTAGCTTAATACTATGAGGTTCCAAAGTAGGACCCTGAATCATGTTGAAAAGGGATATTAGCTTTCTCAAAATAGAAAAGATCTTTTCTAGATCCCTACAAAATATGTCTAAGTCACCCATGTAATCTTCCAACCTAGTGAAGGTCTGGAATTACATTAGAAAGAGGGTAAATAATCCCCAAACAACATTCCATGTGCGCATAAGCCTACATTAGCATCCAAGTGCCATACCTAAAGCTCATAATATTAAAATCTTTTACTTAAGAGAAGTAATTGAAAATTTGTTGATGTCAATCCGAAATTTCATTTTTATTTATTTACAATAAAAAGGGGTTGGATGCATGTTCACTACATTTTGGATTTGTCATCACACCTCTATTCATTGCTATCTTTTGATTTTTCCAGAGTAATTTGACCACCTTTATGAACTTAACTTCCAATCTTGAGTGGTTGAAATAAATTCATACTTAGTTGCAGTATCTTCACATTGGTTGGCATGTTATGATTGAATTCTTCTATTTCATTGAATTGATATATGTGTCATGCTAGTTCTACCGCTATGTATCAATGTTTCTTTTTGCTTGAGGACAAGCAACCATTTAATCTTAGGGGGATTTGATGTGCATATTTTGTATCATCTTCTAGACCACTTTTAATTGCATTTTCAAATAAATTTCACCCATATATCACTCTTATGCATGCTAGATTCTTCATCTTTTTAGTTCTTTACTTATTACATGGTCTGAATAGTAGGTACTATGATTTGAAACCAATATGGGGACGATTTGTTCATGATTCAACCTTCATCACATTCCTTAAGAATTTCCAGAAGTTTGGAGAAAATTCTTGGATAATCTGACAGAAACACGCCATATTGATCAACCAACATGGCATGTCCATAACATGAAAAATGCATTCGATAAACAAGCAAATGACATGCCATTTTGGCCAACCAACACGTCATGTCACCTCGGATACAGATAACTCAAAAGTCAATGGATTCTAGCAACACGCCATCTTGGCCAACCAACACGTCGTGTTCTCTCATTCCAGACTTTCCATAGTTCCCTAACTTACAACAACATACCATGTTGGCCAACCTACACATCGTGTTCCTTCTATCCACATTTGTCTAGAGTTCCCTAATTTACAAAAATATGTCATGTTGGCCAACATTCGTCTCTTCTGCGATCGAGGTAGTTCCACTTTAGAGACCGCAAGTAACACCGCGTGTTGACTTTGCAACATATAGTTTCAATTCAAATTAGAATAAAACACCCCACACTTTTTGTATACAAGCAGAACCTATTTGGGATTGTTATTATGGTTCATTTGGAGATGAATGCATCTAAAGAAAAGACAAGAAGAGGAGAAGGTGATTTTGGAGGAGAAGGAGTAGTTACTCGAGAGAGAACCATCTTCTTTCCTATTTCTTCTTTAGTATTTGCAACAAAGATCTCCATTCTCCTTTCCAGTTGCTTGTAAGAGAATATTGCTAGCGAAAAAGTTGTAGCAAGGTAAAAATTGTGACTCGTGGTTGGAGTTCAAATTTGTTCTGCTATTTCTTTGGAGATTTTTGTTCATTCCTTTCTCTTACTATGTTCCACACCATATTCTACTACTTGTATCTTCATTCCTTAACCATGGATGAGTACAAACTTTGTTCTTAGGCATGGGGGAGTAACTCCAATATCACAACCTATTTGATCACAAATTTCATTTATAATGCTAGTTATTTCACTGTTCTAATGTTCATCAAATCGATTTCTTCTTATATGCTTGATTGGCCACTTTCTGTGTTTGATTACACTCTTTGTATGATCTGGGAAGATATGCACACGAGTAAGGAGGTGTACCTTAGCTGCAGTTCCTTGACCGCAAGAGTGTCTGGGAAGTGTTGGGGAGTAAGGTTTGTAGTTTGAAATTTAGTATATGCACTAGAGTGCTATGGAATTAGGATTTGTCCTACACTATCAAGAAATGGGTATAGGAAACAAATGTCCCTTGTTTTTTTTCTAGTATAGTTGATTTTCATTATTCTTCATGTTATGATATGGATGTTGAAACCATGTTCTCAAAATCTTCAATCAATTTCAATCATGAAACCAAGTGATCTCTACTTTAGTTTCACAATCTAATTTGTTAGTCTACTTGTGTAGAACCAAATCACCTTTTGTAAATCGATCTACATTGTCGAAATTTAATACTCTTCCATTTAAAGTATACCTAGCTCCTAGACGACCTTGATACTACTACACACACCCATATACTTGTAGGGCAATTTTCAAGTTACATATTTAAGACTTGAGTAGAAGGCTACCAATTAGTTGTCCTCCAACATATTGGTTGAAATAGAAATTAGGCTACTATTTCATTCTATTATAGATGATTGAACACATGGCACTTTAGCCTTGGAAAAGGATATGATATGAAAATGCTCAATTTTAATATTTAAAATTGAAATTATTATTGTGAATTGTACATTTTAGGTACTTAATATCTTGTGAATTATTTTGATTGTTGAACAACCTTGCAATCTGGATAACCTTGTGAACTTCATATCTTGGAACTCAAATCTCGAAAATGTTAATTCTTGTATTGATATACTAGTCAACCAAATAGTCATTACTGTGTAAATCCATTGAATATTCTCTTGTTGGATAATTTTAAATAGTTGAATAATAAGGATTCCGTACTACCTTTGTTGACCCAAAAATTCCTTTGTTGCACCAGTTAAGCCCGGAATTGCATCATGTGCCGTGGTGGTGAGGGACAGCCTTGGAAAATGGAAAGGAGGGGCGGCTCTCAAGGTAAATACCCAGGATGTGGTCGAAGAGGAGCTTAGAGGCCTAGTCTTGGTAATGGAAACCACACACACAAATAACATGAACAAGGCCATCTTCGATTCAGACTCCTTAATGGCAGTTAAGATAGAAATATCCCCAGGTAAATACAGTCCTAGATACACTAAGATGACAATGAGGATAAAATCTTTGATGAAGCCTGAGTGGTCGATCGAGCACACGAGCAGAGATGGAAATGTAGTCATCGATGGTCTGGCAAAACATCACTTAAAACAACATGACAGATACATACAATATACTCTCCCCCCCATTGAGGTCTATGACCTCCTAGATAAGGGATTTATGTAAGGGTAGTAGTACTACCTCATTTACTCCTGCAAGCTTAATTCATAATTGTATCCTCTTTTTGAATACACTCGCAAGGGGAGGGTGGGATGAATAATACAGCCTGCTGACTTTTCAAAAAAAAAAATCCTTTGGGTCCATGTTTGGATTTATTTCCTATAGGAATTGATGGACATGTGGTAAACAGAAGACATGGAAGAAATGTACATGAGATGTCTCTATTGTGTTGAAGGGTAGATAGGATTCATGTATATTTAAAATTTTAGTTCATAAGTATAGGATTTTGTGAACTCTAATTGTAAATTATGATTGTACACAAATTTATTTATATATTATAATATATTTTGTAAAAAATGATTGAAAAGCACCACAGGCCTGTAGACCTACAAGAACCACTATGACCTTCTCCTAATTACTCATCATTGATATCCCTACCCACAACACATCAACATATTTGATTCTCTTCATCACTCTTGACCCCTCTGCAACACAACCTGGTATCCACAAAGTGACATCACTGCCCTCTGTCCCCTCATACACTGAAGCTTGAAGACCCTAAACCTCATTGACATGCAAATCTATAATTTCAACAACAATCTACAAACATGAAAGACTCGTTATAGTTGTCTATTCCTTTCCAGTGAAAGTCATTGTTATGAAACACCCAAGACCCTCCATTGGAGTTGCAAAGTCAACATACAACTCTTGACTCCTAATAGCCACATCGTTACTAAACCCCAGATTCTGGTGCCTTCAAATCTGTTGCCACCACTGATGAGGCCCCCATGACTCTGACCACCCTCTCAACCCATTAGATGGTTCTATCATTGCCCCTAATCTATGGTACAATGCTTGACCCTCTTTGCCATAATTGATAGTATGGATGGAATAGTTTCATGTGTTGAGATGCTACCACAACGACCCATCCTAACATCTCATATGAGTTTTGCAACCTTGACTCCACCACCTCCTCCTCACTAATATCAATATTTCTACCTTTCTTGACTTCTCTAATTCACCACACCACCTGATCCAATCACAACCACTGCATACAATGACCCAACACCAAAGGGAACACATCTATAGGTCATCTCCCTCAACTTTGCCACCTCCACTGTCCTCAACATTATTAACCTCCACCAAGACCTCCATGTCATCTACTTGGCCTTCTCCAAATTGTTGAGACCTTATTTGGTCATAAGACAATGAGCATGATGGACTGGAGGGGAAAACAACCTAGGCTACATGAGCTAACAGTAAGATGAGTCGTCAAGGATCATTGGCACCCAATCAAACATCATGTTAGCAATCTCATCATGTTTTAAAAATTGGGAATTATGTTTAGATGGTAATTGTATAAGATTAGTTAGATAATCACAAGGTAATACTTAAGCTAGTACTAGATGTTTTAAGAAAAAAATTGTATTAACTGTGTATGCACATCTATGTTTACCAGCAAGCCACTCTAAAATTGTTGTAGTAATATATTATTGACCTACCTTACGATATTAACATATATGCTAACGAATAGTTGACTATTCAATTTTGTAAATCAATAGTCAATGTATCTTGTAATATCTATATTTGAAAAAGGCTTTAAGAAGGATCTAGTATGTTAGAGGTTGTAAGATGAACCACTCACATTAATTTACATGTCAATATACTCATATTAGTAATGTCTTGGAAAAGATTCTAATAATCAGATAATGATTTGAAAATTTTAATAGGATAATCTCTTATAATCGTAATAAATTATAGTAATCTTTAATGCTTAGAATATTCAACTATTCTTACATTGGATAAGTCAAACTATCACAATTAACAATGTCATTTTAGTATATATATGTATGAGTTAGTCAATGAAAAGTCCTAGATTTTTAGTAATCCATTGTAATTCAGATTTCAACATACTCAACAATGACACCATATATATATATGATGATATGACACATGAATTCAGTAGTACTGACTGGTGTATAAAGATTAGTATATAGAAAATACGTAATCTTGTAATCATCAAGAACTAAATTCTAAACACTAGTTTAACACAATTATATATAAAGCCTAAACATTCCTAATAAGGGTAAATTGGTAAATGAACATCTCAGACCCTAGTAACTAAATAGATATATATTATATGAGCGAGAATAACATTTTAGGATATAATACAGAGAAAATGTGGTATAACAATTAGGTATATAACATTGCTTATATATAACCTAGTCTAAGACCTATATATGATATTGATGGAGAAAATATGAAATCATCATCCGATATAGAAAAATTTATTCCTACAAAAGTCATATTTAACAAATAGTTGATTCAAAGCTAAGTGATAAGCCCGTTGCATTATACTTTGTAGATTTATCTCTCTTGGATCCACTTTTGTAATTGTGCAATTTACAATTTTGGTTTTCATGCCATTCACTGGGATATCATGAATCAATAATAACATTGAATAAATAAAGTATATCATGTCAAGAAAATCCCTTCAAATAGATTTCACAATATATATTCACAAATATCCAACTTTCCTCGCATATAGGGTTTCATCCTCTTCACTGAGATACCAAACAAACACTACTCACTTTAAATGAAATCCAAGATAGTATCTGACATATATGTACTATGAATTTAGATAAACAATCATTCAAAACCAAGGGGATCTAGATAAGCAACTTTCTCTATTTACTTATACAACAAATTTCAGTCATAGACAAATTCCCTATATTTTAGTTTACTCTTATAAACTCTGTGAATACTTAGGGAATTCTCATTAGAATGCATTGTATACATTTCTAATATGATTTTATCATCTGAAATTCATTCAAACAAAGGAAGAATCCATTTCATATCATTTTGCAACAATTTAGAACAAATAGACAATTCAGGGTTTGTAGCCGCATACTAAGCAATTAAAGATTATGGTTGATTTAACCAATTTTCGTGCAATATACTGTTTAAAGGAAGTTATCACTCACCCTAAGGTGTGAAAATACCTTAAAAATGTATCACATATCTAAAAATCTCGAATCCATATCAAATCCCCAGCAATTCACCCAATTCTTCTTCCTTTCAACTCGGAAACCCTAAAAATGAGGGATTATGAAGAAAGAGTGAGAAAAGGGGAAGTTTTGATACAATTTTGGATCAAATAATAGGAGGGACGGAATTTTTATATGTGAGAGAAGATTCACCATGAAACTATATCCAAAGAAGCTAAACTTACATGATTTCATCATCCCTCGGACCGCAAAACCCTAGGTTAGCATCTCCATCAATTTCTCCTCTCAAACCCTAACTCTCTCTCTCTAGGATTTCGTTTCTCTAGATTGAATCACGAATTATGAGATCTCCTTGTGTGTTAGGTTGACCATATAGAGCAATTGAGCTGCTTGGGTTAATTGCACATTGACCCCTCACTAAACTTTTTCTTATTTCAGCAGATTTTTCTATCATAAAATGTTTTCTGTGAATTCGTGTATTTAAGAGATCAAACCTTCTCCAAAAATTATTATAATTTATCATGTTGTGTATAATTGAGTTAAAAAGATTTAATTAAAATTTGAGATCATTCCAAACTTCCATTAAATAATTACAAATCCAATAGTGCACTATTATCTAGAATTCTACAGAAATGTTAGTTATTGTAATTCATCTACTGATAACGTCTAAACACATCCAAAAATTATGAAAATTTTACATGTTGTTTATTATTGAGTTTCATATCTCTAGTTAAAATTTTAGATCATTTGGAGTTACCAATAAATAATTTAAAATAAAACACTACACTGCTAAAAAGCACTCCGTCAACATTTTGGTCGAAGTATAGTTCGACCGAGAACCATATTCAAAGAACACACAAATATTCTGAAATTGTTCACCAATATGCATGATTGAGTTATCCATATCATATCCAAAATTAAATTAAATTTTTTTTTGGAAAATATGAAAAATCATTTACCACACTGTTATCTTGATCAAATTCCGTACTCATGTACCATCAAAACCCTAATTTCAGCCAACTAGGCTTTATATTTCTCAAACCCTAATTTCTCAAACAATAGAACACTTAATGTTCTTATTAGGTTTAAAACATCATAATTGAATTATCATCATTAATTAGATTTAAGCAATGATCAATCCAATTAAGCATATAATCATCGAGGTAAACCCTAGTTTACCAATTAAGCTCAGATGCGGTCATAACAATTCCCCCCCCCCAAAAAAAAGGTTTCATCCCCAAAACATAAATATGCAAGTAAAGTACATTCAAAGTTTATTTTAAGCTTCTGAAATCTTACATGTCATTATATTCTTGTATTTCATACTTGAATGCAGTTTTCAACATTAAGTCATTTATTCCTTTACTAAATCAAAACATGTTTGAAATAGTTCTCAATGATAACAAACAAATTCTCTATGGCACAATAAATCATAGGATAGAGAGAGAAACAACCATTTCAACATTTTCATACTCTTGAGGTGTTTCCTCAACATCGATAATCTGATCCAACTATCTCAATTCATACTGCTAAATATGTACTATTATTATGTATTACCTCTAAGTCACAAAAGATAGTTCACCATGTTGTTTTGAATTTTTACTATTGTTCTACTCAAATAGCAAAACAGTCTTGAGTTGAAAGACTATATTCAACAACAATTGTACAATACTACTCATGGCATCCCCATTGGATCATGGATGCATAAGTTGAAGCATTACCATCACATTCCATACTATTCTCAAATATGAACCCACACATAATTCAAGGTGTAACCATCAGGTTATAGCATACTAAGGTTTCAACAATAGTAACAGAGTACTCCATGATTGTATTAGTCATTCAAGGACTATTAATACCCAATTACCATCACTTAATTATATTAAAGCTAGGTATAACAAGCTATACCTCATTAGGGTTACATATGAATACAATATGGTTATCATCCCTTCTATTCATATGAGTGAATAGGTAAGACTACCTTATTTAGGGTAACCCTCCATTTGTTTTATCATCATTTGAGCCATATCACCATACAACAATTTTATAATACTAAGATGGATTACCGGTATGAATGACTTAAACTATCAGACACCTTCAATTAACATATTGCTTGTACATGTACACTGAAATCATACATAGAACCAATTTACATCCCTTAATATACCTTCAACAAATTATACTTCTAAAAACAAATTCACATATTACTAAAAGCCATTGTTTTCTCTTATCTCTCTCCTCATTCATTACTACTTACTTTTTGCTATTTATCCTTCTCATTTTAATCATGTACATTAAACATCCCTAAAATTGAAACAATACAAGGTATGAATAGATTATTCATCATTCTTGCTATTACTATAAGAATTTATTTCATATCACACTTCACTCATATTGTATTTCTCCTTTTGTTCAAAACACACCTCTTATATTTGAAATCTATTTCTTATCCTTTTCTCTAAATCATTTTCATATTGTTTATCTACCTTTCAAAATAGCTAGGATTACTATCGGTGCTAGTTTACTTCTCATAGTGCAAATTTCATGATCTTGTTTTATAGAGATGCTAGTATTCAAGGTCAAATCACTAGTGACAACCCTTGAACTACTACAACTATAAACATTCTAGGGTTTGGCCTTTATTAGTAGCATGATGTTATTGTGGTGTGACTTTGCTCCCTTAATTTGAAATTCAAACTTTGGATCTCACAAGTTTTTACTAAAGTCTTCCTTATCTTATCAATTGAATTTACTTCATCTTAATTGGCCATTCAGATAGATTACATTCTCAATTTACCCTTCTAGAGTATCATCATCATATTGTGTGTCATTATTACATTCACTAGATGCCTCTACCATGGTGGTTATGCATCAAATATGATTCATTTTCTTATCACTTCATTCCCACATTTCTCTCATTAAGTAATATATGGAAGAGAAGATGGTTCTGAGACTTAGAATTCTTAATCTTCAAACATCCCATTAATACATTTGTCGTATGTAGTTTTAATTAGTTATCAACAAGGATACTTGACTAACTAGCACTTGATTGAATCTCCTAACCTCTTTCTTTTATTATCTATATTACTCCACCATGTTTCAAACCCTTCCTTACTTTCCATAATCCTCTTACCATATACTACTCTTCCACTTGTTATCTTTAACTTCTACTTTTCTCTTATGATCATGTTGCTTATTCATGTGTATGATCATGTATACCATGTTTCACATATTTCTTTTTATCCTTCTACTAATGTGAAGTTGAAATTCTAAATCAATAATCTCTATACTAGTTTCAACTCATGTTTAATACATTACATATCCTTCATTTTAAATCAAACGGCTCATGCATGGGTGAAACATAGTTTCTCTTTCAATCAAGTTTTTCCTTCCTGAATATAGTCTACCTTTGTATGACTTATTCATTTATTTAGCTACATTTTTGTTCTTCTTTTAGAAATTAGTTTGTTGTTATATAGAGACTTAGAATCCAAAGACAGTAAGGATGAATGTATTAACTTCACAATAAAGGTATACATTCAATGCTCTCAATTATATCATAACCCTAATTCCTTAATCAAGCTCATTATTTCCAACATTTCTCTTTGTTTCAACTAAGTTTCTTATCCTAGTTTTATGATTTACATGCTCATCTAGTTCTCTTCACTTTAACTCTTCTGAAGACTCTTCACTTCTATGTACTTATCGAATACTTAACTCTTTTATTCTATTTTCCCTTTGCTTTGGAGTACATAAAAACATTGTACTCAATTATATAATCCATTCCTCATGATTGATTCTTACTATCTTGGCCCTTACATACTTTTCTCATATCTTTTCCATATTTCATATTTAGAGTTCATATAATACTAATGATTAAACTTAATCATAACCTTATGTCGTGTTCCCTTATTCCCAATTAAGGGTTTCTCATATAAGGCCTCAAAGTTGGATCTCAGATATCAGTTCCAACTGATTCTTAGCTATTCTAATCTTTCCCATATGTTTCAACATCTTAGTGTATGTACATTCTGACTATGATGTGGGTCTAATTTATCCAGAGTCTACTCTTATCATATTGTTAATAGGAGTCATTAGATCCCAGTAATGCATTCTGTCAGCCAGACCGGGCCGAACCTCCAGTCCTGAAGCCAAGAGCTACTTAAGATTAACCAACTCCTATTAATCTCAAACATGTGGAAAGAATATCCACTTAGGAAAGTTCATTCAAAGATCATTTCTAGTCTACTTGATACAAATAATGTAATCAATAAATGCTACAACTGCATAGTGTACAACAAATCTTAAAGACCCATATATATTTCTAAATATTGAATATCTGAATTCAAACATATAAGAGCATTTCTATTCATCTCCAATAAAACAACAATATGAAATGAAAGTTCCATCTCATTTTATATTTATGCTCTTAATTCATGTTACTTATCTTGATTCTAACCCTAATATTTCTAGGGTTCCTCTCTAGCCCATCCTTCCACTGTATACCTGGCCAGGGTATACATGAAAGAATAGACAGAGTAGCTTGATACTGTTTGATCCAAGTACTCAGATATCGAGCAGGATATCCAAATACTCAAATCCCCAGAGCTAACATCATAATATCTCCTATCCGCCACACTTATGACTTTAACCTACTAACTTAATGGTCCCTGAAAACTCATCCTAAGCTCTGATACCAAGTTGTTACACCCCAATCTCACAATTTCCACTAATCATGAGATTAGGGTATAAATTGAGGATTTAACGTAATACAAAGATCACCCTTAACTTTTTCTTCTCTTTCAAAACTCTTTGTTTTCTCACATTGAACCACATAAACCAACTTTACAAGGGAATCTAAACATTGATTTCTCTAATTTGATTTTAATAGTAAAAATGCATGTATGAACATCCATTATGTTCCTCATACTTTTAAGCACATAAGACTTGTTGATTCGCACATATTGCTAAAAGAGGAATAATGTTATACACCATCATTTACAACTCTCTCTTATTTCTTTACAAGGACCTAGAGTGACAAGGACCGACTGAACTTAACTATACTCATACTTAACTCTTGTGGTAGATCTACTCTGATGCAATGATATCTTCTTCAAGTCCATGTGATTTCCCTAAAAATTGTGAGTAGAGGGGTGAGCCTACTCGCTCAGTGAATGAGTACTTCAAAGAAACAGTCTAAAGCACTGATATAATTAAAAATATACTTTTGAGCAATTGATATCAATTATAAAAGCAGTAAGATTTAAAGAGTCTAATAATTGACAATCATAAATATGGCAGGATACTCTAAATATATATAAGAGTGAATCAATATATGAAATGCTTGATTGATCATAAAGAGAACTAATAATTCAGAAACATACAAAGAATAATCGAATAACTATACACACTTGTTTGACCTCTCATTCATTTTATTATGCCCTGATCATACGTAGTGTACTCTACATATGAAGACTCATAGTGCACTACGATCACACTGTACAAGACTTAGCGGACACACCCGAGAAATGCTAAGTCTGACTACTCTCTTAGTCTGCAACATGGAAATGGCTCTCCGGCCTAAACTGGACTCCTCCTCTAACCTGAGCACACAGGCAGAGAGTCAATCCACCTCTTGGATTTTCTATACTCTAGTTCCACTAGGACTTCTGGTTGATGTTGGACACACTTTTCTGTACTCTAGTGCCACCAGGACTTCTAGTTGATGTTGGACACTGCAAACTATAATTTAAATAGACTTCCACTAGGGCTTCATCCCCCATGCCACATGATAGCACGTTCTGACCCCCATATACTAGATGCTGCCAGGGTTAGGTCGTTTCACCCCTAAGGCACATACCTCACATAGGGGTTCTATGGTGTTCAGGGTTCCTAAGTCTATTATTTATTATTCCTAGAAAGATCTTTTCTACATTGTACCCTTCTCTTACTTATACTTGACTCTGGTATCTTTATGGTGCCACGTCTACTTATTTGAAGTTATAATACAACATGTATATCATTCTAAACTTGGTAGAGAAGTATATTCAAAATACTATAATATACTGAGTAATCAACATACTATACATGCGGGCAGACTAAAATTCTTAAATAAATAGATTACATGTCCACTTGGTACATACACACTAGAATCATGCAATTTATCATCTTATTACACTGATAAGAGTTAATTACTTGACATATGAGTAATCATCAATAGCACCTGCAACTTATCTGTAATTTCTCAAAGAACGTGCATATCAACCCAAATCTTGAGTTGTGCATCTCACAACTCAATTAAGAGTTAATTACTTATCATGACAAGAATTATTAATAATAATTGAGAACATTGATATCATAATACTTGATTCATTGAACACCCTACCCTTAGGATTTCATTTAATCACAACAAATGCTACAAAGAAAGGTGTAATACATCTATCACGTACTTTTTCAAATCTTTACAACACATGATACCTAGGATCTCAATCCCTTATCACATTACTAGGAATTCTCATCCCTTCACATCATTATCATAATTACTGGATCTGGGTATTCAAACCCATAGATCATCACATAGCATTGTTACCTCTATAACAGGTAACCATTACCTCTAGGTCCTTAGACCAAGGTATTCATTTTACTGGTTGTACAAATATTCTCATGTCTCACAAGGACATCACACATCTTTTCACCTCTCACTAGGCAACAAATTATTCCCATGCCTCCCATAAAGATTTCATGCGACATAAACATTCACTGAATAAAGTCTACTATCAACAAATCATATAAAATCAATATATGTATGAAACCTTAGAACTGAGCTGAATTTGGATTTCCATGCAATTCACTGGGATATCATGCATCAATAATAACATTGAATAAATAAAGTCTATCATGTCAAGAAAATCCCTTCAAATGGATTTCACGATATCTATTTGCAAATATCCAACTTTCCTCATATCTAGGGTTTCACCCTCTTCACTGAGATACCAAACAAGCACTACTCACTTTAAACGAAATCCAAGATAGTATCTGGAATATATGTACTATGAATTTAGATAAACAATCATTCAAAACCAAGGGGATCTATATAAGCAACTTTCTCTATTTACTTATACAACAAATTTCAATCATAGACAAATTCCCTATATTTCAGTTTACTCTTATAACCTCTGCGAATACTTAGGGAATTCTCATTAGAATGCATTGTATACATTTCTAATGTGATTTTGTCATCTAAAATTCATTCAAACAAAGGAAGAATCCATTTCATATCATTTTGCAACAACTTAGAACAAATAGACAATTCAGGGTTTGTCGTCACATACTAAGCAATTAAAGATTATGGTTGATTTAACCAATTTTCATGCAATATACTATTTAAAGGAATTTACCACTCACCCTAAGGTGAGAAAACACCTTAAAAACGTATCCCATATCTGAAAATCTTGAATCCATATCAAATCACTAGCAATTCACCCAATTCTTCTTTCTTTCAACTCGGAAATCCTAAAATGAGGGATTATGAAGAAAGAGTGAGAAAAGGGGAAGTTTTGATACTTTGGATCAAATCATAGGAGGGATGGAATTTTGACATGTGAGAGAAGATTCACCATGAAACTATATCCAAAGAAGCTAAACTTACATGATTTCATCATTCCTCAGACCGCAAAACCCTAGGTCAGCATCTCCATCAATTTCTTCTCTCAAACCCTAACTATCTCTCTCTATCTCTAGGATTTCATTTATTTGGATTGAATCATGAATTATGAGAGCTCCTTGTGCGTTAGGTTAACCATATAGAGCAATTGAGCTGCTTGGGTTAATTGCACATTGACCCCTCACTAAACTTTTTCTTATTTCAGTAGATTTGTCTGTCATAAAAGGTTTCTGTGAATTCGTGTATTTCATAGATCAAACCTTATCCAGAAAATTATGAGAATTTAGCATGTTGTGTATAATTGAGTTACAAATCTTCAATTAAAATTTGAGATCATTCCAAATTTCCATTAAATAATTAAAAATCGAATAGTGCACTATTATCCAGAATTCTACAGAAATGTCAGTTATTGTAATTCGTCTATTGATAAGGTCTAAACGCATACAAAAATTATGAAAATTTTACATGTTGTTTATGAGTTTCAGATATCCATTTAAAATTTTAGATCATTTGGAGTTACCAATTAATACTTAAAAATAAAAAACTACATTGCTGAAAAGCACTCTGTCAGCATTTTGGTCAAAGTATAGTTCGACTGAGAACCACATTCAAAGAACACTCAAATATTCTGAAATTTTTCTCCAATATGTATGATTGAGTTATCCATATCATATACAAAATTCAATTAAATACAAAATTTGTAGAAAATATGAAAAGTCATTTACCACACTGCTATCCTGATCAAATTTTATACTCATGTACCATCAAAACCCTAATTTTAGCCAACTAGGGTTTATATTTCTGAAACCCTTATTTCTCAAACAATAGAACACTTAACGTCCTTATTAGGTTTAAAACATCATAATTTAATTATCATCATTAATTAGATTTAAGCAATGTTCAATCCAATTAAGCATATTATCATCCATGTAAACCCTAGTTTACCAATTAAGCTCAGATGCAGTCATAACACAAGCGCCCGATGGGGAAGGATGCAACCCGAGCAGATCCGTCTGGGACCAAGGAGGATAGCTCGCTCATGGGGAGAAGGGGTAGATCGGTCGGTAGTGGACATGGTGGGTTCCTTCCATTGTGCCTATGGAACCTCAGCAACCATCCCACTTCTTAGGTGGTTAGAGGTGCGGAGGAAGGTTGTTTCATGGAGCCCCTAGAGCAGATTTCTTTGGTTGAGGATGAGGAAGATGGCTTGGTTGTACTCATCAAATGAAAATAGTTGGATGAGATCCAATGGCGTTGGGAGAATACCATCATCTTCCATGTCACGGATGCAAACCCTCATCTGTTTCCAATGAAGGCATGGTGTCAATGCTCTTGGATGCCTAAAGGGTAGTGGGAATCGACCAAGAAGGAAAATGGGTTCTTCTTTGCTTCATTCTCAGATGCCACAGATAGGGACCACACCATGAAGAATCAACTGTGGTTATTTGATGATCGGACCGTCTTGATGCAAAGATGGAGGCCGTCGGTAACCTTGGAGAGAGACCTCCTCTTGTCCATCCCTTATTGGGTGAGATTCCCTGCATTGGGTCTCATGAACTCATCTTCCATCCTGAGTACCGTTGCGAGCTACCTGGGCAAGCCCCTGTGTATGGATGAATGCACAACTCATGGCTCCAACCTAGAGTACACCAGGATCTTGGTGGAATTCTCGGCGGAGAAGGAAGCCCCAATGGAGGTCAGGTTGAAGGTGGAAGGGGAAGGAATGTTGCATTGTTTGGTGGAATATTGAGTATTACCCTAGGCAATGGTCTTTGTGTAAAGTGTTCGACCATGTAGATGCTAGGTGCCCACAGAGTCAAAACCTTATGGATGATGGCACAAGGAGAACTAGACGGTCTCGCATGCACAAGCCGACGACGCGCAGGACGGAGGAAGAAGCTACTCCAACATAAGGTGAGGAAGATGATCATGCATGAGCCTCGACCCATGACACACACGTGTCGCCTGTGCCTGAGTCAGAGGAGGTGCAACATGAGCACGCCTAAAAAACCCTAGCCACCTCTAGAGATGGAGGAGATCTAGTACGGGAAGAGCAAATCGTGGGATTTTCCGGTCTGAGCAGTTTGACAGACTCGCAAATCATAAAGGTGGGTGTGACTTGTCTGCACTCTCTAACAATGGATGTGATTGAAGATTTAGTAACGGTCATGGCCATTACACACACCTTTCCAATAGAGGAGTGGTATCAAGATGGTTTTGAATTCATTGAATCTGCTGAGTGTGTCTTGCAGGATTCAAACCTCAATCATTAGGGTGATTCACAAAGGCTCAGTTCTTTGGAAACATCTGTTGAACCAATAGAAGACATGGCGTCTCCCTCCCCTTTGGTCCTTGACCAGGCTCATGCCAAGGAACTCAGGGACACCGAACCCACTATGGAGGATAGTCTTTTCTCCAAAACCACCCCTCCTCTTGCACCAGGTTCCATCCCATCCCCTTTCTCCCTAAATTCATTGGACGAGAAGATGGATGAAAGGGAGGATACCCCAGAGTGGGAAGGACAATGTCTCAACTTCAAGGAAATAGCTGATCAGTTGGAGGAGAATTCAGTGGTCTAGGCTCTGGCGTGCCCATTTGTTGGTGGTGGACACGCAAACGTGGGAAGCAAAGGCAACACTGAGTAGAGAGTGCATGTTGTCCATTCCGAGGCAAATAGTAGGGATGGAGGATCGAGAACACACTCTACCATGCAATCCCATGGTGGGACATCTCAGCTGAGGCCTACCTGCATACGCCATGCTATGGGTGAATGAGGTGCCAACTAAGACAAACCATTGTGGGTGGTCTCGGAAGTTGAGCACAAGAAGATCATGAGGAAATCCTTTGAGAAATGAGAAATTGAATCCATATCTAATGCTGAGATTAGAAGGGAGAAGCATAAGAAGATGAGGGAGGCGAGCACCCCCAAGAAGCCAAAAAATTGTGAGTGTGCAACGAGATCTAGCATGCCCCAAGTGAACAATGACCCTTCTCACATGGAATGTGAGATGGGGGTGGAGTCTCACTGACAACGAGAGGTGAGACATGTTTTGAGAGATATGGAGGTTTCCTTGGTGTGTGTTCTGGAGACTCGCATCTCTAGGTGTGATTCCTATAAGGTCATCTCACTCTTCCCCCCAGGGTGGACGAGCTTCTCCAACTTGGAAACAATAGAAGGAAGACACATTTGTTGTGGGTTCAACCCCAAATCTTGGTCGATGATGTTGATCGACTAGTCTGCACAAGCGATCATTATGAAGTGTGTCAATGTGGTGGTGTAGCCCTTACTATCTCGGCGGTCTATGGACACACTTCCATGGTGGAAAGGAGGGTTCTTTGGGACAAAATCTCAACCTTGGCAGATTCTATTGAGGGCCCTTGGGTCCTCATGGGGGATTTGAACTACAATCAGTTCTCTTAGGAGAAGGTGGGTGGCAAAGAATGCGGGTTGCGCACTATTGCAGACTTTAATTAGGTGATGGTCACGTTTGACCTACTAGAGCTCCCACTCCATGGAGGTGACACCACTTTGTCTAACCTTCAAGATGAAGATAGGAGGATCACATGCAATATAGATAGAGTGTTGGTTAATGGCACTTTCTCTAAGCCATTTGTGGGTGTGCACACCACCATACGCTTCCTTGCGGTGATCAACGACCATGCGGCCATTCTTCTTCACCTTGTTTTCGGTGCACGAGCTATTAAGCCAAGACCCTTCTGCTCACTCAACTATTGGCTTGAATGGGAAGGGTTCGATGAGGTGGTCAAGGAAGGATGGTCCACTGATGTAGAGGGTAATCCCCTCTTCATCGTAGCCAAGAAACTATAGGTGACCAAGAAACTAATCAAGAAATGGGCCAAGTCCAAATGCAACGTGCCTACTCTCAAGCTCCAGGCTTTGGATGAGTTCAAGGAAATTAAGAAGGGATTGCAATGATGCCCCTTGGATACAAAGCTTATCTAGAGGGAGAAATGCATCAGAGCAAAGTTGGAGGCACTTGCCAAAGCATAAGAGTGATATTACTACCAATGTAGTCACACCTTGTGGATACGTGATGCTGAATGCAACACCAAGTTCTACCAAGGTGCGGTTAAAAGGAAAGTCATGAGAGACTCCATCCTTGAGTTGATCACAGGAGATGGAGAGGCAGTGTACACACATGAAGAACTGGGGCAAGAGGCAGTGGAGTTTTTCATAGATCTGTACAATGGCAATGACAACCCTGACGTGCAGGCAACCTGCACACCCGAACACACCTTGAATGATGTGGAGAATGGGTTACTCTACGACACTATGTCGTCAAAGGAAGTCATGTATGCTCTCTAGTCGATTGGCATGGACAAGTCCCCTGAACCTGATGGGTTCAATGCAAGATGGTTCAGGCATCCGTGGGACACCATTGGCGAAGACCTTGTGCGAGCCATTCATTGGTTGTACGAGGGGGAGCATGGTTAGGGAATGCAACCATGCATTCTTGACCCTGATTCCTAAAATGTCCAATGCATCTACAATGAGGGACTTCATACCCATTTCCTGTTGTGGAGTGGTGTACAAGATTTGGTCTAAAATCTTGTCTTCTAAACTCAAGGTGGTTCTGCCAAAATTGGTTTTGCAAAATTAGGGAGCCTTCGTACCCGGGCACGATATTGCATACTATGCGCAACTGGTCGGGGAATTCTTGCATGGCTTTGAGGTCAAAAGAGCTGAGTCTAAAGTATGTGTGAATTTAGATATTTCCAAGGCGTATGGCCACATCTCTTGGGAGGCGTTGTGGGCGATTCTCACCAAGTTTGGATTCTTTGATAGATGGATTCAATGGATCAAAGAGTGTGTACAATCTTGCTCTTTCTCGGTCTTGGTTAATGGCTCATCCATGGGCCTTTTCCATAGCAATCGGGGATTGAGATAGGGTGACCCATTGTCACCCCTTCTGTTCACCCTTATGATGGAATAGCTGACACTCATGATAAAAAAAAATAAGGTCAAGGTTCAATGAAGTCATTCAAGGTGCACGACACACCCATGCTATCTCACTTGATCTTTGCGGATGACATTATCCTATTCTCGTATGGCTCAATCCTGTGTATGAAAGCTATGAGGATGGATTTACCAGAGTTCAGTGAGAGCACTAGTCTCTTTGCCAATCTGAGCAAGTCAGTAGTCTTTCTGTCTAAGGCCGCGTGACCCATCGACATGCTGCTTGTAGGCGTGTTGGGTATGCCAATCCAGGAGCTTCCTTGCAAGTACCTAGGCTTCCCTCTCACAGCTGGTATAGTTCTTGCAAAGGACTATGGGATGTGCGTGGGTCAACTCTTAAGCATGGTTGATCAGTGGCCACCTAAACATACCTCATTTGCGGGAAGGGTACTATTGATTACAACCAACATCATGGGACTGCTCACCTTTTGGAGCATGCAAGGCTTTATCCCGAATGCGGTCCTTGAGAGGATCCATACCATCACTAGCCACTTTATGTGGGGTGATGTTTCCCACACCTTATCATGGGACAAATGACTCTTCCGTTGGAGTAGGGACAACTCAACATCAAACAGTTCAAAGATATTGCACGCTGGGTGCTATGGAAAAAGATTGACAAGTTCGTCCTTCACACGGACTCGGACTGGACACGGTGGATTAGAAGGAGATATGGACGGTCCTTAGAAGGACAAGGCAGAAGCAGAATGCACCAGGGCTTCTCTTGCACCTATAAGCACATGACTGAGGAATTTTAGGACTGCTCCCACCTCTATTCACGATCTGAACTTGGGACGCTCTCTAGGAATGACAAGTCAATGGATTTCTGGGAGAAAGTGAGACCCCACACGCCGCCTTGCACGATGGGAGAGAACCTGTGGCACTGATACAACATTTTGAGATGGGCCATGATGGTCTACAAGGCAAAGGAAGGGGGGTCTCACCACAACTGACAAAATTAGTATGCGGGACCCTGATTGCTTGACAAGGTGCATGCTTTGTCAAGTAGAGGATGAATATGTTGTGCACCTATTCAAGGAGTGCTCGTTAAAAAGTGGGTGTGGGATACACTGGGTATTGATGCCTCACCATCAGTGTGGAACACTTGGTCTTACCTGGGAGACCTATACATAAACAAAGACATCAGAGACTTTTTTCTCATTGTGTTTGTAGCAATGACATATTTTTTGTGGAAAGAGTGCAATGTCAGGAGACATGGTGGAACCTAGATGACTGTGTGCGATTTGGTGGGGGTGATACATAGAGTCATGCGTAATGTGTTGTTTGCGTAAAACGAGTGGCGTGACTCTCTGCCGGGTCACATACAGCTGACATGGGATGTACACTGAGCCTCATCCACACAGGGAGGGGGGAGCAAGTCGCTCTCTCTTTCAACCTCTGCTAGTGTCCCTACGTGGCCCATGATGTCTTCTTAGTTGTTTCTGTTCTAGGCCTGAGGGTGTGTTAGATCACCATCCCTGGATGTGCATTTTGTACTTGGGTAGGGTGACCATGTTGACACTCTCCTAAAAACCCTGACCCCTCACAATCATACCGTACATGGACCTAGTCTGGATAGGAAGTGCTTGTGGAGGTCGTGGGTTCTTGGGATTAATTAGGACTTGTTTGGTCTGATTTATCCTTATAAACCATTCTTGTATGTGCACTCTATGCAAAGGGCTAGTCATTTTGTCTAAGTCCTTCATCAAATAAAATTACCTAATATTCTGATGAAAGAGCTCTCAGTCAGTCAGTTGACACACACACACACACTCTCTCTCTTAGTTTTTTGCTCTTCCTTCTCTCTAGGCTCCTTGGCTCGCACCTTGTTGGGGGTGAGGGGCGTGGCACACTTAGGGTGATCTCTCCCCACTGGCTCTTCTCTTTCTCACTCTCCCCTCTCCCTCTCCTCACCCTCTCTTTTCCTCCTCCCCCACGTTGTGCTGGTCTTCTAGCGTACACCTTGGTGCTGCTCGATGGCCACAATTCTCCCCCACCTGGGTGCATCCATCATCCCCCTCCTAGGGGTGTAGCCTAGAGCTGGTACTGCCTGATCTATGTGTGGTGGTTGTTGTGACCCCGCCCCCCTTCACTACCTTCTCCTAGATGGCTTCACCTCCCCCCTGACGGCATGCCTTGGCAGTTGGATGCTCCTGTGCAGGTGGTTCTGGCCCAAGACGCCCCCGTTGGGCCCAAGGCCTTCATCTCTGCCGGCTCTGGGCAAGCTTCTTCTTGCTCACGATGCTGCTCTCTAGTCCAAGCCCTTGGTTCTACTCATTGTCCCCACTACATCGGTCCCCCCTCCCCGACTTGGCGGCCCGATCCATCCACCTGATGATGCGTTGGGTGGCCTACTGCTCTACCTTGGAGGCTCCACCTCAACCACTGGTGGCTTGATCCGGTGCTGGTCCTCTGACTAGCCCCGTGAAGGTAGCTTGGGTCTGCCTCTGACCATGCTCATCCCTGCTTTGGCCTCACCCGAGGGTCTCATTTTGGTAAGTGTCGAGTCTCTCTGCCACCATGGCGACCATGCTTGTTATCTTGAGATGTGGTGGGTTTGTGGCGGCAGAGTTTCTCTACAGTTGCACCTTGGCCTCTGGCTTATTGGTGTCGACATGGTGGTTGGCCCTTGCAGCTTGCTGGTGTGCCCGATCCGATTGGCTACTAGAACCTTGATACAACTCAGTAGTTATCCACTTAGGTGGTTGTGACCCATGGATCTGGAGCAAGACCTCCCTGGGCGGGTGGCTGCTTGGTCCTAGCTTGTTTTTTGTTGTAGGTTTTAGAATCTGGGAGCCGACACCTCCATGTTGTTGTAGGTTCCTAACCTTTAGCGGCCTCGCCACTAGCCTGGTAGGACCTAGTAGCGCCATCATCACAGTGTCTATTTCCCATTTGTTGGGATGTAGTTGTTTCCTCGATGGAGGAGTTGCTAGAACCCTACCTTTAGCTTTGGTGTAGGTTCAGTTTGTTTTGTGACGAACACATTGTTGGCGACGACCACCAAGTGATAGAGGATCTATGCTTGAGTGTTCTTCCCTGACGAGCCTACTCTAATGATGCCACCCCTAGCCCATGCTTGGGTCCTTGGGTTCCTCGGTGGTTGTGCAGCTTGGCAGCTAGGGTTCGAAGGCACGGTTAGCCCAGTCACCACACACGTGTTGATGGGTTTCCTAACCCTAAGGTTGTTTGCTAAAGGGAGTGGGCATGTGTGTTGTTTGCTTGATGGGTGCCGGTGCGGGGCATGTGAGTGATGCACACGCTTCCACAAGTTCGGCTCGCCCACACACCTATGACGGCTTGGGGGCCTACCGGCCTGTATTGTGAGCCTTTTTCTTTTACACTGGCCAGTTGTTTTAGGCCCCTTCCCTCTAGAACTCTCTTGGGCCTCTATCCTTATATCGTTTACCCCTGTGAGGGTATAGTGGCTTGGCCCAAAGCCGGGTCCCCTTGAGCCATGTGTGGCACTCGAGCTTCATCTTTCCTTGATCCCTCCCCGTGGGATTTCACCCCTATGTGGGCTTCGGGCTTAGGCCTTGTTCTGCCTGTTTCCCTCTTGGGTGTTCATTTGTGGTTGGGAGGACTTCATGCCTTCCCGTAGTGTGGCTTTGCAATCTATGATCCTAGCCACACAGGTGGTTGATGATAGGGGCTTGCCTCTTACCCAGTGAGGGGGTTTAGCTACAACCCTATTAGGTGAACATCTTACAACCGGTGGCTGGTTTCTATTTTCTCTCTCATTGTGTGCTTCTATGCTTGTTTGGTGGATGCTATTTGGAAACACCCTTTTTTGGCCAATAAGGCGTTGTGCTATGCAGATGGCTAGTGAGACAAACTCCTGGCCCCCGTCGGGGGCTCAGGTTATTTGTGTCGGGGTCTCACCTTACAACCGATGGCCTTTATTTTTTGGCCCCCACCCCTTGGGTTCTTAATGGCGGTGGGGGGTCATACCTGGTATCCATGTGGTCTACAACTGACCTTAGTTCACCTTGGTTAAATAGGGTAGACACAAGGCTTATACATGGTTTTCTCTATGTGACCTTGGTCTAACATCCCCACCTCTCTTTGCTGGGCCCTTAGTGTATGGTGGACTGCCTAACACATGGTCCTGTGGGCCACTTAGACACCATCGACCATCATAGCTGGTGGCTGGCGATGTGACCATGGTATGGGTGTTCCACCTTACGACCAGTGACGACCCCTCTTGTCTCCATATCAATCCCCTATCTTATTTGGCCCCGACGATGTCTGATTGGCAGCCCCCCTGTGGGTAGAGCATTCACCCTTGGGATGCTTAGGGTCCTATGTTGATCCCCCATTGGTTGGGTGGAAGTGATGCGTTCCTTGGTTGCCTTGTAGGGGTGGTTTGCTGAAGGGACTACCACCTGCCGTTGGCCATGCTATTCATGGTCTCACGCTCTTACACTCACACTTTAGTTGCTACCACTTAGGCGCCTAAATATGCTTACTCAGTGATCATGTTCGGTGTGGCTCCCCTTTTGTGGAGAGATGAGTGCAATTTGCCCTTGGCTCATGCCGATGATGCTTCTTGAGTGGGGTCTGGTTGGAACTAGTCACCCCACCCAGGCCCCTGATCAATACGTCAACTCTGTTGACTCTTCTTGGGATGGGTCATCACGTCCCTTAACACTTTGGGGTGAGGGGACCACTGGTGCGTGCCTTCAGGTACCCTTACCATTGGGACAGTAGCTTCTCTCTTTCCCTCACCCATGCCTGGTCCCTTGACCGGAGTGCTGACTCCATTCATTGTGCATCACCTGTGGACTCTGCCTCCTGTTCGGGTCCCTCAGACTAGGTGGAAGGAACATGTCAGTTCCAGCTTGCCTAGTCACCAAGTAGTGAAAATAGGCTGCTTCCCCTCTTTGATTATAGAGATGGCCCATGTGTGGGCTTGAATCTTTATAATCTGACCCCTACGTGGGCCTTTATGTTCCTTGGTTTGCTAGGGCTATTCCGCTTGTGGGTATCTGATGATACTTCCCAAATGTAAGGTTGGGCTTCTTGTAGGAGCCTTTTGTATGAGTGGGGGTGTATTCTTATGTGGCCACTCTCCCCATGTCTTATAATTTTTAAAATGGGGGGCCCACCGAAAGGTGGATCCCTCATCAAATATTTACCCATCTGCAAAGCTAATTTTGATGAAAAAGCTCTCAGTCAGTCAGTTGTGGCTCTCTCTCTAGGATGGGAGCTATGATCCCTCTCTAGTTTCTCCACCTCTCGTTCCTCCCCTCCGTGGGGGGTGGGGCCACCCCTCCAAACCCCCTTCCCCTCCTTTTTGGTGGTCTCTGTCATGCCCCTCTGCCTGCTGGAGCTTCCCCTATTGCACACGACGATGTGTGGTAGCCTGGAGGTCAATCAGACCCCACGGTCCTGGCACTTGGTCCAACGAGGCAGACATAGTCCGCACGAGTTGTCTCCTATCTTATGGGACCTAGAGAACTAGTTGGGCCTTGAAGCAAGCTTCCAGAGTGCCTCCTTCCCTCCTCTTTACTCCCAATTATTGCTTGGTTGGGGGTAGAGGGTGGGGTTCTTGATGAGCAGTGTGGTGCTATCATCTAACTCACATAGGCACTTTTAAGTCATAGTCGGGGCTTCTTCTGCCTGATCCAGTGGCACTGGAGGTGACCCCACAACCTTGCTTGCTACTAGTATCATTGGACACCCCATGGTGGCACTTTGATGATGATTTTTCTCCTGGGCCCTGATTTGGAGCTTTGAATATGAAGCAGCAGGTAGTTGCAGTGGTCAGTGATGACGGGCGGTTGGTTGGTGTGGTAGTCAGCAGTAGGCTGTGGTGTGCAGACAACTCTGATCGAGAGTGTCCACTTTGGTACGTTCATTGGCGGTCGTTAGTGTTGTACAAAGGTGGGCGTCAGTTCGCAATGTTTGGTGGCACTCGGTGGTGGTCCTTTGGTCTCGGGTGGCTACACATGGCAGTCAAGGACTCGTCTGTTTGAACTAGAAGTGTTCTTACACTGTGGGAAGCCATTGGTGGACGCTTACCCATGAGTGCTGATGTGGTGGCTGTGGGGCATTGTGTCTTAGAGGACCCTGGAGGAGGAAGCTTCCATGAAGGTGCCGCTCGAGGCTTTCGAGTGGGAGTGGGACCTGGGGGCATTGGCATTGCTCGGAAGGTAGATGTGAATGACGTTTCCATGAAGGTGCCAGGGTGAGATAGTGGGGCACGTGGCGGATACACATTTGCTATAACAGACTGAACGAGGCTCCACCCATGGCCAACGGCCGGTCCAAGAAAACCAAGGGCCAAAGGATTACTATCACCCAAGAAGTAGACGAATAGAGAGCAAAGGGTGGAAAGGCGACTAGGGTTTCATCAAGGAGCCCACACAGATTGACGACGTCTACCGGGGGCCCTCCTTCCCCGAAGTGACCTCCTTTACAGATGGAGCTAGGAGGAGCACAGTTGGAGGCTTATGGAGATGTTGATGCACATGCAGCCTCGGCTTTAGAGAAGGCAGTACAAGTGACCACAACAATAGAGGATCAGGAGGCCTCGACTAAGATAGGGATGACAAAACAACAAGAATCCATCCCAAACCTTGACTCAAAGTGGAAATCATCCTCACGAGGACAACCTAGATCTTGGGGAATGGGCACGGGAACCAAAGAGTGGGTGAATTCCACTTTCATCCAGGCATAGTCGTGGGGAATCACCCCTCATAAAAGCTCCAGTTCAATGCCCCAACAATTATAGACGGGATTCAAGTTGCGGTCATTCCGACCGAGGCACTGGAAAAGCTCTAAAAGAAATAGGACAACACCCTAGTCTTCTACATCTTAAATGACAACTCCCATGAACTTGCTGTCTTGGGATGGATCAGGCGCACGTGGAAACCAAAGGGCCACTTTGACCTTGGGTGCAAAAATAATGGGTTCTTCAACGCGTCGTTTCTTCTCAATGAAGACCCCATCACGATGGAAAATGGCAGCTTATGGTTCTTCGACTACAAACTTGTCCTCATGAGAAGATGGTCACTATCTCTGAACTATGAGCGGGACCTCCTCTCTGCCACACCTTGCTGGGTTTTTATCCCTACCCTAGATCATCTCTATTCCACAAACATTCTAGGACGGGTAGCCAGTTGCATGGGCATGCCCAGAAGGACATGATCCTTTTGCTTGAAGGAGGATGATGACTCTCGCATGCGTGCCTTAGTGGATCTTCCTACCAACCATGACCCACCTTCATAGGTCTGGGTCCAATTCCCAGGTGAAGATCCAACAAAGGTCCAGGTGGTCTATGACCATGCCCCCTCGAGGTGTAGCATATGTGAGGCCTTTGACCACAACCTGATGAGATGCTCGTTCATCCCCAACTCGGTTAGAGTCTCAGCGGTAGCAGAAGCCCCCCGGTAGTGGCTACCAAGTGCATCGACACAGTCAGAAGCATGGGGCTGCACATAGAGGTGCTTTGAATGAACGACCGGCTCAACGGAGAGCACATGAGGAAATTAACCAGGTGACCTTTGAGGAAGTGCTACATGGGTTAGGCATGACACCGCTTAGCTCGATGAGGGAGACAGAGCAGACCCAATTGGGCGAGAGTGTTGTTGGTGGGACCCATGCACCCCTACACCAGGTGTCCATGGATGGGAGATGGGGCCAATCCCATACCATAGACATACCATGTGAACAAAACGATAATGACCTCCATCCCTATGGAGATGGTGATTGTTGGCCTCCTAGCCCCGGGCACCCCCTGGACAATAGTGCTTGGGAGACTGGTCCTCCACAAGTCAAGAATAAGATCAAAGCTGGTTATTGACTAGAAATGGAGCAGAACTAGAAGGCCAAATCAAGAGTGGGAGTAGACACCTCCCTCTTTCCATCGAGCCCTACTGGTCCCAGGCTCACCAAGGTTCTCCTACAATAGTCACCCCATCACCCTGCCAAACATGCTCATGGGCATGTAGGTCCTTCCATGGCGGTAGAGACCGCCTATGCTGGCCCACCTGATGACATGGAGGACAGGCTGACAGATACAAAGGATGGCAACGAGCATGACAAAGAGGATGAAGACTCCCTCGAGGGCACTGACAACGGGTTGTCTAAGGAAGAGGAGAGAACAGAGGCTGAGGCAACCTCCTTGGTCGACCCCGATCGATGAGGAGGGAGCTACACATGTGAGATCAACTCTGATCTTATAAGACATCAACACCCTTAATTCTTTCCTTATGTTTATTATCGCATGGAACATTAGAGGTGGTTGTTTTCTAGACAAGCGTAAGGGTATTGCAAAGATGCTCAAAATGCATGGTGCCTCCATGGGAATCCTTACGAAGACAAAGATGAAGGAGGACATGATCAAATGTGCCTCAAAGCTATTCACCATGGGGTGATGGTGCATTAACAATCTGACGAACGACAAGAGCACAAGGATTTGCTGGGGATGGGACCCCATGGTCTGTACGATGGTGATGAAGTCGTCCTCGACCCATATGATGATGACAGACTGCATCAACAAAGGAGGTTTGGCTATGCTGGTGTTGACGGTGTATGGACACTCCAGACCAGATAGAAGGGTCAAACTCTGGGAAGATCTCATACCTCAAAGACCTGGTTGGTGATTGGGAACTTCAACACAATCTGAATGGAAGACGAGAAGGTGGGGGTGGGGAGATCTCACACAAGGCCGTGCATTAATTCAATAACGTGGTGGCTGCTACGAGCCTCTTGGAGATCCAATCTGTAGGCATCAAGACATGCAGACAACTGATAAGAGAGTGGCTTATGACTCGATCGATTTCTGGTCAACCCCAGGTGGCTGAACCTCCTCCCTACATCCCACTCCACTCTCTTTCTCTCCCATCTAAGTGATCATGGCTACCTAGCCGTATCCCTTTTCTATAGGAAGGTGTAAAAGAGGCATCCATTCTATATCCTGAACTACTAGCTAGAATGGGAGGGCTTTGATGAGGTGGTGGCAACTGCTTGGAACACACATGTGACATGCAATCCCCTATACATCGTTGCCAAGAAGTTAGAAGCCACAAAGGCCTCCATCAAGCATTGGACATGCATCAGAGTCAACATCACCAATCTCAAGGCAGAGGTCGCAACCAACTTCACCACAATTCAGGAAGAATTATAAAGGGACCCCCTGAATGAAGACCTGATACAAGAAGAAAGATGGCCCTGTAATAAAGTTGCATAGCTTGACAAGGGAGATGAAATTTAATTCTACCAATGGAGCTGAGTGAAATGGTTAGTAGAAGGGGAGCACAATACCGCCTTCTACCAAGGAGCAGTAAAACACAAGGAGTGTAGGGACACGATCCATTTGCCGGTGGATGAGGAGGGAAATAAGATTGCTAGCTAAGAGGAACTCAAAGGGGAGACAGTTTGTTACTTTAGCCACCTATATTCTCAGGAGGAGGAAACCACAACACCCTTGTGCATCCATCCAACAAGGAAGATGACGACTGAGCAGGGTGAGACCCTGTACAGGCCATGTAGTGATGAAGAGATCCACAAGGCTCTCTAGGCCAAAGGAGAGGATAAGTCACCTGACCTAACGAGCTCAATGAGAGGTTCTAGAGATACCACTGCCAACTCATTGGGAAAGAGATTTGCACTGCCATTAGATGGCTCATGGAGGGAGGACAGATGGTGCGTCAAGTGAACTACTCCTTCCTTGTACTGATACCAAAGGTGGAAGGTGCTACCGCTCTCAGCGAATTTAGACCCATCGCCTGCTGTGGGGTGGTCTACAAGATCTTTGCCAAGCTCCTTGCTAAAAGGCTCAAAATGGTGCTTGAATATGTTGTCTCAAGAAACTAGGGGGCATTCATACCCAGGAGGAACATAGCTGATTGATCCCTCCTAGCGAGTGAATTCCTCCTTGGCTTTGACATCAAGAGATCCCCACCTAAAGCCTGTTTGAAAATGGACCTCACTAAGGCATAGGATCATGTCAATTGGGTGGCGCTCTGGGAACTCTTGAGGAGATTCCATTTCCTGGAGAAATGGATCACATGGATGAAATCATGTGTGGAAACCTTCTCCTTCTTTGTTATCATAAATGGCTAGCCCACATGCCTGTTCAACAGCTCAAGGGGGCTACAACAAGGATATCCCATCTCATCCCTCCTATTTACCTTGGCTATGGAGTACCTATCCATGCTATTGGAGGAGGGGGAAGGCTGACTCCATTCCACACATACACGATTAAGGGGACAAAGGTGCTCTCTCATCTAACCTTCACCGATGACGTGCTCATCTTCACTAAAGGATGAGCCAGGAGTATGTGTGGCATAAAATCCATCCTTGAGGAGTTGGGGTCCTCCATGGACCTGAAGATCAACCCCACCAAATCATCTGTGCACATCTCAACGTTGGTGGGCACTAACAACAACTCCCTAGGGGACACCCTGGGCTTCACGATCGAACAATTGCCATGCAAATACCTAGGTTTTCCCCTTGCAGGGTAGAATCTAAGGGTAAGGCACTTCGGTCCTTGTTTGGACAAGCTTTATCAGATGATCTGACACTGGCACACATATTGCATATCCTTTGTAGGTAGATGCATCTTTGCAAAGTCCAACATTGTGGGCCTTCTCACCTACTAGATGATGCAAGGTCACCTCCCACTCACCACTTGCAAAAGGTTGGAAAGGGAAACCATGAACTTCCTTTGGGGAGGTAAGCCTCACCTGATGGGTTTGAGTAGATTGGCCCTGCCAACTTCAGAAGGTGGAATGGGCTTAAAAAGATCCAGTACATCACTTGATGGGTCTCACTCTGGCGGGTCCAATGCTTCCTCAACTGCCCCGACTCTTCCTGGACCGTCTGGCTCTGAAGGAGATACGACACCACCTTTGCAAATCCCATCAGCATGAGGAGAGGCTTCTCTAGTGTCTGTAAGGACATATACTAGGGCGTGGCATGCAAAAAACTCGCCCCACAGAGCTCTAACCATGGTGAGGCCCATCAATGAGATCCCAAGAAGGAGACCATGGGAGGTGGTTAGACCCAGAAGAGAGAGGTGCGCGATGGGAAATATTCTCTAGAAAACACAGCTGGTACCATAATGGTGTAGTACCATTTACAAAGTGTTTCATAAAGCTCTACTGGTGGAAACTATGATCAAGGAATGGGATGCGACACAATCTGATCGATGCATGTTCTATAATAGAATAGAAGATAATACATATATTTTGCCTTTTTTGTGTTGAAACATATAGCGGACCGATGTGGGCTTGTAATACCCATGTCAATGAGCTTGGAAGAACATGTAATAGAAATTAGAAGGAGGATGAGGGGGTGGAAGCAATGGTGCTGTCTCTCAATGCTAACGTGGACCTACACAACATACTTTGTCTGGAAACAACGTAATAAGAGGAGGCATGAACAACATGTCTTGGAAGCCTCAGAGACCCTATGTCTTGTCACAAAAGTGGTATAGAATGTCGTAACGACTAGGAAGTGGGGTCCTCATATCCTGACACATGTTTCTCGAGCATGGGGACTAGACATCGTTGACACTATAGAATAGGGTTGTATATAGGCTCAGACTCTATATGAGGAAGAGCACTGACACATACAATATAGGTATTTACCTACTATTTTTCTTATACACAGGGCCAACACCCTCTTAATTTGATCCGCATGGAGGCACCTCACACTATCCATGACCGATGTGTGACACCCACTATGGGTCCCCCATTTATGGTTCCTTTTTTGTAGTCATTGTTCACGTCATTTCCAGCCACGTCTGGTCGTGAGAGAATGACAATTTCTTTTCCTGGGGACCTTCCCAGCCAACCTCCCTATCTTGTTGTTGAGTACTACTTGTACCACATAGATTTTTCATACCTAGGACCTTGTGCCTTCATCGAGTATATTATCCAAAATTTTGATGAAAGAGCTCACATTCAAAGCTCTCAGTCAAGTCTCTCTCTCTCTCGAAGTTTGCTCCACCTTCTCTCTAGGCTTTGCAGCTTGTGCCTTGCTGGGGGAGAGACACTGATCCTTTTGGGTGCTCTCTCCCCTGGACCTTCCTCTTTCGCCTTACCTCTTTCTCCCTTCCCTCTCTCTCCCCTCGCTTACACCCCCTCTTCCCCCACACCCTTCCACTGCTCTACCTTTGTCTGCAGCCCTTGTTGGTCAACCCAGTGGTCTCCATCGATGCTGAGGAGAGACCCTACGAGGTTCTTTGGCCTTGTCGTGCTGGTCTTTCTAGTTGGAACTACCTTTGGCTGAGCTTATTCTGGCTCGCGACACTGCTCTCCAGACCAGTGCCCAGTGCTGCTCATCATCCCCACTACATTGCCCCTGACCTAGAGGCATGCTTCACCCTCCTGACAGATTGTTGGGTGACTTGCTACTTCACCTTGGAGGCTCTGCCTCATCCCCCTATCAGCCCGATATGGTGCTGGTCCTTTGACTCGCCCCGTGAAGGCATAACAGGTCTGCCTCTAACCGCGCTCACCCCTGCTTCGCCCTCACCATGAGGGTATTGTGATGGGAAGTGTTGGGACTCTCTGACACCACGGTGACTGTGCTCATTGGCTTTGAGCTATAGTGGGTCTATGGCGGAAGAGTTTCTCGACAATTGCACCTTGGCCTCCCGCTTGCTGGTGTCGACATGGTGGCTGTCCCTAGCAGCTTGCTGGTGTGCTCGGTCTGACTGGTTGCTAGGAGCCTGCTACAACTAAGTAGTTATCTGCTTAGTCAGTTGTGACCCATGGATCTAGACCAAGACCTGCCTGGGCAGGTGGTTTCTTGGTCCTAGCATTTTTTGTTGCAGGTATTAGACACCAGGAGTTGATGCTTCCATAATGTTTGAGGATCCTAATCTTCAACAACCCCACCTCGAAGTGATGATAGTCTTTTGGCATCTCGATCCGAAGGGGTGCCCCTTTGTAAGCTCTTTGTCGAGCTGCTCATATGGCCTCACTGCTAGCCTAGTAGGTTCTAGCCAGTATGTCACCACAGCGACTATATCCCTTTTAGGTCGCAGTTGTTCCCTCTGCAACAAGGTTTCTAGAACCCTGCCTTTAACCTTGGTGTAGGTTCAGTTCAATCTACGATGGCCTCACTGATTGTGGTGATCGATCATTGATCGTGAAGCAACACCATCTGCACCAATGGTGGATCTATTCTTGGGTGTCCTTCCTTGACGGGCCTACTCTGATGACGCCGCCCCACTCGGCTTTGGCTGGGTCACTTGGGTGCCTCAGTGGCTGTTCTACCTGGCAATTAGTTTTCGACCGCAGCTGCTAGGGTTTAGGGGCACGGTTCACCCTGCCACCACTCACGTGATGAAGGGTGTTCTAACCCTAAGGCAGCTCGCGAAAGGTTGTGGGCACATGCGCTAGTAGAAACTTCGCTATGCTGGGCGCGCTTCTACAAGTTTGTCTCATCTACATGCCTATGACATCATGGGGGCCTACTTGCCCGTTTTGTGAGCCTTTTCTTTCATCCAAGCCACATGTTTTAGGCCTTTCACCGCTTGGACTTATTGGCCTTTAGGATTTTGTTGATACCCCTGTGAGGGTATAGTGGGGCGACCTTGAGTCGGGTCCCCCTTGGGCCCTGTGTGGCATTCAGGCTTCGATCTCCCTTGATCCCCCTTTGTAAGATTTCACCCCTGTGTGGCTTCAGGCTTAGGCCTTGTTCTGCCTCTTTCCTTTTGGGCATTCGTTTTTGGTGGTGAGGCCTGTGTGCCTTCCCTTTGTGTGGCTTTGCAATCTTCGACCCCAACGACATAGGTGGCTGATGACAGGGGCTCCCCCCTCACCCAGTGAGGGTTGAGCTATAAAAATGTGTGTTGAACATCTTATGACTGGTGGCTGGTCTCCTCTTTCTCTTACACATTACACTACCACATTTGTTGGCAGGTGCTTGTTTGACAACACCTCGCTTGGTCGGTTAGGCACTGGGCTACGTAGGTGGCTGGCAAGTCAGAACACCTGGCCCCTCTCTAGGGTTCGATATTTTCGTACTGGGGTCTCACCTTATGACCATTAGCCTTTGTCCTTTGGCACCACGCCCTTTGGGCCTAAGACGACATTTGCGGGTTCATACCCACCACCCTTAGGGCTTCCGCAACTAACTAAGGTCTCTTTGGTCAGTTGCGTCTGACCTTTTCCCTTCATCTCCCTCTCTTGCTGTGGGGCCCCTTGGTGTATGGTGGATCACCCGATGCTTGGTCTTGTGGCTTTCTTGGATACCATGGGATGCCATGCTGGTGGATGGAGACGTGACCCTCTATGGGTGTTCTGCCTTACGACTGATGACAACCCCTCTCGTCTCCATGTTTACCTCTGTCTTGTTGGGCCCTTGTGGCTTTAGGTTGGTAATCCCCTTGTGGGTTGAGCATTCACCCTTGGGATGTTTGGGGTCCTACGTTGATCCCCCACTCGACTGGGCAGAAGTGATGCATTCTTCGGTTGTTTGTGGGGTGGCCTGCCGAAGGGGCCGCCACCCGTCTTTGGCCTTATCGTTGGTGGTCCCACACTCTCACACTAATGCCTTTGTTGTTGCTTCCTAGGTGCTTGTAGATGCCTGCTATGGTTCTACTTCCAGTGGGGCTCCCCCTTCTACAGGTGGGCAAGCGTGATCTGCCCTTGGCTTAGGCCGATGATATTACTTGAGCGGGACTTGGGTGGGACTAGTCACCCCATCCAGGCCCCCTAATCTATTCGTCTACTCTATTGACTCATCTCCTGATGGGTCCCCATGTCCCTTGACGCCTTGGGGGAGGGGAAAGTGGGTCCATTGGTGTGTGCCTTTGGTCACCCTTACCTTCGGGATAGTGACCTTCCTTATCCTTCCATCCCACCCCATGCCTGGTCCCCTGACCTAAGGGCAGACTCCGTTCGTGGTGCGTCGACTGTGGACTTTGCCTCATGTTTGGGCCCTGTGGCCCAGGCGGAAGTAACATGTCAGTTCCAACTTGCTTAGTCACCAAGTAGTGAAAATAGGTTGCTTCCTTTTGATTATAGAGATGGCTCCTGCGTGAGCCTGAGTCTTTGTAATCTGGCCCCTGTGTGGGCCCTTCTGTTCCTTGATTAGCTACGTCCAATCCCTTAAGGGTACCCGATGATACTTTTTGAATGTAAGGTTGAGCTCCGTGTGTTCGGGTGGGGGTGTGTGCCTTAGTGGTCACTCTTACCATGTCATGTAAACTTTGGAACTGAGGGCCCACCTCCTGGTGGGTCCCTCATCGAATATTTACCCCGCCACAAGGCAAATTCTGATGAAAGAGCTCTCAGTCTGTCAATCCTTACTATGTTTGGACTTGGTAAGTTTCCCTGTATTGAGTCAAATTAAGCCGCATGCTCCACTCCCGGTGGTTACCTTACGCCAATTCCTTCTAAGCTTCAACCTTGTGACCATACTCCCCCTGGAACCCGAAAACTTTGATTTCTCATAAGGTGCCAATAGAGTCCTTAAAGTAACATCTGCCAATCCCTAGTCGACATCGTTTATGGTTGAGACTAGGACGGTATCTGATCATCTTTGATCCCCTAACTTTTGTTCTTGATTAATGAAAACATCCTTGGCAAATGCTTTTGCAGTTGTTCATCTTTCATAAATCCAAGAATTTCACCTATGACTATGAAATATGATTGCCCCCGACTGTCCCTCTTAATCATTACTCTGATCCTGAAGGCCAACACAATAAGACCAAAATCATGTGATGGTATCCCATGCTAATGTATGCATAGATTGGGCTTGCTTTGAGCACTCTAATTTCTTCAAAGCAACGGCTCCAGTGGAACCACCCAAACAATTAAGGTCAGGAGAGAGTCACCAAAAGAAGGGATGAGCAGGAAGGTGCATACCTAAAGGCGGACTGACCGACACATCCCTAGGTCCAACTATGAGCTTTCTAACTGCAACAACTTAAATATATGCTATTGGAGCTAGAATTGCTGTGCCTACTGGCACTAGACTTGCCCTCCAATGGATCCTCATTAAGGGGTTTAGATTGTACTCATTCCAATTACCAGACTCTTAATAGCCTGATATTGTTATTTATTGTCACTACCTCCCCATGCCAGGATTGGGTAATTTGCACGCCTGCTGCCTTCCTTGGATGTGGTAGCTGTTTCTTAGGATCCCTCTTTGAAATCGAACCCTAATTCTCTGTCACCCATCACCACCATGGTAGGCCACTATCCTACCATCAAATGTTGATAGGGCAAAATTTTGAATGATGCATCGCCGACATGATGGTCATGCGATCAATCAAGTTATCATGAATCATCAAAGAAAGGGGTAAAGCCCGCTTTGACATTTTATCCAATCAATGCATCCCTTCTAGAAGTCAGGGTTTGGTGCATGTATTAGCTCTAGAATTACTACGGTTATCTGAGTAGCAGTTACCATCAAACAAACTATAATTGATTTAATGAGTCATTTGTAGTTTCACAGTTTGAATTTGTTCATACTTTCCCATGCATGGCTTAATCTTTGAGACAATCATATGACTACTGGCATGATCAACCAGGTAGCATTTCTCCTCAGTTTAGGCAACTCATCCATAACCAGCTCCCCTGCCGAAGCGGGGCAGCAGGGCAATGACCAAGTGCCATGAGATTTTTCGAAAGGCACATGGACATCCGTTGGGCAAAGGGCCAATATAAAAGCCTGCCAAATATGCAAGAGGGGCTCAAGGGTCCACCCATACCCAAAGGCAATGAGTGTGTAAGGTTCTCATGTTCCTTGGACAAATTGGACATTAAGCCAAGTCAAGTGAGAACCATAGCAGTCGATCAATGGCAACCATCACATGCATGTGTCGCATTGGGGATCAAGCACAGGAATGGCCTTCGGTCAAGTTTAACACCAACCATGTAGAATGGATAACACATTTCCCAGACACAGAGCGAGCTGCGATTCGGCAAAAAGAAATAACAAAGTGCTAAACTAGCGATCACTGCCAAGTACTATACTAGAGCTTCTCTTTTCCCATCAAATTTTTCCCTTGTAGTTTCTTGACAATGTCTCATTCTGCAACAAAGCAGCAAGCCACTCTTATGCTGACACAAAACTCACAGCACCGGAATCCCATGACTGCACCCCAATTAATGGGAAGTAGAACACAAAGCAAAACCAATACATCTAGAGCACCACCGTGCATGTCAAAATATAATGCCGACCAACCAAGTGATTGGAGCAGCATGCTTGTAGAGCTAGCATGGGGAAGCAAAGTTCTACTCGAAAGTGCTCTAGGAGCATAATACAACAATTGCATGGTCATAAGGCCTCAAATCCGAAAAAAAGAAAAAGGCATTAGTAGCGAGCCACTCATGCAATTTGATTACACTATCCAATGCCAAGCAACTAAAGGCAGTTACACATCTAGAGATGGAATGGGAGAACAAGTTCAATCCGACCGAGCATACCTGATCGAGGATCTTCCAGGCACCATAGTTTTGGGTGAATAACAACAACAAATAATATATCGAAAGGCAACAAAGAACCAAAGGCGTAAAGCCAATAGCGAAGGGATACTGTGTCGACTGACACCATGCAATTGAAGGTAGCATCACTCCGAGAGATCTCATGGGGAAATACATTCTACCCAAAAGAGCACACCTAATGGAGGAGATTCGAGGCACTGCAATTGTGAGTGAAGAACAACAATGGTATGGGAAATCACATTATCTAACAAGTTTAGCGCTGCCCCTCGGGTTGGTGATACATATGCCATGTCGTCAAGCACAAGGCTCACTGATGGAGACATCACTCATTAATCCCTAGGAAACAACCCATACTGATGGAGTAATATCACCAACAGTTGGCAAGTGCTTGGCGGCACGTTATACAAACATATTCTCACATTGCACTCGCCATAAGAAATTCAACCGTAGAAACACATCCATCCACCACAACAGGGATACTAACTCAACCTACAGTGATGAAGCTATGTGGAACTAAGGGTGAACTACACCTGAAAAGCAATTAATATACTGAGCCATCATGCACAATGCTCACTGAAGGGGACATCATCGAAGAAACTCACGAAAACAACCCATACAGATGGAGCAATGTCCCAAATAGTTGGTGAGGGCTTGGAGACATGTTATATTACCAAATCTCATATTCCACTCGTCAGGCAAGATCCAACCCAAGCACAACATCCACCCATCATAGCATTAACCCCAAAGGGAAACCTACGGTGATGAAATCTTATTTGGAACATAGGCTGAATCAAGCGTGAAAAGCAAAACATGGCAGACAACCAACCCAAAAGACAACACAGAGATGACCACAAAACCATTAACAACCATATACAAAGCATTCGATGGTAGAGGCAACTGGCAAGCAATCGATGGTGTGTGGGGGTGAGAAAATCATGCAACCATAGATTCTGAGGCAAGACATTTGTTGGCCAGTTGCAAGGTCCACTCCTTGTATGCAAGTGAAACCCACCAATGGGCAATCCTACATAGCTATTGCAAGGGGCCATTGCACACCCCAAGATCCCATTCCCACCCCCATACTATAAGCTGGCGCACATTTACATGAACATGCAAGGCTTTATGCAAAAAGAACCCATGAGTGTCAAAAGTCATGCAAGCAAGTGCTGCATCAAGCACCCCATAAGAGAGTGCCGCAATGCAAGCCCAGCAAGCGAGTGTCACAATGCAAGCCCTACAAGTGAGTGACACAAAGCAAGCCCCACAAGCGAGTGCCAAAATGCAAGCCCCACAAGCGACTATCACAATGCAAGCCCCATGAGAGTGACACAATACATGTAATCATCCCATCATCTCATCACGCACAAGGATCACTGAAGGAGACATCACTCAAAATAAATCCCAGAGGCAACAACTCATATCGACAGAGTAATGTCACTAACAGCTGGCGAGGTGCTTCGAGACCCATTATATTAACGTATTCTCACATGAGGCTCATCAAGAAAAATTCAACCAAAGTACAACATTCGTCCACAACAATAAGGAAACTAATCAACATGTAGCCATGAGCCATGTAAATCTAAGACTGAACTAAGCCTAAAAAGCAATCGGTATACTAGGCTGTCACACACAAAGCTCACTGAAGGGGAAATCACTCAAGAAACTCAGAGGCAACAACCCATACGAATGAAGCGAGTACCACGGTAGTAGGCGAGGTGCTTGGAGGCATGTTATATTTTTGAGTCTCACATTTGGCTCTTCACGAATGACTCATCCCAAGCACCACATTCGTCCACCACAACAAGGAAATGAATCAACCTGTCACGATGAATCTAATTTGGTGCATAGACTGAATCAAGTGTGAAAATCAAAACAGGATGACAACCAACCTGAAAGGCAATGCAGAGCGGACCACAATGCCATCATCAGCCCCGTACAAGGCATTTTATGGTAAAGGCAACTAGAAAGCAATTGATGGTGTGAGGGGTGAGAAAATTACACAACCATATACTCGAGATGCAACATGATTGCTGGCCAGTTGCAAGGTCAACTCCATAACTATAGCTAGTGGAGAGCCACGCACGGGAAATCCATAGCATAGATATCGCTTGAGGCCACTGGGAACACCGAGCATTCCCACCACCATATAATAGACCATCACACATTTACAAGAATGATAGAAGTATCCTTTCAAGTGCCCAACGATAGTACACTTTTGAGTGCTTGAGCCAATGGGATAATATGACCCGATCGTGGTGCATACCCCCAAACCAATACCTAATATCCCATCATCAAACCAAGTTTACACTACCCCATAGGTTGGTGATACATATATCAAACTGTCACACACAAGGCTCGTTGATGGTGACATTACTTGAGAAATCCAAAGGCAACAACCCATACCGATGGAGTAATGTCTCCAACCGTTGGTGAGGTTGTAGGCCGCCCTTTATATAAATGTATTCTCACATCACGCTCATCAAGCAAAATTCAACCAAAGTACCACATCCGTCCACTACAACAGGGAAACTAATCAACCTACATCCATGAAGTCATGTGAAGCTAAGACTGAACTGAGCCTAAAAAGCAATCAATATACTGGGTCGTCATGCACAAAGCCCACTGAAGGGGACATCACTCAAGAAACTCAGAGGAAACAACCCAGACAGATGGAGTGAGGTCCCACGACAGTAGGCGAGGTGCTTGGTGGCATGTTATATTTCCAAGTCTCACATTTGAATCTTCACATAGGATTCAACCCGAGCACCGCATCCATCCACCAAAACAGGGAAACGAATCAACCTGCTGCAATGAATCTAATTTGGTGCATAGACTAAATCAAATGTGAAAATCAAAACATGGATGACTACCAACCTGAAAGGCAACGCGGAGCAGACCACAATGCCATCAGTAGCCCCATATGAAGCATTTGATGGTAAAGGAAACTAGCAAGCAATTGATGGTGTGAGGGGTGAGAAAATTATGCAACCATAGACTCGAGAGGCAACATGGTTGTTGGCCAGTTGCAAGGTCAACTCCATAGCTATACCTAGTGGAGAGCCACCCATAGGCAATCCATAGCATAGCTATCACTTGAGGCCACTAGGCACCCTAGGCATTCCCAACCCCATATAATAGACTGGTGCACATTTACAAGAATGACAGAGGTATTAATTCAAATACCCAACCAACACACAATTTTGAGGGAAACACCACGAGCCCTTATGACAACAAGAGATACAAGCGTGTGCTTCCACTTGCCACATGCGAGTGCTGCTCGTCTAGTAAGCAATTGTCACAATTGACATTCTGGTTTCTTTGTCATCATCATCATCATCATCATCATCATCATCATCATCATCATCACCACCACCACCACCACCACCACCACCACCACCACCACCACCACCACCACCACCACCACCACCACCACCACCACCATCATCATCATCATCATCATCATCATCATCATCATCATCATCATCATCATCATCATCATCATCATCATCATCATCATCATCATCATCATCATCATCATCATCATCATCATCATCATCATCATCATCATCATCATCATCATCATCATCACCACCACCACCACCACCACCACCACCACCACCACCACCACCACCACCACCACCACCACCACCACCACCACCACCACCACCATCATCATCATCATCATCATCATCATCATCATCATCATCATCATCATCATCATCATCATCATCATCATCATCATCATCATCATCATCATCATCATCATCATCATCATCATCATCATCATCATCATCATCATCATCATCATCATCATCATCATCATCATCATCATCATCATCATCATCATCATCATCATCATCATCATCATCATCATCATCATCATCATCATCATCATCATCATCATCATCATCATCATCATCATCATCATCATCATCATCATCATCATCATCATCATCATCATCATCATCATCATCTTCATCATCATCATCATCATCATCATCATCATCATCATCATCATCATCATCATCATCATCATCATCATCATCATCATCATCATCATCATCATCATCATCATCATCATCTTCTTCTTCTTCTTCTTCTTCTTCTTCTTCTTCTTCTTCTTCTTCTTTTGATATATATGTATATTTGTATCAATTTGTCGCAATTGCACAACTGATTATCACAAATTCCATAAGCCAATGCTATAATTGTCGCAAATGTGACAAGCCAGCTATGTAATTCTCACAACTAGCGCAAACGAGTGTCCCAAACACCTCAAGCGGGTGACACAACTGTGAAAATGACTCCACAAATAGTTTTTAGGTATCAATATATGGATGTCTATCCATTAATACCAAATCCCAAAATTGGTCACTCGACTCTCCTCCTACTATAGATCAGATCACATTTATAGAAACAACATAGGTATTCATTCAACTGCCTAAACTCGTGCTATTTTAGTTCCCAGACAAACCTTCTCAGATTGCCACAAAACTTGTTCATGGATCTTTTATGACCATTCTGAGGAAAATGGAACAATCTCTTGTGAGAAAAGTTGCACCGTGTCGGGGGCGTGCGATGACCACCCCCTAGTTGTGCACATTTGCCACAACGACTGGCCCCAAGGCAAGTATCCGGACAAACCTTCTTCGATAGTCACAAAACTTGTTCATAGCTCTTTTATGACCACTTAAGGAAAATGGAACAATCTATTGTGAGCAAAGTTTCACAGTGTCGGGGGTGTGCAGTGACAACCCCCACCCCGTTGTGCACATTTGCCACAATGGTTGGCCCTAAAGGCCTTCTTCAATCACCACAAAACTTGGTCATGACTCTTTTATGACCATTCTAAGGTAAATGGAACAATCTCTTGTGAGCAAAGTCGCACCGTTCTGGTGGCATGCGGTGACCACCCCCTGTTGTGCACATTTGCCACAACGGTCGGCCCTAAGGCAAGGGTCCAAACAAACCTTCTCTGATCACCACAAAACTTGTTCATAGCTCTTTTATGACCATTCTAAGGCAAATGGATCAATCTCTTCCACTGATTAATGTTTCTCTTGGACTTGGCATTTTGGAGGCAACTCACTTTGGGGACTTAGAACCATTGGCATCTAAGCATTTTGGTTGTGAGGCATCAACTCATTAAAATATGGAGATGATGCAGCTCTGAGGCGAACAATCACTTGGGTCATTTAGCTCCATTCACACAAGGTCATGCACTATGTGTAGGCAATAACAACTTACTCATGTGTTCGAAGGACTGAGCACCAAGTGGTCGACTCACCTTTTGGGACTTGGCACAATTGGCACCAAGGGCACATGAGACATGGTGGTGCAAGGTACGTGCAGCTTATTTGGGGTACTTAGCACCATTGGCACAAGGGCATGCCATGCTGGTGGTGTGTGGCATCTTTGTATTCCAATGGAAGGGACTTGGCACAAATGGGATGACTCACATGGGGAACTTAGCACCATTTCCACAAGCAAATGGCATGTTGGTGGTGTAAGGCAGCAACTCCTATGGGACAACTCATCAGTGAACCCAACACCACAAGGGCACATGCCTTGTTAATGTGTGGCAACAACTCTTTTCATTCATGAGTCCAAGGTACTTAGCACCGTGGTGGTGGAGGGTTGCTTTAGGAACTTAGCACCATTTTCAATAATAGGGCATTCATTCCAAACCAAAGGTTTAAGGGACTTAGCACTGAGGATATATAGCCTTAACTTTAAGGGAAACCAAAATGACCTCGACACTTGCCTTAGAAAAATGAGAAGAATTTAAGGGGAGGGTTGAATCCGAGTGAAAAAGGGCTAGATCTCAGTGGATCGTGGAAGAAAGGCCACTCTGCCACATACAATTCCCCATCACCTACTTAAGTCATCTGTAAATGATTCCACTTGCTGTCTGATCAACAAAATTGTATACACAGCAACCACACATGGTTGTTCGGCACATCACGACAGGACCAAAGACACATGCCCTTAGGTGCACGAAGTGCTCCTACTATAGGTAGGCAAATAGATAACAAGTGATGGCACCACATCACTAGCTTGGATTCTGAGTTAGAGGCATTTAGTCATAATCCAACACATGGTAGCTTCACACCACTAGCTTTTCAACCAAGCATGATGACCAAATTTGTGAATCAATGATTCCTTTCATACTAGGTTGAATTACTATCACAACACGATCATAAGTAGGGTAAAACTAACCTCTCTCACAATAGTCTAAACCCAGCTCACGTTCCCTATTGGAGGGTGAATAATCCAACACATGGTGGATTCTGCTTCACAAAGATAGAAAGCGATGACATTGAAGGATAAAAAAGCAACGTGCTATGAACGCTTGGCTGCCACAAGCCAATTATACATGTGGTAACTTTTTTGAAACCTCTAGATTCAAATCTTGAAGGTCTAAAGGATCGATAGGCCACACTTTCATGGTTCATATTCATACTAAAAATCAGAATCAAACACACTTTTACCCTTTTGTTCCACATGAGATTTCTATTCTCATTGAGCTCATCTTAGGACACATGCATTATATTTTGACATATGTGCTGCCCTAGCCAAACTCCCCACTTGACAATGTCTTTTGCCTAGATCATCATGCTGAGGCATGCCTTAAAACCAAAAGGAGGGGCATTTCCATGCCTCTGACTCATGCAATAAGTAAAATAATGTTAAAAGTAGTGGTGTTTCACTAGCGACACACGAGGTGGCTCCCACTTATCCTACACCTCTCAAATTATTTTACAAAGTCAGACTAGAGTCAATCTCAACAAGGTCTTCTTTCACCACTGATTCTGCCAAGCTTGTTCCCTTGGATGTGGTTTTGCTGGATAGTAGACAGGGACAGTGGGAATTTCGTTAATCCATTCATGCGTGTAGCTAATTAGATGATGAGGCATTTGGTTACCTTAAGAGAGTCATAGTTACTCCTGTCATTTACCTGCACTTGGTTGAATTTCTTCACTTTGACATTCAAAGCACTGGGCAGAAATCACATTGCGTGAGCATCCACAGGGACCATCACAATGCTTTATTTTAATTAAACAGTCAGATTACCCTTATCCATACCAGTTCTGAGTCGACTATCCGTCGCCTGGGGAAGGCCCCCGAATGGGCCGTTCCCAATCCATCCCCTAGTTGGCACGAGGCAACCCGCTCTCACCGCGGGAGTAGCTTGAGTAGTGCAACAATAGCTGGAAGGTTCGGGACAAGGATCCCCAATCCCAACTCTTAGAACCAATCCTTTTCCCAAAGTTATGGATCTATTTTGCTGACTTCCCTTGCCTACATTATTACATTGACCAGTGACTATTCACCTTGGAGACCTGATGCAGTTATGAGTATGACCAGGCTTGGGCGACACTCGATCCTCCAAATTTTCAAGGGCCACCGAGGGCATACCAGTTGCCACGTGATGTGTGGCGCTCTTCTAGCCGCTAGACCCTACCTCCAACTGAACTGTTGCCAGGGTGGCAAGGCTGTTAAAAAGAAAAGATAACTCTTCTTGGGGCCCTCACTGATGTCTCTGGACTTCCTAGTGTTGCCATCAGTCGCCACATCTTGGTTCAGGAATTTTATTCCAATTCCCTTTCAGAGCTTGCGCATGGACACACTATCTAATGGGCTTCCCCCATCCCTTAGGATCGACTAACCCATATGCAAGTGTCATTCACATGGAACCTTTTCACCTTTGCCCTTCAAAGTTCTCATTTGAATATTTGCTACTACCACCAAGATCCGTACCGATGACCTCTCCGCACGGGCTCATGCCCAAAGTTTTATGAAAGCCACCTCACCCTCCTACTCATCAGGGCCTGGAAATCACCCTGATGGCTGGGTGTGGGTCACGCGCTTCATTGCCATCCATTTCGGGGCTAGTTGATTTGACATGTGAGTTGTTACACACTCCTTAGTGGATTTCAACTTCCATGACCACTATCCTACTATCTTAATTGCCAACACCCTTTGTGGGATCTAGGTTAGCACGTAGTTTGGTGCCGCAACCTAGCTTGCGGTTCATCCCGCATCGCCAGTTCTTCTTACCAAAAACGACCCACTTAGAGCTCTCGATTATAAGGAGTGGCTCAATCCAGCGGACACTCCGTCCTACCTATTTGAAGTTTGAGAATAGATTGAAGGCATTGCACCCTCGATGCCTCTAATCATTGGATTTACCTGATAGAACTCACACTGGGCTTCGTCTATCCTAAGGGAAACTTCGGAGGGAACTAGATACTAGATGGTTCGATTAGTATTTTGCCCCTATACCCAAGTCAGATGAACGATTTGCATGCCAGTATCACTATGGGCCTCCACCAAAGTTTCCTCTAGCTTCACCCCACTCAGGCATAGTTCACCATCTTTTAGGTCCCAACATGCATTCTCACACTCGAACCATTCTCAGAAGATCAAGGTCGGTCAACGGTGCATTCGACAAGAGGGATCCCACCAATCATCTTCCTTGCACCCTTTGACTCACACACATGTCAGGATCCTTGATCTGTGTTTCAAGAAAGGTCAGACGAGGAGCCCACAGGCCGCTACTAGAGTGCACAAGTGCTCGAGGGCACGCACAAAGGTGTGTGTTGCATCCCACAGTCAGGTCGACGACATCTCCATGGGTGGTAAGCACCTGGGCTTAGGTCGCCAACAAGACCTGTAGCGGTACGCATGATGAGTCGAGTAGCAGACTAGCTCACACTGTTCTGCATTCGACTGACACACACCGCCAACCCCACCCACTTCCCTCCTGATAATTTCAAGCACTTTTTGACTCTCTTTTCAAAGTCCTTTTCATCTTTCCCTCATAATACGTATTCGCTATCGGTCCCTCACCCATATTTATCCTTGGATGGGATTTGCTGCCCGATTGGGCCTGCACTCCCAAACAACCCAACTCGGTGAAAACACCTCATGGTGAGACAGGGTCAGGGCATGACGGGGCTCTCACCCTCTCAGGTGCCCCCTTCCAGGGGACTTGGTCCCAGTCTGCCTTTAAAGATGCTTCCAGAGACTACAATTTGGAGGGCGAAGCCTTTTGATTTTCAAGCTAGGCATTTCCCAAATCGCTCACCATTACTAGGGGAATCCTTGTAAGTTTCTTCTCCTCTCCTTATTAATATTGTTAAACTCAGCAGGTGATCCCACCTGACTTGGGGTTGCTACATGAGGAACCAATAATGTGACCATTGATATGCCATTTGAAGTAACTTTACTAGCGTGAGAGTCCTACAACAAGGCTACTTGACACAATGATGATGTTTGCATGTGCTAAGACTACTGCGCCCAACGAGAAATGAACAGTAGCAGCAACGACCCAGCACAGTCATGCCCAACAATGTTGGACGGATCGACTCCACATCCTTCATCACACTGAGGAGGTCAAGCCGCAGAAGGCCAACATCCACATCCACCACTAGCAAGTCCAACATCAAGCTATTGAGCTCAAGTCATAGGGGAGTGCCTAGAGGCATGACACCCAAGCAGGCATGCCCTCAGCTGAGGCTCTGAGTGCAACTTACGTTCAAAGACTTGATGGTTCATGGGATTCTACAATTCACACCAAGTATCACATTTTACTACATTATTCATCGATGTGAGGGCCTAGATATCCTTTGTCGAGCGTCATCAAAGTATCTAATAAGACACCCTTTCAGGGCACAGTCAAGTGTCTTTGAAGAGCCTGCACAGTACAAGAGTGATCCTTGGCACAGGCTACGCCGGGGATTTGTTTTTGGTGCCGAACACACCGTACAGGCACCGGCGAGCAAAAGCCCACTACATCACGCGGGTGGAGAGGCTGGGTGGGAGCAGGAAGCACAACACTGAGTCATGTAACACCCACCCACATGTCATGTTTATGGGTTCAATAGATGAAGTGTTTGGGTCTCGACAATGATCCTTCCGTAGGTTCACCTACAGCAACCTTGTTACGACTTCTCCTTCCTCTAAATGATAAGGTTCGGTGGACTTCTCATGATGTCACATGTGGCAAACTATCCACGTCGCCGTGATCCGAGCACTTTGCTGGACCATTCAATCGATAGGAGTGACAGACGGTGTGTACAAATGACAGGGACGTAGTCAACGTGAGCTGATGACTCGTGCTTACTAGGAATTCCTCATTGAAACCAACAATTGCAATGATCTATCCCCATCACGATGAAATTTTCAAAGATTACCCGGGCCTGTCGCCTAAGGTTATAGACTTGTCGAATACATCAGTGTAGCACGTGTGTGGCCCAGAACATCTAAGGGCATCACATACCTATTATTGCCTCAAACTTCTATGGCCTATGTGGCCATAGTCCCTCGAAGAAGCTAGCTACAGAGGGTCACCTATGCATTGCTAGTTAGCGGGATGAGGTCTCATTTGTTAATGGAATTAACCAAACTAGAGAGAGCTCTAGCCTCTCTCTAGTTTCCGCTTCCCCTCGCCTTTCGTTTCTCCCCCTAGGGGGTGAAGCTCCACCCAACACTTCCTCTCTCCCCCCTTGTTGCCCTCACGACAACTGGGCTTCCCCGGCGGACACGATCTCCCCTTAGCGCTTCTGTGACTGCTCGTGGCTAGGAGCAGGACGGGGTTCCAGTGGTGGGAGCTTCATTACTGCGGTGGCGTGTCTTCATAGCCACTACAGTCTCCACCTACCTCGGTGCTTTGAAGACGGCAACTAACACGTCTTTAAGTCCCCAACTACCCACAACTTCCACGGAGGTGTGGTGAAGGCAGTCGCCCCTTCTTTACTCCCCTTACTCCTAAAACCGAGTAGGAGTTTCACCCCACCTTTGGCGTGCTGGTCCTCCCTTGACCTCGGAGGGAGTCAGGATCTCCCACGCTCCTTGCACGGTTGTTGTGTGGCCCCATTGTTCCTTGAAGTCGCCTCCCATCTCACTTTCAAGATGCCTGCTACACCTGCTATCCCCGTGCAGGTGCCCTTCCCTCTCACCGGCACCTTGAAGACTACTACCACCTTTGTCCCTTTCCTATCGTCTCTTTCCCCCTCCTCCTAGTAGTACGAGGTCCTATTCCCACATGGGCCTACCCCTCCCTGTGGGTGTGTCATCCTCAGTGCTTTCAAGGCACTGCTACAACGGTTCGTGTCGACATCTCCACGAGTGGGCCCTCTACACCGATGACCTGGTCCACCACCACCTCCTTGATGACATCCCTCTACGTGATCCCCCTACACTGACGACCTGGTCCACCACCACCCTTCTCCAACCACATGCTTCCCCCCCTTCTTTAAGCCCCCACAAACCCAGGGTAGGAGTTGACCAGCCCCTTGGGGTCTCGGTTCTCCTATGACCCCAATGGGGGCTTGGGGGGGACCTCACAAGGGTGTGGGGGTTTGGGTTCTGAGCTACCCGAACCATGCTCCCTCGCTTCCCTTTCGTCCTCAGGAGACTATGCCTGTCTCATTGACGGCATGCACTGCAACTTCGACGGCGATGTCTATAGTGGCGTGGGGCTGCCTCTCCACCTGCGGCAATGGACCGTGCTAGGGTTTGCTTCCCGAACGTCGCCTTGTTCATGGCGGCGACTCCTGGCACTTCGTGGTGGTAGGGTTGGGCTTACACACTGCTACGTACCATGCGTTGTCGTTCCCAACCACTGCTCACCCATGGTCCCCGACCCTGTCGGCCCGTGCTGTGCCTGCCGGCCCAGTTTGGTTGGGTGCTGGACCAAGTTCTTCTGGTTCGGCTCTCTCTCGTGGGCCCCGGCTGCAACTGTCAGATGTTCAAATCCTAGCAAGTGACGACCGAGCTTCCTTCTAGAAGGCTCTTCCCCCACATCTACTAGTGCACCATGACACCAAGCTAGTGTGTCGTGACATCATCCCAGTGACGTCACAGTGCCTTCTCCCCAGTGCGCGAGCACTTTCTTCCCGAAGACACTTCCTTCTTCTCCTCTTTGCTTCCCAGTAGTGTGTTGTGACATCAGTCTGTCCTTGGCTTGTCTTCACTACACACTATCCCACCCTCCTCAGCCCCACGTGTCCCATCCCTTCGCGATGGCAAAAGGGAAGTCAAAGAGACATCACCACCTCCGTGATTCCATCCAGAGGGAGGTGGCCAAAGAACGTGCTAAAGGCGGGCGGGCAGCTCAGGTAGCCTGTGATGAGGCGAAAAGCAAGAAGAAGGACAGGGGCAAGGCACCAGCGATCATCCCCCTACTGGTGCCCCCACATCACCCTTCTTGCGATGGCCGCTCCACGTCATACAGGTGCCCACCCCCCCTTGGTGGTGCTTCCATCAGCGGGTACAAGACCTGTGATGGGCACAAGGTGCCAGAGGATGCCCCTGACGGCCCGAGGGTGTGCAACTCCACCACTCTACGGTGCCTGGTGGCGTTGGAAGGAGTGCCCCACCGGGTGGTGGATGCTCAAGACCCCCTCCCGTGGCCTGGAGCATGAACAGAGTTCAACATCGACTTCACAGCTGCTCCAGAGTTCCCAGAGGGTGGAGGGGTAAGATCTACGCAAAGGCGATGGCTCCGAAGCTACCTATGAGGCTACCCCATGTGTGGTCGGTTGACATGACCATGGCAGAATGGTCGGACAAGGTGGCCCGACACCCCTCCTCAGCAACCATCCCACCGGAGAAAGCCCTCGCCTTCACTGAGCCTGTCACCCAGCCAGAATGCAGCCCCGTGGCCATCATCCCTGATGAAGCTATGGCGACCCTCCAGATGTTGCGCAAGTGGTCGGCAATCTTTTATGTTCTCGATAGCTCGCCGCATGACATCGTCATCCGTGGTTGGCTCAGAAGGGCTTGGCGACCAAAGGGCCCATTCAAGTTTGTTAAGAGGAAGAATGGGTTCTTTGAGATCACTTGCGAGGATAAAGAAGACCTGGAGACCCTCCTGGGAGGTGGGCCACTGTTCTTTGACGGGCGGCTGGTCATCTTCAGGGGTTGGTCCCCCACGCTTAACCTCACCAGAGAGCTCTTCTCCACGGTGCCCTGCTGGGTCAGCTTCCCCACACTGGGCCACCTCCAATCCCTGTACATCCTGGGGAGGGTGGCCAGTTGTGTCGGTAAACCCTCCCATTCAGGGGCTTGGGTCTCCACTGCTAACGAAGTGACACATGCTAGGGTGCTGGTGGACCTCCCGGTGAGTACCCCCCTGCTAAGGTCTGGGTTCAGTTCCTGGGGGGGCGAGGCGGAAGCCATCCCGGTGATATACGACTACACACCCCTACATTGCCTGTCCTGTGTGGCCTTCGGGCATGACCTCAGGCGATGCCCCTTTGTGTCTGACAAGGTCAGGGCAGCCACACGGGGGGGGGGGGGCGAAACAGCCCCTACGCCATACCAGAGGGTAGCGACGACACCAACCAGGACCCAACCAGCTACGACAATGATGACTTGAAGGATGTTCATGGAAGGAGCAAGAATAAGATAAGGAAGAAGAAGCACATCTTTGCCCGGGTGGAGGTGAACACACCCTCTGCCATGACAGGCACGCAGGGCGATCTCTCCGCCACCAAGCATCCCACCCCTGCTGGGGATGCGGGGAGGGCCACCATGGTTAATAATGACGCTACTGCTACAAGTGAAGAAGGGACATCACCTTCCCAGTCAGCACGCCTCCCCCGACTCCCGTGGGGACTCTGGGGGCCAAACCCTTGGGGGTGGAAATGGTGCTGGACAAACCAAACCCGACAGGGGGAGGGGAATCCACGCCCATCGCCCACCCGATGGCTGCCAAGGTAGCACGACAATTGGAGATGGTTGCAGAGGCAGACGTGGGATCGGGGGAGCCTGTACCGGCCCCCACTGGGCCTAGTGAGTCTCCCCTAAGACAACAGGTGGTGTAGGAGGACGTGCCTGGGGTTTTCGGTGCACCACTGGGTGAACCAAACTCGTCTGGGGGAGGGGAACCCACAGGTACCGCCACCCACCCAGTGATGGTGGAGGCATGCCCACTGAACGACACAGCCTCACCCCCAAGACGGCAAACACGAAGATGAACAGGCTGGCCCCGACAGGCACCAGGGCGTCGAGGTGACTCTAGAACCAAGGGCCCGTGCCCTCCGACCCACTGAAGCCGTGTTTGGTGGTCATCACCCTCCTTGCCCCGGGCAACAACATGGAAGGCAAGGTGTCATCTGATGAAGAGGTCACTATCCTGAATGAGAATGAGACAGCCACTCTCGAAGCCACGACGAGCTCCAAGCGGAAGGTTGGTAGCCACAACTGACCACCCCAGACTGGTTATCCATGTCGCTAGTGGCATGGAATGTGTGTGGCGCTTGCTCACCGACAAAAAGGAAGAAAATCGCCAACTTCATCCAGAACTAGGGAGCGGCGATGGGTATGCTGATGGAAATGAAGATTGCTAGGAATGAAGACGCTTCCAAGACACATGGTGAGCTCTTCCCGCACGGATGGCTTTCAATCTCGAATGAAGCTGCCACAGGTAAATGCTGTATCATCTGGGGGTGGGATCCCAGGGTGTGGAATGTAATCCTGACCACCACGTCAACACAAATGATGACTGTGTGGTGCGTCAACAATGGTGGCTGTAGGGTGCTCATCTCGACGGTTTATGCACCAAGCCCTCTCGACGTAAGGCCCTGTGGGAGGAACTCCAGGCCGCCAAACCGATCACGTTGGATCCCTGGCTGGTCGCTAGGGATTTCAATGCCGTCAGATGATATGACAAAAAAGCGGGAGGCAGAGAATCTCCAGGAAAATGATGCGTGAATTCAACGACGCCATTGCGCTTACGGGCCTGCTAGAGGCTAGGCACTTGGGCGGGCTGCTCACCTGGAGCAACCGCCAATAGGCTGCCAATCGAGTCACCTGTCGCCCTGATAGGGTCCTAATCAATGACTCCTGGTCCAACCTCTTCCCCAACACCTTCTCCAATCTCATCTTTTCTCACAAGAGCGACCACAGTGCTCTTGTCATCTCTCCCCTCTCTTCCAAACTCGATAGGACCCACCCTTTTCGTAGCCTCAATTACTGGCCAGAATGGGAGGGCTTCTATGACTTCGTCTCGAGGACATGGAACACACTGGTGAGCGGTGACCCCCTATTCATCGTCATGAAGAAACTCCAAGCCGTGAAGGCTGGACTGAAGGGGTGGTCGAGAGAGAAGGTTAACATCAACAACTTGAAGAAGAAGGTGGAAAGGGAGTTTTCTGAGATCCAGGATGGCCTCCAAATGAATCTGACATGCCCCAATATCACGACCCAGGAAAATATCATCTGTGAGCGTCTAGAGAAGCTAGACAAGGCTGAGGAGGTCTACTTCTACCAGCGCAGTAGGGTCTGATGGGTCCACGATGGTGAAAGGAACACCTCCTACTATCAAGGAGCAGTGCATCACAAGAAGATGAAAGATGCGATCAGCCACCTCATCGACACCCATGGCAAGGAGGTGTCCAGTTAGGAGGAGCTTGAGGGCGAGGTTGTTACCTTTTTCAGCCACCTCTACACCCAAGACGAGGCGAACACCCTCCCTCCTAGGCTGAGGCCGAGTAAGACCCTATTGAGTGAACAAGGCCACATCCTCTACCGGCCTTGTGACATGGGGGAGATCAAGGCGACACTCTGGTCAAACGACGTTGACAAGGCACCAGGACCAGACGGCTTCAACGCCTCCTTTTTCCGCTCATGCTGGGGGATCATTGGCCACGATGTCACGACGGCCATCACCTTCCTCATGCGAGGAGGTTCAATGGTTAGAGCCACCAACCACACCTTCCTCTCACTTATCATCAAAGTGGAGGGAGCCACAACACTGTGCGACTTCTGTCTAATTGCTTGCTGTGGAGTGGTATACAAGATCTTTGCGAAGGTCCTCGCTGAGCGGCTAAAAGGGGTGCTCAGCCACCTGGTCTCTATCAACCAGGGCGCCTTCATCCCGAGAAGGAACATATCAGACTGCTCACTCCTCACCGGTGAGTTCCTCTATGGTTTTGACATCACGCATGCAACCAAGAAAGTGTGCATCAAGACAGATCTCTCCAAAGCCTACGACCATGTCGCTTGGCTGACGCTATGGCGCTTGATGAAGATGATGGGCTTCCCCGCCACTTGGATGGACTGGATGAAGGAGTGTGTCACCACATGCTCTTTCTCAGTCCTGTCAATGGCTATCCTGCCAGTTTGTTCACAAGTACGAGGGGACTCTGACAAGGCTGCCCTCTCCCCCCTCCTCTTCATGCTCTTCATGGAATACCTTTCCACTATAATGGAGGAGGGCGAGAGAAATAATACTTTCAGCACGTTCAAGGTTAAGGGTACCCCAGTCCTCTCACACCTTACCTTCGTGGACGACATCCTCTTCTTCTCAGCTGGCACGGGTCGGAGCCTGAGGGGCATCAAAAAGATCCTCAAGGAGTTCAGTTACACCTTTGGCATCAAGGTAAACCCCACCAAATCCAAACTCTTCCTATCCAAATTGGCTGAGGAGGAGGGAACGAGCATGGCCGCAATAGCTGGCTATAACTTGGACTCCTTGCCAACCCGCTACTTAGGCTTTCCCCTATACAGCAAGAACCATTATGCCAGCTTCTTCAACCCATGCCTGGATCAGATGAAGGCCATGATCTCCAAATGGCCCCCAGACCACATCTCCATGGAAGGTTGTTGCCTCCTGACGAGGTGTAACCTCCAAGGCCTTGTGGGCCCAACAAGGACACCTTCCTAACAATGTCTGTGAGAGATTGGAAACTCTCTTAGCAGACTTTGTTTGGGGAACAAGCGCACACCACATGAGTTATGAGCGCATGGATAAGCCCCTTGGGGAGGGTGGGCTGGGCCTATGGAGCATCAAGACCATCAACCGCTGGGCCTCCCTCCATCGACTGGTCCATTTGCACACCGTCTCAGACTTGGTTTGGTCCACTTGGATGAGAAGGAGATACAGCCTCACACTACGCAACCCCAACAACCTCAGACAGGGTTTGTCCAATGCTTGGAAGAACATGGATCGTGCGTGGGAGGCACACAACACCTTGTTTGAGCAAACCCAAGTAGGCCAAATCTGCCTCATCGACCCGGCGGCTAAACTCTGGCCTTACGTCCAACTCATTGGGCCACCTGACCTGCTGGGCCGGACCATTTGGCATGGGCCGCTTGTCCATAGGTGAAGCATGATGCTCTTCAGGGCGGAGCACGATGCTTTCTATACCGCCGCCAAAATTAACTCATGGAACAACATCCAAAGCGATCGTTGTTACTTCTGCCGACAGTGTGAAGACATGCAACACCTATTCTTTAGGTGTCTATTCGCTCACCAGATCTGTTCCCGGGTTATGGGCCTTTGTGACCTCAACATCCCTAGGAATTCCAACCTCTCTAAGACGGTCGCCGTCATCAAGAACATGACCAGGGGATGGAAGGGGTGGAAGAGGCTGGCCATCACCGCCTAGTCCTGCTCGGCCTACTTCATCTGGAAGTAGAGAAATGAAAGGCACTATAACCAGCAACAACTTTCAGTGGATGACTGCCTCACCATCATCCGCAAAGCTATCTGATCGGTGGTTGCCACACGAGGTTGGGCCACAACCGTACCGGACCACGTCACCAAGGCGTGGAATCTTCAATCACACAACCTTAGTTAAGTGCACCTTACTGGCCACTCTCTCTGTACAGGACGTTACACCTAGGGGTTTTTTGTATAGATACCCCACTCTCACACCTACCCTTTTGTTTTACGGGTAGAGGGGGGACACACCCCACACCTGGCCTGTCAGGTGTATGGCTTGTCCTTCCCCTTGAGCTTGTTTTGGGGCTCCCATAGCCTTCCATGGCCGGTGCTTCTCGCACCAGGGTGCCATACTTTGTATGGGTGTCCTTTTCTAGGGCACCCTTCATCGTTATATTTACCAAGCCGCAAGGCAATTCCAATGAAAGAGAAGAGCGACCACAATGCTCTTTTCATCTCTCCCCTCTCTTCCAAACTCGATAGGACCTGTCCTTTCCGCATCCTCAGTTACTGGCCGGAATGGGAGGGCTTCTATGACGTCATCTCAAGGGTGTGGAACACACCAGTGAGCGGCAACCCCCTCTTCATTATCATGAAGAAACTCCAAGCCGCTAAGGCTGGACTGAAGGGGTGGTCAAGAGAGAAGGTTAACGTCAACAACCTCAAGAAGAAGGCATAAAGGGAGTTTGTTGAGATCCAGGCTGGCCTCCAAACGAACCCGACCTACCCCAATCTCACGACCCAGGAAAATATCATTTGCGAGCATTTGGAGAAGCTCGACAAGGCTGAGGAGGTCTACTTCTACCAACGTAGCAGGGTCTGATGGGTTCACGACGGTGAAAGAAACACCTCCTACTATCAAGGAGCGGTGCGTCGCAAGAAGATGAAGGACGTGATTAGCCACCTCATCGACACTCATGGCAAGGAGGTGTCTAGTCAGGAGGAGCTAGAGGGTGGGGCTGTTACCTTTTTCAGCCACCTCTATACCCAAGACGAGGTGAACACCCTCCCTCCTAGGTTGAGGCCAAGGAAGACCCTGTCAGTTGAGCAAGGCCGCATCCTCTGCCAGCCTTGTGACGTGGGAGAGATCAAGGTGGCACTCTGGTCCATCGACATTGACAAGGCACCGGGACCAGACAGCTTCAACACCTCCTTTTTCTGCTCCTGCTGGGGGATCATTGGCCACGATGTCACATCAGCCATCACTTTCCTCATGCGAGGAGGATCAATGGTTAGAGCCACCAACCATGCCTTCCTCTCACTTATCCCCAAAGTGGAGGGAGCCACAGAACTGCACGACTTCCGTCCGATTTCTTGCTGTGGATTGGTATACAAGATCTTCGCGAAGGTCCTTGCTGAGCGGCTAAAAGGGGTGCTCAACCACCTGGTCTTTGTCATCCAGGGTGCCTTCCTCCTAGGTAGGAACATCTCAGACTGCTCGCTCCTCACTGGTGAGTTCCTCCACGGCTTCAACATCATTCATGCAACCAAGAAGGCGTGCATCAAGACAGACCTCTCCAAAGCCTATGACCACATCGCGTGGCTGGCGCTTGATGGAGATGATGGGCTTCTGCTCCACTTGGATGGACTGGATGAAGGAGTACATCACTACATGCTCTTTCTCAGTCCTGGTCAACGGCTACCCTGCCAGGTTGTTCACGAGTATGAGGGGCCCCCGCCAGGGTTGCCCTCTCTCCCCCTCCTCTTCACACTCGTGATGGAATACCTCTCCACTCTAATGGAGGAGGGAGAGAGTAACAAAACTTTCAGCACGTTCAAAGTTAAGGGTACCCCAATCCTCTCACACCTTACCTTTGCAGACGACGTCCTCTTCTTCTCTACTGGCACGGGCCGGAGCCTCAGGGGCATTAAAAAGATCCTCAAGGAGTTCAGCGACACCTTTGGCATCAAGGTAAACCCCACTAAATCCAAACTCTTCCTATCCAAGTCAGTTGAGGAGGAGGAAATGGGCCTGGCCACGGCAGCTGGCTATACCTTGGACTCCTTACCAACCCTCTACTTAGGCTTTCCCCTAGCTAGCAAGAACCATTATGCCAACTTCTTCAACCCTTGCCTGGATCAGATGAAGGCAATGATCTCCAAATGGCCCCCAGACTGCATCTCCATGGCAGGTCACTGCCTCCTGACGAGGTGTAACCTCCAAGGCCTTGTGGCCTTCTGGGCCCAACAAGGACACCTACCCAACATCGTCTTTGAGAGGTTGGAGAGTCTCTTAGCAGACTTTGTTTGGGGCACGAGCGCACACCACATCAGTTATGAGCACATGGCTAAACCCCTTGGGGAGGGCAGGCTGGGCCTACATAGCAACAAGACCATCAACCGCTGGGCCTCCCTCCATCATCTGGTCTATTTCCACACTGTCCCTGACTCGGTCTGGACCACCTAGATGAGAAGGAGAGATCTCATACACGCAACCCCGGCAACCTCAGACAGGGTTTCTCCAACGCTTGGAAGAACATGGCACGTGCGTGCAGGCACACATCACCTTGTTCGAGCGAACCCAAGCGGTCCAAATCCGCCTCGTCAACCCGGAGGCAAAACTCTAGCCATACGTCCAACCCGCTGGGCCACCAGACTTGCTGGGCCAGACCATTTGGCACAGACCGCTCGTCCATAGGTGGAGCATGAAACTCTTTAGGGCGGAGCACGATGCCTTCTACATCGCTGCCAAAATCAGCTCATGGAACGACATCCAAAGTGACCGTTGCTACTTCTGCCGGTAATGTGAAGACACACAACACCTGTTCTTTAGGTGTCCTTTCGCACACCAGATCTGTTCCCGGGTTATGGGCATTTGCGGACTCAACATCCTAAGGAACACCAGCCTCCCTGAGACAACTACCATCATCAAAGACAAGACCAGGGGATGGAGGGGGTGGAAGTGGTTGTCCATCACTGCATGGTCCTGCTCGACCTACTTCATCTGGAAGTAGAGAAATGAAAGGCGCCATGACCAACAATGACTTTCGGTGGACGACTGCCTCACCATCATCCACAAAGCCATCCAATCGGTGGCTGCCACACGAGGATGGGCCACAGCTGCACCGGACCACATCACCAAGGCATGGAAACTGGAGTCACACAACCTTAGTTAAGTGTGCCTTACTGGCCACACTCTCTGTACAGGACGTTACACCTAGGGTTTTTTTGTATAGATACCCCCGTCTCACACCTACCCTTTTGTTTTACGGGTAGAGAGGGGGGACACACCCCACACCTGGCTTGTCAGGTGTATGGCTTGTCCTTCCCCTTGAGCTTATTTCGGGGCTCCCTTAGCCTTCCATGGCTGGTGCTTCTGGCACTAGGGTGCCATACTTTCTACGGGTGTCCTGTTCTAGGGCACCCTTCATTGTTATATTTACCAAGTCGCAAGGCAATTCTGATGAAAGAGAAGAGTGACTAGTAAAGGCCGCATCAGTTGGGGGTGGGACTCCAGAGTGTGGGATGTAAACCCGACCACCACATCAGCACAAATGATGACTGCGTGGTGCGTCAACAAAGGTGGTTGCATGGTCCTCATCTTGGCAGTTTATGTGCACACCAAGCCATCTAGGTGCATGGCTCTGTGGGAGGAGCTCCATGCCGCCAAACCAATCGCAATGGTCCCTTGGCTGGTCCGGGGATTTCAATGCCATCAGGCGTGACAACGAAAAAGTGGAAGGCAGAGAGGTCTCCAGGAAAATGATGCATGAGTTCAACGAGGCCATCGTGTGTACGGGTATCTTAGAGGCCAAGCACTGGGGCGGGCTGCTCACCTAGAACAACCGCCAACAAGCCTCCAGTCGAGTCACCTGTCACCTTGACAAGGTCCTTATCAATGACTCCTGGTCCAACCTCTTCCCTAACACCTTCTCTAATCTCATCTTCTCCCACAAGAGCGACCACGGTGCTCTTATCATCTCTCCTTTCTCTACCAAACTTGTTAGTACCCACCCATTCTGTAGCCTCAACTACTGGATGGAGTGGGAGGGTTTCTACGACATCGTCTCAAGGGTGTGGGACAAACTAGTGAGAGACAACCCCCTCTTCATAGTTATGAAGAAAATCTAAGCGACAAAGGCGAGGCTGAAGGGGTGGTCGAGAGAGAAGGTCAACATCAACAACCTTAAGAGGGAGGTTGACGGGGAGTTTGCTGAGGTCCAGGCTGGCCTCCAAGTGAATCCGACCTACCCTGACCTCACTCTTTGGGAAGAAACACTCTACGCATGACTGGAGAAGCTCGATAAGGTTGAGGAAGTATACTTCTACCAGCACAGTAGGGTCTGATGGGTACAAGACGGGGAGAGAAACACCTCCTACTATCAAGGGGCGGTGCGGTGCAAGAAGATGAAGGATGCCATCACCCACCTCATTGATACCCATGAAAATGAGGTGTCCAACCAAGAGGAGCTTGAGGGGGAGGCCGTTGTCTTTTTCAGCCACCTATACACTCAAGACTAGGAGAACACCCTTCCTCTCATATTCAGGATGAGGAAGACCCTGACAGTGCATCAAGGCTGCATCTTGTGCTATCCTTGCAATGCGGAGGAAATCAAGGTGGCACTCTGGTCCATCGGCGTGGACAAGGCCCCTGGACCGGACGGGTTCAACGCCTCCTTCTTCCACTCATGCTGGGGGATCATCGACCATGATGTCACTGCAGCCATCTCTTTTCTCATGCGGGGGGGGGGGGTCCATGGTTAGAGCCACCAACCACGCCTTCCTTTCACTCATCCCCAAAGTGGAGGGAGCCATGACGCTTCATGACTTTTGTCTGATCACCTGCTGTGGAGTGGTGTACAAAATCTTCACCAAGGTACTCACCGAACGGGTCAAGGGGGTGCTCGGCCACCTGGTTTCCACAAATCAGGGTGCCTTCATCCTAGGAAGGAGCATCTCAGACTGCTCTCTTCTCACTGGTGAGTTCCTTTTTGGCTTCGACATAAAGAGGGTGACCAAGAAGGTGTGCATCAAGACGGATCTCTCCAAGGCCTACGACCACGTCGTGTGGCTGATACTGTGGCGCCTCATGGACTTGATGGGCTTCCCCACCATGTGGATCGATTGGATGAAGGAGTGTGTAACCACATGCTCCTTCTCAGTCTTGGTCAACGGCTACCCCGCGATGCTGTTTGAGAGCATGAGAGGGCTCAGACAGGGCTGCCCCCTCTCCCCCCTCCTCTTCACGATCGTGATGGAATACCTCTCCATGCTGATGGAGGAGGGCTAGAGGAACAAGACGTTCAGTACATTCAAATTCAAGGGCATCCCAGTCCTGTCACACATTACCTATGCAGACGGCGTCCTTTTCTTCTCCACTAGCATGGACCGCAACCTTAGAGGAATCAAGAGGATCCTCAAAGAGTTCAATGACACCTTAGGTATCAAAGTCAACCCAACCAAGTCCAAGCTTTTCCTATCCAAATCGGCTAAGGAGGATGGGACGAGGCTGGCCACGGTGGCAGGCTACACCCTGGACTCTCTACCGACCCACTACGTAGGTTTTCTCCTAACTAGCAAGAACCATTACACCAGCTTCTTCAACCCGTGCCTTGACCAGATGAAATCCATGATTTCCAAATGGCCCCCAGACCGCATCTCCATGGTAGGCCGCTGCTTTATGATGAGGTGCAACCTCCAAGGGCTAGTGGCTTTTTGGGCCCAACAAGGCCACCTCCCTAACATCGTCTGCGAGAGGTTGGAGACCCTCTTTGCAAACTTCATTTGGGGGACAAGCGCTCACCACATGAGCTATGAGTGTTTAGCCAAACCTCTCGGGGAAGGCGGACTGGGTCTACAGAGCATCAAGGCTATCAACCGATGGGCCTCACTTCATCACCTGGTCCACTTCCACACTAATCCCGGCTCGGTGTGGACCGCATGGATGAGAAGGAGATACAGCCTGACCCTCTGCAACCCTAAGGATCTTAGGCAGTGGTTCTCAAATGCCTGGAAGAACATGGTGTGGGCGTGGGGGGACCAAAACAACCTGTTCGAGCACACCCAGGCGGGCCACATCCGCCTCGTAAACCCGACGACCAAGCTTTGTCCACACGTCCAGCCCACCGGGCCACCCAACCTGCTGGGCCATGTCATCTGGCATGGACCGCTCATCTACTGATGGAGCATGACACTCTTTAGGACTGAGCACGACACCTTCTACACTGCCGCCAAGATCAGCACCTAGAATAGCAACCATAGTGATCGTTGCTAATTTTGCCGGTAGCACGAAGACACACAACACCTATTCTTCAGGTGTCCTTTCTCTCACCAGATCCATTCTCAAATTATGGGCCTTTGCGGGCTCACCATACCTAGGAACATCAACCTTAGTGAGACAACTTCCATCATCAAGACCAAGACGAGAGGCTGGAAGGGATGGAAGTGGCTGTCTATCACAACTTGGTCATGCTCCACCTATTTCATCTGGAAACAAAGGAACGAGAGACGCCACAATCAACAATGGCTGTCGGTGGGTGACTGCCTAGCCATCATCCACAAAGCCATGAGACTGGTAGCAGCCTCACGCGGGTGGTCCACAGCCGCACCCGACCACGTCATCACGATGTGGAGGCTTGACTCCCATAGTTTTAGTTGAGTGCGCCCGAGAGGCCACTCTTGATGTACAGGGCCTTGTGCCGGGTTTTTTTTGTATAGTTACCCATACTCACATCTACCCTTTATGTTCTTAGTAGGGTAGAAGGGGGACGTACCCCACACATGTCTTGTCGGGTGTGCGATGTGTCCTCCCCCCACGAGCCCACCTTGAGGCATCCATAGCCTTTTTGGACCGATGCTTCTCACGATAGGATTCCTTTCTTTGTATGGGTGTCCCGTTTTTGGGTACCCTTCATCGTTATATTTACCAAGCTGCAAGGCAATTTTGATGAAAGAGAAGAGCGACCACGACACTCTTGTCATCTCCCCTTTCTCCACCAAACTAGCTAGGACCCGCCCTTTCCGCAGCCTCAACTACTAGCCAGAATGGGAGGGGTTTTATGATGTTGTTACAAGGGTGTGGAACAAATCAGTGAGTGGCAATCCCCTCTTCATTATCATGAAGAAACTCCAAGCCATGAAGGCTGGGCTGAAGGGGTGGGCAAGAGAGAAGGTCAACATCAACAACATAAAAAAGGAGGCCAAGAGAGAGTTCGCGGAGGTCCAAGCGGGCCTCCAGGCAGACCCAACCTACCCTAACCTCACCCTGCGAGAGGAATCCCTTTGCGCACGCCTGGAAAAGCTCGACAAGGCTGAGGAAGTCTACTTCTATCAGCATAGTAGGGTCTGATGGGTGCACGACGAGGAAAGGAACACCAACTACCAAGGGGCGGCGCGTCGCAAGAAGATGAAGGACGCAATCAGCCACCTCATTGACACTCATGACAACGAGGTGGCCATCTAGGAGGAACTCGAGGGGGAAGTCGTGGCCTTCTTCAGTCATCTCTACACACAAGACAAAGAACACACCCTCCCCCCTAGGCTAAGGCCAAGGAAGACCCTGACTATGGAGCAGGGACACATCCTTTGCCGACCTTGTGATGCAGAGGAGATCAAGGTGGATCTCTATTCCATCGGCCCGAACAAGGCCCCTGGCCCAGACGGGTTCAACGCTTCTTTCTTCCTATCCCGCTGGGAGATCATCGACCACAACGTCACAACGACCATCAACTTCCTTATGCGGGGTGGGTCCATGGTCAGAGCCACCAACCACGCCTTCCTCTCACTCATCTCCAAAGTGGAGGGAGCCACGACACTTCATGACATCCGTCCGATTTCCTGCTGTGGAGTAGTATACAAAATCTTTGCCAAGGTCCTTGCCGACGAACAGCTTAAGGGGGGGGTGCTCGGCCACCTGGTCTCTGCCAACCAGGGTGCCTTCATCGTGGGAAGGAGCATCTCAGACTGTTCTCTTCTCGCCGATGAGTTCCTTCACGGTTTTGACATCAAGCGGGCAGCCAAGAAGGCGTGCATCAAGACGGACCTCTCTAAAGCCTACAACCATGTCACGTGGTCGGCGCTTTGGAGCCTGATGGATCTGATGGGATTCCCCACTACATGGGTCGACTGGATGAAGGAGTGTGTGACTACATGCTCCTTCTCATTCTTGGTCAATGGCTACCCCACTGGGATGTTCGAGAGCACAAGGGGGCTCAGACAGGGTTGCCCCCTCTCCCCCTCCTCTTCATGCTCATAATGGAATACCTTTCCATGTTGATGGAGGAGGGTGAGAGGAACAAGACGTTCAGTACGTCTAAGGTCAAGGGAACCCAAGTTCTCTTCCACCTTACCTTTGCAGATGACGTCCTTTTCTTCTCCGCTGACACAGGTCGCAGCCTTAGGGGGATCAAGAAGATCCTAAGGGAGTTTAGCGACACCCTCGGAATCAAAGTCAACCCCACCAAGTCCAAGCTCTTCCTGTCCAAGGCTGCCGAGGTGGAAGGGATGAGGTTGGCAAGGGCTCTGGGGTATACACTGGAATCCCTGCCGACCCGCTACCTAGGCTTCCCCCTAGCTAGCAAAAACCACTACGCCAGCTTCTTCAACCCCTGCCTTGACCAAATGAAGGCCATGATATCCAAATGGCCCCCGGACCGCATCTCCATGGTGGGCCATTGCCTTCTGACGAGGTGCAACCTCTAAGGCCTTGTCGCCTTTTGGGCCCAACAAGGCCACCTCCCCAACAACATCTGTGAGAGGCTGGAGACACTCTTGGCAGACTTTGTGTGGGGGATGAGCGCTCATTACATGAGCTACGAGCACATGGCTAAACCTCTCAGAGAAGGGGGGCTGGGCCTAGGAAGCGTCAAGGCCATCAACCGATGGGCCTCTCTTCACCGCCTGATCCACTTCCACACTACACCTGACTTGGTATGGACCGCATGGATGAGACGAAGATATGTCATGTCCCTTCCTAGCTCGGAGGACCTCAGGCAGGGGTTCTCCAATGCATGGAAGAACATGGCATGAGCGTGGGAGGATCACAACCACCTGTTCGAGCGCACTCGAGCCAGCCAAGTCTGCCTTAGGAACCCAACGACCAAGCTGTGGCCACTTATCCAGCCCACTGGGGCTCCCAACCAATTGGGTCGGGTCACCTGGCATGATCCTCTCATCCACAAATGGAGCATGACACTCTATAGGGCGGAACATGATACTTTCTCCACCAACGCTAAGGTCAACACATGGAACAACAGCTAGAGTGATCACTGATGCTTTTGTCGGCAGTGTGAAGACACCCAACACCTATTCTTCAGGTGTCCCTTCTCCCATCAAATCTATTCACGGGTCATGGGCTTGTGCGGGCTCACCATACCCAGGAATGCCAGCCTCAGTGACACGATTGCCGTCATCAAGACCAAGACAAGAGGGTGGAAGGGCTGGAAATGGTTGCCCACAACGGCTTGGTCTTGCTCTGCCTACTTCATTTAGAAGTAGAGAAATGAGAAATGTCATGAACAACAACGAATCTCGGTGGATGAATGTCTAGCCATCATACACAAAGCCATTAGATTGGTAGCAGCTTCGCACCGGTGGGCCACGACTGCACCCGACCATGTCACTAGGGCATGGAAGCTTGATGCCTATAGTTTTAGCTGATACAGGGCCTTGCACCTAGGGTTTTTTTGTATAGTAACCACATACTCACGCCTACCCTTTTGAAGATTAGTTGGGTAGATGGGGGACGCACCCCACATCCAGTCTGTTGGGTGTGCGGCATGTCCTCTTCGAGGCATCCCTAGCCTTCTCTGGTTGGTGCTCCTCGCACCTGGGTGCCACACTTGTACGGGTGTCCCGTTTTAGGGCACCCTTCATTGTTATATTTACCAAGCCACAAGGCAATTCCGATGAAATAGCTCCCAGTCAGTCAGTTGGTCGACTCTCTCTCTCTCTCTCTAAGTTTTTTGCTCTGCCTTCTCTCTAGGATCCTTATCTTGCGTCTTGGTGGGGGGAGGGACGTGAATTCCTTAGGGTGAGCTCTCCCCACTGACTCTTCTCTTTCTCGCTCTCCCATCTCCCTCTCCTCGCCCTCTCTTTTCATGCTCCCCTGCACTACACTGGTCTTTTGGCCTGCACCTTGGTGTTGTTCGACGACCACAATTCTCCCCCCACCTAAGTGACTCCATCGTCCCCCTCCTGGGGGTGCAACCTGGAGCTGGTCATGCCCGATTTGTGTGTGGCAGTTGTTGGGGCCTTGCCCCCTTTGCCCCATGCTCCTAGGTGGCTTCGCCTCCACCTTGACGACTCACCTTGGTTCTTGGATGCTCATGTATAGGTGGTTTCGGCCCAAGAGACCCCCTTCAGACCTGATGCCTTTATCTATGTCAGCCTTGGGCTAGCTTCTTCTTTCTCGTAACCCTTCTCTCTAGTCCAGGCCCTCGGTTCTGCTTGTCGGTCCCACTACATCACTTTCCCCCCAACTTGGCGGCCTGCTCCATCTTCCTGACTGTGCATTGGGTGGCATGTTGCTCTACCTTGGAGGCTCCATCTCAACCACTGGCGGTCCAATCTAGTATTGGTCCTCTGACTAGCCCCATGAAGGTATCTTGGGTCTACCTCTGACCACACTCATCCCCACTTTGCCCTCACCTTGAGGGTCTTGTTCTGGTAAGTGTCGAGTCTCTCGCCGCCACGATGACCGTGCTTATTATCTTGAGCTACAGTGGGTTTGAAGCGACTGCGTTTCTTGAAAGTTGCACCGAGACCTCTAGCTCATTGGTATTGGCATGGTGGTTGGCCCTTGTAGCTTGCTGGTGTGCCTGATCCAATTGTCTACTAGAAGCTTGCTACGACTGAGTAGTTATCTGCTTAGGTGGCTGTGACCCATGGATCTAGACTAGGACCTCCCTGGGCGGGTAGCTTCTTGGTCCTAGATTCTTTTTGGTTATAGGTTTTAGAATCTGAGAGTCAGAACCTCCATGTTGTTATAGGTTTCTGACCTTCAGCAACCTCACCTCTAGCCTCGTAGGGCCTAGCCACATAGTCGTTATGGTGGCTGTTTCCCATTTGTTGGGACGTAGCTATTTCCTCAACCGTGGATTGGCTAGAACCCTACCTTTAGCCTTGGTGTAGGTTTGGTTTGTTTTGCGATGACCGCATTGCTAGCGATGACCACAATGTGATGGAGGATCTGTGATCGGGTGTTCTTTCCTGACGAGCCTACTCCGACGACGCCACCCCCTCACCCATACTTGGGACCTTGGGTGCCTCATCGGTTGTGCAGCTTAGCGGCTAGGGTTTTCCTGCTACTGTTAGGGTTTAGGGGGACGGTTCGCCCACCCACCACACACATCACTACAAGAAAATAGGAATTAACTACATTTTGTCTAGCTACATTTTCTTAAAATATAGTTAAAATGACCTTCGTTTACAAGTTATAAATGTATAGCTAAGATAAATGTAGTTGGTAATGAATTTAAGAAATAACTACATAATAGCTACATGTAAGTTCTATTTTTTATTACTATCTTTGAATTTTTACAATCCCAAAAGTTGTAAGCGGGTTCACGCTCAACTTTTACAAAGCCCGCCACTTTCGTTTACCAGTATGCCAATTCTTTCCCAATTCAATTAGATAGTGATCCCAAACCCCAAAGCGATGGGCAACCCCAAGGTGAAGAAATTCTTGATCGTTTCAAGCAGAGGAGACATGGTGCAAAAGGGGATCTAGGAGTTGGGTGCTGGAGAAACTTTTGTGGCAGTAGTTCCTAGAGCTACCATCGCCAAGGACCCAACTTGTTCTCTCTGCCCGTAATTTCTGTTGGCAGCGATCGAAAGAAGCACTGGGAGGGGGAAGGAGGGGTTTGCTTCTATGGTAAGGTTTTAATCTTGGACTTTTCATACTTTCTTAGTTGTTGTGTCTTTGCTCGAGCTTATCAGAACTTCCCTCCAATTTTAGCCCCCTATTATGATTCACAGTCTTACTGCAAGTTGAAGTCAAGGAGCACCCTTCTTGGTTGAGCAGAAGCCAACGACGCCTTTTTGTCTCTCGCACAGAGGTTCAGTCTCTCTTCTAGTCTTCATGGCCAGAATTCCTTCACATGGGTTGTAAAGTAGCTGGGTTCTGAGGCTTTCTATTAATATTTGTCTGATCCAGTATCGAGAAGAAAGTGATTCCATGTTTTTTTTTGTTTAAAGCTGGAGCAAATTGGGCGTGTTTGGTGGCTTGGCATCAACTTTGAATTGAAATAGCTTCTACTACTCTCCAACTGAATGTGTTGGTCATTGCTTTGACCATATGGGTTCAGCTTACTAATTAAATGCGTTTGAACAGAGTAATTCAACCAAGGAAGCCTATCATATCATATTTCTCTAGTCTATCAAAACCAAGCTGGGGAGACTTCTAGATACATGAAGGTAACTCCCCATGACTTACTTCTAGGCATTTTTCCATTTTTGCCTTTTGATTTTAGGTGCTATGAAATCTGGATGGAATTTCCTTGATGTTGTTGTTGTTTGCTCAGAGTGTATCATAACTGAGATAAAACCACAGGAGGAAGCAAATATCTGGAAAGTGGGTCCAACAACTGACAGGCTTTTGGTAACCTTCATACCATATGTATTTTAGTATTGCCAAAGTTAACAATAAGATGTTTCTTTGTTCATAGAGTACCTGATTCAGGCTTGGTCCCTAAGAAGCACGGACACAAATACGGACACGAGACACGTAATTTTTTAAAAATATAGAACACTGACATGGACACAGACATGGACACGGGACATGGGACATGTCAATTTTTAAAAATATAGAACACTGACATGGCGTTGGACACAACTATATATATACACATATACATACATAGGGATGAGCAAATAATGGTCCAAATTGCAAAACCGGACCGGACTGCTCAATTCGGCCCGGTCCGGTCCGGTCCGATCCGCGGTCCTAGAATTTTGATAAGTTCGGTCTTCGGTCCGGTATGGTCCGGTCCGGTCTGAAAATCGGTCTGGTCCGGACCGCAGATTGACTTTTATATAAAATTTATATATATTTGAAGGTGTATTCTATAATAACTACAAATAAAGTACATATATAAGCACTGCTAGTATAAATGTTTGATACTAAAGTTATATAATTATTAGAAGTGACTAAGATTATCAACTTTGTACAATTAAATAAGTTGTAAAACATGTAAAAAAGGCTGATTACGGTCCAAACGGTCTAGTCCGGTCTGGTCCTAGTACAAAACGGTCTGGTCTCGGCCCGGTCCTACCTCGAAACGGTCCGGTCTGCGGTTCATATATTATTGAAATTCGGTCCGCGGTCCAGTTCGGTTCGGTCCGGTTTTGGACGGATGCTCATCCCTATACATACATATATTTACATTAATATATACAGTTAAAAACAAATATGTGTATAGAATTTATTTGTAAACACAACAAGCTCCATAATTCTTAACAACAAGCAGAAACAACGATCACCATGATATACACTTTATATTCACATTTGTATTCAAACTCACTATGTTGATGCTAAAAATTTAGCATACAAAATAATATATTAAAATCAAGAGGAAGAAGAGGGAATGAGTTCCTAGAAAGGAAAGGAAGTTGCTTCTAATGGCTGCTCTAGTTGTTGGCAGCTCCAGCTGCAAATGGTTGTCATAAAAGGTTGCTTCTTATGGTGGATTTAGCTCCTACTGGTTGCTGATGCAAATGCTGCTAGTAGCAACTCCATCTCTTTATGGTGGCTGCTTGTAGCAACTTCAGGACCTAGCTACTACTTGCAGCAATTGCTGCTAGAAGCGGTTTCATTCACTCTTTACATGAACAACAACAATTAGAGGGTGAGGGTAGTTGGTCACATCTCAAAGGGATGAGGGGTTTGATGAGGAGTTGGGGTTTGGTTGAGGAGTCTACGGGTCGGGTCTTATTTTCTCTTTTCTTTTTAGTTAGATCTTATGTGGGTTGTGTTGGTCGTGTCCAGTAAGCGTCCTAGATGTGTCCACGCCGTGTCCAGCTTGCCAATAAAAAATTTGAAATTGGACACGCTGGAGGAGTGTCTGCCGCGTGTCCACGCATGTCCAAGGCATGTCCAAGTTGGACACGTGTTGGACACGGACACGGAAGCCTCCAAGAAGTGTCCGTGCTTCCTAGCTTGGTCCCAAGTTTCTTTATGTATACTTTATTTGATTGAAGTTCATTCCCTATATTTAATGTTGGTCCATCGAATTTTGTTTATGCTCCCTTCGTGGAAGTAGTGGAAAAACTTTTCTGTTTCTGGAGAAACCCCACTCCTATATAATCACCTATTAAATTGGTTGTTAAGGTTTTAGAAGGCAGGATATGTCAATCTAGTTGCATTTACAACACAAAATAGTTTATTTACTTGAATTTTTGAGATCCACTTACATTGAGTTAGTTTTTGTTTATGTTGTTTTTGGATAAATATATCATCTTGTTATACAACTCATACATCTTAATATAGGCCAAATGTCTTTAGTCTTTGGTTGACTATGCAATATAGACATTTATGACCTAATATAATTTCCTCTTCCTTAGACTCCAATGTTTTTGTGGGATTGTTTATCAGTCCATAATTACAGACATGGTCTGGATATGCTGTAGTGCTATGGATCATTAAGGAAAACAACACTCATGAATGTATTACTAAAACACATACGGTGATTAATATTCTCACCACAATCATAAGGAAATATTAAGTTGTTGGCATTTCAAAATGCATTTATGAAAATCCTCTAAATAATCTTCCTTTGGTTATAAATTATATGTAGGAGACACAATGAGTTGAATACTGAGAAGTCATATATTAATCTGTGGTTAATCCTTGGTTAATCTCTAGTGACTTGTATTTTGAGTTCTACTATTTGAGAATAGTTCCATGTTATGTGAAACATGTACACATATCTTGCTAGTTTCCACCATCAATGAGCATGCATGAAATACTGAAGTGAAGGCTTAATCATTGAGAAGTGTTGGGGTATTGGTATCCATTAAATAAGTCATATGCGATGCCATCTTTCACCATTGAAGAGGTTAGTTTAAGCTTTGTCAGGAGTTCAGGATGTACTGAATACTTACATCTCTCTCACAATTGATGAAGGTTAGGATACCTTCAATATCCAACACATTTTTCCTTCATATAGGTTTAGGTTTTCCTTTTTTGGTATAAACAATGAACCTCAACTATGCTACTCTTCATTACTGTTTGGTCTTTAATAATTAGTTGAGTATCTTTGTTCATTTTTTATTAGATGACAGTGAGTTCTAGATGGAAATCACGTATAGCTCACTAGATAAGAAAATACCATGGCTCCTTTATTAGCTATCCATTAATCCAAATGAGGCTTTTTGGCTAACATCAACTGTGAAGAATGGCTATTGTCTTGGAGGGTTGTATTCATTTGTACACCATGTCGCATAAGTAGAAATATTAGGCAATTGATTGAAAACAAGTAGGAATAAAATGGAATTGGAAGCGAACATAAAAGTTTGGTTTCTCCTTTCTCAAACTTTTGTAACTTTAAAAAATTTATGGTTCTTGGCCAGCGACAAACGCAAGGTCAACCGCCTCAAAGAATGGGTGTCAGACATTCCACAATACATGTGATACCACAATAGTCAGCATGTATACTTCTCTGTGCAACATTTTACTTCTTGGTTCAAAGATCATTTTGCACATTTCTATATGTTGATCAATCTTATCACTACATTGAACAAGCTATAACATTGAAAATATATCGTGATTGTATCTATGTTCTTGTCGTATGGGTGAATTGCTTATAACACTGTTGAAAATAAATAAACATTTCACATTTGATCAGTCCTTATATATGCCTTTCCTTTTGGAATAAATATTGAGGGCTTAAATTTGTATGAGAATAAAAGATTGTCATTTCATGCTCTTTGGTGTGAAATACCAATGAGAGATCTACGACACGATCCATCACTTCATAAACCCTTTTTTGGTTCCTCATTTTCATCCATAACTTGCCAAACTAGACTTCCTATTTAGCACTGTATAGGTTGTCGAGGAAATTGGCTCAATTTGTCTTAATGAGTGGGTCATGGTATTTGAGATGTCATGTGAAGTGAATGTATTTTATTGTAACCTAAAAGTAACTATTGTTTGTAGTATATGTTTGTATGTGATTAAAAAAGATTTACTGAATGTTGTCCCTTTTAATATTCTTTAGTTGTGCAATATGCTATGATACCATTAGTTTAGGTCCTTATATTATGAGTACCAAAAAGATCTTGTAGAAGAAAGAATTCATCTCGTAATTATGAAGTGTTCATACTAGTTCTCTGAAGTTCTTATTCCCTTGACCTACACGTAATGCGCTAGGAACTTGCATCTTCAGTTAGACGTGTGAAACACTTTGCATTCTAAAACTAGTTATCTTCACCCATCTTCATATAATGCTCTATGAATCCAATTCTAGACTTTTGGGCGGGGTTGAGGTACCCATTACTTAGGCACTTGATTGTACAGAAACCAATAATAAGTTTAACACATGCTTAAGGTCCATTTATCTTGAATGAATATGGTATTTGTTGACACTCCAATATATGAAGAGGTCTCTTCAATGACAACACATACATTAGTTGGGTTTATATGCTCCTTAGCTATTACAATATATTTATCTCTGCCACCATATAATCCCTTATACACCCTTATCTGAACTTACCATTATATCAGTAATACTTTCCCCCATAGACCCAAGACTTGTTAATCCCTTTTTCCATATTGGGTTTAAGTCCACAAATATTATAATGCATAGTTATATATGCTCAAAATCCATCTTCAGTCATAAGAATATATCTAAAAAAAATAAGATTACATTTACATCCCTTCAGAATTGTTCTTTTAGTTCTGTATTGTACTTTGACAAAAGAAAGGGAAAGTGTTTCCTATATCTCCTTGAAATATATTATATGTATAGTGCGGAATCACGTAGTTGTTTTGCTAAAAGGCACATTATAAGTAATGTTTTTTGTTAAGGGTCTTATTTGGATTTGATAAATATTCCCAATCTATCAGATATCGTCTCGTTACAACCTGGAAATGACAGAGCACAATATAAAATCCATTTCGTTCAAACCACTTCAAGAAGCACTATCTCGTTATACCTAGAAACTAAACTATGTAATTCCAAGACCATGTATAGAAATCAGAGTTACTAATAGAGCACACAAATAAACATGAAATAGCACAATGAACTTGTATTTTTAGTATATTTCTAGAGCCATACGCAGAAAGCATTAAAGAAATCAACATTTTGTTGAATGAACAGAAGTCCGTATTGAACTGTAATAATTGTAAATGTGATCATAAAACTTTGCCCATGTTCGTGAACTAAGATATCCGGATTTTCTAGATTTGTTTCTATTCCTCTTGCATTCCTGTAGCCTCTACTTGAGCTGACTGCTGGTAAAGGCTTGTCTAGAGGATCTTATTAAGTGCTCTGTTGTGTGCTTTGCTTCTTGGGTTTCAACTGTACAATGAGGCATATGTGCTGTTGGTTATCATTCCAGAATGTCTGAAAGCATGATCCATAAAAAAAGATTCATCATTTTTGTGGCTGTAAATTAGTCCCATTCCTTTGAATGCAGGCATTCCAATGATTCCAAAGTCTTACATATGATGCTTATGGCTTATTTTCTTATTTAGTTGCCGATGTGAGCCTCTCATTCTTGACCTCGTTGATATTTTTATACAAAGTTAGAAGCACTTCTGAATAAGTTACCACATATTGGAATATTGAAACTACTCCATGTGGTCTCCGATCTCCAAAACCATGATATAAACACGATTTAACTTAGCGGAAGCAATCGATTAACAGCGGAAGACAAAAATCACGGGAAATTAAAACTTTTTGAGATAAGATCTTGAAACCATAAAACTCCTTCCATAGAAAAGGAAATAAACTATTCACATCTCTGATAATTACTTCTTGAGTAATTATATACAACATGATACAAAATTCTCAAGAGTCAAAACCAAAATTTCAGACACTAACTCCCAGGACCTGAGAGTACAGAGATGGCATAGGACTATCTAACTACATAACTCAGCAGTCAGTATCTCCACCTGAGATTTACTGCTGCTCTTGGTACTACTGCTGCTAGTTTTGGTCACCTGTAGGCTGCTTCCTCCGTCTTCGACAACCACCTAAAAAGTTGAAGTCTACGGGGTGAGACAATTTTAAATAATTGTCCCAGCAAGATTTATAACTCTCCACTAAAAGCTTTATATAGCAATCAAAGAACAACATAAGCAATAAAAGATTTTAAGGTAACCAATAGCAGATTGGTAATAAGCAGAATATCAACAATTAAGGAAAATGAAGAACATATGTACTATGCAGTGTAACATCATTCAAGTATCTCGTAGTTCAACCTAAGCAGATATACTACGTGGTTGATTATGTTTTACAAACATCATTATGCCCTGCGGAGATGAGGTATACCGCTCATACTCCAACCGATCACTGCTAAGTCGCATCGGTATCATACCTAGGTCATAAAAAGAGCCGGATTCTTATGACCTCATCTTCCTCAGTCAGAGTGAGGATAACTTGCAGGACATCTTGTGTCTCTGCTAATATAGCTCACCAGGGTAATCTAGTACTTTGCTATTTTTAGAGTTACAGTGGCATTCTGTACTCTCTTCATCATCAAGAGATTTATTGTTTACTTCTGATCGATGCGGTATAAGGATTTCCTCGAGAGAATTGTGTTGCAGCATAAACATATAGTGAAGGGCTGATGGATTAAGATACATATACATCAATTCCTACACTAGGATGTAAGGATTTACACACCCATATTCCCACACATACTCAAAAGTATGCGATCCAGGAGTTCCCTTAGGAAAACCTATTTCACCATCATTTTGCTTTCTAACAATGATGAATCTATGATCAGGGCTCTACATGGTATGATTATACTTGATTAGTTAGGCACATTTCAGTATTCTCTTAACATCATACATGTTCTCAAACATTAATCATTAGCATAGCAGCTATGAAAGTAGAATACTTAAATGTAACAAGTCTAACTCACATCAATTATCATTTCTCAATCATCTCATCACAAGTCATCTGTTAAGCATGACCTTGATGATACTCATGGCTCTCACAGCCTAACAATCTCATTAGATGCCACTTACTAGGAAACAAGGTATTTCACTATTCATAAAGCTAATAATATGCTTTCAATGAATATGGTATCATCATCCTTACCTGGATATGATTATCTTCCCATAAGAACCTGCATGGTCAATTCAACTGATAACAGTAAAAAATTCATTTCAAAGAAGTTATACCTTCCTATTCTCACAAGAGTTAGGTTCCCTGATTTTTATCAATTAGGGTTTACTATTCACATTACATGTCATCACCCTAAAATTAGGGTTTACTATTCAACTCATGGTGAATTGAACTCATAACACCATCATGTATGAGAAACATCATCATTAAAGCCCTCAGATAAGATTAAGATTCATCAATTATCATAACTAGGGTTTCCATGATCTCACATAAGTGGATCATACCCTAATCATGCACATTCATATGTTTTGATGGTACTTTAATTGAGTTTCCACCATAAATGGCACTTTCTCTCTCCTCTTACTAGTAGATGGTGTTCACACCACTCCAGATTAGGTTGGGTTAAGTCCTCATTGACTATCATAAGCCAAATCACCACTATCATGTGATTAGGGTTTGATTAGAACAAGGTATTACTCAATTGAACCCCTCAAGGGAATTTTGGTAAATTACCCATTGATCATCATCATGGGTCAATTCATTAGTCACCTAGTCCCTTAATGTCCTAGATTACCATTAGGGTTTAGATTAGATCACCATTGAACCATTTACACCTTCAAGTGATTAAGTATAAACAACCTTGAAAACCTTCAAATAGTTTCAACCTTCAACCACCAAACGGTCTTGAGACTGTTTGAGTGTGTTGACCGTTTGGGGAGAGTTGACTTCCAAACCGTTTGAAGCTTATGCGGTTTGAAACCGTTTGATCAAAACGTTCTTGAGATCGATTGGTCCAAACGTTCTTGAGATCGATTGGTCCAAACGACCTTGAGATCGTTTGAGCCCAAATGGTCTTGAGACCGTTTGGATCCAAATGGTCTTGAGACCGTTTGGATCTAAACGGTCTTGAGACCATTTGGTCCAAATGGGCTCAAACTGTTTGAACCTTAAACAAGGTTCAAAAGTTACAATCGATTATGGTTATGTATGTTGAAGCCCTCAATTATCCAAATCCATGTTAACCACTTAGAAATTGAGTTTATTAGGATGATCCTTAATCAATTGGACACCAAATTGACCCTCAATTGAAAGCCAATTAGGGTTAAATCCATTCTCAATTAGGGTTTCAATCAGATAATCATCAATGTTCAACAATGTGAATCAAATCAAGGTTGAACCTATCAATTGACCTCCAATTGGGCCCAAACTTGGCCCAAACGGTCTTGAGATCGTTTGGATGACCTCCAAACGGTCTTGAGACCGTTTTCCCAAAGTTTGACCAAAAACCAAGTCGGTTGGATAAGGGTTGAACCCTAAATAGGTCTAAAATCAGCATTTGTATCAATTCTTCAACTTATTGAAATTGGACCCTCAAACCATCAAATTACCTCAACCCTAGACCTCCAAACGGTCTTGGGTTGTCACCAAACGGTCTTTAGACCGTTTTGATGAATCCCCAAACGGTCTTGAGACCGTTTGGGTCCTTCAACCCAAAACTCAACAAGATCTATAATTGAAATCAACAATTTCAACCCGATTAGGGTTAGGGTGTTGCAGTGCCTTCAACTCTCAATTGGTTAAGAATTAGATTATGATTCTTTGTAGGAATGAAATTCAATATATTACCAACAGACCCTCAAATGGTCGTCCCTTGGTCAACACTATCAAACGGTCTTGAGACCATTTTGATCCAAACGGTCTTGCAAGACCGCATGAGATCAAACGGTTTGAGACCGTTTGACCTTAAATGGTTTGCAACCGTTTGGACCAAAAGGGTCCAAGGTCGGTTGATAAAGTTGCTTAAGAATTCACGCCCATCATCTTCAACCTCTGTTCAGGTCAGTTGTACCACGGTTTTTCTTGCAAAAGTGTAAGGAAGAAAGGGGTAGAAGAAGAACTAAAGCTTAAATTGCAAGAACAAAGATATGCATATAAGGCAAAGAATTTAGAGTTATAAAACCCGCCTCAAACGTTGTTCCTAGAGCTCCAAGATTCCAAGATTCAAGCCTCTAATGGCATCTTGAGCTCCACAACTCGGCCAGAGGTGATTCTCCAAGGGAAAGATGGGGATGGTCGGCTAGAACAAAGAATCGAAGTGAGTTAACCATAGAACCAACCTTTTAAGAAGAATTCCTCCATGAATTTGAGCTTGAAGATGGTTCCTACTCACCTTAGCACTAGTTGGTCATTCTCCCTGAGGTCCAGAGCTCTGCCTTGGCCATTTTGAGAAAGATGAGTAATGAAGAGGATAAAGGATACGTTCACTTGGTTTGCAAGGGTTTTAGCTTATATAGTTTAGGCTATTTTCCATCATAAGGACCTCTAAAACATGGATTTCTCATCTAAGTCCCTCCTTGTTTCTATGGCACGTCCAAGCCATCTAAACTTAAGCAAAGTCCATCAAAACTTAAGATCTAAGGGTAAAGAAAGCCAACATGCAAACTAAGGTACATATGTGAAGGGTCTCCTTACTCATATTAGGTGAATTTTACCACAAAGATTATTCTTCTCATCTGATTTTTCATTGAAGAGCCCCTTTCATCATTCCTACTCTAATTAATGTCAAGAGTCATAAAAGATATTCTAGAAGGTGTATTTTACAAGTTGCACCCCACATTTTGGGTAAATTGCATTTTACTCCAAAATTAGGGTTTTAAGCACAAGGATTGTTCCACATGTTGCATCTTGATGCCCAGGCTTGGGAAATCCATTATATTTAATCATATTCACTCATATGATGTCTCATTACCAGAAGAACATCTTAACTTGTGAAATTTGCAAGTTAAACCCCTTAACTGGGTAATTTGCACATAGGTCCCTGCATTACAAAACAATACTACAACTTTGTTTAAAAAGGACAAAAATTGAAATTGTATGTTCCTGGGGAACTTAATTACATTCCAGTGAATAATCACAAGTATTTAATTACATATTTAGGCAAAACATTTAGGGTTAGTGTATAACCCAGGTCAGGGATGTTAAAAATTTTCCACCCCTTACAAGGATTTCGTCCCCGAAATCGATAAAACATATTAGGAGAAAAGAGTAGGGTATTTCCTCCTCATCTCATCCTCTAGTTCCCAAGTGGCTTCTTCGACACCATGGTGGTTCCAGAGGACTTTCACAAGGCTTATATCTTTCTTCTTTAACTTTTTAATTCTATTATCAATGATTGACACATGTCCTTCCTCATAAGTTATATCTTCATTCAATTCTACTTCCATAGGTTGTAGAATTGACTCGGTGTCAGGGTGACATTTCCTCAACATAGAAATGTGAAACACAGGGTGTAACTTCTACAACTCTGGAGGTAACTATAGTCTATAGGCCACCTTTCCAACTCGTTCAACAATTGGATAAGGCCCCATAAATCTAGGAGCTAACTTTCCTTTCCTTCCAAAATAAAGGACTCCTTTCCAAGGTGAGACCTTGAGGTACACTCTGTCTCCAATCTGGAACTCTAAGGGTCTACGACGTTTGTCGGCATAAGACTTCTGTCTATCCTGTGCAGTCTTAAGCTGTTGCTGTATAACTTTGATCTTCTTTGTAGTCTGCTGCACAAGATCAGGACCTAACAACTGATGTTCACCAGTCTCATACCAACACAAGGGTGATCTACAACGTCTTCCATACAAGGCTTCATAAGGTGCCATATCAATACTATGTTGATAGCTATTGTTATAGGCAAACTCTATCAAGCTTAGGTGTAGATCCCAACTTCCGGTAAACTGGAGAACACATGCTCTCAACAAGTCTTCCAAGGTCTGTATAGTCCTTTCTGACTGTCCATCAGTCTGTGGATGAAAGGTTGTACTAAACCTTAACTTGGTGCCTAAAGCTCTGTGTAACTGCTCCCAAAAACGACTTGTAAACTGGGGACCTCTGTCAGAGACTATAGTGACAGGAACTCCGTGCAAACACACTATCTCTTGGACATACAATTGTGATAACCTTTCAGCAGAATAGGTTGTTTTGACAGGTAAGAAATGTGATTTCTTTGTCAACCTATCAACATTCACCCAAATGGAATCATGTCCTTTTCTTGTCCTGGGTAGGCCAACAACAAAGTCCATGGTCACATGGTCCCACTTCCACTGTGGTATGGGTAAAGGTTGCATTGTTCCTACAGGCTTCTGGTGTTCAACCTTAACTTGCTGACACACAGGACACTTCAAGACAAACTCAGCTACATCCTTCTTCATCCCAGGCCACAAATACATATCTTTCAAATTTCGATACATCTTGGTACTCCCTGGATGCATAGCGTGCATCGAAGAATGAGCTTCCTCCAGGACTAACTTCCTCAGGTTATCCACATCTGGTACTATCATCCTCCCATGATAGCATGCCACTTGGTCATCTGAATCATAAAAACCATCTCGCTTCTCATCACCATACTCAGATCTGATCTGCTGAACTATAGCATCAACTTGATGTGCCTCCTTTATCTGCTCTCTTAGGGTAGGTTTGATATGCATCTCAGCTAATAAACCGGCTAACAATGACACCTTTAACTGCACATTGTCTTGCCTTAAAGAGATAAGCATATTTCTTCTAGAGCATACTAAGGAACTTAGTTGTGCTCTATCCATGGTTGATGTTGCTGATTTCCTACTCAAGGCATCTGCAACCACATTGGCCTTGCCCGGATGGTAATCAATTGTACAGTCGTAGTCCTTGATTAACTCCATCCAGCGACGTTGCCTCATGTTAAGCTCATGCTGAGAGAAGATATACTTAAGATTCTTGTGGTCTGTGAAAATCTGGAATGTTTCTCTGTAGAGATAATGTCTCCAGATCTTCAAGGCATGAACCACGACAACTAACTCCAGATCGTGTGTCAGATAATTCTCCTCGTGTTTCTTAAGCTGTCGGGAAGCAAAAGAAATCACTTGCTTATCCTGCATCAACACACATCCAAGTCCATTCTTGGAGGCATCACAGAAAACTATATATCCTTTGCCTTGTTCAGGTAGCACAAGTACATGTGCACTTGTCAACCTCTCCTTCAACAGCTGAAAGGACTGTTGACACTTATCACTCCAGGCAAAAGGAACATCTTTCCGGGTTAACTTGGTCAAGGGTAAGGCTATAGAACTGAAGTTCTTAATGAACCTTCGGTAGTAGCCAGCTAACCCTAAGAAACTTCGAATCTCCGTCGGTGTCCTCGGTTGTTCCCACTGTAGAACAGATTCTACCTTTTTAGGGTCAACACGAATACCCGAGGCAGATACCACATGTCCAAGAAAAGACACTTCCGGCAACCAAAACTCACACTTGCTAAACTTAGCGTATAGCTTGTGTTCTCTTAGCAAGGTCAAAGCTTGGCGAAGATGCCGTTCATGCTGGTGAGCATCCTTACTATAGATCAGAATGTCATCTATGAAGACGACAACACACTGATCGAGGAAAGGTCGAAAGACTCTATTCATGAGTTCCATAAATGCAGCTGGTGCATTAGTTAGTCCAAACGACATAACTGTGAACTCATAGTGACCATATCTTGTCCTAAAGACAGACTTAGATATGTCACTATACTTAATACGAAGTTGATGATATCCTGACCTCAAGTCTATCTTTGATAAGATTGTTGCACCACACAACTGGTCAAAAAGATCATCAATCCTCGGCAGGGGGTACTTATTCTTTATTGTTACTTTATTGAGTTGTCTGTAATCAATGCACAACCGCATTGACCCATCTTTCTTTTTAACAAACAAAACTGGAGCACCCCAAGGTGAAGTACTCAGTCGGATGAAACCTTTCTCAAGTAACTCTTGAAGCTGTTTCTTGAGTTTTGCCATTTCGGCAGGCGCCATCCTATACGGTGTCTGAGCTATGGGTTTTGTATCTGGGACCAAATTGATCTCAAAATCAATTTCCCGAGGCAGTGGTATACCGGGAAGTTCTTCAGGAAACACGTCTTCGAATTCCCTGACTACAAGAACTTCAATAGGGCTGGGACTCTCTATGGTAGTATCTACCACATGGGCCAAGAATGCATAACATCCTTGTCTCATCAACTTATCGGCGACCATAGCTGATACAAGACAGGTGGGCATAATCTTTCTTTCTCCTCGAAAGATCCATGTGTTGCTTTTATCAGCAAACACAGCCAACTTGGATTCACAATCCAAGACAACTCGATACCTTTCTAAGGTATCCATCCCGAGGATTATATCAAACCCTTGCATATCAAGTGGTATAAGGTCCACTTGAATGCGATGATTAGAAAAGAAGAGGATGTAGGGAGAGCATACCTCCTGCAAAACAGCAGACCCACTCAACGGGGTTTCCAAAAACAAGCTATCTTCCCTATGACTAACTATCATTGCAGTTGCGAATCACTCTCCGAGTGACAAAGGAGTGCGTAGCACCCGGGTCAATTAGAACAGATGCAACACAGGATTTAGACATATCAGAATATAAAAGTCCCATCTGACCTGCCACAACCCGTGGATTGACCACTGCATCTAGTGGGTTCATAGCATAGAACCTCGCTGTCGCCTGGTGTTGAGTTGGTGCTGATGATCCAGCTTGAGACGCTTGTCCACGTCCTTGAGCTGCTCCTTGAGATTGCCTTCTCTGTGACCCCTGTTGATTCTATCTCGGAGGCTGTGTCACACTGACAGGCCTAGACCTACAGTCCTTCATCAAGTGTCCCACCTTTCCACAGTTGTAGCAGCTTCTTTCCAGTTGTTGTGGTCTTGGTGGTCATGTGACTGACATTGATGCTGAACTGTGAGTCTCTTGTGGCGGTAAACTCCGTCCTCTACCTCTACTTGGGGACCACTGAGTCTGAGAACTAGATCTGAGTGGTGGAGGTGTAGGTGCAGAGAATCTAGGCTTCTTAAAGTCTCTAGATGAAGATCCCTGGAACTGTGGATATCTCTTTTGGGTTTGCCTTTTCTCAACTACGGATCTCTCTATCCTTCGAACTGACTCAACGAAGGTAGAGAACCTATCCCGATTTTCTAGAGCAGATACGGGAGTAGTCATGTCGGCATTTAAACCCTTCTCAAACCTTCTGATCCTCTCTTCTTCTGTGGCAGCCATGTGCGGACAGAACCACATCAACTCCATGAACTTAGCTTCGTATTCGCTAATGTTCATCATGCACTGCCTCAGTCTCTCAAACTGAGAGATCTTCTCGTCCAGGAAGGTCTTTGGAAAATATCTGAGGACAAATTCCCGACGAAAGTCTTCTCACGAGATCTCTATTCCAGGCCTCTTCTGCTCTTCCATGGTTCACCAGTGACCAACACTTCCTTTGAGAAGATAGACTGCATGTCTAACCTTCTCAGCTTCAGGGATGTTCAAGATTCTGAAGGCATTCTCCAACTCAGTTAACCACAGATCAGCATCTGCGGGGTCAGCTATTCCAAAGTATTCGGTAGATCCGACACGACGAAGTCGCTCGAACGTCTTACCGATACCTTGTCCTTCAGGCTGGACAGGTGCCCTAGGTACAGGCATAGGCATCCTGTCGGTGATGTGTGTCATGGCAGTCATAAACTGCCCGAACATAGTTTGAACAGCTGGGTTGTCCATGTCAGCTGGGTCAAACTGTGGTGGCTCCATAGGCGGCTCAGGTACAAGTTGCTCTATTTCTAGGTTCCTTGCACCTTCTCGAGGTGCAGCAACACTACTTTCCGCCTCGTACTCCTCATGTGGCTCAGACATCCTTATATATCTTCTTCTCCTGAGGAGCAGAAGATTCTATTAGATAAGTAAGAAACACTAAGGATAGACTCGACATCCTAAGTCCTATGTCTCTGTAGACTCAGCGAACCTAGAGCTCTGATACCACTAAATTGTGGGCTTCGATCTCCAAAACCACGATATAAACACGATTTAACTTAGCAGAAGCAATCGATTAACAACGGAAGACAAAAATCACAGGAAATTAAAACTTTTTGAGATAAGATCTTGAAACCATAAAACTCCTTCCATAGAAAAGGAAACAAACTGTTTACATCTCTGATAATTACTTCTTGAGTAATTATATACAACATGATACAAAATTCTCAAGAGTCAAAACCAAAATTTCAGACACTAACTCCTAGGACCTGAGAGTACAGAGACGGCATAGGACTATCTAACTACATAACTCAGCAGTCAGTATCTCCACCTGAGATTTACTACTGCTCCTGGTACTGCTGCTGCTGGTTTTGGTCACCTGTAGGCTGCTTCCTCCGTCTTCGACGACCACCTAAAAAGTTGAAGTCTACGGGGTGAGACAATTTTAAATAATTGTCCCAGCGAGAGTTATAACTCTCCACTAGAAGCTTTATATAGAAATCAAAGAACAACATAAGCAATAAAAGCTTTTAAGGTAACCAATAGCAGATTGGTAATAAGCAGAATATCAACAATTAAGGAAAATGAAGAACATATGTACTATGAAGTGTAACATCATTCAAGTATCTCGTAGTTCAACCTAAGCAGATATACTACGCGGTTGATTATGTTTTACAAACATCATTATGCCCTGCGGAGATGAGGTATACCACTCATACTCCAACCGATCACTGCTAAGTCGCATCGGTATCATACCTAGGTCATCAAAAGAGCCAGATTCTTATGACCTCATCTTCCTTAGTCAGAGTGAGGATAACTTGCAGGACATCTTGTGTCTCTGTTAATATAGCTCACCAGGGTAATCTGGTACTTCACTATTTTTAGAGTTACAGTGGCATTCTGTACTGACGTGTATTTTACTACGCGCTAAAAACGCAAGTGTACGCGTCGAGTAATATAGGCCTTGTGAGGCCCGAGTCGAACTCAGGGATACGTGAATTATTGGAGACTTCTACTAACTAATCGCAATCAGCTAGACCGATTAACAAAGTAGGGTTTTGTTGTTCAAATTAAAAGAAAATAAAAATCAAACAAAGAAAACAATCGATTAAAGGTTAATTTAATCAATTAAAAGGGATATCTTTAGGATGGCGGTTTCACCGCGGGTCAACATTGTATTAGATTTCATATAATTCCTCACACTTCTCTCTCTATCCGGGTAGTGGCCTGAAATGAGAATTACCCACTGTCGTGGTGTAATCCACTACTTAGATTTAGGTTGATTCCATCGTCATAGTAATCATTCCCCTAAACTAAGCGCATTAAGATCGGTCCCTCAGTTCCCACCATTAATTTTACAACTCCTTTGTCAAGGGTTTTATTAATTAATGTAGAATTCGTCTCTTTTCAACCGTTAATCCTTCTGTCGAAGTGATTAAGGGCATTAATTTATTATTATGGTGATCAAACATAACAATAGCAATAGAGAAAATGAATTTATACCACGGATATGAGAGAAAAATATGAATTATCAATATAAAATCATCATACAATGTATCCCCGGGCTACTCCCGGTCCTAAAGATTGAGGGTTTTAGCCTCTCATGTTCATCTTACACGAATACATGGTAGAAATTGGGGAATTCATAAGAAAAACGTGAAATAAATGGGAAAACCCCTGAACGGAGAAGAACCGGTGGATCCTTGGCGTAGAACACAAGCTTTCCCCGCCTGTCGGTGGTGGAAATTGTCTTCGGCAGCGTCCGAATCACCCAGGATGAGCTTCTCGGCCTCCGTTCTCCTTTCTCTCCTCCTCGGCACTCGTGCAAAACCAAAAATGAGATTCCCCTCCTTCTGGGCGACCGTCATTAGGTATAAGTCCCTAATTAGGTCGTCAAATAATGACAGCCGTCCGATTGATATCAAAACAGATCCAACGCATATCTGCCGGCGTCGATACCATCGACGCGGGTCGATGGTATCGACCCAGCGGATTAGCGGCAGCTTTCCTTTCTTTTATTCTGAGCGCCTGTGGTGATCTCGATACCATCGACGTAGGTGTCGATGGTATCGACACTGTATTGCTCTTCTCGGCTGACAACCTGTGGCTTGGTCGATGGTATCGACTTCCGTCGATGGTATCGACGGAAGCAGATACTTGTTTTTCCTAAAATTTCACAACAAGACCAAGTAAATCCACACAATTTATAATAAGATGATAAATAATGCTCAAAATAGTAAAACAAAGGGGATTTGATATAAAATGATGGCAAAGACCAAATAAAATGAATTATGCAATAATATCCATGAAAATGAGTAATTAAGGCACAAAACACATATGAAATAGGTCTCTAAATGCGACTCAAAATCATCGCATCAAACTCCCCTAAGCTTAAACATTGCTCGCCCTCGAGCAACTAACCCTTAGAATAGAATTGCAGATGTCAACTAACAATCAACACATCACCCCACATCCCACATCACTCCCACTGGACATTCTCAAACCGGCCTTTCCTAATCACAGAACAGTAATTACCCTACAGGCGACAATAATCATCAATAGAAGAAATTATCCTTCAAACCGATGAACACTATCACATAAGGCAGTTAACATAATAAAGTTCGCCGATTCAGCCATGGTGCATCTTGTGATCGCCTAAACTACGTTGCTCGCCCTAACTACCATCTACATGGAAGCAGTCCTCCTTATAATCATGAGTGAGGAGAAAATCACGGTGGCCTACCAATTCGAGCAACGGGTGGATGGAATGGGTGGTTCATGGGAGAATATGGAAGTATTACACAGTTTCAGTATGCATATAACAAAATGCCCTAAATGATGCAAATGCACATTAAGAATGCCCTAATGCCTAAAAGTGGGTGGAATGATGCATGCACTAACCTTCTACCTCAAAATGAGATAGAAATCTACTCAAGCCACATCATGTACTCAATTCCCCTGTTATACAAGTGATATCATTCCTTTCTCCCCCTTATTCCATTTCCTTCTAAATTCTCTTTTTTTTTGTCATTTTGTTTTTTTTTCTTTTAGCCCACATATCCATAATTGCTTAGAGCTACATGTTTTAGGCTATTTTCTTCATGATTGGAAATCTTTGTACTAATGCGAGGGTATGGAACAATTTAGATCACTTTTCAGGACAACTGAGGTACATGGTGTACTTATGCATGAAAATCATGAAAGTTATGAGTGCAACTACATGACATGCACCTAAAGGTAATGTACATGTATCATCGTATATTTTTTCATTTTATGCAAAAATATGAAAATAACAATGCAAATCCTATCTACATGCTATGCACGCAAGAAAGAATTAAAACTGTACTTTACTTCCAATTCTTTGGTGGATTATAGAAAATGGGGTGGAATGATCACAAGATTAAGTGACTGAACCTTAGAAGAAAATTATGTGTCCCTCCTTACTGACATGTGTAGTAGTTTAAAGGGTTCTTTCTCTTACATCTGATTAAGGTCTCATTACCATTTGATTAGGTTAGGCTCAAACAACCGTTACTATCCACTTTTCATGAGTCAATGGGGGTGTGGGTGTGACATATTGCTTCAAAGTTGACATAATCAACCATTTTCATAGGATAAGTTCCCCAAGGACAACCAAGTAAAGCTATCCAAATGACACAGAAAAATTTTAAATTCCCTTAATTTCCCCATGAAAACAACAAGATGACAATTTTTAAGACATCCACGATTACACTAGATAGATGTGGATCCTAAATAAAAACTTAAAATTGCAAAAACAAATAACAAAGCAGAAACTAAAAACAACTAAAGAAAAGATAAAAGATAGAGATGTTCCAGCCACCCCCCTAAGCTTGAATTCGACTATGGCCTCATAGTCAAAAACCAACTTAAGGGTGGAACAGTGATACCCTGATCAATCCTGCGGAGGCGGTGGTGGGTACTTCCAGGGTCGTGGGGTCCGGATTTGCTCTGGATGATGTGACTTCATTTGGCCAATAACCCCGTCTTGAATAACTGACACCGACACTGCTGTGGGCCCGTCGATACCATCGACGGAAGTCGATGGTATCGACTCGCTGATTAGGGCAACTGCCTCGCGAGTCCGGCCGCCGCCTTTTTCATTTGAAAATGTCGATACCATCGACGGACCCGTCGATGGTATCGACTTCACTGAGTCGATTTCTTCTGAAAATCTCCAGAGATCTCGATGGTATCGACTGGGGTGTCGATACCATCGACACTTTTATTGCGACCTGTCTGTGACCATGTCGATACCATCGACGGGGGTGTCGATAGTATCGACGCAGTGCGATTTTTGCTGGTGTCAACCTGAACCCATGTCGATACCATCGACGGGTGTGTCGATGGTATCGACCCTGCCTGTGCCTGCACATTCAACAAACGGATCAAGGTATCATTTTTAAACTAAAATTAAACTATCCTAGTGTACCGATGGTTGGGTTGCCTCCCAACAAGCGCCCTTGTTTAACGTCTTAGGCTAGACGGTGTGACAATCATCATCTTTTCACCTTGGGAACTGGGCTCAGAGGATCATTTGGTAATTTGAATTCGACTCGATCTCCTCCAATACCCAAGGACAAAGTCCCTCTGCCTAAGGCAGTCACGACATCCGTCGTTGCTTGAAATGGTCTTCCTAGGAGAATTTCACAACTTTGGAGTGGTGGCATATCCATGACGACAAAGTCCACAGGGAATATGAATTTATCCACTTTGACGAGAACATCTTCACATATTCCATAGGGTCTCACGGTAGACCCATCTGCCAATTCAATTGTTGCAGCCAACTTCTTTATCTCTTTTAACCCCAACTTTTGAAATGTAGCCAAAGGCATGAGATTTATACTAGCGTCGGAATCACATTGCGCTTTAGAAACATGTTGACCACCTATTGAACACGGAATGTAAAAACCTCCTGGGTCCTTTCTCTTCTGTGGTGAACTCCCGTGAATCATAGAGCTCACTTTCTCATTCATCCAATAAATTTCATCGTCTTTTATCCGCCTCTTCTTATTGATGATTTCTTTAATGAACCTCCCATAGGCGGGTACTTTCTCGATCATCTCCACTAACGGAACGTTGATGTGGAGTTTTAGGAATATCTCCAGGAATTTTTTAAAGTGACGATGCTCTTTCTTTGACTTAGGATTAATCACATTTGAAACATCTGCTGCCTCAACACGCCTATGAGGTGGCACATAAGAGTTTTTTGGGGCTACCTCCCCTAAGCTTGCTTCAATTATTCCCTCGGACGTGGGCTTTGGCGAGACATCATCAATAGTGGCAGCTTGTTGTGGTTCCTCTCTCGCCTCAGACGTCTCCACATGTGCACAAACAACCTGCACCTGCTCCTCCTGCCTAGATGGAGATACCATACTCACAACTCTCTCTGATTTTCTGAAGAAATGGTTTCCGCCCGACAATCTATAGTAAGTGTGTGGATACAGTATCGCAGGTGTTGCATTCACATTGAAAGTCATTTTTCTTTCTTCTACAGCTTCTTGCACCTGAGATTCCTCATTTCTTACCACCGACATGTACTTAACCTGATGATGTGCTTGGGCCACATTCGCACTCTCAGCTGGTTTCTGTTGATTGGCGTGCTTGATGGCCGCCACTTCACTTGAAATCTGAGCCACGGTGGTCTCTAATGCCCGCATTTGCGCTCCATGGCTTTGCAGCGTCTGCCCAAATTTGGTTAGAATGTCACCTTGAGATTGCAATTGTTTTCCAAACATGGCCATCATCTCTTGGTTTTGCTGGACCATTTGAGTTAGTAATTCAGTGTTCTTGTCCTCGGCTTTCTGTTGTGGCTTGGCATCTGGATCCTTCAGAAAGTTATTTGGATCCTTCCATGAGAATTTTTTATCCTTCCTCCATGCGTAGTCATTGTTTCTATAGCCCTGTTGTTGCATGAATTTCACTTGGGCTTCCTCATCCTCAGATGCATCTTCCTTAGATAGCAGCTTCTTGGCTAGAAGATCTAACTTATCGTTCAGCTCCTTAACTACTCTGGATTCGCCAGCAGCTCTGACCTGCTCCACAGCACCTCTGTCACCCCATGACTGTTTCCTAGCCATGTTCTTTAATATCTCCCAACATCGGGTATCTGTATTATTCAGAAAGAATCCGGATCCAGCTGAATCAAGGTTACTTCTATCATGCTCGGAGAGAGCAAAGTAGAAGATCTTCACTTGGGTTTCCTTGTCTAGTCCATGGTGTGGACATCTCCTCAACATGACCTGGAATCGCTCCCAAGTCTCAGAATAAGTTTCACCCACCTGTTGGGTGAAATTGTGAATCTTCCTGATCATATCATTGGTCTTCTCAGGAGGGAAGAACCTCTCGAAGAAAACCTCCACCATGTGATCCCATGATTCAACAAACTCGTCGTCGAGGTTATGAAGCCACTCTCTTGCCACTCCAGCCAAGGAACTCGGGAATAACTTGAGGTAGAGCACATCCTGTGGAAATCGATCTATCTTCACCATATCACAATTTTCAACAAACTGACTAATGTGTGCCACTGGATCTTCATTTTTCAGTCCGTGAAATGCGTTTGATTTAACCAGGTTAATCAATGTTGGATCGATCATGTAGGTTGGAATGTTTAGCCCCTGTTTCTTTATAGGCCCCTTTGATGCCGAGGAAGAAGACGCCTTGATCTTCTCCCATATTGTCTGTGCTTCAGCCATTACTTCTTCTTGTTCTTGCTCAGATTCAGAATTTATATCACTGTGGTGTTCCTCCTCGTAGTAGTCCTCGTCCTCTGGTCCCGCAGATGGAACCTCAGGTGTGCGATTCACGTAGTCTCGACTACGTGTGTGCACCATGCAAAGTACCTGAAATATGGAAATAGGGGTTCAGTACAATGCTTTGAACGAGTCAACACAATTATAGAGAAATAAAGGAATTTTTGAAATTGTTCTAAAAAAAAATGTGGCCTAGAATGGCCGCTCTTAGCACTCAAAGTGCCAATAATTCGCCGTATCCCCGACAACGGCGCCAAAAACTTGACGTGTATTTTACTACGCGCTAAAAACGCAAGTGTACGCGTCGAGTAATATAGGCCTTGTGAGGCCCGAGTCGAACTCAGGGATACGTGAATTATTGGAGACTTCTACTAACTAATCGCAATCAGCTAGACCGATTAACAAAGTAGGGTTTTGTTGTTCAAATTAAAAGAAAATAAAAATCAAACAAAGAAAACAATCGATTAAAGGTTAATTTAATCAATTAAAAGGGATATCTTTAGGATGGCAGTTTCACCGTGGGTCAACATTGTATTAGATTTCATATAATTCCTCACACTTCTCTCTCTATCCGGATAGTGGCCTGAAATGAGAATTACCCACTGTCGTGGTGTAATCCACTACTTAGATTTAGGTTGATTCCATCGTCATAGTAATCATTCCCCTAAACTAAGCGCATTAAGATCGGTCCCTCAGTTCCCACCATTAATTTTACAACTCCTTTGTCAAGGGTTTTATTAATTAATGTAGAATTCATCTCTTTTCAACCGTTAATCCTTCTGTCGAAGTGATTAAGGGCATTAATTTATTATTATGGTGATCAAACATAACAATAGCAATAGAGAAAACGAATTTATACCACGGATATGAGAGAAAAATATGAATTATCAATATAAAATCATCATACAATGTATCCCCGGGCTACTCCCGGTCCTAAAGATTGAGGGTTTTAGCCTCTCATGTTCATCTTACACGAATACATGGTAGAAATTGGGGAATTCATAAGAAAAACGTGAAATAAATGGGAAAACCCCTGAACAGAGAAGAACCGGTGGATCCTTGGCGTAGAACACAAGCTTTCCCCGCCTGTCGGTGGTGGAAATTGTCTTCGGCAGCGTCCGAATCACCCAGGATGAGCTTCTCGGCCTCCGTTCTCCTTTCTCTCCTCCTCGGCACTCGTGCAAAACCAAAAACGAGATTCCCCTCCTTCTGGGCGGCCGTCATTAGGTATAAGTCCCTAATTAGGTCGTCAAATAATGACAGCCGTCCGATTGATATCAAAACAGATCCAACGCATATCTGCCGGCGTCGATACCATCGACGCGGGTCGATGGTATCGACCCAGCGGATTAGCGGCAGCTTTCCTTTCTTTTATTCTGAGCGCCTGTGGTGATCTCGATACCATCGACGTAGGTGTCGATGGTATCGACACTGTATTGCTCTTCTCGGCTGACAACCTGTGGCTTGGTCGATGGTATCGACTTCCGTCGATGGTATCGACGGAAGCAGATACTTGTTTTTCCTGAAATTTCACAACAAGACCAAGTAAATCCACACAATTTATAATAAGATGATAAATAATGTTCAAAATAGTAAAACAAAGGGGATTTGATATAAAATGATGGCAAAGACCAAATAAAATGAATTATGCAATAATATCCATGAAAATGAGTAATTAAGGCACAAAACACATATGAAATAGGTCTCTAAATGCGACTCAAAATCATCGCATCATGTACTCTCTTCGTCATCGAGAGATTTCTTGTTTACTTCTGATCGATGCGGTATAAGGATTTCCTCGAGAGAATTGTGTTGTAGCATAAACATATAGTGAAGGGTTGATGGATTAAGATACATCTACATCAATTCCTACACTAGGATGTAAGGATTTACACACCCATATTCCCCCACATACTCAAAAGTATGCGATCCAGGAATTCCCTTAGGAAAACCTGTTTCACCATCATTTTGCTTTCTGACAATGATGGATCTATGATCAGGGCTCTACATGGTATGATTATACTTGATTAGTTAGGTACATTTCAGTATTCTTTTAACATCATACATGTTCTCAAACATTAATCATTAGCATAGCAGCTATGAAAGTAGAATACTTAAATGTAACAAGTCTAACTCACATCAATTATCATTTCTCAATCATCTCATCACAAGTCATCTGTTAAGCATGACCTTGATGATACTCATGGCTCTCACAGCCTAACAATCTCATTAGATGCCACTTACTAGGCAACAGGGTATTTCACTATTCATAAAGCTAATAATATGCTTTCAATGAATATGGTATCATCATCCTTACCTGGATATGATTATCTTCCCATAAGAACCTGCATGGTCAATTCAACTGATAATAGTAAACAATTCATTTCAAAGAAGTTATACCTTCCTATTCTCACAAGAGTTAGGTTCCCTGATTTTTATCAATTAGGGTTTACTATTCACATTACATGTCATCACCCTAAAATTAGGGTTTACTATTCAACTCATGGTGAATTGAACTCATAACATCATCATGTATGAGAAACATCATCATTAAAGCCCTCAGATAAGATTAAGATTCATCAATTATCATAACTAGGGTTTCCATGATCTCACATAGGTGGATCATACCCTAATCATGCACATTCATATGTTTTGATGGTACTTTACTTGAGTTTCCACCATAAATGGTACTTTCTCTCTCCTCTTACTAGTAGATGGTGTTCACACCACTCTAGATTAGGTTGGGTTAAGTCCTCATTGACTATCATAAGCCAAATCACCACTATCATGTGATTAGGGTTTGATTAGAATAAGGTATTACACAATTGAACCCCTCAAGGGCATTTTGGTAAATTACCCATTGATCATCATCATGGGTCAATTCATTAGTCACCTAGTCCCTTAATGTCCTAGATTACCATTAGGGTTTAGATTAGATCACCATTGAACCATTTACACCTTCAAGTGATTAAGTATAAACAACCTTGAAAACCTTCAAACGGTTTCAACCTTCAACCACCAAACGGTCTTGAGACCGTTTGGTCTCAAACGTTCTTGAGATTGTTTGACCTCAAACGGTCTTGAGACCGTTTGAGTGTGTTGACCGTTTGGGGAGAGTTGACTTCCAAACCGTTTGAAGCTTATGCGGTTTGAAACCGTTTGATCAAAACGTTCTTGAGATCGATTGGTCCAAACAACCTTGAGATCGTTTGAGCCCAAATGGTCTTGAGACCGTTTGGCCCCAAACGGTCTTGAGACCATTTGGTCCAAATGGGCTCAAACCGTTTCGACCTTAAACAAGGTTCAAAAGTTACAATCGATTATGGTTATGTATGTTGAAGCCCTCAATTATCCAAATCCATGTTAACCACTTACAAATTGAGTTAATTAGGATGAGACTTAATCAATTAGACACCAAATTGACCCTCAATTGAAAGCCAATTAGGGTTAAAAATATTCTCAATTAGGGTTTCAATCGGATAATCATCAATGTTCAACAATGTGAATCAAATCAAGGTTGAACCTATCAATTGACCTCAAATTGGGCCCAAACTTGGCCCAAACGGTCTTGAGATCGTTTGGATGACCTCCAAATGGTCTTTAGACCGTTTTCCCAAAGTTTGACCAAAAACCAAGTCGGTTGGATAAGGGTTGAACCCTAAATAGGTCTAAAATCAGCATTTTTATCAATTCTTCAACTTATTGAAATTGGACCCTCAAACCATCAAATTACCTCAACCCTAGACCTCCAAATGGTCTTGGGTTGTCACCAAACGGTCTTTAGACCATTTGGATGAATCCCCAAATGGTCTTGAGACCGTTTGGGTCCTTCAACCCAAAACTCAACAAGATCTATACTTGAAATCAGCAATTTCAACCCGATTAGGGTTAGGGTGTTGCAGTGCCTTCAACTCTCAATTGGTTAAGAATTAGATTATGATTCTTTGTAGGAATGAAATTCAATATATTACCAACAGACCCTCAAATGGTCGTCCCTTGGTCAACACTATCAAACGGTCTTGAGACCATTTTGATCCAAACGGTCTTGCAAGACCGCATGAGATCAAACGGTTTGAGACCGTTTGACCTTAAATGGTTTGCAACCGTTTGGACCAAAAGGGTCCAAGGTCGGTTGATAAAGTTGCTTAAGAATTCACGCCCATCATCTTCAACCTCTGTTCAGGTCAGTTGTACCACGGTTTTTCTTGCAAAAGTGTAAGGAAGAAAGGGGTAGAAGAAGAACTAAAGCTTAAATTGCAAGAACAAAGATATGCATATAAGGCAAAGAATTTAGAGTTATAAAACCCGCCTCAAACGTTGTTCCTAGAGCTCCAAGATTCCAAGATTCAAGCCTCTAATGGCATCTTGAGCTCCACAACTCGGCCAGAGGTGATTCTCCAAGGGAAAGATGGGGATGGTCGGCTAGAACAAAGAATCGAAGTGAGTTAACCATAGAACCGACCTTTTAAGAAGAATTCCTCCATGAATTTGAGCTTGAAGATGGTTCCTACTCACCTTAGCACTAGTTGGTCATTCTCCCTGAGGTCCAGAGCTCTGCCTTGGCCATTTTGAGAAAGATGAGTAATGAAGAGGATAAAGGATACGTTCACTTGGTTTGCAAGGGTTTTAGCTTATATAGTTTAGGCTATTTTCCATCATAAGGACCTCTAAAACATGGATTTCTCATCTAAGTCCCTCCTTGTTTCTATGGCACGTCCAAGCCATCTAAACTTAAGAAAATTCCATCAAAACTTAAGATCTAAGGGTAAAGAAAGCCAACATGCAAACTAAGGTACATATGTGAAGGGTCTCCTTACTCATATTAGGTGAATTTTACCACAAAGATTATTCTTCTCATCTGATTTTTCATTGAAGCGCCCCTTTCATCATTCCTACTCTAATTAATTTCAAGAGTCATAAAAGATATTCTAGAAGGTGTATTTTACAAGTTGCACCCCACATTTTGGGTAAATTGCATTTTACTCCAAAATTAGGGTTTTAAGCACAAGGATTGTTCCACAAGTTGCATCTTGATGCCCAGGCTTGGGAAATCCATTATATTTCATCATATTCACTCATATGATGTCTCATTACCAGAAGAACATCTTAACTTGTGAAATTTTCAAGTTAAACCCCTTAACTGGGTAATTTTCACATAGGTCCCTACATTACAAAACAATACTACAACTTTGTTTAAAAAGGACAAAAAATGAAATTGTATGTTCCTGGGGAACTTAATTACATGCCAGGGAATAATCACAAGTATTTAATTACATATTTAGGCAAAACATTTAGGGTTAGTTTATAACCCAGGTCAGGGATGTTACACTCCACTAGTTGTACGGTCAACTTTTAAGAATGAAGTTGAGAAGAATGTCAGAACAACGACTATCACATTCTCTGAACAACCAGCCAGGAATGATGTACTAAGTAAAATCACTCTTGGTAAGCTTCCTGATCAAGTATGATTATTGAAGGAACCTTTAATGCATATGTCTTTGGATCAAAATGATAATTCTAAGTGTTCCAAACACCAGGGATCAATATGTACACATGCAAAGTGTCTTCACCAATTTGTCATGTACTTTTATATATAACCTTTATTGCTACATGAAAAGTTAACAAGAGTTCTTATTCTTGTTACATGTATACCATGCTTTGTGTTTATCATCTCACTTAGAAGTTTGAGCTTGTAGCCATATCTTGCATCCCTCCCTTTTCTATGATTGTTGTTAACTTGTTTCAGATCTGAAAGTGAGAATGGAGTTTACAGATTTGTAGCTTATTGATTAACAAATTCAAGTCAGTGAAAGTTTAAATGCATGAGATTTTCTGGTTGGTTTACTACCTTTTTGTTTAAGAGAGCTAACATGAGATTTCATTGCGAAGGTGTTTATGTAATTATCTGGAGAATAATCAACCTTACTCCTTTAAATTGTAGGATCTCAGGAAGCTGTAGATGATTAGTGGAGGGTATGGAGGTGGAGATGGACACTACTACTTGCAATGATTACTAGTATACTTTATTGTTACTGTTTTTATCAATTGTTGTTTGGACCAGAGATTTTCTCAAGCTATGATTCATAAGCTAATTTTGTCTTATTCTTCAGGGGCAATTGTGTAATCTATTACATCAAATTGCACACCTAGATGCCTAGAGTTTCAGTAGGATATGCCTCAAGAATAGAACAAAGAGAGTGTCTACAACAGAGCTTCTTAAGGATTCTTTTCTCCAGGTGGACAATGTGGACATCTCTAAGGAGTGGATTTGGAAACTCTCTATTAGAAAGCCAATGTACTCATTGTCCTTCTAAGTTCTACCAAGCTAGAGTACTAAGTAGAAACATGAAGATAACTAGAAAGACGAATCCTTGAGACAACCTTATCCCCCCTGAGAGTGCATATAGAAATGGTACATGACTTGCTCCCCAACTATTTTCCCAGACCATATATAGGGGGTGAGTATTTATGACACATGCATAAAAGCTATCTATAGGCTTCTCCTCTCTAAGTAAAGTATCATTCGAGGACAATATCATTCGATTCATGGATATGATCGAGGTAACACATCTTGTTTTCTTTTTCACTACTCAGCATTCTTAAATTTGCAGCTTTTAATATCCACCTACCACGTTCTAGATATATTATATCATTACATGAGGAAAACATAAGGGTTGTGAATAAAACATCATTATATCAGTACTCAATAATATATTTATAAATAGTTGTGTCTATTTCTGATTTCCTACATTCTCCCATGTTATGGATGAAATGAAAGGTAAAGGCTCTCTTTCTCTTTCTTTGTTCTCCATGAATTGCAATACATGGATAGAAGGATACATGAACAAGGAACATAGTTATGAACATATGAAATTCCATCTTGGGTGTTGTTTTGAAAGGAAATCATTATGTCGAGCATGCAAATTCATGGAAGTTGCTCAAATTGTTAGAGAAGTCATGTCAAATGTGGTACTAACACATAATATTATACTAAAAAATGGTGGACACTTGATCAATGTATTGAAGACACTAAAAAGGATGATGGGTTAAGAATTAAAAACTATTTTTCGGCTATTAAATTTTAATAAGCATTCATTAAGAAATAACCAAACAACCAAGATGTAATATGCTGATATGTATGGGTTACTGTGTGGTATCAAATATAAGGAACAAAAGAAATAATGGATTTTTCTAACTAGGGCATGCCCTTCCCCGTGCTATACAAACAAGGAAACCCAAATATCATAAGAACAAGAGTGCCTTACCTATGTTTTGTATATCATCTTATATATTTTGTACATGGCTTAATACAAGCATTCCTCTTTGTAAACATTATTTTTTTAAGTCTGAATTTTAGTCTCAAAGAAATATGAACTAGCATAATGTGCACCATTTTAAATAGTGCAATGCAGGTGAAATGGAAAGGTAACAGTTGCATCACTGACCTCCTGAAAATCATCAAAGAAGGATGTAGTTGTATAGTAGGTTCGAGGCTTTTTAAAGTTTATATAGTATATTAAGTTTAACTCAAACATAGCTCTCTGTTTGTTTATTTGTATTAAACTGCACTAAGTACCCATACCGTACACATAAATGAAAATAGTATACAATCTTCTCTTGTTCATTGTATGTGCTACCACGCTCACTTAATGGTCATTTTATCTATAGCTCAATGCTCACATCTAGACTACAACTTGTCTAACAATTTTTATGTCATATAATAGGAGAGAGGGGAAGTACAATGCCAATATATGAGATGGGCTACAATGTCGATGGAAAATGAGAGACAGTAAGAAACAAAAATATAAAGTGAGCTGAGGTGAAAATCTCTAGAATTGATTATCTATTTCATAGTTAAATACCACATTAATGAGTCCATGTGATATTGGTTATCTATATCATTATATAGCTCAACAGATGGCTATGAAAATTGGTCTCAGCTGTATAGATTCCAATATGACTACCATTGCGATGACGGTGGAGGACGAGGCGTAAGCTACTGCCTTGGAGGAGCAAGGTAGAGCAAGATCAATCATTAAATCATGACATGATGTGTGGGATGTCAATGACCCTTTCAGGGAACCTTGTCATTAGGTGATTATTTCTTTAATCTAGATCATCCTCACTTTATTTAGTTTAAGTGTTTGATTTTATATATTAAAAAGGAATTTCCCATATCAGAGGTAATTATATCAATTTTCTCAATTTGCAGAATGTATATATGCATCCAATAGTAGTGCAATAAGAATATCAAGCAATCAGCATGCAAAACTTTTAGCAAGGTAACTTGATTATTCACTATGACCTTTTTTGCAGGTCAGGTTATTTGATGCCAAGAATGATTGTAAAGAAGGCCTTCGTATCACATCTTCATCTTAAACAAAATGACCCATTGCATAACCTTGATGGGAGTACCACAGATTGGTGCTCATGTACATGTGAAAGATAAATTGTGCAATAATTTTATTGGCTTGTTCCCATACATGTCATTTTCTCATAATTAGTGCCATATTCTCTTACTTTCACCCGCATAACATAGATGATGTTACTACAAGTTATGTTGTAGCTGAATGCCATATCTCTTGTACACGAACAACTGCCACTGCAAAATGAAGAAAGGATAAATGAATTCTCCAATATACAAACTCAGATTCACAAAATATATGTTGAGATATATGGAAACCTCAAACTTTGGGACCGGGTGGAACTCCCAGTTGTTGATGAGAATGATTTGTCTTTAAAGAATCTCCATGCATGTCAATATCAACTAGAGGATCTTCCTATGGCCAATCAGAAGCACAACACAAAGAAGTTCTTTATTTTCAATCAAGAAGACCAATACCTTAGCAGTCTTTCTCTTCTTATGAGTTTATCAACGTTATCATATTCGTTGACGATACTAGTGGAGGAATTAGTACAAAAGAAAAATCAAGATAGAAGAAGATGCACATGATCATGTGGCATATATAGTCTTCAGTGGATAGAGGCTGTCAGAAGAAGATATTGTACACGTGTATCTTTTTTTCATGCATATTGTAAAATAGGGGCCAGGTTAATGTCCTCCCCATGTGTACTCATTATTCAAATATAAATAAAAGTATCATTGTTGACATTATAAGAACAACTCGATCTTGATTAACATTCATGTTTTTTCTTTTTGAAAACCCCTCTATATTGGCACGTGACTGACTGGATATAGACTGTCTCTTACTACATATGTATGTGTAGTACATGGTGTCTGTCACTACACACTATCTATAATTACATGTGTAGTAAGTGTTAATATTTTCTATACATGAACTACATATACAAATTGTAACCTATGTCATCTCTACCTAAATATCATAGCTACAAATGGAATTGTAGTCATATATTTAGCTACAATGAAAACTACATTTTTATGTGTAATGACATTTTTTACTTACAATTAGGGTTACATATGAATTTGTAGCCAGAGGAGTAACTCACTACAACTTTGAAAAATGTAGCCTAAACAATTAGCTACACGGGTATTAGCTTCATATTCTAAATGTAAGGATATATGTAGCCAAAGCTTTTAGCTACAAATTTTAGGGTTTTCGCTACAAATTTTTTTTGTAGTTAAAGACCATATTTTTAATAGTACATGCTGATGGGTGCCCTAACCCTAAGGTTTCTCACTAAAGGGAGTGGGCATGTGTGTTGGCTGTGACTTTTCTTGATGGGTGTCAGTATGAGGCACATGAGCGACGGGCGTGCATCCACGAGTTCAGCTCACCCACGCGCCTATAACGGCTTGGGGGCTTACCGACCTGTGTGGTGAGCCTTTTTCTTTTAGGCTAGCTAGTTGTTTTAGGCCCTTTCTCATTTGAACTCTTTTGGGCCTCTAACCTTATATGGTTTACCCTTGCGAGGGTATAGTGGCCCGACCCAGAGCCGGGTCCCCTTGGGCCCTGCGCAACACTCGAACTTTGGCATTCCTTGATCCCTCCCCATGGGATTTCACCCCTATGTGGGCTTCGGGCTTAGGCCTTATTCCACCTCTCTCCCTCTTGGGTGTTCATTTGTGGTTGGGAGGTCTTCATGCCTTCCAGTAGCATGACTTTGTGATATGTGGTCCCAGTCACACAGGTGGCTGATGATAGGGGCTCCCCTCTTACCCGATGAGGGGGTTGAGCTACAACCCTATGAGGTGAACATCTTATGATTGATGGTTGGTTTCTGTTTTCTTTCTCGCTATGTTGTTACACCATGATCTCACAATTTCCACTAATCATGAGATTAGGGCATAAATTGAGGATTTAACGTAATACAAAGATCACCCTTAACTTTTTCTTCTCTTTCAAAACTCTATGTTTTCTCGCATTGAACAACATAAACCAACTTTATAAGGGAATCTAAATATTTATTTCTCTAATCTAATTTCAACAGTAAAAATGCATGTATGAACATTCATTATGGTCCTCATACTTTTAAGCACATAAGACTTGCTAATTCACACATATTTCTATAAGAGGAATAATGTTATACATCATCATTTACAACTCTCTCTTATTTCTTTACAAGGACCTAGAGTGACAAGGACCGACTGAACTTAACTATACTCAGACTTAACTCTTGTGGAAGATCTACTATGATGCAATGATATCTTCTTCAAGTCCATGTGATCTCCCTAAAAATTGTGAGTAGAGGGATGAGCCTACTCGCTCAGTGAATGAGTACTTCAAAGAAATAGTCTAAAGCACTGATATAATTACATATTTACTTTTGAGCAATTGATATCAATTATAACAGCAGTAAGCTTTAAAGAGTCTAATAATTAACAATCATAAATATGGCAGGATACTCTAATTATCTATAAGTGTGAATCAATATATGAAATGATTGATTGATCATAAAGAGAACTAATAATTCAGAAACATACAAAGAATAATTGAATAACTGTACACACTTGTTTGACCTCTCATTCATTTTATTATTCCCTGATCATATGCAATGTACTCTACATATGAAGACTCGTAGTGCACTACAATCACACCGTACCAGACTTAGTGGACACACCCGAGAAATGCTAAGTCTGAATACTCTCTTGGTCTACAATAGGGAAATGGCTCTCTGGCCTAAACTAGACTCCTCCTCTAACCTGAGCACACAGGCAAAGAGTCAAGCCACCTCTTGGATTTTCTATACTCTAGTGCCACCAGGACTTTTGGTTGATGTTGGACATTGCAAACTATAATTTAAGGAGACTTCCACTAGGGCTTCGTCCCCCATGCCACCTGATAGCACGTTCTGACCCCCGTATACTGGACGCTGCTAGGGTTAGGCCGTTTCACCCCTAAGGCACAGACCTCACATAGGGGTTCTACGGTGTTCAGGGCTCCTAAGTATATTATTTTATTATTCCTAGAAATCTCTTTCTAAATTATACCCTTCTCTTACTTATACTTGACTTTGGTATCTCTATGGTATCACGTCTACTTATTTGAAGTTATAATACAACATGTATATCATTCTAAACTTGGTAGAGTAGTATATTCAAAACACTGTAATATACTAAGTAATCAACATACTATACATGCAGGCAGACTAAAATTCTTAAATAAACAGATTACATGTCCACTTGTCACATACACACTAGAATCATGCAATTTATCATCTTATTACACTAATAAGAGTTAATTACTTGACATATGAGTAATCGTCAATAACACCTGCAACTTATCTATAATTTCTCAAAGAACATGCATATCAACCCAAATCTTGAGTTGTGCATCTCATAACTCAATTAAGAGTTAATTACTTATCATGACAAGAATTATTAATAATAACTGAGAACATTGATATCACAATACTTGATTCATTGAACACCCTACCCTTAGGGTTTCATTTAATCACAACAAATGCTACAAAGAAAGGTGTAATACATCTATCATGTACTTTTCAAATTTTTACAACACATGATACCTGGGATCTCCATCCCTTATCACATTACTAGGAATTCTCATCCCTTCACATCATTATCATAATTAATGGATTTGGTTATTCAAACCCTTAGATCCTCGCATAGCATTGTTACCTCTGTAACATGTAACCATTACCTCTAGGTCCTTAGACCAAGGTATTCATTTCACTGGTTGTACAAGTATTCTCATGGCTCACAAGGCCATCACACATCTTGTCACCTCTCACTAGGCAACAACTTATTCTAATGACTCCCATAAAGATTTCATGCGACATAAACATTCACTTAATAAAGACTACTATCAACAAATCATATAAAATAAATATATGCATGAAACCTTAGAACTGAGCTGAATTTGGGTTTCCATGCCATTCACTGGGATATCATGCATCAATAATAACATTGAATAAATAAAGTCTATCATGTCAAGAAAATCCCTTCAAATGGATTTCACGATATCTATTCGCAAATATCCAACTTTCCTCACATCTAGGGTTTCACCCTCTTCACTGAGATACCAGACAAACACTACTCACTTTAAATGAAATCCAAGATAGTATCTAACATATATGTACTATGAATTTATATAAACAATCATTCAAAACCAAGGGGATCTAGATAAGCAACTTTCTCTATTTACTTATACAACAAATTTCAGTCATAGACAAATTCCTTATATTTTAGTTTACTCTTATAACCTTTGTGAATACTTAGGGAATTCTCATTAGAATGCATTGTATACATTTTTAATATGATTTTATCATCTAAAATTCATTCAAATAAAGGAAGAATCCATTTGATATTGTTGGATCGATGGGCTCTAGAGGGGGGGTGAATAGAGCTACACACACTTCACAAAAATGATTAGACCACCAATTTAATTGTAGGACGAAAACTGATGCAAGCAGCAATTTGATATCCTATTCTAGCATACAAAGCAAGGATAAGAGGTAATGAATATCATGCACTTGGACAGGTGGTTTAGAGTGGTTCCACGTCCTAAACTTAGGAGCGATGTCAGTCCACTACCTAGAGTTGGTTAGACTCTAGGATTTTCAACTTGGTCCTCTTATATATCACGATAAGATTACAAGAAACAAAAACCACACAACCAAGGGCTTAATTACACAAGCTAAGATCTTCAACCTATCCAAGGACTTACCCACAAAGTGAGATTCTTCGGCCTTCTACAAAGGACTTACCCAATCTCACCTTTGTCTTCAGCCTTGCAGGAATTACCTATCTTACTTGAGCTTGCCTTGCACCTCTCCTTCACTTGGAGAGCTTGCCCGTGTTTTCCCTTCACCAAGGGAGCTGGAGCAATGATCAATCTTCACTCTTGAAGATCAGCAACACATCTTCCCCTTCACTCGGAGAAGAACAGCAGCAACTCCTCTTTCACTCGGAGAAGAAGCTTCAATCAATCTTCTATTTGATTTGGAGGTGGGAAGAAAGAAAGGAGAGCTTTACATAGCACAAAGGATAGCTCTCATACACAGGAACCTATCTCACTCACGAAATTGTCTTGAAGGTAGAGAGAGAAAGGGGCTCAAGGGCTTGGAACACTCTCAACTAAGCTAGAACCAAGTTTGCAATGGAAAGAGCAGCTTGGAATGAAGTCCAAGGGGTTCTATTTATAGTTGAGGGTGGCCCTTTATGTTGTGGGACACTTGGGTGCATAAGTGGTCGTTTTTCCTTCAAGAAAACGACTATATTTTTGCCCAAAACAATTCACCAACGGTCATATTACTTTTTCTGCAAATTCCGTACAGTGCATTCGGTCGAGTATCAATGGGTGTAACTCGACCGATCAGGTAGCAGGCAATCCGATGTTGAATTGATCGGTCGAGTTTGTCCTGAGGAAACTCGACCGACCATTCCAACTGGAATTGGCCTACTACCCAATCGGTCGAGTTCTGTGAGTGCACAACTCGACCGATTGCAATCTTTAGAAAATCGACTCAGGATGATCGGTCGAGTTTCAGGGTGGGAAACTCGACCGACCAAGTGCCTGAAATGGATTTTCTAATTTGCAATAAAAGTGATTAGCACTTGGTGAATTTTGTCCCAAACATTTTTATCTTCTAAGTTACAAGCATATTCATCGTTACAAGTGATTACATTTATGTTCTAAGGTGATTTACATGGAAATCCTAAATTGCACACTTGTAGTCAATTTGGCTTGCACTTGGCCCATTCTAGGGCTTGTATATGTGATCCTTTTCATGTACCTAATGTCTGCAAACAATCTTTAACGCACATGTTAGATACATATGAATGGAATGGTTAAGTCATTATCAAAATATAGGTAATGTACAACCTCTAGGTCAACATTCTCCCCCTTTTTGACAATGACAAACCATTCCTAAAACATATTGAAAAGTATAAGAAAATTAAACCTTTGCCTTGTGAATTAGGGGGATTCATGATAAGAACAATTGGAATTTCTCCCCCTCAAACTATGCTTCCTCTCACCTGCATGTTAGGTTTTCTATACATGGCAAAACCAATATACATGTAATATGTAATCCTTTACATGTCATATGATCAACAACAATTTAATAAGAAAAGGATCACCTAGGCAAGAGAGCAATAGTAAAACACAAACAACAATATGATTGAGTCTCAAATCATGAGATATATCTCCCCCTTTTGACATTATCAAAAAGGTAGGGGGTGTAGAAGAGCACAAATCTAGGTCTTCTCCAAGACTCAACCATACACATATGCAAAAGATAATAAACAACAGTTGTAAAGGCATATAACATACAACCACAGAGGAGAAACATACAATCCAAGTCAGAATCAAAATATAGCTCATCAAACACCAAGCATAAGATAACACGGATGAAAAAGCCAAAGTGTAGCAATGATATTCCAACTCAGACATATGTTCTCATAAGCGACTACAACCATAAAAGCGAGAAAATAGAGAATAAGAAAATAGTACAGCTCAGACTAATGTGCCAGGATGTTGCTTATACAAAAGAGTCTAGAAAGATATATATAATAGACATGCTAGACTATAATCTAAAACAACCTCCTAGACATCTAAGCTATCTATGTCAACTGCTTCCTCGTCATCGCCTGGGTTGTAGTCCTCGTCACCATCCGAAGGCGGGGCAGTTGTGCCAGCAGCAGAACTAGCACCATCATCGCCATCCTCGGCAGAAGAACCATCATTATCAGCATCATCAGCATCCTCGTCGGCATCCTCATCGGCATCCTCAGCCTGGTCGGGCATGTCCTCGTCAGCAGGACCAAAAGAGCGACAGGCCAGCGGGCATTCTGCTCAGCCCATGACATGCCAAGAGCTAGGAGCTCCTGGGCCTGCGGAAAGGATGGAGAAGAGTCCCCCAAGGACGCGAGCAGAGTGACCAGGGGGCCAACAGGTAGTGGTAGATATGCAGGAGTAGAGCTACTGGAGGGATACTGAGGTGGAGCAGCAGCGGAAGGCTCGGCAGCAAACGGTGGTGGATCAGGGAAGTATTGCTCATACGCATAGGAGGCATAAGCACTACCCGGATATGGCTGGTGTACTGGGTAGGGTGAGGAGCAGGATAGATTCATGTGATACATGATGGCACATAAATCCTGATGAAGGTGCTCCTGAACTTGGCGATTGTACGCCTGTTCATGCATCATGTAACCCAGAAGGGTTTCATTTGATGCTCTGAAAGACGCACGGCTAGGGCGAGGGTGGCACTGCGGGGGTGGAGCCTGGGTGGAGGTGGGAGGGGCACCAGAAGCAGGGGTGGAGGTAGAGGCTGAGGTAGAGCCAGAAGCACCAGGGGCAGGGGCAGGGGTAGGAACAGCCTTCAGATGAGTGGTTTCACTAATGCACACTCCCTTTCGAGCAACCGGGTAATGGAAGTCGGAAAAGAGTGATTTGTCAGTGGCGAACTGGAAGAGACCACATATCAAGACTGGATAGGGAGGGTGGGTGCCCTTGGTGTTCTTGCCTTTGTCAAAGCAGGTCATATGATGTAGAATGTAACGAGCCCACTTGACACCTATGTTGTTTAAAAAACAATACATCAAAACCGCTGTGTTTTCCGCAATATCCGTTTGGTTTCTCTTTGGATGGATGTTGCAGTTAAGCACAAGGGCTAGGATGTGCTTCTGGAGGTCAAGAGAGGAGGAGGGAAGGGTGGACCGCTTCTTATAGGCCACGTCAGGCTTTTTAAAAAATCGATGAATATCCGGTAAAGTCAATTCATGATGTTTGTAAAAGCCTTCTGGGTCTAAAAGATCAAAATACTCATCATAGCCCCGACGCCAAGTAGTGGTTTCTTCGTCTCCGGCACGATAGAGATTGAAAGACTCCTTGGAGAGTTGAAACCGACGACCGGCGATCATCGATGTTAGGACTATTTCGGTATTTGGTGGGGGAACAATCGAATCATAGTTCCAGCGCAGATTGGCATAGAACTCGTGAACTGCTTTGGTACTAGATAGTTGATTGTTGAAGCAGTCACTCTCGATTGCAAGGGCGGAAAGGTTGTGTTTGGCAAGAAGCTGAGCGATAGAGTTGATATGGTTTTGAAAACAGGTTGGACCAACTAGGGGGCGGAAAGGAAAAGGAGACCTATGAAGGAGATCCTTATACCGATTGACAGCCTCGAGAGATACAAACGTAGTGTTATCAAAGGGAATCAACCATTGGGTCGAGGAATAAGCTGGGGCATTGCTAGGGGCGGGTCGTTTTCTCCTGTGGAATGACATGGAAGCAAAAATAAGAGAAGAAAATGCACACACAAGCAAAACGAACCTCGACACCCAACAAGAACACACAACCGTCGCCCGGGAAGGTCAGGAGCAAGCTGCTAAGGCACCCTAGGGCTGGGAACGGGGAAGGGTTAGGGCTAGGGTGGAGAGCACGGGCCAAGAGAAGAGGAATCGGTCGGCTATTTTCAAGTTGCAAGTGAAAATAGTCGGCCGATCCTAAGTTTTAAGTTGGCGCAGTCCGTCGATCGGTCGAGTTCTGAGAGTGGACAACTCGACCTGAGAGTGGACAACTCGACCAATCGGTCCACTGAATAACATCTCTCAGCTCCTGATCGGTCGAGTTTTCTGGGGTGAAACTCGACCGAAGGTCAACCTGACCTAGCAGTCTAAAACTTAGATTCTAGCCACATACATGCCTATTAAAATTATTTTTCCATTCTATTATGCAAAAATAACATACCTAGGCACATTTTGCTCATCATTGGGCACTATTTAGCGATAAATTGCGACATTCGATAAAAGCCCAAAATCAAGCAAAAACTAAGCATATTGATAGGCAAATTAAGCACAAGCAAGCATGTATAGGCAACATAAGGTGAAGAATGACCTGAGTAAGCATATAGGATAGAGACGACTAGCTAGATCACATAGCACTATCATTTAAATCAATAATGAGCAGTTTAGATCGAATAAAGTTAAATTGATCTCTAGCTAGAGGTTTTGTAAAAATGTCCGCCAACTGATTTTCCGTGTCCACATGTGTGATATAGATATCTTTCTTGGCAATGTGGTCACGAAGAAAATGATGGCGAACCTCTATATGTTTAGCTCTACTATGCAATATAGGATTATAAGAGAGGTTAATTGCACTAGTATTGTCACAAAAGATAGGAGAAGCATCAAAAAATATGTTAAAGTCTTGGAGAATTTGCTTCATCCATAGGACCTGTGCACAACAACTCCCGGCTGCAATGTATTCAGCTTCGGTAGTTGATAATGCCACTGTGCTTTGTTTCTTGGAGAACCAAGACACTAAGCATGGTCCTAGAAGGAAGCAAGTGCCGCTTGTGCACTTTCTATCAATCAAACACCCTGCATAATCTGCATCACTATATGCCGTAAGAGTAAAATCCCTTGATTTAGGATACCATAGACCAAAATTTTGAGTTTTGTCCAAGTACCTCAAAATTCTCTTAACAGCAGTGAGATGTGACTTCTTAGGGCAAGATTGAAAGTGAGCACACAAGCAAACACTAAACACAATGTCAAGTCTAGAGGCAGTTAAATAAAGTAAACTTCCTATCATACCTCTATAGAGCTTCTCATCTACCTTTTCACCTTCTTCATCTTTATCAAGTTTGGCGGTGTTGGACATGGGTGTATCCATCGGCTTAATGTTCTCCATCCCAAAGCACTTGAGTAGTTCAGTTGTGTATTTGCCTTGGTTGATGAAGTTTCCTTCCTTTGTTTGCTTGATTTGAAAGCCGAGGAAGAAGGTCAACTCACACATCATGCTCATTTCAAATTCACTCTACATAAGAGAACTAAACTCCTTGCAAAGATCAAGATCAGTCCCGCCAAAAATGATATCATCAACATATATTTGTATGATAAGAAAATGGTTAGAAGTGTGTTTTAGAAACAAAGTAGAATCAACTTTTCCCATGACATACCCATTATCTAACAAAAAGTTCTTTAATTTCTCATACCAAGCTTGAGGTGCTTGTTTGAGTCCATAGAGAGATTTTTGTAGCAAATAAACATGATTGGGTAATTTGTCATTTTCAAAGCCCGGAGGTTGAGCAACAAAAACTTCCTCCTCGATTGTACTATTCAAAAATGCACTTTTAACATCCATTTGATAAAGCAAGAAATTTTTATAACTAGCAAAAGCAAGTAGCATACGGATAGATTCTAATCTAGCAACAAGAGCATAAGTTTCATCAAAATCAATACCTTCCTGTTGGTTGTAACCTTGTGCTACTAACCTTGCTTTGTTCCTTACCACTTTTCCTTGCTCATCAAGCTTGTTGCGGTAGACCCATTTGGTGCCAATGATCTTTCTATCATTTGGTCTTGGCACTAGAGTCCACACACGGTTCTTCTCAAATTGCTCAAGCTCCTCTTACATGGCAAGGATCCACTCATCATCACCAAGGGCCTCTTTGATGTTCTTTGGCTCTAGTTGGGAGATGAAGGCACTATCTGCTTGTTCTTTGTTGTGAGCAGCTCGTGTCCTCGCTCTCTCAAATGGATTGCCAATTATCAACTCCTTGGGGTGATTCTTTACATAGTGGGGAGTGGGACCCTTCTTTTCTTCTTCTTTTTCTTCTTCTGCAACCTACTTGCCTTTGTCTTTGATGTTGAGATCTTTTAAGATAGGAATTATTTCATCTGCAACATCATCATCACCAATATGCTTGCCAATAACATGGTTAGTTTCAATAAATTTAACATTTATAGATTCTTCAATTTTAGATAGTTCAATGTTAAATACTCTATATGCCCTGCTAGTAGTGCTATAGCCTAGGAAGAAAGCCTTGTATGATTTCGGATCAAACTTGTCGAGAGAATCCTTAGTGTTTAAAACAAAACAAGGACATATAAAAACATGAAAGAAATCAATAGACGGCTTCCTACCATGCCATAGTTCATAGGGGGTTTTCTTGAAAGTCGGATGTGTGAAAACTCGGTTTTGCACAAAACATGACGTGCTAACGGCTTCAGCCCAAAACTTCTTAGGAGTGTCATACTCAAGAAGCATGGTCCTAGCCATCTCTTGTAGCGATCTATTCTTCCTCTCAACAACTCCATTTTGTTGAGGTGTGCGAGGAGAAGAGAAATTGTGCGAATAACCTGATTTTTCACAAAAACGTTCAAAAAGATCATTTTCAAACTCTCCCCCATGATCACTACGGATAGAAACAACATGGCAAGAAGCTTCGTTTTCAACTTGTTTACAAAAGCCCAAGAAAACATCAAGTGTATCGCTTTTAGAAACAAGAAAGAAAGTCCAAGTATATCTAGAAAAATCATCAACAATAACAAGACAATACTTGGTGCCATGAAGCGTTTGTGTTCTCATTGGTCCGAAAAGATCAATATGAAGAAGCTCAAGAACTCTCTTGGTACTCATGACTCCTTTGGATTTGAAGTAGGAATTGGTTTGTTTCCCTTGTGTACAAGGTTGGCATTCCTCATCCTTTTCAAAATCCAATTTAGGAAGTCCTCGAACCAAGTCCTTTTTGTTCAACTTCTTCATTTGATGCAAATTCACATGACCCAAACGACGATGCCAAAGCAAAAGATCGTTTTTATCCACAACTAAGCATCTATTTAGTATGGGCTTAAGAGCATCGAGAACAATAACATAGAGATTACCATTTCTAGTTCCCTTATATATAACATTGTAGGACAGGGAATTTAGAAGCAAGCATTCTAAAGAAGTAAATAGCACAAGATAACCATTATCACATAATTGGCTAACACTAATTAAATTATGATGTAGGCCATCAACAAGCAATACATTTTTAATGCATAATTCATTGCCTACATCACCCTTACCTATAACCTTACCCTTCTTGTTGTCCCTGAAGGTTACAGATCCTCCTTTCTTTTTCACAAATTTGTTGAAATGGCTGATTTCTCTAGTCATATGCTTAGAGCAGCCACTATCAACAATCCATTTCTTTTTAACCTGCAAGAAAAGAGGATGTCAGAACCCAACTCAAACTTTGGGGTCTGGGGTTAGCTTGGGGACCCATTTCATATTTGGGTTGGTCCCCTTGGGCTTGTAAGGATAATAGGTAGAATAATGGTCATCACATTTGCAATGAATACAAACCATAGGGTTTTTAGAGCCGGAAGACTCTCCATTGAAAATTGGAGGTTCCACACTCTTTTTCTTACCCTTTTCCTTCTTACCTTTTGGAGTAGTCCCATTATATCCTAAACCACTAGTACCAACTTGTTTGGTAGAGTGCTCTAGAACATCATTTAGGGATTTTTAACCCGAAAGAAACCTTTGCAAAGTAGATCTTAATTTAGCATTATCATCACTAAGATTTACAACAGTAGTAGATAAACTAGCAAGATCTTCTTTAGTATGCAAAAGGTCGGCCTCAAGACAGAGGGCTTTAGTAAGAAGAGAGTCTTTTTCTAGAGTTAAGCTAGAAACTTCATTTCTAGGCAAAATAGGTCTAGAAGATAAATCATTTGTTTGAGCAAGCAATTTAGCATTTTCAGTTTTAAGAACAACAATCTCTCTTTGATAAGAGTAGACTTCATCTCTCCTAGCATCATCAATAAGCTTGAGTTCTACATTTTCAGTTTTTTTAATATCAAGCTCATCTGGCATTTTTGGTTTTCTATCTTAAGATTTTCAATAGTTTTAAGATATGTACCATTCTCAACCTCTACTCCATTATATTGGAGTTCAAGGTTAAGAAATTGCCCTTTCAAGGAGTCTATGCTATCAAGATGTAATTTTTCATTTTTTATCAAGAATGTCAATTTTGGCATAGAGATCATCAACAATTTTGCCTAATCTTTTCCTTTTAGATTTACATTTAGCAAAAGAAGATTGGAATTCATTAAGCATATCAATAAGAGTTTCCTTAGATAGCTCATGTAAACTAATATCACTTACTTTGCTTACCTCATTTACCTCAATTATATCTTCACTAGTAGAGGCCATGAGGGCAAGATGACATTCTCCATCTTCGGAGCTTGAGGAGCTTGAAGAAGAAGACTCCCATGCCGCATGAGCTGCATCTTTGGACCTTCTCTCCTTCTTGTCTTTTCTTTTGTACTTTGCTTCTCTCTTGTACTTTTCATCCTTCTTGTGGCTGCTCTTATGATGGCTTTTCTTGGCCTTTGGGCAATCACTCTTGTAGTGGCCTTTTTGACCACACTCGTAGCACCTAGGAGTTGAGGAGGAGGGCTTGCTCTTGAAGTGTTTCCCTTTGGAGTAGTTAGCTTCATGATCATTGACACCTTCATCTTCACTTGAGGAAGGGCAGGGAGACTTCATGGCAAGTTGTTGTTGTCTGACCATTTCTTCAATTTGAGCTTTGAAGGCGGTGTCCTTTATCTTCTTTGATTCCTTCTCTTCTCTTTTCTCCTCTTCCTCTTGCTTGTCAAGCCTAGGTTCATGGGCTTGAAGGTTACCAACCAGCTCCTCGGTTGATAACTCGCTTAGCTTGTAAACTTCTTCAATAGAGGTGACCTTTGGCTCCCATCTCTTTGGAAGAGATCTCAAGATCTTGGCATTGATTGTACCTCTATCCATGACACTCCCAAGGGCTACAAGGCTGTTCAAGATGACATTTAACCTTGTGTACATATCCGCTACCCTCTCATTCTTCCCCATCTTGAAGTTCTCAAGAAGACCACCAAGCATGTAGACCTTGGCCTCCTTGACTTGCTCGGTCCCTTCATAGGTGACACACAACTTGTGCCATATCTCATGCGTCGTGTCCCACGAAGAGATGCGGTTGAACTCCGATGGTGTAAGGGCAGCGTAGATGATGCTCACGGCTTTAGCATTGAGTTGAGCACGCTTCATCTCCGCTTCCGTCCATGTGGTGATGTCCCCTTTTGGATCTTCATACTTGAGATGGACAATCTTCCACATTTCGAAACTCACCCCTTGGAGATAGAATTGCATTCTCCTCTTCCAATATAAGAAGTTTGTGTCGTCGAAGACCGGAGGTCTCATAGAGAAGCTTCCTTCAAGGTTGAGTGACCCAAGAGTCGAATCACCCATCTTCTCCTACTTGTAGAAGTAGCTTGGAGAAGACCTGCTCTGATACCACTTGTTGGATCGATGGGCTCTAGAGGGGGGTGAATAGAGCTACACACACTTCACAAAAATGATTAGACCACCAATTTAATTGTAGGGTGAAAACTGATGCAAGCAGCAATTTGATATCCTATTCTAGCATACAAAGCAAGGATAAGAGATAATGAATATCATGCACTTGGACAGGTGGTTTAGAGTGGTTCCACATCCTAAACTTAGGAGCGATGTCAGTCCACTACCTAGAGTTGGTTAGACTCTAGGATTTGCAACTTGGTCCTCTTATATATCATGATAAGATTACAAGAAACAAAAACCACACAACCAAGGGCTTAATTACACAAGCTAAGATCTTCAACCTATCCAAGGACTTACCCACAAAGTGAGATTCTTCGGCCTTCTACAAAGGACTTACCCAATATCACCTTTGTCTTCAGCCTTGCAGGGATTACCTATCTTACTTGAGCTTGCCTTGCACCTCTCCTTCACTTGGAGAGCTTGACCACGTTTTCCCTTCACCAAGGGAGCTGGAGCAATGATCAATCTTCACTCTTGAAGATCAGCAACACATCTTCCCCTTCACTCGGAGAAGAACAACAGCAACTCCTCTTTCACTCGGAGAAGAAGCTTCAATCAATCTTCTATTTGATTTGGAGGTGGGAAGAAAGAAAAGAGAGCTTTACATATCACAAAGGATAGCTCTCATACACAGGAACCTATCTCACTCATGAAATTGTCTTGAAGGTAGAGAGAGAAAGGGGCTCAAGGGCTTGGAACACTCTCAACTAAGCTAGAACCAACTTTGCAATGGAAAGAGCAGCTTGGAATGAAGTCCAAGGGGTTCTATTTATAGTTGAGGGTGGCCCTTTATGTTGTGGGACACTTGGGTGCATAAGTGGTCATTTTTCCTTCAAGAAAACGGCTATATTTTTGCCCAAAACAATTCACCAACGGTCATATTACTTTTTCTGCAAATTCCGTACAGTGCATTCGGTCGAGTATCAATGGGTGTAACTCGACCGATCAGGTAGCAGGCAATCCGATGTTGAATTGATCGGTCGAGTTTGTCCTGAGGAAACTCGACCGACCATTCCAACTGGAATTGGCCTACTACCCAATCGGTCGAGTTCTGTGAGTGCACAACTCGACCGATTGCAATATTCAGAAAATCGACTCAGGATGATCGGTCGAGTTTCAGGGTGGGAAACTCGACCGACCAAGTGCCTGAAATGGATTTTCTAATTTGCAATAAAAGTGATTAACACTTGGTGAATTTTGTCCCAAACATTTTTCTCTGCTAAGTTACAAGCATATTCATCATTACAAGTGATTACATTTATGTTCTAAGGTGATTTACATGGAAATCCTAAATTGCACACTTGTAGTCAATTTGGCTTGCACTTGGCCCATTCTAGGGCTTGTATATGTGATCCTTTTCATGTACCTAATGTCTGCAAACAATCTTTAACGCACATGTTAGATACATATGAATGTAATGGTTAAGTCATTATCAAAATATAGGTAATGTACAACCTCTTGGTCAACAGATATCATTTTGCAACCACTTAGAACAAATAGACAACTCAGGGTTTGTAGTCACATACTAAGCAATTAAAGATTATGGTTGATTTAACCAATTTCCGTGAAATATACTATTTAAAGGAAGTTCCCACTCACCCTAAGGTGTGAAAACACCTTAAAAATGTATCCCATATCTAAAAATCTCAAATCCATATCAAATCCCTAGCAATTCACCCAATTCTTCTTCCTTTCAACTCGGAAACCCTAAAAATGAGGGATTATGAAGAAAGAGTGAGAAAAGGGGAAGTTTTGATACCATTTTGGATCAAATCATAGGAGGGACGGAATTTTGACATGTGAGAGAAGATTTACCATGAAACTATATCCAAAGAAGCTAAACTTACATGATTTCATCATTCCTCAGACCGCAAAACCCTAGGTCAGCATCCCCATCAATTTCTCCTCTCAAAACCTAACACTCTCTCTCTAGGATTTCATTTCTCTGGATGGAATCAAGAATTATGAGATATCCTTGTGTGTTAGGTTGACCATATAGAGCAATTGAGCTGCTTGGGTTAATTGCACATTGACCCCTCACTAAACTTTTTCTTATTTCAACAGATTTTTCTATCATAAAAAGGTTTATGTGAATTCGTGTATTTCAGAGATCAAACCTTCTCAAAAAATTATGAAAATTTAGAATGTTGTGTATAATTGTGTTACAAAGATTTAATTAAAATTTATATCATTCCAATCTTTCATTAAATAAATAAAAATCTAATAGTGAACTGGTATCTAGAATTCTATAGAAATGTTAGTTACTATAATTCATCTACTGATAAGGTCTAAATGCATGCAAAAATTATGCAAATTTTACATGTTATTTATGATTGAGTTTCAGATCTTAAGATAAAATTTTAGATCATTTGGTGTTACCAATAAATAATTAAAAATAAAACACTACACTTCTAAAAATCACTTTGTCAACATTTTGGTAGAAGTATAGTTCGACCAAGAACCACATTAAAAAAACACTCAAATATTCTGAATTTGTTCTCCAATATGCATGATTGAGTTATCCATATCATATCAAAAATTAAATTGAATACAAAATTTGTATAAAATATGAAAAATCATTTACCACACTACTATCTTGATCAAATTCCATACTCATGTACCGTCAAAACCCTAATTTTAGCCAACTAGGGTTTATATTTGTCAAACCCTAATTTCTCAAACAATAGAACACTTAACATTCTTATTAGGTTTAAAACATCATAATTGAATTATCTTCATTAGTTAGATTTAAGCAATGATCAATCCAATTAAGCATATAATCATCCAGGTAAACCCTAGTTTACCAATTAAGCTCAGATGTGGTCATAACATATGCGCTTCCATGCTCATTTGGTGGGTGTTGTTTGGTAACACCTTTTTTGGCCGGTAAGGCATTGCGCTACACAGGTGGATGGTGAGACAAACTCCTAGCCCCTATTTGGGGATCAGGTTGTTTGTGTCGGGGTCTCACCTTACGACTGGTGGCCTCTATTTTTTAACCCCATCCCCTTGGGTTCTTGGCGGTGGTGGGGGGTTCATACCTGGTATCACTGTGGTATACATCTGACCTTGGTTCACCTTGGTTAATTGGGGTAGACACATGGCTTAGATGTGGTTGCCCCTACCCGTGTGCACTATGTGACCTTGTCCTATCATCCCCACCTCTTTTTGTCGGGCCCTTGGTGTATGGAAGATCACCTTACACATGGTCCTGTGGGTCACTTGGATACCATGGGTTGCCGCACTGGTGGCTGATGATGTGACCCTGCTATGGGTGTTCCACCTTACGACCCAGCGGCGACCCCTCTCGCCTCCATGTTAACCCCCTGTCTTGTTTGGCTCCAATGATGTCTGGTTGACAGTCACCCTCTGGGTCAAGCATTCACCCTTGGGATGCTTGGGATCCTACGATGATCCCCCATTGGTTGGGTGGAAGTGATGCATTCCTTGGTTTCCTTGTGGGGGTGGTTTGACAAAGGGGCTGCCACCCGCCGTTGGCACTGCTATTTGTGGTCTCATACTCTCACGATCATGCCTTAGTTGATGCCACTTAGGCTCTTGTAGATGCTTACTCTGTGATCATGTTCGGTGCGACTCCCCATATGCGGAGAGACGAGTGTGATTTTCCCTTGGATCAGGATGGTGATGCAGCTTGAGTAGGGCATGGTTGGAACTAGCCACCCACCCAGGCCCCTGATCTATACGTCAGCTCTACTGACTCTTCTTCGGACAAGTCACCACGCCCCTTGATGCTTTAGGGTGAGGGGGAGGGCCCACTGGTGCGTGCCTTCAGGTACCGTTACCTTCGGGACAATATCTTCCTTCTTTCCCTCACCCATGCCTGGTCCCTTGACCTGAGTGCCGTCTCCATTTGTTGTGCATCAACCGTGGACTCTGCCTCCTATTGGGGCCCCTCGGCCCAGGTGGAAGCAACATGTCAGTTCCATCTTGCCTAGTCACCAAGTAGTGAAAATAGGTTGCTTCACCTCTTTGATTATAGATATGGCCCCTGTGTGGGATTGAGTCTTTGTAATCTGACCCATGCATGGGCCTTTCTGTTCCTTGGTTTGCTAGGGTTGTTCCCCTTGCGGGTACCCAATGATACTTCCCAAGTGTAAGGTTGAGCTTCTTGTAGGAGCCATTTTTATGGGTGGGGGTGTGTGCCTTTGTGGCCACTCTCCCCATGTCTTATAATTTTTGGAACCAAGGGCCCACCTAAAGGTGGGTCCCTCATCGCATATTTACCCAACCGCACGACTAATTCTGATGAAAGAGCTCTCAATCAGTCATTTGTAACTCTTTCTCTCTCTAGGATGGGCGCTCTGATCCCTCTCTAGTTTCTCCACCTCCCGTTCCTCCCCTCCGTTGGGGGTGGAGCCACCCCTCCAAACCCCTTCCCCTCCTTTTTGGTGGTCTTCAGCATGCCCCTCAGCCGGCTGGAGCTTCCCTTGTTGCATGTGGCAATTAAGGCAGCCTGGAGGTTGGTCAGACCCACGGTTCTGGCCCTTGGTCCGTCAAGGCAGACAAGGTCTGCGTGGGTCATCTCCAAGCTTGTGGGACCTGGAGAACTAGTCCGACGTTGGAGCAATCTTTGCGAGTGCATCCTTCCCTCCTCTTTACTCCCAATCATCACTTGGTTGGGGGTAGAGGGTGGGGTTCTCAGTGATCAATGTGGTGTTGTCAGCTGACTCACAGAGGCGCTTTTAAGTCATGGTTGGGGCTTCTTCTGCCCGATCCGGTGGAAGAGGAGGTGACCCCACGACCTCGCTTGTTAGTGGTATCGGTGGAACCCCCGTGGCAGTGCTCCGATGAAGATCGTGCTCCTGGGGCATGATCGAGAGCTTTGAAAATGAATCAACATGTAGTTGTGGTGGTCAACGATGATGGGCGGTTGGTTGGTGCGGTGGTCAGTGGTAGGTTGTGGTGCGTAGACAACTCAGATTGCGAGTGGCCATTGTGGTATGTTTGTTAGTGGTCGGTAGCATTGGACGGAGGTGGGTGGCGGTTCGTGATGTTTGGTGGCACTCGGTGGCAGTCCCTTGGTCTTGGATGGCTACATGTGGCAGTCTGGGACTCGTCCGTTTGAACTGGAAGTGTCTTACATTGGGCAAAGCTGTTAGAGGACGCTCACCTGTGAGTGGTGACATGGCAGCTGGTGAGGCATTGTATCTTGGAGAAGCCTAGAGGAGGAAGCTTCCATTAAGGTGTTGCTCGAGGCTTGTGAGTGGGAGTGGGACCCAGGGGCATTGGCGTCACTTAAAAGGAAGATATGAATGAAGTTTCTGTGAAGGTGCCTGGGCGAGTTAGTGAGGCACGTGGCAGCTACGTGTTTGTTGTGATGGACCGACCAATGCTCCACCCATGGCCAAGGGATGGCCCAAGAAAACCAAGAGCCAAAGGATCACTATCGCCTAGCAAGCGGCTGAGGAGAGAGAAAATGGTAGAAATGTGACTAGGGTTTTGTCAAGGAGCCCGCATAAATCGACAACTTATACTAGGGGCCCTCCTTCCTCGAAACGACCTCCTCAGTAGATGGATCTAGGCGGAGTTCAGTTGGAGGCTAATGGAGATGTTGATGCACATGCAACCCATGCTTCGGAGAAAATGGTACAAGCGACCATGACAACGACAGATCAGGAGGCCTCGACCTTGATGGGGATGACATAAAAACAAGACCCCATCCCAAACCTCGACTCAAAGTGGAAATCATCCTCAAGAGGACCGCCTAGAGCATGGGGAATGGGTACGGGCACCAAAGAGTGGGTGAATGCCACCTTCATCCAGGAAGAGTCGTGGGGAATCCACCCCTCACAGAAGCTCCAATTCAACGTCCGACAGTGATAGACATGATTCAAGTTGCGTTCATTCCAGGTGAGGCACTGGACAAGCTCTAAAAGCAACGAGACAATACCCTGGTCTTCTACATCCTAGATAACAACCCCCATGAACTTGTTGTCTTGGGATGGATCAGGCACATGTGGAAACCAAAGGGTCACTTTGACCTTTGGCGCAAAAATAATGGGTTCTTCAGCGCGTCATTTCTTCTCAAGGAAGATGCCATCATGGCAAAAAATGTCGATCTGTGGTTCTTCCACAACAAACTTGTCCTCATGAGAAGATGGTATCCATCTCTAAACTATAAGTAGGACCTCCTCTCCACCGCACCTTGCTAGGTTTCTTTCCCTGCCCTGGATCATCTCTGTTCCACAGAGATTCTAGGACGGGTAGCCAGCTATGTGGGTGTGCCTAGAAGGGTAGGCTCCTTTCGGTCGGAGGAGGAGGATGCCTATCACACACGTGCCCTGGTGGATCTTCCTGCCAACTGTGACCCGCCTTCAGAGGTCTAGGTCCAATTCCCAGGTGAAAATCTAGTAATGGTCCATATGGTCTACGACCATGTCCCCTCGAGGTGTAGTAGATGTGATGCCTTTAGTCACAACCTGATGAGATGCCCATTCATTCCCGACTCGGTTAGAGTCTCAACGGCATAGGAAGGTCCCCCCACAGTGGCTCCCAGGTGCGCCGACACAGTCAAAAGCACGGGGCTGCACATGAAGGTGCCTCGGCTGAACGACCGACTCAACGGAGAGCACATGAGGAAACTGTCCAAGCGACCTCCGAGGAGATGCTACCTGGGTCAGGGACGACACTACTCGGCATGACAGGGAAGATAGAGCAGGCCCAATCGGGTAAGAGTATTGTGGACAAGACCCAAACACCCCTACACCAGGCGTCCAAGGATGGGACAGGAGATGGGGTCAATCCCACTCAATGGACATGCCATGTGAACAAAATGTCAACAAACTCCATCCCTATGGAGACATTGATTGTTGCCCTCCCAGCTTTGGGCATCCCCCTGGACAACAATACTCGGGAGAAGGGTCCTCTACAAGTCAAGAACAAGACCAAAGCTGGTCATTGACAAAAAATGGAGCGGAACCGGAAGGCCAAATCAAGAGTGGGAGGGAACACCTCCCTCTTTCCACTGATCCATGCTGGTCCCAAGTTCTCCAATCTTCTCCTACAACAGTCATCCCATCACCCTACCAAACATGCTCGCAGGCATGCATGTCCTTCCATGGTAGCAGAGACTGCCTATGTCGGCCCATTTGATGACATGGAGGACGGTCTGGCAGATATAGAGGATGATTGGGAGCAAGAGGCATAGGATAAAGACTCCCCCGAGGGCACCAACAATGGGTTGTCTGAGGAAGAGGAGATAAAAGAGGTCGAGGCAGCCCTCCCTAGTCGACTCGGATAAACAAGGAGGGAGCTGCACATGTGAGATCAACTCATATCTTATAAGACATCAAAACCCTTAATTGTTTCCTTATGTCTATTACCGCATGGACCATTATAGGTGATTGTTTGTCGGAAAAGCATAAGGCTATTGAAAAGATGCTCAAAATGTAGGGTGCCTCCATTGGAATCATCATAGAGATGAAGATGAAGGAGGACATGATCATTTGTGCCTCAGAGCTATTCCCCATGGGGTGGTGGTGCATCAACAACCTGAGGAACGAAAAGAGTGCAAGGATTTGTTGAGGATGGGAACCCAGGGCCTAGATGGTGGTGGTGAAGTCCTCCTCGGCCCAGATGGTGACATCAGACTACATCTGCAAAGGAGGTTTGGCTATGCTGGTGTCTACGGTGTACGAACACTCCAAACAAGATAGAAGGGGTGAATTCTAGGAAGAACTCACCACAACAATGCACACTACCTCGAAGGCCTGGCTAGTGGCTGGGGACTTCAGCACAATCCGAACAGAAGACGAGAAGTTGGGGGTGGGGATATCTCACACAAGGCCATGTGTGAGTTCAATAACACGATGGCAGATATGAGCCTCTTGGAGATCCATACTTTGGGCGACCAGCTATCATGGAGCAATAGGCAGACAACTGATAAGCGGGTAGCTTGTTGACTCGATTGAGTTCTTGTAACATCCCTGACCTGGGTTATAAACTAACCCTAGGTGTTTTGCCTAAATATGTAATTAAATTCTTGTGATTATCTTTTGGCATGTAATTAAGTTCCTAAGGAACATACATTTTCAATTCTGACCTTTTTAAAACAATGATTGTAGTATTGTTTGGTAATACTGGGACCTATGTGAAAATTACCCAATTAGAGGGGTTAACTTGCAAATTACATAGGTTAAGATGTTCCTCTAACAAATAGACATCATATGAATGAATATGATGAGGTATGATGGATTTCCCAAGTTTGGGCACCAAGGTGCAACTTGTGGAGCAATCCTTGTGCTTAAAACCGTAATTTTGGTGTAAAGTGCAATTTACCCAAAATGAGGGGTGCAACTTGTGATATAAACTTTCTAGAAAATATTTTATGACTTTTGACATCATTTAAAGTTATAATAATGAAGGAGGCACTTCATTTGAATAATCATATTATAAGAAATACCTTTGTAATTAAACCACCAAAGTTGTAAGTAAAGGAGACCCTTATATGTATATGTGCACTATAGTGACAAGTTGACCTTCCTTGCCTTTAGTCCTTGATCGTAGAAGAAGTTTTACCTTAGATATGAAGAGGAGGGACGTGCCTAAAAGAAAGGAAGGACCTAGTTGTGAAAAGGAGGAGTAAGTTGTCCTTATGATGAAAATAACCTCAAAGTATATATGATCATTTCCTTTGCAACCAAAGGCAACATTTCCTTTCTTTCCTTCTTATTCCCTTGCTTAGACTGACTTAGGACAGAGCTCAGTAGTAGAGGAAGACGACCAAGTTCATCTAGGTAAGCTTTTATCATCATCTTGCTCGAATTCATGGAGGAAACCAGGTTACAAGGTTGGTTTCATGGTTATCTTACTTAGTTTTTTCTTCCTAGCCGATCCTTCTCAACTTTTCCTTGAAGAAACAACCTTGGATGACCTGTGGAGCTCAAGACACCATTAAAGTCTTGAATCTTGGAAGCTTGGAGCTCTAGGAACCACGTTTGAGGTGGGTTTTATAACTCTAAACTCCTAGCTTTATTATGCATATCTTTGTTCTTACTTTTTGTGCTTAGTTCTTCTTCTACCTCCCTTCTTCCTTGCACTTTTGCAAGCAAAACGGTGGTTTAACCGACCTGAACAGAGGCTGAGGATGATGGGTGTGGATTCGTAGGTGACTTTATCAAACGACCTTGGACCCTTTTGGTCCAAACGGTTGCAAACCGTTTAAGGTCAAACGGGTTCAACCCGTTTGATCTCAAACGATCTTGCAAGATCGTTTGGATCAAAACGGTCTCAAGACCGTTTGATAGGGTTGACCAAGGGATGACCATTTTAGGGTCTGTTGATAATATATTGAATTTCATTTCTACAAAGAATTATAAACTAATTCCTAACCAATTGAGAGTTGAAGGCACTTCAACACCCTAACCCTAATCGGGTTGAAATTGCTGATTTCAAGTATAGATCTTGTTGAGTTTTGGGTTGAGGGACCCAAACAGGTTCAAAACCGTTTGGGGGTTCATCAAAACGGTCTCACACTCGTTTAGTGACACCCCAAGATCGTTTGGAGGTCTAGGGTTAAGGAAATTTGATGGTTTGAGGGTCCAATTTCAATAGGTTGATGAATTGATAAAATTGCTGATTTTAGATCTATTTAGGGTTCAACCCTTATCCAACCAACTTGGTTTTTGGTCAAACTTTGGGCAAATGGTTTCAAGACCGTTTTGAGGTCACCCAAACGATCTCAAGACCGTTTGGGTCCAATTGGAAGTCAATTGATAGGTTCAACCTTGATTTGATTCACATTGTTGAACATTGATGATTATCCGATTGAAACCCTAATTGAGATAGACCTAACCCTAATTGGCTTTCAATTGAGGGTCAATTTGGTGTCCAATTGGTTAAGGATAATCCTAATTGACTCAATTTGTAAGTGGTTAACATGGCTTTGGCCAATTGAAGGCTTCAACATAGGAAATCCTATTCAAACAAAACCTGTGTCATCTATTATGTTCATGCGGTTTGAACCCATGTGGATTCACACTCGTTTAGGCTCAAACAGGTTGACACTCGTTTAGGCTCAAACAGGTTGACACTCGTTTAGGCTCAAACAGGTTGACACTCGTTTAGGATCAAACAGGTTGACACTCGTTTAGGCCCAAACGGGTTCACACTCGTTTAAGGCCAAACGGGTTCACACTCGTTTAAGGCCAAACAGGTTCACACTCGTTTAAGGTCAAATGGGTTCACACCCGTTTAAGGTCAAGTGGGTCCACACTCGTTTAAGTCTTAAATGGGTTCAAAGTCATTTGAGATTAAATGAGTTCAAGGTCGTTTAAAACCTAAATGGGTTGAAGGTTGAAGGTTAAACCCTAAACCAATTGGAGACTTTCAAGTTTATGTATACTTAATCACTTGAAGGTGTAAATGGTTCAATGATGATCTAATCTAAACTCTAATGGTAACTTAAGACATTAAGGGACTAAGTGACTAATGAATTGACCCATGATGATGATCAATGGGTAAATTACCAAAATGCCATTGAGGGGTTAATTTGAATGATACCTTGTTCTAATCAAACCCTATTCACTTGATAGTGATGATTTGGTTTATGTTAATCAAGGATGACTTAACCCAACCTATCTAGAGTGGTGTAATCACCATCTACTAGTGAGAGGAGAGAGAAAATACCGCTTATGTTCAAAACTTAAGTAAAATACCTTCAATGTACCCGAATATGCAAGATTAGGTATGATCCACTTATGTGAGATCATGGAAACCCTAAATATGATAATTGGTGAATCTTAATCTTATCTGAGGGCTTTAATGATGACGTTCCTCATACATGGTGATATTATGAGATCAATTCACCATGAGGTGAATAGTAAACCCAAATTCTAGGATGATGACATGTAATGTGAATAGTAAACCCTAATTGGTGAAAATCAGGGAACCTAACCAGTACAACTGTTGATATGAATTGCTTACTATTATCAGTTGAATTAACCATGCAGGTTCTTATACATGATGATGATCATATCCAGGTAAGGATTATGATTTCATATGTTATTAGCTTTATGAATAATGACATATGTTGAAGCCTAGTAAGTGGCATCTTATGAGAATGATAGGCTGTGAGAGCCATGAGTATCATCAAGGTCATGCTTGTCAGATGACTTGTGATGAGATGATTGAGAAATGATAATTGATGAGAGTTAGACTTGATACATTTAGTATTCTACTTTCATAGTTGCTGTTCTAATGATTAATGTTTGAGAACATGTATGATGATAAAAAGAATACTGAAATGTACCTAACTAATCAAGTATAATCATACCATGTAGAGCCCTGATCATAGATCCATCATTGTCAGGAGTTAAATGATGGTGAAACAGGTTTTCCTAAGGGAACTCCTGGATCACATACTTTTGAGTATGTGGGGGAATATGGATGTGAATACCCTTACATCCTAGTGTAGGAATTGATGTAGATGTATATTAATCTATCAATCCTTCACTATGTGTTTATTCCGGGGTGATATAACACTAATCTCCCGAGGAATTCTTTTGTACCACATCGATGAGAGATAAACAAGAAATCTTTTGATGGCAAAGAGAGTACAGAATGCCACTGTGACTCTAATAGCAAAGTACCAGAATACCCATTTGGGGGTTCATCAAAACGGTCTCACACTCGTTTAGTGACACCCCAAGATCGTTTGGAGGTCTAGGGTTAAGGAAATTTGATGGTTTGAGGGTCCAATTTCAATAGGTTGATGAATTGATAAAATTGCTGATTTTAGATCTCTTTAGGGTTCAACCCTTATCCAACCGACTTGGTTTTTAGTCAAACTTTGGGAAAACGGTTTCAAGACCGTTTTGAGGTCACCCAAACTATCTCAAGACCGTTTGGGCCAAGTTTGGGCCCAATTGGAAGTCAATTGATAGGTTCAACCTTGATTTGATTCACATTGTTGAACATTGATGATTATCCGATTGAAACCCTAATTGAGATAGACCTAACCCTAATTGGCTTTAAATTGAGGGTAAATTTGGTGTCCAATTGGTTAAGGATAATCCTAATTGACTCAATTTGTAAGTGGTTAACATGGCTTTGGCCAATTGAAGGCTTCAACATAGGAAATCCTATTCAAACAAAACCTTTGTGTCACCTTTTATGTTCATGCGGTTTGAACCCATATGGATTCACACTCGTTTAGGCTCAAACAGGTTGACACTCGTTTAGGCTCAAACAGGTTGACACTCGTTTAGGCTCAAATAGGTTGACACTCGTTTAGGATCAAACAGGTTGACACTCGTTTAGGCCCAAACGGGTTCACACTCGTTTAAGGCCAAACGGGTTCACACTCGTTTAAGGCCAAACAGGTTCACACTCGTTTAAGGTCAAATGGGTTCACACCTGTTTAAGGTCAAGTGGGTCCACACTCATTTAAGTCTTAAATGGGTTCAAAGTCATTTGAGATTAAATGAGTTCAAGGTCGTTTAAAACCTAAATGGGTTGAAGGTTGAAGGTTAAACCCTAAACCAATTGGAGACTTTCAAGTTTATGTATACTTAATCACTTGAAGGTGTAAATGGTTCAATGATGATCTAATCTAAACTCTAATGGTAACTTAAGACATTAAGGGACTAAGTGACTAATGAATTGACCCATGATGATGATCAATGGGTAAATTACCAAAATGCCATTGAGGGGTTAATTTGAATGATACCTTGTTCTAATCAAACCCTATTCACTTGATAGTGATGATTTGGTTTATGTTAATCAAGGATGACTTAACCCAACCTCTCTAGAGTGGTGTAATCACCATCTACTAGTGAGAGGAGAGAGAAAATACCGTTTATGTTCAAAACTTAAGTAAAATACCTTCAATGTACCCGAATATGCAAGATTAGGTATGATCCACTTATGTGAGATCATGGAAACCCTAAATATGATAATTGGTGAATCTTAATCTTATCTGAGGGCTTTAATGATGACGTTCCTCATACATGGTGATATTATGAGATCAATTCACCATGAGGTGAATAGTAAACCCAAATTCTAGGATGATGACATGTAATGTGAATAGTAAACCCTAATTGGTGAAAATCAGGGAACCTAACCAGTACAACTGTTGATATGAATTGCTTACTATTATCAGTTGAATTAACCATGCAGGTTCTTATACATGATGATGATCATATCCAGGTAAGGATTATGATTTCATATGTTATTAGCTTTATGAATAATGACATATGTTGAAGCCTAGTAAGTGGCATCTTATGAGAATGATAGGCTGTGAGAGCCATGAGTATCATCAAGGTCATGCTTGTCAGATGACTTGTGATGAGATGATTGAGAAATGATAATTGATGAGAGTTAGACTTGATACATTTAGTATTCTACTTTCATAGTTGTTGTTCTAATGATTAATGTTTGAGAACATGTATGATGATAAAAACAATACTGAAATGTACCTAACTAATCAAGTATAATCATACCATGTAGAGCCCTGATCATAGATCCATCATTGTCAGGAGTTAAATGATGGTGAAACAGGTTTTCCTAAGGGAACTCCTGGATCACATACTTTTGAGTATGTGGGGGAATATGGATGTGAATACCCTTACATCCTAGTGTAGGAATTGATGTAGATGTATATTAATCTATCAATCCTTCACTATGTGTTTATGCCGGGGTGATATAACACTAATCTCCCGAGGAATTCTTTTGTACCACATCGATGAGAGATAAACAAGAAATCTTTCGATGGCGAAGAGAGTACATAATGCCACTGTGACTCTAATAGCAAAGTACCATAATACCCATTTGGGGGTTCATCAAAACGGTCTCACACTCGTTTAGTGACACCCAAGATCGTTTGGAGGTCTAGGGTTAAGGAAATTTGATGGTTTGAGGGTCCAATTTCAATAGGTTGATGAATTGATAAAATTGCTGATTTTAGATCTCTTTAGGGTTCAACCCTTATCCAACCGACTTGGTTTTTAGTCAAACTTTGGGAAAACGGTTTCAAGACCGTTTTGAGGTCACCCAAACTATCTCAAGACCGTTTGGGCCAAGTTTGGGCCCAATTGGAAGTCAATTGATAGGTTCAACCTTGATTTGATTCACATTGTTGAACATTGATGATTATCCGATTGAAACCCTAATTGAGATAGACCTAACCCTAATTGGCTTTCAATTGAGGGTAAATTTGGTGTCCAATTGGTTAAGGCTAATCCTAATTGACTCAATTTGTAAGTGGTTAACATGGCTTTGGCCAATTGAAGGCTTCAACATAGGAAATCCTATTCAAACAAAACCTTTGTGTCACCTTTTATGTTCATGCGGTTTGAACCCATGTGGATTCACACTCGTTTAGGCTCAAACAGGTTGACACTCATTTAGGCTCAAACAGGTTGACACTCGTTTAGGCTCAAACAGGTTGACACTCGTTTAGGCCCAAACGGGTTCACACTCGTTTAAGGCCAAACGGGTTCACACTCGTTTAAGGCCAAACGGGTTCACACTCATTTAAGGTCAAATGGGTTCACACCCGTTTAAGGTCAAGTGGGTCCACACTCGTGTAAGGCTCAAATGGGTTCAAAGTCGTTTGAGATTAAACGAGTTCAAGGTCGTTTAAAACCTAAATGGGTTGAAGGTTGAAGGTTAAACCCTAAACCAATTGGAGGCTTTCAAGTTTATGTATACTTAATCACTTGAAGGTGTAAATGCTTCAATGATGATCTAATCTAAACTCTAATGGTAACTTAAGACATTAAGGGACTAAGTGACTAATGAATTGACCCATGATGATGATGAATGGGTAAATTACCAAAATGCCATTAAGGGGTTAATTTGAATGATACCTTGTTCTAATCAAACCCTAATCACTTGATAGTGATGATTTGGTTTATGTTAATCAAGGATGACTTGACCCAACCTATCTAGAGTGGTGTAATCACCATCTACTAGTGAGAGGAGAGAGAAAATACCATTTATGTTCAAAACTCAAGTAAAATACCTTCAATGTACCCGAATATGCAAGATTAGGTATGATCAACTTATGTGAGATCATGGAAACCCTAAATATGATAATTGGTGAATCTTAATCTTATCTGAGGGCTTTAATGATGACGTTCCTCATACATAGTGATATTATGAGATCAATTCACCATGAGGTGAATAGTAAACCCAAATTCTAGGATGATGACATGTAATGTGAATAGTAAACCCTAATTGGTGAAAATCAGGGAACCTAACCGGTACAACTGTTGATATGAATTGCTTACTATTATCAGTTGAATTAACCATGCATGTTCTTATACATGATGATGATCATATCCAGGTAAGGATTATGATTTCATATTCATTGAAAGCATGTTATTATCTTTATGAATAATGACATATGGTGAAGCCTAGTATGTGGCATCTTATGAGAATGATAGGTTGTGAGAGCCATGAGTATCATCAAGGTCATGCTTGTTAGATGACTTGTGATGAGATGATTGAGAAATGATAATTGATGAGAGTTAGACTTGATACATTTAGTATTCTACTTTCATAGCTGCTGTTCTAATGATTAATGTTTGAGAACATGTATGATGATAAAAAGAATACTGAAATGTACCTAACTAATCAAGTATAATCATACCATGTAGAGCCCTGATCATAGATCCATCATTGTCAGGAGTTAAATGATGGTGAAACAGGTTTTCCTAAGGGAACTCCTGGATCACATACTTTTGAGTATGTGGGGGAATATGGATGTGAATACCCTTACATCCTAGTGTAGGAATTGATGTAGATGTATCTTAATCTATCAATCCTTCACTATGTGTTTATGCCGGGGTGATATAACACTAATCTCTCGAGGAATTCTTTTGTACCGCATCGATGAGAGATAAACAAGAAATATTTCGATGGCGAAGAGAGTACAGAATGCCACTGTGACTCTAATAGCAAAGTACCAGAATACCTTGGTAAGCTATAGTAGCAGAGACACTAGATGTCCTGCATGTTGATCCTCATACTGACTGAGGAAGATGAGGTCATAAGAATCCGGCTCTTTTGATGACCTATGTATGATACCGATGCGACTTAATAGTGATCGGTTGGAGTATGAGCGTTATACCTCATCTCCGCAGGGCATAATAATGTTTGTAAAACATAATCAACCGCGTAGCATATCTGCTTAGGTTGAACTACGAGATACAATGATTGATGGTTACACTGTTTAGTATACATGTTCTTCATATTCCTTAAATGTTGTTGTTCTACTTGATAACAATCTGCTGTTGATTACCTTAAAGCTTTATTGCTTATGTTGATCTGTGATTGCTATAATAAAGCTTCTGGCGAAGAGTTATAACTCTCGCTGGGACAATTATTTAAAATTGTCTCACCCCGTAGATTTCAACTTTTTAGGTGGTCGTCGAGGACGAAGGAACCAGTCTACAGGTGATCAGTATCAGCAGCAAGAGCACCAGGGGCAGCAGTGAATCTCAGGTGGAGATACTGACTGCTAAGTCATATAGTTAGATAGTCTTATGTCGTCTCTGTACTCTCAGGTCCTTGGAGTTTGTTAATCTGAGATTTTGTATTTTGTTGTATGTAATCACTTGAGAAGTGGTTTAACAGAGATGTAAACTGTTACCTTGATTTTATGAAAGAAGTTTCATGTCTTCAAGATCTTGTCTCGAAAAGTTTTAATTTTTTGTGAATTTTCGTATCCCACTGTTAATCGAATGCTTCCGCTGAGTTTATATCGTGGTTTATGAATCGTGTCGTTTCAGAGTGGTATCAGAGCTCTAGGTTCGCTGAGTCTACAGAGACATAGGACTTAAAATGTCTAGTCTATCCTTAGTACTTCTTTCTTATCTAGTAGAGTCTTCTGCTCCTCAGGAGAAGAAGATAATTAAGGATGTCTGGACCACAGGAGGAATACGAGGCAGAAAATAGTGTTGCTGCACCTCGAGAAGGTGCAAGGAACCTAGAAATAGAGGAACTTGTACCTGAGCCACCTCAGTTTGACCCAGCTGACATGGGAAACCCAGCTGTTCAAACTATGTTCGGGCAGTTTATGACTGCCATGACACACATCACCGACAGGATGCCCATGCCTACACCTAGGGCACCTGTCCAGTCTGAGGGTCAAGGTATCGGTAAGACGTTCGAGCGACTTCGTCGTGTCGGAGTAACCGAGTACTTTGGAACAGCTAGAGGACGTGGACAAGCGTCTCAAGCTGGATCGTCAGCACCAACTCAACACCAGGTGATAGCGAGGTTCTATGCTATGAACCCACCAGATGCAGTGGTCAATCCACGGGTTGTGACAGGTCAAATGGAACTTTTATATTCTGATATGACTACATCCTGTATTGTATCTGTTTTGATTGACCCGGGTGCTACGCACTCCTTTATCACTCAAAGAGTGATTCATAACTGCAATATGACAGTCAGTCATAGGGCAGATAGCTTGTAGCTAGAGACTCCGTTGAGAGGGTCTGCTGTGTTGCAAGAGGTATGCTCTCCCTGCATCCTCTTCTTTTCTGATCATCGCATTCAAGTGGATCTTATACCACTTGAGATGCAATGATTTGATATAATCCTTAGGATGGATACCTTGGAAAGGTATAGGGTTGTCTTGGATTGTGAATCCAAGCAGGCTGTGTTTGCTGATGAAAGCAACACATGGATCTTTCAAGGAGAGAGAAAGATTCTACCCACCTGTCTTGTGTCAGCTATGATTGCTGATAAGTTGATGAGGCAAGGATGTTATGCATTCTTGGCCCATGTAGTAGATACTACCATGGGGAGTCCTAACCCTGTTGAAGTTCCTATAGTCAGGGAATTCAAAGACGTGTTTCCTGAAGAACTTCCAGGTGTGCCACCGCCTCGGGAAATTGATTTTGAAATCAATTTGATCCCAGATACCCAACCTATAGCCCAGACACCGTATAGGATGGCGCCTGCTGAGATGGCAGAACTCAAGAAGCAGCTTCAAGAGTTGCTTGAGAAGGGTTTCATCTGACCGAGAACTTCACCCTGGGGTGCTCCAGTTTTGTTTGTTAAAAAGAAAGACAGGTCAATGCGGTTGTGCATTGATTACAGACAATTAAACAAAGTAACGATAAAGAATAAGTACCCTCTGCCGAGGATTGATGATCTCTTTGACCAGTTGCGTGGTGCAACCGTCTTCTCAAAGATAGATTTGAGGTCTGGATATCATCAACTTCGTATTAAGGACAGTGACATACCCAAGTCTGCTTTCAGAACAAGGTATGGTCACTATGAGTTCACAGTTATGTCGTTTGGACTAACTAATGCACCGGCTGCATTTATGGAACTCATGAATAGAATCTTCCGACCTTTCCTTGATCAGTGTGTTGTTGTCTTCATAGATGACATTCTGATCTATAGTAAAGATGCTCAGCAGCATGAACAACATCTTTGTCAGGCTCCAACTTTGCTAAGGGAACATAAACTATATGCTAAGTTTAGCAAGTGTGAGTTTTGGCTACCAGAAGTATTTTTTCTTGGACATGTGATATCTGCTTTGGGTATTCATGTTGACCCTAAAAAGGTAGAATTTTTTCTACAATGGGAACAACCGAAGACACCGACGGAGATTCGTAGTTTCTTGGGGTTGGCCGGCTATTATCGAAGGTTCATTAAGAACTTTAGTTCCATAGCCTTACCCTTGATTAAGTTGACCCGGAAGGAAGTTCCTTTTTACTGGAGCGATAAGTGCCAGCAATCTTTTCAATTACTAAAAGAGAGGTTGACAAGTGCACCTGTACTTGTGCTACCTGAGCAAGGCAAAGGATATATAGTTTTTTGTGATGCCTCCAAGAATGGACTCGGATGCGTGTTAATGCAGGATAAACAAGTGATTTCTTTTGCTTCCCGACAGCTTAAGAAAAACGAAGAGAATTATCCGACACATGATTTGGAGTTAGCTGCGGTGGTTCATGCCTTGAAGATCTGGAGACATTATCTTTACAGAGAGACATTCCAGATTTTCACAGATCACAAGAACCTAAAGTATATATTTTCTCAGCATGAACTTAACATGAGACAACGTCGCTGGATGGAGTTAATCAAGGACTACGATTGCACAATTGATTACCATCCAGGAAAGGCCAATGTAGTTGCAGATGCCTTGAGTAGGAAATCAGCAACATCAACCATGGATAGAGCACAACTAAACTCCTTAGTATGCTCTAAGAGAGATATGCTTATCTCTCTAAGGCAAAACAATGTACAGTTGAAGGTGTCATTGTTAGCCGGGTTGTTGGATGAGATGCATATAAAACCTACCCTAAGAGAGCAGATTAAGGAGGCACAACAGGTTGATACTGCAGTTCAGCAGATTAGGTCAGAGTATGGTGATGAGAAGCGAGATGGTTTCCATGACTCAGATGATCAAGTGGCATGTTATCATGGGAGGATGATAGTGCCAGATAAGGATAACTTGAGAAAGTTAGTCCTGGAAGAAGCCCATTCTTCGATGTATGCTATGCATCCAAGGAGCACCAAGATATATCGAAACTTGAAAGATATGTATTGGTGGCCCGGGATGAAGAGGGATGTTGTAGAGTTTGTGATGAGGTGTCCTGTGTGTCAGCAAGTTAAAGCTGAACACCAGAAGCCTGCAGGGATAATGCAACCTTTACCCATACCACAGTGGAAGTGGGACCATGTGACCATGGACTTTGTTGTTGGCCTACCCAGGACAAACAAAGGACATGATTCCATCTAGGTAATAGTTGATAGATTGACTAAGACAACACATTTCTTACCTGTCAAAACAACCTATTCTGCTAAAAAGTTATCACAGTTGTATGTTCAAGAGATAGTGCGGTTGCACGGAGTTCCTGTCACTATAGTTTATGACAGAGGTCCTCAGTTTACAAGTCATTTTTGGGAACAGATACATAGGGCACTAGGCACCCAGTTAAGGTTTAGTACAACCTTTCATCCACAGACTGATGGACAGTCGGAAAGGACTATACAAACCTTGGAAGACTTGTTGAGAGCATGTGTTCTCCAGTTCACAGGAAGTTGGGATCTGCACCTAAGCTTGATAGAGTTTGCCTATAACAATAGCTATCAACATAGTATTGATATGGCACCTTATGAAGCCTTGTATGGTAGACGTTGTAGATCACCCTTATGCTGGTATGAGACTGGTGAGCATCAGTTGTTAGGTCCTGATCTTGTGCAGCAGACCACAGAAAAGATTAAGGTAATCCAACAGCAGCTTAAGACTGCACAGGATAGACAGAAATCTTATGCTGATAAGCGTCGTAGACCGTTAGAATTCCAGGTTGGAGACAGAGTGTATCTCTAGGTCTCTCCTTGGAGAGGAGTCATTCGCTTTGGAAGGAAAGGAAAGTTAGCTCCTAGATTTATGGGGCCTTATCCAATCATTGAACGGGTTGGAAAGGTAGCCTATAGACTAGAGTTACCACTTGAGTTGCAGAGGTTACACCCTGTGTTTCACATTTCTATGTTAAGGAAATGTCATCCTGATACCGAGTCAGTTCTATAACCTATGGAAATAGAATTGAATGAAGATATAACTTATGAGGAAGGACCAGTGTCAATCCTTGATAACAGAATTAAAAAGCTAAAGAAGAAAGATATAAGCCTTGTGAAAGTCCTCTGGAACCACCGTGGTGTTGAAGAAGCCACTTGGGAACTAGAGGATAAGATGAGAAGGAAATACCCTGCTCTTTTCTCTTAATACGTTTTATCGATTTCGGGGACGAAATCCTTGTAAGGGGTGGATAATTTGTAACATCCCTGACCTGGGTTATAAACTAACCCTAGGTGTTTTGCCTAAATATGTAATTAAATTATTGTGATTATCTTTTGGCATGTAATTAAGTTCCTAAGGAACATACATTTTCAATTCTGACCTTTTTAAAACAATGATTGTAGTATTGTTTGGTAATACTGGGACCTATGTGCAAATTACCCAATTAGAGGGGTTAACTTGCAAATTACACAGGTTAAGATGTTCCTCTAACAAAGAGACATCATATGAATGAATATGATGAGGTATGATGGATTACCCAAGTTTGGGCACCAAGGTGCAGCTTGTGGAGCAATCCTTGTGCTTAAAACCCTAATTTTGGTGTAAAGTGCAATTTACCCAAAATGAGGGGTGCAACTTGTGATATACACTTTCTAGAAAATCTTTTATGACTTTTTACATCATTTAAATTTATAATAATGAAGGAGGCACTTCATTTGAATAATCATATTATAAGAAATACCTTTGTAATTAAACCACCAAAGTTGTAAGTAAAGGAGACCCTTATATGTATATGTGCACTATAGTGACAAGTTGACCTTCCTTGCCTTTAGCCCTTGGTCTTAGAAGAAGTTTTACCTTAGATATGAAGAGGAGGGACGTGCCTAAAAGAAAGGAAGGACCTAGTTGTGAAAAGGAGGAGTAAGTTGTCCTTATGATGAAAATAACCTCAAAGTATATATGATCCTTTCCTTTGCAACCAAAGGCAACGTTTCCTTTCTTTCCTTCTTATTCCCTTGCTTAGACTGACTTAGGACAGAGCTCAGGAGTAGAGGAAGACGACCAAGTTCATCTAGGTAAGCTTTTATCATCACCTTTCTCGAATTCATGGAGGAAACCAGGTTACAAGGTTGGTTTCATGGTTATCTTACTTAGTTTTTTCTTCCTAGCCGATCCTTCTCAACTTTTCCTTGAAGAAACAACCTTGGATGACCTGTGGAGCTCAATACGCCATTAAAGGCTTGAATCTTGGAAGCTTGGAGCTCTAGGAACCACATTTGAGGCGGGTTTTATAACTCTAAACTCCTAGCTTTATTATGCATATCTTTGTTCTTACTTTTTGTGCTTAGTTCTTCTTCTACCTCCCTTCTTCCTTGCACTTTTGCAAGCAAAACAGTGGTGTAACCGACCTGAACAGAGGTTTAGGATGATGGGTGTGGATTCCTAGGTGACTTTATCAAACGACCTTGGACCCTTTTGGTCCAAACGGTTGCAAACTGGTTAAGGTCAAACGCCCAAACGGTTGCAAACTGGTTAAGGTCAAACGGGTTCAACTCGTTTGATCTCAAACGATCTTGCAAGATCGTTTGGATCAAAACGGTCTCAAGACCGTTTGATAGGGTTGACCAAGGGACGACCGTTTGAGGGTCTGTTGATAATATATCGAATTTCATTTCTACAAAGAATTATAAACTAATTCCTAACCAATTGAGAGTTGAAGGCACTTCAACACCCTAACCCTAATCGGGTTGAAATTGCTGATTTCAAGTATAGATCTTGTTGAGTTTTGGGTTGAAGGACCCAAACGGGTTCAAAACCGTTTGGGGGTTCATCCAAACGGTCTCACACTCGTTTAGTGACACCCCAAGATCGTTTTGAGGTCTAGGGTTAAGGAAATTTGATGTTTTGAGGGTCCAATTTCAATAGGTTGATGAATTGATAAAATTGCTGATTTTAGATCTATTTAGGGTTCAACCCTTATCCAACCGACTTGGTTTTTAGTCAAACTTTGGGAAAACGGTTTCAAGACCGTTTTGAGGTCACCCAAACTATCTCAAGATCGTTTGGGCCAAGTTTGGGCCCAATTGGAAGTTAATTGATAGGTTCAACCTTGATTTGATTCACATTGTTGAACATTGATGATTATCCGATTGAAACCGTAATTGAGATAGACCTAACCTTAATTGGCTTTCAATTGAGGGTAAATTTGGTGTCCAATTGGTTAAGGCTAATCCTAATTGACTCAATTTGTAAGTGGTTAACATGGCTTTGGCCAATTGAAGGCTTCAACATAGGAAATCCTATTCAAACAAAACCTTTGTGTCACCTTTTATGTTCATGCGGTTTGAACCCATGTGGATTCACATTCGTTTAGGCTCAAACAGGTTGACACTCATTTAGGCTCAAACAGGTTGACACTCGTTTAGGCTCAAACAGGTTGACACTCGTTTAGGCCCAAACGGGTTCACACTCGTTTAAGGCCAAACGGGTTCACACTCGTTTAAGGCCAAACGGGTTCACACTCGTTTAAGGTCAAATGGGTTCACACCCGTTTAAGGTCAAGTGGGTCCACACTCGTTTAAGGCTCAAATGGGTTCAAATTCGTTTGAGATTAAACGAGTTCAAGGTCGTTTAAAACCTAAATGGGTTGAAGGTTGAAGGTTAAACCCTAAACCAATTGGAGACTTTCAAGTTTATGTATACTTAATCACTTGAAGGTGTAAATGCTTCAATGATGATCTAATCTAAACTCTAATGGTAACTTAAGACATTAAGGGACTAAGTGACTAATGAATTGACCCATGATGATGATCAATGGGTAAATTACCAAAATGCCCTTGAGGGGTTAATTTGAATGATACCTTGTTCTAATCAAACCCTAATCACTTGATAGTGATGATTTGGTTTATGTTAATCAAGGATGACTTGACCCAACCTATCTAGAGTGGTGTAATCACCATCTACTAGTGAGAGGAGAGAGAAAATACCATTTATGTTCAAAACTCAAGTAAAATACCTTCAATGTACCCGAATATGCAAGATTAGGTATGATCAACTTATGTGAGATCATGGAAACCCTAAATATGATAATTGGTGAATCTTAATCTTATCTGAGGGATTTCATGATGACATTCCTCATACATAGTGATATTATGAGATCAATTCACCATGAGGTGAATAGTAAACCCAAATTCTAGGATGATGACATGTAATGTGAATAGTAAACCCAAATTGGTGAAAATCAGGGAACCTAATCGGTATAAATGTTGATATGAATTGCTTACTATTATCAGTTGAATTAACCATGCAGGTTCTTATACATGATGGTGATCATATCTAGGTAAGGATTATGATTTCATATTCATTGAAAGCATGTTATTAGCTTTATGAATAATGACATATGCTGAAGCCTAGTAAGTGGCATCTTATGAGAATGATAGGTTGTGAGAGCCATGAGTATCATCAAGGTCATGCTTGTCAGATGACTTGTGATGAGATGATTGAGAAATGATAATTGATGAGAGTTAGACTTGATACATTTAGTATTCTACTTTCATAGCTGCTGTTCTAATGATTAATGTTTGAGAACATGTATGATGATAAAAAGAATACTGAAATGTACCTAACTAATCAAGTATAATCATACCATGTAGAGCCTTGATCATAGATCCATCATTGTCAGGAGTTAAATGATGGTGAAACAGGTTTTCCTAAGGGAACTCCTGGATCACATACTTTTGAGTATGTGGGGGAATATGGATGTGAATACCCTTACATCCTAGTGTAGGAATTGATGTAGATGTATCTTAATCTATCAATCCTTCACTATGTGTTTATGTCGGGGTGATATAACACTAATCTCCCGAGGAATTCTTTTGTACCGCATCGATGAGAGATAAACAAGAAATCTTTCGATGGCAAAGAGAGTACAGAATGCCACTGTGACTCTAATAGCAAAGTACCAGAATACCCTGGTAAGCTATAGTAGTAGAGACACTAGATGTCCTGCATGTTGATCCTCATACTGATTGAGGAAGATGAGGTCATAAGAATCCGGCTCTTTTGATGACCTATGTATGATACCGATGCGACTTAATAGTGATCGGTTGGAGTATGAGCGGTATACCTCATCTCCGCAGGGCATAATAATGTTTGTAAAACATAATCAACCGCGTAGCATATCTGCTTAGGTTGAACTACGAGATACAATGATTGATGGTTAAACTATTTAGTATACATGTTCTTCATATTCCTTAAATGTTGTTGTTCTACTTGATAACAATCTGCTGTTGATTACCTTAAAGCTTTATTGCTTATGCGGATCTGTGATTGCTATAATAAAGCTTCTGGCGGAGAGTTATAACTCTCGCTGGGACAATTATTTAAAATTGTCTCACCCCGTAGATTTCAACTTTTTAGGTGGTCGTCGAGGACAAAGGAACCAGTCTGCAGGTGATCAGTATCAGCAGCAAGAGCACTAGGGGCAGCAGTGAATCTTAGGTGGAGATACTGACTGCTAAGTCATGTAGTTAGATAGTCTTATGTCGTCTCTGTACTCTCAGGTCCTTGGAGTTTGTTAATCTGAGATTTTGTATTTTGTTGTATGTAATCGCTTGAGAAGTGGTTTAACAGAGATGTAAACTGTTACCTTGCTTTTATGAAAGAAGTTTCATGTCTTCAAGATCTTGTCTCGAAAAGTTTTAATTTTTCGTGAATTTTCGTATTCCGCTGTTAATCGAATGCTTCCGCTGAGTTTATATCGTGGTTTATGAATCGTGTCGTTTCAGTTCTGGTCAACCCCAACTAGCTGAACCTCCTCCCTACATCCCACTCCACTCTCTCCTTCTCCCATCTCAGTCATCATGGCTACCTAGCCATATCCCTCTTCTGCAAGAAGGTGGAAAAGAGGCATCCATTCTGTAGCCTGAACTACTATCTAGAATGGGAGGGCTTCGACGAGGTGGTGGAAATCGCTTGGAACACACAGGTGATGGGAAACCCCATGTACATAATTACCAAGAAGTTAGAAGCCACCAAGGTCACCATAAAGCATTGGGCAGGTGTCAGAGTCAACATCGCCAATCTCAAGGCAGAGGTCGTGGCCAACTTCACCATGATTCAGGTGGAATTACAAAGGGACCCCTGAATGAAGACCTGATACAAGAAGAAAGACGACTCTATAATAAACTCGTGTAGCTTGACAAGGCAGAGGATATCTAATTCTACCAACGAAGTTGAGTGAAATGGTTAGTAGACGGGGAACACAATATCTCCTTCTACCAAGGAGTAATAAAATGTAAGGAGTGCAGAGACGCGACCCATTTCCTGGTGGATTAGGAGGGAAATAATATTGCTAGCTAGGAGGAGCTCTAAGGGAAGGCAGCCTGTTACTTTATCTGCATGTATTATCAGGGGGAGGAAATCACAACACCCTTGTGCATCCATCCAACAAGGAAGCTGACGACTAAACATGGTGAGACCCTGTGTAGGCCCTACAATGACGAAGAGATATGCAAGGCTCTTTGGGCCATAGGAGAGGACAAGTTGCCTGGACCTGATGGGTTCAATTCATGGTTCTATAGACACTACTAGAAACTCATTGGGAAAGAGATTTGCACCGCCATTAGATGGCTCATGGAGGGAGGATAGATTGTGCACCAACTGAACCATTCCTTCCTTGTACTAATACTAAAGGTGGAAGCCACTACTGCTCTGAGGGACTTTAGACCCATTTCCTGCTGTGGGGTGGTCTACAAAATCTTCACCAAGATCCTTGCTGAGAGGCTCAAAGTGGTGCTCGACTCTGTTATCTCAAGAAACCATGGGGCGTTCATACCCGGGAGGAACATAGTTGATTGCTCCCTCCTAGTGGGTGAATTGCTCCTTCGCTTGGACATCAAGAGAACCCCACCTAAAGTCTGTCTGAAGATGGATCTCTCTAACACATACAATCATGTCAATTGGGTGGTGATCTGGTAACTCTTGAGGAGATTCCACTTCCTGGAGAAATGGATCACATGGATGAAATTCTATGTGGAAACCTAGTTCTCTGTTATCATAAATGACTACCCCATGAGCCTGTTCAACAACTCAAGGGGGCTGTAGCAAGGCTGTCCCATTTTGCCCCTCCTATTTACCTTGGCCATGGAGTACATGTCCATGCTATTGGAGGAGGAGGAAAGGATGAATAAGTTCCACACATACACAATCAAGGGTATAAAGGTGCTCTCTCATCTAACCTTTGTCGACGACTTGCTCATCTTCACCAAAGGATGAGCCAGGAGTATGCGTGGCATAAAAGCCATCCTTGAGGAGTTTGGGTCCTCCACGGTCCTGAAGATCAACCCCACCAAATCATCTGTGTACTTCTTGATGTCAGTGGGTGTCAACAACGACTCCCTATGGGACACAATGGGCTTCACGATCGAACAATTTCCATGCAAATACCTAGGTTTTCCCATTGCAGGGAAGAATCTAAGGGCAAGGCACTTCGGTCCTTGTTTGGACAAGCTCCATCGGATGATCATGCATTGGACCATGGATTTTATATCCTTTGCGGGTAGATGCATCTTAGAAAAGTTCAAAATCTTGGTCGCGCTCACCTACTAGACTATGCAAGGTCACCTCCCACTCACCACTTGCGAAAGGTTGGAAAGGGAAATCATGGACTTCCTTTGGGGAGGTAAGGCTCACCTGATGAGTTTGAGTAGACTAGCCCTACCAACTTTAGAAGGTGGAATGGGGCTCAAAAAGATCCAGGACATCACTTGATGGGCCTCGCTCTAGCGGGTCCAATGCTTCCTCAACTGCCCCGACTCTGCCTGGACCACCTAGCTCCGAAGGAGATACATCACTGCCTTTGCCAATCCCAGCAGCATGAGGAGAGGCTTCTCTAGTGTCTGGAAGGACATGGCTAGGGTGTGGCATGCATAACTCACCCCACACAGCTCTAACCACGGTGAGGCCCATCAGTGAGATCCCGAGAAGGAGGCTATGGGAGGTGGTCAGACCCAGAATGGAGAGGTGCGTGGTTGGGAACCTGTTGTGGAAAACACAGTTGGTACCATGCTGGTGCTATAACATCCCATGATTTGAGGCTTTGGATAAAATGATCTTATAAGGAATGATTGGACTACCCATATCACCAAGGTACACCTCCTTTTCAGGAAGCCCATCACTAAAGAACTCCATAGTTAGGCGTTCTCAGCTTGGAGTAGTACTAGGATGGGTGACCAGTCAAGAAGTTGAACCCGTCTTGCGCGTGAGTGAGGAGAAAGCATGCAGTTAAGGCTAGTGGTGGTTTGTGGGTCCAGTCATCATTCTTGAAACTCTACTAGAGCCTTGGGCAGTGGGCTCGGGTGTTATAAATGGTATCAGAGCCATAACCCCTCCAGTAGGCGAGGCCTGCATGGGCATGTGGCATGCCATTCTTGAGCCGTGCGGTCCAGGCATGTAGGAAAGGGTTGTCCATAGTTGACGTAGCCACCCTTGCGCTAGTATTTCGTGATCGGGAGCTGGGTGTCCATGGGCTATTTTGGGTCTGCACTGAAATGGGGTCAGATTATGAGGCCATATAGTTGAGCCTTGACGAGGACGTCAAAATTCTAAGTGGGGGAGATTGTAACATCCTGAGATTTGAGGCCTTGGATAAAATGATCTTATAAGGAATGATTGGACTACCCATATCACCAAGGTAGGGACACCCCCTTTTCAGGAAGCCCATCACTAAAGAACTCCATAGTTAAGCGTGCTCAGCTTGGAGTAGTACTAGGATGGGTGACCAGTCAGGAAGTTGAACCCGTCTTGTGCGTGAGTGAGGAAAAAGCGTGCAGTTAAGGCTAGTGGTGGTTTGTGGGTGTAGTCGTCATTCTTGAAACTCTACTAGAGCCTTGGGCAGTGTGCCCAGGCGTTACAGGTGTGGTACCATTTATAGAGCATTTCACAAAGCTCTACCAGTGGCAACTAGGATCAAGGAATGGGACGCGACACAATCTGATTGATGCATGTTCTGTAATAGAATAGAAGATATCACACATCTTTTGCCTTTTTTGTGGAAATATGTAGTGGCCTGGTGTGGGCTTGTAATACCCAAGTCGGAGAGCCTAGAAGAACTTGTAAAAGAAATCAAAAGGGGGACAAGGGGGCGGAAGCAGTGGCATTAGCTCTCAATGCTAACGTGGACCTGCACAACGTACTTCGTCTGGAAGCAACGTAATGAAAGGAGACACGGACAACACGTCCTGGAAGCCTCAAAGACCCCGGGTCTCATCATCAAAGCGGTGCAGAATGCCGTAACAACTAGGAAGTGGGATCCTCATCTCCCGACGCATGTTTCTCCAACATGGGGACTAGCCATCACTGACATTGTAAAATAGGGTTGTATATAGGCTCAGACTCTTTATGAGGAAGAGAACTGACACGTACAATATATGTCTTTACCTACTGTTTTTGTTATACATTGGGCCAACCCCATCTTACTTTGATCCTCATGGAGGCACCTCACACCGACCATGACCGGTGTGTGACACATCCACGATGGGTCTGCCATACGTGGTTCCTTTTTTGCAGTAATTGTTCACATCATTTCTAGTTGTGTCTGGTCATGAGAGAATGAACATTTCTTTTCATGTGGGCCTTCCCAACCACCCTCCCCGTCTTTCTATGGAGTACTACTTGTACTACATAGCTTCTTTGTCCCTTGAGCCTTGTGCCTTCATCAAATATATTACCTAAAATTCCGATGAAAGAGCTCACAGTCAGAGCTCTCAGTCAAGTCTCTCTTTCTAAGTCTGCTCCGTCTTCTCTCTAGGCTTTACGACTTGTGCCTTGCTGGGGGAGAGGCATTGATCCTTTCGAGCACTCTCTCCCCTATCCCTTCCTATTTTGCCATTCCCTCTCTCTCCCCTCGCTCGCACCCACCCTTCCCCCACGCCCTTCCACTGCTCTGCCTTTGCCCGCAACCCCTTGCTGGTCAACTTGGTGGTCTCCATCGATGCCGAGGAGAGACCCTACAAGGTTCTTTGGCCTTACCGTGTTGGTCTGTCTGACTGGTGCTGCCTTTGGGCAAGCTTCTTCTTACTCACGATGCTGTTCTCTAGACCAGTGCTTGATGCTGCTCGTCGACCCCACTACATCGCCTTCCCCCTTGACCTGATAGCCTTCTTTCAGCCAAGCCACATGTTTTAGGCCTTTCCCCACTTGGACTTCTTGGCCTTCAACCTTTTGTGGATACCCCTACGAGGGTATAGTGGCCTAGCCTTGAGCCGGGTCTCCCTTGGGTCCTATGTGGCACTCAAGCTCCAACCTCCCTTGATCCCCCTCCACGAGATTTCACCCCTGTATGGGCTTTGGGCTTAGGCCTTGTTCTGCCTCTTTCATTTTGGGTGTTCGTTTGTGGTGGGGAGGCCTTCATGCCTTCCCTTTGCATGGCTTTGCTATCTCGGCCCCAGCCACACAAGGTGGCTGATGACAGGGGCTACAACCCTGAAGATGATTAGGTTATTGATTTGGGTGCTACAACCCATATGAGTGGTAATAAGAAATTGTTACTTACTTGAAGAAATTTACTTTCCATCCTCCTGTGTGTATAGAAGATGGGACCACTTTCTCGATAATTAGGAGAGGAGATGTGACACCGATCTCCTTAAATCTTCTTATTTTTTCCCTAAATCCCATTAAATGTGATGTTTGTTAGTAAAATTACTAAAACCTTAAACTACAGTGTAACATTCTTTCCTTACACTGTCTCTATGAAGGATCTCAGGTTGAAGAAGATGATTGGTGGGGGATATGAAGGTGGAGATGGTTTGTACTACCTACATACCTCGTGAAAACCCCTACTATTTCTCTTGTGGCCCAGTCTAGCTTCCTTCATCAATGGCACCCGTGACCGGGTAATCCTTCTATTTCGAAATTGAAATCTTTATTTCCAACTCTGTCAAGTGAGACTTTTTAATGTCAGCTTGATAAACACTTTTGGATAATGTTTCCTTGTCGTCATAAAAATACGAGTCCACGTTTGTTTTACCTAGTTCACTTTGATGTTTCGAGACCATGTCATATTGCTAATCGTACTGGTGTATGATATTTTGTGAGCTTTATTGATGATTGGTCTTGTGTTACTTGGATCTATTTGTTAAAAGACCATTATAAAGTTTTAGATGTTTTCTGCGAATGTCTAAATGGAATTAAGACTCAATTTTCTACAACTCCTTAATTTGTCTACACTGATAATGCTTCTGAATATGCGCAACATAGTTTTCAAAAGATTTGTTTTGCCAAAGGGATTATTCACCAAACTACCTGTCCCTATAGCCCACAATAAAGTGGAGTTGCCGAAAGGAAGAACATGCATTTCCTTATGATTCCGACATTCCCATTGCATTACGAAAGGGGCGACGATCTTTTGTCAAAATATTGTATCTCTCAACATGTGTCTACGATCATTTGAATGCTTTCATGGATCAGTTCATCGATGTTATATCTGCAATTTCTATTTCAAAGATCATTTAGAAGGCACTACTACACTCTGGGTGGAAATGAGCCACAGATCACGAGATGAACACACTTCAATCTCTTGGGACATGAGATCTTGTTGATCTCCCTACAGGTAGTAAACAAGTTGGTTGTCGATGGGCTTCTATTGTGAAATATTTTCCTGATGAGACAATTGAACGTCTAAAGACCATATTTTTTGCTAAGGGATACACACAAGAAGTTACAGATTGCTTATTTTAAAACCTTTTCTCCAGTTGATCTTCTTAATTTTATTTGAATTATGATTTCTATTCTATTGACAAAGGATGGAACTTACATCAACTAGATGCTAATAATGTTTTTCTATATGGAGATTTATAGGAGATTGTTTATATGTCACAATTTGCTTAGGAGGGGTACTCTAGGAAAGTATGTCTTATGAAAAAAGTCATTTATGGCCTCAAACAGAGTCCCCGAGCATGTTTTGACAAGTTATCCCTTGTTCTGCACAAATTTAACTTCATACGGTCTCAATCTAACCACTCATGAAAAGCAAGTTGTGGAGTTGTGTTATAAGTAGGGCATGATTGATATCTATGCTCTAGCTTAAGAAGCAATATTACGATATATACTTACCTTTCCTTTAGTGTTCTGTGTTGTGTCATCCGATTCAGGCCTTATTTTTCTATATCATGAACCCTATCCATATCAGACGACGAGAACCAAACTGGACTATTTTATAAATGAAATGGGCAACTATTTTATAAATAAAATGCACATGACATGGACTCTTTTATAAATGAAATAGACATCTAGATGTGATTGGATATTTTGATGTTGATTATGTTGGGTGTAAACCTGACATGAGATCCACCTCTGGCTATTGTACCTTTGTAGGAGGTAACTTGATTACCTAGAGAAGTAAGAAATAAAATGTTGTTGCCAGATTCGGCGTAAAAGAGAAGTAAGAAATAAAATGTTGTTGCCAGATTCGGCGTAAAAGAGAAGTAAGAAATAAAATGTTGTTGCCAGATTCGGCGTAAAATATGAGTATCGTGCAATGGCACATACTACTTGTGGGCTAGGTTCAATTTCGAGTGGCGTCGAACCTTAGACCCTTACCCGCTTAAACATTTTTGATTCCATGTTGGGTCATCCCAGTCGGGCATTGATTTGACAGTCATGACTGGTATCCATATCAGACGATCAGAACCAGATTGAGTTGTCAAACGAAATCAAATTGGATCCAAATTAGGCTTATTCTAGATAATGTGACTACTCACGACTAATCCAAGCTTGAGTATCGAATCCCGAGTCAGTTTTTACAGCTGGTGACCAGATAAAAGGCAATGCGACAGGCTATCAAAAGTAATCATTTAAACAGTATACAAACAAGTTCCTACTTATTAAAAACACTCAGCATATCACTCCAACTGCACCCAAGCAAGCAGGGGCTTAACATCCCAAACGCAGGCGTATAGCATCGAAGAAAAACAAACAACAGGTACGCCGCCGCCGTTCTGAGCTGTAATAATCTTTCTATTTATAGAAGAAAAAAAATTCCTATAAACAGCATATAGGGCCGGCCATTTGTGAAGTGCGGCGGCCGCCGATGAATCATGAATGGGACGGATGATGCGGTGGGCCTAATTGATGGATGGAGCAGGCGACAAGTCTGAACTCTGAACTGCGTGAAAGTATCTTAATACAGTGAAGATGATTATTAAAAAAGAAAAAGAAAAAGGAAGAATGGAGAAGAGGGACAGATCACGACGCTCTGCCCATGCCCCCACCTCCATTTGTACCCACTGATTTGATGCCAAGTGGATCACCGGCACTGCTCCACCGTTTCTCACATTCCATCGGCAGAGATTCTCGTCCTCCTCAAGAGGTGGTGGGCCGCCAAACCGCTCGCCACGCAAAACGCACGCCGCCGTTGCGCGACGTTCTGGTGATGGTAAACAGCACCACTTTGCTACTGCGTGCTGGCAGCAGGTAAGAAAGCTGTGTTAGCCGCTCGCTGCTCCCACCGCTAGGGCTGAGTCCACGTGGCGTCGGCTCCGACGTGGGGGTGCGGTGCCTTGCCTCAACTTGGGGCCAATGAGATACGCGGCGGCGTGCGGGCGGGCGAGATTGGCAACAGGGTACGCATCCAATGGTGACCTGGCACGACACATGGCGCCTGGGATCTCGAGAGAGAGTCACCCTTTCTTCCCTCCTCCCTCATAAACCTCTTCTTCCCTTTTCCTGCCGCTGCTTTCTTTCCTCCTTCACCCTTTGCGCTTCCGCAAGAGGTCAGTCGATTCGTGGAGAGGAAGAAAACCCAGCTGGAGAACCGCTGTAACTTCTGATTCCAATTAAGAACAGGAAAACAATCCCAGCACCACCATCGGTCTTCTGTTCTGCTGCTACTATGGCTGCCGACGACGATAGCCCCTTGCACCTCTGGCTCCGTCCCCGTGCACCCGACGACCGCTGCCCTTCACCATCCCGATCGTCTTCCGCTTCTTCCTCTTCTTCCGCCTCATCCTCCCCTACTTCTTTCCCCACCTCCACTTCCTCGTCCTCCCGGCGCCGCCCCAGGACCAGCTCCCAATGCGCCCCTGCCGCCGCACCGATGACCGACCTAGACGCCGCCCATGCACTCGCCGACTTCGCGCACATCGCGCTGCTGGAGCGCGGCGACGCTGCAGGTAAAGGGAGGCGGTCGTCCAGAAGGAAGAGGCGGCCCGGATTGCGCGATGCCCTCGGCGGCGAAGCTGGTGGTGGAGGTGAAGCAGAGACTTCTCGAGGAGGAGGAGGAGGGGTTGATGACAAAGTGCGTGAGAGCGGTCGGCACCACAACCGCCATGGACCGCCACCCTTGGCTCTGGATCTGAATCAGGTGTGTTGTTACCTTATTCCTCGCACTCGTATCTTGCCGCCACGGATTGAACTAGTTACTTGTCTACTTGTTACTGGGAAAATCTGACATCTTTTCCACCCATTCTCACGTTGTTCCTAACAAACACCATGCTGAGAATGTTTCCTTTACTTGTTAGTGCTTAATTCTCTGTTATAGTGTGTGATCCCCTGTCTACTTCCTAAACATGCTTAACCCCCCCATCCCCACCAAGCACCACCGGATGGTGAATCTTGTGTGGGTCAGCCAAGTGCAGAATCCTTTCTGTCGATTTCATTGCACACTCGTGCGCCCTGGATCTGATCTGAATCAGGTGCACTTTCACAGCAATACTGTTTCTCGTCCCTACAATCGTCTCCCTGCTAACCAGTCTTTACCTAACAATCCTGATCTTCTGTATCTATTTACCCAAGTTACTGCACGGAACTTACTTAGCATAGACAGAGGTCGCCCCCACAACTCCACCAACATACCCTCTCATTCTAGCTGTCGTTTTGCATTCCTCTTGTAAAGATTTCCCCTCTCGTTCTAGCTAACTGCTCATTTATGTGCTAATAGGATTTAATCAACGAATACCACTCACTCACGTGTGTTCAATCCTAAATTCCTGTGTTTTTTTTCCTGCACCTAGAACGCTGTCCCCTCCTCATCACCAGAGGACCAACCTGTGCGCGCAACCAGCGGGAGCACGCCTGAAGAGCACCAGTCAGAGCAGCAACACGCCTTGGTCGACCCTTCCGGCTGCGGCCGGCTGCCGTTCGGTGGGCCTAGAGCGAAACAGAGTCTGTCTGAGGTAAGCCTACCCAAGTGTTTACCATGCTGTTGTCGCTAGTTGCTTGATCGATGCTCGGTATTTCTGGACCTTTTAATGGCGAAGCTATCTTGGTTAATGTAGGCTGACAAGGAAGCTAAGAGGCTCAGGAGGGTTCTGGCAAACAGGGAATCAGCTAGGCAGACCATACGACGGCGGCAGGTAGGATATTGGATAGTTGATCATGTTTTGCAAATTGCGCACCTTCCATTACTTGTTGAAGCCTCTTCTTCATTATATGCTTGTATCTCTAATCAACCCGTCTTCTTATTTATTTTACCCAGGCTCTTCGTGAAGAACTCAATCGAAAAGCAGATAGCCTCTCGCAAGAGAATGAAACTATGAAGAAGGTAAAATAACACATGCTGCTTCTCAGCTCGTATTCGTCTCCAGGGCCAAGAAATTACTGGTTTTTGTTCCTCTCGTTTGACCGGATATTATATATATATGTGTAGGAGAAGGAGCTCATGGTCAAAGAATACAATATCCTCAAGGAGATCAACGATCGATTAAAAGAGAAGGTGGGTGTAAATTTTTGTTGTCTACACATGTATATATCCATCCTTCCGAAAGCATGGCTTGACCTGTGTGCCTGTCTATATATATATTTGGCAGATGGCAGAGAGCTTGACCCATGAAGCAGAGATCCCGTCACACCATGCTGAACGACGGGCACTCGAGGCCGCAGATACTCCGACGCAGCTGTCTCCATTCCGGCAAGCTCCTCCTGCTGAACCACCACCACCACCACCGTCGTTGCTGATGCAACAAAGGTTCCCTCCTCCTCCTCTCCTGCCATTCGCTTGGCCTCCTCCTCCCATTCAACTTGTTGCGCCATTAAACCTAGTGAAAATTGAACCCAACTCTCAAAGTGTCAATCTAGGTTGTTGTTATGACCAAGGGGGTGCTGCTACAGCTCTCTACCTGCAGCAGACGCCGTCATACCCGCACCCGGCGGTGTTCCACCACCATCACCAACTGCATATCGTGCACCAGGATCAACATCATCATCATCATCAACAACACAAAAGGGGGAGGACGTGTGGGGTTGAAGGAGTGGGAGAGAATCACGATGATGATCTGCCTCCCACTCCTACTCCCATGGATAATGTGGCTGTTGATTCTTCAAGGAGGCTTCTGGTTACACAGCCCAGGGAGAAGGCTAACGTGGTCGAGGAGCCGCAACGTAGTGCAAGTACCACAACAACCATTTACAAGGAGGCAAAGGCCAAGGCCAAGGCCAAGGCGCATCTGGATCGATACAGCGGGAAGGTGTTTCCCTTGTCACCTGAAGCCAGCTCCAGCACCAAGAATGAAGTACAGGGTGCTGAGAAGATCTCGTTGATGTTGGGCAGCACAGGTACAGAGCAGAGCCGGACCAAACGCAACCATGTTGCCGTGCTCAATGACAAGGTGGCCGCACTCCCCACCCCACCTGCTGCTCCATCTGATAATGGGGCTGAGAGGGAGAAGCACGACCTCGTCAACCATCAGCGTGCCGCCGCAACCGACGAGGCAGTGGAGAGGCGCCAGAAGGAGGCGCAAGAGCACTCGCTCCAGAGGGCCGTGGACGCCACGGCGGCTAGGAAGAGGAGGAGAGAGCTAACCAAGCTCAAGCAGCAGTATCACCAGCAGAGGTGGAGGATCTGAGTGAGAGACTAGCTACATACGTTTGTCTGTGCTGCCCGTGGGCATCGTGGATCAAACATATAGTCTGGAGTCCGGGATAGTGGCTACCAACCATCTTCACGGCGGCCACCGCACAAGTGCCGGTGTCCTGTTCGAGAATTGGTCTCAGACGGTTTCACGTTTGAGGTTCACAAGGATTATATATGTATTACAGTTCTTGTAAAAGAACGGAGCGCCAATAGACATTGCAAGCAATCGCGGATATTAGTAATCAAGAGGTAAATTTTCCTTTCCACATCGGCTGAATGGTTGACAGCGATCCCATATTTTGACCAAACCAGTCTTTTTGGGGTATGCTTTGAATGAGGTCTTTTTAAGTCCCGGTAAATAATGTAACAATATAAGCCCATCTTTTATTACGTGGAACTGATTACTACAGTTCCGTGAATGACCCAATAAGAACTGTGGACTTGTTTAAACACGGCGATATTTTAGCTACTTTACCAATACCACCTCATTTTCAGTCTCCTTCCGCCCATGCCAGACTTCTTAGAGCAAGGCTGTCTACAGCTCCCTCTCCCTTGCACCTAAGCATGTGTTTGGCACGGGACCGAAACGCAGTTGCAAAACAAGTGCCGGTTTGAAGCTGATTTGTGTTTGGTTCGCAACCCTGAAAAATCTCCGTTATGGGATAACGGAACCCCCTAACCCGGGTTCTCACAGTCCCACGAGGGACGGGATTTCGGTTCACAAATCGGTTTTCACGATCTGATCCTCTCCTCGCCCCACACCCATCCCGACATTCTTCGCCTTTCCCTTCTACCTGCTCTATCTTCTGTCTGTGCTCTCTTCTCTCCCGAGACCTCCTCTCCCGAGACCTCGAGACGACCTCACCATTACTATTATCCGTGAGTTAAAGCTGACCCATCGTTTTCAGCGGCAAAGCCATGGCAGACGACTAGCGTACGGCAAACCCTGCCCAGTGGAGTAGGCGGAATACCAGGTCAATCAAACGGATGTATGGGTGTGGTGGCTCATTTGCAAGCGCTGAGCTACAACGGCAGTCTACCCGCGGACAAGGAACCCTCCCGAGTTGTCATCTCCCATCAAAGCGTCCCATTTCACCGTGTACAAGTCGTGTAGTAAACCCTAGCAAGGGCAAGTACTGTAGCGGCTGCTATATAGTTCTGCGCTTCATCAACGATCTCCTCGCTTTTCACCTTCGAACCCTCCACACAGTCTTCTGTTCCGCCGCCGCTGCCGAGCCCCTTTACTGGGAAGTCGCCGACCTGCTTGCAAGGTTTGTCTCCGTCGACCCTTTTCTTTCTTTCTGTTTGCTAGCCTCCTATCTTTACTCTTGTAACGATAGATGATTTAATCAGAAAACTAATGTGTATTTCTCTCTCAATTTCTTGTCACATGTTTCGTCCTTGGCAATGTCTGGCCGTGCTCCTATTTTCGTCATCTCGGCTGAGCAGGTATTTGTTCTTATCAAACAACAACACACGTTTTCTCCTATTCTGGTTGCCTTCTTGCTTGATTCGGATAATATTGTTGTATTATGTCCACGAGTAACAGGGGTCATTGGGATGTTGTATAATCACATGGTTGCTGGCTATTGTATTATCACCATGATATTGTTGTTGTATTATACATGAGTAACAAGTAGGGCTCAATTTTGCTGGTCAGTTACGAGGAAAACACAAATTATTGTCTGTATGCCCCTTGTATTTAAACTCTATATTCTTATAACATTGTCGTGCTCTTTTCTTGTGTTGGCCTAATGTTAAATATTATTGATAACATACTAATGAATTGTAATTAAAAAATTTATCATTATCCACACGGAAAACACTAGTCTTATTTTTTGCAATACATGTTCATTAGCCAAAGGCACTTTACTCCAACCATTGATATATTTATTGATTCTTTTTTATGTGTCACCAATAAATAACATTACAAGAGGCAAGCATCCAATAAATGGGGGTTGATGATTCATGACACATTTATTTCATGTATTCTCAATGATGCTTGTTTTGTTTTTGAGATGGAAAGGTGGTTCTTCTAGTCATCTACTTGGGCTATCCTTGATGTGGTTTCTTTCATTTCCATCAACCCCCAACCCCCCAAGAGTCACACTAAATTTGGCTCTAGAATGATAGACATAATGACCTCATTATATTTGTGTTTGAAGATACCTCAAACACTACAATGGTTGATGTGTTATTTTCACTTATTTCAATCATAGAGTCCATTCCAATGACTATGTCATAATCTTGTTAATTTTATCATATACTATATTTATAATGATCTTCTTCATTCCATATGCACCTCAGCATATCTTCCTCAAAGCTCAAGTATTCACAACCTACAGAACATAATTTCAAAGGTGGCCTTGTCACGTGTTTTATTAGTTAGGGAGTTAAGGGAGTACACATCTTTTTAGTTTCAATCAAAGAAGAATAAGAACTGGAGTTGGAGTATGCAAAATGATGCGTGCATTCCAATATGATCCATGTGTGTGCCACTATTAATCCGTCTACATGATTGGCCAAGGTCTGCAGTGTTGTATTTGCAATTATCCACTAGAATCTCCGTATTTGGAAAATAATCATTCACTATGTTAAGTAGAAAATCCATGTCTTATCCATGTCACATATTCACTAGATTTAATTCAAATATCCTTCCTGAATTGTAAAAATTCTTGTGAACGTCATCTGGCACAACTCATACATGTGGCTCACATTTAAGCAAATATTTTTTTGCAACATTCAATGTAGTTGTGCATAACGAAATGATGGTAAGAAAACTTGGTTGATTTATTCTAAAACACCATTCCACATAAATCCTTACCCTCCCTCCTATACAAATTGTTCAGTGAAGTCAGTTTTCATCACGAGAAACAAATGACATCAACATATCCTTTCATTTATCTAAATATGAGTAGCACATACAGAAAGAAACTGCACTGTTGTCTGCATTGTCCTTTCATTTATCTAAATATGAGTAGCACATATAGAAAGAAACTGCACTGCTGTATGCATTATACGTACATGAATTATGGTTACTTGGTACAACAAGGCTTGTGAGGAAGAGCAATATTGCGAATGTAGAAGGGCTTTTCATAACAAATGACAAACTACCGTTGTGTTTTCAGCAACAATATTTGTAATACAAATATGATGTTTGTGCCAAGGATTTTTTCCCTGTTTATGAGGTGATGTTTCTGAAGATATCGGATGATAATGTTCATATCCAATCCAAAAAAGAGATAAAAGAAAAAATGTGTAATTTGTGAAAGATGGACTTTATGAGGTGGTTTTTGTTATTTTACTTTCTGTTCAGCTTACCCACATATTATAGCCCTTTTCTAACTATGAACAATGTTACTATTGTACACACATCCTCTTAAGCTCAAATATTTTTACGTGATTGATATAGCAAACATATATCAATATTTTTACAATGTTACTATTGTACACACTATTGATATAGCAGACATATATCAATATTTTCTAATTCTTACCTGTAATTGTACATGTAAATATTTTAATTTGTGGAAGATGGACTTGTGGTCAATTGCACAGACTTCATTCATCCCGCCACCTGGGACATAGACAGACTGGTGGAACAAACATACAATTCGAGCCAATAAGCACATACACAACTTGTTGAAATGTGGTCATTACCACATACTGAAAGACATGTGAAAATTTAGTCGAGTCTCTGTCAACCAGGTTTGGGTCAAATTTATGAGGTTATGTCATGAATCGTATCATCTCTATTTCCAAGAAAAAATCATGATCATCTTTATAATAAAAATATATATACAATTGAAATTATAGTTAGTATGGGTAATTTTGTGATATATGTTAGTGTAGGGATATATGTTAGTATAGGGATATATAGTTAGTATAGGGATATATACTTCAAATGCCAGTTGTGTTGTGAGGTTAGGAATTTTTTACCAGTTAGTACAGGAATTTTGTGATATATGTTAGTATAGGGATATATACTTCAAATGCCAATTCTGTTGTGAAACAATTATGCTTTGTGATATATGTTAGCTTGAATGAATGATTTTAATGTTAGCTTGAATGAATGATTTTATTTTTCATGTACAACCAAAATGTACACCCATTAGTTTTTTGCTGATTATATTGCAAATAATCCAACTATTTTGGCTAATCTGTATTCCCTCAGAATTTCTTGTATGTACCGTCCCTGACCCTGTCGCTGGCCGTGCAACTCTCTTCAACCTTCAATTCGGCTTATCAGGTATATCTCATGAGCAATACGAACACGTTTAATGTGAATGCCATGATGAATGCTTTCTATTTATGTAGTTTTCCTGTAATGAACATATTGGATGATGTGTTTGCTACAACGATTTCAAATTTAACAACAATTTCAAATTTGTTGTACACATTTTGGATCTTATGTCTGGTCCGGCTAATGGATCTTGTCTTAGCCTACTTCAATATAAGTTATTGTTTTCAACTGCTTAGTATCATACTAGGTTCGTATAACAGTTTCGTTTAAACACCCATACTAAAGTGATATATCGCAGTGTCACTGCTACTATGGCTGCACCCGACCTGAGGTTCCGTATTGTATGGTCGAAAGAGTTGGATACGGCTCTGGTTGCGGCATTGAGGAGACAATATGACATGGGTAGGTGCGTCGATGGAATATTTACTAGGGACGCGTGAAGGAAGACGCTATGCGATTGGCATATCAGGATGGGGAGGAATGAGGGTACATTGGATAAGTTAAAAACTCATTGGAAGAACTCAAGAGAGACTATGCAAAGATAAAACTGGTGACCAACAAAAGTGGTGTTGGATGGGATGACAGCAAGCACAAGCCAATATTGCCTGACACCCCGGAGTGGAGGGAGGCACTTGCGGTATGTCTAATAATATACACTCCCCTGACTATTATATATTAAATTAAATTTTTTAATATTGACCTAATCAGTAGTTGTCCCCTATTTTAGGCAAAAAGGGAACTAGCGAGATTGATCAACAGACCATTCTACCACTACCACGACGTCGAGCTGATGGGGGGGAGGAACATAGCTATAGGGGTCATCATGCAATGTCCTCAACCGATAGACAACCTCCTTCTGATGTTTGAATCTGAAGATGATGTTGCTGTTGACCTAGATGCATCTGATTCATTTGTCAGCCCAGAATCGACCGGTCCAACCGGTTTCACTTAAGACATGGTTAATTCTGGGACGCAAAGCAAGGACACCAACAGCGGATCACACAACCAAGGTGTTGGTGCAAGGACTCCCACCACGATCAGACGTAGGAAGCGAGCGTCAAGCTCACAGGACAATTGTGTCCTGTCTAATGATGTCGTGTCCGAATTCACAAAGGTGTTTTCCAAGGTACATGAGATGGGCAGCAGAATTGCTGCTAGGTCTAATGATAAAGACGAATACCAAACCATTTTGCACCACTTTCATGCAAGCTACCCTGACGCCCCTGTCCCAGTTTTTACCACTCTTGTGCACGCCATAAAAGATCCAGATAACCGTAATATTTACCTAAGCCTTATGGACACCCCACAAAAAATTACCATTTGGTTGCAAGACTTGTGGGAAATGAAGAACACAGCTTCTGCATCACAATCACCCTTCACACCACAATCTCCACCGTACTTTTGAGGTTGTCTAATTTAATCAGTATCCTGCCTTTTATTTGATGAACTTTATCAAAAGTTGTTGTTGAACTATTTTATTCTATTGGGAACAATCTCTGAACTATATGTAATAGTTTATCTTGTTATTTGCTATTTGGTTAGTATTCGCTATTTTGTCTCTATAGCCCTAATTTCATTTCTCCAATATCTCGATATTTTTCTGATGCGGGTAATCGCTTTTAATTCTAGACGTGATGGCCGATATTCATCCATATGAAACAACTGATGACGTTCTACAACTACTGGATCTTATGTCTGGTCTGACTAATGACATTGCTAACGCAATATCCTACCAAATAGCTGACCAAATATCCCACAATATCATGCAAAATTCAGACGCCGCAACCACACACCAACTAATACCGAGATCGGTTAGTATTAGGAGCGGACATCAAAAGGTTTTAGAAATAATAACCGGCCATGAAAGGAGGGCGTACGATCTGTACCGTATGCTACCCAACATGGTTTTAGCCTTTGTTGACAAACTTGAGGACCGAGGTTTGTTGAAAAGTACCAGAGGTGTGTCATCAGTGGAGGCAGTTTGCTACTTCCTTCAAATGGTTGGCCATGACCATACCAACCATGTTCTGGCTGAGGAGTACATTCACAGCGGTGAGACCATAAGTAGAAAGTTTAACGAGGTGTTGGATGCAATGTGTGCTTTGTGCAACGAATATATTGTCATGCCAACTACATCCACAACTCCGCATCGCCGTATCGCCGAGAGTTCAAGATTTTACCCTTACTTCAAGGTATGACCATCACTTAGTTGACCATTGTCCATTCCATTGTTAATATAACCACTATCGTCATCGTTGAGTTTGGTATTTACTTGCGTATTTCTTATATACTTGTCTTAGGATGCCATTGGGGCAATTGACAGGACACACATCCCCGTTTTGGTGAAGCGCGATAAGCAGAACCGATATAGGAATAGGAAAGGGAATGTTTCCATGAATGTCATGGCTGTAGTAGACTTCTCAATGGAGTTTACATATATCATGACTGGTTGGGAGGGATCTACTGCTGACCAAAGGGTACTTCACGCAGCTACAACTACAGGCGGGTTCAAAGTACCCGTTGGGAAGTACTATCTTGTTGATGCAGGGTACGCCAACACCAGCCAATTTCTTACACCATATCGAAACATTGCTTACCATATAGTAGAGTATTGGGATAACAGAGGCTCATACACCAGCAAAAAGGAAATGTTCAACCACCGACATGCTCAACTACATAACATTGTTGAGCGAGCCTTTGGTGTGTTGAAGAAGAGGTTTTCCTACTTTCGTAAAGGAGTGACTTTTCCCGTGCAGTCTCAGTCTCAGATTGTAATGGCTTGTTGTATCGTTCACAATTTTATCCGTCGCCAAAATGATGGTGATCCTATGATGGACGAAAATTTGGATGAGCCTCATACTACCACTGATATCTTGAACGAATTGAGTTCTCTCCAACAAACAAGCCAGGCCGATACCAGAGAGGGAGATGTTTTGCGCAAAACTGTTGCCAATTCTATCTGGGAAAATCAGTGATTTATACATTTGTTTTCTAACTTGCAGACATTGAAACACGTTCTACAACATGTTTCACTTACTCCCTTTTTCAATTTATTTTTGTAACTTAACAACCAACTTTTGTTCTCAAACTCTATTGTTGACTACAATTTTGCCTACTTATAAACAATGTGAAATTATGTCTCATTAGGTTTTCTGTATAGAAATGGACAATGACATGCCGTCGTGCCCATGTGGTCTGCAGTGCACCATACGAGTGTACATGGATGCCACAGATGCGACAAATGGACGGTTTGAAGACAACAATCCCCACAGGCCATATTTTACATGTGGTAGGAGTCTTGTACCAACCAGATGCCATATGAGGTTGCCCGCACAACAAGTACAACCTACAGTGGCTACGCTGACTGCAATTAGGGATGCAATGGTATCACAGCTCGCATATGCACGTAGCGAACGCAAGTTCTAGTCAGAACATTGTGACTTTGTTTGTTCAACAAGAGCAGACACCGATAGGTTACAAGAAGAAATTTCAAGTATGCGGGAGAGGTGTCGATATCTTCGCCACCGACTTCAAATAACGAGCGATAATGATTCTTCAACAGAAGAAGATGGATACAATACTTCATAAATATACTATATTATGATATGTCCAAATGAACTGCATTTGTCTGTTGCAACAATTAGCTACTCCTGAACAAATGGTCTTCATATTATCTTTGAAAACCATGTCACGAACCCGACATTTTGCTATTAATCGTCAATTTTGTTTTATTAGATGTTGAGGTTCCGAGGTGTGATTGTGGGCTAAATGCAGCCTTACAGCTTAACACAGAGGATGCATAGTTATATGACTTTGCCATTCTGAGTCAAAGGTCGGGCGAAATGTTATACATATGCCCTACTCGTGAGGTGCGATAGTACATCAATAAATAATAGACTGCCCTTGTCGAGGCTCCACATTCTTTGCCATTAACTTGAACTTGGTACTACATTTTAGGAAAAAGACCGATGCAGATATTTCCATTGGGCAGTCGATCTCCCCCCAACAATTGATTCATTGAAAGTGGAGATTATGTTACTAACTGTTGAGTGCAAGTCAGTGTGGGGTCAGGCGATGAACATGAAGGACTTCGTTGAAATTCATCACAACTACGATGAATTATACACTAACAAAAAGTATGAGCATGAGGTTTTAGAACGCAACGTTGCCAGTCTGGAGGAAGATTGTCGTCTGCTTCTGGACATCCCTTCACCTCAAATGACTCCATAACGTTGAATGGCAAATACATTTACATTGTCTTCTCTGTTTAGAATGACTATCAATGGATGTTATGAACATCATACACTTGTTTAATTTAGGCACTTTTATAAACGTCATATTACATTATAAGTGTTATGAAATTTTTCTTCATGTTGGTGAATGTTTTATTAATGTTGTATGTTATTAATCGAAATTTTTCTTAACGTTAGGTAAAACCAAATAATATAATTAATTGTGATATACACCCTTACTTTTGAAAAATATATTACTTACATAATATGTTATATGGCTGGCCAACCGCCGACACCATCTTTTATCTGGTCTACCGAGCTTGATATGGTTCTCAGGGGTTTGATGAGAACCCAATATCACGTGGGTAGATGTGTAAATGGAGTATACTCTACATAGGCTTGGATGGAGGCATGGCACCAGTTCCTATACATAATAGGAGGCCCTTACATTTCATTGGCTGAGTTGCAAATGCGATGGCAATACATCAAGAGAGAGTTTGTAAGAGACAATATGTTCATATTGGGAGATTTATTGCCCCCCACATTGGCCGCGCAACAAGGCATTGAACGCAACTTTTTGACGACGCATCACACTTACCCACCAGAGATTTTTTTGGCACTGACGATTGAAATAAACAAATGAACTTGTAACATATGTGCTAAATGTTGTAGTTGTGTTTTTGTATCACAACATTTTACATGCTCTACTTATGTGTTACAATATTATATGTTGCTACCATAATGTGATCAAATTTCCTACTTCATTATTATGTTATTGCCACAGTTACTTTATACGAATTTTGTTATTTGTTCATACCTTTGTTTTTATTAATTTTAGATGTCGACATCGCGTGCAAAGGCAAAGGCAAGGGCAAAATTTGAAAAACTATTGATGTCACCGGAAAAAATTAAAAATATGTTTTAGATAATCTTTTATGCACAAAACCATGTTGCAATCACACAAAGGAGGAGGAGGGAAAAATTGGGACCGATGATCAAGTCAAGGGACGATTCAGTCAGCATGTTCCTCATTTGCCATTGTTGTTTGATTGGCTAAAAGATGACATCAAACAACAAAACAAGCAGCCGGTGCAGGAACCATGCCCAGTGTCATGGAACGAGTACGATGAGGCCATAACGTTGGCCAATTTTAATCAAGATCCACATCCAACCATGTCCCCCCAAAGTGCCTTGTCAAAATCTTAGCTTTTGTTTGGCTGTTTATTGCTCCCATTTTTTATCCTTCACCCCTGACGAAGATCACCCATAAACACATTATCAGTGATCGTTTATGTTTAACTAATGATGACAATATGATTATTATCAGTTGCTTTTACTGACGATAATGTAATTTGTTTATGAGGGATCACAAAATATATTAGGCCAATTTCATATTTCATGTAGCTTGACTGTTACTAACGATAATGTAATTTGTTTAACTAATGACGACAATTAACTATGTTCAACATTACATATATACGACATGCAAATGTCATTCCAGACGACAGTAATGTTTCATTAATTTTTAATCATCACGTAAAAATTAGCATTATCATATCTTATTTGCACTATTCTAAATATACAAAATAACACCCACACAACACAAATAAAATAATTTTTTAATGTATTCTAAACTTAGGTTGAAGTGGCATCACAAATACACATTCTGCGTACTTGTTCAAACAGTGTTGTAAGAACATGACAGAATAAGCAGATACTGACTACGCTGCCAAACAGAATCAGACTTGCAGCCAAACAGATTCAGACTGCACACAGACTCAAATCAGACTAGCTGACCAGAATCAGACTGCATTGCCAAACAAAATCAGACTGCATCCTGACTACCCCAGTACCGGAATCCAGACTAACCCCGACTAACCCAGTCCAGATTCTAGAATCCCAATCATGTGCCAAACGCAGGCTAAATAGAACTATTGACTCCCGAGAGTTCTAAAGCTAGCAGTCAAATTACAATCCAGACTCGGTGTCGATGGGCTTGGTCTGGACATCCTAAATAAAGTTTTGGCCGCACGATTGGAATTTGAGATTCTGACTCCTCTGCTCGTCAACATAGCAGTTTGATCTCCATGGGGGTAGCTCAATTATTGGCCATCCCCATCAACTGTCACACCCACATCGTAGCGTCGCTTTGGCCGTTAGGAGAGCATAACTAGACTCGATTGTTAATATTCGATTAGACCTCATAATGAGGACATTCTTCTAGTTTTCAAAAGATTACGATGGTTGCATTTTGCTCTATTGTTCTCTCACTGCCTTTCCAACAATTGTGACCTAATGTCAGTTGCGGTCGCAGCAACAACATCAACAACGAGAAGTAGCAGCAGCCACAACATCAAAAACATCCACTGTGAGCATGGTCAGAGGAAAAAAATATCTCATTTGATATTTCTTTCAAGATATAATGAGGAGCCTAGTGAGACGCAAAGAGATTTCTCCAGGCATCCACCTGAGTTCTAAGGAAAGTGATATTTTTTCGGTAATGTCTCTACTCGCAAAGTTGAGAGGAAAAAAATATCTCATTTGATATTTCTTTCAAGATATAATGAGGAGCCTAGTGAGACGCAAAGAGATTTCTCCAGGCATCCACCTGAGTTCTAAGGAAAGTGATATTTTTTCGGTAATGTCTCTACTCGCAAAGTTGAGAAGCGTCTTGAAACGACGGCACCCAAGATCAGAAACACACGAGAGTGTAAATGCTCCGTCATGCTCTCCAATGATGAGAAGGGGGAGCATGGTGAAATGATGTTCGGGCCTAAGATCGAGGGTAACGACATACGCCATAGGTGAAAACTATCTTTTGTTGTCTCCAATAAAGAGGAGCTTAACAAGATGCACAGTTGAACAAAGTCAAAGTGTCGGCTGCACAAATGCTATACTAAACCCTATCATTGGAAGGGTTCAGTCTTGAAGTGGCGTTCTGGGGGATATTTTGTTTGAAGCCATGCATAACGAGGTACCTGGCATCGATCCCATGACATTGAAAATGTTGAACTAGATATGGCATAACAACATTACAGAGTTCAGGTGTCACATAATTGTTTGTTACCCTAAGACCACACTCCTAATGGCTACATAACCAAAGGCGAGTGGACCAGGGCGTCCGTCCCTAGAATGGATCACATAACATATGCATGAATAAAACTACAAAAAAGAACAAGGTAAGAGCTAACAAGATACTAAACATGTAGATAAGCGACATGTACCCATTTCTAGATTTAAGTATACCCATTGGTATTTCATTTATGATCTAAGAGTCTTGAGTAATGTTGGTTGTTTACACTAACGAGTTTCAATCATTAAGGATGATCTTTTACTCAACCAACTATATCCCGCAAGTATACGAGAGTAGTTGTAGTCAAGTTCGAACACAAGGAGCGTTGGTTAGTTAGGCGCAAGAGTTATGATTTTCAATAATCTAGATCATTGTACACAAGATGATTAGATTCCAACAACTAAATTACAGATTTAAAACAAAATAGTAAACTATCACTTAAGAAAGGTTAAGATTCAGATTTAGGAGGATCTTAGACTTGGGATTTCACTATCACATCATAGCTTATATTAAAATATGAATTTAAACATGTAAATTAACTTGCAAAGGAGGTTTGCAGTCATCACTCACCTCCCGGTGAAGTAATGATGATTCTAACTCCATATATCACTCTCGTGCATGTATTTCATTTTGAATCACAAACCTTGCTCCTCAACTTAATCCCATCCACTCTCACGGTCAAGCACAAGTTGCCAAAAGAGTAACACCATACTCTCAAACACATCTTCTCGGATTATGAAAGAAAGCATAAAACATGTAAGTATGATGGCCAATCACACAAACAAGCATTTCAGATCTGAAACAACTCTTGGAACATGCAAGAAACTAACATTTAGTACGAAATTCATATGTCCATACAAGCTATGACATGGGAGTTACTCTCCCATGTCCAAGATTCGGATTCTACTCGTCCATGATCATGTACTACAGAAATGCTACAGAATTTTCAGAGTTTAACATGGTTTAGAGAAGGAAAAGCTAGGAGAATTGAAAGTGTAACCCAAGAGAAGTACAATTCCGTCTTGGGGACGAAATTCCACTCCTAAAGCTGCTCCAAAATAGACTAGCTCCTCTCCCGAGAAGCTGCACGAAGTTGGGGAAGCTTGGCTGCACCTTGGAGAAGACAATGGAGAAGAAGAGAAGAAGAAATGGACTCCTTTCCCAAGAAACCACCCTTGATCTCCTCAAAATCTCCCTCCTCTTCTCTAGGCTTGCTCTGGGATGAGGGAACGTTCATAAATGACTGGGTGTAACCACCCATTAAGTTCCCACTTCGTTTTAAACAAAAACTCGTATTTTACAAAATACTGAAACTGCCAGGTGCACGCCGTGCACCCAAAGTGCACGCCGTGCAACTTTCCAGAAACTTTCAGTTTGGTCCAGAATGCATTGTGCACGACGTGCGCTGAAGAAATGCACGCTGTGCAACTTTCCAGAAACTTTCAACTCCCATGTGCACGTCGTGCAACTTTCCAGAAACTTTCATTCTGCTCGATGCTCCAGGTGCACGGTGTGCACTTTTGGTGCACGGCGTGCATTTTCAAGACACGGCGTGCACTTGGCTGTTGTGGGCTGTTGTGTATTCTGCTCATAACTTTCAACGTGTAGATCCGATTTAAATGCCGTAAAAAGTGGTATTTGCGTAGTTTCGAACCCCAAAACATGTAGATACTTGAGGAGTGATCCAATAAGAGATAATATGATATATTCCTCATCATTGTATTGCAAAATATAGTACCTACAATCCAAACCATGAGACAAGTAAGAATAGCTAAAAATATAGAATCTAGCATGAATGAGAGTGATAATTGAGTCAAAACAACATGGATGTGCAACCAAACATGATCCAAAAGATGATATGATTTGTGCACATCAAATCCCCCTAAGCTTAAACCATTGCTTGTCCTCAAGCAAAAAGTGCATAGAAATACAAATGAAGAATTGTCAAGTTCATGCATAGATCAAATGAAAAGAAAGATGTGTATAAGACCAAACCAATCATGATAAACATGTTTATACTCATAGCCATCAATTCAACTTAAACACCCAAGATAGAGATTTTTAGTTCAGCAGGGGTGGTCACAATTAAATGAATCAATCAATTAAACAACACTAAGTAGAATTTGGATGACCAAGCCAAGCAATTAGTGGATGTGCAACTCAAACTCTCAACTATTAAGGATACAAAAGATGAAATATTCGTTAAAATTAACAATTTTAGTTGCACTCTCCTTCTTTCCAAAAAAAGATATGAGAATGGATTATGGTTTCCGACACTCGGCTGCTAATGTAGGCTTATGCACACGTGGAATGTCGGTTGGGGTATTTTACCCTCTTTTCAGACATACCACCTAACCATCGTGGCCAGATCAGACTTACACTAGGCTAGCATGATATGTGGGAAGTTTAGCCATCTTTTATGGGGTATAAAGATGAGATAAGTCAAAAGAAATTTTAATTTTTCTAAAACATAGGAGAGTCAACTAAATTGCAACATTAGCTAGATTTCATTCATTTGTTTTGAAAATTTTTCATTGAAAGAGTGGTTGAAAATGCACTAAGGGCTTGGCAAGGGCATCCTGTATTCCAAATGATGTTGTAAAGTTGATTTACTCACAAAAATTGAAACCATTACATGTTTTAAGAAATCAAGGATGTGAAAGATGAATGTTCAGGCTAGAAGCATAAACCAGAGTTCAGCACATGTTGATGGACAAAATGTTTCATTTGATTAATGCATGCCTTTTACAATTTCTCCAAATGATATTTCTCATAAAAAAGGACAATCAGTTAAGAATAGAAGTTGTATCCACATATAAAAGATAAACCTCATATCATACTAGATTTTCCACCAGAAGCGCAGAACTAAAACAACAACTAAAATGTGAACACAAAACAAAAGCAAATGACAAGAAGCAAATAGCATGAAAGGGAAAAGCTAAGAGAACTAGGTTACCATCTGGTCGCTCCCCCCTAAGCTTGAAATCTGCAGTGTCCTCACTGCATAAATCAAACTAAAAAGGTTGCAATCGAATACCTCATCATGGTGGAAACATCAAAGTCCATGGAGGACCGGTGCTCTGATTTGCAGCTGGAAACTGTTGTGCTAAAGATTTATGCCTCCTTGAAAATATGACCTTGATTTGGGGAAAGCGAAAACACCTATGAGCTACAACAAGTATAGTCTTTTGTATACCAATATGATTTGTATTTTTATTCCCCTTTGAAGCATCATCAAAATATGAGTTGGGAAGAGTGTTCTCATTATAAAAGCAATGTGTCATCTAGAGTGTGAGGAGGAAGGACATGTGGATTGCTTGAAGAATCAACATGTAGAGAATGTGTTGTAGCTTTCTCTCCTTTAGTTGCAACTTCATAATCATCATGGATATCAACATCATCATACTTTGAAGGATATACTTCTATGACAACACCATTCTTCAATGTCACCGGCCTGAAATACGTAGGATTCATCTCCGGTGGACTATGCAAGAAAGGTGGAAATGCTTCTTTGCTAAAAAGAGCTTGCTGGGTAATTTTTTTTATCCAAGATGTGTGCATGAGTGGAAATATCGTCCACCTTAGAAGAGACTTGGCAAATGGCACCCTTCATTGATTGGATTTGTTGATGGAACTCCTCATTTTGCTGCATTTGAGTTGAAATAAATGTTGCAAACATGGACTCTAATCTAGAAGTTACTTGTGGTTGTTGTGGCTGAATGAAATTCGGGTTCACATTGTTGTAGAAACCCGATGGAGTGTAGCCCATTGAAGAATAAATAGAAGAAGCATAACATGTAGAAGATTAGTGCCCAATCAACCCACATGCATCACAAATATTATTGGCTGCTTGAAATGGCTGTGTTCTTAGCTTCTCAAACCTTTGTGATGAAGTGTCTAGCTTTGCTGCAATTATGTCTATAGCACCAACCGTGTGATCTTCCACTTGCATTCTGGAAGTAGTATGTGAAAAGGATGGGTGGTATCTTGTAGCCGGACTCCACTGACAATGATTTTCTGCCATATCTTCAATAATAGCATAGGCTTCTCCATAAGATTGGTTCATTAGAGCTCCATTTACAGCTGCATCAATAGACATCCTTGTATTATAGCACAAACCATTATAGAAAGATTGCAATAGAAGCCAATTGCTTAGACCGTGATGTGGAGAAATATTTTGAAGATCTTTGAACCTCTCTCATATATCATATAAGGTCTCTCCGTCCCTTTGAGAATAATTGATGTGTTGACTCCTTAGCTGCAAAGTTTTGCTAGGTGGAAAATATCTTGCCAAAAAGACCTTTAGAAGCTCATCCCAAGTGATGCTTGACTTCTTTGACAAAGTATAGAGCCATGCCTTGGCTCTATCTTTAAGAGAGAATGGAAAAAGAATTAGGCGTATCCCATTAGTAGGAACACCATATATCTTTATGGTGCTTAGCAACTGCAGAAATTCAACAATGTGGAGGTTTGGATCCTCCATTGGTGTCCCTCCAAATGCATTCAGCTGTAGCAATTATATGATGGATGGGCTGATAGAAAACTCCTCTGCCTCAAATTCTAAAATATTAATAGGCCCACTCATGTGCATTCCAACTGTACCAAAGTAGTCCTTAAAAGGAAGGTCATCCTCCTTGACTAGTATATGTGAATCCAGAGGATTAGGTAGATGTGGCGTAGATGGTGGTGGTGTATGTTGTATGGATGTTGGTGGTGTATATGAGGGTGTGGAAGAATGTGGTATGGTTGATGGTGGTATATATGATGGTGGTGAATTAGGTGTGATTGATGGTGGTGTGGATAGAGGATGTGTGGATGAGGGTGGTGCATATGATGGTGACATGGATGATGGTTGTGTGGGTTGTGATTCCTCCATACATGTTTTGGTTTCACTCCTTCTTGCTCCATGAGGGCTGCAAATAGTGTGTTCATTTTCTAAATGTAGAAATATGCACGGTTCAAGGATCTTTTTATGAACACCCCATATGCTCCTGCAAATAAACAAGGTGAGTGAGATACAAAAACAAACATGGAAGATACAAAAAATCTTGATGATCATGATGAATTATGATTTATGGATATGATGGTGGATATGAAGGTTGTGATCTAGTCTCATCTACTTATCAACAACTCTTACTCTAACAGGAATACCGATGCTCATCACTCTCGTGCATGTATTTCATTTTGAATCACAAACCTTGCTCCTCAACTTAATCCCATCCACTCTCGCGGTCAAGGACAAGTTTCCAAAAGAGTAACACCATACTCTCAAATACATCTTCTCAGATTATGAAAGAAAGCATAAAACATGCAAGTATGATGGCCAATCACACAAACAAGCATTTCAGATCTGAAACAACTCTTAGAACATGCAAGAAACTAAAATTTAGTACGAAATTCATATGTTCATACAAGCTATGACATGGGAGTTACTCTCCCATATCCAAGAATCGGATTCTACTCATCCATGATCATGTAATGCTGAAATGCTACAGAATTTTCAGAGTTTAACATGGTTTAGAGAAGGAAAAGCTAGGAGAATTGAAAGTGTAACCCAAGAGAAGTAGAATTCCGTCTTGGGGACAAAATTACACTCCTAAAGCGGCTCCAAAACAGACTGGCTCCTCTCCTGAGAAGCTGCACGAAGTTGGGGAAGCTTGGCTGCACCTTGGAGAAGACAATGGAGAAGAAGAGAAGAAGAAATGGACTTCTTTCCCAAGAAACCACCCTTGATCTCCTCAAAATCTCCCTCCTCTGCTCTAGGCTTGCTCTGGGATGAGGGAACGTTCATAAATGACTGGGAGTAACCACCCATTAAGTTCCCACTTCGTTTTAAACAAAAACTCATATTTTACAAAATGCTGAAACTGCCAGGTGCACGCCGTGCAACTTTCCAGAAACTTTTAGTTTGGTTCAGAATGCATTGTGCACGGCGTGCGCTGAAGAAATGCACACTGTGCAACTTTCCAGAAACTTTCAACTCCCAGGTGCACATCGTGCAACTTTCCAGAAACTTTCATTCTGCTCGATGCTCCAGGTGCACGGTGTGCACTTTTGGTGCACGACGTGCATTTTCAAGACACGACGTGCACTTGGCTGTTGTGGGCTGTTGTGTATTCTGCTCATAACTTTCAACGTGTAGGTCCGATTTACATGCCGTAAAAAGTGGTATTTGCGTAGTTTCGAACCCCAAAACATGTAGATACTTTAGGAGTGATCCAATAAGAGATAATATGATATATTCCTCATCATTTCATTGCAAAATATAGTACCTACAATCCAAACCATGAGACAAGTAAGAATAGCTAAAAATATAGAATCTAGCATGAATGAGAGTGATAATTGAGTCAAAACAACATAGATATGCAACCAAACATGATCCAAAAGATGATATGATTTGTGCACATCAAGTGCAGTGGATCTTCATTTGGCAATTATAAAATTTGATAAACAAAACATATTAATGCTAAAGCATTAAGAAGGCTATGAAAGGTAGGTAAGCAGTTTATGAGTAGTATAAAATTTGCTTGGCTAGAAACATCATATAAGAAATAAATAGAAACAAGGCGTGAACATTTAACAACAATCTTTTATACAAAATGTCTTTTAAGCGTATTTTCCATTATACTCAACAACATATCATGGCCATTGACCAGCTTCCCATTGGAAGGGTCTGTAAGGGTGCTGAAGATTAGCCAACCCTTTTTATCGACATGGTCCACCTTATCTTGACATCTCAAGTAAGGCGCCCAACCTTGTGCCCTTACCCCGAGAATACATGCAGGTACATGAGGTTTTGTATAATGGACATGTCCAATTATGTTTGAGGTTTGTTCAACATATATCAAGCAAAATGAACATACTAATCATAGGAACAAGTAGCTCAAGCAAGTAACTAACTAGCCAAGCATTCATACGAGCATACATACAACCAAGACAATACCATAGTAGGGTCAAGAGAGTAAGCATACCTTGATTAGAGCACAAGATTAACCATTGATTAGAAAATCATAAGTAGCAACTTGACTAGATCTTGGTAATTGAGTCAACATAGGGATCATAACATTTCAAATGAGTACAATTGGATTAACATCAACAAGAGTATGTCTCATTAATCAAAATCAAGGTGGTTGGATGTGTCACCTAGATCTTAGTATCATATCATTCATTATTTATTTCAAAATCTCAACTAGGTCATGCACATGCATTATCAAGAAACATAGTACGTCATGAGTTCATTAGCACTTAGAGTGACACATCACAACTAGATCAGGGATGTATTATTAGAGTTCTAATATCTTAAATAGGAAAACCATAAGATTTGAGCAAGTTTTAGTCAACCTAAGCATCAACATTGGCATAACTAGTCCTATTGAGTTATAATCATACAAGATTGTAACCATTAGAGTATAAGTTATGTCAAGTCATACTTGGAGCCATATTAGTCATCAATCTACTAATTTGAAGTATTAAAGTAGCATATATCATCACTAAAGTAAGATTCATGCAAGGTTAGGTGTCATTGTCAATCACAATGTTATTCATGGCATCGGATCAAGCTTCTTTCTATCTACAATGTAATATTTTATAGATAGCATATTAAATTTGTTGGGTTTCGTTGAGGAAACATGCACGGCGGAAGCAACAAAATAAAATATATTTTCACACAACCCGCAATAGGATATCGTCGACAACATCGTATTTAGAAAGAGTGTTTGCGTGATATACTTTGTCACAGAGCAAGTCCGGCGACGTTACACTGCACGATGGTGTGCAACGCTCCTGGCTTACATGGACAACACTTCTCTCCTATCCTCCAAACACGTCGCGAGAAGATCCGACAACACTCCTTTTGTGTGATGATGTACGCCTCTTGTAGCGCATATGGATGGTCTTTGATGTCCTCTGAACACAGGCGTCTCAATGTCCGTGACTCTATTTCGTCCACGCGGATGGAATGGAACTCCACGCCGTGCTTCCTAAGCGGGCAGGTAGGAGTAGCCTCTGTACGATGAAGTGTTAGCATCACAATGCTCTCCTTTCTCTCCTGAGAACAATGACGACTGGGGTTTATGTACGTGAGCGTAAACTGAAAAGCCTCTCTTAATATCTTATAAAGACATCAGCCGTCAAGCCCCTTTAAATAGGAGACGAAAGGAAGTAGGGTTTCTTAAACCCTTCGGTAAACAGAAAGACTACATTAATTAAATGTTCATGGATTAATTAGAATATTCTATAATTAATTATTTAACCAATTAATTGTATTAATTGATTAATTAATATATGACTCCATGAAATCGCTCAGGATGGCTCTATAGGCATGCATACCAACATAATCTACTACCACTACTAAAAGAATTACCATAAAGAATTAAAATACTTGTAGAAAAAATTATTTTCTAAGATTCATCTTTCTTAAGGGCATGTGTTTGATAATGGGTATAGTTACTCAGATCAAACTTGCACATGTGTTGATATGCCTTCTGCTTTTTTAAGAGATCTCAAGGATCATAAAACAATTAGGAATTTATGGGCATGACTCCAAAGAAACTTGAACTTTAGATTAGCGTTCAGAGACTCAATTGATAGAGGGGAAAAGGACACATGAATAATGGCACTCTCAAAGCCTTAACTTGAGAAAAAGACAACTTTGTTAAAGCCTTATACAAATCTTGAAGTCTCTCTATGTCTTGGGTTGCAAGAGTATCCATTTATTTCTACACATGTAGTGCAAGGCCAGGGGCATTAGAAAGGTGTTTGGGTTGATAACCACCTACCCATATCTGAAAAACCCTAAGAACAAGTACTCACACTCTCCTTTATCCGCACATGATAGTTATCCTTAGGGTTTCCAACAATTCCTTCTGCTCAAACTTGTTTGAGGGTCAAGCACATCCACTCACTTCTAAATTCTAAATATAAATTCTAAATGCTCATGCTCAGAATGTTCATCTTCACTCGCCATTTTAGAACCTGAAAGTATACATGATAAAAAAATAAGTGATAATAAAACACAAGTGATAAGGTATACATGATATATGATGTATATTTAAAAGATTACTTGCTTGAATGATAATAAAATAAATAATTTAAAGAATACACGCCTCTAGTATTGGTTGAGTTGTTAGTCAAGTAAATAACCACTCACATATGTACCCATAGAACAAATGAGGAAATACTACTAAAATTTTCTTCAAAACTAAACATACATTATACAGTTACATCCTAAGTGAGATTAAATATCCAAAAACAGTCCCAAACTGGGGACTATCCAAATGATTACATATGTGATTACATATGTGATTGATAACAAAATGTAGATATGAATGAATACATATTTTTATTATTGGTTGATTTACTAGTCATGTAAAATGGCACATTGGGAGAATGAGAATATTATACCTCACTTGTAAGTTGAAGAAGAAATATATGCAACTCAACAACAAGTCAATAGCACCTGCAACAACACAAATGCACGATTCAATTATGTTATAATGTATCAATTAGGGGTCAGTATATATCAATTTTATAGGAGCAGTAACAAATTCAAAATTGACAAATTTTGATGATTCTACAACTCAGTCAACACGGCAGTGCTGCACAGCACGGCCGTGCAAACAACACGGCCGTGCTACCTGGTCAGTTGCTTGAAAGTAAGATGTAAACGGAGGAGTGAGGCGGCAAGGACAATATCTTGAGAAAAACTGGTCGGTGAGGGAGCTAGTGCGGGAAAAGAACTGGAGAGAGATGCACATGGCCCTTGCAATGCCTAAGGCGTCGTCACCTTTCAAGGAAGAAAGCACCGGAGAGAGATGCAATGCCTAAGGCATCGCCGTTGTCCAAGGAAAACGGTGCCGGAGATGGTGGTAAGGAGCGTCGTCATCGCCGGAGATGGTGGCAAGAAGCTTGGGCGTCTTCGTCCAAGGAAAGCGACGCTAGTTTGCCTCATTTCGGACGAGGAGATGGTTGAGGGAGGTCACCTTTGTAGAGTCGGCGTTGCCTTTCTTCAGACGCGGGAGCGGGAACGAGGGGTAGCAGCATCAGAAAATGGAAACCTAAGCCTTACGATCAGGCTTATATGTGCAATGTAGAAGACCTATAGCGTCAATTTTTTGTAAAAAAACCGACCCTAAAAGTCTATTAAAAAAATGGTGCCCGGACTTAACCTATAGTGATGGTTTTTTAAGATAACCGTCGCTATAGACCTTACCTATAGCGACAGTTATCTTAAAAAACCATCGCTATAGGTTAAGTCCGAGCACCGTTTTTTTAATAGACTTATAGGGTCGGTTTTGCAGTATAATCGACGCTATAAGTCAGGATATGTAAAGTCGGTTATATAAAAAAACTGACTCTAGAGTTCCAAAGTGGTGCCCGCGTTTTTTGTTGACCCTATAGCATCGGTTATTTTAAAAAACCGACCCTATAGATCGAGGCGCGAAGTCAAAATTGAGCGAATTTTCACCGCGGAAAATTTATAAGGTCGGTTTTTATGATAAAACCGATACAGTAGTCTATTAGGTCAGTTATTCTAGTAAAAACGACGCTATGGGCAACGACGTTACTGGCCAAAAATGTAGTAGTGTTGTGACATGTATAGTTGAGTAGTAAGCCTCTCGTGCATGTATGGTTGTCTCGTGCTAGTTGATAAAGGATGATGGTTTGGTGAACATAGTTGACTAGTAATACAACAATCTGAATTGCTGATAACTTTTAGTGCTCTAACAAACATTATGTATTATGGCTCTTGGGTTGAGAAGCAATATGTGACATAATGGTGTACACATGAAGAATTATCAACATTTGAATCACACTCATGAAGAGAAAGCCTTTATGCATTGCAAAAATATATATCATGATCGAACAAGTGGCTTTTTAATGTGATGTCATTGTGTAGTGATGTTACAATCCATACCTTGCATAACTAGTAATTTGAGGGTTTATGATAATATTATGGTGTTAATTATATCTTTATACCACTTTGCATTATTAATTGGCTAATTTATATCGTGGTTTAGCCTAAACTTGTTTTGTTAACTTAAAGAAAATATGCGTCGTGAATGCGTCAAGGTTTGAACCCTAGTTGATATAGTAATATCTCAAACATGTATGTTGAAGACCATTATAGATATTGAAAGAATTAATTGATAATGAAATTATCAATTAACAATTTTATCAAACTTTTTCTTTATAATTATAGAGAATTCAATTATGAATCCTACATAAAAAGACTAAATCAAATTAGAGTTAAAATGAGAAAGTTATGGAACTTTCAAGTTTTCACTCAGAAACTGAAGGTTTGTCAACCATTTGTTTGACCTGCTTAGCCGTCCAACATAGAAAATCACAAAAATGACCATAATTTTTTTCTATACTTATCAGAATTAGACAAAACTTATTTCAATGGATATGTATTTCAATCCTTTACACAATCAAACCCTTAAAACTAAAGACGAATAAAAAGGTGAGTTCTTGGATGATATTTAGGAAAGAGTACAAAAAACATGAGAAATTGATGGTTTCATTATATATTCTTGGTAAGTAGTTTTTTTTATTGTTGATCCTTGTCTTCATGAATCCTTATTTGAAACTCCATGATTCATCAACTGGAGTTTTTCTTTGACCCTCTTTCTTCATCTCCCACATCCATCATGTACCGTTTACGACAACTAGTTCTTGTAGCGTTGAGCTCAATAAAAGCGTAGTGGAGTAGAATCTGACATGTCTAAGTTTAAGAGCGAGACCAATAATCTAGAACACATAAGTGAGTGAGATATCACCTCTAAATGTTGATTAACATAGGTCAGGTTTGAAAATTATAAAATACATGTATCGTTAGGTGTGGTGACTGTTGTATTTGATTTATTGAACCCAAATTTGAGATTTCTTTTGGCTTATTATTTGTTTTAACATAATTTTGATGTCTTATAGATGCTTTCATCTCTAGAATGATTGTTATGAGACCGTTGTAAATCTTGATAGTAAAAATAGAAGGCACCCGAAGATTATCCTAAAATCTACAATATTGAATCACATTATGATCTAGTGGATGATTGTTTCTAGTTAGATAATTATAAAGTTTAAAGAACAGTTCATTCTAGTATTTAATTATATGCTTAGTTTATCAGTTCATGCATAATATTTTATTGATGCTAATTGTTTAGTTTAATTTTTGTATTTAGAAAGTAAACATAGAAGCCTAAAGTACAGAGTTAAGCTAAGAACAATATAATAGTAAGACTATTAGTGAAACTAATGAATCAACTAGATGTTAGATGCCCTAGACATGTTATAATCCATCATGAAGGTATGCACCAGGAAGTAGGAAACGTGGCTACCAAATGGCGGAGTCTAGGATGATGTAGTATGAACGTATTAGAGAGGTATTGGGGATTATCTGTTAATAATATACGTCTGAATTATTATGGTTTTTGTTGACTTTTCACACACTCAGCCAATATCTCACACACTCTATTGATATATTTTTCAAAAACCGATCCAACTTAGCATGATGAGTTGGAGGCTAGCTATGTGGGAGTAGATCAATTGATGTCCCAAAGGGATTAGTTAGTTAGTTAGATGGTCTCTTAACCTTCCTCGGGTTCTGAGAATGTGGGATTGAGGATCGAGTGTAGTTTTATAATATGATATAATTGATGTAAATTAAAGCAAGAACTAGTTTCTTTCAATTGGTTATGATGTAAGAGTTTGAACCCGTTGTGATTGTATGATTTTTATGTTTAAATCAGATGTTATCTTTTAATTTAACATGATGTTTCTTTAATTCTATACAATTTCAAAAAGAAACTTTTATGACTAATTTTTAGTAAGTAATTTAAAGTGAATGGTTAGTCTAATTCTTCTTTGACAGATTTAAACCTGGTCAGTAGGTTTGGGTCGCATCAAGTTAGTACTGCCTTGTAGATATATTAGATGATGGAATGATATTATATAATAAATTCAATAATTTATCACACAAACATAAAGAATTAGAAACTTATATGACTATAAGCATTGTACTAATTTGTCCATGTTTAGTTGTTGATAAGTTTTAATACCGCCTTGAACTGAATTATATATGACTTTTGGAATTGGTAGTAAAATGTGTGAAAACGTGAAATGGGCGCGTGCAAAATTATATGCAACTGATACGTGGAGGTAAAATTGAAAGAAATTAATCAATGACCAGACACCTAGGGTATCGACTGTTGCCCCTAGCAAGAGAGAAGATACAAATACTTGGGAGAACCTACCCTATGAAGAACACCTGTCAATAATTGATGCTGCTATTTTTTAGGATAAAGCAGCTATAGCGGTCGTCCTCCTGGATTGGAATGGGAAATGGCTAGGAGGACGCGCTCGCACCATCAAGACTTCATCAGTAACGGAAGTTGAACTTAAAGCGATTTTGCTTGCCTTCCAAACAGGAGATACTACTCGAGAAGGGAAACTTACAATCCAATCGGATAGCTCCACTGTTGTAACAACAGGGGAGCTGAACCCATCTTTCACTCCTTGGGTTTCAAGAATTGGACGGGAAAGCTCTAAATACCCCGAAGTACATATCATGAAGGTACAGTGAAGCAGAATACACATAAGTGATTCTCTTGCCAAACATTACATCCAAAACAATTTGGAGGAACGTATCTACACGGAGCCTCCTCTCGACCCTGTGGGTCATTTCCTTCCTTTTCCTGTATGTAATGGTAGGAGTCCTACCAAATTTAAGTTTTCCATATGAATTATACTAGAAAATTTTTTGACACCTGCACGAGGAGGGGGGGCTTAATAAAATTACCTCCTGACTTCCTAAAAAAAGAATTGAAAGAAATTATATTTTGAATTTGAAATGATTTATTTTTGTTGGATGGGAGAATGATTAAACGTAAGTGTTGTTGGGTGGTTGTTGGTTTGATACAACATTGTTGTTGTTGCCGCAAATGCATGTACGCAGCCATGCAAACGTTCTAGTAGGCTTGCCACGTGGAAGACTATGTCACGTTGTGCTAAATGTACAATAGGGGCTACTACGTGTGCTCGTGGAGTGTGGGTGCCGATTTTGACGGAAGTGATACTGTGTGAATACTTTTCTTATTAAATCCAAAGTAATTAGATACAAAGTTTGATTGATTCCATTAGAGATACAATTATTCAATTCAATAGCTATGATCTTCTAGAGGGTTTGTCCTGCATCAGCTGAGGGCCATCTTGGACAAGCGGCAGGTAGTGGCCACCAACGCTGTCGTCCTCGGAAGCAACCACGCCCACGTCGGCGCCGTCTTGAGTAGTAGACGTCTTCATCTCTCTGTAGTTGGAGAAAGAAAGCAAAGAGGCCGGATAGCCGCAGTTATTAAACTTGTCGTTATATTCCTGATACATTACCCACCCGAGCGAGTAGATGACGAGACCGACCGCCACGACGGCGAACGCAACGAAGTAGAGCCAGTCCACCTGCAAGATAATCCGAATGCAGAGTAGCTAACCACGACGAAGAGGAAGAAGGGACCAGCCTTTGTTTGGGCTGTCAGCTCAGTGGATAGAATCGTATGACGGTAGCCGCACAAGGTACCTGTTGGCCGTAGATGTAGATGCGTATGAGTACGGCCCACATGTCGGAGGTGAGGAGGGAGAGGTTGAACAAAGTCGAGCCGCTGGTCTGCATTCATTCAGCCACGACGAGATTTGGCGTTTAGGCTTTCAAGAAGGAGGAAGGAAGAGAGAATTAAACAGTAGTAACCTGCCTTTAAGACGTAAGGTGCCAGAGCGTAAAAGGTGAAGGACGCCATCGCGAACGCCGCAAACAGAGCAACCTGGAGGGGAAAGAAGCAAACAGAGCGAGGAAGATATGACATATAAATATAGTCAAATCAGAGAGCTATGTGGGGACGAGCAGGCGCTTAATTTGGATTTGAGTTACTGCACGTACCATAGCTGGAGATCCTTCCTCTCCAACACGGATCTTCCGATTCAAGACAATGTTAGTCAAGGTGGGGGCAGCGGGTCTATCTTCACCTAATAGAGAAATTGGACAGTAGATAGATTGAAAGCAGAAGGAGAGAAAGGATACATCTGAACGGCACAGAGTAGCATCCCGAACACGCCGAGCATGGTCAAGACCTCCAGAACGTTCTTCTTCTTCACGCAAAATTCCTTTTTTTTCTTCAGTGTTTTGGTTTGTTTTCGTGCCACGAACCACAGCCACGGTCAATGAAAGACGATTAATTCCCCAAACCACATGACACCACACAAAACAGTAAGGAAAACAAACTCAAATAACACAATTTGCCTTAGTTATTTATGTATATAGCGGCCAAAAAATCAAAATGGCACATTTGCCATAATTTATTTTTAAAATGACAAGTTCTTAAATTTATTATCCAAAATGGTACATTTGGGAAGCAATGCGTCCCAGCCGCAGAAGTATTGGCCCCAAAGGACAGCAATGCGTCCCGCTCCGGAACGTATTGTTCTGCAAGATCAATGTCTCCCCAAGCGGGACACGTTAACCCCAACAGTCACATTTTGCCAAACACAATTTGCCTTAGTTATTTATTGCTATGAGACAAAACAAGATCAAATAGCACAATTTGCCTTCGTTATTTATCTGCTATGAGACAAAACGCCAATTAATTTGTAGTTTTCATCTTGTAGCGTCCAAAAGGCAAGATGATTTGAATGTAAAGCTCCAATTTTGTTGGCGTTTGCATTACTTCAAGCTGTGCCAAATAATTGGCGTTTTCTATCAAAACTGGGCTATTTTTGGAATTAAGATGCCTACCTCGCCAACATTGCTGAAGGCGTAGCCGAATGTGCCGACGATGACGAGCAAGTCGCCCAGAAGGGGCTTGGGTCCTGAGGAAGACGATGAGGATGAATCCGACACGAGGACCAGAGCCAGGCCAAGGATGCACACGACGGCTCCGACGAACTGCCACGGCGAGTACCGGGTGCCGAGGGCGAGCCAGGTGAAGATGATGACCCAAGGGATGGTCCAGCAGTCCAAGAGGGTGACGCTAGTGATGGAAGAGAACTGGTACGCCTTGGTCACTGCAAGTAGCTCAGAAGCATATATGCAATTAATTGTCAAACAGCTAAAGGTGAAGCGCAAAGATAAAGAGGACGAAGTGCGTCGCATTATACCCACCCAGATAGTTGCCTTGGAGGTCGACGAAACCCAGTAGGGCATACCAGTACCATGGGACCTGCGAGGCAATTGTACATTTAATGGGTTCAGGGTGAGGACTGATGATGAGTCGGAACAAATTAGAACAAAGAGAGATACGGCCATACGGGGGTAAAAACCCTGTTGTTGCATTTGGCGTACCTCGGTTTGCGATGAGGGAGGACGTGAAGCTTATGGCGGCCAATGCCACGGACACCAGCTGCCCAAGAAGCAACGCTGAGACCACCCTCTTTGCTTCATCCGCCCTCCATGCCCACGGAGGCGCCGCCGTCGTCCATTCCATACGGCGGCGTCTCACCGGATGGGGTTCACTAGTGTCGGTCGTGTAGTGTGAGTATGAGTTCCCGTTAGAGAGTGTTGATTTGGGCTTGTTTTTAAGTTTGGAGAACTGATGCCCTTAGTTTTATGTATCGAATAGGTGTCGATGTGTTTGAAGCGCAAAGATAAAGAGGACGAAGTGCGTCGCATTATACCCACCCAGATAGTTGCCTTGGAGGTCGACGAAACCCAGCAGGGCATACCAGTATCATGGGACCTGCGAGGCAATTATACATAGAGAGTGTTGATTTGGGACTGGGAGAGACACAAATCGTCCGCCTTTATTCATCTCATCCTCTACCTGGGCTATATAGCTGCTAGATACTAACCAGCTGCAACTACAGAATCTGACTTACTTATCAACATACCATGAGCTTCTGCTGCCGGTAGAGGAACTGGGAGCCGTAGACGGTAGAGATGAGCAAGTAGGCGAAGAAACACCGCGTCAGAGGGGTATCCACGCCTGACGATTTAATGGGTTCAGGGTGAGGACTGATGATGAATGGGAACAAATTAGAACAAAGGGAGATACGGCCATACAGGGGTAAAAACCCTGTTGTTCCATTTGGCGTACCTCGGTTTGCGATGAGGGAGGACGTGAAGCTTATGGCGGCCAATGCCACGGACACCAGCTGCCCAAGAAGCAACGCCATCATCGGTCGCGGAGCAGGGTACCTGCTTGAGGGCGGAGGAAGAAGAACAGAGCAGGTACCTTCGGCGGCGTCGGCGGGGAGAGTAGCAGCAGCCAGCGGCGGCAGCGGGGAGAGTAGCAGCAGCCAGCGGCGGCGGTGCGGGGCAGGCCGCCGGAGTAGGAGAGAAGGTCGTCAGAGCAGCGAGCTGGGGGCAGAGGGCAAGCGGCGGCGGAGGTGGGCAGAGGACCAGCAAGCGAGCGGAGCAGCGTGCGGCTGGAGAAAGCAGCGGCGGAGGTGAGGGCAGAGGAGAAATCGCCAGACCAAACCCTGGGGTAGCGCGAGAATGAATGAAACAGAGAAAGGGGAAGAGTCTGGCTCGCACGGGTGCTGTTAAGTTACCAATAGGCGTCGGTTATTCAAAAAACCGACACATAAAACTAAGGGCATCGGTTCTCCAAACACATCGACACCTATTCTCAATGATAGTCGTCAATTTTTACTAAAAAAAACCGACGTCTATCTACATATGCTGATTAAAAAAAATGTTCTCGATTAATGACCATAGTCGTCGGTTTATTTCGAAAATCGACGCTCAAAGGGTGTGAAAATTTTCCCAGGAACAACGTGAAAAAACCCATAAGCGTCGGTCATTGTATCAAAACTGACGACCAAAATGTGCCCAATTTCTGTCTCGCGAATAACCTTTCGTCGTCGGTTTAATAGTTAATAACCGACGCCATATGTTAAATTTCAGAGGCAATTTTTTTCACTGGAAATTTTGGATTGGCGGTTAATTTTAGGCGTCGGTTTATTATTAGGGAACCGACACTAAATTAAAGCGATACCTGTGCCTGGTCGCCCTTCATAGATAGATGTCGGTTTTTTTATTAAACTGACGCTTTAGGTTTTAGGTGTCGGTGTATTTATAAAACTGACGCCTTTAAAATTGACGCCCCAGGGTTTGGTCTGGCGATTTCTCCTCTGCCCCCACCTCCGTCGCTGCTTGCTCCAGCCGCACGCTGCTCCGCTCGCTTGCTGGTCCTCTGCCCACCTCCGCCGCCGCTTGCCCTCTGCCCCCAGCTCGCCGCTCTGACGACCTTCTCTCCTACTCTGGCAGCCTACTCTCCCCGCACCGCCGCCGCTGGCTGCTGCTACTCTCCCCGCTGCCGCCGCTGGCTGCTGCTACTCTCCCCGCCGACGCCGCCGAAGGTACCTGCTCTGTTCTTCTTCCTCCACCCTCAAGCAGGTACCCTGCTCCGCGACCGATGATGGCGTTGCTTCTTGGGCAGCTGGTGTCCGTGGCATTGGCCGCCATAAGCTTCACGTCCTCCCTCATCGCAAACCGAGGTACGCCAAATGGAACAACATGGTTTTTACCCCCGTATGGCCGTATCTCCCTTTGTTCTAATTTGTTCCCATTCATCATCAGTCCTCACCCTGAACCCAGGCCGTATGGCCGTATCTCCCTTTGTTCTTCTTCCCCCGTATGGCCGTATCTCCCGTTGTTCTAATTTATCGCGAGAAGATCCGACAACACTCCTTTTGTGTGATGATGTACGCCTCTTGTAGCGCATATGGATGGTCTTTGATGTCCTCTGAACACAGGCGTCTCAATGTCCGTGACTCTATTTCGTCCACGCGGATGGAATGGAACTCCACGCCGTGCTTCCTAAGCGGGCAGGTAGGAGTAGCCTCTGTACGATGAAGTGTTAGCATCACAATGCTCTCCTTTCTCTCCTGAGGACAATGACGGTTGGGGTTTATGTACGTGAGCGTAAACTGAAAAGCCTCTCTTAATATCTTATAAAGACATCAGCCGTCAAGCCCCTTTAAATAGGAGACGAAAGGAAGTAGGGTTTCTTAAACCCTTCGGTAAACAGAAAGACTACATTAATTAAATATTCGTGGATTAATTAGAATATTCTATAATTAATTATTTAACCAATTAATTGTATTAATTGATTAATTAATATATGACTCCATGCAATCGCTCAGGATGGCTCTATAGGCATGCATACCAACATAAAAAACCGACCCTATAGATCGAGGCGCGAAGTCAAAATCGAGCGAATTTTCACCGCGGAAAATTTATAAGGTCGGTTTTTATGATAAAACCGATACAGTAGTCTATTAGGTCAGTTATTCTAGTAAAAACGACGCTATGGGCAACGACGTTACTGGCCAAAAATGTAGTAGTGTTGTGACATGTATAGTTGAGTAGTAAGCCTCTCGTGCATGTATGGTTGTCTCGTGCTAGTTGATAAAGGATGATGGTTTGGTGAACATAGTTGACTAGTAATACAACAATCTGAATTGCTGATAACTTTTAGTGCTCTAACAAACATTATGTATTATGGCTCTTGGGTTGAGAAGCAATATGTGACATAATGGTGTACACATGAAGAATTATCAACATTTGAATCACACTCATGAAGAGAAAGCCTTTATGCATTGCAAAAATATATATCATGATCGAACAAGTGGCTTTTTAATGTGATGTCATTGTGTAGTGATGTTACAATCCATACCTTGCATAACTAGTAATTTGAGGGTTTATGATAATATTATGGTGTTAATTATATCTTTATAACACTTTGCATTATTAATTGGCTAATTTATATCGTGGTTTAGCCTAAACTTGTTTTGTTAACTTAAAGAAAATATGCGTCGTGAATGCGTCAAGGTTTGAACCCTAGTTGATATAGTAATATCTCAAACATGTATGTTGAAGACCATTATAGATATTGAAAGAATTAATTGATAATGAAATTATCAATTAACAATTTTATCAAACTTTTTCTTTATAATTATAGAGAATTCAATTATGAATCCTACATAAAAAGACTAAATCAAATTAGAGTTAAAATGAGAAAGTTATGGAACTTTCAAGTTTTCACTCAGAAACTGAAGGTTTGTCAACCATTTGTTTGACCTGCTTAGCCGTCCAACATAGAAAATCACAAAAATGACCATAATTTTTTTTTCTATACTTATCAGAATTAGACAAAACTTATTTCATTGGATATGTATTTCAATCCTTTACACAATCAAACCCTTAAAACTAAAGACGAATAAAAAGGTGAGTTCTTGGATGATATTTAGGAAAGAGTACAAAGAACATGAGAAATTGATGGTTTCATTATATATTCTTGGTAAGTAGTTTTTTTTATTGTTGATCCTTGTCTTCATGAATCCTTATTTGAAACTCCATGATTCATCAACTGGAGTTTTTCTTTGACCCTCTTTCTTCATCTCCCACATCCATCATGTACCGTTTACGACAACTAGTTCTTGTAGCGTTGAGCTCAATAAAAGCGTAGTGGAGTAGAATCTGACATGTCTAAGTTTAAGAGCGAGACCAATAATCTAGAACACATAAGTGAGTGAGATATCACCTCTAAATGTTGATTAACATAGGTCAGGTTTGAAAATTATAAAATACATGTACCGTTAGGTGTGGTGACTGTTGTATTTGATTTATTGAACCCAAATTTGAGATTTCTTTTGGCTTATTATTTGTTTTAACATAATTTTGATGTCTTATAGATGCTTTCATCTCTAGAATGATTGTTATGAGACAGTTGTAAATCTTGATAGTAAAAATAGAAGGCACCCGAAGATTATCCTAAAATCTACAATATTGAATCACATTATGATCTAGTGGATGATTGTTTCTAGTTAGATAATTATAAAGTTTAAAGAACAGTTCATTCTAGTATTTAATTATATGCTTAGTTTATCAGTTCATGCATAATATTTTATTGATGCTAATTGTTTAGTTTAATTTTTGTATTTAGAAAGTAAACATAGAAGCCTAAAGTACAGAGTTAAGCTAAGAACAATATAATAGTAAGACTATTAGTGAAACTAATGAATCAACTAGATGTTAGATGCCCTAGACATGTTATAATCCATCATGAAGGTATGCACCAGGAAGTAGGAAACGTGGCTACCAAATGGCGGAGTCTAGGATGATGTAGTATGAACGTATTAGAGAGGTATTGGGGATTATCTGTTAATAATATACGTCTGAATTATTATGGTTTTTGTTGACTTTTCACACACTCAGCCAATATCTCACACACTCTATTGATATATTTTTCAAAAACCGATCCAACTTAGCATGATGAGTTGGAGGCTAGCTATGTGGGAGTAGATCAATTGATGTCCCAAAGGGATTAGTTAGTTAGTTAGATGGTCTCTTAACCTTCCTCGGGTTCTGAGAATGTGGGATTGAGGATCGAGTGTAGTTTTATAATATGATATAATTGATGTAAATTAAAGCAAGAACTAGTTTCTTTCAATTGGTTATGATGTAAGAGTTTGAACCCGTTGTGATTGTATGATTTTTATGTTTAAATCAGATGTTATCTTTTAATTTAACATGATGTTTCTTTAATTCTATACAATTTCAAAAAGAAACTTTTATGACTAATTTTTAGTAAGTAATTTAAAGTGAATGGTTAGTCTAATTCTTCTTTGACAGATTTAAACCTGGTCAGTAGGTTTGGGTCGCATCAAGTTAGTACTGCCTTGTAGATATATTAGATGATGGAATGATATTATATAATAAATTCAATAATTTATCACACAAACATAAAGAATTAGAAACTTATATGACTATAAGCATTGTACTAATTTGTCCATGTTTAGTTGTTGATAAGTTTTAATACCGCCTTGAACTGAATTATATATGACTTTTGGAATTGGTAGTAAAATGTGTGAAAACGTGAAATGGGCGCGTGCAAAATTATATGCAACTGATACGTGGAGGTAAAATTGAAAGAAATTAATCAATGACCAGACACCTAGGGTATCGACTGTTGCCCCTAGCAAGAGAGAAGATACAAATACTTGGGAGAACCTACCCTATGAAGAACACCTGTCAATAATTGATGCTGCTATTTTTTAGGATAAAGCAGCTATAGCGGTCGTCCTCCTGGATTGGAATGGGAAATGGCTAGGAGGACGCGCTCGCACCATCAAGACTTCATCAGTAACGGAAGTTGAACTTAAAGCGATTTTGCTTGCCTTCCAAACAGGAGATACTACTCGAGAAGGGAAACTTACAATCCAATCGGATAGCTCCACTGTTGTAACAACAGGGGAGCTGAACCCATCTTTCACTCCTTGGGTTTCAAGAATTGGACGGGAAAGCTCTAAATACCCCGAAGTACATATCATGAAGGTACAGTGAAGCAGAATACACATAAGTGATTCTCTTGCCAAACATTACATCCAAAACAATTTGGAGGAACGTATCTACACGGAGCCTCCTCTCGACCCTGTGGGTCATTTCCTTCCTTTTCCTGTATGTAATGGTAGGAGTCCTACCAAATTTAAGTTTTCCATATGAACTATACTAGAAAATTTTTTGACACCTGCACGAGGAGGGGGGGCTTAATAAAATTACCTCCTGACTTCCTAAAAAAAGAATTGAAAGAAATTATATTTTGAATTTGAAATGATTTATTTTTGTTGGATGGGAGAATGATTAAACGTAAGTGTTGTTGGGTGGTTGTTGGTTTGATACAACATTGTTGTTGTTGCCGCAAATGCATGTACGCAGCCATGCAAACGTTCTAGTAGGCTTGCCACGTGGAAGACTATGTCACGTTGTGCTAAATGTACAATAGGGGCTACTACGTGTGCTCGTGGAGTGTGGGTGCCGATTTTGACGGAAGTGATACTGTGTGAATACTTTTCTTATTAAATCCAAAGTAATTAGATACAAAGTTTGATTGATTCCATTAGAGATACAATTATTCAATTCAATAGCTATGATCTTCTAGAGGGTTTGTCCTGCATCAGCTGAGGGCCATCTTGGACAAGCGGCAGGTAGTGGCCACCAACGCTGTCGTCCTCGGAAGCAACCACGCCCACGTCGGCGCCGTCTTGAGTAGTAGACGTCTTCATCTCTCTGTAGTTGGAGAAAGAAAGCAAAGAGGCCGGATAGCCGCAGTTATTAAACTTGTCGTTATATTCCTGATACATTACCCACCCGAGCGAGTAGATGACGAGACCGACCGCCACGACGGCGAACGCAACGAAGTAGAGCCAGTCCACCTGCAAGATAATCCGAATGCAGAGTAGCTAACCACGACGAAGAGGAAGAAGGGACCAGCCTTTGTTTGGGCTGTCAGCTCAGTGGATAGAATCGTATGACGGTAGCCGCACAAGGTACCTGTTGGCCGTAGATGTAGATGCGTATGAGTACGGCCCACATGTCGGAGGTGAGGAGGGAGAGGTTGAACAAAGTCGAGCCGCTGGTCTGCATTCATTCAGCCACGACGAGATTTGGCGTTTAGGCTTTCAAGAAGGAGGAAGGAAGAGAGAATTAAACAGTAGTAACCTGCCTTTAAGACGTAAGGTGCCAGAGCGTAAAAGGTGAAGGACGCCATCGCGAACGCCGCAAACAGAGCAACCTGGAGGGGAAAGAAGCAAACAGAGCGAGGAAGATATGACATATAAATATAGTCAAATCAGAGAGCTATGTGGGGACGAGCAGGCGCTTAATTTGGATTTGAGTTACTGCACGTACCATAGCTGGAGATCCTTCCTCTCCAACACGGATCTTCCGATTCAAGACAATGTTAGTCAAGGTGGGGGCAGCGGGTCTATCTTCACCTAATAGAGAAATTGGACAGTAGATAGATTGAAAGCAGAAGGAGAGAAAGGATACATCTGAACGGCACAGAGTAGCATCCCGAACACGCCGAGCATGGTCAAGACCTCCAGAACGTTCTTCTTCTTCACGCAAAATTCCTTTTTTTTCTTCAGTGTTTTGGTTTGTTTTCGTGCCACGAACCACAGCCACGGTCAATGAAAGACGATTAATTCCCCAAACCACATGACACCACACAAAACAGTAAGGAAAACAAACTCAAATAACACAATTTGCCTTAGTTATTTATGTATATAGCGGCCAAAAAATCAAAATGGCACATTTGCCATAATTTATTTTTAAAATGACAAGTTCTTAAATTTATTATCCAAAATGGTACATTTGGGAAGCAATGCGTCCCAGCCGCAGAAGTATTGGCCCCAAAGGACAGCAATGCGTCCCGCTCCGGAACGTATTGTTCTGCAAGATCAATGTCTCCCCAAGCGGGACACGTTAACCCCAACAGTCACATTTTGCCAAACACAATTTGCCTTAGTTATTTATTGCTATGAGACAAAACAAGATCAAATAGCACAATTTGCCTTCGTTATTTATCTGCTATGAGACAAAACGCCAATTAATTTGTAGTTTTCATCTTGTAGCGTCCAAAAGGCAAGATGATTTGAATGTAAAGCTCCAATTTTGTTGGCGTTTGCATTACTTCAAGCTGTGCCAAATAATTGGCGTTTTCTATCAAAACTGGGCTATTTTTGGAATTAAGATGCCTACCTCGCCAACATTGCTGAAGGCGTAGCCGAATGTGCCGACGATGACGAGCAAGTCGCCCAGAAGGGGCTTGGGTCCTGAGGAAGACGACGAGGATGAATCCGACACGAGGACCAGAGCCAGGCCAAGGATGCACACGACGGCTCCGACGAACTGCCACGGCGAGTACCGGGTGCCGAGGGCGAGCCAGGTGAAGATGATGACCCAAGGGATGGTCCAGCAGTCCAAGAGGGTGACGCTAGTGATGGAAGAGAACTGGTACGCCTTGGTCACTGCAAGTAGCTCAGAAGCATATATGCAATTAATTGTCAAACAGCTAAAGGTGAAGCGCAAAGATAAAGAGGACGAAGTGCGTCGCATTATACCCACCCAGATAGTTGCCTTGGAGGTCGACGAAACCCAGCAGGGCATACCAGTACCATGGGACCTGCGAGGCAATTGTACATTTAATGGGTTCAGGGTGAGGACTGATGATGAGTCGGAACAAATTAGAACAAAGAGAGATACGGCCATACGGGGGTAAAAACCCTGTTGTTCCATTTGGCGTACCTCAGTTTGCGATGAGGGAGGACGTGAAGCTTATGGCGGCCAATGCCACGGACACCAGCTGCCCAAGAAGCAACGCCGAGACCACCCTCTTTGCTTCATCCGCCCTCCATGCCCACGGAGGCGCCGCCGTCGTCCATTCCATACGGCGGCGTCTCACCGGATGGGGTTCACTAGTGTCGGTCGTGTAGTGTGAGTATGAGTTCCCGTTAGATCGGATCTCCATGAGCTTTTTGTTTTTGTTATCATATAGTAAGATGCGCTTGGTAATCACCAGTCTATGCTCACTGATTCAGTCAACAGGTATTTTATGTTTGTAACCAAATTTAGTTTGTTAGAGGGGGAATTTACACGATGTATCCCCCATTCGCCTGTTCTTCTTCGGAACGGAGGACTGGAGAGTAGGATTATATGTTGCCCATGTGACTGCTACCTGGACTTCAAGTACCTGAACTACTGGCCCGCGCGCAGTCTCCCTCTCCCACGCTTTCAAATCTGGAGTTGGGCTTGTGTGGTCACTGCGACGGGTTTCCTTAGATAGACACAAGAAAGTAATCAATGGCCGGTCATGGCAATGCACTGGACATGTCTTTCATATGCTTGCTTATGATAACGCTAGCTGGCTTGAGAGTAGTGTTATGTTTGGGTAAGCGTCAGTGACTGCCTCTAGATTAAACCGAATCCTTACTATGGGGCAGCTGACAAATTTGAGGATTTGGACTTTTTTGGGTTACGTACATTGGATCTTTAATTTTTCTTTTCCATGTGTAATTCCAAGATTGAACATGAAGAAGAAAATTTTGTGTATTTTCCTTCAATAAAGAAAGTCTGGCTTCTCTTTTCAAATTGTTCGTCATTCTTTTTTTCTTGTTCGAAACTTTAATACAAGACACGTGATAAAACTAATACTAAATAAGATTACTCGATTTGTCTCAATATGACTATGAAATTTGTGGTGTTCTCTTTATTTTCTTTAGGTGGTATGGATGTTTGCCCTTTCCTTTTTCGGATTTTGAGTGTGGGCTAGTTGTCTCAGGAAAGAGAGTGGGAGATCAACCCAACCCCAACTTCATCCCCATTTTCTTCTAGACCATAGCGGATACCTCCATAGAGGAAGGGGGCATCTCTGACCAGAGGACTGATAGATATAGCTGTGAGATAGACGAGCCCCTTACCTGGAGGTGGGCGAGAACGTAACTAGAGCCAGAAAGAACAAAGTGATGGCCCTTAATTTGGATTTGAGTTGCTATACGTACTATTGCTGGAGACCACTGAACGGACTGAAGCTCCTTCCTCTCCAACACGGATCTTCCGGTTTAATACAATTCTAGTCAATTAGGCAGTAGATTGTGAAAGAAAGAAGAAAAAATAGTAGGACAAAGGATACATCTGGGCGGCGCAGAGTAGCATCCCAAAGACGCCGAGCATGGTGAGGAACTCCAGAACACTCTTCTTCTTCACGCAGAACTCCTGTCTTTTTTTTGTGTGTTTGTTTATTTATGCCACGGAGACCAACGGTCAAAACAAAAGACAATTAATTCCCCAGACCATGTGAGGCCACACCAAACTTGCGATTAAAAACAGAGTAATCCAGGTGAATCTAAGTCACGCACGGAGCACGAGTGGAGGTTGCGTAGAACGGTAGAAGAAAGCTATGCTTGAAGGAAAAAAAACGTAGCTAGTAGCTACCTACCTCGGGGACATTGCTAAGGCGTAGCAGAATGTGCCGACGATGACGAGTGAGTCGCCCAAAAGGGGCTTGGACCCTGAGGAAGAAGACGACGAGGATGAACAATCAGACACGAGGACCAGAGCGAGGCAGAGGACGCAAACGAGGGCTCGAACTAACTGGGACGGCGAGTACTTTGTGCCGAGTACAAGCCAGGTGAGGATGATGACCCAAGGGATGGTCCAACTATGAGAACTGGTACGCCTTGGTCACTGCGCATGCCAGTAGCTCACAGAGAGGCATGTATGCAGTTATTGTAGGAGTAATTAAAGCGGAAACTAAAAGATGGATAGTACAAAGCGTTACACCGGCCCACCAAGGGTCCAGAGGATTTCAACCCCCACCCAAATAGTTGTCTTGAAGGTTGACGGTAACCAACTCATTTTCAGCAATCTCCAATTAAGACAGTCCAAAAATGAGACTCATTACCTACATTTTTTTTCAAAAGATTCAGATTTTAAATAAATAATAATTAATAGCAAATAATTTCAATTAATTCAAAAATATTATTTACAGTTGTCCCTCTAGAACTTACATAACTTCCATCATTAGAATTGTACATATGAGAACTATATGAGAATAAGCATCTACCTAATCCTCCCAGCAAGTTAACCTTAATGCCTTCATGTAATTTTATATGTCCATCATATCTTGATGTCATCTTATCTAGCATGTACCTAAAACATCGTTAAATAAAAACTGTGGTTACTTTAACCATTATATTGGTATGTGGGGGAAACAAAATAATCGCATGTAGGTGTAACAATACAGTCAGCCATAACAACAAATATGACTATAAAATTAAACATAAATTTTCTATCTAACTTCTCAACTTAAATCTCTGTGAGACACTCCCTCTCTGGAGTATTAATGTGGGGAACCCTCTCTCTAGGGTTTAGTCCCTGTAGTGGGCACATCATACATAAACCCTGGCCCAATCACTCAGGTGATTTTTTTTCCTTGGTCAGATCACTGATCACCATAGTGACATTCCTTACATCGGCTTTTGTCCGAGGTGATCTTCCCATCCCGTTATGATCATTCGTCACCATAGTGACATTTCTTACATCCCACATGTATCACTTACATCCACCAGAGATAGTTGACCAAATTATTCTTATATAATGTGATAATCATAGCAGCTTTAAAGATTGCAAAAATAAAGAAACAAGAAATAATTTATTTGCAATCAATCTAACAAACTTCGAAAAAATCACAGAAGTCAGTTAAGTCAGGTAGTCATATGCATAGCCACATATCTTTCTTAGGAGTAATTAGTTGTCCAAGAAAAAAGGTAACAAAAGCAACCAACCAAGAAACTATCCTGGAAATGAATCATAATATCCAAGTATTACTAATTTGTCCAAAATCTACCATTAAGACTAACTTGGATTCTAAATTAGGGTTTTGGTTCAATGACAAGCGTATAACGTGTGTGCAATACACAAGTGTACGTATCGAAGTAATAAGGCCCGAGTCAAATACATGGATGCATTTATCCAGAAGACTACTACTAACTATAGATCAATCGGCTAGGCCGATGATGGTTGTTTGAATTGAGTTGAGTTATCAAAAGAACACTAAAGTAAACGAATTAAAGGTTGAAGTAAATCAGAAAGAAAATGAGTTCTTTAGGAGGTGATTTCACCACAGATATCACTTACAACCAATCCCACACACTAAAATCTAATATCTCAATCCCTGGCTAAGAAGCCTGTAGCCAGGACTACCTACTCATGCAGTGTAATTCACTACCTAATCTAATATCAATCCCACTCCCGCGGTTATTGGTTTGATTAGTTAGGTGCTTTATACTTATACTCTGGGTTTCTCCTCTCGTATATTCTCCACTTTTCCCAAAGGGTGAAATATACGAGTAATCTAATGCTTTCCAACCCTTAATCCCTCTCCTGAGATGACCAAGCATCTAGTAATCCATTCATGGTGATCAAGCATGAAAGGAACATGAAACTTTCATAGGATTATATCCAGTAATAAAGAGATAACTTGATATTAATGCATAGAAATCAATTTCAGTGTATATCCGGGCTATTCCCGGATCCTAAAGAACACATGCTTTTAGCCTTGCATGGTTTTCATCACAAAACACATAGAAGGGAAGAAGAAAAACGTGGGAAACATAGTAGAAACTAAGGTAACCATTGGATCTTTGCACATCCGGATGATCCCCTTCGTAGCACGTGCGTTCTGCTGTCTTCTGCCTATAGAACCGTCCTCCGTAGGTGCTCAGATCTTCTCAGGTGAAGTGTTCGATCCTTCATAGGTGCTTGGATCTTCCTGGGTGAAGCGTTCAATTCTCTGTCCTTCTCTTCTCTCTCTCTCTGGTAGTCGTATGATCAAAATGAGGCATCCTTTAGGTCTAGTCGTAGTCCCCCTAAGTCATAGCAATCACTCAGGATCCAAAATTACATCCACCGTCAGATTAGAACATATCTACGATCGTCCTGATCAGGCAAACTCGGTAGTACCAACTAGAGGTGTCGGTAGTACCGAGTCACTTAGGTTATGCCGCGTGATCCCGATCTCATCGGTACCATCGACTGGGTCTCGATGGCACCGACTTTTTGTGATTTCAAACAGCCTCTCTGATGTCAACTCGGTAGCACTGAGTTGGAGACTCGGTAGCTCTGAGTTTTCTTCTTTCACGCTGGGCTTACTGATGCCATCTCGAAAGCACCGACTTTTGCTGTCGATAGCACCGAGATGTTGCTGATCTTTGGATGCCTCCCTGAGGGTAAGTCAGTACCACCGACGCTTGCAAGGTTGGTAGCACTGAGCTGTGTAGAACTGCCTTGTACTTGAAATCACATAAAAGCACAATAAGCACTTAGAATGTGTAAAATGCTAGAAAAAATGGTTGAAATCACATAATTTGATCCATTGAAGGAAATATAGGCTATCAATGAAAATTCATGCTTAATAAGTCAAATAAAAGCCCAAACTACACATAAAAATAAGGGAAAATAAGCCTAAAATAACGACTAAAAACACATGCATCAAACTCCCCTAAGCTTAAATGTTTCTCGTCCTCGAGCAACACTCTCTCGGATCTGTTCGACAAAAGTCATCAAAAGGATAAAACACATACGTTCTCCTCTCAAACAACCCCACCTAGAAAGCCCTGAACCGGCCTCCACTAACCACTGAACCAATAACTGCTCTAAAGTGACCAAAACTTCCATAAGAGATATCCATCGTTAGACAATGAAACTATCAAGAAAGCAGTTAACATCATAAATACTCAGGCATTCACTTGGTGTATTGTGTGATTCCCTATACGAAATTGCTCTTTCCTAACTACCAACTAACTGGAAGCAGATCTCCATATAAGGATGTATGAGGAGATAAATCATTAGGGGTGGCCTACCAATAAGAGCAATTAATGGTGAAAGATGGGTGGAAACTGAAAACTCATGAGTACATTCAAGCCGTTTATGCATAAAAAGAATGAACCTATAAGGGTTGATGCGATGATTTTGAGTCGCATTTATAGACCGATTTCATATGTGTTTTGTGCCTTAATTACTCATTTTCATGGATATTATTGCATAATTCACTTTATTTGGTCTTTGCCATCATTTTATATCAAATCCCCTTTATTTCATTATTTTAAGCATTATTGATCATCTTATCATAAATCATGTGGATTTATTTGGTCTTGTTGTGCAATTTCAGGAAAAACAAGTATCTACATCCGTCGATACCATCGACGGATGTCGATACCATCGACGGATGTCGATACCATCGACCAAGCCACAGGTTGTCAGCCGAGAAGAGCAATACAGAGTCGATACCATCGACACCCAAGTCGATGGCATCGAGATGTCTCCAGGCTGCTGGCGAGGATGAAGTCGATACCATCGACGCAAGTCGATGCCATCGACACAAGGAGAGCTACAGCGTCGCTAAACGACAACAACCGACGCTAAAGGAGTCGATACCATCGACACCCAAGTCGATGGTATCGAGATCACCACAGGCGCCCAGAATAAAAGAAAGGAAAGCTGCCGCTAATCCGCTGGGTCGATACCATCGACCCGCGTCGATGGTATCGATGCCGGCAGATATGCGTTGGATGTGTTTTGATTTCGATCGGACGGCTGTTGTTATTTGACGACCTAATTAGGGACTTATACCTAATGACGGCCGCCGAGACGTGATCATCATCTCATTTTTGGATTGCACGAGTGCCGAGGAGGAGAGAGAGGAGAACGGAGGCCGAGAAGCTCATCCCAGTTGATTCGGACGCTGCCGAAGACAATTTCCACCACCGACAGGCGGGGAAAGCTTGTGTTCTACGCCAAGGATCCACCGGTTCTTCTCCGTTCAGGGGTTTTCCCATCTATTTCACGTTTTTCTTATGAATTCCCCAATTTCTACCATGTATTCGTGTAAGATGAACATGAGAGGCTAAAACCCTCAATCTTTAGGACCGGGAGTAGCCCGGGGATACATTGTATGATGATTTTATATTGATAATTCATATTTTTCTCTCATATCCGTGGTATAAATTCGTTTTCTCTATTGCTATTGTTATGCTTGATCACCATAATAATAAATTAATGCCCTTAATCACTTCGACAGAAGGATTAACGGTTGAAAAGAAACGAATTCTACATTAATTAATAAAACCCTTGACAAAGGAGTTGTAAAATTAATGGTGGGAACTGAGAGACCGTTTATAATGCACTTAGTTTAGGGGAATGATTACTACGACGGTGGAATCAACCTAAACCTAAGTAGTGAATTACACCACGACAGTGGGTAATTCTGTTTTCAGGCCACTACCCGGATAGAGAGAGAAGTGTGAGGAATTATATGAAATCTAATACAATGTTGACCCGCGGTGAAACCGCCATCCTAAAGATATCCCTTTTAATTGATTAAATTAACCTTTAATCGATTGTTTTCTTTGTTTGATTTTTATTTTCTTTTAATTTGAACAACAAAACCCTACTTTGTTAATCGGTCTAGCTGATTGCGATTAGTTAGTAGAAGTCTCCAATAATTCACGTATCCCTGAGTTCGACTCGGGCCTCACAAGGCCTATATTACTCGACGCGTATACTTGCGTTTAAGCGCGTAGTAAAATACACGTCAAGTTTTTGGCGCCGTTGCCGGGGATACGGCGAATTATTGGCACTTTGAGTGCTAAGAGCGGCCACTCTAGGCCACAATTTCTTTTATTTATTTTAAAACAATTTCAAAAAAAAAAAAATTCTTTTATTTCTCTATAATTGTGTTGACTCGTTCAAAGCATTGTACTAAACCCCTATTTACCTATTTCAGGTACTTTGCATGGTGCACACACGTAGTCGAGACTACGTGAATCGCACACCTGAGGTTCCATCTGCGGGACCAGAGGACGAGGATTACTACGAGGAGGAACACCACAGTGATATACATTCTGAATCTGAGCCAGAACAAGAAGAAGTAATGGCTGAAGCACAGATAATATGGGAGAAGATCAAGACGTCTTCTTCCTCAGCATCAAAAGGGCCTATAAAGAAAAAGGGGCTGGACATTCCAACTTACAAGATCGATCCAGCATTGATTAACCTAGTTAAATCAAACGCATTTCACGGACTGAAAAATGAAGATCCAGTGGCACACATTAGTCAGTTTGTTGAAAATTGCGATATGGTGAAGATTGATCGATTTCCACAGGATGTGCTTTACCTCAAGTTATTCCCCAGTTCCTTGGCGGGAGTAGCAAGAGAGTGGCTCCACAACCTCGACGACGAGTTTGTAGAATCATGAGATCACATGGTGGAGGTTTTCTTCGAGAGGTTCTTTCCTCCGGAGAAGACCAATGATATGATCCGGAAGATCCACAATTTCACCCAACAGGCGGGTGAAACCTATTCTGAGACTTGGGAGCGATTTCAAGTCATGTTGAGGAGATGTCCACATCATGGATTGGACAAGGAAACCCAAGTGAAGATCTTCTACTTTGCTCTCTCCGAGCATGATAGAAGCAATTTGGACTCGGCCGGTTCAGGATTTTTCTTGAACAACACTGATACAAGATGCTGGGAGATATTAAAGAACATGGCTAGGAAACAGTCATGGGGCGACAGAGGTGCAGTAGAACATGTCAAGGCTGCCGGCGAATCCAGAATAGTGAGGGAGCTGAATGATAAGTTAGATCTTCTAGCCAAGAAGGTGTTAACTAAGGAGGAGACATCTAAGGATGAGGAAGCCCAAGTAAAGTTCATGCAACAACAGGGCTATAGAAACAATGACTATTCATGGAGAAAAGATAAAAAGTTTTCATGGAAGGATCCGAATAATTTTCTGCAGGATCCAGATGCTAAGCCACAGCAGAAAGCCGAGGACAAGAACACTGAATTGCTAAGTCAAATGGTCCAGCAAAACCAAGAGATGATGGCCATGTTTGGAAAACAACTGCAATCTCAAGGTGATATTCTAACCAAATTTGGGCAGACGCTGCAAAGCCATGGAGCGCAAATGCGGGCATTGGAAACCACCGTGGCACAGATTTCAAGTGAGGTGGCGGCTATCAAGCACGCCAATCAACAGAAACCAGCCGAGAACGCGAATGTGGTTCAAGCGCACCATCAGGTCAAATACATTTCTGTGGTGAGTAATGAAGAAGAATCTCAGGTGCAAGAAGTTGCAGAGGAAAGGAAAATGACGTTCAATGTGAATGCACCACCGGCAATACCATTTCCACGCACGTACTATGGACTGCCGGGTGGAAATCCTTTCTTCAGAAAATCTGATAGAGTTGTGAATACTGTATCTCCACCTGGGCAAAAAGAAGAAGTGCAAGTTTGTGCACATGCGGAGACAAAGAAGGTGGAAGAGGAACCACAACAAGCTGCTACTAATGAGGATGACTTGCAAAAGCACACGTCCGAGATAGTGAGTGAAGCAAGCTTAGGGGAGGTACCCCCGAAAGACTCATATGTGCCTCCTCACAAGCGTGTCAATGCGGTAGATGTGTCAAATCGGGACAATCCAAAGCCAAAGAAGGAGCACCGACACTATAGGAAATTCTTGGAAATATTCCGCAAGCTGCATATCAACATTCCGCTGGTGGAGATGATTGAGAAAGTGCCCGCCTACGGGAGGTTCATTAAAGAGATCATCAACAAGAAGAGGCGGATAAATGATGATGAAATTTATTGGTTGAATGAGACGGTGAGCTCGATGATTCATGGGAGTTCACCAAGGAAGAGAAAAGACCCAGGAGGTTTTTACATTCCGTGTTCAATAGGTGGTCAACATGTTTCTAGAGCGCAATGTGATTCTGGCGCTAGTATCAATCTCATGCCTTTGGCTACTTTTCAGAAGCTAGGGTTAAAAGAGATCAAGAATTTGGCTGCGACAATTGAATTGGCAGATGGGTCGACAGTGAGACCCTATGGAGTATGTGAAGATGTGCTAGTTAAGGTTGACAAACTCGTATTCCCGGTGGACTTTGTCGTCATGGACATGCCACCACTCCAAAGCTGTGAAATTCTCTTAGGAAGACTGTTTCAAGCAACGGCGGATGTTGTGACTGCCTTAGGCAGAGGGACTTTGTCCTTGGGTATTGGAGGAAATCGTGTTGAATTCAAATTACCGAATGATCCTCTAAGTGCAGTTCCTAAGGTGAAAAGATTATGATTGTCACACCGTCTAGCCTAAGACGTTAAAGAAGGGCGCTTGTTGGGAGGCAACCCAACCATTGGTACCTTAGGATAGTTTGATGTTAGGTGTAGTTTGCTTTTATTTTGTTTACTTTTTAGTTTAAAAATGATACCTTGATCCGTTTGTTAAATGTGCAGGAACAGGCAGGGTCGATACCATCGACACTTCAGTCGATGGTATCGACATGGGTTCAGGTTGACACCAGCAGAAATCGCACTGCGTCGATACCATCGACGGCACCGTCGATGGCATCGACATGGTCACAGGCAGGTCGCAATAAAAGTGTCTATGGTATCGACAACCCAGTCGATACCATCGAGATCTCTGGAGATATTCAGACGAATTTTGCTCAGTCAACTCGATACCATCGACGGCCTCGTCGATGGTATCGACATCATCACAGGTTGAATGCAATAAACGGAGGTGTCGCAATAAAAGCAAGTCGATACCATCGACACCCGTCGATGGCATCGACGGACATGTCACCGATCCGCATGAAGACATCGACGACGATCGCAACAACCACGTCAGCGATCCGGGTGCTGCGTCGATACCATCGACTTATGTCGATGGTATCGACCCGTCAGCGATCCGGGTTTCTCGATCCAGCCAACGTCAGCCGTCGATACCAGCGACAGATGCGGCTACCCGCGAGACATGTCGATACCATCGACCCACGTCGATGGTATCGACGGGTCAACAGGGGCGCCGATCAAGTCTATTTAAGGGGACTTGCAACGTCATATGACATCACACCCTCAGAGCAAGTATCTCCCATTGCGGTGAGCACTCCCCCGAGCCCTCTACACCTGCGGAGAAGCGTCATCGAGCGAAGATCTTCACCGAGCGGAGAATTTCTCTCCATCTTCACCGAGCTCTTTTCTCCCAATCTCATTCTTCTCGCAATCATGGTGCACACGGGCGGAGCATCTTCATCGAGCGCGCACCCCAGGGAGATCGAGGAGTTTGTTCCTCCTCCAACCGCTTCCATCTCTCGTCCACGCCTCATTCATGCCAATATGGATGTAAGGAAGGTATACGAGGAGATAATGAAGCGGAAGTTCGAGGCCACCCGTTATGTGGACCGGGGAATGATCAGGGACCTGGGATTCGAGGCCGACTTGGCCTATGTGTTGGCCGGGCAAGCGCGGCACACCGGTCGCATGTATGAGATGGACTGCCATGCGGATGGGCAGCCGTTCTTTGCCGAATGGCCCACATACAAGGAACTGGTGGCCGAGTTCATGGCGTCTCTTGATATCTGCGTCGTACCAAATGACGTGGTGCCATCGGACCAGACGTGGATCCAGGGAAGGGTGTCCTTCCGACTCTTCAACAACAATTACTACATCACGTTGAAGCAGTTCAACGCCATCTTTAACTGGAACCACAGCCGCCACGATCACCGACGCCCCGACGCCCCGACGCCCGCACCGACTACGACAAAATCTTCGCCGAGCTAGTTACAGTACTGGCAGGGAAGACCGTGAGCTACCACAATGCCGCGGTAGCTGATTTTGAGCACCCGTTCGTCCGGGTATTGCATAGGATGCTTAGCTTGACCTTCTTCAGGCGGAGCGATCTTGCTTTGAGCAAGTTTCAGGAGAGCGACTTGTTCTTTCTGTACGCCCTCCTGAAACGTCAAGAGTGCACTGGGGAGCATTCTGGTTACAGCGCGTCATGGCGGTGAAGCGGAGCACAAGGAAGGCTCCAATTCATTTTGGTGGTTTGGTCACCGGGTTGGCGCTTTACTTGGGGCTGAACTTTCAGTCCATGACTCCGATTTCTACGCGGAGTAAGGTGAACGTGCAACACTTGCACCGTTCAAACCTCATTCTTATCCGGGACGGGTTGGCGTACGCTCATTGCCACGTCAACCAAGCTTACCAGGAGGCATCCCTGCCGGACGACGTCTTCCACATCGAGGGCAAGCAGCATTTCCGATGGCCCATCATAGCCATTGAGTCCTCGGAAGAAGAAGGCGGAGGTGAAGACCAAGAAGGCGAGGCCGAGGAAGACGAGGAGGCTTTCACACCTCTTCGAGCACGCGTGGCACCACGGAAGTGTCCTAGGATGCACCCGGGTGCATCTTCATCATCTCAGCCCCCGCCGCCATCACCACAGTAAGAGCAGCCAGCTGCGGATCCCTACTCCATGCAAGGGATGTATACCATGCTGCAGGACATCCAGCAGACGCAGCACCAGCATATGACTTTGTATACCGGCATCCATGAGACAACGGGCCGGTTGCTTGATAATCAAAGGGCTATGTTCGAGAACGAGCGGCTCATCCTCGCCAACCAAGAACAAATGCACAACCGGTTGCAGCGGATAGAGACGCAGCAGGAGCCCTTCTTCGACCACTACTGGAGTCGAGACTACTTTGGAGGTTATCCACAGCCTCCGCCGAGGACCCAATATGATCCAAGCTTCCAGGGGGAGTACCCGTCTTGGGATCCTACGGCACCACAATACCCATCACCGCCTCCGCAAGATTGATCAGGGTATCACTGTTCCACCCTTAAGTTGATTTTTGACTATGAGGCCATAGTCGGATTCAAGCTTAGGGGGGTGGCTGGAACAGCTCTATCTTTTATCTTTTCTTTAGTTGTTTTTAGTTTCTGCTTTGTTATTTGTTTTTGCAATTTTAAGTTTTTATTTAGGATCCACATCTATCTAGTGTAATTGTGGATGTCGTAAAAATTGTCATCTTGCTGTTTTCATGGGGAAATTAAGGGAATTGAAAATTTTTTCTGTGTCATTTGGATAGCTTTACTTGGTTGTCCTTGGGGAACTTGTTCTATGAAAATGATTGATTATGTCAACTTTGAAGCAATATGTCATACTCACACCCCCATTGACTCATGAAAAGTGGATAGTAACGGTTGTTTGAGCCTAACCTAATCAAATGGTAATGAGACCTTAATCAGATGTAAGAGAAAGAACCCTTTAAACTACTACACATGTCAATAAGGAGGGACACATAATTTTCTTTTAAGGTTCAGTCACTTAATCTTGTGATCATTCCACCCCATTTCCTATAATCCACCCAAGAATTGGAAGTAAAGTGCAGTTTCAATTTCTTTTGCGTGCATGGCATGTAGATAGGTTTTGCATTGTTATTTTCATGTTTTTGCATAGAATAATGAAAAAAATATATAGTGATACATGCACATTACCCTTAGGTGCATGTCATGTAGTTGCACTCACAATTTCATGATTTTCATGCATAAGCACACCATGTATCTCAGTTTTCCTAAATAGGTGATCTAATTTGTTCCATACCCTCGAAATAAAGCAAAGATCTCCAATTGGAAAGAAAATGGCCTTATACATGTATCTCTAAGCAATTATGGATATATGGGCAAAGAAAAAAAAACAGAAGAAAAAAATTCTGGAAACATGAAAAAAATGTTAGAAAAAAGAAAGAAAAGGGAGAGTTGGAAAGAAAAGGAATAAGAGGGAGAAAGGAATGATATCACTTGTATAACAGGGGAATTGAGTACATGATGTGGCTTGAGTAGATTTCTATCTCATTGTGAGGTAGAAGGTTAGTGCATGCATCATTCCACCCACTTTTAGGCAGTAGGGCATTCTTAATGTGCATTTGCATCATTTAGGGCATTTTGTTATATGCATTTTGAAACTGTGTAATACTTCCAAATTCTCCCATGAACCACCCATTCCATCCACCCGTTGCTCGGATTGGTAGTCCACCGTGATATTCTCCTCACTCATGTGTATAAGGAGGACGGCTTCCATGTAGATGGTAGTTAGGGCGAGCAACGTAGTTTAGGTGATCACAAGATGCACCATGGCTGAATCGGCGAACTTTATTATGTTAACTGCCCTATGTGATAGTGTTCATCGGTTTGAAGGATAATTTCTTTTATTGATGGTTATTGTCGCCTATAGGGTAATTACTGTTCTGTGATTAGGGTAGGCCGGTTTGAGAACGTCCAGTGGGAGTCATTTGTGAGGTGGGTTGGTATTTTGATTGTTAGTTGACATTCACAATTCTATTCTAAGGATTAGTTGCTCGAGGGCGAGCAATGTTTAAGCTTAGGGGAGTTTGATGCGATGATTTTGAGTCTCATTTATAGACCGATTTCATATGTGTTTTGTGCCTTAATTACTTATTTTCATGGATATTATTGCATAATTCACTTTATTTGGTCTTTGCCATCATTTTATATCAAATCCCCTTTATTTCATTATTTTAAGCATTATTGATCATCTTATCATAAATCGTGTGGATTTATTTGGTCTTGTTGTGCAATTTCAGGAAAAACAAGTATCTACATCCGTCGATACCATCGACGGATGTCGATACCATCGACCAAGCCACAGGTTGTCAGCCGAGAAGAGCAATACAGAGTCGATACCATCGACACCCAAGTCGATGGCATCGAGATGTCTCCAGGCTGCTGGCGAGGATGAAGTCGATACCATCGACGCAAGTCGATGCCATCGACACAAGGAGAGCTACAGCGTCGCTAAACGACAACAACCGACGCTAAAGGAGTCGATACCATCGACACCCAAGTCGATGGTATCGAGATCACCACAGGCGCCCAGAATAAAAGAAAGGAAAGCTGCCGCTAATCTGCTGGGTCGATACCATCGACCCGCGTCGATGGTATCCACGCCGGCAGATATGTGTTGGATGTGTTTTGATTTCGATCGGACGGCTGTTGTTATTTGACGACCTAATTAGGGACTTATACCTAATGACGGCCGCCGAGACGTGATCATCATCTCATTTTTGGATTGCACGAGTGCCGAGGAGGAGAGAGAGGAGAACGGAGGCCGAGAAGCTCATCCCGGTTGATTCGGACGCTGCCGAAGACAATTTCCACCACCGACAGGCGGGGAAAGCTTGTGTTCTACGCCAAGGATCCACCGGTTCTTCTCCGTTCAGGGGTTTTCCCATCTATTTCACATTTTTCTTATGAATTCCCCAATTTCTACCATGTATTCGTGTAAGATGAACATGAGAGGCTAAAACCCTCAATCTTTAGGATCGGGAGTAGCCCGGGGATACATTGTATGATGATTTTATATTGATAATTCATATTTTTCTCTCATATCCGTGGTATAAATTCGTTTTCTCTATTGCTATTGTTATGCTTGATCACCATAATAATAAATTAATGCCCTTAATCACTTCGACAGAAGGATTAACGGTTGAAAAGAAACGAATTCTACATTAATTAATAAAACCCTTGACAAAGGAGTTGTAAAATTAATGGTGGGAACTGAGAGACCGTTTATAATGCACTTAGTTTAGGGGAATGATTACTACGACGGTGGAATCAACCTAAACCTAAGTAGTGAATTACACCACGACAGTGGGTAATTCTGTTTTCAGGCCACTACCCGGATAGAGAGAGAAGTGTGAGGAATTATATGAAATCTAATACAATGTTGACCCGCGGTGAAACCGCCATCCTAAAGATATCCCTTTTAATTGATTAAATTAACCTTTAATCGATTGTTTTCTTTGTTTGATTTTTATTTTCTTTTAATTTGAACAACAATACCCTACTTTGTTAATCGGTCTAGCTGATTGCGATTAGTTAGTAGAAGTCTCCAATAATTCACGTATCCCTGAGTTCGACTCGGGCCTCACAAGGCCTATATTACTCGACGCGTATACTTGCGTTTAAGCGCGTAGTAAAATACACGTCAAGGGTGCAAAAGAATGTAATGCATGAATCCTAATGCCTAACATTATTTTTTTCTTTTTTTATGAGATGATGCAAGTAGAACGAGTTGAGAAATTTCTCTTCAAATCAAAAGATTTGCACATGTGGATTATACTCTTTCTCATTAACATGATGCAGAACATACTCCAACTTTTTTTTCTTTTCTTTTGAACTTTATCATCATTTCTTTAGCAGGCCTCACTTTGTGCCTCTTGCTTTCATTCAACTATTAAAATTGTTTTTTTTTCTACATTATTCTTCATACCCTTGAGTTTGAGATCCACATGGAAAAGGAAATATGCATGGTATGGTGAAATGTATGCAACTATATGAATTGTGTTATGCAAGCTAAGATGATGTGCAAAATAATTAATGTCTATAAATGCAATATAATTTTTCAAATGCAAGCAAACTAGCCAATATGTCCCTATTGCGCTATGTGATGCAATCAAAGGAAATGACTTGGAGTACTCAAGAATTTATGAGGTGGTGAGTCAAAATGAATGGATGGAACAAATAGAATCACACAACTAAGAGATGATGCCTTTCATTATATTATGAGATGTCCCTCTTTAATGACATGTATTCAAGGTGATCTAAAGGTTTCTTTCTCATATATTCATTTAAGATCTCATTATGGTTTGGTCATCTTAGGCTCAACATCCTCATCATTCACATTCCCAAGTTGATTTAGATTTTCATGTTTGTCCTAAGTCCTGATGTTGACTAATCCAAACACTTCTTTAAGTGGTGTTAAAACATGATTTTGCATTTTAAGCTTTTAAGGACATGGCCTTCATTTCATTAAATACCATGGAGAGTAAAAACATTCGAGACAAAACCATGCAACTAAGACTCCATGATTACACTAGATAGATGTGGATCCTACACTTGCACAACTAAAAACGAAACAAACAACTAAAAATGGCAAATGAAAATAAAGGCAAAAGAGAAAATAAACTAGGATAGAATGTTGTTCTAGCACCCCCCAAAGCTTGAATATGACTATGTCTGTGACGACTGACAAACAAATCATTACTGATTAAGCAGAAGCAATTACTAACAACGGATTACTAAAAATCTCTAAAAATTAAAACCTTTTTCAAAGAGATCCATACATAGGAAAACTCTTTCATCAAGAACCAATGTATTACATTTACATCCTAGTTCATAAGTACATATCTTGTACCATTTCTTCTCGAGGTTTACAACATCAACTGCCTTGTTAAAGCTAAACACAGGCAACATAAGAACCTCGAGACATCAAGCCAAAATCTCAAAACGATTCATTAAAAGAACTAACTATTAACTCCAAGGACCTGAGAGTATAGAGACGACACATATGACTTCTATCTACAAGGCATGACAGACAGTACACTCAACCTGAGCTGTCACTGCTGTCCCTGTTGCTGCTGATGTTCTTCCTCTGCAAGATGTTCTCAATCTCCTCCGTGCCCGTCCACCTTAAAATGTTGAATCCCACTGGGGTGAGACAATTGAAAATTGCCCCAGCGAGAGATATAACTCTCTGCCAAAAACATTATTATTGCAGTTTATAATATGAATATGAACATAGGATAAGCAGTTTATATCATTCTCATCATTAAATATTGCAACTATCTATGATAGAGCATTAAATCATCTATTCTCTTTATAAGGAATAGGAAGAACATCTATATCATTTATCTATTATATTAACTCAACATCTCATGCTTTTCTCATGATACTCATTACTCTGATATGTCACCCATGACTATTTCTTGTTTCTATCTGATGGCCATAGCCAATCTGCTAAACATGTATTGGTTTATACTGGACATGAGAGTGTACATCATCATGTCTTGTTTAGGCATTGGTCCATACCAATCCTGTATAAATATTCCAGGCATTGGATTATACCAATTCTGTGCAACTAGTACAAGCATTGGGTTGTTATTGTTCCTGTGTATCCATTCCAAGTATTAGATTATGCCAAACATGTGCATCCATTCCAGGTATTAGACTATGCCAAACCTATGCATCCATTCCAGGTATTGAACTATGCCAGACCTTTGCATCCATTCCAGGTATTGGACTATAAGCCAATCCTGTGCAACTATTCCAGGTATTGGACTATGCCAATCCTGTGCAACTATTCCAGGTATTGGACTAAGCCAATTATGTGCATCCATTCCAGGTAATGGACTATGCCAATCCTGTGACATTATTCTAAGTATTGGGTTGTAACCAATCTTGTGCAATTATTCCAGGTTTTGGGTTATTACCAATCCTGTGTAGTTATTCCAGGTATTGGGTTAATACCAATCCTGTGCAGTTATTCCAGGTATTGGGTTATTACCAATCATGTGTATATATTCCAGGTATTAGACTATGCCAATCCTGTGCATCTATTCCAGGTATTGAATTATACCAATCATGTGCATCTATTCCAGGTATTGAACTATGTCAATCCTGTGACATTATTCTAGGTATTGAACTATGTCAATCCTGTGCAACTATTCCAGGTAATGGACTATGCCAATCCTGTGATTACATCCCATGTCTGTTTACACAGCACTGGGTACCTCATTCTTCTACTGACATTTGAACTTTGGCCATGCCATCATTCTCAATCACATTCTTTATGTAATACAAGTATCCCTCTCTTCTCCACACTTGTATAATCAAGGTTCCATCATTATTATTGTATCCTTTTATTATAATTATTATGTTACTAAGTTTCCATTTTCTTGGTTTATTAAGAACATTATCATCTCTTATAGGGGACTTTTATAATTATCTCGGTACCTTTCACTAGGTATCAACTTACTCAAGTGGTTCACAAGGCCTATCAAAATATCTTTTTACCTCTCACTAGGTAACAACTAATCTCATGGCTCATAAAGCACATTTAACATCTTGATGTAATGATTAGGATAACACTCTTTATATGTTACTCATCCAAGTATGTTGGATTTGAGATGCATCAAGGGATATCATTCTTAAAGAGCTGGATGTGATATCTATGATATCTTGATATATCACTTCCATGTTACTTTAAACTTACTTGAGTTTATCAATTTATATTGTATTAAGGTATTTCCCATCTTAATACTTCCATATACTAACCTATCACCTTTATTATGAAGTGCATAGGTCATAAAACACACATAATGATTGTCCAACTATCTTCAATGATAGGGACTTATCTCAGATTAAGGCATTGCTTGCTACAAGGTTACCTATAATCAATCACTTTAGGTATTTCCCTTATCAGTGTAATAGTCACCATTCCATTATTAGGATTAGGGTCTCCCATACCATCACCCTTTATTAGGGATTAGGGTTTCACATACTATCATCCTTCATTAGGGTTAGGATTTCACATACCATGTCCCTTCATTAGGGTTAGGATTGCATCACCCTACATTAGGGTTAGGATTGCACATATCATCTCCCTTCATTAGGGTTTCATATCACATTGCCCATAATTAGGGTTTACTATTCATTCCAATTAGGGTTTTCTCATGGCATACCCTCAATTAGGGTTTCTTATGGATTCACCCTCAATTAGCATTTCTCATGGAATCACCCTCAATTAGGGTTTCTCATGGAATCACCCTCAATTAGGGTTTCTCATGGAATCACCCTCAATTAGGGTTTATCAATTCATGTCAATTGGGGATACTCATCCCATTACCCAAATCAAGATTATAATTTATCATAATATTGTCCAAGATTAAGGTTTCATATAGCATTACATAGCATCACCCTAGATTTGAGTTCTACATCATATCAATACATCAGGGTTTTACATCACATTACCCTAGTTTAGGGTTTCATGCACTTTACCCTAAAATTAGGGTTTCTTATTCAACTATCCATAATTAGGATTTACTATTCATCCAAATTACGGTTTCACTCTCCATTCCCATAATTGGGGTTTTACATTATGTTACCCTGAATTAGGGTTATGGTTCATTAACCTTCTTGATTAGGGTTTCATGATATCTTTACTAAGGATCATACCCTAATTACCACATGATTAATACTCATGTATGAATTCCTTTCTATCATCCTTTCAACTTGATTAGGTTACATCAACCCTCCAATCAAGTACATAGAACTATGATTGACATAGTGTACTGAGTTATTGCTTACTTAAGCTTCAAGGATTAACTCATCTAAGGATTATCAATCACTTAGTATCTTAAAGGTACAACCCTAGTAATTATCTTTGAGATAGATCAGTAACAACCATATGGTCATTTGATCTTTCATCAACTTGGGTTTCCAATTGATTTAATCATATAGAATCATCCAAACGGTCTTGATCATTGATGCTCCAAACGGTTTGAAACCGTTTGAATACAAACGGTTCTGAGACCGTTTGACCCCAAACGGTTTCAAGACCATTTGGACTCAAATGGTCTCAAGACCGTTTGGGCCAAACTTTCCTTGAAACCAAAAGTTCAAATGGAACCCTCAATCAACTAACCCGATTAGGGTTTTGCATCAACAACTCCTTCATCAATTGATTTATTGAAGTTCATCAATCAACACCATTGGATCTTCACCATCAATCAAGATCAAACTTTGAACTCCAAACGGACCTGAGACCGTTTGATCCCAAACGGTTTCAAGACCGTTTGGTCCAATTTGTCTTGAAATCGAATGGATCACTTATGGATTATTCAATAAATCGATTAGGGTATGCAATTGGTTGATTATCTATTCATTGAACCACTCAATTGGATCCATTGGATCATCATCCAACATGTCCTATGGTCCTGACCTCAAATGGTAAACCCATCCATTTAGTCAACCATCCCAAACAGTTAGGGATCAAACCCCAAAACGGTCTGCAAACCGTTTGGTCTTCAAACGGTTTGGTGAAACCGTTTGGACCAAAAGTGTTGAAACCGTTTGCAACTAAAACTTGTTAAGATGTGTGCTTAAAATGATGTCATCATCATCAAGCTTCAACCCCTCGAATTATACTGCCATTCCCATGTTAGTTTCATCAATTATTCAAAGGAATTGCAAGAAGGACAATTGAACATATCTAATTGAGGAATTGAATTCAATAACAATGAATAAAGGTTCAAGTTATATAACCCGCCTCCAATTGAGCTTCAAAGCTTCAACCTCCACATCTTTAATGGTGAAAGCAACAACTTAAACTATCCCAAGCTCGTCCTCAAGCTTTGAGTGAAAAGGAATGGCTAGAATTGAAGATCGAGTGAAGATAAGAAGAAATCAAGCATTGATTTGTGATTTCCACCATGGAATCAAGGTGAAAGAGGGCCATGGAGCTTACCTACAGGTTGGGAGTCGTCCTCCTGTTGCTCCTAAGCTCCTGTGGTAGTTTTGCAAGCAAGAAGTGAAAGTGGATTCGAAATTACCCATTTAAGCTATGGATAAATGAGTATATATGAATTTTATTGAAAATTCATTTAAGAGAGAGAAAGTAGGAATTATCTCCTCCATTTCCTTGCCACTTTCCCCCTTCTATTCCTTATATACGAGGCTATATTCTTTTCCTCTTATTCCTCTCAATTATCCATGATTTAAAGAAAATCAAATTAAGCACCTTAAATCATATTATAATAATATCCATATGTGAGTGGATATTTCTTTTTCTTATAATAATATGAGTGGGTTCTTCACCTCCTTAAGATATTTTCGTTGCCTTTGAAAGGCACAAGGAGGTCGACATATATGTATTTCAACCAACACAATTTTGGTTGAGGAGCACTTAAATTAATATATTTATTTTTTGCATTAAATTGAATTAGGGTTTCAATTATACTTAAATCTTGATTATTTTAATATCAAGATTCTCTCTCCTCCAAAGTGATACAAATGAGATGCCCTTCTCATTTTCTTTTCTCTACATGATGCCAAGAAACATTAGGGATTCTCTGGAAGAGGTAATTTGCACATTGAACCATGGGTTTTGGGTAAATTGCACATCACACCAAAACTAGGTTTTAATGCATAAACATTGCTTTATCAACTCTTTCTTGGTACTCAGGCTATCACAAGCCATACCTCTGCATCATATTCATTCTCATGATGCTTCAACACATGAGGAACATTTTATCATGTAACATTTGCAATTTAACCCCTCAACTTGGGTAATTTGCACTTTAGTCCAAAATAGGCAAAACATTATTTCAACATTGTTCAAAAAGGACTAAAATTAAAATATAAGTTCATTTTGAACCTTAATTACTTTTCAAAAGATAAGAGCAAGCATATAATTATATTTCTTAAACAAAACACCTAGGGTTAAGGCATAACCCAGGTCAGGGATGTTACAAGTTATAAACCCCTAACAAGGATTTCGTCCCCGAAATCCCAGATAAAGGGAGACATATATTATTCATATATCACCTCATCAAATCTTCACATAACATCTCAATGTCATGTTGATGCAAAGCATAAACCCCTAACATATGATGTCCATGCTATATAATATAGCTAAACTGATTTCACAGTTAACCCCTTCTAGGTAGTCAACATAAATTATCTGATACCAGAATTCCTTACCCTGGTTTTCATCACATGTGATGGAAACACATCTTTCATCCTGAGACATTACTTGTTATATATGTATTTTTCTTGGAACTCAAGTCCAAGACAAATGGATACTTTTCTAAGTATCCATCAGATAAACATTTTTAATTGTGTACATCAAGTGTCCTAAAAAAAACCCACTTGATTGCCATGTCCCTGAAAGGAAAGAAGATAAAGGATCATATTCTTCTTATCACCTCATCATTATCCAGGGTTGTCTATCCATGAAAAGAGGTTATCATCTCCTCTAATTATTGCATGAACTTTCTATGTTCATGAGTTATTTACCCTTATTTTATCCTTGGTTCCTTGCCATGAGCATAGGAATTATAAGGATGATTACATCTAATCATTCCTTAATCTCATTATCATCATGAACACTATATGTGGGTATTCAAACCCTTAGTTCATCATTTTTATTGTTACCTCTTATCAGGTAATTGTTACCTCTTGGTCTTTAGACCAGGGTATACATTATACTAAACATCTTCTTTTGTTTATAAGTTGATTTACAATTAAATCAAATTCCTTTGAATATCACTTAGAATGTGGTAGAAATTTCCATGCCACATCTCCTTCTTCTTTAGGTTCTTTTAGATTGCTTCAGACTGAATACTTGATCAGGGTAATAAGAAAGATAACAATCTAGATATGTCATACTTACCTTGCCTTCAATAAATGAATACCTGGCCAGGGTATTCAAGAACTGAAATTAGGTAGTATGTATTTATTTTATATTATGTTCCATATATAGAGAGAGAAACTTCAAAACATATAAGAGACTATTAAACTGAACATAAGTTTTCATCCTTCTTATCTCTTCCTCATATCCTTAAAGGATTATACAGATGAACTAAACAACAACTACCTTTATTATAGTAGGGAACAAAAGATAATTCAAAATAGAAAGTTCTATCTTGACAAGTCTACCTTTTACAAGTTATCTAGCATCTTATCTGACCCAAAAACATGGAGTCATTTGTTATCTATTATTGCCTTTGTCCTCTACTACCAGAAGTAGATGGACCAAACTGTGACACTTGTCTTCGTCCTCTACCATCTGCTCCACTTGACTGAGGTCCTTGTGGGTTTTGCAGATCATACCCTGACTGTTGGGTCACCTCATTGTTTCTTCTTGGACATTGTTGTCTAAAATGTCCTATCTGTCGACATTTATGACAAGCTTGACCTTGACTTGATGACCTCTGCATTGGTGTACTATATTAAGGTTGAACTGGTGAAGATTTTGGTTGTTTAGTACCATTGATCATTGGTCCTTGTGACTGTGTAGACTTTCTTTTGAGGATTGTCTCTTGTTTCTTTGTCACAGACTTTTCTATCCTATGAATTGATTCCACAAATGTGGCAAACCTCTCTCTACTTTCTAGAGTAGATGCTGGAATAAACATTTCAGCATTCAGTCCTTTCTCAAAATGTCGAATCTTTTCCTCCTCAGTAGCAGCCATTTGAGGAAAAAATCATAAAAGTTCCATGAACTTAACCTCATATTCACTTATCGACATGGCTCCCAGTCAAATCTTCTCAAACTGTGAGATCTTTTCATCTAAATATGTCCTTGGAAAATACTTATTGATGAATTCTCGATGAAATTCCTCCCAGCCAACCTCTTCATCATTCCTTTTTATTTCTTCTATAGCCCACCAATGTCCAACACTACCCTTCAGAAGGTACACAACATGTTTAACTTTATCAGCATCTGGGATACTAAGGATCTTAAAGGCCTTTTCTAACTCAGTGAGCCAGAGATCAGCATCTGTTGGGTAAGATGTACCAGCATATTCTATGGATACTACACGACATAATCGTTCAAAAGTCTTTCAGATCCATATCCCTCATTGGGATTTGGTGCCCTAGGTGCCGGTGCTGGCATCCAGTCTGTTATATGCATCACTTTAGTCATGAATTGCTAAAAAAGAGTAGAAAAATATGGGTTTCTCATCATGACTTCATCAATATAGGGATTCTCAAGCACTGTTTCTTCCCTTCCCTGATCCTTGGAACCTTCTACTGGTGCAACAACATTGCTCTCAGTAACATGTTCCTCATGTTCTCCAGACATCTTTGAGTTATATATCTTATTCTACATAAGCAGAAGACACTATAAGATACACTGGGTACACTTAGAACAGACTTAACACCTTAGTCCTATGTCTCTGTAGACTCAGCGAACCTAGAGCTCTGATACCACTAAATTGTGACGAACGACAAACAAATCGTTACTGATTAAGAGGAAACAATTACTAACAGTGGATTACTAAAAATCGCTAAAAATTAAAACCTTTTTCAAAGAGATCCATACATAGGAAAACTCTTTCATTAAGAACCAATGTATTACATTTACATCCTAGTTTGTAAGTACATATCTTGTACAATTTCTTCTCGAGGTTTACAACATCAACTGCCTTGTTAAAAGCTAAACACAGACAACATAAGAACCTTGAGACATCAAGCCAAAACTCAAACTGATTCATTAAAAGCACTAACTATTAACTCTGAGGACTTAAGAGTACAGAGACGACACATATGACTTCTATCTACAAGGCATGACAGACAATACACTCAACTTGAGCTGTCACTGTTGTCCCTGTTGCTGCTGATGTTCTTCCTCTGCAAGATGTTCTCAATCTCCTCCGTGCTCATCCACCTAAAAATGTTGAATCCCACTGGGGTGAGACAATTGAAAATTGCCCCAACGAGAGATATAACTCTCCGCCAAAAACATTATTATTGCAGTTTATAATATGAATATGAATAGAGGATAAGCAGTTTATCTCATTCTCATCTTTAAATATTTCAACTATCTATGATAGAGCATTAGATCATCTATTCTCTTTATAAGGAATAGGAAGAACATGTATATCATTTATCAATTATATTAACTCAACATCTCATGCTTTTCTCATGATACTCATTACTCTAATATGTCACCCATGACTCTTTCTTGTTTTTATCTGATGGCCTTAGCCAATCTGCTAAATAGGTATTGGTTTATACTGGACATGAGAGTGTACATCATCATGTCTTATTTAGGCATTGGTCCATACCAATCCTGTATAAATATTCCAGGCATTGGATTATACCAATCCTATGCAACTAGTACAAGCATTGGACTTATATTGTTCCTGTGTATCCATTCCAAGTATTAGATTATGCCAAACCTATGCATCCATTCTAGGTATTAGACTATGCCAAACCTGTGCATCCATTCTAGGAATTGAACTATGCCAGACCTGTGCATCCATTCCGGGTATTGGACTAAGCCAATCATGTGCAACTATTCCAGGTATTGGACTATGCAAATCCTGGGCAACTATTCCAGGTAATGGACTAAGCCAATCCTGTGCATCCATTCCAGGTAATGGACTATGCCAATCCTGTGACATTATTCCAGGTATTGGGTTGTGACCAATCCTGTGCAGTTATTCCAGGTATTGGGTTATTACCAATCCTGTGTAGTTATTCTAGGTATTGGGTTAATACCAATCTTGTGCAGTTATTCCAGGTATTGGGTTATTACCAATCCTGTGTATCTATTCCAGGTATTAGACTATGCCAATCCTGTGCATCTATTCCAAGTATTGAATTATACCAATCATGTGCATCTATTCCAAGTATTGAACTATGTCAATCCATTGACATTATTCCATGTATTGAACTATGTCAATCCTGTGCAACTATTCCAGGTAATGGACTATGCCAATCCTGTGATTACATCCCATGTTCGTTTACACAACACTGGGTACCTCATTCTTCTACTGACATTTAAACTTTGGCCATGCCATCATGCTCAATCACATTCTTTATGTAATACAAGTATCCCTCTCTTCTCCACACTTGTATAATCAAGGTTCCATCATTATTATTGTATCCTTTTGTTATAATTATTATGTTACTAATTTTCCATTTTCTTGGTTTATTAAGAACATTATCATCTCTTACAGGGGACTTTTATAATTATCTTGGTACCTTTCACTAGGTATCAACTTACTCATGTGGTTCACAAGGCCTATCAAAATATCTTTTTACCTCTCACTAGGTAACAACTAATCTCATGGCTCATAAAGCACATTTAACATCTTGATGTAATGATTAGGATAACACTCTTTATATGTTACTCATCCAAGTATGTTGGATTTGAGATGCATCAAGGGATATCATTCTTAAAGAGATGGATGTGATATCTATGATATCTTGGTATATCACTTCCATGTTACTTTAAACTCACTTGAGTTTATCAATTTATATTGTATTAAGGTATTTCCCATCTTAATACTTCCATATACTAACCTATCACCTTTATTGTCAAGTTCATAGGTCATAAAACACACATAATGATTGTCCAACTATCTTCAATGATAGGGACTTATCTCAGATTAAGGCATTGCTTGCTATAAGGTTACCTATAATCAATCACTTTAGGTATTTCCCTTATCAGTGTAATAGTCACCATTCCATTATTAGGATTAGGGTCTCCCATACCATCACCCTTTATTAGGGATTAGGGTTTCACATACTATCATCCTTCATTAGGGTAAGGATTTCACATACCATCTCCCTTCATTAGGGTTAGGATTCCATACAGCATCACCCTACATTAGGGTTAGGATTGCACATAACATCTCCCTTCATTAGGGTTTCATATCACATTGCCCATAATTAGGGTTTACTATTCATTCCGATTAGGGTTTTCTCATGGCATCACCCTCAATTAGGGTTTCTTATGGATTCACCCTCAATTAGGGTTTCTCATGGAATCACCCTCAATTAGGGTTTCTCATGGAATCACCCTCAATTAGGGTTTCTCATGGAATCACCCTCAATTAGGGTTTCTCATGGAATCACCCTCAATTAGGGTTTCTCAATTCATGTCAATTGGGGATACTCATCCCATTACCCAAATCAGGATTATAATTTATCATAATATTGTCCAAGATTAAGGTTTCATATAGCATTACATAGCATCACCCTGGATTTGAGTTCTACATGATATCAATACATCAGGGTTTTACATCACATTACCCTAGTTTAGGGTTTCATGCACTTTACCCTAAAATTAGGGTTTCTGATTCAACTATCCATAATTAGGATTTACTATTCATCCCAATTAGAGTTTCACTCTCCATTCCCATAATTGGGGTTTTACATTATGTTACCATGAATTAGGGTTAGGGTTCATTAACATTATTGATTAGGGTTTCATGATCTCTTTACTAAGGATCATACCCTAATCACCACATGATTAATAATCATGTATGAATTCCTTTCTATCATCCTTTCAACTTGATTAGGTTACATCAACCCTCCAATCAAGTACATACAACTATGATTGACATAGTGTACTGAGTTATTGCTTACTTAAGCTTCAAGGATTAACTCATCTAAGGATTATCAATCACTTAGTATCTTAAAGGTACAACACTAGTGATTATCTTTGAGATAGATCAGTAACAACCATATGGTCATTTGATCTTTCATCAACTTGCATTTCCAATTGATTTAATCATATAGAATCATCCAAATGATCTTGATCATTGATGCTCCAAATGGTTTGAAACCGTTTGAATCCAAACGGTTCTGAGACCGTTTGACCCCAAATGGTTTCAAGACCATTTGGACTCAAACAGTCTCAAAACCGTTTGGGCCAAACTGCCCTTGAAACCAAAATTTCAAATGGAACCCTCAATCAACTAACCCGATTAGGGTTTTGCATCAACAACTCCTTCATCAATTGATTTATTGAAGTTCATCAATAAACACCATTGGATCTTCACCATCAATCAAGATCAACCTTTGACCTCCAAAAGGTCCTGAGACCGTTTGATCCCAAACAATTTCAAGACCGTTTGGACTCAAACGGTCTCAAGACCGTTTGGTCCAATTTTTCTTGAAATCGAATGGATCACTTTTGGATTATTCAATAAATTGATTAGGGTATGCGATTGGTGGATTATCTATTCATTGAACCACTCAATTGGATCCATTGGATCATCATCCAACATGTCCTATGGTCCTGACCTCAAACGGTCAACCCATCCATTCGGTCAACCATCCCAAACGGTTTGGGACTAAACCCCCAAATAGTTTGCAAACCGTTTGGACCAAAAGTGTTGAAACCGTTTGCAACTAAAACTTGTTAAGATGTGTACTTAAAATTATGTAATCATCATCAAGCTTCAACCCCTCGAATTCTACTACCATTCCCATGGTAGTTTCATCAATTATTCAAAGGAATTGCAAGAAGGACAATTGAACATATCTAATTGAGGAATTGAATTCAATAACAATGAATAAGGGTTCAAGTTATATAACCCGCCTCCAATTGAGCTTCAAAGCTTAAACCTCCACGTATTTAATGGTGAAAGAAACACCTTCAACTATCCCAAGCTCGTCCTCAAGCTTTAAGTGAAAAGGAATGGCTAGAATTGAAGATCGAATGAAGATAAGAAGAAATCAAGCATTGATTTGTGATTTCCACCATGGAATCAAGGTGAAAGAGGGCCATGGAGCTTACCTACAGGTTGGGAGTCATCCTCCTATTTCTCCTAAGCTCCCTTGGTCGTTTTTCAAGCAAGAAGTGAAAGTGGCTTCGAAATTACCCATTCAAGCTATGGATAAATGAGTATATATGAATTTTATTGAAAATTCATTTAAGAGAGAGAAAGTAGGAATTATCTCCTCCATTTCCTTTCCACTTGCCCCCTTCTCTTCATTAGATACGAGGCTATATTCTTTGCCTCTTATTTCTCTCAATTATCCATGATTTAAATAAAAGCAAATTAAGCACCTTAAATCATATTATAATAATATCCATAAGTGAGTGGATATTTCTTTTTCTTATAATAATGTGAGTGGGTTCTTCACCTCCTTAAGATATTTTCGTTGCCTTTGCAAGGAACAAGGACGTCCACATATATGGATTTCAACCAACACAATTTTGGTTGAAGAGCACTTCAATTAATATATATATATATTTGCATTAAATTGAATTAGGGTTTCAATTATACTTAAATATTGATTATTTTAATATCAAGATTCTCTCTCCTCCAAAGTGATACAAATGAGATGCCCTTCTCATTTTATTTGCTCTACAGGATGCCAAGAAACATTAGGGATTCTCTAGAATAGGTAATTTGCATATTGAACCATGGGTTTTGGGTAAATTGCACATCACACCAAAACTAGGTTTTAATGCATACACATTGCTTTATCAGCTCTTTCTTGGTACTCATGCTATCACAAGCCATACCTCTACATCATCTTCATTATCATGATTCTTCAACACATGACGAACATTTTATCATGTAATATTTTCAATTTAACCCCTCAACTTGGGTAATTTGCACTTTAGTCCAAAACAGGCAAAACATTATTTCAACATTATTCAAAAAGGACTAAAATTGAAATATAAGTTCCTTTTGAACCTTAATTACTTTTAAAAAGATAAGATCAATCATATAATTATCTTTATTAAACAAAACACCTAGGGTTAAGGCATAACCCAGGTCAGGGATGTTACAATGTCCTCATATTCAATACTCTCACCCAAGAGGTGGAACAATGGTACCATGAATCAGAATGGTGGAGGTGGCATGTTTGGGTCGTAGGGATGAAATATCCCCCGGAAAGAAAGATTTGTAGGAGGCATCGACGGTGGTTGTGGGTACTCCCCGAAGTATCAATGGTTCCAGTAGTTGTCAAAGAAGGGTTGCTAGTACTGCTCTATCCTTTGTAGGCGCATATGAACATTCTCTTTGTTGGCCAAAAGAAGGCGTTCATTCTCGTAGATCGCCTGCTATTCTGGTACAACTGCCCTTGTATATCTCACATGCCGGCTAGGGCCTCCTGGTGTTGCTGTTGGTAGGTATGAATTTGCTGCATCATCCCATACATGCCCTACATGTTGTATGGGTTGTTCTCCTCCTAGGAAGGTGGTGGGGCCAATGAAGTCGAGGCAGCATATGTGCGGGCCCGTTTGTGCGGGACCGGTCTCCTACTCATGGGGATGGTGGGTTCCACCTCCTCAACCTCGTCATCACTGTTGTCCTACTCCATATCATTTCTTTGATCTGCAGCTTGGTCATCATCTTCTTCCTCTTCCTCATCTAATGGACATCTAAGACACTCCACTCCCAGTAAGTTGAAGATGGGTCTGGAAGGCTGCGCTCCATATATCTTCCTCTCCTTGTGTAATAGGCAAGCATAGTGTTGTGCTTCACACAGAAGAGGCAGGACTTCTTGAAGTGTTGAGCATATAGCTTGGGTGTAGACTCCATTGGTGCAAGTGTAGAGAAGTCGAGGTGGAAATGTGAAGAAATTGGGGTGACCAATCCCCCAAGAACCAATGGTGTCTTGCTCTACACGTTGCACTTCACATGCATCATATGAAGTAGGAGGAAGGAGACAAATTTGATAGATTTACCATCAAGCAACATGTACAAAAAGTACAAGTCCGTCTTCTGGACCTTCCCTTGAGCTTGACTAGATTTAGCAAAGATCGTGTTGGTGCAGAGTCGGTGGAGGATACGAGAAAATGGGTGCTCAATGTCAGTGAGGGAGTTGACATGATAGCTAATGTGGAACCCATCAGGCACCTCTAACATCCCTCTCCAAGCAAGGTCATAGTCAAAGTCCCTCGGGGCTGAACGCTCTGGCATGTGTGCCCAACTGAAGATACGGTTGAACTCTCTTAGCATGATGGCGTAGTTGTTGTTGAATAGTCGGAAGCTGACCTTTCCTTCCCGCCATTCACCGCCAATGCATTGCTCGGGGGGCAACTACGACATCTAGAGATGCCAAGAACTCAATAACAAGCTCTGGTTACGTCTTCCAGTCACTGAAGAAAGGGTTGTCCCCCTCCAAGGTTTGGTGTTGGTAGACCGATCTCATGTTGTCGGCAAATCCCACCTGCTCGATGAAGCTACGATCACCGAATCGGGTCGGTATGATATTCCTTGTATGTAGCTCCTCATACACCCTCCTAATGTTAGAGTTGGGGTGTTGGATGTGAGGTGGTCGGGGGACTGATCGGCCCAAATCACACATCTGGTAAGGGAGGCAGATTCAGAAGGAATCAAACTTTTAAATTTATAACATGAAACCTTCAAGGACCCCCACAACTTTTATTACGGGGTCGAAGTAGATATATGTGGTCGAACACAGGGAAGTGGTGACATTTAGGATGCTTGAGATTTCATTCTTAAGTCAGATTAAGCCAAGATGATAATCGAGGAAAGTAAGGGGCTAGAACTAGACTAGCGGGTTGTCACGAATTAAAACAAAACAAGGAAAAAAAACAAAATAGAGTCTGTAAGATTCTACTAATCAGAGAGGAGTTCCTGACTATGTAACCACATGTTGGGCTGTCTATGCACCCGTTCTCGGGCATAGACAACCCTCGAACACCTCAGCAAGCAGCCTACATCTAAGCATAATACGTATTGTGGCAACTGTCCTAGGGGTCATCCCACTCGCGCCCTGGCGTAGCGTGACTAAAACCCAACAATGTCATGAACCCTCTCTTGAGGATGACATATCAACACCCTAGAATATTCTACATACCCTCTCAGGTCTAGAATATTCTAATGTGCTAGGAACAAATATCACCTTGGACCGTCCTCCTCTCAGATTCAGATCCAAACTACTTTCTCTTATCTATTTCTACAACGAATCTTTCGATATAGGTAGAAATAGAAGTTCAAGCAAGAAAGAGATCAACCAAACTAGCAATCATCACCATAGACAGAAGATAGAATAGCTAACATATTAGATCTGAATTAAATCTACTTGCTTAAGGAAAAAGTACATAAACATGCCCAAAACAGGCTACATAGCCAAGAAGGGGCTCAACTAGCCATGAACAAGCATAGTTGGCACTGAACAAAGATGAAAGGACATCGTTGCACAGAAACTAAGGAAAATAGTAGAAGAAAGGATAAGAAGAAGAGATTTATCCTGTATAGGAGAGGTGGCACTCGCTCCTTAGCCTTTGCATAAGCCAAATCTCGTCTTTTGGTCCTCCTTCTTGATCTTTTGGAGTCCTTGGCCTCCTGTCTCTCTAAGATCTACCCTGGACAGTTGCATGGATGATGGTTGGATGCAGTAGGTCTATGGTTTCCGCCACAGATCTAGATGCATGGAGGGGATGGGCGGACCAGATCTGTCGTTTCCACACAGATCTGGATGGGCGGAGAGGATGAATGGACCGGATCCGTGGTTTCCACCACGGATCTAGGCAAGCAGAGGGGTCACTACGCAAGGTTTCCGCAGAAGCTTGCTCTAGGCTGTGGAGATCGGTCTCCTGAGGCCTTTCGCTGGGCGACATCCTAGTAGCGGCTAGAGATGACTCCATGACAAGACTGATGTAGGGGGTATTTATAGCAGCTGGGTCACTGCTGGGTGCTAATGGAAACCTGGTTGAGGTGTCATACCTACATCCCACGATTTTGACTAATCATGAGATTAGGGCATGACTATGAGGATTACACTTAATACAAAGTTCACTCCTGACTTTTCCTTTTAATTTCAAACTCTTTGTTTTCTCACATTTAATCACATAAATAAACTTTACAAGAGAATTAAACTTTTATTACTCTAATATGATCTCAACATTAATGATACTCATCCATACATTGATTATGTTTCTCACACTTCCATATACATACGACATGACAATCATTTGCATTCTCTCTTATTAAGGAAACAAACATACAAACATCATTTACAATTCTCTCACATCTATACAAGGACCTAGAGTGATAGGGACTGACTGAACTTAACTAATATCATAATTAATTCATGTTGTAGATCTACTCTGATGCTTTGACCTTCTTCAAGTCCATGTGGTTTTCCTAAAATTTTTGAGTAGAGGGGTGAGCCTACTCGCTCAGTGAATGAGTACTTCAAAGAAACAGTCTAAAGCACTGATATAATTACGGATATACCTTTAAGTAACTGATATCAATTATAACAATAGTAATATTTAAAGAGTCTAATCATTGACAAACATAAATATGGAAGGATACTCTAGATAATTTATTAAATTGGAATAAAATACAGTAATTACTACACTGAGTAGATCTAAAACAATACAGTTAAAATAACAAGGAATGTAAATATTACATTTAAAGAACAACTACTACAAAGATGTACTCAAATCTTTATTAACTCTTTTTGCTTATAAGAAACTCTTTAAACCTATATGATCATATTTTAGCTTATGCCCTAATCATATGCAGTTTACTCTACATATCAAGACACGTAGCGAACTACGATCTCATCGTACAAGACTTAGCTGACACACCAGGATTGCTAAGCCTGACAACATCACTGGTCTGCAACAGGAAAAATGGCACTCTGGCCTCGACACACCTGTGGGCCGTAAAACTGGACTCCTCCTCTAACCTGAGCACATAGGCGGAGAGTCAAGCCATCTATTGGCTAGCCACCTATTGGGTTTTCTATAATCTAGTGCCACCAGAATTTCTGGTTGATGTTAGACACGTCATTATGTATTTTAAGGAGACGTCCACTAGGGCTTCGTCCCCCGTAACACATGTTAGTACGTTCCGACCCCCGTATACTGGACACTACCAGGGTTAGGTCATTTCACCCCTAAGGCACATACATCTCATAGGGGTTCTACAGTGTTCAGGGCCCCTAAGTCTATTATTTTATTATTCTTGGAAAGCTCTTACTATATTGCATCTTTTCCTTACTTATACTTGACTCTGGTATCTCTATGGTACCACATCTATTTATTTGAAGTTTATAATACACCATGTATATCATTCTAAACTTGGTAGAACAATATATTCAAAACATTGTAATATTCTGAGTAATCATCATACTATACATACATGCAGACTAAAATTCTTAAATAAACAAAATATATGTGAACTTGGCACTTTATACACTAGAATCATGCAATTGAACTGTTAAGCATCACCACATCTCATACTGAGAACATTGATATCACAATACTTGATTCATTGAACACTCTATCCTTAGGGTTTCATTTACCTCATTCACTTATCACATGGTTGTCATAAGGATTTCATACGACATAAACATTCATTGAATAAAGACTGCTTAAATCATGTACAATCAATATATGTATGAAACCTTGGAACTGAGCTGAATTTAGGTTTTCATGCCATTCACTGAGATATCATGCATCAAGAATAAAATTGAATAAATAAAGTCTATCATGTCAAGAAAATCCCTTCAAATAGATTTCATGATATCTATTCGTAAATATCCAACTTTCCTCGCATCTAGGGTTTCACCCTCTTTACTAAGATATCAAACAAACACTATTCACCTTAAATGAAATCCAAGATAGTATCTGACATATATGTACTATGAATTCAGATAAACAATCATTCATAACTAAGGGGATCCAGATAAACAAATTTCTCTATTTAATTATACATCAGTTTTAGTCATAGACAAATTCCCTATATTTTAGTTTACTCTTATAACTTCTGTGAATACTTAGGGAATTCTCATTAGGATGTATTGTATACATTTCTAATATGATTTTATCATCTAAAATTCATCCAAATAGAGGAAGAATCCATATCATATCATTTTGCAACAACTTAGATCAAATAGACAATTCAGGGTTTGTAGTCGCATACTAAGCAATTAAAGATTATTGATGATTTAACCAATTTTCGTGTAATATACTATTCAAAGGAAGTTCCTACTCACCCTAAGGTGTGCAAACACCTTAAAAAAATATCCCATATATGAAAATATCGATCTCATATAAAATCCCTAGCAATTCACCCGATTCTTCTTCCTTTCAACTTGGAAACCCTAGAAATGAGGGATTATGAAGAAAGAGTGAGAAAAGAGAAAGTTTTGATACCATTTTGGATCAAATCAGAGGAGGGATGAAATCTTGACATGTGAGAGAAGATTCACCATTAAAGTGTATGCAAATAAGCTAAACTTACATGATTTCATCATTCCTCAGACCGTAAAACCCTAAATCAACATCTCCATCACTTTCTCCTCTTAAACCCTAACTCTCCCTCTCTCTCTAGGATTTTCATTTCTCTGGATTGAATCACGAATTATGAGAGATCCTTGTGTGTTAGGTTGACCATATAGAGCAATTGATCTTCTTGGGTGTATTGCACATTGACCCCTCACTATACTTTCTCTTATTTCAGTTGAATTTTTTGTCATAGAAATGTTACTGTAATTCGTCTACTGGTAAGGTTTAAACGCATCCAAAAATTATGAAAATTTAACACATTGTTTATGATTTAGTTTTGGATCTCCAATTAAAATTTAGATCATTTGTAGTTACCAATAAATAATTAAAAATCAAATAGTTCACTACTATATCAGTCTAAAAATATGATCGGTCCATTTTGAAACTCAACCGACAAATAGGTCAGAATATTCTTCAAAAATTCTTATATTTTTTATAGTGTTAACATTTGAGATATCCAAATCATATACAAATTTGAATTCAATCAGAGTTACATATAAAATACTAAAAATCATTTAGTGAGACACTATACTTATCAAATTATGTATTCATATGCCATCAAAACCCTAATTTGGGTCGATTAGGGTTTCCAAATCTTAAACCCTAATTATGTGAATCAAATTATGATTAAATCTTATTATTATATTTAAAACATCAAAAATTAACAACCATCACTAATAAAGCTTTAAACAATGATCAACTTAGTTAAGCATACAATCATCCAAGTAAACCGTAGTTTACCAATTAAGCTCAGATGCAGTCATAACAATTCTCCCCCCTAAAAAGGTTTCGCCCCCAAAACATAAATATACAAGCAAAGTACTTTCAAGGTTTATTTTAAGCTTCTAATATCTTACATGTCATTATATTCTTATATTTCATACTTGAATATATCTTTCAACATTAAGTCCCCTATTTCTTTTCTAATCACAACATGTCTGAAACAGTTCCCAATGATATCCAACAAATTCTCTATGCCACAATCAATCATAGGATAGAGAGAGAAACAACCATTTCAATATTTTCATACTCTTGAGGTGTTACCTCAACATTGATAATCTGATCCAAATATCTCAATTCATACGGCTCAATATGTACTATTATTTTGAATTTTTACTATTGTGCTACTCAAATAGCAAAATAGTCTTGAGTTGAAAGAGTAGATTCAACAACAATTGTACAATACTACTCATGGAATCTCCACTGGATCATGAACGCATAAGGTGAAGCATTACCATCACATTCCATACTATTCTCAAGTATGAACCCACACATAATTCAAGGTGTAACCATCATGTTATAGCATACTAGGCTTTCAACAACAGTAACAGAGTACTCCATGATTGTATTAGTCATTCAAGGACTATTCATACCCAATTACCATCACTTAGTTATATTAAAGCTAGGTATAACAAGCTATACCTCATTAGGATTACATATCAATACAATAAGGTTATCATCCCTTCTATTCATATGAGTGAATAGGTAAGACTACCTTATTTAGGGTAACCCTCGATTTATTCCATCATCATTCAACCCATATCACCATACCACAATTGTACAATACTAAGATGGATTACTGTTATGAATGACTTAAACTATCATACACCTTTAATTAACATATTGCTTACACATGTACAATTAAAATCATATGTAAAACAAATTTACATCCCCTAGTATACCTTCAACAAATTATACTTCGAAAAACAAATTCACATATTACTAAAAACCATTGTTATCTCTTATCTCTCTCCTCATTCACTACTACTTACTGTTTGGTACTTATCCTTCTCATTTAATTCATGTAGATTAAACATCCCTAAAATTGAAACATACAAGGTATGAATAGATTATTCATCATTCTCGCTATCACTGCAAGAATTTATTTCATATCACACTTCACTCATATTGTATTTCTCCTTTTGTTCAAAACACACCTCTTATATTTCAAATCTATTTCTTATCCTTTTCTCTAAATCATTTCCATATTGTTTATCTACCTTTCAGATTAGCTACCTTTAAACCCTGGATTACTATCAGTGCTAGTTTACTTCTCATAGTGCAAATGTCATGATCTTGTTTTATAGAGATGCTAGTATTCAAGATCAAATCACTAGTGACATCCCTTGAACTACTACAACTCTAAACATTCTAGGGTTTGGTCCTTATCAATAGCATGACGTTATTGTGATGTGACTTTGCTCCCTTAATTTTAAATTCAAACTTTCGATCTCACAAGTTTTACTAAAGTCTTCCTTATCTTATCAATTGAATTTCCTTTCTCTTACTTGGCCATTCAGATAAATTACATTCTCAATTTACCCTGCTAGGGTTTCATCATCATATTATATATCATTATTACATTCACTAGATGTCTCTACCATGGTGGTTATGCATCATATATGATTCATTTTCTTATCACTCCATTCCCACATTGCTCTCATTAAGGAAGATATGAAAGAGAAGATGATTCTAAGGCTAAGAATTCTTATATTTAAACATTCCCTTAATACATTTCTCATATGTAGGTTTAATTAGTTATCAACAAGGATACTTGAAAAACTAGCACTTGATTGAATCTCCTAAACTCTTTCTTTTATAATCTATATTACTCCACTATGTTTCAAACCGTTCCTTACTTTCCATAATCCTCTTACCATATACTACTCTTCCACCTATCATCTTTAACTTCTAATTTTTCCTTATGAACATGTTGCTTATTCATGTGTATGATCATGTATACCATGTTGCACATATTTCTTTTTATCCTTCTACTAATGTGAAGTTGAAATTCTAAATCAATAATCTCTCTACTAGTTTCAACTCATGTTTAATACATTACACATCCTTCATTTTAAATCAAATGGCTCATGCATGGTTCAAACTTAGTATCTCTTTCAATCAAGTTTTTCCCTCTTGAATATAGCCTACCTTTGTATGACTTATTCATTGGTTAAGCTACACTTTTGTTCTTCTTTTAGAAACTAGTTTGTTATTCTATAGAGACTTAGAATCCAAAGGTAGTAAGGATGAATGTATTAACTTCACAATAAAGGTATACATTCCATGCTCTCAATTATATCATAACCCTCATTCCTTAATCAAGCTCATCATTTCCAACATTTATCTTTGTTTTAACTTAGTTTCTTATCCTAGTCTTATGATTTACATGTTCATCTAATTCTCTTTAATTTAACTCTTCTGAAGACTCTTCACTTATATTTACTTATTGTCTACTCAACTCATTTCTTCTATTTTCCCTTTACTTTGGAGTACATAAAAACATTGTACTCGGTTATATAATCCATTCCTCATGATTGATTCTTACTATCTTGGCCTTTGCATACTTTTTTCAATCTTTTCCATATTTCATATTTAGAGTTCATATAATACTAATAATTAAACTTAATATGAACCTTATGTCGTGTTCCTTTATTCCCAATTAAGGGTTTCTCATATGAGGCCCCAAAGTTGGATCTCAGATATCAGTTCCAACTAATTCTTAGCTATTCTAATCTTTCCCATATGTTTCAACATCTTAGTGTATGTACATTCTCACTATGATGTGTGTCTAATTTATCCAGGTACTACTCTTATTATATTTTTAATAGGAGTCATTAGATCCCAGTAACGCACCCTGCCAGCTGGACCAGGCCGATACCTGCAGTCCTGAAGCCAAGAGCTACTCAGGATTAACTAACTCCTATTAATCTCAAACATGTGGAAAGAATATCCACTTAGGGTAAACTCATTCAAACATAACTTCTGGTCTACTTGATACAAAGAATATAAATAATAACTAAATCACTTCATGATACACAAAAATATAAAAGAACCATATATATTCTACAAAATGATATTATGAATTCATACATATAAGAGCATTTCTATTCATCTCCAATAAAACAACAATATGAAATGAAAGCTCTATCTCATTTTATATTTATGCTCTTAATTCATGTTACTTATCTTGTTTCTAATTCTAATATTTCTAGGGTTCCTCTCTAGCCCATCCTTCCACTGTATACCTTACCAGGGTATACATGAAAGAATAGACAAAGTAGCTTGATACTGGTTGATCCAAGTACTCAGATACCGGGCCAGGATATCCAAATACTCAAATCCCCAGTGCTAACATCATAACATATCCTATCTGCCACACTTATGACTCTAACTTACTAACTTAATGGTCCCAGACAACTCAGCCTAAGCTCTGATACCAAGTTGTCACACCCACATCCCACGATTTCCACTAATCATGAGATTAGGGCATAACTATGAGGATTACACTTAATACAAAGTTCACTCCCAACTTTTCCTTTTTATTTCAAACTCTTTGTTTTCTCGCATTTAATCACATAAACAAACTTTACAAGAGAATTAAACTTTTATTACTCTAATATGATCTCAACATTAATGATACTCATCCATACATTGATTATGTTTCTCACACTTCCATGTACATATGACATGACAATCATTTGCATTCTCTCTTATTAAGGAAACAAACATACAAACATCATTTACAACTCTCTCACATCTATACAAGGACCTAGAGTGATAGGGGCCGACTGAACTTAACTAATCTCATACTTAACTCATGTGGTAGATCTACTCTGATGCTTTTACCTTCTTCAAGGCCACATGGGTTTCCTAAATTTTTGAGTAGAGGGGTGAGCCTACTAGCTCAGTGAATGAGTACTTCAAAGAAATAGTCTAAAGAACTGATATAATTACAGATATACCTTTAAGCAACTGATATCAATTATAACAACAGTACTATTTAAAGAGTCTAATCATTGACAAACATTAATCTGGCAGGATACTCTAGATAATTTATTAAACTGGAATAAAATACAGTAATTACTGCACTGAGCAGATCTAAAATAATACAGTTAAAATAACAAGGAATGTAAATATTACATTTAAAGAAAAACTACTACGAAACTGTACTCAAATCTTTCTTAACTCTTTTTACTTATAAGAAATTTTTTAAACCTATATGATCATATTTTAGCTTATGACCTGATCATATGCAGTGTACTCTACATATGAAGACTCATAGCGAACTATGATCTCACCGTACAAGACTTAATTGACACCCCGGGATTGCTAAGCCTGACAATGTCACTGGTCTACAATAGGAAAAATGGCACTCTGGCCTCAGCACACCTGTGGGCCGTAAAACTGGACTCCTCCTCTAACCTGAGCACATAGGCGGAGAGTCAACGCATCTATTGGCTAGC